>CM055116.1:55739720-57046249 GCA_029206835.1 Rana muscosa | reverse complement strand
GAAAATAAGCCCTAGTTTAAAATGTTTGTAAAATCCTATAATCCACTCTATCACAGTAGTATATAGGGATGCTCCGAAATTTCGGTCACGAAACATAACGACCGATAATTACTCTTTCGGCAAAAAGCCAAAAGAGAAATTAGGCCGAAAAATGGGGGGGGGGGGGCTCCGCGTGCCGCCCATTGCGGGGATATCGATGTGGGAGAAGAGAGACGCTGCCGCCTGGTGATTAGAGCGCCGGGAACATAACCGCTTTCATTTCAATAGCTGTGTGTTCGCTGCGGCGCGCCATCACATACAGCCCCTCCTCTTTGTCCGGGCACTTTGATAAACAGATCACCCGTCCAATCCTGGGTGATCTGTCTATCAAAGTTCCCCGGACAAGGGGGAGGGGCTGTATGTGATGGCGCGCCGCAGGGAACACACAGCTATTGAAATGAAAGCTGTTATGTTACCGACACTCTAATCACCAGGCGGCAGCGGCTCCCCTCTCTCTTCCCCTGCACAGGTGAGGCTGCTGAACTGGGGACACAGGTGAGGCTGCTGAACTGGGGACACAGGTGAGGCTGCTGAACTGGGGACACAGGTGAGGCTGCTTTGATCTCCTGCACCCTGGCCCCAGTCTCTGGCCATCTCCTGCACCCTGGGCCCAATCTCTGGCCATCTCATCGGTTTTCGGGATCAATCAAGATTGGTTTTCGGTATCGGTTTCAGGACCAAAAAACCCATTCGGTGCATCACTAGTAGTATATAATGTACAATGTGTGTGTTTCTGTAATATAAATGTGGGGAAGAGAGCTCCGGCGGGTCACAGAAGCGCAGAGCGGCGCTATAACGAAGGTATTTGGCACAATTTTTTATATTACAGAAACGCACATTGTACATTATATACTACTGTAATAGATTGGAGGAATATAGGATTTTACAAGCATTTTAATTCAGTTCACACTGAGGATTCCTGCCAGGCAGGGAGAGAGAGAGGGGGAGAGAAGACCGCACATTACATGGTAAGACCTACCCCAAAAATAAGCCCTACTGTGTCTTTTGTTGCCAAAATTAATATAAGACCCGGGATTATTTATGGGGAAACACGGTATCTCTGGATGGATAAAGCCCTGTACACACGATCGGTTTTACCGATGAAAACTAGACTGTTTTCATCGGACAAACTGATCGTGTATGGGCCCCATCGGTCTTTTTTTTCCATCGGTGTTTAAAAATAGAACATGTTTTAAATTTATCTGATGGTTAAAAAACCGATCGCAAATTAATATCGTCTGTGGGGAACTCCATCGGATAAAAAACCCACACGTGCTCAGAATCAAGTCGACGCATGCTCAGAAGCATTGAACTTAATTTTTCTCGGCTCATCGGAGTGTTTTACGTCACCGCGTTTGAAACGGTCGGTTTTTTGACTGATGGTGTGTAGGCAAGACTGATGGAAGACAGTTTCATCGGATTTCCGATGGAGAAAACCATTGGATTAGAATCCATAGGATATCCGATCGTGTGTACAGGGCTTCAGTCTGTGTAAACACAATACCCGGTTACTTTATAACCAGCGCTGCGCTCGGTACCGGGGCCAGAATCCATTCTATGCAAGAGCGATCGGATCGCTGCCAGAGAAGAACAGGACTATAAGAACATTCCGATGCATCATTTACTCTGTGGGGGGGGGGGGGGGGGTGGTATTTACTGTTGATGTTGGGCTTCTTCTGGTAGCCTGCCGACCTTTTTTTACGAATATTACAACCATCACCTCGTATTTTTTAAAGGTCTCTGGTAATGGATCTTCTGCTCTCCGGCTCCTTTTACAAGGAAAAACAAAGTTCAGCTACGAGTCCCATCTGTGTAGTCCAAATTAGAGTGATTGTTTTCTGAGGACACGGCTGTGTGCCATCTATCATCAGATCTCCATCTGTGGGCCCATCCACCTGCGTAACGGGGATATGGAAATGTAAAGTGCCACATATCTAATGCAGTCTGTCCATATCGTCAACACAGCTATTGTTTTTCTGTATCGCCTGTAAGGTAGTTTTATAAACTTGGACCTCTTTCATACTGGGGCCGCCCGTGTGTTAGCGGTAAAGCGCTGCTCGTTTTTAGCGGCGCTTTACCGCCGTTTAAGCGCCGCTTTTCAGATGCTAGCGGCCTGAATAAGGGGTTAAAAATGCCCGTGTTGCGGCGCTTCCGAAGTGCTTTCACTGCCCATTCATTGCAATGAGCAAAACCACCACAAAGATGCTGCTTGCAGGACTTTTTCTAATGTCCCGCAAGCGCACCGCCCCAGCTTGAAAGCGCTCTGGCTTTCACATTTGGGCGGCAATGGGAAGCAGTTTTTAGGAGCTTTTTTTTTTTTTTTGCGCTACAGCGCCTAAAAACTGCTTCAATGTAAAAGAGAGCAGATCTGGTATTTTTTCACTTTAGCACAGTCCTCAAGTACCCCCAACGGGCCATGTTTTGGGAACTTACCTTAGCCCTGGTTCACACTGGTGCGTTTTGACATGCGATTTGGCATGTCAAATCGCATGTTAAAACGCCGCTTATGGCCGGCAATGGCACCGTCCTAATCGCTGCGGCGATGCACCGATTTCAAAAAGTAGTTTTTGTAGTCCTTTTTGCAATTTCGGCCGCGATTTACATTGACATCTGTGTCAGATGTCTTTGTAATCGCGGCTGAAATCGGGACTGCCAGCGGGAGCAAGTTCAGCTGAACTCGCACGGCTTCACTCCCGCAGCCCCAGTGTGAACCTGGGCTTAGATAAAATGTCTCATCAATACCATGTCATTGATATTGATTTAAAGCAGCTGTGCAAAGTAAAGGAAAACATGGACCGTTGGGGGTACTTGAGGACTGAGGTTGAGAACCACTGCTTTTGCACACCAATTTATCTAGCAAAAGTGGCAGTTACAGGGGTTGGAACAAAACTTTTTATTAACATTTTAAATTGGTTTTAAAGCCTTTTAAACATTTTTTTTTTTTTACTCTAATATATTCTCTGTGTTAAAGTAATTGTAAAGGCTGAAGGTTTTTTACCTTCGTGCATTCTATGCACGAAGGTAAAAAACGTGTGCTGCTCCCCTCACAGCCCCCCCCCCCCCCAATACACACCTGAGCCCCCTCTCGATCCAGTGATGTGCATGGGAGCCTAAGCTGTCCCAGGACTCCTTCTCATTGGCTGAGACAGCAACGGGAGCCATTGACTCCCATCTCCTGTTAATCACAGCCAATGGGGAGGAGGTGAGGTCGAGCCGCTGCTCTGTGTCTTATGGATGCATAGAGCAGGGCTCGGGAGCGAGACGCACCAGTGCCCCATAGCAGGCAGCGTTGGCCAAAGGGGAGGAGCCAGGAGCGCCAGCATGGGACCCAAGAAGAGGAGTATCGGGCCTGTTCTGTGCAAAACCATTACACAGAGCAGGTAAGTATAACACATGTTTGTTGTTTAATAAAAAAAAAAAGCCGAACCTTTTAATACCATGTTATTGTAGAGAATGTTTAGGTAGTAATCGCCCAAACCCACAACCCCCCCCCCCCATACTTACCCAAGTCCTAACTTGATCCATCACCGTGCCTGTCTGGTGTGGCTCTCCCTGCTCTCGCAGGCTTTGCTGAGGCAGTGGGAACCATTGGCTCCTGCTGCTGTCAGTCAAATCCTGTTGGGTGGGGCCAAGCCACGTTGTCTGTGTCTATGGACACAGGCAGCATGGATCGGGATTGAGCCCGCAGGTGTGCCACCATAACAAGCGGCTTACAGTGGTGGCACATTGAGAAGGAGGAGGAGCCAAGAGCACCGGCGGGGGGGCCCCAGAATAGGAGGAAATTTGCTTTAATTGCCAAAGGCGGGTTCATGCCAGTGCTCTGCGATTTTGGGCACAGCGTGATATGTCCAAGTTTTAGGTGCACTCCTGTTGACTTAGACCAGGGTTCACCCACTAAGGTTCTTTCATCTGAGCAATTTCTGCCTCTCAGATAAGTTTCCACTGACACCATTGATCCTTTTAGCTATCTAAGGGGGTAATTTTTCCCAATGTCCACAGGTGTAAGGAACATTTTTTTCCCACTGACCATCACACTAATGTATCATGAGTTGTAGATATTGTAAATATTAGTAGGGGTTCCCTGAGACCAGAAAGTTATTTCAAGGGTTTTAATGTGTTTTAACCACTTAAGGACCACCGCACGACGATATACGTTGACAAAATGGCACGGCTGGGCATACAGGTACGTCCCCTTTAAGATCCCAGACGCAAGTCGCTCGCCGCCGCCGGCGCACCCGTGACCCGGTCAGGAGCGCCATGACCGCGGGACCCGATCGCCACCGGTGTCCCGCGATCGGGTCACAGAGCCGAAGAACTGGGAGGGGTAAGTGTAAACAAACATCTCCCCGTTCTTCACAGTGGCACTGTCAGTGATCGTCTGTTCCCTGTCATCGGGAACAGTGATCAGTGACGTGTCACGCCAAGCCACGCCCCCTAACAGTTACAAGCACTCCCTAGGTCACACTTAACCCCTTCAGCGCCCCCTACAGGTTAACCCCTTCACTGCCAGTGTAATTTTTACAGTAATCAGTGCATTTTTATAGCACTGATTGCTGTAAAAATGACAATGGTCCCAAAATGGTGTCAAATGTGTCCGATGTGTCCGCCATAATGTCGCAGTCACGATTAAAAATCGCTGATCGCCGCCATTACTAGTAAAAAAAAAATAATAATAATAATAAAAAGCCATAAAACTATCCCCTATTTTGTAGACGCTATAACTTTTTTGCGCAAACCAATCAAACGCTTATTGCAATTTTTTATTTTTTTTTAACAAAAATATGTAGAAGAATACGTATCGGACTAAACTGAGGAAAAAAAATAAAAAAAAATAATTTATTTTTTGGTAATATTTATTATAGCAAAAAGTAAATATTGCATTTTTTTTCAAAATTGTCGCTCTACTTTTGTTTTATAGCACAAAAAATAAAAACCGCAGAGGTGATCAAATACCACCAAAAGAAAGCTGTTTGTGGGGAAAAAATAACGTAAATTTTGTTCGGGAGCCACGTCGCACGACCGTGCAATTGTCAGTTAAAACGACGCAGTGCCGAATCGCAAAAAATGGCCTGGTCTTTGACCAGTGAAATGGTCTGGGGCTGAAGTGGTTAAAAGGTTAAAACGGGCTGAATTGTGTGTTTTCATGCAAGCACATCAAAGTTCTCCATGCTGCATCTTTGATGTGTTTTTAGAAAACGCAGTCTAGTCTCTGGGGATCAAAAACACAGGGGTGATATCGCCTTATTAAACACATGTGAATTGGCTGTCAATTGTGATCTTATGCTGCGTACACACGATCGGAATCTCCGACAACAAATGTTCGAAGTGAGCTTTTGCTCGGATAGTCCGACCGTGTGTAGGCTCCACCGGACATTTGCTGCCGGAATTTCCGACAACAAATGTTTGAGAGCAGGTTCTTAATTTTTCCGACAACCAAAATTTCTTGTCGAAAATTCAGACGCATGCTCTGAAACACTTTGACGCATGCTTGAAATCATTGTACTTAATTTTTCTCGTCTCGTCGTGGTGTTGTTCTTGACGTTCGGAATTTCCAAGCAACATTTGTGCGACCGTGTGTAGGCAAGACAAGTTTGAGCCAACATCCGTCGGGGGAAAAAAATCCACGGTTTTGTTGTCGGAAATTCCGATCGTGTGTACGCGGCATAAGAAGCGATCCGCCACATGGATTGTTTTTCAGTGTGTTGCAAGTCTTCTGCCCTTGTGAAACAGACCTTAGTGGACATGCATCCTTCTTCTTTTTTTTTTTTTCTTTCTTTTTTTTCGTCTTCGAGCCAGGCAGGGTTACAATATGTTGGGTTTTCATTGCTGTCCATGTCCCTGCTAGGGAAATGTGTTTGACCTGGTGGCTAGACAGTTGCTACTGGAACTAAAAGGGATGGGAAAATCTACAATTTTGAGTTGTCACCAGAAAAATAATAATGGGCAATTTCTCCAAAGGGGGTGCTTGTGATAACTCTTGGAGAGGTTTTCTTTCACTTCCTGCTGTATCTGCAGGTCAGAAAATGAAGGGAAATTTACCCAAATATCAGATGTGGGGGGGGGGGGGGGGTTGGACGACACATTTTAACCCTTCCCTACTCTATCCAAAATGCAGAAAAAGGGTTTTGCCTATAGATATGCTTTGATGCAAGGTTATAAATTCTCTACTCTTTCTTCCAGAAATGATCCATAGACACTCTTGACATGGTGAACTTGTATGGGTGTAAGCTTTGAAATAACAATGAATGCAATGCAGCCGGTTGATGAAACATACACAATACAAGTGCCTCGCAGAGTGGCAGATGAGGCCAACCTTAGATCTTGTACAAAATGAGGCAGAGTTGACACTCCCTATAAAAACAAAGGTGTCTACAGAGGGAATTGAATGTTCAGCTCATTGTGCTGGTTCTGGTTGTATCAGACAATGATCTTGCATCTGAAGGCCCTCCATGACCCTGGCTGACATTTCTTGGCCAGGCCTGCTTAGAGAGAGTTGGGGCCAGGCGGGCGACGAAAAATTGACTGGCAGAATTATTTATTTTTCCCCTTTTTTCATGAGACAATCCCATACCTTTGTGGCTTTTAGACACCCTAATAATGTTTATTGCATGCCTAAGCAATTATTGAGTGCATGAGGAATTACATTAATCAGGGCTACCTTGAGCCAGAACCACATGTCAAAATGATCAGAAATAGGCTGCTGAATTTACCAACAAAAGTACCAACCCATGTTTTCTGTGAAAGTTTACATGATCTCTTTCCCCATCATCGTGGTCTAAGCCAGGGGTCTCCAGACTGCGGCCCTAGGGCTGGAAGTGGCCATTTTGCTTGCCTTTATCTAGCCCTTGAGGCGTTATCCCATCCACCGTGGGGCAGAATCCCTGCCGTGGACATCCACGGTGGGGCAGAATCCCTGCCGTGGACAGCCACGGTGGGGCAGAATCCCTGCCGTGGACAGCCACGGTGGGGCAGAATCCCTGCCGTGGACAGCCACGGTGGGGCAGAATCCCTGCCGTGGACAGCCTCTATTTCTTCCCCTAATTCCAAAGTTTGGGCATTGTTTACTCCCACTGGGCACAGTCCTGCCCACAAAGTCTGAAGGACCGTAAACTGGCCCTTTTTCTTTAGAAAAGTTTGGAGACCCCCTTTTCTAAGCCTCCCTCTTGGTCAATTAAGCTGTCTATTACATCATAAAACCAATAGGGAGGGATACTCAGTAGGTAGGAAGGGGCAGAGTCTAGGCCAGTGATGGCAAACCTTGGCACTCCAGATGTTTCCCATGATGCTCAACTACACTGCAGAGTGCACGAGCATCATGGGAAATGTAGTTCCAAAACATCTCGGGTGCCAAGGTTCACCATCACTGGTCTAGGCCAACAGTCACAGGTAAAGTCAAGGTTTTTACATAACCCAAGACGCCTATCAACAGTTTTTGACTGATTTTATGTAATTTTTCATCTTTGCTCTGAATTAAATTGCCCAAGTTTTTAATAGGTTTGTGTTTTAAGTTTTGTTATAGAGAATGTGAGTCCCAGTTTAGAGCAGCCTTTCTCAACCTTTTTAACAAAGGAACTCTTGATATAATTTTCACGTCTCTTGGAAACCCTGCTAAAATATTGCATCTCTACCCTGAAATACATTAGCATGGTCAGTAAGTTGTAAATAAAATATGCATGAAAATAAAGAATGTAATGTACTGTATCTCTAGCATATTTGAAACCCTCAGCAGATTATTTTTTTAACACCTCACTGCTCTGTAAGAAAATGATAATGGCTAGAAAAGATGCACAGTGAAAATATAGTGCCCCATGCAGTGGTGGTGAGTGGAAAGGTGCCTTCTTCTATTGGTGGTCCGTGTAATGGTCTCATCTATTGGTGGTCCGTGTAATGGTCTCATCTATTGGTGGTCCGTGTAATGGTCTCATCTATTGGTGGTCCATGTAATGGTCTCATCTATTGGTGGTCCGTGTAATGGTCTCATCTATTGGTGGTCCGTGTAATGGTCTCATCTATTGGTGGTCCGTGTAATGGTCTCATCTATTGGTGGTCCGTGTAATGGTCTCATCTATTGGTGGTCCGTGTAATGGTCTCATCCATTGGTGGTCGGTGGCAGAAGGACCCTTGTTTGGTGGTCGGTGGCAGAAGGACCCTTGTTTGGTGGTCGGTGGCAGAAGGACCCTTGTTTGGTGGTCGGTGGCAGAAGGACCCTTGTTTGGTGGTCGGTGGCAGAAGGACCCTTGTTTGGTGGTCGGTGGCAGAAGGACCCTTGTTTGGTGGTCGGTGGCAGAAGGACACTCGCATCAGTAAGTCAGTCTGTAGGAACAATGTCCTCCTTACAGACGACTGAAAAGTTAATTGATGCTGGTGGTTACTAAAAGACAGAAATTGCTCATTGCTCAGGCAACCCTGAGCAATTTTATGGAGGAACCATAGTTGAAAAAGATGGCTCTAGAGCCGAGGTCTCCAAACTTTCTAAGCAAAGGGCCAGTTTACTGTCCTTCGGACTGTTGGGGCGGGTGGGGGGGGGGGGGGGTGGCTGGACTGTAGCCAGTGGGTATAGAAAATGCCAGTCAGTGGAATAAGTCTTGGGGTTGGTGTGAATAAACAAATTACGTGGCGCCTGTGTTCAGTAGGATGTGGAATTGTGCCTCATTGATATTTACTATAGGAATAGTCCCTATTGGTATTAGTGGGAGGGATAGTGCCCCATTGTTGGTGTCGGTGGGAGGGATAGTGCCCCATTGTTCATGTCGGTGGGGGGGATAGTGCCCCATTGGTGTCGGTGGGGGGGATAGTGCCCCATTGTTGGTGTCGGTGGGGGGGATAGTGCCCCATTGTTGGTGGGAAGATTTAATGTGGTTGTAAAGCCTAAACATTTTTTACCTTCACGCATTCCTTGCATTAGGGTAAAAATGTATAGGTGTCGGCATCCCCCCTCACCCCCTTTTACTTACTTAAGCCCTCATTGGACCAGCGCCATGCACATTTGCAGCTCCCCTCTCCCCTTCCGCATCTCGCTGGCTTTGCTGTGGAATCGGGAGCCATGGGCTCCTAGTGTTTTCAATTAAAGCCAGCAGCGGGGGGGCGGGGCCATGTCCCGCAGTCTGTGACCATGGACGTAGCAGTGGGTCTCGGGTGCGAGCATGCACAAGTGGCTTTCTATGGGGGCACTGGACAAAGGGGAGGGGCCAGGAGCCCCAGCGGGGAACCCGAATAGAGGAGGTTTTTGGCCGCTCTGTGCAATTCGATTCGACAGAGCAGGTAAGTATAAACAAAAAAAAAACAATGTATTCACTTTTACAATTATTTTAAGCTGTCCAGTTGGTGTCATTGGAAGAAATGGTGCCTCATCAGCCCTGTAGACCAGGTAAAGGCATACAAAGGGCCACGTGCGGCCTGTGGGCTGCAGTGTGGGGACCATTGCTATAGTACATAAAGCAGGCCTAAAGCTTGCCTGAGGCTGATTGCAGCGAAGACTGGCTGCAAATGAATAAGAACCTTACTAGAGGAAAATAGATTTTATAAGTGCGTGAAAACCTTTTGAAATGTCTCTATAAATCCTCTGAGAGATGAGAACTAGCAGAACATTTATCTTGTATAGTGTTGCTGATCAAAAAGGCCTGGAGGGGAGAGTGGGAATCCTGAGCCATCTCAATAGGAGGGATTCCAAAGGGCTTTGTGGTTCTTATTCATCTTTTGCGCTGGTTACTTCCTCTTTGTGCGTCCAGAATCGGCTTGCCTTGAACGACGAGATGAATAAGGAGGCAGAGCATGTGCGCTTTTTTGAAGACTGCAAATATCACACATTACATTAACCCAGGGTGCAATTACTCAGAAATACAGTAACCTCATTTTTCCTTTTAAGAGGAAGGCTGGATTCACATTGTTCTGTGTGCATGCGGCGCCAAGGTCACGCATCGCTGTGCGTGGGTTCATATAGATTCCCTTTCAAACGAAACTGCAGCGTATAGATAGGAACGAACAGGGTCCAATAGAAAAGATTGGGATTTCTACTTGACGTGCGTTTTCATGCAGCAAACTGCAAGAGTTTGGCTGCCTTAAAATGACCAAGTGTAAATAGGCCCTAATGCCGCGTACACACGATCAGATTTCTCGTCAGAAAAACCTTGGATGTTTTTTTTAGATGGAATTCTGCTCAGGCTTGTCTTGCATACACACGGTCACACAAAAGTTCTCTGAACTTTCGACCGTTAAGAACGCGGTGACGTACAACACTACGACGAGCCGAGAAAATTAAGCTCGGTGCTTTCCGAGCATATGCATCAAATTTTGTGCGTCGGAATTGCTACAGACGATCAGACTTTCCGATAGGATTTTTTTCCGTCTGGGGAAAAAAAGAGAACCTGCTCTCAATCTTTTGCTGGCGGGAATTCCGACAGAAAAAGTCAGATGTAGCCTACACACGGTCGGAATTTCCATTCAAAAGCTCACATCTGACTTTTTCCAACGGGGAATCCGATTGTGTGTGTATGCGGCATAAAGGTTGAAATTGACATCACTTACCTTTTTTAAAGGTTGCAAATGTTCTTCTTTCCTTTTTTATATTTGTGGCCATTTTTTTTTCCAACTTGTTTCTGAAACAGCCCGTGGTCAGTAAGAAGAATGCCTGTTACAATGTTGGTCAATGTAGTTCCCCCCCCCCCATAGTTTGGAGGACAGTTGGAAGAATCAATGGTCATTGGAAGGAATGTTCCCCTTACAGACGTCTATCGTAATCTTTGGTGCCACTGGTGACTTGCCTGAGAAATAAGAGGGGATGTTCCACTGGGCCCATGCCGCTGGCTCTGTGGAGTAGTGTTGGTGCTGGACATGATGAGGTAGGAGATTAAATTATTCCACCACTTCAGCAACACCCAGCAAATTCTGTAGAGAACTTGCTCTCGCCGCTCATGGAAGGCTTACTCTCTTGGTAGCCATTGTTCCATACGTATGGAGATCTTTTGGTACACCCACGATTAGTCATTGAACTGTTGATCTTCTCTGTGTGTCTCTAGCTTATTTAGATGGCTGCAAGCAAGTGGTTACATCTCTTGGCAGCAAGGGATTAAAATTGCCCATGTTGCTCAGCTCAGCAAATTTGGCCATCTCTATTTAAAGTACTATTTTTTTTTTTTTCAATTTTTTTTTTTTTGGTTTAACTTGATGGCCCAGTGATGAGAATCTTTTCCAGGAACACCTTGGTATAACAATTTTCTTGTCCTTTTTATTCATATAAAGCAGTGGACTCCAAACTGCAGGCTATAGACTGGATGCAGCCCTATGCTTGCCTTTATTTGGCCTTTGGCTCACTATTCCTCCCACTAATACCAATGACGGGACACTATTCCCCCTACTAATACCAATAACGGGACACTATTCCCCCTACTAATACCAATGACGGGACACTATTCCCCCTACTAATACCAATGACGGGACACTATTCCCCCTACTAATACCAATGACGGGACACTATTCCCCCTACTAATACCAATGACGGGACACTATTCCCCCTACTAATACCAATGACGGGACACTATTCCCCCTACTGATTCCAATAGCGGGGCACGATTCCCCCCGCTGATTCCAATGGCTGGGCACGATTCCCCCCGCTGATTCCAATGGCTGGGCACGATTCCCCCCGCTGATTCCAATGGCTGGGCACGATTCCCCCCCGCTGATTCCAATGGCTGGGCACGATTCCCCCCGCTGATTCCAATGGCTGGGCACGATTCCCCCCGCTGATTCCAATGGCTGGGCACGATTCCCCCCGCTGATTCCAATGGCGGGGCACGATTCCCCCCGCTGATTCCAATGGCGGGGCACGATTCCCCCCGCTGATTCCAATGGCGGGGCACGATTCCCCCCGCTGATTCCAATGGCGGGGCACGATTCCCCCCGCTGATTCCAATGGCGGGGCACGATTCCCCCCGCTGATTCCAATGGCTGGGCACGATTCCCCCCGCTGATTCCAATGGCTGGGCACGATTCCCCCCGCTGATTCCAATGGCTGGGCACGATTCCCCCCCGCTGATTCCAATGGCTGGGCACGATTCCCCCCGCTGATTCCAATGGCTGGGCACGATTCCCCCCGCTGATTCCAATGGCGGGGCACGATTCCCCCCGCTGATTCCAATGGCGGGGCACGATTCCCCCCGCTGATTCCAATGGCGGGGCACGATTCCCCCCGCTGATTCCAATGGCGGGGCACGATTCCCCCCGCTGATTCCAATGGCGGGGCACGATTCCCCCCGCTGATTCCAATGGCGGGGCACGATTCCCCCCGCTGATTCCAATGGCGGGGCACGATTCCCCCCGCTGATTCCAATGGCGGGGCACGATTCCCCCCGCTGATTCCAATGGCGGGGCACGATTCCCCCCGCTGATTCCAATGGCGGGGCACGATTCCCCCCGCTGATTCCAATGGCGGGGCACGATTCCCCCCGCTGATTCCAATGGCGGGGCACGATTCCACCCGCTGATTCCAATGGCGGGGCACGATTCCCCCTGCTGATTCCAATGGCGGGGCACGATTCCCCCTGCTGATTCCAATGGCGGGGCACGATTCCCCCTGCTGATTCCAATGGCGGGGCACGATTCCCCCTGCTGATTCCAATGGCGGGGCACGATTCCACCTGCTGATTCCAATGGCGGGGCACGATTCCCCCTGCTGATTCCAATGGCGGGGCACGATTCTTCCTCCTACTGGCCACAGGCACTTTTTTTACTCCCACTGTCCACCATGCTGGTAACATGGCATAGACATGTTCTACTCCCACTGATGCCGGGCCATTTCCTATTCCTACCGGCCAGTCTGGCCCCTCTAAAGTCTGAATCGCCTCAAACTGGCCCTTTTTTTTAGAATGTGTGTTGACCCCTGATCTAAAGCAAAAGGCATGTTTCGGGGCCTCGCAGAATCCCTTTCCCAAGGTAGACCTCTCTCTTGGGGAGGTGTAACTTAACACCGTTCCAGCACAAGGCAAGCGGCCTTATCTTCAATGGAGCCAGTTCACATCAATGCCTGGGAATGTGTTGTGTTGTAGCACATTGCAACTTTATGATAGGCTCAGAACAATTTTTTTTTTTTTTGCTGTGAAATAAAAAATAAAAAAAACCCTCAAAGCAGCACATTGCAATAAAACTTTGCACTGCAGCACCCAAAAATGCAACCTAGCCCGGTAAAAATAACACGTGGCGCACATTTAGTGCGTGTTAATCCAATTGCTGTGGGTGTAAACTTTGTCCAAAACAAACACAAATATTTTAGCCGGGGTTCGGGCTTTATCTTTTTTATTTGCAGTGGAACAGTTTTCCAGTGTTCGTTATCAAGTGTACAGCTGATTTGTATACATGTCTTCGGCATTTGTCACAGTGTTTGCTTTCAAACTGAACGTTCCAGGAGAGATGGGATTGTTCTGGCTGAGCTGCGTGGAATTCTGAGGAACTCGGACCACATTAACTACTACTCTTCGCTTCCTCGTTGTGACACTTATTAGTGATCTAAAAATATCCAGACTGGATAACTCCTATTGTACAGCCCTGATCTTTGCATGCTTCGGTGTCGGGATTAAGCTGACAGCTTTTTGGCGCAGCTAGCGTGCTCTGTTATGTTTCCTCGCTGTCACAATTAGGAACTTAAAAAGGAAAGGGAGAACAACAAAGGGGGGAGAGAAACATGTGATATTTATACTGTGCTTATGCTGCACTTAATCCTCCATAAAATTTGTAAAAACTAAAATCTGCACTCTCTGGCCGAGCTTGTGTCAGCCAGCCAGAGAATCTTTTGCCTCCAACACACTCCTGGTAGAGTGAGAAGTCCAGTCCGGCAATGTGATTCTATCCAGAGCTCCCCTTCTGTCACTACATTGCTCTATGGAAACATTAGAGATGCATGGGTCGACAGGTGGCACCACAGGCAGATGACATTACCAGTGTGTTGGATGCCAAGGCTTCCTTGAGGTGACAGCACCTGGCACACTTCTGGATGGTTTAATCCAGATCCCTGCCTTTACCACAGCTCTGCATGGAAACCGGAGGACTGACAGGTGGAACTATGGTGGAGAACCAGGCAGCTAACATTATTTGTATGTTGGATGCCAAAGATTTGTTGGTCGAGGTGGCATTTCAAGATCACCTGGCACACTACTTTGTAAAGGTTTCTTCACAGTAAGAGCTGTGAAAATGTGGAATAGACTCCCTCCAGAGGTGGTTCTGGCCAGCTCAATAGATTGCTTTAAGAAAGGCCTGGATTCTTTCCTAAATGTACAGAATATAACTGGGTACTAACGTTAAAGCGGGATTCCACCCGCGATTTTTCTTTTTAAAAGTCAGCACCTACTAAGGACACTTGCCTGTCCTACTCGCCCGCGATGTCGGGCCCCCGACGGCGATCGCTCGGTCCTGGCAGGTCCCGGCGCCTCCATCCTGACTAAGGGAAACAGGCAGTGAAGCCTTACGGCTTCACTGCCCGTTTTCTTCTACGCATGTGCGACTCGCACGGCGCTTTGTGAATGGGCGGCTGCCTCCTGGGATGCACACAGTTCCTAGAAGGCAGCGCGCCCCATTCACCAGAAGACACCGCGAGTAGGACGGAGGAAGAAGACCAGCTGCGGGCGATGAAGAGGCAGATTGGGGACCTCCGCATAGCAACCGCCCTTTCTGGTGAGTATAAAAAAAAATAAAAAATTCAATTTTTTTTTTTTATTTTTTTTTTTTTTTTAGATTTTTGGGAAAAAATAAAAAATCGGGGTGGAACTCCACTTTAAGGCCTCATGCACACTGGACGTTTTTGAACGTTTTTACAGCAGCTGTTTTTGGCAGTAGACGTTTTTTTCAACAGTCATTAAACTCTCCATGTTATCCTATGTGTCCATGGGCACATAGGCTGTTATCAGCAGTTTTGGGCAGTGGCGTTTTTGAGCAGTAAAAAAAAAAAAAAAAAGTGGGTTCTAAGACGTTTTTCAGCTGTAAAAACGCTCTAACGCTGATAAATGTCGATAAACGCTCAAAAACGTCACTCCCCAGCGTTTTTAACGTTTTTGATCCATTGAAAAAAGATAAAAATAAATCTTAAAAAAAAAACAAAAAAACCCTATGGCAAAAAAGTTGAAAAACTCGCTGCAAAGCTACTGGCATTTTTATAACATTATTTTAATGTCCAGTGTGCATGAGGCCTTATAGGTAAAGTTGATCCGGGGAAAATCTGATTTATTTATTTTTTTCCCCTGCTGTAGCAAATTGGATCGTGCTCTGCTGGGGTTTTTCACCTTCCTCTGGATCAACTGTGGGGATAGAATTGGGTATATGGGACTGTATGATTTTATTTATTTATATATATATATATATATATATATATATATATATATATATATATATATATATATATATATATATATATATATATATACACACACATACACACACATTTTTTTGTTGAACAGGATGGACTTGTGTTCAACCTGACTAACTATGTAGTATCGGAAGCCCAGTCTCTAACTGTAGTTCCATTCGCCACCTCCAACTCCTCTGTCACTAAAGCTCTTCAGGGAAATGGTAGGTATGCTGGGGCAGACAGGTAACGAGGCAGCTGACCCTACAGAATTGTGTTGGATGTCAAGGATTCCTTGGTCAACCTGTCTCTAAGAGCCACTGCACAGCTCACCAGTTGGTGTTTTGTAGAGGGGTTTAAAAAAAAAGTTGTATGAGTTGACAGTCACTTTTAATAACTGATCATTAACCGATCATAAAGGAACAGCCCACCCAAATTTCACACTTCACGTTTCGGTAGATGATGGAGAGTTATAGCACCTTTTTTGTAGCTTCCTCCCGGTCTACAGTGGTGAGATCTTTGTACATTTGGCACAAGTCATTACTAGGAAATCTCTATTATTTCTTTAAAGATTGAACATTTTAGAATGATAAGGAATTCAAGGTAGGTGAGAACACCCACAACTCAAAGGTGGGTGGAAGACCTAGTGACTTTACTGCTGGAATCCTTAACCGATATGAGCAGCCATATAAACCTCTGAAAAGAGGTGGTTTTCCTATCCTATTGATTATGTAATAAAAAAAAAAAAACCCCTGTAGTCCAGACTTTCTCAACTAGGGTTCCTCTAGAGCAGGGGTGTCCAAACTTTTTTCAAAGCGGGCCAGATTTGATGAAGTGCACATGCTCGAGGGCCGACCATTTTGCCTGACATTCTTTGAACCATTAAAATTCGGTCTAAGTGTGTTCTTTCAAGCACTAATACACTGCCCAACAAGAATTCTCTTGCCTTCGCGACTGTGTGTGGTGAAGAGATGCGCTCAGGCATATTATTTGGATATACCGTATTTATTGGCGTATAACACGCACCTTCATTTTAAAAGGGAAGTTTCAGGAAAAAAACTTTAAAATTTTAAATAAAGAACTGTGAAGCAAAATAAGGGTCAGTGCCCATCTACAGACACCCCATGGCCAGCAATGCAGCACCCCCCATGGCCAGCAATGCAGCACCCCCCATGGCCAGCAATGCAGCACCCCCCATGGCCAGCAATGCAGCACCCCCCATGGCCAGCAATGCAGCACCCCCCATGGCCAGCAATGCAGCACCCACCATTGCCAGCAATGCACTCACTATTGCCAGGAATGATCAGTGTCCATCTGCAGCCAGCCGTGCCCAAAAATTAAGCTTTATTTGTTTTAAATTTTGCCGCAGAGATAGAGCCAGATGTCCTGTGTATTCGGCTGTACTCGGCTCCTCTTGCAGTTCCGCCTTCTATGATGGCGGGACTGCGAGCGGAGCCGAGTACACAGTACACTCGGCTATTTCGGCAGCGCTCGCTCCTCTTCACCTCACAGGCAGCAGGGATTGGTGTATAACACGCACAAACTGCGTGTTATACGCCGATAAATACGGTATATCTTTTGTGGCCCCGGCGCTGGGAGATCGTCGGGGACAACAAAAGATATATATGTGTAGATAACCAGGCGGACCATTCAAAACCAGGGCGCGGGTCGCGATTGGCCTGCGGGCCGGACTTTGGACATGCCTTCTCTAGAGCCTTGCTAGGGGTTCCTTGAGCAGTGTGCAGTTTCTGCCCCTCAGATGCATAAAAACTGACACCGATAATCTTTTTAGCTATTTGTAAGGGGGTGGGATTCTTCCCAATGACCACAAATGTAGAGTGCATTCTTCTTGGTGACCATACCACTAATGTACTACGAACTGTAGATAGTCAATCATTATTGGTAGAGGTTCCCTGAGACCAATGAGCTATTTTAATGGTTCATGCATGTTCAAAAGGTTGAGGATGGCCGCTGTGGACTATATCGGCATTAGTGTGGCACCCTTATTGCTTTCTACTACTGGGGTTTCCCTTAGGATCTTTCCTTTCCTTTCCTTGTGGTTAGTTTGGTTCATGGAAGCATCCTTACTGAAGTTTTTCTCCCCAACCCCTGCATGTGCTGCAGGGCTTCAGGTCCCAAGCAAGCCCTGCAGCACATCTGTGCATGCACAAGTGTCCTTGACCATCTGCGCACGTACCGGGTTTCCCACTAATGTGCAAAGGTGGCCACCGGGAAAGTCCAAAACCTACGTGGTCTGTGCAAATGTGTGGGAGATCCCTGTGTACAGATGTGCCAATCGACTCTGCCAGGACTCGAAGGCTGGGCAGAGCTCTTTTGGTACATCTGAGTACTCGTTATGTTGACGGTACAGACTGTGCTTGAAAGTCTGCTTTTAAGAAGACGTCATTTACAACATTGGACATTAGGAGATCTAATTGCTGTCGGAGGTAGTGGCTTCTACTGGTCAGGAAGTGGTGGAAAATCTCCCAACAGGGGCACAGATGGCTAAATTCGACTGAGGTTTCTTACCCACTGTTTTTACAACAGTGTCTTTACTGCAGTCTGTCCTGCTTTGAGTGTTCTCCTCATTTCCTGTCATGGTGACACATTGATGATTCTGAAGAAGTCTACCCAGTGGAGCCACAGAGAGTGGTAAAAGTTGACAAAGGTTCTCATCCTTCCCCACACTATCCAAGACTGACAAAGATCTTCATTAGGATAAAAGAACCTTTTGAGCTTCAGGGGTTGCAAGCACTTGAGTTGCAGTTGCATCTTCTCTGGGTTTTTTCCTTTGCTAAATAGTACAACCCTGATAAGGGTCTGACTCTGAACTGTTGGACGTCATTGATTCAAATTGAACATCCATTGACTTTGCATCCTCTACAGCAGTGGTCTCCAAACTGCAGAACTTTGCTTTATTTTATCCCGCCCTTGGGTCGCTATTTTTATCCACTGATGCCAAAAATGTGACAGAATTCCCATGACACAAACAATGGGGCCTAATGACCTCACCGATGGGGCACAATTCCTCCTGATGACACCAACGATGGGGCAATGTTTATTCCCACTGCCATCA
This sequence comes from Rana muscosa, assembly GCA_029206835.1. NCBI lineage: Eukaryota > Metazoa > Chordata > Amphibia > Anura > Ranidae > Rana > Rana muscosa. The sequence continues at coordinate 57,027,809 of CM055116.1, read as the reverse complement.
GGACCTTTTTCACTGCCAGTGGCCACACTCCGGCCCCCCTTAAGTCTGAAGGACTGTAAACTGGCCCTTTGTTTAGAAAGTTTGGACACCATTGTTCTACAGAGGGCTCCAATAGTGTGGCTGAACATGTGATTGAAGTCCAGTTTAAGTTGGAAACAGAAACGCGTCGTGTTTTAATATGGTTAAACATAGAATTCCTCTTGCCATCATTTCACTTTGTAACGTGCGTGGCCAGCTTTAGAATATCCCGGACTCGATACGGTTTCTATACTGAATGCTGGAGATAAAGGTTGCTAGCTCATCGGTACACACAGTAAATATCCACTGCCTGCTTCATCCCAATTAAACGCTGGCGGCGCTTCATCTCTGTCTCCGCTCGGAAGCATCCGGGGAATGTGTGTTTTGTTTTGTTTTTGGGGGGGCACGGCTCTGGTCAGTAATCCAGGAATAAATGTGTGCTAGTGGGTTTATTACAAGCCTCGCAGCATATGAATTTAATAACTGGATCCCGATACAAGGGCCTGCTGGTGGAGGAATGCTGCCAGCTCACATAAAAGATTTGCTTTTGACTTTCTTCTGAAATTTGGGCCTCATCTTCTCAATACAAAGCATGTTTGTGAGGGGGCTCTTAAAGGAAACCTACCGCTGGAGAAATACAGTATATAGTATTTTATCTCCTCTTGAAAATGTATGATGGATGGCTGTCGGACTAATTTCCCTTGGCTTCGGTATTTTGGGTCACTGGGGTGAAACGTTGGCGGGCGTTCAGGCACACTGATGTCTCAAGCGGAGTAGTTTTGTATCCGATCCGAAGAGTTTCTTAATCCAGGGGGTAGGCTACCGCCACACTCTAGCTGTTGTGGGCCTACAAGTCCCATGAGGCATTGCAAGACAGACCACCACAGGCATGACTTGCAGAGGCATGATGAGATTTATAGTTTCACCACAGTTGGGAGTGCTAAGGTTGCTTATCCCTTAACTAAAACAATGAGGCGTAGGTAATTGTAATAAAAGTGGTATAGTGCAGCGCTAAATCTGATGATTAGTAAGAGTGAAGCCGCTGCTACTCAGATAAAAGCTGACAGCAGAGATTCACTAAAGTGCAAATTAAACATATACCGTATATACTTGAGTATAAGCCAAGTTTTTCAGCACATTTTTTTTTTTTTGTGCTGAAAATGCCCCCCTCGGCTTATACTCGAGTCTGTGTCCGTCTTCAAATTTGTGCGCCTGTTCCCAGCCAGCCATAGGTCCCCTCTTCCTCTACAAGTATGCAAAATTTGTTGTCCGGGGGACCTACGGCCGGGGAGCACCGATTTTTCAAAGATGGGCACCCCTTCCATAGACTCCAATGTTAAACGGTCATTTCTCCAGTGAATTTGGGGACCAGGTAACGGCCGGCAATAGGTCCCCTGGACCCCAAACTTGGAACACATGTAGCCCCCATGTTAAACGTCAGTCTAATCACACAGCGCCGGAGATCAGTGGGGCACGGGCACAGTGAGGCATGCAGATGGACACCCTAGGCTTATACTCGAGTCAATAAGTTTTTCCATTTTTTTTTGTGGTAAAATTAGGTGCCTCGGCTTATATTCAGGTCGGCTTATACTCGAGTATATACGGTATTTGAAAAATAAATTAAATAATTGACACTCAATGTAACCAATTCATAGTGGGCAATAACACATTTACATAAAACAAAAGTGCATGTGCATATTTATATATAGTCCATGAAGTGATTCCAGTGGATAGAGTGACTTTACAAAGTGAGAAGTTGTAAACCAATTTGTCTGTAGATATTCCACCACCAATAGAAAAAGAGGCTTACCAGACACATTGAACCCAACTAGGCGTATGCCCAATGAGTCGACAAAGCATGTGGTGTAGCACACCCAGGGGAGAAGAGTATATCGGCATATACGACTTCCAATGTGGACATATGAAGCGGAGGTCCGTCACACTATTGTCGCCAATAGGTCGCAACCGAGGATATGTGACCAACTCAAAGGCAATTCATCCAGATAGTACATTGGCAAAATGAGAGAAAATAGGCCACATAGTGTGATACCATTGAAAGAGGAAACATTTGTTATACAAGTAAAAAATGGACATTCACATTTGAGAAGGTATTAAAAGCATGTAGATAAAATCAAATATCGCAGTGGCTTCAGCAGTGCCGGTGCCGACGCGTTTCATCCTAATAAGGCATCAATTGTAATCACTTTAGCCCCAGGCCTATTCTGAAACTTCTCTCCTACATGTACAAATCTAATTTTTTTTTTGCTTGAAAATTTACTTGGAACCCCCAAAACATTATATATATATATATATATATATATATATATATATATATATATATATATATATATATATTTTTTTTTTAGCAGAGGCTCTAGAGAATAAAATGGTGGGTGTTGCAAATTTTTATGTCACACAGTATTTAATCGGCGTTTTTTCAAACGCAATTTTTTGGGGGAAAAGCCCCCCAAATATAATACTCAGTAGTTTGGTAAAATATAAAAGATGACGTTATTCAGAGTAAATAAATACCTTACATGTCATGCTTTAAAATTGCGCGTGCTCGTGGAACGGCGCCAAATTATGGTACTAAAAACGTCTCCTTAGTTGACGCTTTATAAGCCTTTACAGGTTACCAGTCCAGACTTGTACAAGAAGTCTGGTGGTAGAATTATTGCTCTCGCTATAACATTTGTGGCGATACCTCGCATGTGTGGTGCAAACACCATGTGTATATACGTACATATGCATGTGTGACCTACGTATGCGTTTGCCTTTGCACGTGAGCACAGGGGGGCGGTGATGTTTGACTATTTTTTTTTTTTTTTTTTTTATGTTTTATTTTTACATTGTCTGTCCTTTTTTTTTTTTTTTCAAAACATCCTCTGAGCAACTTCTCCCAACCATCCAATTATAGTTTGATGGTGAGCAATGCCTTTTTTAGCATGATGGAGCACCTTGTCATAAGGCAAAAGTGATAATCAAGTGGCTTGGGGAACAAATATTGACTCTTTGCATAAACTTCATGTAATTGTTAATAAAAGCCTTTGACACTTCTAAGATGCTTGTATGTGCTCTTTCACACAGGGCGGATCCGTGAAGATCCGCCCCGTGAAGCTCCGCTTGCTCAGCGGGGATCGCTCAGTTGATCCCCGCTGAGCCGGCGGATGACTGGGCGGTACCCGCACACTGTGCAGGGACCGCCCTGTCAGAGCGCCGCTCTCCCCTATGGGGAGATCGGATGAACACGGACTGTCTGTCCGTGTTCATCCGCTCCGCCGACGGAAGGAAAAATAGGGTTTTCCTCCTTCACACTTTGGCGGAGCGGATGTCAGCGGACATGTCACCGCTGACATCCGTGGCTCCATAGGGCTACATGGAGCGTCCGTCCAGGTCCGCCTAAAAAAACTGACAGGCGGACCTGAACGGACCCTCCGTGTGAAAGGGGCCAAAATCTACTTTAGTATACCATAGTAACTTCCGACAAAAAGATCTAAAGACACTGAGGCAGCAGACTTTGAAAATTTTATATTCGTGTCATTCTCAAAACTTTGGGCCACGGCTGTACTTTGGTAGCTTCTTTTTGGGAAAGTTACACAGTAGAAATCTTGTCATGCCCCTTTAATTTGTAGTGAGCAGAGGGATTGATATCTTGTGGTCCTTTTTTCTTTTTTTTTTTTTTCTGCCAAAACCATAATGACTGGTTTTTAGTATGGCTGAAAAGTGCAATAAATTACCAGCTGCAAATCTCCCTTTTTGTCCTCTTCCCCCAATTAAGATACATTTACACCTTTTTACACCGTATTTTTCATACAGTACATTTTAGATGCACTTTAGACAATTATGAAACCTAATAACACACCTCTTTCCATGTGCCTAATGATAATGTTCCTCTTTCTGGGGCTGCTACAGAAAACAATACACACTAGAAGTGAGCAACACCAACTAATGGCCATCACAGTTATAAGGAACAACAAAACCAAATAGGAAAAGTGTGTTATTACATGGGTTTTAAAAAGGTGTTGAGTGCTTATGTAAGAAGTCCTTTAAAATCTTCAATTATTAGCAGTCTAAACATATTAGTCATAAGCCAGGAGCAAAACCCATCTGGTTATGTGCAATATGAACCTCCAAGGAAGGGCCCCTTTAGCAGGGACCATGCAAGCAAAATCATAGGAACCACAGCTTCAGGAACAAAAAGCCAACATCCAGAATTTATTATTTTGTATGTATCTACCTTGATTGTTGGGTGTTGGTACGAGGCATACTGGAAGAACACTTCAATTTGTAAACCTTTGAGTGAACAGAAACTTGTAGCTCTAGCTAACCTACTCCAGATCAGTCGTTTTTGACCAGAGTTCCCGCCCACCCGCCACATCGCTGCTGAATTCTGACAGCTGGTCTCTCTCTGCATTCAGTTACTTATATTGTAACTGTGAAACTGCCAAATCGGCTCAGTGTGAAACCTGCCAGTGACACCTGCCAGTGCCAATCGGTGACTTCCGCCAGTGCCAACCAGTGGCACCTGCCAAAAGAAAAATCTGCTTAAAATATCGGCCGCAGAAATCGGCATCATATATCGGCCGCTCCAATTTCTAAATATCGACATCGGCCAGAGAAAACCCCATATCGGTCGACCTCTACCTGACACCAATGATACTTTTCAATGCCAGTGGGCAGAGCCACCAATGATATATTCCAATGCCACTTGGCAGAGCCAGGGACATGGCACCAATGATCTTTTCTAATGCCATTTGACAAAGCAAGTCATGGTATCTTTGAATGGCACTTGGCAAAGCCAAGTGAAATGCCACAAGTTAACTTGTTTCAGTGCCACTTAACAGAGCCATAGACATGACGCCAACAATCTGTTTTATTAAACAAACTGTTTATTGCAGTTTCAGAAGTACAAAAAGAGCGGATGATTCAATAATGAACACACTTAAGATATCATTTGCAAGGTATACAGACCAATAATAGTCCGTCCTTGAACAAATATGCCTTAGCTAAGAAGCACATCATTAAGATATTTACAAAACCTATATCTCGAAAAGATTGAATTCAGCCATGCAGCAATACCAGCTGGAGTTCTAAACCGCATTTATGCAACTAACGGTATTAAAAAATAAAGGATAAAAAAAAATTAACCCCATAAAATACTATGTCAATATAGTCTCTTATAGTCCAACATGAAGGCCTATCATTGCTTTCCTCTTATTATGGTACGGGGACTCCAGAACAAGTAGTTAACACTGGTGAAGTAGAGTAAACAAGTGTGGAAACTGCGTGGGTTGAGTACCAATGATCTTTTTTAGCTGTAGGTAAAGGGGTAGCATTGTGACCACCACTGTAAGAGGGGAATTCTACCCACTGCCCATTAATGTAGGGGCATTTTCCCAATAACGCCACCTGATAACTTAGCAGGGGTTCCCTGAGACCTTCTTTTTTTTTTTTTTTACCTCCAAAGGAAACTTTTTTTTTTAAATTTGCAGGCCCTGGGGAAGCCCCGCTTTAATTATCAACGGTCAATGGGGAAAAATGCTGCTTACTTTGGTCAATGGGATGAAAACACTTCCCTTACAGTGGTGGTCAAAATACTACTCCTTACTGACCACTAAAAATATTATGGGCATTATATAGTTGGCCCCGGATGTATGTAAACATTATTGGGTAGGAGGACAATCGACCTTAGCTTAAAGTGTAAGTTCACCTTTACAGAAAATTTGTAAGGTGACCTCACACCGGACAACCTCCCCATCCGAACCCCAGCTGTCAGACACTGAAAAGCTGATTCACCGGTCCGGGGATTTGAAACCCCCCCCCTGCGGCTTAATCGCGTGTTCGTATTGTTAAGCCAGTACGAATTACAGGGATTCTAATTGGTCAGCACCATCACATTGATGGAGCTGACCAATCGGAGGCCATCTAGCCCAAAATGTCAGAACTGAGAGGAGAGAGAGCCACCGGGATTTTTATTCCCTGGACTGGTGAAGCGGCTTTTCGGTGTTTGACAGCAGGGGATCACGGCAAATCTAGTAGAGCGGGACCAGATGGGATGGGGTCCAGTGTAGGGTCATCTTACATATTTTCTGTAAAGGTGGACGTACGCTCTAAGGAACCTACCCCAGCGACCTCTGGACCATGGTTTCTCAACCAGGGTTCCATGGAAGGATATTCCTCCAGAGGTTGTGAGGGGTTCATTGAGCAATTTCTCCCTGCCCACTGATGCCATTGGTCTTTTTAGCTATCTCTAAGGGGTAATCCTTCCCAGTGACCACAAGTGTAAGAAGTAATCTTCCCACTGACCATCTCACTAATATATCAGGAGTTGTAGATATAGTAATGGTTAGAAGGGGTTCCCTGGGACCAGAAAGTTATTTCAAGGGTTTCCTCTGTGTTGAAAAGGTTGAGGAAGGCTGCTTTGGAGGAACCATAGGGTGAGAATGGCTACTCTACATGTATAGCACTGCTAAAAAATAAATATATATTTTAAGTACCGTATATACTCGAGTATAAGCCGAGTTTTTCAGGCCTTTTTTTTAGGCTGAAAATGCCCCCCTCGGCTTTTCCTCGAGTCAGTGTCCCCACTTACTGTCATTTGGTGTCTCCGGGGCCGCTCCGGTGTGTGCGGGTGTTTTTTCAGTCTCTGGGGCCGATGTGTGCTGTTACTGCGACCGCCTCATATTCTGTATAGCGTGATGATCCGCCTCTAGAGGTCTAACAGCGGCCTGCATTGTTTACGAGTCGCCGCCATTTTGTTGTAGCCGCGGCTCACACCTGGCAGTTTCTGTGACTGTGGAGTCCCTTGGCGCAGGCGTGGAATGGCCAGATCATCAGAGCAGCTTTCGGGTATGACAACGATGTTGTCAGTAAGTACTGTGCAAAATAAAACAATGTGCAAATCAGCATATAACATGAACATATGCAAATCTAGCAATCCAAAAAGTGCATAGACAGTGTAGCACCAACTATCTGTCCTGTGAGATCTTCAGTCATCCCCGGGGAGAGCTGTGCTGAGTGCTGGACAGGAGAAGAGTGATCGAGCACCCTCGATTTGCACATTGTTTTATTTTTCACAGTACATGCAATATTATCAACTTTATTGATTATTTTATTATTTGGTAGTAATCGCCACATTTTTATCTCTCAATCAGTTATTGGTGTGTGAACACCATGTTATGTTGCCAGCTACTGATTTAGTTTTATTCTTTTTTTTTATATGGTTTGCGCATTAGTATACTTACTTTTTTTTAAATTTAATGTAATTTTATTGGTATCTATTTTTATTTTGAAATTTACCGTACCAGTAGCTGCTACATTTCCCACCCTAGGTTTAAGCCAACCGGTCGTGTGTATGGTTTCTCGTCGAGAAAACTGGCAGGAATCTCGACGAGAAAAATAGAGAACCTGCTCTCTATTTTCTCGTCTGCCTGTTTCCCGACGAGATAACTGTGCGTGCGTGCGGCTACAAGCTTACCTGTCCTCCGGTAAGCCCGCGCATGCTCGATGAGACTTCGACGCATGCACGGTAGCTTACAAGGGTAGTGTAGGGTGAAGCAAGATGGCGGCGATGGCATCGAATGTGACGAGCGCATGCGTTGTAGTCAATGACGTCACCGCGTTCTTGCCATTCAAAAGTATGGCGGTTCTTTTGAATGGCTGTCTGTATGCACAGCTTGACAAGAAAAGCTTGCCAGGAATCTCATCAGGAAAAACTAAGTTGTTTTTTTTTTTCCTGACGGGACTCTCGGCCGTGTATACAGGGCTTTATACTCGAGTCAAGTTTTTTTCCCCAGTTTTTTTGTGGTAAAATTAGGTGCCTCGGCTTATACTTGGGTAGGGCTAGGGAAAAAATCGATTTTAAATCGAGTTGAGAGGTCAAATCGATTCAGATTCTCAGCAAATCGATTTTATTCTTTTCTTCACCAGGACCGGCGCTGACACCGCGCCGGTCCTGAGGAGCTGCGGGCAGAAGTTTTTAGGCGAGGCCGCGGCTTCGGCCTTGTCCACGAGGCCGGACGCCGCGAACTAGGCCGAAGCCGCGGCCTCGCCTAAAAACTTCTGCCCGCAGTTCCTCAGGACCAGCGTGGTGTCCATCAAAAAAAATATTCGAATCGTGAATCAAGTTTTTTTTTTTTTTAAATCGCTGATTTTTTTCGGGGCGAATATCGCCCAGCTCTATACTCGGGTCGACTAATACTCAAGTATATACCGTAGATATTATATTTTCTGTCTGAACTGATAGTGTGACCATGTTCAGGGCTTTATGTTTGGATAAAATGAGGTGTAGTAAAAGGTATTGGCCTTCTCCAGCTTGAAATGTTTCCAGGGATATTTTGGAGGTATGCCACCATGAAGGGCTTCTTGTTTCTCTGGAAGCCAATGTGCGCCGTTTGACTCAGTGGTTGGGCCGGTTGTGGTGAGGGGACTCCAGTGACCTGGAGGAATGTAGTGCTTTTCATTCAAGTTATGCATTGTCCTTTTTTCTGTTTTGGCTCCAACCTCTAGCGAGAGGCATGTGTGAGAAATGTGTTTACGATAAGGTGACCAGATTTTTAAAATGAAATCCGGGGACATATATTTTTTTTTTTTCTAGTTATGGCGGCAATCAGCGACTCTCTGCCCGTCGCCGCCACAGCCCGCCTCACAGCCTGTCAAGTCTTATGCCCCGTACACACGATCCGAATATCGTACGACAGATCGTACAACTTTTTTCGCTTAATAGTTGTGAGTAGAAATTGAATAGGTTACTAAAGTCACGAAAATTCTCGCAAAACAGAAAAGAAAATCGGAAGTGATGTCATGTGTTGTAATGTATTTTGTATTTTCGGACAACAACTAGACTGTCTAAACGAAAACGTACGATCTGGTATAGTACGAGGAAAATTTTCGTGCTTGTCCGATCAAATAATATCGGATGAACTGTCGTGATCGGCTCTCGAAAGTAGTGTACACACAATCCGAAAATCGTACGATTCTTCCTCAGACGACAGTTTTCAACCGATATTTGGATCGTGTGTACGGGCCATTACTCTCCGGGCCCCGGCTACTACTGGGCGGGGAGCGGAGGAAGATCACTCCACCAGGGAAGGCAAGGAGATAAGGAGATAAGCAGGCAGGCGGCTGGCCGGGACTTAAGAACATACGAACGGAGCTGAATGGTCATGCACCCGAAACTGAAGAAATATTCCCTCCACTCCGACCAGCACATGATCACCAGAAAGGGGCACAGATAATGGAAAAAAATACATCCTCCTAAGCTAGTAGGCGTGGCGGAGCGTGGGGGGGTCTAATTCAGAATTTATTTTTCTCAATTCTGCACTGACTGTCTTTGAAATTGCCCCAGCCCCTGTTCAAATCCAATCCGTGGACAAAACCGGGGACAGACTTGGACCGGGGACAGTGTCCTCAATCCGGGGACTGTCCCCTGAAACCAGGAATGTCTGGTCATTTACGAGTAAAGTTTTTTATATGTTCAGGGACATTTATTTTTTATTTTTTAAATGGACTATTATACTAACAAGGGTGCTGGAAGTTAGATTCTGTTCACTGTTTGATCTGCACATAAATTCCAGCCCACTGGCACCAGGGCTGAAGGCCCCTGAGAGGAGCACTGAGGTCAGGTGCTGCGAGGTTTTAAGGAATTTATGGACAGTACCTTGCTGGCCCCTCTTGCCAGCCATAGAGGAGCACATAGATCCAGTAATCACCTCTAATATATGGTATCCAATGAAAATGGAGAGGCTTATTTAATTTTAGCATGGTGATGAGAATGGGAAAGTGAGGGGGGGCGGGCCGGGCGACTACAGGAGGCAAGATTCAGCTTCAAACAAGTATGTGTGGGATGCCTGTGTACACCTATGTGTCATAGTTTATGCTCGGCATTGTTTGCTAGATGGGAGATTCTTTATCCATCGACATTCCTGCAGAAAGTTTCCATATTTGTGAAAAGTGACCATTGTTTTCTGTTTTCTCCCCTGCAGAGAGTCCCCCGGCAGCGATGTCCAGGAATGGATACTTCTTTGAAGAGACTGGTAAGTGTGCAGCCCGGAATGATTGCCCTTACTTCACGTGACATTTAATCAATAAAAAATATATTTAAAAAGGATTTGCTCCCTTCCCTAATTAAAGGAATATGTAAACCCCAACATTTCATATTCCTGATATGTGCCTGCAGTACTGGTATGAAAAAGTATCCTCTGCTCCGTCGTTTTCCTTCCTTTTGTGTGAAATCCCCCCCTCTGCTTTCCTATTTAAAAACTGACCGCACTAAACGTGAGAGCACAGCTGCTCTCTTCCAAAGATCAGACTTGTCCTGAAACCCCCCCCCCCACAGCCATTCACTGGGAAGTTCAAGTGTTGCTAAACCCACAACAGTAAAATCGGTGTGTATATGCAGTAAATAATGCTTATGATACTCACTGTGGAACCTAAGGGATTAATCCTGCATTGTGGAAAAAAAAAGCTGTTTGTTCCTGTCTTCTCTGATCCTCCCGTCCTTCCACAGTCCCCAATCCATCTCCTGATAGTACAGAGCCTTGGTGGATACTCTGCACATGCTCAGTTTGGTGTGTATTGCTAGTGTTTTTTTTTTTTTTTTTTTGAGGGTGCATGTGATCAGCACGGGCCAGAGCATTTGTGGGGGGGTGGGGGGCAGAGAGTCGGAGCATTGTGTGTGTGTGTATAAGGCAGCAGTGTGATCCAGGGGAAGGGGGGCAGAGAGCCGGAGCATTTGTGTGTGTGTGTGTGTATAAGGCAGCAGTGTGATCCATTGGGAGGGGGGGCAGAGAGCCAGAGAAGTGTGTGTGTGTGTGTGTGTGTGTGTATAAGGCAGCAGTGTGATCCAGATGGAGGGGGGGCAGAGAGCCGGAGCATTGTGTGTGTGTGTGTGTATAAGGCAGCAGTGTGATCCAGATGGAGGGGGGGCAGAGAGCCGGAGCATTGTGTGTGTGTGTATAAGGCAGCAGTGTGATCCAGATGGAGGGGGGGCCGAGAGCCAGAGAAGTGTGTGTATTTGTGTATGTGTATAAGGCAGCAGTGTGATCCAGGTGAAGGGGGGGCAGAGAGCCGGAGAAGTGTGTGTGTGTGTGTATATATATATAAGGCAGCAGTGTGATCCAGGGGGGGGGGGCAGAGAGCCGGAGCATTGTGTGTGTGTATGTGTGTGTGTATAAGGCAGCAGTGTGATCCAGGGGGAGGGGGGGCAGAGAGCCGGAGCAGTGTGTGTGTGTGTGTGTGTGTGTGTGTGTGTGTGTGTGTGTGTATATATATATATATATATATATATATATATATATATATATATATATATATATAAATAAAGGCAACAGTGTTATCCAGGGGGAAGGGGGGCAGAGAGCCGGAGAATTTTGTGTGTGTGTGTGTGTGTGTATAAGGCAGCAGTGTGATCCAGGGGAGGGGGGCAGAGAGTCGGAGCAGTGTTTGTGTGTGTGTGTGTGTGTGTGTGTATATATATATAATATATAAGCAGCAGTGTGATCCAGGGGGAAGGGGGGGCAGAGAGCTGGAGCATTGTGTGTGTGTGTATATAAGGCAGCAGTGTGATCCAGGGGGAAGGGGGGGCAGAAAGCCGGAGCATTGTGTGTGTGTTTGTGTGTGTGTAAAGCAGCAGTGTGATCCAGGGGGAAGGGGGGGCAGAGAGCTGGAGCATTGTGTGTGTATATAAGGCAGCAGTGTGATCCAGGGGGAAGGGGGGGCAGAAAGCCGGAGCATTGTGTGTGTGTGTGTGTGTATGTGTGTATATAAGGCAGCAGTGTGATCCAGGGGGAGGGGGGCAGAGAGCTGGAGCATTGTGTGTGTATAAGGCAGCAGTGTGATCCAGGGGGAGGGAGGGCAGAGAGCCGGAGCATTGTATGTAAAATTAATGATGGTGGTCTGTGAGGTCCGAAAGGTTGGTGACCCCTGCACTAGTGTATGACGCTGCGTTTGACTTGGCATCAGTATTCCTGCACCCAGGATCCCTGGTGCTGTGTATAGCCACTTACACGGTTGTACATGAGTATACAATGGTAATCGCATATGGATGTTGTTCCTAAATGGGTGTTCAGGGAATGTGCTTGCATGATATTTGCAGGGACCGGCGTCTACCTGCAAACAGCCAGGCACAGCCATCATGTCTATGGTACCTGTATGGGGTTCCCAGGCACAGAAAAAAATCCAGATTATACGTTGTGCTTGTCCTCATATACTCCTGTGCATGAGGCTTAAAAACTCCGTTGTCACTTTTGACGGTTTTATTGTCCTTCAGCATCCCAGGAAGTGTGTGTGTGTGTGTGTGTGTGTGTGTTTTTTTTTTTTGGTCCTGTATAAAAGTTTGTTAAACTCTGGCTAGACTTTGTGGTGACTACACAGAAACAAAGTTCTTTTGAGGTTTCCTTAGTTAGTTTAAAATGTTTTACCATCTGAGTAATTCTGAATAAACGCCGTGACTTTCACCAGACCCACCAGATGAGCACAGATCAAAGCCACAAAAAGCGTAGCCTATGAAGCGCATTAAAAAGGGAGAAATTCAATTTGTGCGGCTTTCCTGGCTGCGGAGACGCTGGGTTTGTCTCTTCACATAGATGTCCTTGGATCAGCACAGATCAAGCACGCCACTGCCGAGCTTTCATGTGCCACATAGCGAGTCCTGTGTGTGAATAGTCCCTGGTGTCCCCAAAATGATTAAAAAATTATGGAATGCCCTTCATGCATGTGGAAGTCACAAAGATAATGAGGACCTGAACTGTGGAAGCTTGGCCCAAAAAAGGCAAAGGGCTAGTCGCTGGTATTGCCTGTAGGCTGATCTTTTTCCAATTAGTAACTTACCATTAGGTCTCGGGACAAGGTCATCTAGTGCCCGGGGCAAACCACGTTCCCTTCTCCCCGGATTATTACACACGAGTCGGTGGAATTTCAAGACGAGAAAATATTTATTTAAAATAAAAGGGGGTTTAATGAAGTCAAACAGAATTCAATCACATCTGCCCCTCCTGACACAAAGCACCACAACGCGCTTAAAGTCGGCTATCATTTTCAAGTTGACCACCACTGTATGTATACACGTGTAGGTGGACAACTTGAATATGATGGCTGACTTTAAGCGTGTTGCGGTGCTTTGTGTCAAACTAGGCAGCCCATTCAAATAAAACAAAAAGGGGGGTTGCAGTTCACTTAAATGTGGTTGTGCTGCATACTGAAGAGGAAGTGGGAGTAAAATAACCCCCTCATTGATGGCAATAATAATGACCCCTCTGCATTGGTTTTAGTGGCCGCAATGATAACCCCCCTGTATTGGTGTCGGTGGCTGCACTGATAACCCCCCTGTATTGGTGTCGGTGGCTGCAATGATAACCCCCCCCCCTGTATTGGTGTCGGTGGCTGCAATGATAACCCCCCCCCTGTATTGGTGTCGGTGGCTGCAATGATAACCCCCCCCTGTATTGGTGTCGGTGGCTGCAATGATAACCCCCCTGTATTGGTGTCTGTGGCTGCAATGATAACCCCCCTGTATTGGTGTCGGTGGCTGCAATGATGACCCCCTGTATTGGTGTCGGTGGCTGCAATGATGACCCCCTGTATTGGCGTCGGTGGCTGCAATGATGACCCCCTGTATTGGTGTCGGTGGCTGCAATGATGACCCCCTGTATTGGTGTCGGTGGCTGCAATGATGACCCCCTGTATTGGTGTCGGTGGCTGCAATAAAACTCCCCTACATTGGCAGCAGCACTCTTTGGCAAGCAGTAAGCATGCATTCTCGTGGCCATTACAAGGGATGATCGTATTTCCAATTGACTTACTATACCATATGATCCGAAAAAGAGCATAAGAATCTTAAGTGCCATACACTTAACCATATCAGATTATCACCTTTCCTACGATTAGATTTTCCATTCAGACTACTCTCAATCTCAGTTATTTTTCAAAAGCGATCTTTGACCCGATATGTTTCAATAATTTGCAGATCTGAGTCATATTTTCTGATTCTTTGAAGAATCTTTTGGCCTAATTGTTGTGTATGGCCACTATTGGACACATGGGGGTTGATATACGGAGAGTGCCATATCTGGTGCCGCTCTGCATAGAAACCAATCGGCTTCCAGGTTTGTTTTTTTTTTGTCAAAGCTTAATTGAACAATCTGAAGTTAGAACAGCTGCACCAGATTTTGCACTCTCCAGCAGGGTTGCCAACTTTCAGTAAATATACAAACAGTTTGTAAAATCCATACTTTTTGCATCTGTCCTTGAATGTCTATTACGGACATGTAGGCTGCACGTCCGTAACTGACATTCATGGACAGATGCAACAATTATGGATTTTACAAACTGTTTGTTAATTTACTGAAAGTTGGCAACCCTGCTCTCCAGTTATAGTAAATCGACCCCAAAGCCTTGCAGCAGGAGTTTGCAGTAATGCGGATAGTGCTCTGTTTCTTGTTTTTGTGTCCTGCATGGTGCGGACCTGGAATCGTTTACTTTGTCATCTTGACCTCAGGCTTCAATGTCCCCGCTTAGCATCCCTAGCCTTTCAAGCTTTACCTCCTTTTCTCATTCTGTCTTAATCTCTGCATGAAGTTGTTGACATCGGAATTCTTGTAATAGTTGTCATATTTTGTCTTTTATATATTTATTCCAATTGTTTCCGTCTCCCTGAGCTTAGAACTGAACTCCCAGCAAAATACATATCCATGATAGAAACGTAAGGGTACCACCAAGTCATACCAATACATATCCAAGAAAGAAACCGTAAGGGTACTACCAAGTCATACCAATACATATCCAAGAAAGAAACCGTAAGGGTACTACCAAGTCATACCAATACATATCCAAGAACGAAACCGTAAGGGTACTACCAAGTCATACCAATACATATCCAAGAAAGAAACCGTAAGGGTACTACCAAGTCATACCAATACATATCCAAGAAAGAAACCGTAAGGGTACTACCAAGTCATACCAATACATATCCAAGAAAGAAACCGTAAGTGTACTACCAAGTCATACCAATACATATCCAAGAAAGAAACCGTAAGGGTACTACCAAGTCATACCAATACATATCCAAGAAAGAAACCGTAAGGGTACTACCAAGTCATACCAATACATATCCAAGAACGAAACCGTAAGGGTACTACCAAGTCATACCAATACATATCCAAGAAAGAAACCGTAAGGGTACTACCAAGTCATACCAATACATATCCAAGAACGAAACCGTAAGGGTACTACCAAGTCATACCAATACATATCCAAGAAAGAAACCGTAAGGGTACTACCAAGTCATACCAATACATATCCAAGAAAGAAACCGTAAGGGTACTACCAAGTCATACCAATACATATCCAAGAAAGAAACCGTAAGGGTACTACCAAGTCATACCAATACATATCCAAGAAAGAAACCGTAAGGGTACTACCAAGTCATACCAATACATATCCAAGAAAGAAACCGTAAGGGTACTACCAAGTCATACCAATACATATCCAAGAAAGAAACCGTAAGGGTACTACCAAGTCATACCAATACATATCCAAGAAAGAAACCGTAAGGGTACTACCAAGTCATACCAATACATATCCAAGAAAGAAACCGTAAGGGTACTACCAAGTCATACCAATACATATCCAAGAAAGAAACCGTAAGGGTACTACCAACTCATACCAATACATATCCAAGAAAGAAACCGTAAGGGTACTACCAAGTCATACCAATACATATCCAAGAAAGAAACCGTAAGGGTACTACCAAGTCATACCAATACATATCCAAGAAAGAAACCGTAAGGGTACTACCAAGTCATACCAATACGGTTTCTTTCATTGATATGTATTGGTTTGACTTGGTGGCACCTTTACATTTTCTTTGATGGATATGTATTGGTATGACTTAGTAGTACCCTTACGGTTTCTTTCTTGGATATGTAAGGGTACTACTAAGTCATACCAATACATATCCATCAAAGAAACTGGAAAGGTACCACCAAGTCATACCAACACATCAATCAGAGAAAACGTAAGGGTACCACTAAGTCATACTAATAAATATCCAGGAAAGAAACCATAAGGGTACCACTAAAGACCCATACACACGATCTGACTTTTTGACAACAAACTTCAAAATGACCAGGTTTTTCAGAAAATCCGACTGTGTGTGTACGCTCCATCGGACAAACTTTTTCGGTTTTCATCGGAAAAAATGTTTGCTCTGCAAACAGACAAACTTTTCGGCAACAAAAGTCTGATGGTGCAAAGTCCGATCGTGTGTACAGAAATCCATCGGACTTGGGTCCAAAGTAGAAACACGCATGCCCAGAACCAATGCAAAAGATCAACCAGCAATAGCAGAAGTTGCCCAAAGGGTGGCACTAAAGAGCAGAAAAACCACGTAGTACGTCAATTACGTCACTACGTTCCTGTTTGTTGGCTAAAAAAGTCGTGTGTATGCATACCAAGTTCACGGCCAACGCCCTTCGAACAAAAATCCACGGAAAAGTTGGTTTGAAGTCCGATCGTGTGTATGAGGCTTAAGTCATACCAATACATATCCGGGAAAGAAACCATAAGGGGACCACAAAGTCATACCAATACATATCCATCAGACAAACTGTAATGCGGCGTACACACAATCGTTTTTCATGCCGTTAAAAATGCCATTTTTTAAAATGGCCATTAAAACCGATCGTGTGTATGCTCCAGAGCATTTTTAACGGCGTGAAAAACGGGCATTAAAAATTTCGAACATGCTCTATTTTTTCACGTCGTTTTTCATAACGTTTTTTTTAACGACGTGAAAAACGATAGTGTGTGCTTTTACGAGGGGAAAAAAACGCGCATGCTCAGAATCAAGTATGAGACGGGAGCGCTCGTTCTGGTAAAACTAGCGTTCGTAATGGAGATAGCACATTCATCACGCTGTAACGGACTGAAAAGCGCGAATCGCCACTCAACAAAGTTTACTAACATGAAGGGTGGCGCCATTCGAACTTCCCCTTTTATAGTGCCGTCGTACGTGTTGTACGTCACTGCGCTTTGCTCGAGCGTTTTTTTAATGATCGTGTGGATGCAAGACAGGCTTGAGAGGAAACATGAAAAAAAAACGACGAGAAAAACGTCGGTTAAAAAAATGGCATGAAAAATGATCGTGTGTATGCCGCATAAGAGTACCACTAAGTCTTAACAATAAATATCCATGAAAGAAACCATAAGGGTACCACTACATCATACCAATACATATCGATGAAAGAAACCATAAAGGTACCACCAAGTCATACCAGACTCTTATTTATGGAAACGCTGTTTATGAGACACCGTAGCGATCCACATCAATGTGCAAACTGCAGTAAGGTCCTCGTCACACCGTCCGCATGCTGATCACCTTGTTTTGGCATGCAGGGTTGGTAATGCTCATTTCAAAGCCCCACACTGTGTGTGTGGTGTCGTTTTTTCTTCTTTTCTCTCGTTCCTATATAATATATATATATATATATAATTTTTTTTTTTTCTCTTCCCCCCCCTTGCTATGGCCCCACAACAATATCACAATAATGTTCCACATAACTGTCTCAGGTGGCACATGATGTAAAGAGGACAGAAACTCATAGTGAAGCAAGTTGAAAGCAACATACAATATTTTAAGCTGTTGCACTCACATGAGAAATGGGTAAGATATGTTGTACATCAACAAAGATGGCACCCCTTCCATTTCTGCCAGTGCGCGAGGACGTCACAGGCCGAGACTGTGCCCAACGTGTTTCTACTAAACGGTCCTCATCAGAGAAGGAGATCAAGGGCACATACCTGGCCTTTTTACTTTTCTACACCCCCTATGGGGTTTTACTGTGCACACATGGATATCAGGAGAGGATGCTGGCCCTTTTAAATAGGCTTGTCTAATACTTCTCCCTGCAGGTCATGTATTGGATAGCCTGGAGAGCACACACCTCTGAAGCCATGCTGAAATATTGTTTTTTCATACACACAGCCACTTATGACTGCAAATCCCATTATTGGGCATTAGACGGAATGCCCAATAAAGGGATTAGAAGAAATGCCCCTTTAGAAGGAACGCCCAGCTCTCCAGGGACAGCAGAAGCAAGGAAAATGGTGAAAAGTCATTGTGCAATCTTTCTTGCTGTTTTATTTAAAAAAAGTGTAAAAGCATTTTAAAACCACTTTTATTCCTAAAGCTGATTACACTTGCATATAAATATCTAGCAAATTTATAAAAGGATTCTCATTGGTCCTCCAGCCCTACCCTTATTGTTACTTCCTTAATGTAATCTTTATTTAGAAGCATGTCCTGTTCCCGGAGATGTCCAGCCCAGCCTCTTTAATGTCCCCAATTCCTCCCTTGTAAATATTTGTTTGTGTTCCATGGCCTGAGAACCTAAATTGCAGCAGCGTGAAGAGGTGATTAGCATAGTTATGTGTTGTGACACTCCGATTATAAAGTAGAGTAAAGGTTGTTCCCATAATTACTTAATTGTTGTGTAAGAGTAGACAGACCTAAGGATTTCACGTGGGTGTAGCTGCCATGAAACTTGGCCGGTGTCCTGGCACGTTCCATCACCCTATTATTTTATAAGTCCGTGTGTGCCTGCAAACAGGTGGAACAGGTAACATCACCACATTCATGATGACTTCCAGGGCTAATTTTAGTTTAATGCATGCAAATCCTTCTGACAATATGTCCCAGCTATGTTTATATTTGCTAGAACAAGTCTGCTGTTCTTAAAGGAAACCCATCATGAAGGAGAACCGAAACATGCAATAGGTGACCTATCGTGAAGGAGAACAGGAACATGCAATAGGTGACCTATCATGAAGGAGAACAGGAACATGCCATAGGTGACCTATCATGAAGGAGAACAGGAACATGCAATAGGTGACCTATCATGAAGGAGAACAGGAACATGCAATAGGTGACCTATCATGAAGGAGAACAGGAACATGCAATAGGTGACCTATCATGAAGGAGGACAGGAACATGCCATAGGTGACCTATCATGAAGGAGAACAGGAACATGCCATAGGTGACCTATCATGAAGGAGAACAGGAACATGCCATAGGTGACCTATCATGAAGGAGAACAGGAACATGCCATAGGTGACCTATCTTGAAGGAGAACAGGAACATGCAATAGGTGACCTATCATGAAGGAGAACAGGAACATGCCATAGGTGACCTATCATGAAGGAGGACAGGAACATGCAATAGGTGACCTATCATGACGGAGAACAGGAACATGCCATAGGTGACCTATCATGAAGGAGAACAGGAACATGCAATAGGTGACCTATCATGAAGGAGAACAGGAACATGCAATAGGTGACCTATCATGAAGGAGAACAGGAACATGCAATAGGTGACCTATCATGAAGGAGGACAGGAACATGCCATAGGTGACCTATCATGAAGGAGAACAGGAACATGCCATAGGTGACCTATCATGAAGGAGAACAGGAACATGCCATAGGTGACCTATCATGAAGGAGAACAGGAACATGCCATAGGTGACCTATCATGAAGGAGAACAGGAACATGCAATAGGTGACCTATCATGAAGGAGAACAGGAACATGCCATAGGTGACCTATCATGAAGGAGGACAGGAACATGCAATAGGTGACCTATCATGACGGAGAACAGGAACATGCAATAGGTGACCTATCATGAAGGAGAACAGGAACATGCAATATGTGACCTATGGTGAAGGAGAACAGGAACATGCAATATGTGACCTATGGTGAAGGAGGACAGGAACATGCAATAGGTGACCTATCATGAAGGAGGACAGGAACATGCAATAGGTGACCTATCATGAAGGAGAACAGGAACATGCACTAGGTGACCTATCATGAAGGAGAACAGGAACATGCAATAGGTGACCTATCATGAAGGAGGACAGGAACATGCAGTAGGTGACCTATCATGAAGGAGAACAGGAACATGCAGTAGGTGACCTATCATGAAGGAGAACAGGAACATGCAGTAGGTGACCTATCATGAAGGAGAACAGGAACATGCAATAGGTGACCTATCATGAAGGAGAACAGGAACATGCAATAGGTGACCTATCGTGAAGGAGGACAGGAACATGCAATAGGTGACCTAACGTGAAGGAGGACAGGAACATGCAATAGGTGACCTATCGTGAAGGAGGACAGGAACATGCAATAGGTGACCTATCATGAAGGAGGACAGGAACATGCAATAGGTGACCTATCATGAAGGAGGACAGGAACATGCAATAGGTGACCTATCATGAAGGAGGACAGGAACATGCAATAGGTGACCTATCATGAAGGAGAACAGGAACATGCCATAGGTGACCTATCATGAAGGAGGACAGGAACATGCAATAGGTGACCTATCATGAAGGAGGACAGGAACATGCAATAGGTGACCTATCATGAAGGAGGACAGGAACATGCAATAGGTGACCTATCATGAAGGAGAACAGGAACATGCACTAGGTGACCTATCATGAAGGAGAACAGGAACATGCAATAGGTGACCTATCATGAAGGAGGACAGGAACATGCAGTAGGTGACCTATCATGAAGGAGAACAGGAACATGCAGTAGGTGACCTATCATGAAGGAGAACAGGAACATGCAATAGGTGACCTATCATGAAGGAGAACAGGAACATGCAATAGGTGACCTATCGTGAAGGAGGACAGGAACATGCAATAGGTGACCTAACGTGAAGGAGGACAGGAACATGCAATAGGTGACCTATCGTGAAGGAGGACAGGAACATGCAATAGGTGACCTATCATGAAGGAGGACAGGAACATGCAATAGGTGACCTATCATGAAGGAGGACAGGAACATGCAATAGGTGACCTATCATGAAGGAGGACAGGAACATGCAATAGGTGACCTATCATGAAGGAGAACAGGAACATGCCATAGGTGACCTATCATGAAGGAGGACAGGAACATGCAATAGGTGACCTATCATGAAGGAGAACAGGAACATGCACTAGGTGACCTATCATGAAGGAGAACAGGAACATGCACTAGGTGACCTATCATGAAGGAGAACAGGAACATGCACTAGGTGACCTATCATGAAGGAGAACAGGAACATGCAAAAGGTGACCTATCATGAAGGAGGACAGGAACATGCAGTAGGTGACCTATCATGAAGGAGAACAGGAACATGCAGTAGGTGACCTATCATGAAGGAGAACAGGAACATGCAATAGGTGACCTATCATGAAGGAGAACAGGAACATGCAATAGGTGACCTATCGTGAAGGAGGACAGGAACATGCAATAGGTGACCTAACGTGAAGGAGGACAGGAACATGCAATAGGTGACCTATCATGAAGGAGGACAGGAACATGCAATAGGTGACCTATCATGAAGGAGAACAGGAACATGCAATAGGTGACCTATCATGAAGGAGGACAGGAACATGCAATAGGTGACCTATCATGAAGGAGAACAGGAACATGCACTAGGTGACCTATCATGAAGGAGAACAGGAACATGCACTAGGTGACCTATCATGAAGGAGAACAGGAACATGCACTAGGTGACCTATCATGAAGGAGAACAGGAACATGCACTAGGTGACCTATCATGAAGGAGGACAGGAACATGCAGTAGGTGACCTATCATGAAGGAGAACAGGAACATGCAGTAGGTGACCTATCATGAAGGAGAACAGGAACATGCAATAGGTGACCTATCGTGAAGGAGAACAGGAACATGCAATAGGTGACCTATCGTGAAGGAGGACAGGAACATGCAATAGGTGACCTAACGTGAAGGAGGACAGGAACATGCAATAGGTGACCTATCATGAAGGAGGACAGGAACATGCAATAGGTGACCTATCATGAAGGAGGACAGGAACATGCAATAGGTGACCTATCATGAAGGAGGACAGGAACATGCAATAGGTGACCTATCATGAAGGAGGACAGGAACATGCCATAGGTGACCTATCATGGAGGACAGAAACGTGCCACAGGTGACTTATTATGAAGGAGGACAGAAACATGCCGTAGACCTATCGTGAAGGAGAATAGGAATGTGTCATAGGTGACCTATCATGAAGGAGAATAGGAATGTACCATAGGTGACCCATCATGAAGAACAGGAACGTGCCTAGGGTGACCTATCGTGACGAAGAACAAGAACATGCCATAGGTTACCTCCTTCCATAAATGCTGACTGGCTACCCATGGCTTCCATCTTTTCTGAGCCACTGACCAAGGACAAATTAGATGTGAACCCCATATGTACACACTCCTGTTGGGTGACCAGGTCAGTTCTGGGTGCCTTGGCGTTGGTTACATTATTTTGGAAGAGGCAAGAAACGTAAAGTGTAAAGAACTGTACATATAGTATCCACTCTGGATCCAGCTTGCACTGTCTTAATTTCAGCAAACTGTGAACTATAACATCGTGTTCTTGTCCAGGTGACACGTTGCGACAAGGAGTGAGGGAACATCTCGCTTGGAGACCAGTAGGAACAGGCAGATTTAACCCTTCCATGCTTTATCCAAAACTGTTTTGGCTACAGGATACAGTTGAAAAACATTTTAATGTACGTAAGCAACCCTGTGGCTGCTTGTAATGTTTAGACCCAAGTCTTCTCCATCTACTGGTCCTTACTCAGCACTGCGGCACAGATTTGTGGTGCACACCTGCTCTAATCAGGGAAGTGTTTAAAGAGACTGCTTACCACTCTGCTTGTTTCTGAACTGGTTAGTCAGTCCTCTCTACAGGAAAGGAGTAGACAATCTGACTAATTGTTCATGCCCTGTATTTATTCCTGAGCATTGTTTGGAATGGGCATATATCTGTGTTTGGGAGTTGAAAGTGTTTTGCTTATAGGCGCCTGTACAAATCGGTGACAGTACACTGACTATACACTGGTAAACAAAGGGCTTAGGGCATACATGGTATAGGTATGGATGTTCTTCCCTGGGTGCAGACAGTCTGTGTGCCTTATCAGCTTCAACAGAGTTAAGATGCTACATTGTTATTGATGACCGATAGACCTCTTTCTCCTATCACATGCACTATGCTGTCGCAAAAGGGACTTGTCGGCTCCCATGTGATAGCACTAACTGTACACTGGTAAACACTGATTTTATGGAACACATGGTACAGGTACTGATGTTCTCTCCTGGATACAGACCATCTGTGTGCAGGGCATACGTCTGTACCTGCATGCGTTTAAACGCTTGGATCCACGCCCTGTCATTAAATTGTTCAGACACCAATATGAAATACTGCCTAATTACTTCTAAATGCTTCCCTATGTCTTCTCCCCACCACGTGTTCTTGCTCATCTGTCCATTCTGGTTGACCTGTGACCTCCCTTACAGGTGTCGCCATGCAGAGCAGCTGGAGATCATTGAACATCCATTTGCTGATCTCTCTTGGGCGGTATGAACCTGGAAGCACTCAGCTCTGATTCCTTCTGGGTTCAGAGCTAACTTTCTCCATTCACTCTGATCAGGGAATAAGCTGATCAATCAGTCTGTGCTCATTCAGCTTTAACAACATGCAGATGTTACATTGTAACAGATGCCTAATAGACCTCTGTCTCCTCAAAGGGAATTTGTCACCTTTGCTATGTTATCACAACGGGAATTTGTCAGTTCCCATGTGATGACACTGACTGTACACTGGTGAACACTGATCTGAGGGAACACATGGTACAGATGCTGACGTGGTCCCCTAGATGCAGACCCACCCGTACCTGCACACGTGTACGCTCGGAGCCAGATCCTGTCATTTTATTTGTACAGACACCTGTACTGCAACACTTGGGCGGCTATAACAATACCTGATCACTTCTACATGCTCCTCGATATCCCCTCCCCACTATGTGTCCTTGCTCATCTGTCCCTTCTGGTTGACCTGGGACCTCGCTGGCAGGTGTCATAATGCAGAGCAGCTGGAGATCAGTGAAGGTCCATTTGCTGATCTTTCTTGGGTAGTATGAACCTGGAAGCGCTCAGCTGTGATCCTTTTGTGGTCCAGAGCGGACAGTCTCCATCCACTGCTATCGTGGAAGAAGCTGATCAAGCACGGTCTGTGCTCGTTCAGCTTCAACAGCAGATGTCCAAAAGCCCTCTGATGTCTACTTTTTAAAGAGAACCTGTTACCTTCACTATGTTATCACTAAGGGGGCTTGTCCGCTTCAATGTAATGGCACTGTAACCGTACACTGGTAACCACAGATCCGAGGGTACACAAAGTACGGGTAGGATGTTCTCCCCTGGATGCAGACGCATATTTGCAACACCTGTGGCTCTTGTTTCTACATATGCATGAGCCTTTAAAAATGATTTATTCATCCTTTTGCACATACAGATTATAGTTATTTGTTCAGCTTGTGTGAAAACTAGACCAGCAGCCATTTTATTATTGACCTTACCAGTTTTCGCAGTCTGACTGGTATTTTAGTAGGGTTTAACTAAAAGCTGAACTGTGGTGTAATTATATATATTTTGTTTCCAGCACAAGCTTTTATTTTTAACAGCATTTGAAGTATGGAGTCCCACTGCGTGTCTCCCAGCGCTCTGCCCTGCAGGGCCACACGGCTGCACAGTGTACTTTCCCAGCTGGGAGGAAGGAGCAATCACTGATAATGAACACCGTTTGTATTACTCAGCACTGTGTAGAGGCCGAGGAAGAAATTGTTGACGTAATACATGCTGGAAGGTTGGCAGGCTCTGCGTCTGTGATGTCATTTTTGGATCCACTCTAAAGCAGACTACTTCAATTTAATTATCCCTAGATTCATCCTGGGCCTCTTCAATCCCTTGGTAGGAGAGCCAATGTCTTCAAATGTTCATACTATCCTTTACCCTTCACCAGTAATGTGTTTTATTTTGGTACAACAGGTTCTCTTTAATGGCAGTCTAACCTGCAACACATGCTCCTTAAATTTCTTCTGGTTTTCAGTAGTGGATTTAGATAATTAGTACTTCCAGGAATGAGGGTCATATGACTCTCTCCCATCTTCCCCAGTGACTGGTGCTTGGTGATTGGCTGCTCAGGAACTCAGTGCTGTCACAAGGGGGCCCTGTGTAAGCTCCAGGTCTGAACTTGGCACTTGTGCAGTGCTAACACCACTTTATTCTTGGGGCCAATTGGAGCAAAGCTGGAGAGAAGGTAAGCTAGGTATGTGTAGTTGGTGGGTTAGCGGTAACCCTTATGCTACTGCTGATGTAACTATTAGCATGTAAAAAAACTCCCAGCTGCTATAACAGCCAAAAGCTGTAACACCGCCTGATCATTTCTACATGTTGGGGAATGTGGCGATTAACACCCCTATAATCTCCCCACCGTGTGTCCAGACTCGCCTGTTCCTTGTGGGTTACCCAGGACCTCCACCTCTCCAAGCAGCTGGAGATCAGTGAATATCCAGTCGCTGATCTCCCCTTGTATGAACCTGAAAGCGCTCCTCTCTAATCACTTTGGGGTTCTGGCTGCCCTGACTGGGGAAGAAGCTGGTCAATCAAAGTCTTGTTTTGGTCTAGGGCAGTGGTCTCCAAACTGATGCCCTCAGATGGATGTGGCCCCTTGCTTGCCTTTTTATCTAGCCCTTGTGGCAGCATTCCATCCACTGATGCTAGTGACGGGGCACCATTCCTCCCACGCACTCCAGTGACGGAGGCACCATTCCTCCCACGCACTCCAGTGACGGGGCACCATTCCTCCCACGCACTCCAGTGACGGGGCACCATTCCTCCCACGCACTCCAGTGACGGGGGCACCATTCCTCCCACGCACTCCAGTGACGGGGGCACCATTCCTCCCACGCACTCCAGTGACGGGGGCACCATTCCTCCCACGCACTCCAGTGACGGGGGCACCATTCCTCCCACGCACTCCAGTGACGGGGGCACCATTCCTCCCACGCACTCCAGTGACGGGGGCACCATTCCTCCCACGCACTCCAGTGACGGGGGCACCATTCCTCCCACGCACTCCAGTGACGGGGGCACCATTCCTCCCACGCACTCCAGTGACGGGGCACCATTCCTCCCACGCACTCCAGTGACGGGGGCACCATTCCTCCCACGCACTCCAGTGACGGGGGCACCATTCCTCCCACGCACTCCAGTGACGGGGGCACCATTCCTCCCACGCACTCCAGTGACGGGGGCACCATTCCTCCCACGCACTCCAGTGACGGGGGCACCATTCCTCCCACGCACTCCAGTGACGGGGGCACCATTCCTCCCACGCACTCAAGCTATTACCCTTTTTAGTTACCCGTAGTTTGGCTTTAAGGTTCAATGAAATAGAACACCCGAAACATTTTTAAAAGCCCCGCCCCCCAGGCACACCCACAAATGCAGACTGTCATCCAGCAATCAAAGCATTTAGATATTTGCATAACCCCTCCCATGAACCAGCCCACTGCTTGCATGAGGTCTCTTGAGGAGTACCAAGGCGGCTTTCTGTGATGTTTTTAGGAAGGTATGTATAGCGCCCTGTTGGCTCCTCCCCACCAGCCATGATCTGCTTGCATTGTGAAGCACCGAGACCCAGTGAAGTGGGCGCTGGGTCCAAACTATAGCAAGTTATGTAATGAAATCAGACGTGTTTTTTTTTTTTTTTTGTTTGTTTTTTTCATTGGCATGTTAAGGGCAGAACGAAGCAACCAGGGAAGGCAAAATATAAGCAGAACAATATTCAACTTCAAAGGCTTCATTATAGCTGCTGGATGCTTCACAAACAAAATTGTAACAAATACATTATAGTTTCCTATACCAGTGATGTTTGTTCTGCTTTTCCCTCCCTCTGCCATCCCCATTGATTGCAGCCACTCAGATATACACACAGGATTGGGGTCTTTGTGTTTTTGCCTTTAATCTTAATAACTCGCTGAGATGAAGCAGAGCAGCTCGGGGTCTTTTCTGCCTTTTAGAAATGGGCTCGGTATAATAAGGAACTCAGGTGATGACCATGGAAACAAGACGGAGATGAAATATTCTCCCCTACCAGCCGAGTGACAGATGCACCGCGCTTTTATCAGCGCCGCCGCAGTCTGTGCCGTGTATGTGGCCATTCCATAAAGTATTTTTCCCCAGAGGAGAGCTGAACGGACGGGGAACAATGCCTCGGATAATGGCGTTCTCTCTACCGCCAAACGATAAGCTGCCATTATTTACTGCTCTGGAAAGCTTCCTGGATCGGCTTTCTGTACAGTGGGAGGTATAGGCTGGGCGTTAATTCCAACATTCGCCATCGTTCTTTTGTTGGCCGCATTATCTCGCCGTTTGCCATACTGACACGTCCTTATCACATGGAGTCATAAATGTTACAAAACGTGTTTTATGTGAAGGCGAAATAGAGAGATAAGGTGATTGGTCGCTTTGTATTTCTGGAGATGGAGGTCCAACTCAAACCCGTTCCGGTGAATGGGGCCTCTCTGCATGCAATGCACACGGTTGCAGCGCCCTAGTGCAAGGACTAAGGTGGTTAAAGCAGGCGGTGAGGAGGCGATACAACGCCACCTTACCGCCTGTTAAATGCTTTCTGAAGAGCAATCCGAACGTGCGCCCCAAATTACGGCATCCAAAATTTTTCTTGGGCCACGCTTTGAAAATGCTACAGGTATCATTTTAGAGTTCTCTCACACTGTCATGCATGGCAATACCAATACTGTATGCATCAACCGTCCTTTTGTACATGGGCACACCGTGTGTGTGTGTGTGTGTGTGTGTGTGTGTGTGTGTGTTTTTGTTTGTGTTTTTTTTCTTTTAATTGACAGAGGTTTTTTTTATTTTTTATATTGCTATCCCGTAAGAGGCTGATGAACCCCCTATGTGATAGCACAGTGGAAGTGACAGGTTCTCGTTCCTGAAATATCAAGGGTCTACTAGACCTCTAATGTACTTCATTGAAGTTAATCAAGCTTGACCAGCTTCTTCTTCACCGGCCACAGTGGCCAGGTAATGATGCCCCATGAAATCAGAAGTGACAAAAAGCTCATCTGGCTTCCTTCACCTGAAGGAGAATCGGCAATATGCTGTTCACCGATCGCCCTTTCCTCTCCCAGCCAACATCCCAGGCCCGCGGGAGGGACAGTGGAGCCCGGGATTTATTATTAATAATAATAATATTATTATTATTATTCAGGATTTATATAGCATCAACAGTTTGTGCAATATAAGGGGAGACAGTAGTACTTGAATACAGAAGGAAAAGGAGGGCCCTGCTTATGGAGCTTACAATCTAAAGCAGGGGTCGCAAACTGACTGCCCTACAGAACTAAAAGTCCCATCATGCCTCTGCCTATGGGAGTCATGCTTGTAACTGTCAGCCTTGCAATGCCTCATAGGTGTTGTCCTGCAACAGCTGGGGGGCCGCCAGTTTGAGACCCCTGATTTAAAGGGATACATGGTGGGGATGGGTGAGTGTGTGTGTGTGGGGGGGGGGGGGAATGAACAGTATCATTACCTTCCACTTTACACTCACTGGCCACTACATTAGGTACACCTGTTTAATTGCTTGGTGACGCAAATTGCTAATCAGCCAATCGCATGGCAGTAACTCAATGCATTTAGACATCTAGATGTAATAAAGACGACTTACTGAAGTTCAAACCAAGCACCAGAATGGGGAAGAAAGGGGATTTAAGTGACTTTGAACGTGGCATGGTTGTTGGTGGCAGACGGGCTGGTCTGAGTATTTCAAAAACTGCTGATCTACTGGGATTTTCACGCACAACCATCTCTCTGGTTTACAATGAATGGTCCGAAAAAGAGAAAATATCCAGTGAGTGGAAGTTATGTGGAGGAAAATGCCTTGTTGAGGTCACAGGAGAATGTGCAGACTGGTTGGAGATGATAGAAAGGCAACAGTAACTCAAATAACCACTCGTTACAACCAAGGTATGCAGAATACCATCTCTTAACGCACAACACACTGAACCTTGAAGCAGATGGGCTACAGAAGCAGAAGACCACACCGGGTGCCACTCCTGTCAGCTAAGAACAGGAAACAGAGGCTACAATTCACACAGACTCACCAAAATTGGACAACAGAAGATTGGAAAAATGTTGCCTGATCTGATGAGTCTCAATTTCAGCTGCGACATTCAGATGGTCGGGTCAGAATTTGGTGTAAACAACATGAAAACATGGATCCATCCTGCCTTGTATCACCGCTTCAGGCTGGTGGTGGTATAATCATGTGGGGGATATGTTCTTGGCACACTTTGGGCCCCTTAGTTACAATTGAGCATCGTTTACACACCACGGCCTACCTGAGTATTGTTGATGACCCGGTCCATCCCTTTAGTACTACAGTGTACTCATCGTCAGATTGCTCCTTCCAGCAGGATAATGCACCATGTCACAAAGCTCCAATAATCTCACCACTGGACAATGAGGTCACTGTCCTCCAATGTCCTCCACAGTCACCAGATCTCATCCAATAGAGCACTTTTGGGATGTGGTGGAACGGAGATTTACATCATGGATGTGCAGCCGAACAAATCTGCAGCAACTGTGTGATGCTATCATGTCAATATGAATCAAAATCTCTGAGGAATGTTCCCAAAACCTTGTTGAATCTATGCCACAAAGAATGAAGGCAGCTCTGAAGGCCAAAGGGGGTCCAACCCGGTACTAGTAAGGTGTACCTAATAATAATAATAATAATAATAATAATAATAATAATAATATTATTATTATTATGTGTCCGGTGAGTGGATGTGGACGTGATTAAGTGACTGTAAATTACTTCCAACACCAAGCCAACAGTTGGCTTAACTTTAAGTCCGTAGTTGTAAGACTTGCACAGCAGCACTCCGGGGAGAGGCAACACAGAGCTATATGGGGCTCTAATGCTTTGCACCGTGCTGCCAGTGGACTGTTCCAAGAAAGCTTAACATTTAGGCCTCATGCCCACGGACGTTTTTACAGCCACTTCTATGAGCGTTTTTTGCAGCTTAAAAACGTCTCTCCATGTTGGCCTATGGCCTCATGCCCACCATGATGTTTTTGAGCTGTAAATGGCATAGGCGTTTTTAAGCTGCAAAAAAAAACCAGGACCAGTGGTGCATTCTGAAGCTCCAGCGTTAGAGCTGTAAAGTCGTCAGACGCCGGCAAAGGGTGTTGAACGCGATTTAATGAGGCTTAAAGCTGTGTTTAAGCCTCGTCCGGCGTTTTTTCTCTATTCAAAAATAGTCGCCCCGCAAGTTAGATCATCTTGATCCAACTTCTGGTGCGACCTCAATTCAAATCAATGGGCTCCCATAGGGAGCCATTGATTTTGAATAGAGAAAGAAAAACATGGCTGAAAGCTAGCGCGGGGAAACGTGCATTGAATTCAATGCAAAACGCGGAAAAAAATTGCGTTTAAAAACGCCGCTTTTTTCCTGGCGTCTGTACTAGCTTTACAGCCCATTTTTTTTTTTTTAAACATCCGTGGGCATGAGGCCTTAAAGCAACCCTCCCCAAAATAAAGCGAAGCACCCTGATGAAAGTGAAAAGCCCACAAGATAGCAGACTTGCTCTTCCTGCTGTAAGGCAAGACTTTTAACTACAGTAAATGACTGGTTCCCCTATGTCTATGCACTCCGCGGATGTCTCAGGGGGGGGCCTTGGTGAACAGGTTATTGTACTCCTCCAATCATTGGTGTGCAGTTCATAGGACCATGAAGTAATAGAACATAGAATTTAATTAAGACTAGGCGATGGCGTCTCTTACTAGTAATCAGCATGCACTCGCATTCTGGGAAGACACAGCTGGGAATACCTCCTACGCCGTGCTCTCCTCTTCCCCGCCACCTTCAAAGCTCTCCCATCCAACCCTTCTTCATTTCCAGGCCGTATTTGGCTCACTTGCTTTGCATTTCCTTGTGTTGTTTGTACTAATTACATGTCGGCTTCTTTGATCGCCCAACAGCCGGTCTAATTAGATGATGGCACGGTGTTCTCCATATATGGGATCTGTGCTGAATACATGACATTAATCATCTTTGGGCACGTTATTTTCTGCTTATGTAATGGGATATAGTTTGATTATAGAGCAATTCTAGGGAAGTCCTGGAACTTTTGTATTTTTAGTCACTAAATTTTTGTAAATGGATAGGCTGCATCTCAGTGATGTCACTGATCCCTAGGTAATGGATAGGCTGTATCGCAGTGATGTCACTGATCCCTAGGTAAGGGATAGGCTGTATCGCAGTGATGTCACTGATCCCTAGGTAAGGGATAGGCTGTATCGCAGTGATGTCACTGATCCCTAGGTAAGGGATAGGCTGTATCGCAGTGATATCACTGATCCCCAGTGAATGTACATGCTGCATTCCCAGCAAAGCCACTAGTCTTGAATTAAACGATAGATCACATTCCCAGTGATACCATTGATCCCTCATAAATGGTGAATGGATAGGCTGCATTCCCAGTGGTGTTACTGGTCTCTGGTAAATGGATAGGCTACATTCTAAGTGGTGTCACTGATCCTTAGTGGATGAATAGGCTGCATCTGAGTAATGTTACTGTTCTCTGAATGGATAGGCTGCTTCCCAACAGTCACTGGTCACTAGAAAAATGGATAGGCTGCATTATCGGTGATATCACTAGTCACTAGTGAATGGCTAGGCTTCATTCTTAGCGAGGTCTTATCCCCTGGACCCCAAACTTGGCACACATGTAGTCCCACTCTTCAACTACAAGTGGGCAACGTTCGTTGTACAGGGGACCTACGGCCGGGGAGCACAGATTTTTTTTCAAACCCGGGCACCCCTTCCATAGACTCCCATGTTAAACGTCAGTCTAGTCACACAGCGCCGGAGATCAGGTAGGGAGATTGGACACAGTGAGGCATGGGCACAGTGCGGCATGCACATGGAAAAAGTGAGGCACAGTGAGACATGCAGATGGACACCCTAGGCTTATACTCGAGTCAATAAGTTTTCCCATTTTTTTGTGGTAAAATTAGGTGCCTCAGCTTATATTTGAGTCGGCTATTTCTAAAGGTGCTATTGACATGAAATTTTTACCACTTGTTGATAACAACCCATTAAATCAATACATACAAAGAAACCAAAAATAATACGTTCATAAATGAAGTTATGTGTAATAAAATGGAATGACAGGGGAAAAAGTATTGAACACGCCAACTGAAATGTATTTAAAACTTGTTACAAAATCCTTTGTTGGTAATGAGAGCTTCAAGACTCCTCCTGTATGGAGAAACGAGTCGCATGCGTTGCTCAGGTGTGATTTTGGCCCATTCTTCCCCACAGTCTTCAAATCTTGAAGGTCCCGAGGGCCTCTTCTATGAACTCTGATCTTTAGTTCTTTCCATTGATTTTCTATTGGATTCAAGGCAGGTGATTGGCTGGGCCATTCTAGCAGCTTTATTTTCTTTCTTTGAAACCAATTGAGTTTCCTTGGCTTTGTGTTTGGGATCATTGTCTTGCTGAAATGTCCTCCCTCCTTTCATCTTCATCCTCCTGGTAGATGGCAGCAGATTTTTATCAAGAATGTTTTGGATTTTTTTTTTCCATTCATCCTTCAATGATATGGAGTTTGCCAGTACTGTGTGCTAAAAAAAAACAGCCTCACACCATGATGTTCCCACCTCCAAACTTCACTGTTTGGTATGGGGGTGTTTTTGGGGTGATGTGCCATTTGACCTCCAAACATGGTGAGTATTATGGCATCCAAAGAGTTCAGTTTTGGTCTCATCTGACCAGACTATATTCTCCCCCCAGTATTTCACAGGCCTGTCTAAATGTTGTGCAGCAAACTTTAAACAAGCTTCAACATCCTTTTTTCTTCAGCAATGGAGTCTTACATGGTGAGCGTGCATACAGGCCATGGCGGTTGAGTGCACTACTTATTGTTTTCTTTGAATCAATTGTACCTGCTAATTCCAGGTTTTTCTGAAGCTCTCCTCAAATGGTCCTTGGCTCTTTGACAACTCTTCTGATAATTTTTTTTCACTTCTCTGTCAGAAATCTTGCGAGGAGCACCTGGGTGTTGGCCGGTTTATGGTGAAATTATGTTCTTTCCACTTCTGAAATAATGGCCCCAACAGTGCTCACTGGAACATTCAGAAGTTTAGAAATCCTTCTCTAACCAATGCCATAAGTATGTTTTGCAACAATAAGGTGAATGCCTTGAGGGAGCTCTTTGCCTTTACTCATGAGATGTTTCTTGTGTGACACCTTGGTAATGACACCTTTTTATAGGCCATCAGTTGAGACTGAACCAGCTGATATTAATTTGCACTGACAAGGGGTGGGATTGCTTTCTAATTACTGATAGATTTCAGCTGGTGTCTTGGCTTTCCATGCCTTTTTTTTTTTTTTTTGCACGTCCCTTTCTTCATGTGTTCAATACTTTATTTTTTATTTTATTTCCTGTGTCATTCCATTTTATTACACATAACTTCATTTCTGAACTTATTTGTGGTGTTTTCTTTGTATGTATGGATTGCATGGGTTGTTACTGACCTGTGGTGAAAATGTCATGCCAATGGCACCTTAAGAGAAGGTTCACACAGGGGCAACATGACTCTTTGGAGGCGACCTGGATGCGGCCCGAGCCTGCACCACAGCGCGACATGGGGCGACTTACAAGTCGCTTCCAGGACATGAGACATTCCAGTGGTCAATCAACCTTGAATCAGCTCTGGGGGAGGGAGTGGTTTGCCTGAGAAATGTATGTTCTCTTCCTCGAAGGTTGCTTCTGTTAAGACAGTGATCCGACTTCTGAGGCGACTTCCATTGAAATCAATGGGTACAGGTCGCCTAGAAGTCGGATTGAAGTCGTACAGGAACCTTTTTTGAAGTCGGAGCGACTGCAGTTGTGCACATTAAGACGGCTCCATTCACTTCCATTAGTTTTAAAAACAGCGCGACTTGGGGCGACTTGAAGTCGCCTCCCGAGTCGCCCCTGTGTGAACCGGCTCTTAGAAATCTATTAACCTAGAAAAATGGAGAAGTGTTCAATACTTTTTTTTTTTTTTTTTTTTACCTGCTGTATGTCATGACCGGAGCAGGCAATGATCCAGTGAGTATTTAGCTTTCTACAGACACCATTGAAAGCTTATTGATTTGGACAGATGGGGGGAATCGTATCTAGTTTCTTTGTTATCCCAAGTCGATACTCGTGACGTCCCCATGGTCCCCCTCTCTCCATAGGCCTGACCTAAAATCTTCGTCCTTGGGGAAGAAATGGCCAGCATGAATGTCTAAAGGTTGGTTGAGTTTTGCCTGTGCGTCAGACGACCCCCCCTATTGTCTGTGGCCCTTTAGGGTCTTCTGGCGTCTTGGCTGTTTGGAATTGCGCCCTCGCTGGGATTAAGTTCCTTTTTGCTCGGTGTGTATTTTCCACTGCTGGGCAGACAGCCATATCTTGATGAGCTAAACAAACAGTTGGATTAACAAGCAGAGGCCGGCATTATGACACAATTGTCAAATGTCTGATATCTGCCTTGCCTTCATTCTAGCCGGCGAACCAATCCCCGCGTGCATGGAGCGCATAGCGACACACTCTCACAACAAACCCCTGGGGACCATTTCCCAATCTCAAGTGTTTTGTTTTCTGGAAAATGTCTTTGTTGTAGGTTAATGTGTGTGTTTTGGCTTTTAAAAATGAAATGCTGTTGGCCTATTATCCAGCTGATTACATCTCAAGTCTGCGTTTTAAGCCAAAGCTCCCGATACCATATTGTTCTTAGTAGGAATATTGAATAGCCATTGAGTCATCTATTATTGTATTAATTGTGCGTACTTCTAATTCCATTTTGAACACACCGCTCCATAATGTCTGGTCTTTGGATCCAAGGCTTTTGTGTTCTGATTTCCTCGGTTACTCTTGGGGCTCATGCACGCTGAGTGTCAGCTCTGCTAAACTTTAACGCCATTTCTCCTAGCAGAAGAACGGCTGCTTAAAAAATTTGCCTAAAGCCGCGTTGAGGTGCGTCAAGGGGTGGAACGTTTATGGATTCTATTGGTCAGAATAGTCATTTATTTTGGCCTTTTGGAATGAATGCTCAGGCGCTAAAGGCCTACAGTTTAGATGCATTTTAGGAACGTCAAGCTTTTTTTTTTATTTCGTATTTTTTTTTTTAGAGATCAACTAGCAAGTCCTAACTAAATAATGGGGACATTTTTTAAAAATATATATTAGATGTCACTGCAAAAAAATAATAATCTCAAAGTGGACGTGGTCAGTCAGGGCAGTGGATGGCAGTGCCGTACCAGCGTGGGGGCGGTGACACCAGGGGCAACCGATAAGCCTGCCGGCTTTCTCCCTCTGGCTGCTCTGCAGAGGGATCGGTTGTACATACTTCCAAAGCAGGGGCAGCACCAGGTGTGGGTGCTATAGCAGCCCCAAAAATATTGCTAGCACCCCATCTTTGCAGACACGGGACTTCCTATGTGTCCCAGACTGTTGTTCTGCCCTCTTCTTGTAACCCTCCTGCTCCCCAGCTGTATGTTGTTCCCCAATCCACCCTCCGCCTGTCCAGCCCAGAGAGAGTTGGGAAGCTGGGACTGTCAATGGGAGGTGAGCAAGGGCTGTGCGGAGGTGTGCAACATTCTCTCTCTCTCTAGGGAGGGGACACAGGGGGCCCCCATGATCTGCTATTGCCCAGGGGGCCCCCATGAGTTGTCATTTCGCCCCTGTGTCGATCCCATTTTCACAGAGGAAGAGGGGCCTGGCCACCCAGGGGAGCAGAGGGAGAAAGATTCTTCCTGGTTCTGGGCCGCAATGCGTTGGGGCGGGATAGGATCTGCCTCAGGTGCCCAATGCTCTAGGTACCCCCCTGGTGGATGGTGTCAGTCAGTAGGGCAGTGGACAGTGTCCCCTGGTGTCGTCTTTGAAATGGAGAAAGGGACTGAATACAAAGATATCCCATTCCCTTTCTCTGCAGCCTCAGCTGCACTGGATAGTCAATGAATCTGAAGTGAGTGCTCAGTGCTGATCGACTGCCTGTTCATTCACAAACTGAAGCATAGTAAACAGTTTACTATGGTACTGATCATTCACTGTGTTCATTCTGGAAAGGAAGAGGCTGGTAAATGACACATTCCCCCCGCTATCCATTCTGACACATCCCCTGCAGCAGCTAGCGGGAGAGGTGAGGAGGGGAGCCTGACAGCACTGCGGGGGGTGCCATAGGAGCACACGGGGGCCAGGCAACAAGGAAGAGGAACCTGAAGAGGGGTGACAGGGCGGCATGGAATCAATGGGCTATGTTTTTCCTCTATGCAGCAGCTGAATTCTGTCAGTAGGGAGAGTAGAAGCAGGCATTGCTTGCATTGAACTTCTGCAGTGAGGAAAATGCAGCCATCGGTTCCACTAAATGCAGCCCCTGCCGCCACTCCTCTTCAGGTTCTGGGTCGGCAACCAAGAGATGCGATCTATCCATCACCTGCCCGCAATCGACGGGTTGCTGACCCCTGGCCTATAGCATGGGTGCATAGACACATAGGCTAATGTAGAGGTGCATTTACAGGCAGAAAAAATAAATAAAATCAAACGCCTATAAATGCGGTGTGAATATGAGCTCTTTAAAGTGGGACTAAACCCAACTAAGACTCCATTTGACACTCGCTGCCCTTGGTCACCTGAAAAGTAAAGATCACCCATCTCGTGCCACCATGAAGACTGCTCAGGGCTCCTAATGGTTTCAGTCCCAAGCTGTATATTGAACAGCGTAGGACCTGCCTACAGAAAGGTATATTCCTCAAAAGTACTGGACTATTCAGACACCTATATTCCAAAAATAATCTAAATTCAAATAAATCAAATGAATCCCAAAGCACAGTCCACTCCAAGTGAGTGTCCACCACCTCCGAAGCAAGGTGAAAGGCTTAGTAGAAGTTCATTGCTCTAAAATGATATACAAGTCATGTATCACATGATGGAACTCCAACCACCTAATGCATGGGACCCGTACTTACAGAAGGGAGCCGCCAGTATATAACAACACGCATCAGTGTTTCCTCTGTTCCATATCCCACATAGTGAGGAGAATGAGAGAAATCCTGATGAGAACTGAACACCTCTGTGAATCAGATGCGTGCCCATAGAAGATAATGGGCCTGAATTTGCACCTGAGCCGCACCGCAATGCTTAGAAAACGCACACGTTTTTTGGGCAATGCGCAGTGCGAATGCATCGCACATATGTGAACCAGCCTCATTAAAATCAATGTATATTATAATGTTATGCGAATTGGATGCGGTGTAAGCCGCAACCAATTCGCATAGGTGTGAAGTTCACACTGTGAACGGGGCCTAAGGATTTAAGGTTTGCTTCAACTTTAGCTTTTCCAAAATATTTCTAAAATTCTTGAGGACTTACTCTATCTTTCCTAATCTTTCCTAAACTTGTTAAATGCTTGTAGAAACCAATATTGGCACATACATTAACAAACTTTACGAAGGCTCCTTTAGTCCTGCGTCATGCCTCTCATATGGCTGCCACTACAGAGAAAAGAGTACTGCTTCACTCATTGTATTATGGTTTTACTCACGTTTTTAATCCTTTTTCATTCATGATAATGTCAACCCTAATACTGGATGATCTTCTTCTGTCTAACATTTGTGCTTCGATTTCCAGGTTACCTTAAATGTGACACCGATGATGGCTGTGACCCCAAAGAACAGGAGGAGGGTGGAGGAGAAGAGCTGTTTGATACCGTACATTCCTCCATAGTGTCTGGGGAGAGCATTCGATTCTTTGTCAACGTCAACCTAGAAGGACCACAGAGTACCACAGGTGGGTCAGGACTGTTTGTTGTTCCTCATCTTTCCAGCAGGTGGACATACATGTTCTGATTCATGCGTCCTCCTCAGTGAAGGTGTCCATAGGCTCCAAGGGTGGTCAGATATGTGTGCACTAACTTATCACTTCCATCGTCCCTTTTATAAGGTTCTGAACGTTCGAGGGGCGGGAAGGACCGGCGATCGTGTGAGCACTGTGATTGGCTGTCACAGTGGTCACATGTTTGGGAGACCGTTCTGTTGGATAGCGTTATTGAGGACCAAGAGCTCGCGCTCTCAGTACAGAAACATTGGCGGCTCAGTGACCCATATGTGCGGTGTCTGGGTGTTAAGGCCCACCCGTTTGTAGCTGCACATATGTTACATGGGTGTGGCAGGTGGGCGGAGCTGGGAACACAGGTGGAGCTATATAGATAGAAGTACCTACTGGGGGATTCAGTCTGCAACTATCCGGACGGATGTACTTGTAGGTAGATTGTCAGGCGGTGAATCTTTCCCGTTCTCATCGGGATCCTTTGTCCTCACGATCATTGTGATTCCTTTTATCGGACTTCTTATTATTGCTGTCATTAGCCGGGCTCTTGTCAACGTTTGCCTTTGGTGTTTTTGTTTATCCCCGGGAAACTTATCTGCCATATGAATAATTCAGTATTTTCGCTCCTAATTCCCCGTGGTGCACCAGATGGAAAATACATGCCGACACACACCGAGATAAATGTGTCTGCTCTCTGCTTTCTTAAAGTGAACCTGTCATGACATCGATGTGTGAGGAGGCTCCACTGACATCTGCTGAAAGGTTCACTTTAAATCTGACCTCCGGCCTTCCCTTCAGTCTTGCACGGTTGTACCGGCTCCTCTCCTGGACTGAAATGGCTTACTTTGACTTTACTGCACACTGTGAGCTTCTCACAATGTGTAGTAACCCTTTTGCTGCCAGGTCCGTACATCGTACGGACCTGACCATGGGATGTTTCACACACAATCAGGTGGCTGCAGCCACCATGATTGTGTGTAAAACTGACAGGCAAACTGCAGCCCAGCTCAGCCACCCGATTGCTTCCACACATTAGACCCTGCATGTCTCCCTAAAGAGCTTGTAAACCTCCCTGTGTAAGTTGTACCTAGAGGTAAGCCTATAAATAAGGCTTACCTCTAGGTACTGTAAATATCTCCTAAACGCGCGCCATTTAGGATATATTTACTGTATACTGTGCCGATATTATCGGCGCATGCGCTCTGAAGGAACGGCTGCCCGCGCCGTTTCTTCAGGGGCGTGTGCCGTGATTGCCAACTCCCGAACGCATGCGCGGGAGTGACGTCACGCGGCTCCGGCCAGTCACACAGCCGGAGTCTGCGGCCCCAGAAGGAAGACGGGCGAAGATGGATGCGGCCTGCAGCGGGGACGGCGCAGGCTTCGTTTGCAGGTAAATGTCACATAATGTGCTAGTATGCGATGCATACTAGCACATTATGCCTTTACTTTGCAGGGAAGAAGAAAGAAAGAGGAAGAAAAACCCACCTTGTGTTCACATCCTCTTTAAAGAGAACCTGTCACCTAAAAATCATTACATAGGGGACTTTTTGTCCCCTACGTGATGAAAATAACAGGTAAAGCGGAAGTAAACCCATCGATTTAACAGTTTAAAAAATCGGTTACCTTCGACGGGATTCTTGCCAACTGTCACATTGGTTGTGCTCTCAACCAAACTGTCAAACCTTCCAATGGCTGGTGTCATAACTGATCACATGTACAGCACCATGGCAGTTGAAGATTAAACAGAGGCAAAGATGGCATCTTCCTTGCCTGAAAATGATAGGAGGGTTTACTTCCACTTTAAGCAAAAAAAAAAAAAAAATTGAGCCCCCCCGTGATTTTTTTTAAGATGTCCTTACCCCCCCCCCCCCCAAAGAAAAAAAGATTAATATGTTAAAAAATAAAACAATTGCACAAAACCTGCATTTTTTTTTTCTTGTTTTTATTTTGACTTGACTTTTTTCCTTTTACATTTTTTTTTTTTTTTTTTTTTTTTACAAAAAAAAAACAAAAAAAAAAAAACAGTCAAAATAAAACAACAAAAAAAGCAGGTTTTGTGCAAATGTTGTTGTTTTGTTTTGGTGTGAAACGGCAGAAAATCTGCTGATATTCAGATTGTCCTAGTTTTTATAAGCGTCCTTCAATATGTCCTGAAGTTGGGCTTTATTTGTTGCGGAAGGTATGTCACTCGGCGGCCGCTCCTGGTCATGCATGGCGCTGTGTGGAGGCTTCACGCGGAGAGCTTTTTTTTTGTGAATCCCTCAGAGATCACCAGCGAGCGGCAGGAGGTCTGGAGTTCATGGAGCCGCGGCCCGCGCACAATGGATTCCTGATGACAATGCCGCAGCTTGTTTACCACGAGCGAGACAATACAGACAGCGACCTCCCCTCCCAAGAACTCCGACTCCACGCCCTTTGATGTGTGTATATGGGGGGGGGGGGGGGGGCTCAGACTGTGGAGAACACCTCGTCCCTGCATTTTTCACTCCAGGAGTATATAAGGAGTTTGGAAATTGTAGAGAAATGCTTAAATAATGCATTACAATGTAACTAAACCCATTAGATTTAGACAAGTCTCTCGTGCACAATGTTTTTCAATTTACAAATACCGTACTGGTGACCCCACAATAGGGATACAACTTTTCAGCGGAAGGAAGTTTAATAAGACACGTGGCCACTCATTAAAATTAGAAGAAAAAAGGTTTAACCTTTAAACTACGTAGAGGGTTCTTTACTGTAAGAGCGGCAAGGATGTGGAATTCCCTTCCACAGGCGGTGGTCTCAGCGGGGAGCATCGAAAGTTTCAAAAAACTATTAGATAAGCACCTGAACGACCACATCATACTGGGATATACAATGTAATACTGACATATAATCACACACATAGGTTGGACTTGTGTCCTTTTTTTTCAACCTCGCTTACTATGTCTATGTAACATCACTGGATCGAGAGGGGAATCAGGTAAGTATGATGTGGGCTGCTGCACACAAGTTTTTTGTTTTTCTGCCTTTACAACCACTTTAAAATCAAACAAAACTTTGAAGTCCTTTTTTTCTAAATGACGTTCGTTAGGTTATCATATGTACTGATCAGAATTTTTGTACGAATGTTTGTACATAAATCTACTAGTGTATTGCCAACTTAAAGTGGGATTCCACCCGCGTTTTTTTTATTTTTATTTTTTTAAACGTCAGCACCTACTAACAGTGTAGCTGCTGACTTTTAATAAGGACACTTACCTGTCCTACTCGCCCACGATGTCGGGCCCCTGACAGCGATCGCTCGGTCCTGGCAGGTCCCGGCGCCTCCATCCTGACTAAGGGAAACAGGCAGCGAAGCCTTACGGCTTCATTGCCCGTTTCCTACTGCGCATTCCCCACTCGCACGGCGCTTTGTGAATGGGCCGGCTGCTCTTTTGGATACACACAGTTCCCAGAAGGCAGCGCGCCCCATTCACAAGAAGAATCAGAGCGTAGGACGAGGAAGAAGAACCACCGCGGAGGATGAAGAGGCAGATTAGGGACTTCCGCATAGCAACCGCTATTTCAGGTAAGTAAAAACTTCTTCTTTTTTTGGAGATTTTTGCTGAAATTATTTTTTTCAGGGTGAAACTCCACTTTAAATGAGTTGTAAAGGCTGAATTTTTTATATGCTAATGCATTCTGTGCATTAAGATAAAAAACCTTGTGTGTGTAGTAGCCCCCCCCCCCCAGCACCCCTAATTATCTACCTCTGCTCCTTCACTCTCCGGCGATGTACACGATTCCCTCAGCCATCCAGGAAACTCCTCCTGATTGGCTGAGACAGAGCAGCGGCGCCATTGGTTCCCGTGGCTGTCAATCAAAAACAGTCAGGGGAAAGAGGGGACAGGACCAGGTCAGGGCTCTGTCTGAATGGATACACGGAGCTCTGACTCGGCTTGGGTGCCCCCTGTAGCAAGCTTCTGGCTGAGGGGCACTTAAAGGAGGGAGGAGCCAGGAGCAGCAAAGAGGGACCCCAAAAGAGGAGAATCTGGGCTGCTCTGTGCAAAACCCACTGCACAGAGGAGGTAAGTATAACATGTTTGTTATTTAACTGCTTGCCAACTGCTTCACGCACTTATACGTCAGCAGAATGGCACGGGCAGGCAAAGCAACATATTTATACGTTGCTTTGAAACTGCCACCTAGCAGGCGTGCGCGCCGTGGTCTCCATGCCCGCGGAACCCGCGGACTCTATGTCCGCCTGTGTCCCGCGATCGGGTCACGGAACGGCAGAATGGGGGGGGTGCCTTTGTAAACAAGGCATCTCCCTGTTCTGCCTAGTGACAGGACACTGATCGTCTGCTCCCTCTCA
This sequence comes from Rana muscosa, assembly GCA_029206835.1. NCBI lineage: Eukaryota > Metazoa > Chordata > Amphibia > Anura > Ranidae > Rana > Rana muscosa. Next base: position 56,985,671 of record CM055116.1, on the reverse strand, counting down.
TCGGAAGCAGCGATCAGTGTTGTGTCACAGTTATCCCCGCCCCCTAACAGTTATAACGCATCCCTAGGACACACTTATCCCCTTCCCCGCTCCCTAGTGCTTAACCCCTTCCCTGCCAGTCACATTTATACATTAATCCGTGCATTTTTATGGCACTGATCGCTGTATAAATGTGAATGGTCCCAAAATAGCGTCAAAAGTGTCCGATGTGTGCGCCATAATGTCGCAGTCACAATAAAAATCGCAGATCACCACCATAACTAGTAAAAATATAATAATAATAAAAATGCCATAAAACTATCCCCTGTTTTGTAGACGCTATAACTTTTGCGCAAACCAATCAATATACGCTTATTGCGATTTTTTTTTTTTTTTTTTTTTTTTTACCAAAGATATGTAGAAGAATACGCATCGGCCTAAACTGAGAAAAAATTAGCTTTTTTAAAAAAAAAGGGTTTTTTTTTTATAGCAAAAAGTAAAAAATATCGCTTTTTTTTCAAACTTGTCCATCTATTTTTGTTTAATAACGGAAAAAATAAAAACTGCAGAGGTTATCAAATACCACAAAAAACCCCTCTATTTGTGGGGAAAAATAAAGGACGTCAATTTTGTTTGGGAGCCACGCCGCACGACCGCGCAATTGTTAGTTAAAGCGACGCAGTGCCGAATCGCAAAAAGTGGCCCGGTCATTTGACAGCCAAATCCTCCGGGGCTGAAGTGGTTAAAAAAAAAAAAAAAAAAGCCGTTACAATCACTTTAACTATTACACTGGCCACATACAATGCACATTTTGGAAGTTTCTATCAGATTTTAAGCATAAAATGGATAGAATTACTTGTCTTCAATCATGATGAGCTCGGGTGTGTTTGGATTAGGATCCCAGTCCACTTGAGGGAGCCCGATGGGAAGCCATCACCTGTAATGGCCAATCAACTGCCGCCAGAACGCTTCCTACCCCACAGCCACATGTGTATAAGAGGCGTGCCTACATGCGACTTTGGGGTGGGGAATGACCCAGCTGCAGGTGATTGGCCCCTACGGGAGACTGCTTTCTCAGGCAGGCCATAGACGGTGCAAATTTCTTTCCTGTGACCACGGGTTGCAGGAAAGAAATTCGCATGTTTCCCCCATCAACAAAGACAGTGCTGACAGGGGTATCCCTCCTGCTGAGCAATTACCTGCTCCCGGCCGGGGTGGGGGCAAAGCCACCCCCACCGGGAGAAGACAGTGATTATCACTAGCGGCTAATCACAAGTAAATCCATCAGGGTGGTTGTACCCAAGCTGATCAATCAACTTCCAGCCTCCCCACACATGGCTCCAATCTCGGCTGGTTCAGCAGTAACTCGCCGAGACTCGAACCGTCTATGGCCGGTGTTCTGCCGAAAGCTCCAACTCCCCAAGATCTCCAACCATGTTACTCTCCAGCAGCAATAATTGGAGATTTGGACGAGTTGGCTGTTTTGACAGAACACTGGGTAAGTAGGAAAAAAGTTGTTTCCGCCTTGAAGGCGGCCAGGTTGCTTACTAGCGGGAGCGGACTAAACATGTCCACTCATTATATCGTGTACCATAATGTATACGTTGCTGGTGTTCTGTGAAAACAGTCAACTTGTCCAAATCCTCCAATTACTGATGGTGGAGATTTTGGCGAGTTGGAGTTTTCGGCAGAACACAAGGGAGGTTCAGATCCTAGTGTGAACATGCCCAAGCTCATCACTGGCCTTCAAGTGATTGTAAAGTCTCCTTTTTTTCCCTATAAAAATAACAAACCTGTTATACTTACCTGCTCTGTTGCAGTGGATTTGCACAGAGCAGCCCAGATCTTACTCTTCTCGGGTCCCTTTTCTGTGCTCCTGGCCCCTCCCTCCTGTTCAGTGCCCCCACAGCAAGTAGTTTGCTATGGGGGCACCCGAGCCGACTCGCAGCTCCCTGTGGCCATTCAGACACAGTGCCCTGACCTGGCCCCGCCCCCTCTCTCCTAATTGCCTTGCTGACTTTGATTGACAGCAGCAGGAGCCAATAGCACCACTGCTGTGTCTCGGCCAATCAGGAAAGAGAATCTTGATCGGCTGAGACACCTGAGGTCCATCGCTGTCAAGCAATGTCCACAAGTAAGTATGAGGGGGGCTTCTCCACACAGAAGGCTTTTTATCCTAATGCATTAGGATAAAAAAAAACTTCTGCTTTTACAACTCCTTTAAAGTGGTTGTAAACCCTTTACAACCACTTTAATCTACAGATAAGCCTAGATTAAGGCTTTCCTGTAGGTGCAAGAAATATTTCCTAAACCTCCACAGTTTAGAAAATATTTACAAAAATCACGGGTGACGATGTCTACGACGCATGCGCCGTAGACAACGGCACAGGCGCACTTTAGCAACGGCGATCGCGCCGTTCCTAATGGAGGCTGTGCCATGACTGGCAGCTCCGGTGCGCATGCGCGGTCGTGACGTCATCGCGGCTCCGGCCAATCACAGCACCGGAGCTGCGATACCCGGACGTAACAGCCGGGATGTCGGCTGCCCGAGCGGTGAATGAGGACGGCTGCGGGGGCTTTGATCTCGGGAGAATATTACATAATGAGCTAGTATGTTATGCATACTAGCTCATTATGCCTTTGTCTTGCAGGTGGTGCTTTTTTTTTTTTTTTTTTTTTTTTTTTTACAAGTGGGTTTACTTCCTCTTTAAGCCAGTGGTCATCATCCCTGTCCTCAGGACCCACGAACAGGCCAGGTTTCAAGTATTACCTTGGGGAGATGCAGACTAGAATACTGCAATCGCTGAGCAGAAAAGATCACCTGTGATGTATCTCAGTTATCTTGCAAACCTGGCCTGTTAGTGGGCCCTGAGGACAGGAGTTGATGACCACTGCTTACTAATCATCCGTACTTTCCGATGTTCCCCATCAACCTCAATTGAAACCAAAGATAATTTAGATTTCTATTATGCACACCCTTTGGAAATCTGAAACCGTTTCTTTTTAAAGTGGTAGAAAACTCCCTCTATTTAAACTTGTACCTACAGGTAAGTTTACAATAAAGCACACCTGTAGGTACAATGAATATCTCAAGGTGCACCGTTTAGGAGATATTGACACCAGCAATGGCTGTTGATGTCCATCGACGCATGAGCAGTGACCTTCTTCTGCATTCAGCGCATACAGAGTGTTCCGTAGAATGCAGAGCGCCGCGCGGTGTTGGTCACTCCCACGCACATAAAAGCTGACGCAGCGCACAAACCTGGAAGGAAAACTGGGTGAAGATGGTGCACCGCAGGCAGAGGTTGATGGAGCACCGCTGGAGAGCTTCGTTTGACAGGCAAGTCTGACATAATGTGCTAGTGTTCGCCTGCAGGGGGCCCTTTTCAGAAAAAAAATAATTCTCGAGTTTACAACGGCTTGCTTGGAAGTTTTCACCGTCTCCATTTGTCCTGATGACTCGGGAGTCCTTATCACCAGGAGAGAAAGTGACGGGAAATGAGAAGCGTGGTGGGAGGTCTTGGACGCGTGTTTTCTGTGACCACTATCTAGAAGAGATTTCCTCTAAATTGAAATATTTCCTGGGGAAATAACCACTCCCTAATCTACCAACAACGAAAAACAAGAGTTTGGTCTATAAATATACTTTAACCATCTGATTACCAGCATGTGCACACCCCTTCCTGCCCTGGCCATTTTTCAGTTTTCATTGCTGTGATGCTATGAATAACAATTACCGTATATACTCGAGTATAAGCCAAGTTTTTCAGCACATTTTTTTTTGTGCTGAAAATACCCCCCTCGGCTTATACTCGAGTCACCTTTTTGTGCCTGATCTCCCCGATTTTGGGGACCTGGTACCGGCCGGCCGTAGGTCTCCTGGACCCCAAATTTGGCTCACATGTAGCCCCACTCTTCCCCTATAAGTGTGCAAACTTTTTTGTCCGGGGAACTTACGGCCGGGGAGCACCGATTTTTCATAACTATATAAAAGCAAAAGTAGGGTAAAGCAATGCAAAGCTGTTCAGTAAAGTTGCTGAAGTTATACAAAGGGGACGGTTTACTAAAGCCTCGTACACACGGTCGGACTTCCATCGGACTTTTCCGTCGTTTTTTGTCCGAACGGAGTTGGCCGGGCACACCCATAGCATATACACCACAGGACTTTTCTGCAAACTTTCCCAAAACTTTTTGCAACATCACGTGGGTTTTCTGCTCTTTTCTGCTCTTTACCACCACCCTTTGGTCAACCTTTGCTATTGTTGGTTGATTTTAACATTCGTTGTTTAGTCCATCGGACAAAAGTCCGATGGTTTCCTGTGCACACGGTCGGTCTTTGCTCCATTGGACTTTTGTTGGGCAAAAGTTTGTCCGTTTGCAGACCCAACTTTTGTCTGATGAAATCCAAAACCAAACAAAAAAAGTTTGTCCGATGGAGCGTACACACGGTCGGATTGTTGGTCCAACTTGCTCAAAATGAAGTTTGTTGGCCAAAAGTCAGACCGTGTGTACGGGGGCTTAAGACTGGTGCACACAGGATCTGGTGCAGCTGTGCATAGTAACCAATCAGCTTTTAACTTAAAGGAGAAGTCCAGCCTGAGCTTTTTAGGCTGGGCTTCTCCTTTGGGTCACAGGAGTGCAATTCGTTTTGCACTCCCGTGACCCGTTTTCAGTGGAGAGCGGTCTGAAGTCCGTTCTCCGCTGACGTCACTGCCATCAGTCGGGGCAGCGCGTCATCGTGACTTCCAAGTCGGGATCCGCCAGCTGCCCTGATTGATGGCAGTCTCAGCGAGCCGCTGAGACAGCCTCTCCCCGCCCCCTCACGGCTCAGCGTACCAATGAGCGTGGAGAAGCAGAGAGGAAAGACGCTGACCGACAGTCAGCAGCTTTCCTCTAGGGGATCTGTGAGAACTGAGCCATCGGCAGGGTGTTCAGTGGCTCGGTTCCCAGTGCAGAGACGGCGGGGGACAGATTGAGCGTCGGTCTGATGCTCCGTCCACCGAGGTAAGTATGAACAGCCAAAAAAAAAAAAACTTACTTCTCTTTTAAGCTTGTTCAATTTGGCCAGGGGTAGGCAACCTCGGCCCTCCAGCTGTGGTGAAACTACAAATCCCAGCATGCCTCTGCCTCTAGGAGTCATGCCTGTGAGTGTCAGGGTCTTGCAATGTCTCCTGGGACTTGTAGTTTCAAAACAGCTGGAGGGCCAAGGTTGCCTACCCGTGAATTAGACTTTGACAATAAGCCCTCGTTCACCCTGAAGGCGGGTTTGAAATTGTGCGAGTTCAAACCTGCATTTCAGTGTGAGTTCGGGGGGGGGCATTTGAAAGACATTTGTGTGGGTTCATGCACAGATGTCTATTGAAATCACCCCCCCCCCCTGCGAAGTCGCCAAAAGTAGTGCAGGAACTACTTTTTGGAATCTGAAACAGCGCCGCGGAGTCGGCGTCGCACTGATTGGGGCGTTGCCGGAAATAGGCTGTGATTTGACGTGTCAAATTGCACCGATGTGAACTGGGGCTTAAACATAGAAGCTGATTGGTTACCGTGGACAGCTGTTGAGAAGAAGGGGGGCGTTTGGCTGCTGAACATATCCAGTGTTTACTACCTGTGATCGCCATGATTGGCCCTTTTTATGATTTTTTTTTCTTCCTGTAATTCGTCTGACAGCTTAATCACAGGCGATGAGTGAGCGCACTAGGTATGAACATTGTTATCAAGGATGTTCTTAAATGTCCTCTAACAAGAAGTACCCCAATCCACTGTATAACCGCTGGTCATGCATTCATAATTTTTATTTATTTTTACTATACAAGTACATTCTTTGTAAAATTCTTTGTAAAATGTATTGCAAGAGCACTATGGGCTAGCTAAAAAGACAGCACAATCGTAGCTATCTCCTTGCAGACCCGGTCTTCTTAAGAGAGGTATGGACAAAACTTTTCCTGTGACTAAGGGCACTTTCACACGGGGGTGTTTTTCAGGTGCTTTTGGGCTAAAAATAGCACCTTAAAAATGCCCATCCTCGCTGCCCCAGTGTCAGTACTTTCACATTGGAGCGGTGCGCTTGCAGGATGCATATGTCCATACTCCTCCCTTTAAAACCTCAGAGATGGGAGGGGGAGTCACTAATCATTCACGTGCGTGTGTAAATGTCCCCTTGAGCGATTGAGCTCTGGAAACATCAGGGTTTTAACCACTTCCTACCGCTAGGATGTTATATGAAGTCCTTATTTTGAAGTGAAGATATCTGGATGATGCCTGCAGCTACAGGAATCGTGCAGAGATCTTTCTTTTCAGCCGGCTATTCCCTCTAATGTAAAAGCCATCCTAGCAGCTGATTAGCTGCTGGATCGATTTTACAGGCAGCGGAAGGGGGGGAATCCCCTGCCGCTCATCAGCACCTTTTCGGGCCTTCCTGTGAGATTGGAGAGCCAGAGATCTGATCTGGGGGCGGCGCTGGGTTACCACAGAGCTAGGTGAAGATCGGATAGTCTCCAACTATCTCTGATCTTGGGAGGCCGGTGTTCCATCTGGTTAGACGACCCGTCAGATTTCATAACGGAAGTGACGTTCTGTCACGGCCATCTTGGTACACCCCGAACCTGCCCACACTAGGCCTACAGTCTGAAGTCCCCTAGGGAACATCAATTTACACTCACTGAAATCTTTAATTTCACAGCTATTTTTAACACTAAACTGAGCTTATTTCGTCAAATACAGTATTTGGAAATCCAGAACACTGGAAACGAAATCATGACGTCATTTCCGGCTCTGGCAGATGTAACAGTTGCCATTTTTTTCCCTGGAAAGCCAAGATCAATGGTGGGGGTTTTTTCTTTTAAATCTCATCCTTTCCATAGTAGAGAAGAGATTTTGGAGCCTTATAAACCCCAGATGTCTCCATGAAGAGGACCAGTCATGCCTTATTTCTATCAGAAGGGATGTTTACATTTCTTTTTATAGGAATAAAAGTGATAAAAAATTAAGTGGTTGTAAACCCTTATGGGGAAGTTACACCTACAGGTAAGCCTAGATTAAGGCTTACCTGTAGGTGCTTTCAATATCTCAGAGACCTACAAGGTCTCGGAGTTATTTGCAAAAAAGACTGTACCGATGTCTACGGCGCATGAGCGCCATAGACAATGGCGCTGGCGCACTGAGTGTGCCGTTTTATTAATGGAGTCGTGCCGTGAAAAGCGGCTCTCGCGCACATGCGCGTGAGAGTGACATCACGCGTCGTCACGCGACTCTGGACAGTCACAGAGCCGAAGTTCGCGGGCCCTGGAAAAAGAGGGGTGAAGATTGACGCTTGCTACTAGCGAGGAAATCGGGGAAATCGCGTGCTTATACTGCAGGTAAGTGACACATAATGGGCTACGATGCGATGCATCGTAGCCCATTATGCTTTACTTTTGCAGGGAAACAAAGAGGAAGTAAACCCATCAGGGTTTACTTCCTATTTAAAGGGACTGTAGAAAAAAAAAAGATGTTTTTTTTAAAGTGCCCCGTCCCCTCTTGAACTTATACGTGAACTTATACGCATATGTAAACGGTCTTCGCACCACACATGTGCGCTATAACCGCAAATGTTACGAGAGCAATAATTCTAGCCCCAGATCTCCTCTGTAGCTATAAACAGGTAACCTGTAAAAATTATTAAAGTGTCGCCTATGGAGATTTTTAAGTACCGTAGTTTGGCGCCGTTCCACAGGCGTACGCAGTTTTAAAACCTAACATGTTGGGTATATAGTTACTTGACGTAACATCATCTTTTATATTTTACCCAAAAAATTGGGTTATATTGCGTTGTTTGTTTTTTTGCATTCAAATTTTAAGTTTATTTTTCCCCACAAAAATTGTGTTTTGAAAAATCGCTGCGCAAATACTAAATGTGTATGTGTTTGTGTGTGTGTGTGTTTTATTTGTTTGTGTGTGTGTTTATTTGTTTGTTTGTGTGTGTATTTGTGTGTGTATTTGTATTTGTGTGTGTATTTGTGTGTGTGTGTATTTGTGTGTGTGTGTGTGTGTGTATTTGTTTGTATGTGTATATATGTTTGTATGTGTATGTGTGTGTTTGTGTATGTGTGTGTTTGTTTGGGGTTTCTAAGTAATTTTCTAGCAAAAAATAAAGCATTTATTTTCCATGTAGGAGAGAAATGTCCGTTGGCCTGGGTGGGAAGGAGGTAAACGGAAACTGGAAAGCCAAAGGATGAGCTTTCAGGACCCGTTCAGATTTAGCTGGTTGCCGTGGTGTTGTGGTACACTTGGGCGGTACTATACAGTACGTTGGGGTGCCTATCTCAATGGTTTTACAAGACATCGCACAGAGAACTAAAACTTGATGCATGTTGTGGTAATGCATAATGCTGTAACACAATAGTTTGAATAGACTCAAAAACTTTGTCTTGAGTTAATCTGATATTTAGAACACGTATAATTCCTATATAAAAATATCTGTGTGAGTTGTAGCACCTGTGTCAGGTTTGTGGGCCAAGTTGTGCGCTGTTCTTCATGTGTGAGCGCCCTTATCTACTCGGCGATCACAGATCCTTTTCCGTTGTGGTTCTGGCAGAGTTCCCCCACCTGTGACTCCAGTGAGATAAACATTGCACACATCGCAAAAAACAGCCTGCGGTGCAGCAGATGACCAAGGCCTCCTCAGGTCACACCGCGTCTCCACAGGACCTTTATGTATTCCTCACACTCCTGGGGCTTGTAAAAGTTTTCCTTTTATACGGGAGGAAATGTTTTCTCGGCACTTTGTTTTCTAACTGCATCTTATAGCCGGCAGATGTTTCTGGAATGCATTGTGATCTGAATTTATATTTACATTTAGTTAATACATGCCGTATTTAAAGGAGAGCTCCAGGAATGTTTGTTTAAAAGGACAGCTGGAGGTTTGTGTGTGAAGCCCAAACGATGATGCCGTGTACACACGATCATTTATTCACGGCGGTTAAAAAACCGCCGTGAATAATGTCATTAAAAACGAGGGAACGGCTTGTTCCCCACACACGGTCGTTTTTCACGTCGTTTTTTCTCTTGTCGAGAAATACGACCGTCTGTGGGCTCCGCGGCAGTGTTTCCCTATGGGAAACACTGCCGCGGAAAACATGTCGAAAAAAACGACGAGAAAAATTAGAACATGTTCTAATTTTTCTCGTCGTTTTTAATGCCGTTTTTCTCGTCGACAGACTATCGTTTTTCTCGTCGAATGGGAAAAATGACGTTTTTCTCGACGAGAAAAACGGCCGTGTGTACCATATTGGTACTAATTAAAGAAAAGGGGGAAAATAAATAAATAGACATAGATCTCTCTATATATCTCTATATCTCTCTCTATCTAATCTCTATATCTCTCTCTATCTAATCTCTATATATCTCTCTATCTAATCTCTATATATCTCTCTCTATCTAATCTCTCTCTATCTCTCTTTATCTAATCTCTCTCTCTATCTCTCTTTAATCTCTCTCTATCTAATCTCTCTCTCTCTCTCTATTCTCTCTCTCTCTAATCTCCCTCTCTCTCCCTCTCTAATCTCTCTCTCTCTAATCTCTACATCTCTCTCTCTCTCTCTCTAATCTCTACATCTCTCTCTCTAATCTCTACCTCTCTCTCTCTCTCTCTCTCTCTACATCTCTACCTCTCTCTCTCTCTCTAATCTCTACATCTCTCTCTAATCTCTCTACCTCTCTCTCTCTCTACATCTCTACCTCTCTCTCTACATCTCTACCTCTCTCTCTACATCTCTACCTCTCTCTCTACATCTCTACCTCTCTCTCTCTCTACATCTCTACCTCTCTCTCTCTACATCTCTACCTCTCTCTCTCTACATCTCTACCTCTCTCTCTCTACATCTCTACCTCTCTCTCTCTCTCTACATCTCTACCTCTCTCTCTCTCTCTCTCTCTACATCTCTACCTCTCTCTCTCTCTACCCCTCTCTCTCTCTCTACCTCTCTCTCTCTCTCTCTCTCTACCTCTCTCTCTCTCTCTCTCTCTACATCTCTACCTCTCTCTCTCTACATCTCTACCTCTCTCTCTCTACATCTCTACCTCTCTCTCTCTACATCTCTCTCTCTCTCTCTACCTCTCTCTCTCTCTCTACCTCTCTACCTCTCTCTCTCTCTCTCTCTCTCTACCTCTCTCTCTCTCTCTCTACCTCTCTACCTCTCTCTCTCTCTCTCTCTCTCTCTACCTCTCTACCTCTCTCTCTCTACATCTCTACCTCTCTCTCTCTACATCTCTACCTCTCTCTCTACATCTCTACCTCTCTCTCTACATCTCTACCTCTCTCTCTACATCTCTACCTCTCTCTCTACATCTCTACCTCTCTCTCTACATCTCTACCTCTCTCTACATCTCTACCTCTCTCTACATCTCTACCTCTCTCTACATCTCTACCTCTCTCTACATCTCTACCTCTCTCTACATCTCTACCTCTCTCTACATCTCTACCTCTCTCTACATCTCTACCTCTCTCTACATCTCTACCTCTCTCTACATCTCTACATCTCTACCTCTCTCTCTCTCTACATCTCTACCTCTCTCTCTCTCTACATCTCTACCTCTCTCTCTCTCTACATCTCTACCTCTCTCTCTCTCTACATCTCTACCTCTCTCTCTCTCTCTACATCTCTACCTCTCTCTCTCTCTCTACATCTCTACCCCCCCCCTCTCTCTCTCTCTCTCTCTACATCTCTACCTCTCTCTCTCTCTACATCTCTACCTCTCTCTCTCTCTCTACATCTCTACCCCTCTCTCTCTCTCTCTCTACATCTCTACCCCCCCTCTCTCTCTCTCTACATCTCTACCCCTCTCTCTCTCTCTCTCTCTCTCTCTCTACATCTCTACCCCTCTCTCTCTCTCTCTACATCTCTACCCCCCCCTCTCTCTCTCTCTACATCTCTACCCCTCTCTCTCTCTCTCTCTCTCTCTCTCTACATCTCTACCTCTCTCTCTCTACATCTCTACCTCTCTACCTCTCTCTACCTCTCTACCTCTCTCTCTCTCTCTCTCTCTCTCTACATCTCTATCTCTCTCTCTCTACATCTCTACCTCTCTCTCTCTCTCTCTCTCTCTCTCTCTACATCTCTACCTCTCTCTCTCTCTCTCTCTCTACATCTCTACCTCTCTCTCTACATCTCTACCTCTCTCTCTCGCTCTCTATCGAATCTCTACATCTAATCTCTACATCTCTCTATCTCTATCTAATCTCTGCATCTCTCTATCTATATCCAAAAGTATTGGGGCGCACCTGCCTTTACACACACATGAACTTTAATGGCACCCCAGTCTTAGTCTGTAGGATTCAATATTGAGTAGGTCCGCCCTTTGCAGCTATAACCGCTTCAACTCTTCTGGGAAGGCTGTCCACAAGGTTTAGGAGTGTCTATGGGAATGTTTGACCATTCTTCCAGAAGCACATTTGTAAGGTCAGGCACTGATGTTGGACGGGAAGGCCTGGCTCGCAGTCGCCGCTCTAATTCATCATAAAGGTGTTCTATCGAGTTGAGGTTTGGACTCTGTGCAGGCCAGTCAAGTTCCTCCACCCCAAACTTACTCATCCATGTCTTTATGGACTTTGCTTTGTGCACTGGTCCAAATCATTTGGTGGAGGGGGGATTATGGTGTGGGGTTGTTTTTCAGGGGTTGGGCTTGGCCCCTTGGTTCTAGTGAAGGGAACTCTTAAGGCGTCAGCATACCAAGACATTTTGGATAATTTCATGCTCCCAACTTTGTGGGAACAGTTTGGGGATGGCCCCTTCCTGTTCCAACATGACTGCACACCACTGCACAAAGCGGTTTGAGCGTATTGTATTATTTCCCCCCCCCCCCTCCTTACATAAAGCTTGAATTGGAACATGCTTGCAAAGCAACCTATTAATAGTGCTGAAGAATAGGCACATACCGTATATACTCGAGTATAAGCCGAGTTTTTCAGCACTTTTTTTTTTGCTGAAAATGCCCCCCTCGGCTTATTCTCAAGTCACCTTGCGCCTGAGCTCCCGGAATTTGGGGACCCAGTACCGGCCGGACATAGGTCCTCTGGACCCCAAACTTGGCACACACGTAGCCCCTACTCTTCCTCCTATAAGTGTGCAAAGTGTGTTGTCCAGGAGACCTACGGCCGGGGAACACCGATTTTTCAAACCCGGGCACCCCTTCCATAGACTCCCATGTTAAATGGTAATTTCTCCAGTGAATTTGGGGACCCGGTACTGGCCGTTCGTAGGTCCCCTGGACCCTAAACTTTGCACACATGTAGGCCCATTTCTCCTCTACAAGTGTGTTGTCTGGGAGACCTACCGCCAGGGAGCACCGATTTTTCAAAGCCGGGCACCCCTTCCATTGACTCCCATGTTAAACGTCAGTCTAGTCATGGGCACAGTGAGGCATGCAGATGGACACCCTAGGCTTATACTCGAGTCAATACGTTTTCCCAGTTTTTTTGGTAAAATTAGGTGCCTCGGCTTATATTCGGGTCGGCTTATACTCGAGTATATACAGTAGTTGTATTTGCAGGTACATTTGTTAAAGTTGGCAGAACATGGAGCCTTAACGTCTGTCCAAGTTGCCTAGAGATAAAGCCCCACCACCCTATTAAACCCCACGCCTTGTTTAGCTGTCAAATTGCAGAACTTTTTTAGAGACTCCGGTACGTGACAGAATAAGGAGAGGTAGAGCTTAATGTTGACTTGAATGGAGGTCAAGGTCCTTTTGTACAGCCTGGGCTTGAGATTTGGGGGACTCCATAGGGATATGGGGATTGACTGGAAGACCAATTGTACCATTCAGTACAATTTTCCAGCACACATGCATGCTAGTTTGCAAAAAAAAAAAAAGCCCCAAATGGAATTGTCACAATTTAAGTTAAAAAGAGAAGTTTTAGTTGCGCACACATTTGCAAATGTATATATTATCCACAATGCCTTCCAGGGGGCGAGGCCGAGTCATATACTTGGCGGCTATGACCGCCGAGTGCATCACACGGGAGTGCGCCCGCAAGCTAACCCCCTAGGGAGAGAGCTTCCCAGAGGGGATTAGCTCTTATGGGGAAAAGCCGCGAGAGCCGGCCCCCAGAACCCCAGAAGAGGACGATCGGGGCCACTCTGTGCAAAACGAACTGCACAGTGGAGGTAAGCATGACCATGTTGTTTTTTTTTTTTTTTAAACCGAACTGGAGACAGTAGAAGTCCAGCAAGAGCATAATGGCAGCTGAAGGCGTCCAATGTGTCCCCATGCTGAATCCAGCGGGTAAGCTATACAAGTATGGCAACTGCCCCAATTTTATAACTAGCTTTTTGAAGTAAGGTGCACATGGAAGGGCAAGGCCCGTCTGTAGCCTGTAGTTCTGACTCTTATATTTGAGAGCCTCCATAGTGGAGCATATAAAGCAATAGATTTTGCCACCATGTAGACCAGTGCAGGATCACTTTAGAAGCTGCCGTTTTTGTGCTCTCAATTTCCATTAGCCAGGCCTGCCAAGTGAATGTAAATTTTTATTACCGGGTTATAAAATAAAATGCAAATCAAGGAAAAATAAATAATTTTGTGCTTTCTGCCACCATTTAAGGGAGTGAAAAGTAAGTGAAAGATGCCAGGTCTTAATGTTAATGATAGGTGCGTTTTTAAATCGATGCTGTGCTTTTTTCTTTGATTGGAGGGGTACTGCACATTTGTACATTGTTCTAGCATTGGGAAGAACCTTTCATCCTTTTTCCTGTTTCAATAAAAAATAAAAGTTATCAATCTTGTTCATATTGCCTTTTCAATGTCTAATAGTGATTGATGAGGGCTTTTCGGCAGAATCCCTTCACAAAACTGTAGACTAGGTAAAAAAAAATATATATATATTTTATTGGAAATCTAATTTTTTTCCCTTCTGGATACTTAACAAGGTGTCAGATATTGTCTATAGTCTTCTCCGCTAAGTCATGTTGATAGAACTCCACATCTTCTAATGAATTTAACTCCACATCTTCTAATGAATTTTAATTTTCTTTCAGCAGAAAATGAGAACGCCGGCTGCGTATTACTGCACACATCACGAAAGGTGAGCACTGCCCTTACTTTCATGTTGACTGCGGATCTTTTTTTTTTTTTTTTTCTTCTTCTTTTCCTGTATAAAGTATAAGAAGTGCACGGTGAGTAAAAAGAGTTGTCATTGGCTTTATCGGTAAAGCAAGAAAACTAGGTGGGAGAGCAATGAATCGTTAAAGGGGCAGACCAGTTCAGATCGATTGGATCCCAGTAGGTTGAATACTTCGTCATCCTCCTTTATCATGTCGTGTGGTATTTTTTTTTCCTATATGGTTTTTAAGAATACAGTCACACTTTTATTTTTGGGTAGTGTGATCAAAGTGTGAGGGAACCTTTTTTCATTCATGCCAGTGGTAGGTGTAGATTTTGAATACACCGTACTACATGGAGGTGTGATTGAAACCTTATATAAACTTGTTAAAGAGATCACCTTAAACCTCTTCCTCCAGACGTTGCTAGGGGTACTTTGAGTATCGAGCAATTTCCACTTTTTTGTGGTTAAAGCGGAGGTCCGCTGACTTTTTTATTTTTATTTTTTTAAAGTCAGCCGCTACAAATACTGCAGCTGCTGACTTCTAAAATAAGGACACTTGCCTGTCCAGCGCGCTCGGCTCTCGGATGCAAGCCTTGCGGTTTCACTTCCTGGTTCCCTACTGTCACGCTGCGCGATCTGAATGGTCCCTGCTGTCTTCTGGGACCTGTGTTCTTCCCAGAAGGTGGCGCGGGGGGGGGGGGGGCGCCGGACGTGGCATAGATACCCGCAGTTAATGCGGCTGTCTATGCCCGAACAAGTACCTGCTCCCCCCTGAAAGGTGCCAAATGTGACACCAGAGGGGAGGGGAATCTGGACAGTGGAAGTTCCATTTTGTGTGGACCTCCACTTTTACTAGTGACAATGATCTTTTCAGCTTTCTGTAAGGAAGGTAGTTTCTCTTCCCACAGTCCACCAAGGTAACAGACATTCTTACCACTGATCACCAGTGTAATGGAGGTCCTTATCCACTGACCGCTAGTGTAATAGGAAACTAACCACCAATCTAAGGGGAGGGGGGTGTTTCTCCACCGCTCACAAATGTATCCTAGCTCTTAACTAATCAAGGACTGGTAAGGAGCACTAAACTGACCACCACTGTAAGGAGCATTCTTCTCACTGAGCACCAATGCAAGGGGCATTTTTTTCACTGATCACCAAGGTAAGGGGGATTCTTCTCACTGACCACCAATGTAAGGAGCATTCTTCCCATTGGTCACCAATGAAAGGGTGACTACTGGTGTAATTGGGGATCTTTCTACTGACCACCAACCTAAGAGGACCCTTCTCCCCGGGTCACCAATGTAACCTAGCTCTTCACTAACCACCAGGGTAAAGGGCATTCTTCCCACTGATCACCAGTGTAAGGAGCATTTTTCTCTGACCACCAATACAATGGGGACCTTCTCTACTGACGACCAACCTAGGGGGACCCTTCTCCATGAATTGCCAATGTAGCCTAGCTCTTCATTGACCACCAGGGTAAGGGGCATTCTTCACATTGACCTTCAATACAAGGGTCATTCATCTCACTGATCACCAATGTAAGGGACATTTTTCCATACTGACCATCAGTGTAATGAGGACATTCTCTACTGACCACCATTGTGATGGGGACCTTTTGTCAATGAATCGCCAATGTGACCTAGCTCTTCACTAACCTTCAGGGTAAGGGGTACTACACTGACCACCAATGTGAGGAGCAGTCTTCCCACTGATCACCAATGTAAGGGGCATTCTTCTGTACTGTCCGCCAGTGTAATGGGGGCCTTCTCTACTGTCCGCCAGTGTAATGGGGGCCTTCTCTACTGTCCGCCAGTGTAATGGGGGCCTTCTCTACTGTCCGCCAGTGTAATGGGGGCCTTCTCTACTGTCCGCCAGTGTAATGGGGGCCTTCTCTACTGTCCGCCAGTGTAATGGGGGCCTTCTCTACTGTTCACCAGTGTAATGGGGGCCTTCTCTACTGTCCACCAGTGTAATGGGGGCCTTCTCTACTGTCCGCCAGTGTAATAGGGGCCTTCTCTACTGTCCACCAACCCAAGAAGACACCTCTCCCTGGGTCACCAATGTAACCTAGCTCTTCACTAACCACCAGGGTAAAGGAGAATTCTTTACACTAATCTTCAATGTAAGCACCATTCTTCCCACTGATCACCAGTGTAAGGGGCATTTTTCTCTGACCACCAATATAATGGGGACCTTCTCTGATAACCAACCTAGCAGGACCCTTCTCCACAGATCACCAATGTAACCTAGCTCTTCGCTGACCACCAGGGTAAGGTGCATGCTTCACATTGACCTTCAATATAAGGATCATTCTTCCCACTGATCACCAATGTAATGTGGACCTTCTCTACTGACCACCATTGCGATGGGGGCCTTTCCTACTGACCAATCTAAGGGGGACCTTTCTCAATAAATCACCAATGTGACCTAGCTCTTCGCTATATAATATAGATCTAATAATCATTATCAGGGGTTCCCTGAGTTCTAAAGGTTATTTTTATGGTTCATCTCTTAGAAAAATGGTAGAAAAAGGCGGCCTTAAAGTAAAGGTCCAATCAAAACCTTATATTTTAGTTTTGAATATAGTGGTGAATGATTAGAACACCTGTAATGTGTTTACTGCTACGTGGGTCTCTATTTAAAAAGATTTCTCTTCACGTAGACCCCTTTCACACTGAGGAGTTTTTCAGGCGGTATAGCGCCTAAATACCGCCTGAAAACTCCTGCCCCTGCAGTCTCAATGTGAAAGCCAGAGGGCTTTCACACTGAGGCGGTACGCATCTTTTGGAGCGGTCTGCTAGCAGCATCTTTTGGAGCGGTGAGAGGAGCGGTGTGTTTACCGCTCCTTCCCATTGAAAGTAATGGGAAACCGCGGCAATGCGCCTCTGCATTTACGGACGGTAGCGGGGGTTAATACCGCACCGCTAGCGGCCGAATATCGCCGCAATTCCGACGGTATAGTGCCGCTAAAAATAGCCGCACCCACCGCCCCAGTGTGAAAGGGGCCTTACTGTCACAATGGTTTCACCAGTCAGGAAGTAGGTAAAAATCTGTAATGGGGACACAGACAGAAATAAAAATCTGGCACGGGTTCTAAGTCTTCCCCTATTCTATGAAAAATAAAAGCATTTTATTTCTGCCTATATTGCTTTTGGAGAGTTTCCCTCACTTTTTTTCTCTGTGTAGTAAAGATAAACCCAGAATGAACAGGCTGTATGTAATCTCATCCTAGAGCAGCTCCCTGTTCCCCTCTCCCTACAGACTGCTTTTATTATACAAATTCCTTACCAACAACTATGTAGTGTAGTGGACTGTTTGATTGGATGCAAGTTATCAGGATGGGCTTTCCCGTTCCATCATTTTTGTTAAATCCGGTATGAGATGTGTTCAATCAGATTGTTACATGTATGGCAAGCTTTCCCACACTTGTCCCCATAGGTGTGGGCTTTGCTTAGTTAAAGGTTTGGGCTCTGTGGTCACTTGTCATTGTCACCCAGCAGATCATCGATGGCCTTTCATTGGATGTCTATTATGGATTGGTATTGGTGCTCTGTAGTCATTGTGTCCTCTAGACACGACCTTCCCGATTTGTGGAATTCAGCTAAATTAAACCCAATTCAGTACAACAACCCAGACTCCGCGACAGAGCCTCCGGCGTCTCTACTTCTTATATAAATACTTGTCATTGTTACATAGATTCCTCTTCCCGTGGATTGACTGCTATTTAAATTGCAGCAATCACTTAAAGTGTTCCCGTCGCATACAAACAAAAAAATAATAAAAGACACTGGGGGGGGGGAAATATAAAAATGTGAAATAAAACTGATTAGAAATATAGCCATGACAGGCAGGTGCTGCTATTTTTTAATATTTTTTTTTAAATTATATATATATATATATATATATATATATATATATATATATATATATATATATATATATATATATATATATATAAATTATATTTTTTTTATTTATTTTTATATTTAGAGTGTGTGTGTGTGTGTATATATGTGTGTGTATGTATGTATATATGTGTATATATATATATATAATCACACACACTAAATATAAAATATATATTAAATAGTTATATATTAAAATAATTTTATATATTTTTATAAATTTTATATTTAGTGTGTGTGTGTGTGTGGATAGATAGATATAGATATATATATTTAATTTATATTTAGTACAGACACTATAAAATAATGATTAAATATAAAAAATATATATACACACACACACAAAAATAAAATGTATATTAAATATATATAAAATTTGAAAAAAAAAAAATATATATATATATATATATATATATTGTGTAATAATTTATTTTCTTAATATGTATAAAAATTTAAAATGTGTACGTATAGGTGTAAAAATATTATACATAATCTATACATATTATGAATAATAAAATAAATTATATATATTCTTTCTGTATAAGTTAGTTATAATGTTTTTTTTTTTTATATAATTATTAAATGTGTGTAAACAAACAATATCTATTTTTATAATATATGTGTGTGTGTGTGTGTGTGTGTAAAATTTCTTTATACATTTATATTATATATTTCTTTATACATTTATATTATATATTTATTTATACACACACTCCTAAAGGTAATGGCATGCGGTCATTCCAGAAACTCTCAGTGATCTTGTTTCTCTCTCTCTTCAGTATCTGAAATTAAAGAACTTTGAGGAGGAGGTGAGAGCCCACCGGGACCTGGATGGTTTCCTTGCCAAAGCCAGCATTATCTTGGATGAGACGGCGACCTCTCTGGATGACGTCCTGCGGGAGATGCTCAAGCACTTTGTGGAAGACCCGGAGAACGCCGAGCCCACCTGTAATTTTGATAAAATCATGAGCACTTTATTTACAGACTCGGAGGCCCCGAGGGAAGGCAACGGTGAGCAATTCTTATCTCCTATATCAGTGATGTGTTGTAATTGGTCTGCTCTCATCTCTCTATTGTGGTAGCCTGCGACACACGTCATCATTTCATACATGTCCAGGAGACCTCTGCGTGTGATAGGTGGCCGCCACTTATATTTTCAAACATATTCGGTTTCTGTTTTCCAAAAATCGTTATTGGCTGTTTTTAATTGGGGCCTTTTTTTGCGAGCCAGCACATGCCTGTTCCTTGTTTTGATGTATCAGGCCCTATTTCTATCACAAATGATGTTTACATTTCTTGTGATGGGAATAAAAAATCAAAAGGACAAAAAAAAATTTGAAAGCGCCTTGTCTCCTCATACGCAGAAGCGAATGTATATGCAAGTCCCGCCCGCATATGTAAACTGGGTTCGCACCACACGTGTGAAGTATCGCCGCAAACGTAGCGGTAACAGCAATAATTCTAGTGCTTCACCTCCTCTGCAACTCTAAAACGGTAATCTGTAAAATTGCGTAAAGCGTTGCCTATGGAGATCTTTAACCGCCCAGGACAATTTTTAGCTTTCAGCGCTGTCGCACTTTGAATGACAATTGCGCGGTCATGCTACACTGTACCCAAACTAAATTTTTATAATTTTCTTCCCACAAATAGAGCTTTCTTTTGGTGGTATTTGGTCACCTCTTCTTTTTTTTTTCTTTTTTGCTAAACAAACTAAAAAAATACAGAAGTTTTTGAAAAATAATTTTGTTTGTTATAAAATTTAGTTTTCTCCTTCACTGACCGGCACTAATGAGGCGGCACTGATGAGGTGGCACTAATATGTAGAATTGATTGGCACTGATTGGTGGCACTGATGGGCATTGGACACTGACGGGCACTGACAGGTGTTACTGATGGGCACTGTGGTGGGCACCTCTCATGGGGGCTTGCGCTGTTAATCAATGTGCTGATTATTAGCGCAGACCCCCCTTTTTGACAGGGAGAGGCGCCAATCGCCTCTCCCTGTCATCGCGAACCAAGGAAAGCCGTTTACCGGCACCTCCTGGTTCACGCGATGATCAGCTGAGATTGGTCACAGCTGATCACGTGGTAAGGAGTCTCCTTGCCATGATCGGAGATGCAGTGTGTCAGACTGACACGCCGCACCACCAATTGGTGCGCGCCAGCACCTTATCCTGAAAGACGCCATATGGCGTCCAGTCAGGATAACAGAAGCACCGCCCAGCCGTCATTCTGCTATAGGCCGGGCGGGAAGTGCCGTAGTTTGGTGCCATTCCACAAGCGTGTGCAGTTTTAAAGTGTGACACGTTTGGCATCCATTTACTCGGTGTAACAGCTTTTATATTTCACCAAAAAATTGGGTTATATATATTGCGCTTTTTTGCATTAAAATAAATTAAAAGAAAAGTACAGCCAAAGTACCTCTCCTGTGGATCACAGTAGTGCAGTTCGTTCTGCACTCCTGTGACCCGGTTTCCAGCAGACAGCGGGTTGAAGTCACAGAGCTGGTCCAGGCTCGAGCAAGGTTGCGCCAATGAAGTTAAGATCCGCCCCCATGCCTGGACCGGCACCCTGCTCCGGCGAGCCATTGAGAGCCTGAGCCGGCTGCTTCCACCCCCTCCACAGCCCGGCGCTTCAGTGGTCGCGGGGTGGCATATCAGAGAGCTGGTGACTGACCGTCATCAGCTCTCTGCTTGGGAAGCCCTGAGAATTAAGCGTTCAGCAGTGTTTGATCGCCCGGTTCTCAGAGCTGGCGGGGGGATAGATGCAGCATGAAACCGATGCTGCATCCACCTAGGTAAGTATGATTCTGAAATAATAAAAGAAAAAAAAAAAAGCCACACTTTTTTTCTCTTTTTTAAAGTGTGTTTTTTCTCCCCCAAAAAATTGAGTTTGACAATTGTTGTGCAAATACTGTGTGACATAAAAAATTGCAACACCCACCATTTTATTCTCTAGGGTAGGGGTCTCAAACTGGTGGCCCTCCAGCTCTTGCGAAACTACAAGTCCCATGAGGCATTGCAAGGCAGACAGTTACAAGCATGACTCCATCAGGCAGAGGCATGATGGGACTTGAAGTTCCGCAACAGCTGGAGGGCCGCCAGTTTGAGACCCCTACTCTAGGGCCTCTGCCTAAATTTGTGTATATGTATAATTAAAATGGTGAGTGTTGCAATTACTCAGAACCCTCAAATATATTTTATATATAATTTGGGGGTTCTGAGTTATTTTCTAGTAAAAGATTATGATTATGATCTTTTACATGTAGGAGAGAGCTGCCCAAAAAAATTAGCCTGGTAGGGAAGTAGTTATACGTGCAAAAGGCGAAAACTGTTCCGGTAGCGAAAGGGTTAATGCGCTCCTCTTTTGCCATTTTTAATATCTTAAAACGGTGCCGGGGGGTCGCTTAAAACACATGAATTTTTCTGCTTTAGTCGGCATAATGGAAACGTTCTGTTATTGGGCAATCTGTAATGTTCTGTGGCTCCACAGGTCCCATTCCTCACTACTGTACAGCAGGACAGAGGAGCCCTGTAACCACTTCACCCATTAAATTCTTCCATCACAGAGGATCTCTGGAGAAATCTCACAATATTGCTAGATTATAAGTGCGTCTGGAATTCCGCTGACATGCAGGAGGAGTGCGGCGCCCAGAGTGGGTGCGTTTTGTGCTGGGGTAGTAAAGAGAGAGGAGCCCCGCGTTTTACGCCTTCTGTTGGCACCGCCAAGCGTGGCCGGCATGGCTGCCTCTCGGCAGGATCCCGTACCAATTAGCCTCCTTGTTTTCCTCCTTCATGAATATTTGTGAGCTGACTCATTGACTGTAGAGAGTTGGGCCTAATTTCTTCCAGCCAGCGCTGAGGTGAAGCAGCTGTTAGAGTCTGTGTGACGAAGCAGCAATGTTATTGACATCGGAGGAGCACCACGTGCCCCGACAGACTCGCAGACAACTGGAGAGGCCCCAAGGGGCAGAATCACAGCAAATACTATAGTGGAGGGAAACCTTAACTCAATGACACTTGTTTGCTAGAGCACCGTGTATCAAACAATTGCCATGCTGTTTTTTTTTTTACTATGTTTCAATGCTGCTGATCTTATGCATCCTCTTTGCAGCCGATTCATGCCTCCAGAAGATGCTGTATAATGTATATCATTTCTTAGGCCTGGGTTTCCTGATGGTGATAACCATAGGACATGGCTGTGCAACGGGCAATTTGTAAGATTGCTCTGGGAGAGCGTTGGACTGGGTGACAACACAATAAGAATCTTCACCGGCACATCCTGTGTAGAACGATGATCTATACTACGAACAGTTTGGGACTTTTATATGAGACGCATGCGACTCCATCCCTATATACCAACACAAAAAGGGGGTTTTGGGACTTGAACCACTTATGGCCCAGAAGGATTTGCCCCCTCAATGACCAGACCGTTTTTTGCGATACGGCACTGCGTCGCTTTAACTGACAATTGCGCTGTCATGCGACGTTGTGCCCAAATTAAATGTATGTTCTTTTTTTCCCCCTCAAATAGAGCTTTTTTTTGGTGGTGTTTGATCACCTCTGTAGTTTTTTAATTTTTTGCGCTCTAAACGAAAAAGAAGACCAACAATTTTTTGGGGAAAAAAAATATATATTTTTTTACTTTCTGCTAAAACACATATCCCAAAAAAATAAATAAAAACTATTTTTTTTTCATCAAGTTAGGCCAATATGTATCCTACATATTTTTGGTAAAAACAAAAACAAAAAAATCCCAATAAGCGTATATTGATTTAAATTTTTTTTATTTTATTGTTTTTACTGGTAATGGCGGCGATCAGCGATTTTTAGCGGGACTGCGACATTGCAGCGGACAAATCTGACCCTAAGTGACACCTTTTGGGGACTGGTGACACCAATGCACAGTAATCAGTGCTAAAAAAAAAAAAAATATATACACTGACCACTGTATAAATGACAGGGAAGGGCTTAACGGGATATCAAATGGTTAAATGTGTTCCCTGGGTGTGTGGGGGTTGCACTGACAGGAAGAACGCCGAGATCTGTGTTCCTGATTACAAGGAACAGAAGATCTGTGTACTTCCCTATCAGAACTGGGATCTGCCTTGTTGGGGAGTGGATTGGCTCCGCCTTCGTGCAGCGGGTGCGCTCGCGTCCACAGTATCTATTGCATGAAACGACGTACAGGTACCTTGTTTCGAGCCAAACAGAGCCGCCCTGCCGCAGTATATATGCAGTGGGCGGTCTTTAAGTGGTTAAAGATCAGCCAATCCCAGGAACCTGTTGGCTGGAGCATGAAAAAACATAAGAACACGAACTGATAAAGAAAAAACTAACAAAAAAAAAAAAAACATAAGCACAATGATCAATAAATGTGACATTGTTTCGAAGTGTATCAAACAGAATTATTATTTTTTTTTTCCTAGGGCTTGGGCTCCATGTACACGGGATGTTTTTACAATTGCTCCTAAATGATTAAACTTGACAGATAGTAACCCACATTTAAAACGTCCCTTTTGCTGCGTTTACATGACGCCTTTAGCTGCGTTTTGCCGTGTTTGCGTTTTTAGAAGCGTTTAAAAAAAAAAAAAATATATATATATATATATATATATATATATATATAAAATATTTAAATGGTCAAAAATGAAAAACGCCTATAAACGAAACGCGGGTTGCCGCGTTTAGTCGCGTTTGCCGTCTGAAACGTGGAAATCTTCTGCATCTGAACCCATTTTTTTGCTTTCAAAGAAACGCTGTTAAACGCAACTGCCTAAAAGCTGCAATAAATGAGACAGTGTACATGGTCACAAAGGATAACATTGAATGTGTTCAGGGGCAATTGAAAAAAAGCGTCCAACTGCCTCTGAACGTACATTTAGCAGCGTCCTGTGTACATGGAGGCCTTGTTCACACCATGTTTGTGTTGTAATGCACATTAAGCATGCTAATAAGATGTGGTGCCATTTATTCTAATTGGCTGCCCAACACACCTGCTAACAGATGTGCAGCGCAGCGCAATGTGCTGCAACGCAGTATTGTACTTTGCAGTGCGTGGTTGAAAAATGGTACATGCACTGTTTTTTTGGCATTTCATCACAGCACAAGTTATTATGAAGTACAGGCACCTACAGTCGCATGTACTTGCAGCAGCTACCTAAACTGTGTGCCGGGCCATTCAAAGCATCGCTCCACCACTACTGAAAGGCGGTTGTGCCACACAGGCAATTTCCACTTTTAGAACTTGCTATTGGCCACCTCAAAGTTACACCCCAAACATTCCTGTTGGCCCATCTCAATGATGGCCTCACTGACTAATGGATATGCACAGGAGCAGGAAAGGGTTGGGAAAGCATTGCCTGTCAAAATTCCTTGGCATATCTACATCAATTTTTTTCCTTTTCCCATTTTTTTTTTCCTTTTCCCATTTTTTTTTTCCTTTTCCCATTTTTTTTTTTTCCTTTTCCCATTTTTTTTTTCCTTTTCCCAGTGCTTTTTCCCTATTTCCCAATGCTTTTTCCCTTTTCCCAATGCTTTTTCCCTTTTCCCAATGCTTTTTCCCTTTTCCCCAGTGCTTTTTCCCTTTTCCCCAGTGCTTTTTCCCTTTTCCCCAGTGCTTTTTCCCTTTTCCCCAGTGCTTTTTCCCTTTTCCCCAGTGCTTTTTCCCTTTTCCCCCCAGTGCTTTTTCCCTTTTCCCCCCAGTGCTTTTTCCCTTTTCCCCCCAGTGCTTTTTCCCTTTTCCCCCCAGTGCTTTTTCCCTTTTCCCCCCAGTGCTTTTTCCCTTTTCCCCCCAGTGCTTTTTCCCTTTTCCCCCCAGTGCTTTTTCCCTTTTCCCCCAGTGCTTTTTCCCTTTTCCCCCAGTGCTTTTTCCCTTTTCCCCCCCAGTGCTTTTTCCCTTTTCCCCCCCCAGTGCTTTTTCCCTTTTCCCCCCCAGTGCTTTTTCCCTTTTTCCCCCCCAGTGCTTTTTCCCCCCCAGTGCTTTTTCCCTTTCCCCCCCCCAGTGCTTTTTCCCTTTTCCCCCCCCAGTGCTTTTTCCCTTTCCCCCCCCCAGTGCTTTTTCCCTTTTCCCCCCAGTGCTTTTTCCCTTTTCCCCCCAGTGCTTTTTCCCTTTTCCCCCAGTGCTTTTTCCCTTTTCCCCCAGTGCTTTTTCCCTTTTCCCCCAGTGCTTTTTCCCTTTTCCCCCAGTGCTTTTTCCCTTTTCCCCCAGTGCTTTTTCCCTTTTCCCCCAGTGCTTTTTCCCTTTTCCCCCAGTGCTTTTTCCCTTTTCCCCCCCAGTGCTTTTTCCCTTTTTCCCCCCAGTGCTTTTTCCCTTTTTCCCCCCAGTGCTTTTTCCCTTTCCCCCCAGTGCTTTTTCCCTTTCCCCCAGTGCTTTTTCCCTTTTTCCCCCCAGTGCTTTTTCCCTTTTTCCCCCCAGTGCTTTTTCCCTTTTTCCCCCCAGTGCTTTTTCCCTTTTTCCCCCCAGTGCTTTTTCCCTTTTTCCCCCCAGTGCTTTTTCCCTTTTTCCCCCCAGTGCTTTTTCCCTTTTTCCCCCCAGTGCTTTTTCCCTTTTCCCCCCAGTGCTTTTTCCCTTTTTCCCCCCAGTGCTTTTTCCCTTTTTCCCCCCAGTGCTTTTTCCCTTTTTCCCCCCAGTGCTTTTTCCCTTTTCCCCCCCAGTGCTTTTTCCCTTTTCCCCCCCAGTGCTTTTTCCCTTTTCCCCCCCAGTGCTTTTTCCCTTTTTCCCCCCCAGTGCTTTTTCCCTTTTTCCCCCCCAGTGCTTTTTCCCTTTTTCCCCCCCAGTGCTTTTTCCCTTTTTCCCCCCCAGTGCTTTTTCCCTTTCCCCCCCCCCAGTGCTTTTTCCCTTTTCCCCCCCCAGTGCTTTTTCCCTTTTCCCCCCCCAGTGCTTTTTCCCTTTCCCCCCCCCCAGTGCTTTTTCCCTTTTCCCCCAGTGCTTTTTCCCTTTTCCCCCAGTGCTTTTTCCCTTTTCCCCCCCAGTGCTTTTTCCCTTTTCCCCCCCAGTGCTTTTTCCCTTTTCCCCCCCAGTGCTTTTTCCCTTTTTCCCCCCAGTGCTTTTTCCCTTTTTCCCCCCAGTGCTTTTTCCCTTTTTCCCCCCAGTGCTTTTTCCCTTTTTCCCCCCAGTGCTTTTTCCCTTTTTCCCCCCCAGTGCTTTTTCCCTTTTTCCCCCCAGTGCTTTTTCCCTTTTTCCCCCCAGTGCTTTTTCCCTTTTTCCCCCCAGTGCTTTTTCCCTTTTTCCCCCCAGTGCTTTTTCCCTTTTTCCCCCCAGTGCTTTTTCCCTTTTTCCCCCCAGTGCTTTTTCCCTTTTTCCCCCCAGTGCTTTTTCCCTTTTCCCCCCAGTGCTTTTTCCCTCGACGAGAAAACTGCCTGCAAAAAAAAATTAGAACCTGCTCTATTTTTTTCTCGTCGTTTTTTCCCGTCGTTCTTTTTCTCGTCGCGAAAACCGCTCGTGTGTAGGCTTTTACGAGGGGAAAAAAGCGCACATGCTCAGAATCAAGTATGAGACGGGAGTGCTTGTTCTGGTAAAACTAGATACGATAGATAGAACGAGATAGCACATTTGTCACGCTGTAACGGACTGAAGAGCACAAGGCTGAAAAGCGCAAATCGTCTCTCCCCAAACTTTACTAACACGTGATCAGCAAAAGCAGCCCAAAGGGTGGCGCCATCCGAATGGAACTTCCCCTTTATAGTGCCGTCGTACGTGTTGTACGTCACCGCGCTTTGCTTGAGCGTTTTTTTTCCCTGAACGTGTGTATGCAAGGCAGGCTTGAGAGGAATCACGACGAATCGCGTCGAAAAACTTAGTTTTTTTGCATGATAGGAAAAACAGTCGTGTGTACGTGGCATTAGATTAAAAAAATGAAAATAATTGTGGAATAATCTTTTTCAATAAACTGTAGGTCCCTCAAAGGCCAAGTACATGGATAGGTAGGGGTACATCATAGTCAGGAAGTAAACCCAATGCCTCATATCGCACGACCTCACTCCTGAAAAAGTATGAGGGTTAGGAAGGCTTCATGGTCCCCCATCAGCAACCTTACAACAATTAATTAGAGCAGAAACCATAATGGAAAGAAGGGAAAGTAGAAGAGCAAAATAAATGAAAGTGAGAGAGAAGGGTGGGGTTGATCCCCTCAGCCCAGGCCTCCATCCTCAAGTTGACCCAGCATCTAGGGGGATTGAAGGTACAAAATTCCAGCAGGTCCACACTTTTTCCATTCCACAGATTTTCAATGAAGTTTAAGTCTGGGCTCTGACTAGGCCATGCAAGGACATTCGCCTTTTTCTCCTTCAACCACTGTGTGCTCATTTTTGCTGTGTGCTTTGAGTCATTGTCATGTTGGAAGGTTGAACCTTCTTCCCATTGACAACTTTCTGGCAGGGGGCAGCAGATTTTCCTCAAGTATTTTGCCCCATCCATTTTTCCTTCTATCCTGACAAGTGCTCCTGTCCCTGCTGCAGAGAAACGCCCCCATACCAGGATATTACCACTCCCCCCCGTAACAGGATATTACCACTTCCCCACTTCCCCCCCCCCCCCGTAACAGGATATTACCACTCCCCCCCCCCCCGTAACAGGATATTGCCACTCCCCCCCCCCCCCGTAACAGGATATTGCCACTCCCCCCCCCCCCCGTAACAGGATATTACCACTCCCCCCCCCCCCCATAACAGGATATTACCACTCCCCCTCCCTGCCCCCATAACAGGATATTTCCGCTCCCCCCCCCGTAACAGGATATTGCCACTCCCCCCCCCCCCCGTAACAGGATATTACCACTCCCCCCCCCCCCCCATAACAGGATATTACCACTCCCCCTCCCTGCCCCCATAACAGGATATTACCACTTCCCCACTTCCCCCCCCCCCCCCCCCGTAACAGGATATTACCACTCCCCCCCCCCCCGTAACAGGATATTGCCACTCCCCCCCCCCCCGTAACAGGATATTGCCACTCCCCCCCCCCCCGTAACAGGATATTACCACTCCCCCCCCCCCCCATAACAGGATATTACCACTCCCCCTCCCTGCCCCCATAACAGGATATTTCCGCTCCCCCCCCCCCCCAATAACAGGATTTTTCCACTCCCCCCCCCCCCCATAAATAACAGGATATTACCACCTCCATGCTTTACTGTAGGAATGGTGTTCTTTGGATGGTGAGCTGCAGTGTTAATTTTGGCAGCAAATTTCGATTTCATTTTAGTCTTAGTCTTAGGACTAAAATGGCATTTTAGTTTTAGTCCCATTTTAGTCTACTGCAATTGTTTTAGTTTTAGTCATATTTAGTCGACTAAATCTCCAGTACATTTTAGTCGACTAAAACTCATTTTAGTCGTCTAAAATCGAATGGGTGTAATTAAATTTTAATGCATTAGTTAACATTTCTCCAATTTCCAAACTCATTATAAACTGCTGTAGTGAAGAATTGAATAGGTTATTAATTATGGTATTGTGGTATGAACATGCACTACAGACCAGTGTTAATTTTCAAATCAAATTTCAGTTTAGTTTTAGTCTTAGTCTTTTGACTAAAATTACATTTTAGTTTTAGTCCCATTTTAGTCTTTTTTGACTAAAATGCCATTTTAGTTTTAGTCGTAATTTAGTCATCTCAATTGTTTTAGTCATATTTTAGTCGACTAAATTAACACTGGTGAGCTGTATTGGATTTCCTCCAGAATTATCGTTTGGTTTTCCAATTCCAATTTTAGTCTCATCTGAACACCTTAAAACACACCTGGAAGATTCTGAGGTCACATGGAGAAAGGTCTTATGGTCAGATGAGACTAAAATTGAATTATTTGGCGAGCCGCCCCCACCGGGAAAAACGCGGATATAATAATCCAACAGACTGGTTGTACCGAAGGTGTTCTGTTATGCAGCTGGAGGAAATAAACAAATGGACTACTGGTGGAGAGACGTTGCCACACTTGAGCTCCATTGTGATCTGTTAGTCCCCCCCACTACGGTGGCGGATGAGACTTGTAGTCCTCCCATCAAAATGACACCCTGTGATTAAGGTAAATGGTGGGTGGGGGTTTCAGGTTAGGAGTTTGGGGAATGTGGCCATGTTTCATGTTACACCCTGAATATGGACATATCATGAAATGTGGCTGGAAACATGGAGTATGCCTTTAAGCCTTGGCAAATATTGGCCGTGTAGCTGGAGCTGCAGCCTCTGGATCCCCCGAGGGGGTCTTTGTCCAAGACGAAGCTGTTATTAAACAGAGCCCATCCTGCTTACTACACAACTGCCGTTTTTTTATTTTGTGCTGACCGTGGTTCCTGGCCCAGTAACCCTCGTGTAGCGTACGCTCTCCCTGTGTTTGTACGGTTTTACGTTGGCAAAGCATATAGTCATTATCGTCTTTTTAAATATACCCTGGCAGAAATAAAAATAACCCGCTCTGGCAGGCTGAGCGAGAGTCTGTTTGCTGTAGAGGCTCTTGGGAGAAGAGCGGAGATGAGCGCGGCAGCCGTTCTAGAAATCGAAGGGCAGTGGTTTTTTTTTTCTTATAACTCGTACTACTCTAAGGGGACTATTTAAGGGGAACACTTCTCCTTTTTAGGTGCTTTTTATTTTATTTTAAGATATACGGAGGTTGTTGGCAATTTGATGGTATGCTTAGATGTTTGTAATGCAGGAGAGGTACCGTATATATTCGAATATAAGCCGAGGCACCTAATTTTACCACAAAAAAATGGGAAAACGTATTGACTCGAGTATAAGCCTTGGGTGCCCCTGCCTCACTGTGCCCCTGCCTCACTGTGCCCCTGCCTCACTGTGCCCATGACTAGACTGACGTTTAACATGGAAGTCTATGGAAGGGGTGCCCGGGTTTGAAAAATAGGTACTCCTCGGCCGTAGGTCCCCCCGGACAACAAACTTTGCACACTTGTAGAGGAGAAATGGGACTACATGTGTGACAAGATCCGGGTCCAGGGGACCTAGGGCCGGCCGGTACAGGTTCCCCAAACTTTGCACACTTGTAGAGGAAGAGTGGGACTACATGTGTGCCAAGTTTGGGGTCCAGGGGACCTATGGCCAGCCGGTACCGGGTCTCTAAAATCACCGGAGAAATTACAGTTTAACATGGGAGTCTATGAAAGGGGTGCCCGGCTTTGAAAAATCGGTGCTCCCCAGCCATAGGTCCCCTGGACAACAAACTTTGCACACTTGTAGAAGAAAAGTCGGGCTACATGTGCGCCAAGTTTGGGGTCCAGGGGGACCTATGGCCGGCCGGTACCGGGTCCCCAAAGTCTGGTAGATCAGGTGCAAAAAGGTGTCTTGAGTATAAGCCGAGGGGGGCATTTTCAGCACAAAAAAAAATGTGCTCAAAAATTCGGCTTATACTCGAGTATATACAGAAATTTCTAAAAACACCTGATACAGCTGAAGAGTCTATTGTCAAGACAACTTTTGGGCAATGTTGCTTCACTCTGTTCTGTTCAAAGGAGTAATTATAATTCGGATTGCACCGATACTGTTTTTTTTTTTTTTTTTTTTTTATTGGCGAGTACGAGTACCAATACTTTCGTTCAAGTACTCGCTGATGCAGAGTACCGATACTTTGCTGTGCGATTTGCGTCACTACAAAAAAAAATTACGCAAATCCCACTGCAAAGAAACGCATGCAATTTGAACAGGAATGCCCTTGTGATCCCTGTCTGAATCGCATGCAATTTCCCCCCACTGCTCATGTGTGTATAGAAAGAGAAAAGCGCCATCTAGTGGACAGTTTATTAAAAATGTAAGAACTCTTATTAAAGCGGAGTTGCACCCAAAAGTGGAAGCTCCTCTCATCTGTCTCATCCTCCCCTCATTCCCCGTACCACATTTTGGCACCTTTTCAGGGGGGGGAGAGTGGGTACCTGGTACCTGGTTTTTGACAGGTACCCGTCCCCACTTCCAAAAGATCTCACCAAGGCGTGATCACTCAGTTCGCCCCCCTAAGCAGGGAACCGGCTGTGAAGCCGAAAGGCTTCACTGCCGGTTTCCCTTACCACGAATGGCGGCAGTAGCACCCGTGAGTTGATAAACATTGGCTGGGGTGGCAGCATCGCTGGATTCCAGGACTGGTAAGTGTCCTAATAAAAGTCAGCAGCTACAGTATGTCTTGCTGCTGACTTAAAAAAAACATTTCGGGATGGGCAGAACTCTGCTTTAAGTACATATCTGGTCAAATGCAAAATCTGCATAGATGTCCCGGTCCCCCTGATTATAGCAAATCACGGCTGCTGGAGGTGCTCACGAGGCTGGAGGAGAAGTTCAAGGACCCCGTGGGTATAGGGCGGAAGTGATGTCACCTTGGGGGGAACCACCTATGCAACTCCTTCAAACCCTTGACCACCTCCACTGGCCATGATTTGCTATCATCGGCGGGACTGGGACACCTTTGCAGATTTTGCATTTGAACTGTACTTAAAGGGGTTGTAAACCCTCAAGATTTTTCACCTTAATTGTTAGCGCAGCCATTGGCTCCCGCTGCTGTCGATCAAATTCAGTGACGTGGGGGGCAGGGCCGGGTTTTGCTGTCTGTGTCAATGGACGCAGCAGCAGGACTCAGGAGCGTGTGCACACGGGTGTCCCCTTGGAATGCGGGTCTCCGAGAGGGCACTTGATGTGAGCAGGAGCCAAGAGCGCCGCTGGGGTATCCCAGAAGAGGAGGATCAGGGCCACTCTGTGCAAAACCCTTGCACAGAGGAGGTAAGTATAAAACATGTTGGTGTTTTTTTTTGTTTTTTAAATAACAAACCTTTTAAGCCCGGTTCACACAGGGGCGGCACGACTTTGGGGGCGACTCGGCGGCGCGATCTCAAGACGACTTCAGACGCCCACCTGAGGCGATTTGCATAATTACTTCTGACCGAGTCGCCTGACGAGTCGCCCCTATGTGAACCGGGCCTTACAACCCCTTTTATTTGTGAGTTCTAACATTTTTAATAATCTGCTCACTAGATGGTGCTTTTCCCACACATGGGGGAAATCGCATGCGATTCAGACACACTGTGATCGCATGTGATTCTTTGTAGTATGATTCGCGCCCGTTCATTTTGTATTGATGCAGATTGCACTGCAAAGTATCGGTTTCGGCATCGGGATCATTTGCGCGAGCACCGATACTCGCACAAATGCTCAGTATTGGCACCGATATCGGTATCGGTGCATCCCTAACTATAATAAGTCTGACGTACGGTTACTTTAGTCCTCTCACATGGAGCGGCATCGGTTCTAATCATCAGATCCCCTGTTAATCGGAGCACAGCGGGCGGTGAACACATCTTTGTCCACTCAGTTTATGCTGAACGGAAACTGGCAGACCCCACTGATGACTTCTATGGGCAGCCAGGTGAATATGCACTCCACTGTCCGATCCCATCCAGCTGTGTCTGATCTGCTCCTCAAAAAAGGAAGAGGACACAGGCCTCTTGTGATATTTTTTATTTTATTTGTGCACCTGATCGGACCTGGAAGTAGGCGGGTATAAACGGACGCAAGTCCGTTTCACGCCTGCCCATAGGGGATGCATGGACTTTTTGATCGGTTCTGCCTGAAAAAAAAAACGAACAGGCGGACCTGATTTGAACTCTTAAGAAGGTCTAAGTGTACTATCTCACTTGCCTTGTTGCCGACACATGCCCGGAGTCGAGCCACAGCATTCCTCCGGTGATTGTTGGGTGTTCCTTGTGGCTGATTGATTGTCCTTTTATCTGATGACGCCTTCATAGTCCTGGCTCCAACACCATTTGCAAGAGGCAGCAGAATGACACCAATGATCTTTTTAGCCGGATGTAGAATCGCTGAAATGTAATTTGTCAGTTTGCCTAATGGAAGTTGCTCTTTTGCTGACTAATATGCTGCAGAATCTTGACCAACGGGGAAAGAACAGTGACGGAGGAACACTTTGCTGGTTTAGGCAGCGACCCAAGTAATAGCATTGGAGAAGAAAAGTTGAGTCTTGGCAGTTCCTAGGATGATGTCAGGCAGGCAGATTGGTGAAACAACCCCTAATCTTAATGGGTGACACTCCCTTTCTGTCAAGGAACAGTTCAGGCAATCACTCGCTAGTGAAGAAACAGCAATAAAGCTATGCCCCATTGTTGGCCAACGAGGGCGCAACTCCATAGTGGTTTCTTAGTGCTCCTGTCGCTAACTGGTTAATGCCAACCACAGGCTTGCTGGTGTGACATCCACATCCGTGATTTTGTCACCAGTGAGTTGTCACCTGTGACAGAACTGATATTGTAACATAAGCCTAATGTAGCCCGAATGCCCTCCAAACCTTTGTCAGTTGGCTCAGCATGTGAATAGACTGGCGCAAGACAGAAAAGGTTGGCTTCTAGTAGACATATACAAAAAGATGGTCGTCTACACATAGACACTGACTCCCTGTTGAATAATTGTGAATGAGATGGGTAAAAGATGGCTTTGGCTCCTGGTCTCAATCGGTAGAGAACACCTGAGACGCAGTTTGCCCTTTATGGGACTTAATCGTAGAGGCCACGCCTAATGTCGATATGCACATGGCTTGGAAGGATTCTTATATTTTTTTTATTATTATTATTTTCCTCCTTGGGTTATACATTCTCAACCATGGTTCCTTGGGACATATTGTTCCCCCCAGAGGCTGTTGGGTGTTTTGTTGAGCTGTGGCTGATTGACCTCTTATCTGATGGTGTCTACATAATCCTGGTTCCAACATCACTTAGGAGAGTCAGCAGAATGACACCAATGCCCTTTTAGATGCATGGCACTCTGATCACCAGTGGTGGGGGACATTGTTCCCTGGTCACCACATGCTTACACTCTCCTGTGGACTTCCATATACACGTGTGGTTTTTATACTTTTGTGAGTATTCATTTTTAACTTTTCTTTGTAAATGAACTTTCTTGGAACTTGCTACACCTGAGTGGTCGCGCTGTCTACCTCCCTTTACCAGGGTTGGGGCACCTTCTTCCCTGGTCACCAGGGTTGGATGGGGCACCTTCTTCCCTGGTCACCAGGGTTGGGTGGGGCACCTTCTTCCCTGGTCACCAGGGTTGGGTGGGGCACCTTCTTCCCTGGTCACCAGGGTTGGGTGGGGCACCTTCTTCCCTGGTCACCAGGGTTGGGTGGGGCACCTTCTTCCCTGGTCACAAGGGTTGGGTGGGGCACCTTCTTCCCTGGTCACCAGGGTTGGGTGGGGCACCTTCTTCCCTGGTCACCAGGGTTGGGTGGGGCACCTTCTTCCCTGGTCACCAGGGTTGGGTGGGGCACCTTCTTCCCTGGTCACCAGGGTTGGGTGGGGCACCTTCTTCCCTGGTCACCAGGGTTGGGTGGGGCACCTTCTTCCCTGGTCACCAGGGTTGGGTGGGGCACCTTCTTCCCTGGTCACCAGGGTTGGGTGGGGCACCTTCTTCCCCGGTCACCAGGGTTGGGTGGGGCACCTTCTTCCCCGGTCACCAGGGTTGGGTGGGGCACCTTCTTCCCCGGTCACCAGGGTTGGGTGGGGCACCTTCTTCCCCGGTCACCAGGGTTGGGTGGGGCACCTTCTTCCCCGGTCACCAGGGTTGGGTGGGGCACCTTCTTCCCCGGTCACCAGGGTTGGGTGGGGCACCTTCTTCCCCGGTCACCAGGGTTGGGTGGGGCACCTTCTTCCCCGGTCACCAGGGTTGGGTGGGGCACCTTCTTCCCCGGTCACCAGGGTTGGGTGGGGCACCTTCTTCCCCGGTCACCAGGGTTGGGTGGGGCACCTTCTTCCCCGGTCACCAGGGTTGGGTGGGGCACCTTCTTCCCCGGTCACCAGGGTTGGGTGGGGCACCTTCTTCCCCGGTCACCAGGGTTGGGTGGGGCACCTTCTTCCCCGGTCACCAGGGTTGGGTGGGGCACCTTCTTCCCCGGTCACCAGGGTTGGGTGGGGCACCTTCTTCCCCGGTCACCAGGGTTGGGTGGGGCACCTTCTTCCCCGGTCACCAGGGTTGGGTGGGGCACCTTCTTCATCTGGACTTCTGATGATGATTTTTTTTTCAGCAGGGGTTCCCTAAGATAAGAACGTTATTTCAAGGGTTACTATGTGGCACAAAAGTTCAAGAAGGCTGCCCTAGTTGGAGTTCCACTTTAAGTCATGTTAGCCCAGGCACCCTGCCACTGAAGGCTTCAGGCATCACGTCTATGAAGAGGGATATTTCCAATCTCTCTCCTCCGAGGTGATGTTTGGCTTCTTCCAGCTGCAGCTGAGCGTAAACTTGTGGTTTGGACAAGCAGTGGAAATAACTGTATAGAATCTCATCCAAAAACCTTACATAATAAAGTCCTGTTGATGTTGTACAATGCAGCATTCATAGTTCAGCCTCGGCTCCATCTTGCTGTGTACTGTATGAGCGTGCGCCGCGATGCTCCAGAAAAGTGGTTTTCTACGTATTATAGAAACCGCGTAAAGTTGTTATCTGTCTCCCTGCTGTGGATCTGTAGTGGCCGGCCACCATGCTATGACAAGCAAAACATCATATGATATCACAAAGTAATAAAATGAATAAAAAAAATAAAAGCCTATAATTGAAATGTGTGTTTTCTTTTTGCAGTTCACCTCCTTTCGGATACCATTCAAGGGGTCAGCGCCACAGCGACGGGGGTTCAGTACCAGCAGTCCTGGCTCTGTATAATGTGAGTATATGGTTACACCAAGGCTAATATGATCATTATTTAAAGGGACACAATACATTTTCAGTATTTTTTTGCTTTGGCGTATTGCTTAAGCCCAACTCCACTTTATTTTTTTTCTTCTCCGCCTTACATTAAAAAAAAAAGTCCTCGCCTCTCTATCCTCGGCACTGCACTCCATATTCTCCTCCACTCTCTTGGTTAAATGATGCCCAGCGTCCTTCAGCTCACTAAGTTCACACATGCTTTGCTCCTTGAAGAGCAATCTACGTTCAGATAGGCTATTGACAGGTAGTGGGGAAGTGTTGTATCGCCATCTTGCCACCTACTTTAACCCCTCGAACACGCTGAAAAAAAAAAAAAAAAAAAAGACCGGAGGGTACAAACACTTTGCGCGTTGCCACCATAACCATTTATTATAAAATCATAAACCATTGCATTCTTACAAACATGAATACAAACTGGCTTATCGAACAAACAACTCCACGTCTTTTTTTCCAGTGCCACATGGTTTGGAGGCTTACACATTTTGGGGGACAAGCCCCCTTCCTCAGAGCTCTGAGGAAGAGGGCTTGTCCCCCCCATAAACATGAATGTGTAGACTTCCCAACTGTGTAGCATTGGAAAAGTAGATGTGGCCTACAGCTAGAGTTGTTCAATAAGCCTGTTTTTATTCACGTTTGGGAGTATGCAATGGTTTTATGATTTTTAATAAATGGTTATGGTGGTAATGGGCCAAGGCGTTTACACCCTTCGGTCTGTTTTTTAGTGTTTTGAAGGCTGCATTGAGTAAAACATTACTTGCCGAGATACTACATGAAGTTCCTTTGTCTGAGTGCTGGGGGGATGGGTTCTTTTTGTCTTTGAATCCTGCACTAGCATGCAGCAACTGCATTGCAAGCAGTTGCAAGGTGCTTGCAGAGTGGCCCCATTTACTTGTACACCCCCAGCTAAAGAGGGTAGCAGAAAAAATTGATTCAAGGTATCGCCACAGGATGGCACTGTGGATACCAAAATGGTCTAAATATGTGCCACGTCCTTTAAATTTGGAGATAATATCAACTCTCCATTATTATTTATAAAGAGGGTAGCGGTGGGAAGGGGGGGGGGTTGGGGGCAGTGCAAACCTGGCTCAACTGTGGGCTGTTACCGCCCCTCCAACCTTGTGTAAAAAAAAGCCTTTACTGTAAGCCCAGGGTTTCAAGGACCCCCTGGAGGTGCGTCATCAACTAGCCCTGGACCACTGGAGACTAGAGCTGCACGATTAATCGTCAAGAATCGTTATCGCAATTTTTTTTTTTCCCTGTTACGATCTTGGCAAAGTGTTTTCCTGATCTTTCTATGCAGAGAATTCTCTCTGCTCTGCTGAAGCCACAGCCATCAGAAGAAAGGAAACAAAAATCCGGTCAGTCTGCCAAGTATCACAACATTCTTTATCAGTGGAACATTACGTCTAAACATTGTAACAATTTGTCCTTTACATCAAAGGAATAGACTTTGTATGTAAATGAGGAAAGTTTACCCACTTAAAGCGGAGGTTCACCCACAAAAAAAAACTGTCCTATCCACATCATCCCACAACATACATATACAATTGCAATAATATTTTTTTTTTTTTAGCTTTTCATTACCTTAATAGAGCATTCTAAAGTCAGACTTCCGGTTTTGCCTCCCGCTGGAGTAGGCGTCTCTACTCCTTTTCCCCGGCGCCTTAGTGTTCTCTGGGAGCTCTCCACAATGTCTCCTGGGAGCACAGTGTCATGCTTCCCAAGAGACTTTGCATAATGCTGTCCTTCGAAATCCCGCAAGATTTTGAAGAAAGAAGTGACGCTGTGAGTTTTTTTTTTTTTGCTTGTGCATACCATCACAACAGGGCGTGATCTTTCAATGACGCCGCCCGTTGTAATGGCAACCAGTAAGTTTACGGCGCTACTCGCCATAAACACTGCGCGGTGAATGCTGGGAGATGAGCAAGTGAGTATACCATTGTATTGTAAAACCCCTGAATGTGCTAAAAAAAAAAAAAAAAAACGATTGGCCGCGGAGCCCCCGCTTTAAACGCTAAACCTTTTTCTGACATTTGTTGGTTTCAAGTTAAAATCATTGTTTTTTGCTAGAAAATTACTTGGAACCCCCAAACATCATATATATTTTTTTTTATTGGAGACCATAGAGACTAAAATGGTGGTTGTTGCAATATTTTATGTCGCACTGTATTTACGCAGCGGTCTTTCAAATGCAATTTTTTGGGGAAAAATTACGTTAATAAATAGAAAAAAAAAAAAAAAAACTAACCAGTAAAGTTAGCCCAATTTTTTTTTGTATAATGTGAAAGATTTTACGCCGCGAGTATCGTGATCTTTATTCTAAGCAAAAAAAAATTGTGATTCTCATTTTGGCCAGAATTGTGCAGCTCTACTGGAGACTGATGCAATAAACCGCACTGACAGCATTACATGGCGCCATTCCCTCCCTGCACCATAGAGCAGTGGTCATCAACCCTGTCCTCAGGGCCCACTAACGGGCCAGATTTTATGTATTACCTTGGGGAGTTGCCGACTAGAATACTGCAATCACTGAGCAGCAAATGATATCACCTGTGATGTATCTCAGTTATCTTGCAAAGTTGACCTGTTAGTGGGCCCTGAGGACAGGGTTGATGACCACTGCCATAGAGGACCCACCTTCCACTGTCACAAGAGGAAGAGGACTGGGTGGTGGGTTAGGTAACATGACCAGACTGGAGACCGCCCCAAAAAAGAAGGTTATTGTAAAAATGAAAAAAAGGAAGGGAGTAGCTCCAACAGGGGCGTCACGATACAAGCCTCAATTTAGTGGTCATCGGGTGTGTATCAGCTCAGTATAGAGACACATCAGATAACCGTATTAGATGCACTGAAAGAAGTAAAATGGCTTTTGAAACAATACATAAGGGAACTAAAGTGTGACTTATAAAATTCTACCGGATCTATAAACCAGTATCTCATGTCGGTTAGAATGCCAAATGGCTCCGTGTTGGTGAACACCAAGGAGGTCAAGCGATAAGCTCTCCTCTGCGCAGACAATGGCCGGCGCGTTGGGCATCACTTTTCTTACAACAGCTCCTGAACTTTGGAAAGCCAACACCTTGCAAATATTGTGAGCTGATAACAGGTTTCTTATAGATCCATATAAACAGAAATCAGAGAATTGTGTCTAGGGAATTATAAAAGGTAATTTTGATTAAAAGCAACAGCAAACAAAGAACTGGAGCCGGTTTTCCCTTGCTATTCACTGTTATTGAATCAAACCATCAAAGAAAGCCTGTACATTGTGCTTTAATTATGCAAACGCACAGTAACAGGTTCTCATTTTTGGAGGAATCGTAAGCTGTATTTAAAGTTATACTAAAGCTAAAAATGTGTGTGTCCCTCCATGGATATGCCTCCCCAGACCATCACTGACCCTCCACCAAACCGGTCATGTTGAACGATGTTACTAGCAGCATAACTGTGACAGGGGTCACTTTGGGCACAGGGTGAGCAAGAAAATAATGGACATTAAGAATATGTCCTGGATTGCTTTAAAATGGGACAGTGATATTTTTCCACAATATTCCCCAGGATATCTGTAAATAACTATTTACTGTTTGATTATGAACTCAACAGGTTAACTGAAAAGTGACTCCTTCATGATGTTGGGACACATACTGTTAGATGCTAATGTCACCACCTCCAGCCCCCACCTGTGTCTGCTAAGATGTCAGATGTGTATTGGGAGACAGTGAGGCTAGCCTAAAGGTCATGTGTCTGAGTCATCACTGTAGTTAATTAGCTCATGTAAATTAGGTCTGGTCAAAGGTGTATTGTCTGAGGAGAATGCAAGAACCTCCTCTCTGTGTGTATAAAACTGGGAGTTTGTCATTAAAGATTGTCAGTCCAGTTGGAAACTTCATACAGAGTGTTTTGTCTCGTATGTTTGGAAGGATTAATCCTATGGGAAGCGGTCGCCTGACTGTGGAGGATCGGCAGTGGATGTGTGTCCAGAGAGGGAATATCCTAAACGGCGTTAACCCCTTTCATACTTGGGGTGCCGTTACAATAACGTTCTCCACGGCTTCTCCAGACCCTTTCATGTCTGCTCAGGGTGAACCTGCTCTCCTCTGTGAAAAGCACAGACCTGCCAATTCTGCTGTTCAATGGCAAATGGCTGCAATTGATGGGCACAGTGCGGCTGCAATTGATGGGCTCAGTGATGTTTGCTTTTGCCCATGCATGATGAACTGAAAGGGTCACTTAGCTCGAAGACCCCATACACACTATTGGCTTTTCTGCAGATTTTTGTCTTGAGATTTAACAAAACCATGTAGTGCAAGGGCCTGCCTGATTGCATACAAATTGAAACTCTTATGCCTCGTACACACGACCGGTTTTCCCGGCAGGAAAACTGCCATGACCGTTTTTCGCCAGGAAAAACGGCCGCATGTATGCTAAATTGCATTTTTCCCGGCAGGAAACCGCCGGGAATCCCGACGGGAAAAAAGAGCACATGTTCTATTTTCCAGCCGAGATTCCCGGCGTTTTTTTTTTCTCTGCAGTTTTCAATGTTAAACACTGCAAAGCAGTGCCGATGCAGCATACACACGGCCGGGATTCCCGACCAAAGCTCTCAATGGCAGTTTTCCTGTCGAGAAACCCGGCCGTGTGTAGGGGAAAAAAGCGACTGAGCAGGTTCTTGGGGTTTCCCCTCAGTTTTCCCGGCGGACTTTTTACCGCCGGGAAAAGCGATCGTGTTTACTAGGCAATAAAGGGACACTAAAGGTTCCATTTTTTTTTTGGAAAAAAAATAACAAACATGTTATACTTACCTCCACTGTGCAGCTCGTTTTGCACACAGTGGCCCCGATCCTGGTCTTCTGGGGTCCCTCGGCAGCTGTCTCTGCTCCTCCCCGCAAGGATTTCCACCCCTTTATGCGAGCGAGCTTGCATGGTGTGTAGCCGACTGTATCACGGCGCGCCGCGTCATTGGATGTGATTGACAACAGTGCCAGCCAATGGCTACACTGCTTTCAATCCATCCACTGTAGCCAATCAACGGCCAGGCTCCGGAACGAGGAGGAAGACGGGGGCGAGCGTGGGACTTTTGAGGGGTCAGGTAAGTGAAACGGGGGGGGGGGGGGGCGGTATTGACAGATGTTTTTTCACCTTAATGCATAGGATGCATTAAGGTGAAAAAACATTTACCTCTACAACCCCTTTAAGGTTTTAACCTTATATTGTATGCTTTTGGTAAATCTGAAGACAAAACTCTGCAGAAAATCTAATAATGTGTATGGGGCCGCAGCTCAGTGTGAACCTGGGCTTAAAGTGGTTGTAAACCCACTTTAAAAAAAAAAAAAAAAAAAACGAACACCTACAAGACAAATGCATATTGAGCTAGTATGCATAGCATACTAGCTCATTCTGTAATACTCACCTGGGATCGAAGCCCCTGCTGTGGTTTCCGACACCGCACCAGCCGGCGACATGGCGTCCCGGAGTTACTTATGGGTATCGCGGCTCCGGCGCTGTGATTGGCTGGAGCCGCGATGACGTTACTCCCGCGCTTGCGCGCGGGAGCCTCCAGTCACAGCAAGACCTCCTTTTAGAAACGGCACGATCGCTGCTCGTCTCTATTGTTGGTGGAGGTTTAGGAGATTCCATTCCACAGGCAGTGGTTTCAGCGGGGAGCATCGATAGTTTCAAAAAACGATTAGATAAGCACAACATAAAGGGATATACAATATAATACTGACATAAAATCACACACATAGGTTGGACTTGATGGCCTTGTGTCTTTTTTTCCAACCTCTCCTACTATGTAACTATAAATTATAGCAGGGGTAGGCAACGTTCAGCACTCTAGTTGTGGTGAAACTACAAAACCCATCGTGGATCTATCTCTGGGAGTCATTTCTGTGGCTGTCTGTCTTGCAATGCCTCTTTGGGACTTGTAGTTCCACAACAGCTGGAGTGCTGAAGGTTGCCTACTCCTGATCTATACTATTGATAGTGACCCTGTTCCCTTTAGGACTACTATCATGCATGCCAGAAGACGTTCTACGATGGACCTTTTTTTTTTAATTTTTTTTAATCCGAAGTGGAAAAACATGTTTTCTCTCTGGGAGATCCAAACAGATTATAGACAATGGAGGAATAAACCTGCCGCGTCGAATCGTACAAACTCTCGGGGCTTACCGCTCGTTTGCCAAATTGCCCGATTTGTATAAACTTGGCAAAGTGCTATCGCAGTGTCCATCACCGCACCATTCACAAGTGAAATCCTCCATATGGATCTGATTACAGGATAATTGTTCAGGCCTGCACAGAACAATGGCTCTATTCAGGCTCCCTCTTCTTCATCTGCTGTGTACAAACTCTCTGAACAGGCTGACATCACAATGCTGAAATAACTGGCATCAAACTGGAAGAGAACCCTGGAGACTCGTCAGGCTTTGAGAGTGCTTATCGCGTACTAGAAGGGTCATGAGATCATATGTGATACAACCACTTCAGCACAAGTGTCAGTCATTATTAAAGGAGAACCATCTCTTCATGGCTATTTTTCTCAGCACCGCTGACCTGTTCTTCAGGGTTTTGTTCAGAAAACATACTCCCCTGCCCAGCCAATCCAGTGTTGTCCTGCTGCGATCCATTGCCACAGCCTGGGTCTTCTCTTCTTGTGTCATCAGGAGCTGGCTGTCTATTCCAGGTTCTTGAAGCTGGCCCCCAATAAGGCATCATCAGATCTGCCCTCCAACTGCTTCTGCAGCCTTCTGAGACATGTGCCAGGAATATCCTAGGAGACTGCAGACGCAGGACACGTCATTCCTGCCTCGGTGGGAACGGAGGCATAGTGGCGGGTAGGAGGCTTCGTTTTTTTTCCTTCCTGCATCACAAAAAGAAAAAAAAAAATTCTGGAAGTGAAGGTCTGGATTCTCTTTTGTTCATTAGAGGACACTGCTTTCTGCTCATGACCATCGACTACTGGGTGCAGTGCCACCTAAAGGGAGCTCTAGACTAGGTACATCCAGAGGGGCAGCCCCTGCTGGTGCCAAGAATATTCCAATATTCCAAAGTCAACCTCTTGCATGTGGGGTTCAAGGGCTTGGTATAATGTATTTAAAAAGGGCCAAGATACAGACCATGGAATTGCAGACCAGTTAGCCTAACATCAATAGTATGCAAGCTCTTGGAGGGGATAAGGGACTATATACAAGATTTTAGCAATGAAAACTGTATCATTAGCAGTAATCAGATTGGTTTGGTATAATGTCTGCTTACAGAAATAAGGCAATTAGATCCAGCTGACCCCGCAGGACTATGGGTAAACTTTCAAGTAGAACTATAAAACTCCAAAAAGAGGGCAAACCCGCCACACTGTTGGATATCTTGGTTAAATGGCATAGCAGTGCAAACAATGGCAAAATATTTACACATAGGGGCAGAAGCAAGACATGGTGGTAAGGTTCTGTGTCCTACAATGAATGCTGAAAAACATGCTGAAAAAAATGATTTTTATGATGAGTAGAAAATTACTTTGTCCTATTGGGGAGTAGTCATCAACGCCTGTCCTCAGGGCCAGGTTTGCAAGATAACTGAAATGGATCACAGCTGATATCATTTGCTGCTCAGTGATTGCAGTATTCTAGTCTGCATCTCCCCAAGGGAATACATGAATCCTGACCTGTTAGTGGTCCCTGAGGACAGGGTTGATGACCACTGCTATCCCCTCCCAGACGGTTGTCACCAGAACGCTCTATCCATGGTCTAGTTCAGGGGTTCCCAA
Source organism: Rana muscosa (assembly GCA_029206835.1). Classification (NCBI taxonomy): domain Eukaryota; kingdom Metazoa; phylum Chordata; class Amphibia; order Anura; family Ranidae; genus Rana; species Rana muscosa. The sequence continues at coordinate 56,942,260 of CM055116.1, read as the reverse complement.
CCTTTTGAAGAGCGAGGACCACTTAAGCAACTTGGTAACTAGTCGCGGGCCACAATGAGCGGAGCACACGTCACAGCTACTCTATAGGCCCTCCAATCCGATCCGCACAAATGGAAGGGGACGAATTTCCTTCTATTTTTTTTTATTTTTTAGAGGATCGGATTGGAGGTAGACGGGCGTAAACGGACAAAAGTCTGTTTACATCTGCCGCTCTGTAGAGACTGCTTTCACACTGATGTGCTGCAGTTTACCCACCGTGGGTGCAGTGTAGTGCACCTATGTCTATCCTGCGGGTTAGCTGAACTTTGCCATAGACTCTGCCTGTGGCAAAAGCCGGTGCTGTACAGGAAGCATCGGCTTATGGGGCTCTGCTCCGCAGCCGTTTCCTTCCTCTACCACCAGCTTCATGCACAACACTGATGCTGTGGTATGACGGGTCGGCAACCTGCGATCTGGGCTTGCCAACCCGCCATACCAGAGCAGGAGGTTGCGGGCCACATCAGAGGGCTCCGCGGACCACTGGTTGGCCACGCCTGGTCTAGTTGCTACTAAAACTCTTTTTTTCGATTTATTTATTTTTTCTCCTCTCTTCACTCTCAGTTCTGGTTACAAACAATTCTTAAATGTAATGTGCTATAGAGTACCTGACATTTCAAAGTCCACCTTTTGGTGTACTTGACGTGAGGCACACAGCGCTTAAAATGGCCATATAGCATGTCTGCTCACTGTTTTTTTTTATTATTTTTCAATTAAAGCGGTGTTCCACCCAAAAATGGAACTTCCGCTTTTTGGAATTACCCCCCCCCTCCGGTGTCGCATTTGGCACCTTTCAGGGGGGAGGGGGGAGCAGGTACCTGTTTAATACAGGTATTTTACTCCCACTTCCGGGCATAGATGGCCATGCCACTCGCGGCTGTCTATGCCACTTCCAGCGCCTCCCCCCCCACTGTCTTCTGGGAGACACACAGGTCCCAGAAGACAGCAGGGACCAATGAGATCGTGCAGCGCGAGCTGCGCATGCACAGTAGGGAACCAGGAAGTGAAGCTGCAAGGCTTCACTTCCTGATTCCTGCACCAAAGATGGCGGCGGCAGCATCCGAGAGTCGAGGGGACAGATCGGCATTGGGTCCCGACATCGCGGGCGCCCTAAACAGGTAAGTGTCCTTATTTTAAAAGTTAGCAGCTGCAGTATTTGTAGCTGCTGATTTTTGAAAAATAAAATAAAAAATTGGCGGAACTCCGCTTTAATACCCAAATTATTTATTTTATTTTTAATTCCTTTTTTTGTTAATCTTATTTTTTTTTTATTCTTCATTTTCTGCTTATTCCACAGTTGCACTATAAAGTCACTTCAGCGACGACATGTCTGTATCAGTCGGCTGGAGAGGCCGCAGAACTGGGGGGAAAATTCCTGCGAAGTTCGGTTTGTCATCCTTGTTCTGGCTCCTCCCAAAATGGTGAGTGTATTTGGTAGGGGGTCCAAACTGAATATGAATTAAAAACAAAATAAAAAAAATTCAGTTGTCAAGGCAAAACTAATACCCAGGAAGGCCCCAGTGGACCAAATGAGCAGTTTTTTTTTTAAATGTCCACATAAAACCTTTAGCTTAACTCGTGAAAAAAATGCCTATTATGTAGGAGAAAAAATAGCCTTTTTTTGGGATCTCCGGTCTCAGATAGCAGATCAGTAGAAGGGATTACTGTAATGAAAGCATTACAATTAATAGTTTTTTGGCACAAGAGAACAGGTTCATGATCAATAAGAAGAGCTAACCTAGCTTTTATTTTTAAATCCTTTAAAACTCTGTGTACCCTTAAAAACACCAGATACCGCCTTCATTTTGCCTTACTGTTGACCAAAATGGTGAAATTTCATCAATGTCCCAATTTTTGCAAACGTTTTGGGAAAGCTAAAAACACGCAATTTTGCTGCTTCCTAGTTCTCTCCACCTAATGTCCTGGAAATGGAATGTCAAAGGAAATTTGGTTTGGTCTATGGCTTCTGGTTGGAGAGCAGTTTTCCTGGATGGGAAGCCAAAAACGCTTCTCTTCGTGACATAGTAGATCATTTCCCTATGACCGGCTTAAACGGAAACAGTCACATATGGTACTGTATTTAGAACAGCCGCATGCTGTTTCTGTTGATGCATATCCTATAGGCCCCTGGAGTGTGTATGACTCAAGGTTGTACGTAAAGCATCCTGGCACTTATGGCCTTGCACCTTTTAATTCTGAAGCCTCGTACACACGGCCGAAAATCTCGTCAAGAAAAAACACGTAGTTTTTCTTGACGAGATTCTTGGACAAGAAACTTGTCCCGGCCGAGTGTACACACGCTCATTTCAAAGAACCCGCGGTTCTTTGAATGGAGCGAACGCGGTGACGTCATCGACTATGACGAGCGTGCGCTCGTCACATTCGATGCCGTCGCCGCCATCTTGCTACACCCTATCTATGCCTAGGAAGCTACCGCGCGTGCGTCAAAGTTATTTTGAGCATGCGCGGGCTTCCCGGAGGACAAGGTAAGTGTACACACACACAATTTTCTCGTCGAGAAACAGACTGATGAGAATCTCGACGAGAAAATAGAGAGCAGGGTCTCTATTTCTCGTCGAGATTCTTGTCGGTTTTCTTGACGAGAAACCATACACAGGAACGATTTTCTCGGCAAGAAAGCTCTCTCGGCAGTTTTCTTGTCGTTTCTTGCCGAGAAACTCGTTCGTGTGTACGAGGCTTTAGTCTTAACTCCTTCCAAAAGCTTTGGCGATATTAGGTTTCCATATTGCCTATTCAATAAGGGGGGAACCTTCCTTCTTCTCACTGGTATTGCCCCCTTTAGTAGAAATTACATTTGCAAAACTGCCCACAAATCCCTGACAGTGACTCGGTGACATTTGTATCCATTCCGATATGCAAAATTCCTTCAGTTGCATGATGCTTGTGGGTTTCCTTCCATGAATTGCCACTTTCAAATCCCCCCTACGACATGGGATTCATTTCAGGGGCTTTGACTATGCCAGTCCATAGCTCTCTATTTCGCCATTTTGAGACGTTCAATTTGCTTGTTTGGAAGATTCATTCCTGGTTTAACTTCCAACTTTTGGACAGCTGGCCTCACATTCTTATCAAGCAGCATTTACAGTTGAATCGATGGCTGTGAGCTGTACTGGCCCTGAAGCAGCATAGAAACCCAATTTCTTAACCTTTCCACCACCATGCTTCATTTAAAATTTGCTGTCTTTGGTTCGCCCCAAATATGTTTACGGCAACCATGGCCAAACAACTCCTTCTTTGATGCTATATGTTGGGTTGAACTGGATGGCCTTGTGTCTTTTTTCAACCAGATTAACTATGTAGAATGGCAAACTGTAGTCTTCCTTAAATGGTCTTTTTGGACATCAGAATATTTTTCCTGCCTCTCTTCCTCTTCCTATGCCGGCTAAATTGGTGCAGTCTCTTTCAGATGTTAGATGCACTTTGACACCAACCATACCAAGAGTTACCTGTAGGTCCTGCAATAAAATTTTTAGGTTGTCTTAGACTTTTAGCAAAAGGTCAGCTTGGGATGCATTTTTGGGGCTGGACAGTCCTGGTTGCAGATTATTTATTTTTCTTACAGTGGAATGATCCTACAACTTCTTTAAATTAGCTCCCCGGGGGCTGGATGTGGCCCTTTGCCTCATAATTCCTGCCACTGAAACCAATGACGGGGCACTTTCACTGACTTCCATAATGGGACACACTTTTTTTTTTTTCCACCGGCACCAATGATGAAACACTCTTCCTCCCACTGGCACCAATGATGGGACACACTTCCTCCCACCGGCACCAATGATGGGACACACTTCCTCCCACTGGCACCAATGATGGGACACTCTTCCTCCCACCGGCACCAATGATGGGACACTCTTCCTCCCACCGGCACCAGTGATGGGGCACTCTTCCTCCCACCGGCACCAGTGATGGGGCACTCTTCCTCCCACCGGCACCAGTGATGGGGCACTCTTCCTCCCGCCGGCACCAGTGATGGGACGCTCTCTTCCTCCCACCGGCACCGGTGATGGGACGCTCTCTTCCTCCCAACGGCACCGGTGATGGGACGCTCTCTTCCTCCCACCGGCACCAGTGATGGGACGCTCTCTTCCTCCCACCGGCACCGGTGACGGGACGCTCTCTTCCTCGCACCGGTGATGGGACGCTCTCTTCCTCCCACCGGCACCGGTGATGGGACGCTCTTTTCCTCGCACCGGTGATGGGACGCTCTCTTCCTCGCACCGGTGATGGGACGCTCTCTTCCTCGCACCGGTGATGGGACGCTGTCTTCCTCCCACCGGCACCGGTGATGGGACTCTCTCTTCCTCCCACCGGCACCGGTGATGGGACGCTCTCTTCCTCCCACCGGCACCGGTGATGGGACGCTCTCTTCCTCCCACCGGCACCGGTGATGGGACGCTCTCTTCCTCCCACCGGCACCGGTGATGGGACGCTCTCTTCCTCCCACCGGCACCGGTGATGGGACGCTCTCTTCCTCCCACCGGCACCGGTGATGGGACGCTCTCTTCCTCCCACCGGCACCGGTGATGGGACGCTCTCTTCCTCCCACCGGCACCGGTGATGGGACGCTCTCTTCCTCCCACCGGCACCGGTGATGGGACGCTCTCTTCCTCCCACCGGCACCGGTGATGGGACGCTCTCTTCCTCCCACCGGCACCGGTGATGGGACGCTCTCTTCCTCCCACCGGCACCGGTGATGGGACGCTCTCTTCCTCCCACCGGCACCGGTGATGGGACGCTCTCTTCCTCCCACCGGCACCGGTGATGGGACGCTCTCTTCCTCCCACCGGCACCGGTGATGGGACGCTCTCTTCCTCGCACCGGCACCGGTGATGGGACGCTCTCTTCCTCGCACCGGCACCGGTGATGGGACGCTCTCTTCCTCGCACCGGCACCGGTGATGGGACGCTCTCTTCCTCCCACCGGCACCGGTGATGGGACGCTCTCTTCCTCCCACCGGCACCGGTGATGGGACGCTCTCTTCCTCCCACCGGCACCGGTGATGGGACGCTCTCTTCCTCGCACCGGTGATGGGACGCTCTCTTCCTCGCACCGGTGATGGGACGCTCTCTTCCTCGCACCGGTGATGGGACGCTCTCTTCCTCGCACCGGTGATGGGACGCTCTCTTCCTCGCACCGGTGATGGGACGCTCTCTTCCTCGCACCGGTGATGGGACGCTCTCTTCCTCGCACCGGTGATGGGACGCTCTCTTCCTCCCACCGGCACCGGTGATGGGACTCTCTCTTCCTCCCACCGGCACCGGTGATGGGACTCTCTCTTCCTCCCACCGGCACCGGTGATGGGACTCTCTCTTCCTCCCACCGGCACCGGTGATGGGACGCTCTCTTCCTCCCACCGGCACCGGTGATGGGACGCTCTCTTCCTCCCACCGGCACCGGTGATGGGACGCTCTCTTCCTCCCACCGGCACCGGTGATGGGACGCTGTCTTCCTCCCACCGGCACCGGTGATGGGACGCTCTCTTCCTCCCACCGGCACCGGTGATGGGACGCTCTCTTCCTCCCACCGGCACCGGTGATGGGACGCTCTCTTCCTCCCACCGGCACCGGTGATGGGACGCTCTCTTCCTCCCACCGGCACCGGTGATGGGACGCTCTCTTCCTCCCACCGGCACCGGTGATGGGACGCTCTCTTCCTCCCACCGGCACCGGTGATGGGACGCTCTCTTCCTCGCACCGGCACCGGTGATGGGACGCTCTCTTCCTCGCACCGGTGATGGGACGCTCTCTACCTCGCACCGGTGATGGGACGCTCTCTTCCTCGCACCGGTGATGGGACGCTCTCTTCCTCGCACCGGTGATGGGACGCTCTCTTCCTCGCACCGGTGATGGGACGCTCTCTTCCTCCCACCGGTGATGGGACGCTCTCTTCCTCCCACCGGTGATGGGACGCTCTCTTCCTCCCACCGGTGATGGGACGCTCTCTTCCTCGCACCGGCACCGGCGATGGGACGCTCTCTTCCTCGCACCGGCACCGGTGATGGGACGCTCTCTTCCTCGCACCGGCACCGGTGATGGGACGCTCTCTTCCTCACTATTCCACATACTTCCAGGTCAGGACATTTGCTACTCCCACCGGCCACTGTTCGGCCCCCTTAAAGTTTGCAGAACAGTAAACCAGCCATTTGGTTAGAAATCTTGGAGACCCCGATTTTAGATCTTGAGAATAAATCCACAATGTCAATTTTGTGTCATTTGTTCAACAGTAATTTTTTTTTTTTTCATCCAATTGATTGTAACTATTGTCAGTAAAGGAATTCTGTACAGATAGGTGCCGTTCTACCCGCTGTTTGTGTATTGTGCTCTCCGGATCTTCTTCCCTCATACTGTTTCTTCTTGCTCAGAAAAGTACCAAAACCGCGACAGAAGTTGGGCGAACGTTTGCCACAATGTTTTCAGACATCGCCTTCAGGCAGAAGCTCTTAGAAACCAAAACCGAAGAGGAATTTAAGGAGGCGTTGGTCCACCAGAGGCACCTCTTGACTGTAGTGAACAGACATTCATCAGTAAACGATGGCCATAAAGCCCACAGCCACAAACCATTAAAGGTAAGTGTCGGCAAGCTTTGTCACAATGAAGCGCATCTCCAGATAAAAAGGTTTTTTCGGCTAAAGTGCAAAAGAGTTAGAACCTCTGTTGCTGTCTGTGTCCCCACTTGGGAGATTTCCCTTCACTTCCTGCCTCCGTGATGCACATTGTGGAAACAGGAAGGGATGGGAGATCTGCCTAACGCCTAGAAAGACAACTGCAATAAAGTGTGTACCCCTTGGAAAAGACCAGTGTTTACCAAAGGCCCCCAACATGGATTACTTTGGTGGTTTTCATGCCATTATGCATTTAAAGGGTTAGTCCACCCAAATGTGACATATTCATTGGTGAAAGTGAAACCTTCTGGACTGAATCAACCCCTGTCTATTATACGTCATGAGTACTGGGGTGAGATCTTCTGGCTATAATTCCCAACTCTGTTTTTGTTTACTAGAAGGCTTTGGGTTTTTCCACCTAACATTGTGTGTTATCGCATCACCTATTGCAGTGGTGGTCAACTAAAGCCACCTATACATGGATTGAAATTTGGGCGGTTCAGCAGGGATCGGCCAAATTTCGATCCATGTGTGGGCATGCTGGGTGTACCCAAGTCAATCCATCCATCGACTTGGGTACAAACAGCCTGACAAATTTTTCTACATGCGATTGCTGCCAGTGGATATAACCGCCAGCAGTAATCATTGTTTTCTGCCAGGTGGGAAGGCTCATTCCATTGGTGGCCAGTTGGAAGAATGTTCCTTACACTGACGGCAAGTGGGAAGAATGCTCCTTACACTGACGGCAAGTGGGAAGAATGCTCCTTACATTGGTGGTCAGTAGGAAGAATGCTCCTTACATTGGTGGCCAGTTGGAAGAATGCTCCTTACATTGGTGGCCAGTGGGAAGAATGCTCCTTACATTGGTGGCCAGTGGGAAGAATGCTCCTTACATTGGTGGCCAGTGGGAAGAATGCTCCTTACATTGGTGGCCAGTGGGAAGAATGCTCCTTACATTGGTGGCCAGTGGGAAGAATGCTCCTTACATTGGAGATCAGTGGGAAGAATGCTCCTTACATTGGTGGCCAGTGGGAAGAATGCTCCTTACATTGGTGGCCAGTGGGAAGAATGCTCCTTACATTGGTGGCCAGTGGGAAGAATGCTCCTTTCCTTGGTGGCCAGTGGGAAGAATGCACCCCCATCCTTACAGATGGCTAGAAAAGATTGTTGCTGTTATGTAGCTGACTCTGCCTAATGGTGTTGGCCCTTGAACTGAGCACCATCAGATGGGAAGTCAATCAACCTCAGCTCAAGGACGCCTAGCAACCTCTAGAGCAGAGGTAGGCAACCTCGGGCCCTCCAGCTGTTGTGGAACTACATTTCCCATGAGGCATTGCAAGGCTGGCAGTTACAATCACTCCAAGAGGCATGATGGGACTTGTAGTTCTGCAACAGCTGGAGGGCTCCAGGTTGCCTACCCCTGCTCTAGAGGAACTGTGGCTTGAGAATGGCTGATCCAGATTGTGTGCAGTGGTTTCCAGCTGCTTCACATACCACAGTGCAAGATCTGTAAACCTTGGCTCTTGTCGAGGGGATAGAAAATGGCAACAAATGGCCCAAAAGATATCGGAGGGTCTAGTTTTTTATTATTTGCTGCTGTTTTTGTGATATCTTTTTGGCTGTATTTATTTTGTAATTTGGCTGGTTTATGTGAGTGCTATTTTTTTTCTGTTCTTTTCATCTCCTTCTGGAGGACTTACTACTGTTCCCAACCACCGGGCCTCCCAGGCAGGTCTGCCACAACTCCCTCTTCTGTCTGCTGGTCTGTGTCTGAGAACCGTGATCCGGCCATCCTTGCTAGCTACAGGGGGCTGGCTGGTGGGTTCCTCAGGGGCAAGGAAGTATTTGTCAGCTGTAATGCTTAAAAAACAAACAAAAAAAAACTGTACCCCAAAGTTTAAATACTGATGCAGCCGCATAGTAGAAATACTGGGGGTACATTCAGCAATAGAGACTTCCACATTCCGTTAATATTACATTTCTCATTCTGCATGTCTATACTGGTATAATGCTGTTCTCTTAAGCTTATTCAGTAACGCTTTGGAAAGAGAAGTTGTGAAGCGCAGTAACCTGGAGCACTTTGAGAGATTTCCTCTCCCTTCCTGTTGTGGCTCTGAGACGGGAAGTGAAGTCAAATCTCCCCCAATAAGACACTCGCACAAAAAAAAAGGGGGATGGGAGTTTTAACAATTCTCTCTGCTAAAAAAAAAAGGGGGTTTAGCTTAAAATATACACTAAAGGACATCATACTTCTGAAAATGCAAATGCTACTTATCTGGCTGCAATACAGATGAATGCTCAGAATCCTGGATCTGGAACAAGTATGGGTATCAGTTCTGGCTTCCACTTGCTACCTTTTTAGTTCTGGGTTACTCAATCAGAAAGTATTGAAGCCAAAGACCACTAATAGTGTTTTCAGGTGTTAAAGAAGAACTTCAGCCTCCCATTAAAATAGCCCCATTCTCTTACTTTTTTTATGCTTTAATAATATATTTACAAGTCCAAGGGATCCAGTGTTGTCCAATTTTGGCACCCAGCTCTCCTACTCCAGGTCGTGTTCCACGCTGCCATTTTTTAATAACACCACTGTGAGACAGACATCTCTTCTTGGTTCCTGCAGTTGCCCCACCCTCCAAAGTCGTGGCTCCAGAACTCTGAGATCTTCTATTCTGCTTACGTAATCGGAAGGTAATGCCTTCCAACATATCTGACATCTGTATCATAGGAAGCAGCAGAAGGAAAGGGGAGAATGATGGCAAGGGGATAGGCTAGACCAGGGGGATCAAACAAAACTTTATTGCGGGCTGCATTAGCTATATGGTTGCCCTCAAAGGGCTGGTTTTATCAGAGTACAGGGTGGCACGGTTCATGGGGTGCGCTGCGTACAGGGTGCACGGTTCATGGGGTGCGCTGCGTACAGGGTGCACGGTTCATGGGGTGCGCTGCGTACAGGGTGCACGGTTCATGGGGTGCGCTGCGTACAGGGTGCACGGTTCATGGGGTGCGCTGCGTACAGGGTGCACGGTTCAGGGGTGCGCTGCGTGCGGAGTCCAGGATTGCACTACGTACAGAATGCAGGGTTCAGGAGTGCTCTACACAGGGTGCACGGTTCATGGGGTGCGCTGCATACAGGGTGCACGGTTCATGGGGTGCGCTGCGTACAGGGTGCACGGTTCATGGGGTGCGCTGCGTACAGGGTGGCACGGTTCATGGGGTGCGCTGCGTACAGGGTGGCACGGTTCATGGGGTGCGCTGCGTACAGGGTGGCACGGTTCATGGGGTGCGCTGCGTACAGGGTGCACGGTTCATGGGGTGCGCTGCGTACAGGGTGGCACGGTTCATGCGGTGCGCTGCGTACAGGGTGGCACGGTTCATGGGGTGCGCTGCGTACATGTTAAAGCACGTGATTAGTTTTACATCTAAGCCAGTTTGTGTTTCCCTAACACCTAATAAAACAAGGGCAGCTCTCCAGCAACCTCTCCTAATACTGTTGAACCTGAAATGTTCTGTATCAAAGACTGACTCGCAGCCAGATGTGATTGGATTGTTCATCGCCCTCGGGAAGCGTCAGTAAGTCTTGTTATAACCTGCCAGTTCCTCTGCTGCACTTGGCGAGCCGTGCTGTAGGAAGGAAGTCTCCAACGATGATTGTAGATAATACAGAATATATTTACTTCCTGTTTTGTACAGACCAGCCAGCCCTCAGCGCTAGTGATGGACGAGCCGTGCAATGCTACACAACACCTTGTCCTGTCCCAAGCTCTTACCCGTTTCATTGCGCTAACTGCTTCAGCTTTGTGACATTGCTGGTACAGGAACTAGTGACATCATTGTCTGAAATGTCATCATGGCCAAATGATGGTGATGTTTGATGTGATGTAATCATTCATTTCATGCTGCATGTGTTATGGCAATGGCATACCCAGAAACATGCTGTCCAAGTGTGCGTGTGTAGATATATGATGAAACCAGATGTATCTCCTTTTAGCTAAGGATGCTTTCCTTCTGTACCTGTTAACCTACAACTAATAAATCAATAAATAAAATAAAATAAATATTTGGTGTGTCCACATTTGCACTTAAAGGAGTAGTAAAGTTACATGTTTTTTCACCTTAATGCATCCTATGCATTAAGGTGAAAAAACATTCGACAATACCGCCCCCCCCCCCGAGCCCCCGTTTTTCTTACCTGGCCCCTCGAAAGTCCCATGCTCGTCCCCGTCATCCTCTTCGTTTTTCTGCCTGGCCGCCGATTGGCTACACTGGATAGATTGAAAGCAGCGCAGCCATTGGCTGGCGCTGCTGTCAATCACATCCAATGACGCGGCACGCCGGGGGGCGGGGCCGAGTGATACAGTCGGCGGCTATGGCCGCCGCTGTATCACGGGAGCGCGCCCGCAATCACTCCACACCATGCAAGCTCACTCGCATTAAGGTGTGGAGTCCTTGCGGGGAGGAGCCAAGACAGCCGCCGAGGGACCCCAGAAGACCAGGATCGGGGCCACTGTGTGCAAAACGAGCTGCACAGTGGAGGTAAGTATAACATGTTTGTTATTTTTAAGCAAAAAAAAAAAAAAGCTTTAGTGCTCCTTTAAAGCTGCATCACTTCGACTAGGTACACGTGTATAATTTGAGGAACATGACAAATATGTTCCAAATATCTTGGAGTACTGACCACAGATGTTCCTTAGTACCAGATAGACTCAATGACATTGAGACCAGGGCTCTGTGGGGGCCATACCCACTTTTCCAGGACTCCATGTCCTTCTTTACACTGAAGATGTCTCTTTATGAATTTAACTGTGTGCTTGGGGTCATTGCCCTACTCGGCAATTCATTTGGGACTGGTCGGATGCCTCCCTGATGGTATCTGCCTGTTAAAGGAGCTTAGAAATCTAAGGTCCTTAACTCCCATTCATACATGCGCATACTAGGGCCAAGTTAGAAGCCAATTAACCTACCAGCATGTCTTTGGAGTGTGGGAGGAAACCGGAGTACCCTAGGGTTGCCACCTCATGGCTTTAAACCCGAACACATATGAATTGCACAGGTTCTGTGGCTGATTAAGGTGGTAATTTAACTCGGTGCCTTATCTGCATTAAATTAGCCTCAGAACCTGTGTAATTCATATGTGTTCGGGTTTAAAGGGATGAGGTTGCAACCCTAGAGTAGCCAGAGGAAACCCGCGCAGGAAGGACATGCAAACCCCAGGCAGGTAGTGCCATGGTTGAGATTCAAACCAGCGACCTTAGTGCTGCTACGCAAAAGTGCCAACCACTTAGCCACTTTGCTGCCCACTGCCTGTACTTTTCAACATTGAGGAGACCATTTAATTCTGACCAAATTTACAAGTACAAGTGCAGAAGATCAGGCCTAAACCTGCATGGAACCTCCTCAATGCTTAACTTTTGCCTGTAGACACTCCTCCTTGTACCAGGCTACAGGCTTTCACTCTTGTACCGGGCTACAGGCCGTCGCCCTTGTACCGGGCTACCAACCGTCGCCCTTGTACCGGGCTACCGGCCGTCGCCCTTGTACCGGGCTACCGGCCGTCGCCCTTGTATCTGTCTTTTTAACTGCTGCACTAAGTTTCCTTGGCTAAGCGGTCCCTTTTCAGTCCTCATGTGTTGCCTGTTTGTGCTTCGGCAAAGGATTTGGACAACACCTGAGAACACCTGTCGTCTTTGACATTTCTGCCTCTGAGAGATCTTGTTGATGCAGTAAGACCACCCTGTGTCTTATAAACAGTCTTTCCATTGTTTTGATTTAGATGGATTTCTTTTGCCTTTTTGGATTTTTGACCTTGAACTGCCTTCAGCAACCTCAGCTTGTAGCAGAGCATGGCTTTTCCTCGCCCAGTTTTATTCCTCCCTGATTCTGTTTGATTTAAAGGATAAGTTCACCCTAACACTAAAATCTCAATCTTCAGACCTCCATGATCTAACACTAACCTATCTAGCAGTGTAAAGAAGAAATCAGTATACATATCTTTTTTTGAAGCCGATCTGACTCGATCCCGATCCCACGCTGAGCTGTCAGCTGTGGCTTCACTGTGGAGGCGGGTGCAGAGGACACAGCGGACAACAGAAGCCCCATAGTAAGTCTATGGGTGATGTTGCTCCCCATTCATTTCACAGCCGTTGTCAGCTGTGTCCTCTGCAGAGCTTCCGCCGCTGGAGACCGGATCGGCTTGAGAAAAGGTATGTGTAGTGATTTCTTCTTTATAGGGCTAAATAGGTTAGGCTTATATCATGGTTGTCTGTGTAGATGTAGCGATTTTTTAGTGGTAGGGTGGACTTCCCCTATAATTGAATTCAATCTACATGTTCTCTTGCTGATTATTAGCACTTAGGCCGCTCTGTGCTGCCGGCTAAATAGGGACCAGTGTGGTACATGATTTTTATTTTGTACCAGCTTTATTTAAAGTGTTCAAAACCTATATACTCGAGTATAAGCCGAGTTTTTCAGCACATTTTTTTTGTGCTGAAAATGCCCCCCTCGGCTTATACTCGAGTATACTCGAGTCTGTGTCCAACTTCAACTTTGTGCGCCTGATCCCGGCCGGCCGTAGGTCCCCTGGATCCAAAACTTGGCACACATGTAGCCCCTTCCTCTATAAGTGTGCAAAGTTTGGTGTCCGGGGGACCTACGGCCGGGGAGCACCAATTTTTCAAAGCCGGGCACCCCTTCCATAGACTCCCATGTTAAACGGTCCTTTCTCCGGTGATTTTGTGGACCCGGTACCGGCCGGCCCTATGTTCCCTGGACCCCCTTCCATAGACTCCCATGTTAAAAGTCAGTCCTAGTCACACAGCACCGGAGATCAGGTAGGGAGATTGGGCACGGTGACAGTGAGGCATGCACATGGACACAGTGAGGCAAAGTGAGGCACAGTGAGGCATGCAGATGGACACCCTAGGCTTATACTCGAGTCAATAAGTTATCCCAGTTTTTTTTTTGCGGTAAAATTAGGTGCCTCGGCTTATATTCGGGTCGGCTTATACTCGAGTATATACTGTACTTTATGCACTTCAATGTCGGGTGCTGCTGCTTGACATTGCAGTGCAATTTAGGCCGGTGCACTGCGATAAAATGGAGCAGGTCTGCATTTTATTGCAGCGCAGAGCTAGGCTGTTGCAGTGTGAACGGGACGCTTGTTCCCTACGGTGACAGACGGTTTACCATGCGGTTAAACGTCTGTCACTGCACATAGTGTGAATTGGCCCTAATTGGTTAATCATGCACTGGACCCTATGCCTGCAAAATCCTGCAGCTGTATGGAAATATACCTAGGAGAATTGAAGCCATCCTAAAGACAAAGTGTGAACATACCTCATGCACTTTGTAGGTTGTTAATTGATTAAATCATATTTCATTTGGTATTTTTAAAAGTATCCTCACTCTGCAGCATTTTTCCCCTCGAGTGCCTACAACTTTTGCACAGTGTGTGTATATATCTTTATAATATAATTCACATAGAGATGAACCTGGAGAGGGTCTTTAGTCCTAATAAGAAAAAATACTGGAACTGCTGACGTTTGCAAAAAGGACACTGGTCTGTCCAAGTATCCAGAGGTGTCTTCACCCGGGCCGGTTCTTCATCAATCTTCGGGTCCCTGGCATGTTTACTAAGGGAAGCCAGCTGTGACGCCTTTGCGGCATCACAGGCGGCTTCCCACTGTGCATGTGCGTGCCACGCTGCACTTTGTGAATGGTCCCGCAGCCTTCCCAGGGGGGGGGGGGAGAGGAGAACTTCTACCTAGGCTGTGGGAGCAAGTACCTGCTATTACTAGGTAACCGCATGCGTAAAGTTCCACTTTTAAAGTCAGCAACTACAAATACTGCAGCTATTGACTTTTAAAATAAGGACACTTGCCTGTCCAGGGTGCCCGCAATGTTGGCACCCGAAGCCGATCTATGCCTCGGCTCTCGGGTGCTGCCGCCGTCATCTTCCGTAAGGGAATCAGTGTCTATGCACACATGGACGTTTTTTGGACGTTTATTAGCAGTGGAGTTTATGGGCTGTTTTCTGAACGCTCTGAAATCGCGTTCAGGAGTCGTTTTTCTGACCACAAAAAACGGCAAACGCTCATAAACGTCGATAAACGTATCAAAGTGTCTCACCAGCGTTTTTTAACCCATTGAAAAAAAAAAAATGCTAACGTGGAAAAACGCTATTGCAAAAAAGAAAAGTTAAACGTTGACTCACTGCAAAGCTACTGGCGTGTTTACAGCTTTATTTTAACGTCCAGTGTGCATTGGAGCCTTATAACAAAAAAATAAATAAAAGATAGTGAACGTCTTTTTTTGTTTTGATGCATTTTTTATGTATTTAGCTAATTTAATTGGTGGTTCAACTGGGTTTTAATTCTTCTCTATAGCCTAACTCCAGGCTCAGGCTGCTAAAAGATTAATATACAAAAAAAGAAAAAAAAAGCTGTTCCCCAGTGGAAAATGCGTCCTAATTTATGATAGTGTAGGTTGGCAGTTATGTGTGTATAGCAGTCACCTGCAGCTGGGTTGCCACATACCGCTCACCCGGACCTGCCACCGATCAGAGACATCTGGCTGGGGATGTGCCCGCAATGCAGAGACTTGGCTTTCCCTGTGTGTCCGCCATCATATCAGAACATCTGTAATGCTAACCAGGCTTCACCACTGACATGTGACCCCCCCCCCCACCACCCCATCATTTCCTGTGCTCGTGGTCCAGCCACAGCTTGACTCTAATCCTGCCATTTCCTTCCTCCCCGCAGCTGCAGGACTTCTTCAATGTGGGAAAGGGAATATTCGATGACATTACACGTAGGCTTCCAGTCTACCCTTTGGACTTCACAGACGGTAAGATACCCTCTTCTGTGTTATGTGACAAATGTACCCCTTGCTTTGTGCTCACATGGTCCTCTGTATCTATGGAGGAGCAGCCCCGTCAACCTAGGACAGGGCTACAGGGTGACCTCCCTCTAGGTCAGTGATAGCGAACCTTGGCACCCCAGATGTTTTGGAACTACATTTCCCATGAGGCTCAACTACACTGCACTGTAGTTGAGCCTCATGGGAAATGTAGTTCCAAAACATCTGGGGTGCCCAGGTTCGCCATCACTGCTCTAGGTTATGGAGATGAGGCGAGAGGGAGGTGTTCTATAGTCCTGCCCTAGGTTAACGGTCAGCACAGGCAGGAAGCACAGGAAGTTATTGGCTCACAAGATAGCTGACAGCAGGTTTTTGTTTTTTGTTTTTTTGTTTTTTTTTGTACTTACGAACAGGTATAGCAAAATGGTTACAAGGTATATTCTGCAGACCAGAGGGAGCAAATATAGGAAGTCCATTGTGAGTGTTTACATACACTTTTTATCTGTTACCTCCATGCCTTATTATATGTTGGGATATGCAATTGGCGCCTTTACTGGCTAACTGCTGAGATAACAGGATAAACCAGCTAGACCGTGTATGGTGTGTATGCGTGTGTGTGTGTGTGTGTGTATGTGTATGCGCGTGTGTGCATGCATGTGTGTGTGTGTGTATGTGCGTGTGTGCGTGTGTATGTATGCATGTGTGTGTGTGTGTGCGTATATGTAGATGGAGAGAGATATTATATATATATATATATATATATATATATATATATATATATAAATTTAGTGTGTGTGTGTGTGCGTATATGTAGATGGAGAGAGAATATATATATATGTGTGTGTGTGTGTGTGTGTGTGTGTGTGTGTATGTATCTCTTTCTCTTTATCTATTTATCTATCTATCTCATGAGTGGAATAGGAGACCTGCACTGAGAGAGAGAGGGGATGTCACTCGACACGTTTTACATGCTTGATGCCCAACTTTCATGATTTGCATTTCATGTACTGATTTGCAGATTTCCCCTGCATTACAGGCAATGTGGTAAACATAAGGATTGTTGAGATAAATCAATCGCCCATTTCAAGTTAGTCTGGCCTTGTGAGTGAGCAGCAGTAAAGCACAGTCACAGTGCACCAGACTCCATATGAAATGAGCAAATATGTCTGCCCTGTGTAATGTTACAGGGTGTTAACAGCAAAATACCCTGATCAGCCATAACTTTGACCACCCACCTGCCAATCCAGTAGGTCTCCTTTTTGCTGCCAAAAGATCCCTGACCCATCGAGGCATGGACGCCACTAGACCTCTAAAGTTATGCTATGGTATCTGGCACCAAGCTGTCAGTAGCGGATCCCTTTAGGCCCCTTTCACACTGGGGCAGGAGGTGCGTCGGCGGTAAAGCGCTGCTATTTTTAGCGGCGCTTTACCGCCAATTTCGCAGTGCTATTCGGCCGCTAGCGGGGCAGTTTTATCCCCTGCTAGCGGCCGAGAAAGGGTTAAAACTACTGCAAAGCGCCTCTACAGAGGTATAGCCCCGGTGTCCCATTGATTTCAATGGGCAGGAGCGGTATACACACCGCTCCAAAGATGTGGCTAGCAGGACTTTTCGTACCGTCCTGCTAGCGCCAGTGTGAAAGCCCTCGGGCTGTGCAGCTTGTTTTGCACAGAGTGGCCCCGATCCTCCTCTTCTGGGGTCCCACGGCGTCTCCTTCCCGCATTAGATAACCCCCTCTGGGAAACTCTCTCCCAAGGGGGTTACCTTGCGGGCGCTCTTCCATGTCATACACTCGGCGTCCATAGACTCCGAGTGTATGACTTGGCCCGGCCCCCCCGGCGGCCGCGTCATTGGATTTAATTGACAGCAGCGGGAGTCAATGGCTGCGCTGCTATCAATCTATCCAATGAAGAGCCGAGAAGCCGCGGAGAGCGACGCTGGATCGCGCCCACGGAAATTCGGGGCTCGGGTAAGTAAAACTGGGGGGCTGGACACTACAAGGTGTTTTTTCACCTTAATGCATAGGATGCATTAAGGTGAAAAAACACAAAGGTTTACAACCCCTTTTAAGTCCTGTAAGTTGCAAGGTGGGGCCTCCCATGGATCGGATTGTGTTTTGTTTTTTTCAGCACATCCTACAGATACTCGATTGGATTGAAATCCGAAGAATTTAGAGGCCAAGTCAACAACCCAAACTCGTTGTGTTCCTCAAACCATTCTTGAACTGTTTTTGAAAGTGTGGCAGGGCACAGTAGCCAGCTGAAAAAGGACACTGCCATCAGGGAATACCTTTTCTATGAATGAGTGTTCTTCTCTGTTATAAAAAAAAAAAAAAAAAAAAAGAATGAGTGTTCTTGGTCACCAACAATGTTTAGGTAGGTGATGTGTCGAGTGACATCCATACGAATGGCAGGACCCAACATCTCCCAAAGCATCATACTGCCTTCACACGCCAACACACCCGGTCATTCACAGACAATAATTCTCACATGCCCATTGTAGCCACTTTTGGCTGCGGACACGAGTCAGCATGGGCACCCTGACTGGTCTGCCCTTTTATTATGGTCTGGCTGCGGG
Source organism: Rana muscosa (assembly GCA_029206835.1). NCBI lineage: Eukaryota > Metazoa > Chordata > Amphibia > Anura > Ranidae > Rana > Rana muscosa. The sequence goes on along the minus strand of CM055116.1, from coordinate 56,924,174 downwards.
AAAGGAAAAAAAAAGGGGACCCACATGTTTTGCAGTGGGCCCCCTTCCTACCCTTACATTAAAATCTCCCCTTACATCCCAGTACATCATAATCTGCAGTGTTTGCCTTACAGTGCAAGCAGAAACTCTGCGGACCCGGATGTAAGGGGGGGGGAACTCTGCGGACCCGGATGTAAGGGGGGGGGAGAACTCTGCGGACCCGGATGTAAGGGGGGAGGAACGCTGCGGACCCGGATGTAATGGGGGGGGGAACGCTGCGGACCCGGATGTAATGGGGGGGGGGAACGCTGCGGACCCGGATGTAATGGGGGGGGGAACGCTGCGGACCCGGATGTAATGGGGGGGGGAACGCTGCGGACCCGGATGTAAAGGGGGGGGGAATGCTGCGGACCCGGATGTTAAGGGGGGGGACGCTGCGGACCCGGATGTAAAGGGGGGGAACGCTGCGGACCCGGATGTAAAGGGGGGGAACGCTGCGGACCCGGATGTAAAGGGGGGGGGAACGCTGCAGACCCGGATGTAAAGGGGGGGGAACGCTGCGGACCCGGATGTAAAGGGGGGGGGAACGCTGCGGACCCGGATGTAAAGGGGGGGGGGAACGCTGCGGACCCGGATGTAAAGGGGGGGGGGGGAACGCTGCGGACCCGGATGTAAAGGGGGGGGGAACGCTGCGGACCCGGATGTAAGGGGGGGAACGCTGCGAACCCGCACGTAAAGGGGGGAACGCTGCGGACCCGCACGTAAAGGGGGGAACGCTGCGGACCCGCACGTAAAGGGGAATTCTGGTGTAAGAGGTTCTCTGGTCACCATGCCGCCCCCCCCCCTTACATCAGAGTTTGCAGAGTACCTCCTTATCTCAGCATCTGCACTGTTCCCCTTGCACTATACCTCTGCTAACTCTGATGTAAGGGAGAGCTTTGCAAACTCTGATGTAAGGGGGGGGCTTTGGTGACCAGAGAACCTCTTACACCAGAGTCCACAACATTCCCCCTTACATCAGGGTCTGCAGAGTTCCCCTTTACACCAGTGTCTGAAGAGTGAATACACTATGGTAAAGGGGTTCACTGATGTAATAGGGGAGTGAGGACACTGATATAAGGGGGACCTTTATATAGGTGCCCCCCCCCCACCTTAGGGACTCCCTTGCCCCTAACATCTGTGACCCCAAATAGAGTGACCGACTGTGTCACACACTAACCTGTAATTGCCTGCAGGCTTTGGTCCTCCACGCCCCCTCCTTGCAGATGCTTTCAAATTTTGTTGAAAAGGCACCAAGTGCCATGTTACCGCACACTTGACTTGACCAGCAGCCTGCACAGTTCCGGAGCCGGCCGATTGGTAATCGGCTGAGCTCGACAAGGATTGGCTTGAGCGGGGTGGGGCGAGCTGCTGGTAAGCTGCCACTTTTGCTGCACCGTGAAGGCCTACTTCCGTGAGACGGGGCTCATAACGCTGCCTGAGCACAGCAGCGTTGAGGTCCCCTGACCCTCAAAACTGGGGTAATGCGTTAGGCAAATTCAAAAATTCTAATTAGGCGGCCGTGAGGCCTTAGGTGACTGCATAATTAAAGAGCCGTCTCTGCCCACCAGCTTTCAGATCAGATGTCGTCGTAATGAGATAATCGGCGCTATTCACTTTACCTGTCAGCGGTCAATAAGTTATGGCTGATCGATGTATATTGTAATATGACCTGTAAAAAAAAAAAGGTAGCTGAGAGGGGAAAGTAGGTAAATCCTATTAGTATAGAAAATCCCTTTACCTGCAGGTCTGGCGAACAAATGAACAAACTGTAGCCATCCGGTGCTTATAACAAATTGACCCAGTTTTCCTGGTCTGTGTTATATTGTCCAGCGCTGTGTGTATAAGAAATGGGTCACACTGCTGTAAATGCAGAGAGAATGCCTATAATAAGCCGGCGCACAGTTTTCTCTTGGACCAGTATCCATTTACTGGATAATAATGGGCACCATTCATCCCCAGCCCTTTAAATCCCCAGATAAGTGGTACAATGAGCTGTGCTCTTTTATTTCCCCGAGAAGCTTTCAGCATCTTCTACAGCTCTGCCCATTGAATGCGGCTGCCATTAAGTGATGGATGTGCCATGGGGCCGCGACCTGACAAAAAACACTGCTCTGTGATTGTGGTTTACCCGGGTCACCCTTTCTGACAAATGTCATTTTTAGAAGCGTCGCGGCAGGCAGTTTGTCGGCTCTGAAAACTTTTATTACTTTGTAATGCTAAAGCAGGCTGTAGTAGTATCAGCGGCGCCCATTTGGAAATCATTTTTTATTTTATTTTTTTGCCATAGGGAAGTGTAGGAGGCCCATATGGAATACTTTGAGTGTCTGCATTTTCTTTTTGTGCCTAAAAATGAAAAGCTCCATACTAGTAGGCTAAAGGCCAGTACACGCGATCGTCCGGTGGACGTGTTTTGTCGGATAATCCAACCGCCTGTATGCTCCATCGGACAATTGTTGTCGGAATTTCCGACAACAAATGTTGGATGTGCATGGTCTCAAATTGTCCGACAACAAATGTGTTCCGTCGGATTATCCGATCGTGTCTACACAAATCCGTCGAACTAAAATCCAAAGTACAAACACGCATGCTCAGGAGCAATGCTAACCATTAGACAACATTATCAGAAGTTGCCCAAAGGGTGGCGCTAAAGAGCTGAAAAACCACGTAGTTTTGTGTATGTTCGCTGAAAAAGTTCTGCCGTCTGTATGCAGAACAAGTTCACGGCCAACGCCCTTCAGACAAAAATCCACGGATTTGTCCGATGGAAGTCCGATCGTGTGGACGAGGCTTTACTGGCTTCTCACCATTTTGGTGGAGGTAGGGAGGTGGCTTTAGCATTTTGTCTGTAAAGTCCTTGTCACATAGAGGCACCTACCTGGACTCGGTCATACATTAAACAGTTTAGAGCAGGGGTAGGCAACCTGGGGCCCTCTAGCTCTTGTGGAACTACATTTCCCAGGAGGCATTGCAAGGCTGGCAGTTACAATTGCTCCCAGAGGCATGATGGGACTTGTAGTTCTGTAACAGCTGGCAGGCCCCAGGTTGCCTATCCTTGGTTTAGAGCAGGGATATGCAATTAGCGGACCTCCAGCTGTTGCCAAACTACAAGTCCCATGAGGCATAGCAAGACTCTAACAGCATCAAGCATGACACCCAGAGGCAGAGGCATGATGGGACTTGTAGTTTGGCAACAGCTGGGGGTCCGCTAATTGCATATCCCTGGTTTAGAGTATCAGCAGCCCTAGTACCAGACATGTTGACAAACTGGATCTGAAACCAACCTCTCTACTAAAGATTGATGCTGATCTACAGCTCAATTCTTTAACCAGTTCCCACCCGGCCTATAGCAGATTGACAACCGGACAGTGGCTTTGCTGTCCTGACTGGACGTCGTATGACGTCCTTCAGAATGGGACGCTGGTGCGCACCCCGGGGTGCGGTGTGTCCCTCACTGCATCTCTGATCACAGTGAAGAGTCCATAACATAGGCTCTTTACCATTTGATCAGTTTTCTCCAATCACAGCTGATCACAGTGTAAATAGGAAATGCCGGTTGAAGCGGAGCTCCACCCTAAAGTGGAACTTCCGCTCATCGGAACCCTCCCCCCCCTCCGGTGTCACATTTGGCACCTTTCAGGGGGGAGGGGGGTGCAGATTCCTGTCTAAGACAGGTATTTGCACCTACTTCCGGGAGTCCTCTCTGCGGGTAGTACGTCACTTTCCGCAGAATACCCGTTGTGTTCTGGGAAACACTCGGCTCCCAGAACACAATGGGGACCAGTGAGAACGGCGCAGTGCGACTCGCGCATGCGCCGTAGGGAACCGGGCAGTGAAGCCGCAAGGCTTCACTTCCTGGTTCCCTCACCGAGGATGGCGGTGGAGGCAGCAGAGTGACGAGCGATTTGCTCTTCTGCTGCCGACGTCGCTGGACTCCAGGACAGGTAAGTGTCCTAATATTAAAAGTCAGCAGCTGCAGTATTTGTAGCTGCTGGCTTTTAATCTTTTTTTTTTCGGCGGAGCTCCGCTTTAACGGCATTCCCCTTCTCATACTGAAAGCGCATGAGGAGAGGAGAGACGATAAGCAGCTTTTCTCAGTGGGACATCTGCACTCATAATCGGTGCAATGGTTATCAATGCAGCCCCATCCGTGATGCCGGTTAATGCCCATCAGTGTTGCATATTAGTGACATCTCATCAGTGCCGCCGGATCAGCGCACATCAGTGAAGGAGAAAAATTACCTATTTTACAAAATTTTATAACCAACTAAAACTTTTTTTTTTTTTCAACGTTTTCGGTCTTTTTTAGTTTAGCAAAAATAAAACCAGTAGTGATTTATATACCACCAAAAGAAAGCTTTATCTGTCTCCAAAAAAATTATATAAAATTAATTTGGGTACAGCGTTGCATAATCACACAATTGTCATTCAAAGTGCCACAGCACTGAAAGCTCAAAATTTGCCTGGGCAGGAAGGGGGAAGTGCCCAGTATTGAAGGGGTTAACGTGGTTGTAAAGAAACATTCTGGGTGCTGTCCCCCCCCCACAGCTCCCCCCCTAATACTCACCCGAGCACCATCTCGATCCAGCGATGTGCTCAAGAGCCTTGGCTGTCCCAGGTCTATCTCTCCTTATTGGCTGAGACATTAGCTACCACTCCTGTCAATCACAGCAAGTGAGCCAATGGGGAGAGAGAGGGAGGGAGGCAGAGCTGAGCTGCAGCTCTGTGTTTTACGGACATATAGTGCAGGGTCGGAAATAAGCACTCACCAGTGCCCCCATAGCAAGCGGCTTGCTCTTGGGGGCATGGGTCAAGGGGGAGAAGCCAGAAGCGCTGGCGGGGGACCCAAAAAGAAGAGGATTGGAGCTGCTATGTGCAAAAGCATTACACAGTGCAGGGAAGTATGACATGTTTATTTACCCACTGGGCACTTAAACCCTCTTCCCAACCAAACCAATTTTGAGCTTTCAGTGCTCTCACATTTTGAATGACAATTACTCAGTCATGCAACACTGTACCCATATGATTCTTTTGTCCTTTTTTTTTTTTTTCACACAAATAGAGCTTTCTTTTGGTGGTATATGTTCACCACTGGGTTTTTTATTTTTTGCGCTATAAATGGAAAAATGACAAATTTGGTAAAACATTGCATTTTTCTTTGTTTCTGTTCTAAAATTTGGCAAATTTGTAATTCATCTTTATAAATTTTGGCCAAAATTTATACTGCTACACATATCTTTGGTAAAAATAACCAAAATCAGTGTTTATTATTTGGTCTTTATGAAAGTTCGTTTACAAGCTATGTTGCCAATTACTGAAAATTGATCACACCTGATGTACTGACGGCCTATCTCATTTTTTGAGACACCAACAAGCCAGGAAAGTACAAATACCCCCCCCCCCCCTCCCCCAAATGACCCCTTTTTGGAAAGCAGACATTCCAAGGTATTTAGTAAGAGGCATGGTGAGTTTTTTGAAGTTTTTTTTATTTTTTGTTTTTCATGAAGACAAATTAATAGTAACAAAATTGTCACATTAACAGGTTATTTCTTTCACATGGCCTGTGCATACCACAATTTACACCCCAAAACACATTCTGCTACTCCTGAATATACCACGTGTGAGACTGTTTTACAGCCTGGCCACATACAGAGGCCCAACATGCAGGGAGTACCGTCGGGTAATCTAGGGACATAAATTACACATTTAATTTCACTTTTGAAGGCCCTGGAGCACCAGGACAATGGAAACGCCCACAAAATTACCACAATGACATAATGGGTCTTTTGAACATGTAATTTTTTTCCACAAATTTCTGGAAAACGTGAAAAAAAATGAAAACCTATTTATTTTTTTAACGCAAAGTTGTCCGTGAATAAGCCATTTCTAACACATAGCATGTACATAGCAAAAATTACACCCCAAAATATCTTCTTCTACTCCTCCTGAGTATGGCGATACCACATGTGAGACTTTTACACAGAGGCCCAACATGCAGGGAGCTCTGTCGGATGTTCTAGGGGCATGCATTTCAAATCTAATTTCCTACCTATTACACTTTTGTGAGACACAGATGTGGCACTGATGTGGAACGAATGAGTACTGATATGGCACGGCTGAACATAAATGAGGCATGGATGAGGCTGAGTGGGCATAAATGAGGCATGGATGGACATGAATGAGGCTGAATGGGCACAGATCAGCGATGTGGGCACTTCACACCGAGCCCCCAAGCGCTTCTACACCTGGCTCCCTCATTCCCACACACCGTACTGATTGGTGTGAGGAGAGGGGAGGAGCTAAACTGGACATGATGCGGGCATCTCTCCATCATTGAACGGAGTGACCACTTGGTAAAGGGCCGGTGCCATCGGCCCTTTACACCGATCCGTGATGCGCCGGGTCCGGACGACTCATCCTTCACGGACACTTCTGGATTGATCCGCTGAGCAGGCAGATGACAGGTCCTGTCTGCTCCTCTGTGCAGAATGGACAAGGACACAGTCCTGCTCTCCTTTATGGGGAAATTGGGTGGAAACTGACCAACTGTCTGTTTTCATCCGATCCACCAGACAGATGGAAAATATAACCACAATCTGTCTGGATTTTCGGGTAGGATCAGATGGCAGCGGGTGACCTCTGCCGCTCCATAGAGGAGACTGCAAGGTCTGATCAGGTCAGACTGAAAAACTGACAGGCGGACCTGATCAGAAAGCCCATGAAAGGACCCTTTCTCTGTGGCTTAAAAGAGCCCACAAAGGGGGACAAAAGGTAATGAGGGTGGGTGCGTCTGGCATCTAAAGTCATGGAAATGCAACCTTTAGTAACCAAGTGAAATTAGAATGGGAAGGGAACATACTTTCTGGTGGACATGTGTAAATATGCATTGTTTAGTGCCAGCAATTAAGCAAGATACACATTTATAAGTAACCAGTAATACATGAAATGTACTATGTACCTAGTAAACTTTAAAATAAATCTGTCGGCCTTTGTAAACTTTGCCAAAGAGCAAACTCTGCCAGAGGTGCGTCTACTTGGTGCCCTCTAAACCTGATTTCACTATGCTATTAAGGCCAAACCTTTATGATTGAAGTAGTTATCCTCACCAATTTATCACACCACTGTCCAGTGAGAGCTTGTCTTTGGCTAAAAAGAGCCCGAACTTGGACAAGGGGTTTGCAGGTGGGTGAGTCTTGCTTTTAGCCAAGTGAAACTGGAATCAAAATGGCACATAGGCCTTTCTGCAGTCAAGGGTAAATAGACATTGTTTGGTACCAGCTCTGAGATAAAACTTTTACACGATGCCTAAGAAGCAATGATCTTTGTTTGACCCAGTAACCACACTCGATATTAATCTCTTCTTCCCGACAGGTATTCTCGGCAATAACAAGGCCATCGGAAAGTACATCACAACTATGATTTTCTTGTACTTTGCATGCCTGCTGCCCTCAATCGCCTTTGGCTCTTTGAATGATGAAAACACTAAAGGGGTGATTGGTAAGATTTTCTTTGAAGATCATTTGTTTTGCAACTATCAACTTGGAAGAGGATAACCAGGTGGGTAGCAGCGCAGTGGCGTAAGGCGGCAGCGCTACTTACTTATCCGCCAGTGAGACAAGTGGCTGAGCTAACCTCTCTGGCCAAAACACAAAAAAAACCTACAGCTGGCTTCTTGCCTGGGTTCTGAGCAGCTCCATATCTAGTCCATGTAGCAGATAGCGGATCTTCACCATTGTTGAGGTTGACTACAATTCGAGAACCTTGTTCAAAATTGCTGTAGAGTTTGCTAGCTGTTATTTAAGGTGTTCCCTAGCCACCGAGACCATCGCAGGAACCATCCATGCTGTGAAAAATGTGTCTCCGAATCCAGGCAAGCAGAGGAGCGGTATTTGGTTCTGTAAATGAAAGATGAGCGTTTGCTTGGCCACAGGTCTTGAGGTTGTTGAGTGAGTCTCACTGCTGCTTCTTCCCCAACAGTGCAGATCCCTCCATCATTAAGGAGTCATGGAACACTCCATTCCCTAATGCTTGAGGGATCAGCTTTCAACTTTTCTTTCTGGGACAAAAGGGTGGAATGGGAATTCTGGTGGGGAAAATGTGCATCACCATCCATCATTCATATTCGTGTTCTTACATTATCAGTCACAATTGGTCGATTATTATAATCGGTAGAGGACAAACTAATATAGACTCCAGGTGACAGTGAAATAAATGGGAGCTAGCAGACAATTTTAAGGAGCCAGGAGTTATACACTACATGGTCAAAAAACGTTTGTGGACACCTGGCCAAAAATGTTTGTTCCTAATCGAGTTTAGGTGTTTCCAATTAAAGGGGTTGTAAAGGTTCGTTTTTTTATTTTCTAAATAGGCTCCTTTAATCTAGTGCATTGTTGGTTCACTTACCATTTTTCCCTTCGATTTTTCCCTTCGATTTTTCCCTTCGGTTTTTCCCTTCGGTTTTTCCCTTCGGTTTTTCCCTTCGGTTTTTCCCTTCGGTTTTTCCCTTCGATTTTTCCCTTCGATTTTTCCCTTCGATTTTTCCCTTCGATTTTTCCCTTCGATTTTTCCCTTCGATTTTTCCCTTCGATTTCTTTCTCGTACATCACGGGACACAGAGCGGCATAGTCATTACTATGTGGGTTATATAGTTTACCTTCAGGTGCTGGCACTGGCAACTTCCAAACCGGAAGTACCCTCCCCTATATAAGCCCCTCCCATCCGGGAGCACCTCAGTTTTTTGCCAGTGTCTAAGGTGTTGGCCAAGAAGTAACATGTGTTTTTCACTGAGCTTGCGTACAGGTTCTTTTGGGCCTCAGTAAGCTATTCCGGATCCAACCAAAAAAGCTTCATAGCTAAACGGTCGGTACCCGGGCCTTGCAGAGAAGAGCAAGGTTTTGCCTGTAATGCTTCTCTTAGGAGAGCTGGACCCTGGGATCCAGAGCTCTGGTCATACCCACGACCAAGATGTTTTCTGTGCAGGGTGCTATACAGGTCCAGGGGAGTGGAATCCTTGGGAACCCGGTCCCTGAAGGTTTAATTACAATGCCTGCCATGATAGGTGAAGTTTGGGCTTCTGTGGACCAAACAGAGTCCTGCGGCGGGGAAAAGGTAAGTGGGGGCCCCTCAGGAACTTGGTTCTATTGAGGGGACCCCCAAGCCTAATATGTCTTTCTGCCTGTTACCTAACGGTATTCCCGCTAAATATCTGTGCATGCCTGTAACTACTAAAAAATGTAATAATTTTAATAGTGGTCAAGAAAAAAAAAAAAAAAATAGACAGACCGCGGTACCTGTGTTAATCCACTAGAGGCCGCTGTGGAACGTTTCTTGTCATGTGGACTTTTTCTTTTCATCAGAGTCAAGTCCAGGCAGATGGGGAGTTCTCTTGTGGGAAACTGCTTCCTCTGCCATGTTGCAATGCTCGTCCATCCCCCGGCCTGCGGCAAAAGGGCCCTGTCTCCTGTCCCTAGTTTCCTTTTTCAAAAAAGAGCGCCGAAGGCGCACGTGCCTGCGCGCGTGCGCGTGCAAGCGCCTCTATATATAGAGGTGAGCTGGAAAAGGGGGCGGAGCTTGGGGGTGACGCTCTGTGCGCGCCGCAGCGCTTCTGCGCATGTGCGGGCGTCCCAGCATGTTAAAAGGCACAATTATGTGTTGTGAGCTGGCTATGGAGTGCAGAGACAGAGCTGGCAACATTTAAAAAAGGCATACAGCAAGCGGTTGATGCAGGCATCCCCATAGAAAGGCACATTAGTAGACACCAACTGTTTTTATAGCAGCAATTGTGCTAGACTATTGTCAGTAAGTGGTGTATTTCGGCTGGAATACCTCGGCTTTGGGCTTAGGAATATGCCGTCTAAAAACTCCGGGACTAAAAATCCCAGGAAGCATAGGGGGTCTCCATCGGGCTCTGAGGATCTTGGGCATGCTTCGGCTGCACCAATCTCCCCTGAAAAATCAGAGGTTAGTGACCGTAGAGCACCCTCAGGAGTACCTGGTACTGTGGCTGTCCTCAGTTCACCTGCTCCTGTGTATGTAACAGAGGAGGTTTTTTCCTCAGCTCTGGGAGGGCTGGAAGAGAGATTGTCAACATTGATCGCTGCTTCCCTGTCAGAGGGAAAGCGCGCCCGATCTCCGTCTCCTCCCTCAGAGTACCTGTTAGCAGAGCAACAGTCCCATACAGGGATCGACCTACCTGAAGGGGATCAGGATGAGGTTGATTCTGTTGTAGAGGAATCAACAGTGGAAGAGCCATTCTCAGCATCACATGCTGAAAGATTATGGGTTCAGTCCTTGACTAACATGGTCCGATCAGCATTTAAAATGCCCCTTGCGGAGCCATCATCCACTTCTGTCTCATCGTTGGGGTCGCTAAAAGCTCCCCAGACTGTTTGTTCCTTTCCAATCCATCCTTTACTGGAAGGGCTCATTTACCAGGATTGGGAACATCCTGATAAAATATTTACTCCTCCCAAGAGATTTCAGGTGGTCTATCCCATGGAGGATAAGTTCATCAAAAAATGGAGGGTCCCTACAGTGGACGCAGCCATCTCTTGTGTGAATAAATCACTGACATGTCCAGTGGATAATGTCCAAATGTTCAAGGACCCAATAGATAAAAAATTGGAGTCCTTATTAAAATCTGCTTTTGCTACAGCAGGCTTGGTGACACAACCAGCAGTGGCAGCTATTGGGGTCTGCCAAGCAGTGAAGGATCAGTTGAAACAGGTCTTAAGGGACTTGCCAGATCAGCAGGCCCTTGTCCTAGCTGATCTACCTAGGGCCTTATGCTTTGCGGTTGACGCTATAAAGGATTCAATCCATCAGGCCTCCCGCCTTACACTGTCTGTAGTACATATGCGCAGGCTTCTATGGCTCAAAAATTGGTCTGCTGAAGCCCCCTGTAAAAAATTGCTGGTCAGCTTCCCATTTCATGGTGAACGCTTATTCGGGGAAGACCTGGACAGATATATCCAGAAAATTTCCAGCGGTAAAAGTACACTCTTGCCGGTTAAAAACAGAGTTAGAGGTCCCTCTTTTAAGAGGCCTGCTTCTCCAGTCCCTAGGACATCGGCTGTAAAACAGTTCCGACGGCCTCCTCGGTCAAATCCCGGGGGTAAAAATCAGGGACAATCGCAGGGTAACAAGAAGCCCTGGGTCAGGAGAGGTACAAAACCTCCCCCAAAGTCAAATGCATGAAGGGTTGCCCCCACTCAATCGGGTGGGGGGAAGACTTCAGTTGTTCGCAGAGACCTGGCGGGACACGATCAGAGACAGATGGGTGCTCTCCGCAGTAAGTCTGGGATACAAATTGGAGTTAAAAGACTCCCCTCCTTCCCATTTTATAAGGTCGAACGTGCCAAGGGATCCCCGGAAGAGAGGATCCCTCCTGTAGAACAACTATTGCTCCAAGCAGTAATTATGGAGGTCCCCCTAGAAGAATGGGGGTTCGGGTTTTACTCAAACCTCTTTACAGTCCCGAAGCCAAACGGGGACGTGAGGCCCATATTAAATCTAAAAGGGCTAAACAAATTCCTACATATCAGGACTTTCCGGATGGAGTCGATCCGATCGGTGGCCACTGCCCTACAAGGGGAGGAATGGTTAGCCTCGATCGACATCAAAGATGCTTATTTGCACATTCCCATCTTTCCAGTCCACCAAAAATTTCTACGCTTTGCAGTAGAAGGGTGCCATTTTCAGTTCAGAGCCTTACCCTTCGGTCTGGCCACAGCACCACGCGTGTTCACAAAAATTCTGGCCCCATTATTGGCCAATCTAAGAACACGAGGTGTAACGATAATGGCATATCTAGACGACTTGTTGCTGATAGACCACTCAGTGGAAAAACTAGAAGTGGTTGTTCACGAGACAATCGAGTATCTGGAATCTCACGGTTGGATTATCAACCGAGGCAAGTCAGCTCTAAAACCAGTCAAAAGTCTGGAATACTTGGGGCTAAGGCTGGATTCAGACCAGAGAAATTTTCTTGCCTCAAGAAAAGGTGTCGTCTTTGAGAGATTTGATCCACCTAGTGGGTACAAAAAGACAGCCATCCATACGCCTGTGCATGAGGCTGCTGGGAAAAATGGTGGCATCATTCGAAGCAGTACCCTACGGTCAATTCCATTCAAGGAATTTGCAAAGGGCTATACTGTCAGCCTGGAACAAAAAAGTTCAGGCCCTAGACTTACCAATGTCCTTGTCCCCTTCCGTTCGCAAGAGCCTCCGTTGGTGGTTGGTTCCCCAGAATCTGGAAAAAGGGAAATCCTTCAGTCCGATTTCTTGGAAGGTGGTCACTTCAGATGCCAGCCTTATAGGCTGGGGAGCAGTACTGGAGCAATGGTCTCTCCAGGGCAGATGGTCGGATGCAGAAAAGGCCCTGCCCATCAATCTCTTAGAGATACGAGCAGCCCGGTATGCCCTAGTAGCATGGACATCCAAACTCCAAGGGTCCCCTGTCAGAATTCAATCGGACAATGCCACGGCAGTGGCATATATCAATCATCAGGGTGGCACCAGGAGTCGTGCAGCCCAGAGGGAAGTAAATTGCATCCTGAAATGGGCAGAAAGATATGTCCCAGCCATATCCGCGGTATTCATTCCAGGAGTGGAGAATTGGAAGGCGGACTTTCTAAGTCGCCAACAATTATGCCCAGGGGAATGGTCCCTTCACCCCGAGGTTTTCCGGACAATATGTCAGCGGTGGGGAACACCGGATGTAGATCTGCTAGCATCCAGATTCAACGCAAAAGTGGACAGGTTTGTCTCTTGGACAAGGGATCCCCTAGCTTGCGGCTCGGATGCCCTAGTGTTCCCTTGGGATCAGTTCAAGCTGATATATGCATTCCCACCGCCACAATTGTTACCTCGATTACTCCGCAGAATCAGGGTAGAAAAGAAACCAGTGATTCTGGTGGCTCCAGCGTGGCCCCGAAGAGCATGGTACGCGGAGATTGTAAAAATGTCTGTGGGGAGTCCTTGGACCCTCCCACATCGTCCGGACCTGCTTTCGCAAGGACCGATATACCACCCTTCCTTACCAGCCCTAGGTTTGACGGCCTGGCTATTGAAGCCCACATTCTAAAAAAGAGAGGTCTCTCTAATTCTGTGGTAGCTACCATGATCAATGCCAGGAAGCCGGTATCCAGGCAGATCTACTATAGAATCTGGAAGGCGTACATCGCCTGGTGTGAGGCCAAGAAATGGCATCCACGTAAGTACGTAATAGGTAGGATTCTGGACTTCCTACAATGGGCTGTAGATAGGAAGCTTGCCTTGAGTACTATCAAGGGTCAGATTTCGGCCTTGTCAATATTTTTTCAGAGGCCCTTGGCCTCGCATTCACTAGTCAAAGCCTTTATACAAGGAGTGATGCGTATTAGCCCTCCGGTTAATATTCCCATATGTCCATGGGACTTAAACCTGGTTCTGTCGGTTCTACAGAAACAACTATTTGAACCATTACAGCATATTTCCCTGGTTCTTCTCACCAGGAAATTGATTTTTCTAGTAGCCATTTGTTCGGCTAAAAGAGTGTCGGAATTAGCCGCTATGTCCTGTAGGGAGCCATATCTGGTTATCCATAAGGACAAAGTAGTGTTACGTCCTCATCCAGCCTTTCTTCCTAAGGTGGTATCGAGGTTTCATTTGAACCAAGATGTGGTTCTTCTTTCTTTTTTCCCCAAACCTAGTTCAGTAGAGGAAAAGTTTATTACATTCTTTGGATGTAGTAAGAGCAGTTAAAGCTTATCTAAAAGCCACTGCTCAGATTCGCAGAACGGATACTTTGTTTATTCTGCCGGAAGGCCCCAGAAAGGGTCAGGCAGCGTCAAAATCTACTTTAGCCAAGTGGATTCGACAGGTCATTATGCAAGCCTATGGCTTGAGAAGGAGACTGCCTCCGTTCAAAGTTAGGGCGCACTCCACGAGAGCAGTTGGAACTTCATGGGCAGTGCATCACCAGGCCTCCCTGGCTCAAATCTGTAAGGCCGCAACATGGTCTTCAGTGCACACGTTTACTAGATTCTACCAGGTGGACGTTAGAAGTCAGGAGGATGTCGCCTTTGGGCGCAGTGTGTTGCAGGCCGCAAAAGATCCTCATGTCTGATAGCGCTCAGCTTATGTATGGTGTATCCCCCCCCTCATTGGGCATTGCTTTAGGACATCCCACATAGTAATGACTATGCCGCTCTGTGTCCCGTGATGTACGAGAAAGAAAATAGGATTTTTATAACAGCTTACCTGTAAAATCCTTTTCTTGGAGTACATCACGGGACACAGAGCTCCCACCCCTCTTTTGGGGACACTTATTGCTTTGCTACAAAACTGAGGTGCTCCCGGATGGGAGGGGCTTATATAGGGGAGGGTACTTCCGGTTTGGAAGTTGCCAGTGCCAGCACCTGAAGGTAAACTATATAACCCACATAGTAATGACTATGCCGCTCTGTGTCCCGTGATGTACTCCAAGAAAAGGATTTTACAGGTAAGCTGTTATAAAAATCCTATTTTTCCCTTCTAAATGTTTTTTTTCTTTGTCTGAATTTCTCCCCTCCTGTTCCTCCTCAGTAAGCTTCCCCGCATCATCCGAGCCGTTCTGGCTGGGGGCTAGTCAGTGTGCTCGCCCCCCTCCCTTGGGACTACATCCCTGCGGGGAACACAGCGTCTCCCCACAGGGATGTAGTCCCAAGGAAGGGGGGCGAGCACGCTGACTAACCCCCAGCCAGAACGGCTCGGATGATGGGGGAAAGCTTACTGAGGAGGAACAGGAGGTGAGAAATTCAGACCAAGAAAAAAAAACATTTAGAAAGGAAATCTATAAGGAAAAGGTAAGTGAACCAACAATGTACTAGCTTAAAGGAACCTATTTAGAAAATAAAAAAACAAACCTTTACAACCCCTTTAAGGGTACTGCTTACAAAGTCATTTTTGACCATTTTTTTGGCCAGGACGCTTTTCTGATGTAGAATAACTGTGACCTTCTGCCAAGTCCATAAAGACATGGTTTGATGAGTTTGTGGAAATCCTTCCCAAAAGAGTGAAGTCTTAAACCAGGGTCAATGCAATTTTAATGCCCATTGTTTTGGAATTGGTTGTCCAAGAAGCACATGGAGATGTAATGGTCATGTGTACACAAGCATTGTCCATGTAGTGTATGCTTAATTTGGCAAAAATAATAATAATAGATTCTAATTCAATATAGGAACTAGTTGTAATTATTATATATATTAGACACATTAATTTTTATAGACACATTGGGGTTATTTACTAAAGCTGGAGGATGCAAAATCTGGAGCAGCTCTGCATAAAATCCAATCCGCTTCCGGGTTTTATTGCCAAAGCTTAATTGAACAATCTGAAGTTAAAAAGCTGATTGGCTACCATGCACGGCTGCACCAGATTCTGTGTGCCCAGTTTTAGTAAATCTCGCCATTAATTACTTGGCTTCCAAGTTATGGGCATTGGTGGCAATCGTTACACTATTTATACCATGTAATACAAAACAAAAAACAGATCTTGTCCAGAGCAACTAGTAAGTTTTAGCTTTTCTTGTTTGGTTAGAATGCATACCAACTTCTGATTGGTTACCACCAGTTTTTGTGGGAATGGCTAAAATTATGTTGCCATCTGGTCAGAAAACCTGCATGCGTAGACTAGTGTCCATCTGCTAATCAACTGGGGAATATACTGCATATGGGCAAAAGCTTGTAGACACCTGACCATCACACCTGAATGAGCTTGTTGGACATCCCATTCCAAAGCATGGGCTTTATTATAGAGTTGACCTTCCTTTGCAGCTAGAACAGTCTACACTTTTTTGCAATGGCTTTTTATAGGATTCTGGAGGATGTTACATAGTCTGGTTGAAAAAAGACACAGGGCCATGCAGTTTACGGCACAGAGGGTGGAAAAAAAAAAAACGAAACACACACAAATATAAGAGGAAGGCAAAAAAAATGATTGGTTCCAACTTGCTCCAACGGGGGGGGGGGGGGGGGTAATTCCTTCCTGATCCCCCAAGAGGCAGTCAGATATTCCCTGGATCAACTTTACCTATAAATGTTAGTACCCAGTTATATTATGTGCATTCAGGAAAGAATCCAGGCCTTTTTGAAACAATCTACTGAGCTGGCCAGAACTAGTTCTTGCGCTCTATTCCACATTTTTACAGCTCTTACGATGAAGTCTTTCCATATTTGGAGGTTAAATCTTGTTTCCTCCAGACACAGAGTGTGCTCCTTGTCCTCTGTGATGACCTTGAAGGGGTTGTAAAGTCTACATTTTTTTTACCTAAAGTAAAAAAAGTTTAGATGTCAGCATCCCCCCTCAGCCCCCCTTTACTTACCTGAGACCTCTTTCGATCCAGCGCCGTGCACGTAGGCAGATCGTTTCTCCCCTCACTTCCGGGTGGCTTTACTGGGCACTGGGAGCCATTGGCTCCCAGTGCTGTCAATCAAAGCCAGTGACGCTGGAGTGGGGGGCAGGGTCGAGTCCCTTGTGTCAATGGACGCAGCAGAGGGACACGCGTACGAGTGCCCGCCGTGGAAATCGGCTTCCCGTGGGGGCACTGGACAGAGAGGCAGGGCCAGGACCGCCGGCAGGGAACCCGTAAAGAAGAGGTTCTTGGCCGCTCTGCGATTCCATTGCACATGTTTGTTATTTATTTACATTTTTTAACCTTTACAAACCCTTTAAAGGACAAGTTCACCTTTTTACAAAAAATAATAAATGCACATTTTTTTGCAGGTTATTTTTTGTTGTAGGAGCCTGTAAAGCATTGCACCAGCAATCGGTAGATCGCTGCTGCCATGCAGGACTCCTGCAGACCTGTCGGTGTATCTGCTTGCTTGCTCGCTCGTACCTTGCACGTGCAAGCCAATACACTCTGACAGGAAGAATCAATGAACTACCACAGCACCATGGTAGTTCATTGAGAACTACAACCAGTCAGCCGCTAAGGCCGCCGGGATTTGTGGTTTTCCATTCTCAGAACACTGTGAATGAGTGGCGTGGCCGGCCGGTGAAATCCCAGCTGTGGTTTTTTTTTTTTTTACAGCAGGCATAGGGAGAACATCCCCTTTAGCAGTCAGAGCGGGGGCCAGTCTTTTCATAAAATGTTACACCCTGAATATGGGTGTAACATGTAACCTGTTAGGAAAGGTGAATACCTCTACACCAGGTTCACTAATAGGACCACTTATGAATTTATGGATATTGATCATATTCCCCCTTAATCTCCTCTTCTCAAGAGAGAATTTGGTTCAGCTAATCTTGATTCGGTTCAGCTAATCTTGATTCGGTTCAGCTAATCTTGATTCGGTTCAGCTAATCTTGATTCGGTTCAGCTAATCTTGATTCGGTTCAGCTAATCTTGATTCGGTTCAGCTAATCTTGATTCGGTTCAGCTAATCTTGATTCGGTTCAGCTAATCTTGTCTGTGGGAATTTGTGTTCATTCAGCCAAAAGAGAATTTGTAAGGTCAGTAAAGAACTGGCTTGCAATCTACATCCCATGGTTGTTCAAGAGGATTGCGGCTATGGCTCTGGCAGGCCACAAACCATGTCTTTATGAAGCTGGCCTTTGTGGCTAGAACAGCCTCCACTCTTCTGGAAAGACCTTTTAATAGGATTTTGAAGGATGTGTGGAAATACGTGTTCATTCAGCCAAGAGTATTTGTGCGGCCAGTTAAGAGCTGTTTTCCAATCTGCATCCTATGGATGTTCAATAAGCTTGAGGTCATAGCCCTATGCAGTCCACCAAAACATGTCTTTGTGGAGCTGGGTTTTCACACCTGGGGCACACTGGAACAGAAAAGAGACTTCCCCAAGATAACACAAAATGTTAGCACACAATTGTCCTTTTATACTATTAATGGGAAACACATGAACTTAATAATTTTGGAGGAGTGTCCATCTACTTTTGACCATATATGTAGGGGTGATGGTCAGGTGTCCACAAAGGTTTTTCCCATATTGTAAAAGTTCATCTATTTTATACAATCTATTAACACACAAGTATTTGACATGTATTGCATACACACTAAAAAAAATGTATTTAGATGCTCCCAAGATCACAAATAGGTTGGAAGCAGGGACCAATTTTCATTTTTTTAGTGTAATTGCCCTTTATACTCCCTCTTGTGAAGGACATCATTATTATTATGTTTCCGAATTGTTCTGGCAGTTGAACTTTCTTGTGTTCTGCAAACACACAAGGGTCGACTTTGGAATAAAGACCTGAGGTTGCTATTAAATTCTATATACCAATACTGTAGAGCTGATTTAAGCAGTTTTATTCATAGCTTCCTTCTAGAGTCTATAGAAGTGATTATTTTGTGAACTGAATTCCCAGCCATGTGACTGCATTATGGGGCACAGTACAGTGCTGAATTATCATTTCTTCTAGACGTTAAGATTCTTCAACCCTCAGGGATTGGAAATGGCTTAGAAACTCTCTTGGGTTAACTCCTTTAACCAAAGGGTCTCATTTACGAATCCGGAGGAGGGGAACAATAGAAGTGCTATCCATGGCAACCAATCTAATTCTTCATTTTTTTTATTAAATTTTTTTTTTTATTTTTTTTTTTAACCTGCACTAAAAAATTATTAGTTCCAATCTGTCTGGTTGTCATATTTTTACCACCTTTCTCCAAACTTAAGTCTAGGTCTTGAATGGTGGGGTTTCTAAGATACTCTGTTTAAAAGATCTATTATATAAAAAATATTTTTCCTATTGTGTCTCCAGTGGGACAAGAGTACATGTAGTATTTTGTTCCACATTGCTAGTTTCTTCCATACACTAGCTGTGAGGTCCAAGCTGCCCTCCCTTACTTTTCTACGTCGGCCGACCCAATAACTGCTTGGAAGTAGACGGACACTTATCAGCAGCTTGTCTCTGCTCTCAGCATTTTCCCTGCCAATCATTGGCAAAAGGAGTGCATGTGCTGTCATGATCCCCACCCCACCCCCTCGCCCCTGTTTTTCACTTGCCGTTACTTGTCTCGAGAAAGTGGTCAGAATGGGGCCAAGCTGCAGTCGTGAAGTGTCCATCTCCTTCCTAGCTGTTGTCGGGTTGGCCGAGGCAGGAGGAGAAGGGGTGCAGGTCAGACCTCATAGCTAGGGTTAGGAAGCACCTAGCAACATGAGGCAAAGTGCTACATGAAATTTACCCCATAGGAGACCAAGCAGTAAAAAAAAAAAAAAAAATCTTCTTTAAAGAGGATCTGTCACTTTTGAAATATCTGTTCTCCATCAGTCCCTGCTACAGACATTAAGCTAGTTCTTACACTCTTTCCTTCTCTGCCTTACATTGGTTAATTTATGCCCTCCAACAGCTAATGGAGACCAATGGGGACCTGGCCAGTGAGCTGTATTAAACTCTTATCTTATAGAAGAGCTCCTAACAAACAATTGATATTTCTGCAGGAAGTAGTCTTTCCATTTTTGGTAACCCATCCTAGAATTTGTAAAAACTGATGGAGAAAGATGCCTTAGAACCGACAGATCCTCTTTATGTACATGAAACATTGCTATGTCTCCGAATACATCGTACAGTAATGTGTGTTGGCTGTGTCTTTTTGTTGTCTCGTCACTCTAGATCCCAAATGAATTTAAAACCATGAGAAAATGATAAACTCTCAATGGATGGCAGAGAGCTTCCTACAATAAGTCATGTTCAGTGTTTGATGGATCTGTTATGATCTCATTATCCTTGTCATTACCCATTTCAAAACCTTGGTGCCCAAAGTGTACATTAGATAAAAAAAAAGAAAAAAAAAAGATATATATCTTTCTGCTAAACAAATAACAGTTACTTACATGCAGTAAAACATAGCCATTGCACGGGTCCTCCAAATATTCATGAGTCTGCTTACCTTTCGCAGAAAAATAGTGAATGGACAGGCAGCATTATCAGTGATGCCATTGGTCTCTGGGGGATGGATAGGCTACACTCTCAATGATGTCAATGGTCTCTAATGAATGGATAGGCTAAGTTCTTAGTGAGGCCAGGTGTCTCTAGTGTATGCATAGATTGCATTCTCCCTCATGTCACTGGATTCTAGAAAATAGGCTGCATTTTCAATGATGCCATTGGGCTCTAGTGAATAGATAAGCTGCATTCTTGGTGATCTCATTAGTCTCTGGTGTTTTAATAGGCTGTATTCTCAGTGGTGCCACTGGTTTATGGTAATGGATAGGCTACACTCTAAATCAGGGATATGCAATTAGCGGACCTCCAGCTGTTGCCAAACTACAAGTCCCATGAGGCATAGCGAGACTCTGACAGCAGCAAGCATGACACCCAGAGGCAGAGGCATGATGGGACTTGTAGTTTTGCAACAGCTGGAGGTCCGCTAATTGCATATCCATGCTCTAAATTATGTGATTGGCCTAAGTGGATTGGCTGCATTCTCAGTGATCTCTAGGAAATGGATAGGCTGCGTTCTCTGTGAGGTCACTGGTCTCTAGGAAATGGATAGGCTGCATTCTCGGTGAGTTCACTGGTCTCTAGGAAATGGATAGGCTGCATTCTCGGTGAGGTCACTGGTCTCTAGGAAATGGATAGGCTGCATTCTCGGTGAGGTCACTGGTCTCTAGGAAATGGATAGGCTGCATTCTCGGTGAGGTCACTGGTCTCTAGGAAATGGATAGGCTGCATTTTTGGTGAGGTCACTGGTCTCTAGGAAATGGATAGGCTGCATTCTCGGTGAGTTCACTGGTCTCTAGGAAATGGATAGGCTGCATTCTCGGTGAGGTCACTGGTCTCTAGGAAATGGATAGGCTGCATTCTCGGTGAGGTCACTGGTCTCTAGGAAATGGATAGGCTGCATTCTCGGTGAGGTCACTGGTCTCTAGGAAATGGATAGGCTGCATTCTCGGTGAGGTCACTGGTCTCTAGGAAATGGATAGGCTGCATTCTCAGTGATGTCACTGGTCTCTAGGAAATGGATAGGCTGCATTCTTGGTAATCATAATAATGAAAAAATAACAACCAGTGCCAAATAATCATCTCGATCCCAAAATCCTTTATTGGTTATTGCATGTGACGACAGGACAACAAAAGACAGCCAATGCGTTTTTGGAGCCAGTTATCCATTGGGCTCAAGGAAAAGACTCCTGGATATAACTCTGACAAGGAATGAATTAATTTGCAACTGTGTATTCCTCTATGGCTGAGAAGCGGGTACAATTGCATCAATTCTTTATCCTAACACAGACTTATATCTAGGAGCTTTTGCTTTGAGTTCAATTGCTATATTTCTGCTGCATTGGCCAGGCCCTGATTTGTTCTGTTGTCTTATGTAAATGATATGAAAGGATTTTGGACTCTTGAGACAATCATTTGGAGCTGGTTTTTTTTTTCGTTTGCACGTGGAATACTCTGTGGGTGACCCCTGTTTTTCAAGGGGCCCCCCACTTTCTGAAGAGCTGGCAAAATCAAGCTATTAGGCATTTCTTATTTCTCATGGGTCAAGACTCTGTACCCTGCATCTTTCTTTGGACATTCTCAGTGATGTCACTGGTCTCTAGGAAATGGATGGACTGCATTCTTGCTGATGTCACTGGTCTCTAGGAAATGGATAGGCTGCATTCTCGGTGAGGTCACTGGTCTCTAGGAAATGGATAGGCTGCATTCTCGGTGAGGTCACTGTTTTCTAGGAAATGGATAGGCTGCATTCTTGGTGAGGTCACTGGTCTCTAGGAAATGGATAGGATGCATTCTCGGTGATGTCACTGGTCTCTAGGAAATGGATAGGCTGCATTCTCAGTGATGTCTCTGGTCTCTAGGAAACAGGCTGCATTCTTGGTGATGTCACTGGTCTCCAAGAATAGATAGGCTGCATTCTCTGTGATGTCATTGGTCTCTAGGAAATGGATAGGCTGCATTCTCATGAATGTTTGCTTGCACTACAAAATGGCTGTCTGCACTGAATGTGAGTAACCAATGTACTTTAAATGCATACAAGTACAGTAGGCACTCTCCAAGGGGTAGCCCCTAATTGGAACATTTTTATTATTTTTTTACACATTTCTGTCCTAAGTACAGTATTGGTGACAGAGTACCTACAGTGCAGGGAGATGCATTAAATTTTTTATAACTAAAGCTGCTGTTGCAAAATTATTATTCAGTTCCAGGATAAAATGTGTATTTGGGAATTGTTCATGATCACAGAACATGCACAGGAAACATTCAGTTGATTTATATAGACTGTGCATACAGGAAAAGATGACCTTAATGCCATTTACAACATTGACTGTCATTACAGATGTGCAGAAGACCATTGTGGGGCAGTGTATTGGGGGTGTTCTTTACGCCCTCTTATCTGGACAGCCTCTGGTTGTGCTATTGACAACGGCTCCCCTGGCATTATATATTAATGGTATGTATACAGGTAACCAGCTGCTTGCTTGCTTGGCCAGTATGTGAAAAGTGTAGGTGTTTTTTATTGAGATCTGTAGAAGGCTTTCTGCCTTTATAGTTATTAATTCACATGTATTTATTTTGTAGGCCTTCAGGTAAGGAATAGGAAATGTTTACTTTAATATAAATGTTTTATATTAGTGTACAAGGTGCAGGTACCTAGGTCTGTGTGCCGTTTCAGTCGATTTGGATTAAAAAAAAAATCAGATTAAAGTGGTTCTAAACTCTAATGCCGTGTACACACGATCGATTTTCTCGACGGTGAAAACACCGTCGAGAAAATCGATGGGAAATACGAGGAACGGTTTGTTCCCCTACACACGGCCGGTTTTCCCGACATATTTTTTCTCTTGGTCGAGAAAAACGACCGTGTAGGCTCCCCTATGGGAAAACTGCAGCGGAAAAAAATGCCGTGAATCACGACGAGAAAAATTAGAGCATGTTCTAATTTTTCTCGTCGTGATTAATGCCGTTTTTCTCGTCGGGAAAAATGATGAAAAGCCCGCACACGGTCGTTTTTCTCGTCAAAGAGAAAAAATGTAATTTTTCCCGACGAGAAAAATGGTCGTGTGTACGTGGCATAAAAGCTTTTTTTCCTTAAATTCTCTGCAATCGGGTCAAAAACTTTTTCCAATACTAGTTTTCCCCCACCCCCTCCCCTAACACTTACTGTACCTGCGTCCTTTATCGATCCAGTGCTGTGCCTGGCTGCAGGTCTTCTTTGCCCTCCCCCTGCTCAATTGGCCCCTGCTTCTGTCAATCAAATCGTGTAAGAAGGGGGGGCGGGGTCCGATCTCTGCTGTGTGTGTCTATGGACGAAGGCAGTGCGGCTTGGAATTGAGGCCACATGTGTACCCCCCATTAAAAGTGGCTTGCTATTGGGCACACAGAAGGGGAGTGGAGCACGCCTGCGGGGGGACCCCAGAAGAGGTGGTGGGTGGCGGAGCAGGGGGGCCAACAAGAGGGGGGGGGAGCCCGGACAGTAGGGGGTACCGCACATCGTGATTAGGATATTCCCTGGCACACCCCCCCCCCCCCCCGTGCATTGCCTATGGCTGTCATAGTGGTCAGTTCCTGATTATTAGTATAGACTGAGAGCTGTCTAAACCTATAAACCTATGCCGCCCATAGAAACGTGTGTGGCCATTAAAGGCTTTGCGGCCATACATATGCATTAACTGGGCATAAAGTTGCCTATAAATATGTCTCTCCAGCTAAAAGTTTTGTCGGAACTAGAGAGTGAAGAAGGGAGAACAGGGGGAGTGATTTACTAAAACTGGAGGGTTCAGCTTTGCATGGAAACCAATCGGCTTTCAGTATTAGATGTCAAAGCTTAAAGGGGAGTTCCAGCCTTTTTTTATGTTTAATAAAAGTCAGCAGCTACAAAAAGTGTAGCTGCTGGCTTTTAATAAACAGACACTTACCTGTTCCACTGTCCAGTGCCGCGCCGCCCGGAGCTCCGCTCCTCTCCCCCCCCCCCCCCCATCTCCGCCGGCGCCTCCATTCATAGTATGGGCACCCGGCCGTGACAGCTTTCGGCTTCACGGCTGGGCACTCGCTGCGCATGCGCGAATGGCGCAGTGCTCTCTGAGTGGACAGGCGATCGCCTGGGACCTGTCACGTCCCAGGTGATCGCCTACAGGGAGGGGCCGCCAAAAGGCGATATGACAAATCGCCTAGGCGGCCCCAGGGCGGAAGGGACAGGAAGTCCCACTCCTACTGAAGCCCCCACCACCCCCCCCCAAAAAAAATTACATGCCAAATGTGGCATGTAAGGGGGCGAGGAGTAGATAAATTTGGGTGGAACTCCGCTTTAATTGAACAAACTGAAATTAGAAGCCGATTGGTTATCATGCACAGCTGCACCAGATTCTGAGTGCTCCAATTGTGGTAAATCGACCTCCACTGTTTTTAGTGGACTTTGCTGCCCGGCTGTAAGGCCGACCCTCTTGCTCTACTACTTTGGATCAGTGATCTGGCACTGCAAATTAATATATTATATGTGTGCCAGGTCAGTGACTCGGAAAGTATTAACACAGCTCTGTGTAACAGACCGTCAACTAGCATTTTTTAAGTTAATCAACAAATTGCATCCCATGTTTCCCTGAAGACCGGTTTACTTTTTAAAAAGTTTTTTATTTATTTTTTATTTGCATGAAGTCCTTTATTTTATTTTGTCTTGACGGGCATTTAAATGCCTACAGCAGAGCTGAATCTGAATGGATTCATCTATGTAGAAGAGGCTTACTCTGTCTGCAAAGCATTTAATTATAAGTCTGCCCCTGTGATCACACCGCCAGCTGCGCCTCCGCTCCATCTAATCATTCTGAGAGTGAGGACTGGAATTGGAAGCGATAGCGTAATGACAGAATATAGTAGATGAATTCAGGCAGTGATAGACTGTCAGGATAAAGGTGTTCTCTGTTCTCCTGGATTGACATTGCCAACAGTCCTGTTTAAGGCTGAACTTCGGAGAAAATTTAAAACCACCCTTGCAGTGGGGCGTCCCCATCTCCCACACCCCCCCCCCTCTTTCTTTTGCCCCTGCAAGGATTACATGCTTCTCTTAATTTAAGGTAGCATTTAAAAGCAGCCTTACTTAACTAATCATTTGCTCCCCTGGCAGCCAGTGTTCTCTTCCCGGTGTCCTCCCTTACAATGCATGACTGCTGGTCCTGCATTGTAGGTGATGACATCAGAGTGCCAAAGAGAAGCGGCTTCAGTGTCCCGGAGAGGAGGAAGGCTGCAGGTGTGAGATATGGTAGGTAAAACCTGCATTTAGTGATACCCTAGCCATGGGTCTCCAAACTATGGCCCTCCAGTTGTTCAGGAACTACAATTCTCATCATGCCTAGTCATGCCTGTGAATGTCAGAGTTTTACACTGGTGACCCGACAATAGGGATAAAACTTTTTCGCGGAAGGGAGTTTAATAAAACACGTGGCACCTCATTAAAATGTAAACAAATTAAGTTTAACCTTCAACTACGTAGAGGGTTCTTTACTGTAAGAGCGGCAAGGATGTAGAATTCCCTTCCACAGGCGGTGGTCTCAGCGGGGAGCATCGATAGTTTCAAAAAACGATTGGATAAGCACCTGAACGACCACATCATACTGGGATATACAATGTAATGCTGACATATAATCACACACATAGGTTGGACTTGTGTCTTTTTTTTTTTCAACCTCACCTACTATGTAACGATATGCAACAATGCCTCATGGGATGTGTAGTTCCATAACAGCTGGAGGGCTGTAGTTTGGAGATCCTTGCCCTAGACCAGTGATGGTGAACTTTGGCACCCCAGATGTTTTGAAACTACATTTCCCATGATGCTCAACTACACTGCAGAGTGCAAGAGCATCATGGGAAATGTAGTTCCAAAACATCTGGGGTGCCAAGGTTCGCCATCACTAGCCCTAGACAAATACAAGCATTTGACCCTTGCAGCACAGGGGCAGTTCCAATGCAAGGGTAGTTTTGTATTTGCCCTGGCGTTCATCTTTTTTTTTTTTTTTTGTGCGTGCAGACACACTACTGGAAAGACATCTCTTCTCTGGATTAGCAGGGCTAACAGGTCCTCTGGCTAGCAGGTGACCTAAAGCCAAAAATAAATAGGTGAAGCCAAAATCTCAAACAGAAAAATAGCACAAGAGAATTAACTTGCAATCAGGATGTGTCCCTTGTGCTGATTCCTCTTCTGTTAGGCTCCATTCACACTTGTACGACACCAAAGTCACAAGACTTTGGGGCGCAACTTGGATGTGATTTGTTGTCCCTCCTGCAAAGTCATTCCCACTGTTGCATGTAAAACATTCAGGGATGACTTTCATGCAACATTTGAGGGTTAATATTGAAGTCTATGGCCCTCAAGTTGCATGAAAATCGGACCGAAATAATGCATTAACTACTTTGGAAGTTGATGCGACATGAAGTCATGAGACCCTGACTAATGCTTGCCCTTTCTACCCAGCTGCTCATTACATAGAAGCCATACTACAGCTTTATGATTGAAGGGGGTGGAGCCATCAATCATTCACCTTTCCTCCATTCATAGATCCTGTTTTATCTATAGAAGCTGTAGTACTGATTCTATAAATGGAGGAGCTTGGTGGGGGGGGAATATTTTCACTAACAGAGGAGGAATCGGCACAAGGGATATAAACTAGAAGTTTTATGTCCCTTGTGCTGATTTTTTTTTTTTTTTTGGCTGAGCTTGAAATTGAAATACTTTTTTTTTGGGTTGGTTTGGAATGTAATAGGTAGCCAGTGTTCCTTTATCAGCTGTGAAATGCATGTTTTATAAAAATGTGGAAATATGATCATGGAGCGTTTCTAACCTCTGCTCTCATCTTATAACAGTTATCCGAGGAATCTGTGATGACTACAATCTGGACTTTAAGGCTTTCTATGCTTGGACGGGTCTGTGGAACAGCTGCTTCCTCATCTTATACTCCCTCTTCAACTGTAGCCTGCTGATGAAGCTGTTCAAGAGGTGAATCTCTTTACACACTGTTGATATAATTATTGTACGATTATTATAATTATCAGGGCTTGACAGACCTGTCCACCAAGCTGTTTAATGTTACCAGATCAATGCCTAAAAGCCTTGCAGTGTTTTTCTCGGGGTCAGTTTTGCTGCAGCGTGATCGGAGTGTGACATTGCTGTATTATCAGACCTGTCCAACTGGACGTGTTCTGTAGTTTTTAGGATGTTTTACCACTAATTAGAGGAGCTTTTTTAGTTCCTTTTAGATTGTAGGGAACATGGCCTAATATTTATAGCCACACGGGTAGCTCAGCCGCCTTGAGGTTGATGTATGGCCAAAAACAATTTTTTGACATGTGCACTGCAAAAATAAATCAACGCTCATGAAGTGTCTCCCCATGTGTTTAGGCCGCAGTGTTATGTACAACTCAGACTTTCACTCTTCCCCGTGCGGTGCGATCAACACCGGATGTCCAGGGCTGAGATTTACAGCTCTAGCCGGAGTACTTGGATCATGAGTGAAAGTTAGGCCAAAAGGCCAAAGTTCAAATGGCTATAAATAAGTAATAAAAAAAAAAAAAAAGCTTTTAGAAAATATAAAAACGAAGGAACACTATCATCGTTTAAATGTTACAAAGAATATAACAGAATATGTAAAAAGGAAATCGAGGACGCAAAAATTCATAACAAACGACAGATCGCAAAAGATAGGACAAACCCCCCCCCAAAAATTCTTCAAATCTATTAATAGTAAAAAAGGTCAGGTCTGAGCATGTAGGCCCTTTACAAAATCTAGAGTGGGTGACTGGGGACAAATAGAAGGCAAATGTATTAAATATTTACTTCAGCTTTGTGTATGCAAAGGAGCATGGGGGAGCTCATATCCATAATGGGGGTGGTAGTGACACAGCCCCAAATGATCCACAATGGCTCAAAATGAATATGGTCCAGAAATAGACAGAATAAAGGTGGATAAAGCACCTGGACCAGATGGCATACACCCACGGATCCTAAAAGAATTGAGCGCTGTAATTTCAAGGCCATTGTTTCTAATATTTAGGGACTCGTTAATGACATGAATAGTACCACTGGATTGGCGCAGGGCTAATGTGGTGCCTATATTTAAAAAGGTATCAAAGTCTTTACCAAGTAACTATAGACCTGTCAGTTTAACTTCTATAGTTGGGAAGATACTGGAGAGTTTATTAAAAGACCACATAGACGAGTTCTTGCTGGGGAAAAAAAATATTTGAAGCAACAGACAGCATGGATTCATGAAAGACAAGTATTTAGACAAATCTGATTTCTTTTTATGAGGTACTTTTTAAAGTGGTTGTAAACCCACTTTATAAACAAACACCTACAGGTAAGCCTAGATTAAGGCTTACCTGTAGGTGCATGAAATATCTCCTTAACCTACACGGCTAGGGAGATATTTGCATTTAACCACTTAACTGCCCACTGTAAATATACGTCAGCAGAATGGCACCGACAGGCAGAATCACGTACATATACGTGATTGCCTTTGTATAGTTGGGGGGTCCGATCGGACCCCCCTTCTTTACAGTGGGTGGTCGTTTTACCTTCAGGAGCGATCCGGCATGAGGGGACGGCCGTTCGATTCCGGCCACCCCCTCTCGATCGCTCCCGGCGAATGAGAGAGCTTCCCCTGCCTGCCAGGAAGGAGGAAGTGATGTCATCTCTC
Source organism: Rana muscosa (assembly GCA_029206835.1). Taxonomy (NCBI): domain Eukaryota; kingdom Metazoa; phylum Chordata; class Amphibia; order Anura; family Ranidae; genus Rana; species Rana muscosa. Next base: position 56,895,543 of record CM055116.1, on the reverse strand, counting down.
CTGGGGCGCTCACATATACCGAGCGCCGTACAGGAGAAGATGCAGGTTAGTACACAAAACAGCACACTGACACCAGGACACATAGGCACATATATCGCCCCCCCCAGATCACCCCCCAGCCCCCAGTCACAGTGTCACTGATTGCAGTGACCATTTATTTAGTGATCACTGCAATCAGTGACATTTGTGACTGTAAAAGTGTCACTACATTTAGTTTTAGGTCCAGTGTAGCCCCCTAACCCCCCCCTAATAAAGGTTTAACCCCCTGATCACCCCCCAGATAACCCTTTCACCCCCTAGCACCGCCGTCACTAAGCAATCATTTTTCTGATCGATGTCTTAGCGTCGGTGATGCTGATCGGTAGCCAGTAATTTTTTTTAGGTTCGCCGCAGGTTTTTATAGCGTCGGGTACCCCCATATATTACCTAATGAAGGTTTAACCCCCTTGATCGCCCCCCAGGTAACCCTTTCACCCCCTATCACCACTGTCACTAAGTTATAATTTTTCTGATCGATGTCTTAGCGTCGGCGATGCTGATCGGTAGCCAGTAATTTTTTTTAGGTTCGCCGCAGGTTTTTATAGCGTCGGGTACCCCCATATATTACCTAATAAAGGTTTAACCCCCTTGATCACCCCCCAGGTAACCCTTTCACCCCCTAGCACCGCCGTCGCTATGCGATCATTTTTCTGATCGATGTCTTAGCGTCGGTGATGCTGATCGGTAGCCAGTAATTTTTTTTAGGTTCGCCGCAGGTTTTTATAGCGTCGGGTACCCCCATATATTACCTAATAAAGGTTTAACCCCCTTGATCGCCCCCCAGGTAACCCTTTCACCCCCTATCACCACTGTCACTAAGCGATAATTTTTCTGATCGATGTCTTAGCGTCGGCGATGCTGATCGGTAGCCAGTAATTTTTTTTACGTTCGCCGCAGGTTTTTATAGCGTCAGGTACCCCCATATATTATCTAATAAAGGTTTAACCCCCTGATCGCCCCCCAGGTAACCCTTTCACCCCCTATCACTACTGTCGCTAAGCAATCGTTTTTATGATCGTTGTCTTAGTGTCGGTGATGCCGATAGGTAGCCAGTAATTTCTTTTTAGGTTCGCCGTCAGGTTTTTATATAGCGTCAGGTACCCCCATATATTACCTAATAAAGGTTTTAACCCCCTAATTGCTCCTAGTTAACCCTTTCACCAGTGATCATCATATAAGTGTTACGGGTGACGCTGGTTAGTTAGTTTGCTTTTTATAGTGTCAGGGCACCCGCCGTATATAACCCAATAAAGGTTTAACCCCCTGATCGCCCGGCGGGTGATATCAGTTAGGTTTTAGCGTCAGAGAGGGTCTGCGTCACACCCCAGGCAGCGTCAGGTTAGTGCCAGTAGCGCTAACACCCACACGTGAAGCATACACCCCCCTTAGTGGTATAGTATCTGATCAGCTCAATATCTGATCTGATCAGATCTATACTAGCGTCCCCAGCAGTTTAGGGTTCCCAAAAACGCAGTGTTAGCGGGATCAGCCCAGATACCTGCTAGCACCTGCGTTTTGCCCCTCCGTCCAGCCCAGGCCACCCAAGTGCAGTATCGATCGATCACTGTCACTTACAAAACACAACACACATAACTGCAGCGTTCGCAGAGACAGGCCTGATCGCTGCGACTCCAGTGCTGTAGGAGGTGATTTCACCACCACAGTTAAAAAAAAAAGCATATATGCCGAAGCATTGGGGCAGCAGGGGCGGAGGAGCGATTTTGCTCCTAATGCCGCGTACATACGGTCGAAATTCCGACGGAGGCTTGCCCGTGGAAAAGTCTGACCATGTGTACGCGGCATAACTTTTGCGAGAAGATGCCCCCATGCTTCGGCATATATAAATGGTGCATGTATGCCCATCATTAGAAGTGGGTGGATGAAGGGCGGTATTCTAATGGTGGGCATACCCACCGATCAATCTTTTTTTTTCGTTCAGCCAACAGGCTGCATGAAAAAAAAGATTACAATACATGTCCAACAAGGACCAGCAACGTACTGGTATGTTGCTGGACTTTGAATGTTTATACCAGAATGATGCCTGTGGGTTTAGGTATCATCTTGGTATCATTCTTTTCAGCCAGCGGCCGGCTTTCATGTAAAAGCAATCCTAGTGGCTAATTAGCCTCTGGACTGCTTTTACAAGCAGTGGGAGGGAATGTCCCCCCCCCCCCCCCGGATATAAAAAGCGCCATTGGGAAATTGGGAAAGCATTTTATCACACCGATCTTGGTGTGGTCAGATGCTTTGAGGGCAGAGGAAAGATCTAGGGTCCAATAGACCCCAGTTTTTTCAAAAAAGAGTACCTGTCATTACCTATTGCTATCATAGGGGATATTTACATTCCCTGAGATAACAATAAAAGTGATAAAAATAAATAAATATGGAAGCAACAGTTTAAAAATAAAATAAAAAAGCAAAATTAATAATAAAAAAAAAAAAAGCACCCCTGTCCTGCCCTGCTCTTGCCCAATGGCGAACGCAAGCGTCGGTCTGGTGTCATATGTAAACAGCAATTGCACCATGCATGTGAGGTATCACCGCGAAGGTCAGATCGAGGGCAGTAATTTTAGCAGTAGACCTCCTCTGTAAATCTAACGGGGTAACCTGTAAATGCTTTTAAAGGCTTTTACAAATGTATGCAGTTTGTCGCCAATGCGCGTTTGTGCGAAATTTTAAAGCATGTCGTGTTTGGTATCTATGTACTCGGCCTAAGATCATCTTTTTTATTTCATCAAACATTTGGGCAATATAGTGTGTTTTAGTGCATTAAAATTAAAAAAAGTGTATTTTTTCCCAAAAAAATGCGTTTGAAAAATCGCTGCGCAAATACTGTGTAGAAAAAAAAAAATGCAACACCCACCATTTTATTCTGTAGGGCCTTTGCTTTAAAAATATATATAATGTTTGGGGGTTCAACATAATTTTCTTGCAAAAAAAAATATGTTTTCATGTAAACAAAAAGTGTCAAAAAGGGCTTTGTCTTCAAGTGGTTAGAAGAGTGGATGATGTGTGACATAAGCTTCCTAATGTTGTGTATAAAATGCCAGAACAGTTCAAAACCCCCCCAAATGACCCCATTTTGGAAAGTAGACACCCCAAGCTATATACTGAGAGGCATGTCGAGTCCATGGAATATTTTATATGTTGACACAAGTTGCGGAAAAAATACAATTTATTTATTTTTTTGCACAAAGTTGTCACTAAATGATATATTGCTCAAACATGCCATGGGCATATGTGGAATTACACCCCAAAATACATTCTGTTGCTTCTCCTGAGTACGGGGATACCACATGTGTGAGACTTTTTGGGAGCCTAGCCGCGTACGGAACCCCAAAAACCAAGCACCGCCTTCAGGCTTTCTAAGGGTGTCAATTTTTGATTTCACTTCTCACTGCCTATCACAGTTTCGGAGGCCATGGAATGCCCAGATGGCACAAAACCCCCCCAAATGACCCCATTTTGGAAAGTAGACACCCCAAGCTATTTGCTGAGAGGTATTGTGAGTATTTTGCAGATCTCGCTTTTTGTCACAAAGTTTTGAAAATTGAAAAAAAAAAGAAAAAAAAAAAAATGTTCTTTCTTCATTTTCAAAAACAAATGAGAGCTGTAAAATACTCACCATGCCTCTCAGCAAACAGCTTGGGGTGTCTACTTTCCAAAATGGGGTCATTTGGGGGGGTTTTGTGCTATTTTGGCATTTTATGGCCTTTAAAACTGTGATAGGTAGTGAGGAGTGAAATCAAAAATTTGCGCCCTTAGAAATCCTGGAGGCGGTGCTTGGTTTCCGGGGTCCCGTACGTGGCTAGGCTCCTAAAAAGTCCCACACATGTGGTATCCCCGTACTCAGGAGAAGCAGCAGAATGTATTTTGGGGTGCAATTCCACATATAACCATGGCATGTGTGAGCAATATATCATTTAGTGACAACTTTTTGTAATTTTTTTTTTTTTTTTGTCATTATTCAATCACTTGGGACAAAAAAAAAATATTCAATGGGCTCAACAAGCCTCTCAGCAATTTCCTTGGGGTGTCTAATTTCTAAAATGGGGTAATTTGGGGGGGTTTTGTACTGCCCTGTCATTTTAGCACCTCAAGAAATGAGATAGGCAGTCATAAATTAAAGAATTGGAAAAAAATATAAAGAAACTGCGCTATAGTGTAAAACCTGGTAAATAATTAAATTTAACTAGAAAAAAGGGAAATAAAGGAAAGCAGCAACTATTCTGAAAACAATCATCAGTGCATGTAAATAAGAAAAAATATATATATAGTCGCGCTAACTTATGACTGAACATAAGCCCACCACTGAATAATTGAAAAAAATCCAAATAATATAGTCATAAATTAAAATCTGTGTAAATTCCAGAAAATGTACCCTAGTTTGTAAACGCTATAACTTTTGCGCAAACCGATAAATATACGCTTATTGACATTTTTTTTACTAAAGACATGTGGCTGAATACATTTTGGCCTAAATGTATGACTAAAATTGAGTTTATTCGATTTTTCTTATAACAAAAAGTAGAAAATATCATTTTTTTTCAAAATTTTCGGTCTTTTTCCGTTTATATCGCAAAAAATAAAAATCGCAGAGGCAATCAAATACCATTAAAAGAAAGCTCTATTTGTGGGAAGAAAAGGACGCAAATTTCGTTTGGGTACAACATTGCATGTCCGCACAATTTACAGTTAAATCAGCGCAGTGCAAAATTCTGAATTCACCTCTGGTCCTTTAGCTACCAAATGGTCCGGGGCTTAAGTGGTTAAATGCGGCGACGCTGACGTCATGCGCATGGGGTTAACCCCATTCACAAATTCGGCTAGGTCGCAACATTCGAAGACATAGCCGAATTCGATGGCGCACGTCACGTCTTCGCCGCTCCGGCCAATCACAGCGCCGGAGCGGCGCTGTGATTGGCTGCAGCGGCGATACCCGGAAGTAACCTTCCGGCTATCGCCGCAGCGATGGATGCGGCTGAAGAGGGAGACGAGGACGGCTTCGGGGGCCCCGATCTAAGGTAAGTGATGCATAATGAGCTATTATGCTAGTCATAATAGCTCATTATGCCTTTCTCTTACAGCTAGTTAAAAAAAAAAAAAAAAAAATTTAGGAGGGTTTACAACCACTTTAAATGTCAATGACCTGTTATATTATATGGATTTAGGAATGCATCAACCCTTCTCAAAAGGAAAAAAAGCTGAGCTGGCTTAAACTAATTCTGGAGGGAGTCTGTTCCAAATATTCACAGCTCTTACTGTGAAGAAGCCTTTCCGTATAATGTGAGGCTCCTACAGACTCCCCCCCCCCCCCCCCCCCCGCCCCTTGTGTCCAAAGGTATGGACTTTCAGTTGAAGATCTGAAGGTAATGTAAATGGACTACGGGTGCTCTAATTACTGTACTAATTTTCCATTGAGAATTACGATTTCATCTGCCATGGTGGCAAACAGGACTTGTAAGTTCATTAACCTGCAGATTTGTGAATGACAGGGTTATGTGAGAACCCCGCATGCTGTCCGAAGGGGGGGTGGTGGCAGACAGTCGGTTTGGCAGTGTGAGTCCCATTTGTACCATTTTTATACACTCTAAATACGGGTGTAGCATGGTTCAAAAGGTAAAGTTGGCTTTTAATGTTGGGGTGCCACAAACTGTATATGTACAGCGGATGTACAGCCGCTGCTGTGTGCTGGGACTCTGTGCTCAATCACGCTGTCACCAACAACTCTTGGTCACTGTGTACGATAAGATAACTTAAATTCCACCGTTTTTTTTTTGAATTTTGTATCTTTTTCTCTTTCTTTTTCAGGTCCACAGAGGAAATCATAGCACTTTTTATATCCATTACGTTTGTGCTGGATGCACTTAAAGGGATTATAAAAAGTAAGTGACTTGTACCTTGTGTTTATGTATCCTAGCATTTAAGTCCCCGCTTAGACCCACACCAGCCTGGTAATAGATAGCGATATTAATAGTCGGAGCTCATCACTTTTTATACATGGGGAATTTTAATCTTGGAATCATGTGTGGGGTGTACGGGTGGGAGGGGGGGGTCTGCACTTGAAAGAACATTCTTAGACTGAAGTTTTATGAGGAGCTGACAGGCGGCGTTGGGGTCACATGAGCTGTTGTTGAGTTTCCCCTTTCAGTCCTTGTTCTTTTTTTGGATTCTCGTTATTTACACAGATATGAATATCCCAATAAACCAACTATGTGATTTTTTTTTTTTAAAGCCAGCCTTACATGGATCTTTTGAATTTGACTGGTTCAGCACCCCCCGTCCGCATACCCCAACAACCACAGCCCAGGGTTGTCGGGAAGAAGCCCTTGTCCCCATGGGAACAAGGTGCTTTGGAGTGGGGGGCCGCAGAGCCCCCCCCCTGCCCCAAAGCATCCACCCCCCCATGTTGAGAGCATGTGGACTGGGTACAGTTCTGGAGGGGGGCACTTGCTCCCCCCCCTATTTTGACCTGCTTGGATAAGGGTCTGGTATGGATTTTGGGGGGGGCCCAACAGCAATTTTTTTTAATTTTGCGTAGAGCTCCCCTTAAAATCTATGCCAGACCCAAAGGGCCTCGTATGGATTTTGGGGGGGACCCCATGCCATTTTTTTTTTTACATTTTGCATAGGTTCCCTTAAAATCTATGCCAGACTCAAAGGGCCTAGTATGGATTTGGGGGGGACCCCATGCCATTTAAACAAAAATAATTGTTTTTTGTTTTTTAGCCAATTTCAATCCATGTATGGGCAGGCTGGTTGTACAACCAGCCTGTTGGATTTTCCCTGCTCGATCCATGCACTCTGATGGCAGGGGAAGTCTCCCTGCTGTCAGAACACAAAGGCTCAACAGGGAGAATCCCCCCCCCCCCAATCCCATGTGTGGATGGGGGAATCGAGTCCTGGGCTGCTTTTAAGCTGGCCAAAGATTGAGATTTGATCCATCTATGAGCAGGCAGGCTGGTTGCAATCCCATCTATCAGTTTCCGCACAACCAGCCTGTTGTATTTTTTATTTTTTTTGCATGCATTCACTGTCGGTGGCTATGGCAGCCAGCAGTAATTCATTATCTTCTGCCGGTAGGGAAGGCTCTCCGCCAGCAAAACACAATAGTGCTGTGGGAGGAATTTCCACCTGTGGTGCAAGGAATTGAAGACCGCACTATAGCTGAATGATGGCTACAGCGCAGTCATCCAGTTCTGGGAGGTCAACATATGACAGTCGTCTCCTATGATCGCGTCCGCAGCTGGGCCTAGGCGGTGCGCTCTGTGTTCGCATTGACCTCTAGACACTGATGAACGCGGATTGAGGTGAAGAGCCAATCAGCGACTCTTTACCACGTGATCAGCTGTATCCAATACCAGCTGATCACTGCTTCAATGGAAGCCGGTTGCCGGCTCTCTTCACTGCTCCTTCCCACAGGGGAAAAGAGATGATAATCGGCTTCTACAAAAGTGCTGCCAATTGGTGCCCACCGCTGCTGCCAATTGGTGCCCACCAGTGTTTCTCCTCATCATGGTCACCTATCAGTGCCACCTATCCGTCCCTCTTCATCAGCGCACATCAGTGAAGGTGAAAAATTAATTATGATTAAATACCACCCAAAAAAAAATAAAAAATCTATTTCTGTAAAGAAAATAAAAGACAAATTAAATTTGGGTACAGTGTTGTATGACCGCGCAATTGTCATTCAAAGTGCAACAGCGCTGAAAGGTGGCCTGGGCAAGAAGGGGGTGAAAGTGCCCTGTGGGCAAATGGTTAAAATGTTGTAATCTTTAGGTTGCTTTAGACACAAATTTTACCTGCTCTTCCACTTTGCAGTGCAGATTAGGTAATTGCTTGTAAAGGTGAATAGTTATACACCAGATATCCCTCCTGTAGATTTTTTTTTTTTCTGGACATGAAAATGTGGAAACAAATCCAGACAATCACATTGTTTGATTTGGAAATAATTTATTTGCAAATTCTGGTGGAAAATAAGTATTTGGTCACCTACAAACAAGCAAGATTTCTGGCTCTCACAGACCTGTATCTTCTTCTTTAAGAGGCTCCTCTGTCCTCCACTCATTACCTGTATTAATGGCACCTGTTTGAACTTGTTATCAGTGGCACTCAAACCCCCTTCTGCTGTCCTCCCAATTAGCAGCCTGAAAGGGAAAAACCTTTTGAGAGCTTTTGATGAGTAATAAGGTGGACCATCAGATATGTGAAAGGATACACAATAGTGGGCGCAGTCCCAGGTCATGGGCTGCTAAATGCGCTAATCGGTCTGGGAGCCCCTTCTGATGGTCTTTTGGGGCACTGCATTGTTTTCTCACTTTGAACAAAATCTCCTTACCTGGGAAGTGTCTGGAAAGTTTCACTGCATGGGGGTGGCCATCAGAAAGGGCTCCCAGACTATTTATTGCATTTGGCAGCCCAAGACCTGGGACTGCACCTGGGAGAGGCTGAACCCAGGCCGAAACTACCCTAGGCAGAGTATTGATTGGAGGTGAGACGGGGAGTGACATTTGATGTAGAAATTTGTGTGTGTATATATATATGTGTGTATGTATGTATATGTATATATATATATATATATATATATATATATACACACACTCAACTGGAATGGAACTCTTTGGAAGAATATATACCAAAAAGCCCATTTGAGCTTTCTTTAGTTAGCTTATCTACTTCTGGTAAACGTATATCCAAATTAGGTGCCGGTTCTTCTCGGGAGGTGTTGGTGACTATCTTTTATCACCTGCCTGTTTGAAGGATGAAGGAGGAGTTTTTCTCATCTGAAGGACGGTTTCTTCAATATATACACGCGCACACACACACACACACACGTGCACACATATACACATATACACATACATATATACACACTGGCCACTTTATTTCCACCTTGCTAGTACCGGGTTGGACCCCCCTTTGCCTTCAGAACTGCCTTCATTCTTCATGGCACAGATTCAGCAAGGTGTTGGAATCACTCCTCAGAGATTTTGGCCCATAGTGACATGATAGCATTACGCAGTTGCTGCAGATTTGTCGGCTGCACATCCATGATGGGCATCTCCCGTTCCGTTCCACCACATCTCAAAGGTGCTCTATTGCAGTGGTCATCAACTCCTGTCCTCAGGGCCCACTAACAGGCCAGATTTTATGTATTACCTTGGGGAGATGCAGACTAGAACACACACACACACACACACACACACACACACACACACACACACACACACACACACACACACACACTGGCCACTTTATTAGGTACACCTTGCTAGTACCGGGTTGGACCCCCTTTGCCTTCAGAACTGCCTTCATTCTTCGTGGTATAGATTCAGCAAGGTTTTGGAAACATTCCTCAGATTATGGCCCATATTAACATGATGGCATCACGCAGTTGCTGCAGATTTGTTGGCTGTACATCCATGATGCGAATCTCTCGTTTAACCACATCCAAGAGGTGCTATTTTGGATTGAGATCTGGTGACTGACTGTGGAGGCCATTGGAGTACAGTGACCTCATTGTCATGTTCAAGAAACCAGTGGTGAGATGATTTGAGCTTTGTGACATGGTGCATTATCCTGCTGGAAGGAGCAATCAGAAGATGGGAACACTGTAGTCAGAAAGGGATGGACATGGTCAGCAACAATATTTGGGTAGGCCGTGGTGTGTAAATGATGCTCAACTGGTACTAAGGGGCCCAAAGTCTGCCAAGAAAATATCCCCCACACCATTACACCTGAGATCTGGTGTAATGGTGCATTATACTGCTGGAAGGAGCCATCAGAAGACTGGTACACTGTAGTCGTAAAGGGATGGACATGGTCATCAACAATACTCAGGTAGTCCGTGGTGTTTACACAATGCTCAATTAGTGCAAAGTGTGCCAAGAAAATATCCCCCACACCATTACACCACCAGCCTGAAGCGTTGGATGGATCCATGGATGGATCCATGCTTTTATGTTTATGCCAAATGCTGACCCGACCATCTGAAGGTTGCAGCTGAAATCGAGACTCATCAGACCAGGCAACCTTTTTCCAATCTTCTATTGTCCAATTTTGGTGATCCTGTGCGAATTGTAGCATCAGTTTCCTGTTCTTAGCTGACAGGAGTGGCACCCGGTGTGGTCTTCTGCTGCTGTAGCTCATTTGTTTCAAGGTTCAATGTGTAACGTTGGTTATTTGAGTTACTGTTGCCTTTCTATCATCTCAAACCCATTCTCCTCTGACATCAAGAAGTCATTCTCCTCTACACAACTGCTGCTCACTGGATATTTTCTCTTTTTCGGACCAATTCTCTGTAAACCCGAGAGATGGTTGTGCGTGAAAATCCCAGTAGATCAGCAGTTTTTGAAATACTCAGACCAGCCCGTCTGCCACCAACAACCATGCCACGTTCAAAGTCACTTAAATCCCCTTTCTTCCCTATTCTGATGCTTGGTTTGAATTTCAGCAAGTCCTTTTCACCATGTCTAGATGCCTAAATGTATTGAGTTGCTGCCATGTGATTGGCTGATTAGCAATTTGTTACCAAGCAATTGAACAGGTGTACCTAATAAAGTGGCTGGTGGGTGTATATTGATTTAGGCCCCTTTCACACTGCTGCGATTTCAAAGTTGTGCGATTTTTGCCGCGATTTCAGGGAATGCCTGTGTAACTGCCATCAAAGTCGGGCCAGAGTAGTGCAGGGACTACTTTGAAGTCTGAACGACTTGAAGTCGTACTAATATGAATGGTTGTCATTGGAAATCATGGGAACGACTTGTCATGCTACTTTGCAGTCCCAAATCATGGGACAAGTTGTACAAGTGTGAAAGGGGCCTTATGGACCTTTCTATTTTATATTCACATTTTTTGGGGTTTTGAGTTGCTGTTTACTATGGCAATATCTCATAGTGTGTTTGCAGCTGTATTTTTGAGGTGTTTTGTTTTATTTTGATGCACAAGCACAGTTTTATTTTTTAAGTGTACAATACCCCTGTGTTTTCTGCAGCTGTGTCTTTGCCTTTGTAGTCATGTTTTGTAACTTGCTGGGCTCTCTCCATCCTCCCATACCCGTGCAGGACAGGTCAGACTGGAGGAGAGACCTCTTTGAAGGGTGGCTTATTACGTGAAAACTGCAGAAATTAACCCTTATGCCGCGTACACACGACCGTTTTTTAATGTGGTCATTAAAAACGATCGTGTGTATGCTCCAGAGCCTTTTTTTGCGACGTGAAATATGGGCATTAAAAATTTGGAACATGCTCTATTTTTTCTCGTCGTTTTTTTCTCGCCGTGAAAAACGGCCGTGTGTAGGCTTTAATGACGTGAAAAAACCGCGCATGCTCAGAAGCAAGTTATGAGATGGGAGCGCTCGTTCTGGTAAAATGAGCGTCCATAATGGAGAGAGCACATTCGTCACGCTGTAACGGACTGAAGAGCACGAGGCTGAAAAGCGTGAATTGTCTCTCACCAAACTTTACTAACACGAGGATCAGCGAAAGCAGCCCAAAGGGTGGCACCATCCGAATGGAACTTCCCCTTTTATAGTTCCGTCGTACATTTCGTACGTCACCGCGCTTTGTTCAAACATTTTTTTTCATGATCGTGTGTAGGCAAGGCAGGCTTGAGAAGAATCGCGTCGAGAAAAACGTTGTTTTTTTCAATGACCTTAAAAACGGCCGTGTGTACGCGGCATTACATTTTACCCAACAAGGCTCATTTTTATTTCCGAATTAATGAACTTCTGAGTGAAGGACCACTAAACCCGAAACAAAGTGTGGCATGATGTGACCTAGGTGCCTCAGAATCTCCATGTACACCTGAGATTTGCCATCAATCAGAGGTGCTTGCAATGCGTAGCACAAAATACGAGATGTTTATTTCTGTTTGGATGACACCGCGGGTTAGACTTTTCCACACCAGTTAGCACATCTCGGCCTCCTGCGTCTCGGGGGGGGGGGGGGTGACGAGGGACGGCTGCGGCTCTCAGGAAGCTCTGTTGAAACATCTGGATCCAGCTGACGCGGGAGGTCACTACGCACAACACGGGCTCAGCACTCTGACACCTGTTCCCCTCCGCCGTACTTACTGACGTTTCCGAATGGCGAACAAATAAACCTTCCTGGCTTTTCAACATTCTAAAAAAGATGAAAGGAAGAAGCAGGGGAAAAATCCTGTTTTCAGGGGATGGAGAGTGCTGGCAGTCCACAGGCTCTCGGTTGGGTCACCTGTAACCCCTCTGAATGCCATAAACTACCGTATATACTCGAGTATAAGCCGAGTTTTTCAGCACATTTTTTTGTGCTGAAAATGCCTCCCTCGGCTTATACTCGAGTCACCTTTTTGCGCCCGATCTCCCGGACTTTGGGGACCCGGTACCGGCCGGCCGTAGGTCCCCTGGACCCCAAACTTGGCACACATGTAGCCCCTGTGCAAAGTTTGTTGTCCGGGGGACCTACGGCCGGGGAGCACCAATTTTTTTAAAGCTGTGCACCCCTTCCATAGACTTGCATGTTAAACGGTCATTTCTCCAGTGAATTTGGGGACCCGGTACTGGCCGGCCCTAGGTCCCCTAGACCCGGGAACTTGTCACACATGTAGCCCCATTTCTCCTCTACAAGTGTGCAGTTTGTTGTCTGGGGGACCTACGGCCGGGGAGCAGAGATTCCCAAACCTGGGAACCCCTTCCATAGACTCCCATGTTAAACCTCAGTCTAGTCATGGGCACAGTGAGGCATGCAGATGGACACCCTAGGCCAGTGATGGCTAACCTTGGCACCCCAGATGTTTTGGAACTGCATTTCCCATGATGCTCCACTACACTGCAGAATGTATGAGCATCATGGGAAATGTAGTTCCAAAACATCTGGGGTGCCAAGGTTCACCATCACTGCCCTAGGCTTACACTCGTCAATACGTTTTCCCAGTTTTTTGTGGTAAAATTAGGTGCCTCGGCTTATATTCGGGTCGGCTTGTACTCGAGTATATACAGTATTTCTATGGCTTCTGAAAGTGTACCTTCAAATATAAAGTGCAGCACTATATCTTTAGCCTTTACACGCACATGAACTTTAATGGCATCCCAGTCTTAGTCCATAGGGTTCAATATAGAGTCGGTCCACCCGTTGCAGCTATAGCAGCTTCAACTCTTCTGGGAAGGCCGTCCACAAGGTTTAGGAGTCTATGGGAATGTTTGACCATTCTTCCAGAAGCGCATTTGTGAGGTCAGGCACTGATGTTGGACGAGAAGGCCTGGCTCGCAGTCTCCACTCTAATTCATCCCAAAGGTGTTCTGTTGGGTTGAGGTCAGGATTCTGTGCAGGCCAGTTAAGTTCCTCCACCCCAAACTCGCTCATCTATGTCTTTTATGGACCTTGCTTTGTGCACTGGGTAATAATTTTATTATTGCCTAATAGAGCTGCAACTAACGATTATTTTTTCTGTTGACTAATCTAGCGATTATTTTTTCGATTAGCCGACTACTCTAACGATTTATTTTGACTTTGATTTAAGAAGTTTGTTGTCGTTTTCCAATCGAGTTGGGTACCAACCTAATCTGATGTAAATATAGATTCAAATGTATATTTAAGTTTGCAAAACATGAGGCCATGTGGATCTACCCAGTCTCCCATAGCTAATGGTTTGTGTATATCCATATAGCTGAGTCAGTAGGGAGCGCTATATATATATATATATATATATATATATATATATATATTTAGGGCTGTTACTGATTAAAATTTTCGTGTTCGATTAATCGTTTTTTTTTATCGATTAATCGACTAATTTCGATTAATTATAACGCACATACAGATCCAACTACTTTTAGCTGATCTCCTTGCAGGCCGATTCCCAGTGCAGCTACCAACCACTGGAAAAATGATTAGCAGGATACAAAAAACACACAAAGGCAGCGCTCGATGGGAATAGCATTAAAACTTTTATAGTCTTCAAGTAGGTAACAAAATAAATATTGCACTGGAGATAAAATCGATGAAGCTACATAAACTGTAAAAATTATGCGAATAATACCAAACGGTAGCAAAAGCAGTCATAAAAACACGTAGCTAAATATGATACTGGTATAAAAATGTGTACAATGATACCACTGCTGAATCCAGATGAGAAGGGGCTAACATCAGTCCGTCGGCATGTAGATGTCCCGTGAAGGGAACTATCACAACTCCCAGTGGATGGCTGTAGAATCCCAGGTTGATAGAGGGAAGTGTAACAGCCCTTGCGTGTGGCAGATAGTAAGGTCCCGCCGGCATGCAGATATGAAGGCACAGCAAAGGAGCCCTTCAGATGGACACGGCAAGCCCCGACGGTGTCTGTGACGTCACCAGATCTCCGACGGATCTCCCTGAAGACCCGGAAGCCGGCGGAGAAGTGAGTACCGATCAAAATAATTAATCGATTAATCGAGGAATTAATAGTTAATTTCCACAGCCCTAATATATATATAGTTGTTACTACTTAGATCAGACCATGGTATTTAGTCATCTCCATAGAGCTTCTTTTAAACACATTTGAAAACATGCTTTGCAATCTTATACATCAGAAGGAAGTGATATAGTGCCCACTTTATAGTGTTTTGGATTGAATTTTAAAATCCAAAACACTTTTCAATGTCTTCCGTATTTGAAGTGCATTAATTGTATGGTTGTACAGACTTACGCACTGGTTTCCGTGATTTCTACTCGCTGCCCAGCGACTGCGCAGTGTGGATGGAGACTCGGCTTACCATTTCAGTGTGATGATCCCCGCACTTCCGCCCTTTGCCTGGCAGTGTTTACATTCACAACCAGGCTGGGGCGGCCACGAGATCAGCATGCCCGCGAGATGAGTGCGACGCGTCGACGCCTTTTCACGCATGACGACGTATTTCCGTAGTCGACGTAATCGATTACGTCGACGCGTCGTTGCAGCACTATTGCCTAAGCACCAAGTTGCCTTCATTTTAAAATTGTTGAAATTTTGTTTCTACTAAGCTCCTGAAACAATTAGATATTTGAATTTTGTTCATTTATTATTTCTTATTTTTGTCTTTCAGTATTCAGAAAGTATTATCTGGAAGCCCCCGATTCCTATCTCCATGATTATAAAGCATCCCATGAGTCCTTGCTGAACACGACGAGCCTGACGCCTGATATCTTCTATAACTCCACCTTCAATAACTCCATCCTGCACAATCAGAGCCTGGATCACGACGATGCCCAGCATGGGAAGGAGTCCGCCGTCCTCAGTCTCATGCTGATGTTTGGGACCCTCTGGCTGGGTCACACCCTCTACCAGTTTAAGAAGAGGTGAGATGAGAACACGGAGGCTGTTTTCCAGTTCTCAATTATTGTGCGTGATGATCTGCCCAGCCACCAGTGTGTTCAAAGAGAAACCCCACTTTTGTTACAAAAAAAAAAAAAAAAAAAACCTTCCCATCTAGGTTTGTTACATACATTGAAAGGGCTTTTTGAATTAAATAAAATAGGGCAGCACAGTGAAAAATAAAAAAGAATTGGGTTGTGGAACTTTAAATAAGGCATGGATATGGATGGGTAGGGATCTAGGATATCGAAAAAAAGTAATTTGTCACAATCCCTTGAAGGAAGTCTCTGTGGCCATAAAGAATTGCTGGGTAATTGATCCAATAAATGAAAATCAATAGGCAGATATGAAAATAATATATTGTAATGTATCATATTGAATAATACAAAGATCATGCATACAGAGGCAGAATACATATAGTGTTGATCACATTTTACATATTTGATCTTCACAATGAATGGACATGATTAAAACAGCAAAACCAATCAGAAATGGACATACAGATTAAGTGAACATAATTATCTTAATGATTGGGTAAAACATAGCAATTAATGAAAATCATAATTGGGCAGACTTGGCTTGGCATCCCTGAGTATAGACTCAACGCGTTTCTAGGCGTTTAAAGCCAGTCATCAGGAGTGGGGTGCGTAGATATCAACTACAGGAAAAATAAATTGGATAAGTAGGTCAATGGAGTCTCAGGAATGAATCATGCTTTCAAAGAGAGAGCAAGGTTATAGATTGATACATTACCAGTGGCAACGGATGGAGAGTCCTTGGACCATGGGGGATCTTTCCCTGCCTCAACCCCGGGGGAGACAGTTTATCCAGGGCCATCATCCCACTCCCATCTGGGGGTCACTGGTCAACCTATCTGGGCTTTGCCATTGGTAATGTATCAATCTATAACCTTGCTCTCTCTTTGAAAGCATGATTCATTCCTAAGACTCCATTGACCTACTTATCCAATTTATTTTTCCTGTAGTTGATATCTACGCACCCCACTCCTGATGACTGGCTTTAAATGCCAAGAAACGCGTTGAGTCTATACTCAGGGATGCCAAGCCAAGTCTGCCCAATTGTGATTTTCATTAATTGCTGTGTTTTACCCAATCATTAGGATAATCACGTTCACTTAATCTGTATGTCCATTTCTGATTGGTTTTGCTGTTTTAATCATGTCCATTCATTGTGAAGATCAAATATGTAAAATGTGATCAACACTATATGTATTATGCCTCTGTATGCATGATCTTTGTATTATTCAATATGATACATTACAATATATTATTTTCATATCTGCCTATTGATTTTCATTTATTGGATCAATTACCCAGCAATTCTTTATGGGCACAGAGACTTCCCTTAAGGGATTGTGACAAATTACTTTTTTTTCGATATCCTAGATCCCTACCCATCCATATCCATGCCTCATTTAAAGTCCCACAACCCAATTCTTTTTTATTTTTCATATAGTACCAGGGATGGAGGCATGGGTATGTCTAATTATGGGCTCCAGCTGGTCACTCGCTTTAATCAGGGCAGCACAGTGGTTGGCATGTCTGCCTTGCAGCAGAGGGGTCCTTGGTTTGAATCCCAGACAGGACATGCATGGATTTTGCATGTACCCCCTCAGTTCCTCCCACACTCCAAATACATACCTAGTAGGTTATTGCCTCCTCTCTCTAAATTGGTGTGCGTGTGTGTGTGTAAGTGTAAATTTTATATACACTCACCGGCCACTTTATTAGGTAGACCTTGCTAGTACCGGGTTGGACCCCCCCTTTGCCTTCAGAACTGCATTCATTCTTCGTAGCATAGATTCAACAAGGTGTTGGAATCACTCCTCAGAGGTTTTGGTCCATAGTGACATGATAGCATCACGCAGTTGCTGCAGATTTGTCGGCTGCCCATCCATAATGGGCATCTACCGTTCCACCACATCTCAAAGGTGCTCTATTGCAGTGGTCATCAACCCTGTCCTCAGGGCCCACTAACAGGCCAGATTTTATGTATTACCTTGGGGAGATGCAGACTAGAATACTGCAATCACTGAACAGCAAATGATATCACCTGTGATGTATTTCAGTTATCTTGCAAACCGTGCCTGTTAGTGGGCCCTGAGGACAGGCGTTGATGACCACTGCTCTATTGGATTGAGATCTGGTGACTGTGGAGTCCATTGGCGTACATTGACCTCATTGTCATGTTAAGAAATCAGTGGTGAGATGATTGGAGCTTTGTGACATGGTGCATTATCCTGCTGGAAGGAGCCATCAGAAGATGGGGACACTGTAGTCATAAAGGGATGGGCCATAGTAAGCAACAATACTCAGGTAGGCCTTGGTGTTTACACAATGCTCAATTAGTGCAAAGTGTGCCAAGAAAATATCCCCCCACACCATTACACCACCACCAGCCTGAACCGTTGATACAAGGAAGGATGGATCCATGCTTTCATGTTGTTTACGTCAAATTCTGACCCGACCATCTGAATGTCGCAGCTGAAATCGAGACTCATCAGACCAGGCAACATTTTTCCAATCTTCTATTGTCCAATTTTGGTGATCCTGTGCGAATTGTAGCCTCAGTTTCCGGTTCTTAGCTGACAGGAGTGGCACCCGGTGTGGTCTTCTGCTGCTGTAGCCCATCTGTTTTAAGGTTAGATGTGTTGTGCATTCCGAGATGGTATTCTGCATGCCTTGGTTGTAATGAGTGACTATTTGAGTTACTGTTGCCTTTCTATCATCTGGAACCAGTCTGCCCATTCACCTCTGACATCAACAAGGCATTGTGTTCCACACAACTGCCAATCACTATAGGGTCTATAGTTTTTATCATAGTTTTTTTTTTTTTTTTTTTTTTAATGATCAAGACAGAATATCAACCAAAAATCCAGAAAAAAACACATAAAACAAATGTTATAAATTGAGTTGCAGTTTAGTGAGTAAAATAAGTATTTGATCGCCAAGCAAAACATGACTTAGTACTTGGTGGACAAACTTGTTGGCAAGCACAGAGGTCAGACGTTTCTAGTTGGTTACCAGGTTTGCCCAGTTTGCCAATTCTTTACAGATCCTTCTCTACATCCTTAAGGTTTCTTGGCTGTCGCTTGGCAACTCGAAGTTTCAGCTCCTTCCATAAATTTTCTATAGGATTAAGGTCTGGAGACTGGCTAGGCCACTCCATGACCTTAATGTGCTTCTTCTTAAGCCACTCCTTTTGTTGCCTTGGCGGTATGTTTTGGGTTCATGATGATGTTGGAAGACCCATCCACAACCCATCTTCAGGGAAGAAGGTTCTCAAGCAAGATTTTACAATACATGGCCCTGTCCATTGGTCCCTTAATGCGGCAGTCGGTCTGTACCTTTAGCAGAAAAACGGCCCCAAAGCATGTTTTTTTTCCCCTCTTTGCTTGACTGTAGGGAAGGTGTTCTTGGGGTTATAGTCAGCATTTTTCTTCCTCCAAACACGGTGAGTTGAGTCAATGCCAAAGAGCTAAATTTTGGTCTCATCTGACCACAGACCTTTCTCCCAATCCTTCTGTGAATCATTTAGATGGTCATTGGCATGACTGTACATGTGCCTTCTTGAGGAGGGGGACTCGCCGTGTTTGGAGGAAGAAAAATGCTTACTATAATCCTAAGAACACCATTCCTACGGTCAAGCACGGAGGTGGAAACATACTTTGGGACTGTTTCTCTGCTAAAGGTACAGACAAACTTTGTCGCTTCGAGAGGCCAATGGATGGGGCAATGTATAGTAAAACCTTGGATGTGAGCACCTTCTTCCCTCAGCCAGAACACTGGATGTCATGGATGAGTCTTTCAGCATGAGAATGACCCAAAACATACCGCCAAGGCAACAAAGGAGTGGCTTAAGAAAAAACACATTGAGGTCATGGAGTGGCCTAGCCAGTCTCCAGACCTTAATCCTATATAAAAAAAGGTATGGAGGGAGCTGAAACTTCGAGTTGCCAAGTGACTGCCAAGAAACCTTAAAAGTGGTTGTAAACCCATAAAAATTTTTTTTTTTTTTTTAAATCACCTGTAAGGAGAAAGCCATAATGAGCTAATATGACTAGCATAATAGCTCATTATGCATCACTTACCTTAGATCGGGGCCCCCGAAGCCGTCCTCGTCTCCCTCTTCAGCCGCAGCCATCGCTGCGGCGATAGCCGGAAGGTTACTTCCGGGTATCGCCGTTTCAGCCAATCACAGCGCCGCTCCGGCGCTGTGATTGGCCGAAGCGGCGAAGACGTGACTCCGCGCGCATAATCCGGCTAAGCCGAAGCATTGCTGGGACTTAGCCGGATTTGTGAATGGGATTAACCCTATGAATGCGCCGTTGTCTACGGCGCGCATGCGCCGTAGACACGGATGCATGTAATTTTTAGCAAATATCTCCTAAACCGTGTAGGTTTAGGAGATATTTCTTGCACCTACAGGTAAGCCTTAATCTAGGCTTACCTGTAGGTGCAAGTTGCGAAAATAGGATTTTTATAACAGCTTACCTGTAAAATCCTTTTCTTGGAGTACATCACGGGACACAGAGCGACATAGTCATTACTAATGGGTTATATAGATACCGTCAGGTGCTGGCACTGGCAACTTCCAAAACCGGAAGTACCCTCCCCTATATAAGCCCCTCCCATCCGGGAGCACCTCAGTTTTGTAGCAAAGCAATAAGTGTCCCCAAAGAGGGGCGGGAGCTCTGTGTCCCGTGATGTACTCCAAGAAAAGGATTTTACAGGTAAGCTGTTATAAAAATCCTATTTTCTTTCTCGTACATCACGGGACACAGAGCGACATAGTCATTACTAATGGGATGTCCTAAAGCAATGCCCAATGAGGGGGGGGGGATACACCATATATAAGCTGAGCGCTATCAGACATGAGGATCTTTTGCGGCCTGCAACACACTGCGCCCAAAGGCGACATCCTCCTGACTTCTAACGTCCACCTGGTAGAACCTAGTAAACGTGTGTACTGAAAACCATGTTGCGGCCTTACAGATTTGAGCCAGGGAGGCCTGGTGATGCACTGCCCATGAAGTTCCAACTGCTCTCGTGGAGTGCGCTCTAACTTTGAACGGAGGCGGTCTCCTTCTCAAGCCATAGGCTTGTATTATGACCTGTCGAATCCACTTGGCTAAAGTAGATTTTGACGCTGCCTGACCCTTTCTGGGGCCTTCCGGCAGAATAAACAAAGTATCCGTTCTGCGAATCTGAGCAGTGGCTTTTAGATAAGCTTTAACTGCTCTTACTACATCCAAAGAATGCCATAACTTTTCCTCTACCGAAGTAGGTTTGGGGAAAAAAGAAGGAAGAACCACATCTTGGTTCAAATGAAACCTCGATACCACCCTAGGAAGAAAGGCTGGATGAGGACGTAACACTACTCTATCCTTATGGATAACCAGATATGGCTCCTTACAGGACATAGCTGCTAATTCCGACACTCTTTTAGCCGAACAAATGGCTACTAGAAAAATCTATTTCCTGGTGAGAAGCACCAAAGAAATATGCTGTAATGGTTCAAATGGTTGTTTCTGTAGAACCGACAGAACCAAGTTTAGATCCCATGGACATATGGGAATATTAACCGGAGGACTAATACGCATCACTCCTTGTATAAAGGCTTTGACTAGTGAATGCGAAGCCAAGGGCCTTTGAAAAAATATTGACAAGGCCGAAATCTGACCCTTGATAGTACTCAAGGCAAGCTTCCTATCTACAGCCCATTGTAGGAAGTCCAGAATCCTACCTATTACGTACTTATGTGGATGCCATTTCTTGGCCTCACACCACGCGATGTACGCCTTCCAGATTCTATATTAGATCTGCCTGGATACCGGCTTCCTGGCATTGATCATGGTAGATACCACAGGATTAGAGAGCCCTCTCTTTTTTAGAATGTGGGCTTCCATAGCCAGGCCGTCAAACCTAGGGCTGGTAAAGAAGGGTGGTATATCGGTCCTTGCGAAAGCAGGTCCGGACGACGTGGGAGAGTCCAAGGACTCCCCACTGAAATTTTACAATCTCCGCGTACCACGCTCTTCGGGGCCACGCTGGAGCCACCGGAATCACTGGTTTCTTTTCTACCCTGATTCTGCGGAGTAATCGAGGTAACCATTGTGGCGGTGTGAATGCATATATCAGCTTGAACTGATCCCAAGGGAACACTAGGGCATCCGAGCCGCAAGCTAGGGGATCCCTTGTCCGAGAGACAAACCTGTCCCCCTTTGCGTTGAATCTGGATGCTAGAAGATCTACATCCGATGTTCCCCACCGCTGACATATTGTCCAGAAAACCTCGGGGTGAAGGGACCCTTCCTCTGGGCCTAATTGCTGGCGACTTAGAAAGTCCGCCTTCCAATTCTCCGCTCCTGGAATGAATACTGCAGATATGGCTGGGACATATTTTTCTGCCCATTTCAGGATGTAATTTACTTCCCTCTGGGCTGCACGACTCCTGGTGCCCCCCTGAGGATTGATATATGCCACTGCTGTGGCATTGTCTGATTGAATTCTGACAGGGGACCCTTGGAGTTTGGATGTCCATGCTACTAGGGCATACCGGGCTGCTCGTATCTCTAAGAGATTGATGGGCAGGGCCTTTTCTGCATCCGACCATCTGCCCTGGAGAGACTATTGCTCCAGTACTGCTCCCCAGCCTATAAGGCTGGCATCTGTAGTGACCACCTTCCAAGAAATCAGACTGAAGGATTTCCCTTTTTCCAGATTCTGGGGAACCAACCACTAACGGAGGCTCTTGCGAACGGAAGGGGACAAGGACATTGTAAGTCTAGGGCCTGAACTTTTTTGTTCCAGGCTGACAGTATGGCCCCCTGCAAATTCCTTGAATGGAATTGACCGTAGGGTACTGCTTCGAATGATGCCACCATTTTTCCCAGCAGCCTCATATACAGGCGTATGGACGGCTGTCTTTTTTGTACCCACTAAGTGGATCAAATCTTTCAAAGACAACACCTTTCCTCGAGGCAAGAATATTTTTCTCTGGCCTGAATCCAACCTTAGCCCCAAGTATTCCAGACTTTTGACTGGTTTTTAGGGGTGACTTGTCTCGGTTGATAATCCAACCGTGAGATTCCAGATACTTGATTGTCTTGTGAACGACCACGTCTAGTTTTTTCACTAAGTGGTCTATCAGCAACAAGTCATCTAGATATGCCATTATCATTACACCTTGTGTTCTTAGATTGGCCAATAAAGGGCTAGAATTTTTGTAAACACTCGTGGTGCTGTGGCCGAACCGAAGGGTAAGGCTCTGAACTGAAAATGGCGCCCTTCTACTGCAAAGCGTAGAAATTTTTGGTGGACTGGAAAGATGGGAATGCGCAAATAAGCATCTTTGATGTCGATCGCGGCTAACCAATCCTCCCCTTGTAGGGCAGTGGCCACCGATCGGATTGACTCCATTGGAAAGTCCTGATATACAGGAATTTGTATAGCCCTTTTAGAATTAATATGGGCCTCCCGTCCGCGTTTGCTTCGGGACTGTAAAGAGGTTTGAGTAAAACCCGAACCCTCATTCTTCCAGGGGAACCTCCATAATTACTCCTTGGAGCAATAGTTGTTCTAGTGCCAACAGGAGGGACTCTCTCTTCCGGGGATCCCTTGGCACGTTTGACCTCAAAAATGGGAAGGAGGAGAGTCTTTTAACTCCAAACTGTATCCCAAACATACTGCGGAGAGCACCTATCTGTCTTGATCGTGTCCCGCCAGGTCTCTTGCGAACAACTGGAGTCCTCCCCCCACCCGACTGAGTGGGGGCTTCAATGAATTTAACTTTGGGGGAGGTTTTGTACCTCCCCTGACCCAGGGTTTCTCATTACCCTGCTATTGTCCCTGTTTTTTACCCCCGGGAATTGACCGAGGAGGCAGTCGGAACTGTTACACAGCCGATGCCCCAGGGACTGGAGAAGCAGGCCTCTTAAAGAGGGACCTCTAACTCTGTTTTTAACCGGCAAGAGCGTATTTTTACCGCTGGAAATTTTCTGGATATGTTTGTCCAGGTTTTCCCTGAATAAGCGTTCACCATGAAATGGGACGCTAACCAGCCATTCTTTACAGGGAGCTTCAGCAGACCAGTTTTTGAGCCATAGGAGCCTACGCATATGTACTATAGACAGCGTAAGGCGGGAGGCCTGATGGACTGAATCCTCTATGGCGTCAACCGCAAAGCCTAAGGCTCTAGGTAGATCAGCTAGGGCAAAGCCTGCTGATCTGTCAAGTCCCTCAAGACCTGTTTCAACTGATCCTTCACTGCTTAGCAGACCCCAATAGCTGCTACTGCTGGTTGTGTCACCAAGCAGATTTTCATAAGGACTCCAATCTTTTATCTATTGGGTTCTTGAACATTTGGACATTATCCACTGGACATGTGAGTGATTTATACATACAAGAGATGGCTGCGTCCACTGTAGGGACCTTCCATTTTTTGATGAACTTATCCTCCATGGGATAGACCACCGGAAATCTCTTGGGGGAATAAATATTTTCTCAGGATGTTCCCAATCCTGGTAAATGAGCCCTTTCAGTAAAGGGTGAAGTGGAAAAGAACAGACAGTCTGGGGGCTTCTAGCGACCCCAACGAGGATACAGTAGTGGTTGATGGTTCCGCAAGGTGCATTTTTAAATGCTGATCGGACCATGTTAGTCAGAGACTGAACCCATAATCTTTCAGCTTGAGATGCTGAGAAAAGGTTCCCCCACTGTTGATTCCTCTATAACAGAATCAACCTCATCCTGATCCCCTTCAGGCAGGTCGATCCCTGTATGGGACTGTTGCTCTGCTAACAGGCACTCTGAAGGAGGAGACGGAGATCGGGCGTGCTTTCCCTGACAGGGAGGCAGCGATCAATGTTGACAATCTCTCTCTAATCCTCCCAGAGCTGAGGAAAAAACCTCCTCTGTTACATACACAGGAGCAGGTGAACTGAGGACAGCCACAGTACCAAGTACCCCTGCGGGGTCTCTACGGTCACTTACCTCTGAACTTCAGGGGAGACTGGTGCAGCAGAAGTATGCCCAAGATCCTCTGAGCCCGATGAGACCCCCTTCGCTTCCTGGAAGATTCAGTTCCGGAGCTTCTGGACGGCATATTCCTAAGCCTAAAGCTGAGGTATTCCAGCCGTAATACACCACTTTTACTGAGAATAGTCTAGCACAATTGCTGCTATATCACAGTTGGTGTCTACTAAAGTGCCTTTCTAGGGGATGCCTGCATCAACCGCCTCTATGTGCCTTTATATTGTTGCTAGCTCTGTCTGTGCACTTCAACAGCCAGCTATAATGTGCTTCAAAACACGCTGGACGCCCGCACATGTGCAGTAGCGCCGCGGCGCACACCTGAGCGTCATCCACCCGCTCCGCCCCTTTTTCCAGATCGCCTCTATGAATAGAGGCGCGTGCACGCGCACGCGCGCGGGCACGTGCGCCTTCGGCGCCTTTTTTTGAAAACAACAAGGAGCTAGATGGGAGCCAGGGTCCCTTTGCCGCAGGGCCCGGGGATGGATGAGCGCAGCAACAGGGCAGAGGAGACAGCTTCCCAGCAGAGAACATACCAACTGCCTGGATTTGATTCTGGAAGGAAAAAATCCACATTACAAGAAAAAGAACAATAGCGGCCTCTAGTGTCTAACACAGGTACCGCGGTCTTACATTTTTTTTTTTTTTTTCTTGCCTACTATTAAAATTTTTACATTTTCTCAGTAGTAACAGGCATACACAGAATATTAGCGGGAATACCGTTAGGTAACAGACAGAAAGACAAATTAGGCTTGGGGGTCCCCCAATAGAACCAAGTTCCTGGGGGCCCCCACTTACCTGTTCCCCGCCGCAGGACTTTGTTTGGTCCACAAAAGCCCAAACTTCACCTATCACGGCAGGCATTGTAATCAAACCTTCAGGGACCGGGTTCCCAAGGATTCCACTCCCCTGGACCTGTATAGCACCCTGCACAGAAAACATCTTGGTCGTGGGTATGACCAGAGCTCTGGATCCCAGGGTCCAGCTCTCCTAAGAGAAGCATTACAGGCAAAACCTTGCTCTTCTCTGCAAGGCCCGGGTACCGACCGTTTAGCTATGAAGCTTTTTTGGTCGGATCCGGAATAGCTTACTGAGGCCCAAAAGAACCTGTACGCAAGCTCAGTGAAAAACACATGTTTCTTCTTGGCCAACACCTTAGACACTGGCAAAAAACTGAGGTGCTCCCGGATGGGAGGGGCTTATATAGGGGAGGGTACTTCCGGTTTTGGAAGTTGCCAGTGCCAGCACCTGACGGTATCTATATAACCCATTAGTAATGACTATGTCGCTCTGTGTCCCGTGATGTACGAGAAAGAAAGTGGGTTTACAACCACTTTAAGGATTTAGAGAAGATCTGTAAAGAATGGACCAAAATCCCTCCTGAGATGTGAGCAAACCTGATCACCAACTACAAGAAATGTCTGACCTCTGTGATTGCCAACAAGGATTTCTCCACCAAGTACTAAGACATGTTTTGCTTGGGGATCAAATACTTATTTTACTCACTGAACTGCAACTCAATTTATATCATGTGTGTTTTTTTTTTCTGGATTTGTGGTTGATTTACTGTCTCTCTCATTTAAAATACACCTATGATAAAAATGATAGACCCTTAATTTCTTTGTAAGTGGGTAAACTTACAAAATGTTCAGGGGATCAAATAATAATTGCCCCCACTGTATAATTTTTTATTTATTTTTTGTTTGTTTTATGACCAAATAAAAATTATAATGTTTCTTGCAGAAAATTAACTCTTCCTTCTAACTTCCAGTCCCTACCTGCACTCCAGAGTGCGTGAGATGCTATCGGATTGTGCGCTGCCCATCTCCGTGCTGACCTTCTCAGTGGTCGGGTCGTATTTCTTCCAGGATATAAGCAGTAAGTCCTCTCTGTAGTCCTTTCCCATTTGTTGACATAACAGTGTTTGGCTTGGCATGCCGATGTCATGGGGACAACATATTAGCGTCACAATTAAAGGGGATTAAAGGGCCTTTTTATGTTTCTTTTGATGTTCAGACGGATCCGACTCCCCGACGCTGTTTAATTTGGTTGTCATCTCTGGCCGATATAAATGAAAGCGTGAATTATAACTCCAGCATTCCCGGAAACTTGTTGTGCTATAAGAGTCACTCTGGATAAATAAGGGTCGAATATAAGGCAGTTGGTGTTGGTGACGAGGGGGTGAGAACAGATAGTGTGCTGCCAGTATGGGATTTACAGCTGCTGTCCTTTTTGGGTGCAGGAGTCAGATTTGGACAAACTGAAGTTGGGCATTAAGTCTCATTCACACAACGCCTATCAATGCGTACGCCCATGAGAAGGCCATGTTACTCGCACAGGTGTTCCATTCATCCCTGTGCAGGCAGTACCATCAATGTCAATCGGACATAGCAGTTGCACGGGCATAGCCACTGCCCCCAATATGACATCCTTGTGGGTGCGGGTGCACGGCCCCAAATGCAGGCAGTAGAGAGAGATCAGTAATGCGCTGCCCACACCCACATGGATGGTCCTATTGGGAGCAGTGGCTGTGCCTGTGCAGCCGCTGTGTCCCATTGACATCAAAGGGGCGCCTGCACAGGAATACATGAGACACCTGTACGTCCCCATGCAAGTAAACACAGCCCTTGCACGGGAGTTGTTTATGCATTGATGCACCCCGTGTGAAAAAAGCTTTTGGTTTCTTTCTTGTTCCGCCTCTAGGCGGAACAAAAAAAAAATCCAACAGATTCCTCCATCCACGCTAAACAGGAATCTTCCACTGCGGCTGTTGTATTCTTACAGCTGGCACTAGCAGCTGGCAGAATACCTAAAGCATAACTGCAACTGATTGGTTGCAGCTGCTGTTCTGCCGACAATTTTCTGTCCGGTTCCTGCTAGCTTTTATTTATTTTTTTCTTTAAATTTAGAGCATGTCGGTTGGGAAGATGTTGACAACTATAGGCGAAACTTTTTCTCTTTTTTTTTTTTTTTGTTTCTTTTCATTTTGGATAGAGCAAGGGAGAGTTAAAAACCTTGTCACTTTTTTTTTTTACCATCTGCATCTCATTGTGGAGATTTTCCTTCACTTCCTGTCCCATAGCGAAACAGGAAGAGAGAGGAAATCCCTGCAAATTAAAGAAACTCCTTGGAAAACCCCCAGGTCTCCAGAACTAGCATCCCCATTGGAAGATGTCCTCTTACTTTTCTGGGGGGGACAACCAATAATTTGGGATATTTTTTTAAAAACTTTTAATGATGATGTTATACAGGACAAAAAGAGAGAGTGAATCTCCCCAACGGGGGCCCAGGCAGCAATAAAAACTGATAAGCAATCTAACCCCTCTCCACTCTATCCAAAACTGAAAACAAGTTTTGCCTTTAGTTATACTTTAATATAATGTGTGTCTGAATCTTTGCTATATAATAAAAAAAAGATGAGCAATACTGTAATTGGTTGATCTGTCGTTATCCCAGGATTCTGTTTCATACACTGATATATCGATTTTTATTTTGTATATCGGAGAAGTACAGATAGCCGTTTGGCTGATGTCTTAAGATAGACCAGAAAAGATGCAGCCTGCCGTTGCTGCCCTCTGAAAATGCTCATTGCCCGGCTGTGTTGTTGATCTCTTGGTTTTGGTACATTTTGGCGTCATTGACCCAGAAACAAGTACATGCATCAGGAGTTCTGATATCACCCCTTCTTTCCTGCATGCTTATTCCCGGGATCAGCAAGATAGTATTTTCAGGGGATGTCGGCTTATGTAAGAAACTTGTAATAAAAAAATATTGTATGTAGGCCCCATCTTTGCTGACCTTCTTTTTTTATTGCCTGGCTGTGTTACTAATTTTATGGTTAAGGGGACAGAATTATACCCCATTATCTAACATATTTGACTGTAGCGGCCTCTCTCTCTCTCTCTCTGTTATACGGCTGTTGTCTAGGGGTACCTGGGAGAGAGAGTGCAGGAACACTATGCCAATCTCTCGCCTTGTATGTGTATGAGGGTTGAGCAAAGTCACTTGAATTAGCTTTGGGTCTGTTCTCTGCATACGGAGCCTCCGCTTCTTCCGTGGAGATGTGTCTGCCAGTATTAGAGCCCCACACCATTAAAAGTCCAACACTTTTATTTCTCCATTTGCCAAGATGAACATAATCAGTTGAACTCTTGTAACAGACAGACAGGGGTGTGGATGCGAGTAGGCCCAGGCACAAATGAACTCTCCTATTCCTTTTGCGTGCGAATAGGCTTGGCGCACGGTCTCTGCCACTGACCGTGAGGTTGGTAGCTGTCACCTACCGAGTGAACTGTTGCAGCCCCTGCCACAGGCCTGAATGTAACGGTCTCTGCCACCGACCTTAGAACATGGACCACCTTCCGTGTGAATACAGCCCCTGTTTGGAAAGGACATCTATCCCGACGGTCTCCGGAGGCCCTGTCCCGGCACTGGCAATATGCTGCACCAGATCTACGGGAAGGTCACCTGCACGGTCCGTTATGCCTGGATTCAGGTACCCGATACTGTGGGCACCTTAGGACGATTCCTCCCGGGCGGGACCCAGTGGAAGGAGCTGGGCCCCAGGCCTGAAGTGATGTACCTCACCCCAGACTGAGGGTGTCTGGGGTGACTCCTGAACTCCAGGTGTCCAGGCCTAGACCGCCTGGACACCAACCGGGGACAGCAGCCCTCAGGCTGAAGGTGCCTCGGGCTCGGACCTCGTGGCGAAGATGTCCGCCCCCTTTATACCCTCTCCCAGCAAGCACAGCGGGTTCCCCGCCCCGCCGTACAACTGCTGCGAGAGGTCACAAAGGGTATGGCACTGCAGTGATGGTTCAACCCCGGCCCAAAGTGACAGCGCCACCTGCTGGGTTGCAGGGAACTAGAAATCACTGAGGTCTTCACCCGAATTAAACATTTTGAAAAGTACATACCCGCTACACTCTCCCCCTGGTTATTTGACACTGGTCCCCAGTGTCTGGAGCAAACTATGCCCAAAAAGAGGCTGACATAGCCCGATCCAGAAACCGACTAAAAATTTCAAAAATATAAAAAGTTTTGAAAAAAAACTAACTAAAACAGTTGTGCCTGAACCTGACATGAAAGGGGAGGGAAGGGAAACAAACAACACATAACAACAAAAAAACATTTTTGCAAATCACATATTCACATTAACATTTTTCCCCACCCATCCTGACTAAGACCCGCCCCATTCTCAGTGGTCTTGATGGGATGCTCTCCTACAGAGGGGAAAAGAAACGTTAAACACACACATCCCTGACACATATGTTCGTGTGAGAACGAAAAACTTCTCGGCAGAGAAATCCTTTCCTTCTATAAGTGTTTGTGTGAACAGTGAATATCGGTGCGCAACACTGCCACCTGGTGACAGTGTTGCGGTAACTGCACTTGTTGAAGACTTTTCCTCCATCTTCTTCTGTACCTCTAACTACCCCAAAGTCCATGACCACTTTGCGGGATGGAAGAATAAAGAACAAACAACGGCAACAGTCCTTCAATTCCTCCAAAGAGCACAAACACCCGTTAAACTCGGGTACAGTCACTGGGTTTCCGGAAAAAAAAAAAAAAAACACGGAAAGTTCAGCAGCAGCAGAATAAAGCAACAACGCAGTCTTTTTTTTTTTTTTTTCTCCTACAGATAGAATTTTGGGTGCGGCAGGACAAGAGGTTTTAAGTGCTGGTCCATCGTCTCTAAATGGTATTCGACATCCTCCCCTTCTTTGCGTCGAATCAATACCTTGTCTGCGTGGATGTGCCGACCCAGCATCCCGTCTGCCTTGAACCGTTGAGATGCTTTGGCGGAACACGCAAGGTACCTGCGGGCGTGTGGGACCTGAATGTGTGTCCACACGAAATCGTTGTACCAGCGTTCCCGGCAGACTTCCACTTCATATAAAAGTTCCTTGGGTAAGTACGGGTATTCCCACCCGTACTCGTTGGCAACTTTTTGGCAGAAGAGGCGTTGTAGTCTTGCCAGTGGAGGCATAGTAGTGCGGCCTCCCTCACTCGGTAGGACGATAGCGTCCAGGTGGCGAGGTGCCTTGATCACCTCCATTCTGGGCATAGGCACCTGCAGCAACAGTCTCTTTTCCCCGGTGCTAGATGCAGGTGGCACCGGAGGTAGAAGGGCAGGCTGGGGAGGGGATCCCTCCTCAGGCGCTGGCGCCTCCACCCGGGGTGCACTATCCCCCGTTGACATCAGTGGATCCCTGACTCGGCGGGACGAGGAGAGAGGCATCTTGTCCCAACCCTTTTGAACAAAAAGTTTGTCTATGACGACGTCGTCTCCCAAATCGGAGAGCGACTCTAGGTCAGAGGTGTCACACTCCTCCGTGGGCAGGTAGCCTCTAGTAGAGACTGAATCGCTACCTCCCGTGAACACACAGGGCCGTGACTCCCCGAATCTCCGCCCGAACACCAAGTCCCTCCGCCCGGCTTACCTCTGCCCAAAGTTGAGAAGGGATGTCCGGGACTCTTCCGACCGGATCCATCCGGGCCAGGCGTAGACGGGCAAGATGATCCACCGCGACTGCTGGACGGGACAACCAGACCGGTCTTCCTCTTCGGCGGTGGACGCTGGGAAACAGTAGTGACCGAGTCAGCATCCTCGGATTTCTCCCGTATCTCAGTGATCGCGACCTCCCCTGCGGTCGCTGCAGTGTGCACAGGGATGGCTGTCAAAGCAGTGATTCCTCCTTCCTGAGTGGTGTTGCCTGTTGTGCGGTTGAGGTGGATGGTTCTGGGTTTCTCGATAGGTGGTTCCACCTCAAATAAGAACTCTCCGCAGGCCTCGCAGCGCCCGAATGGCTTCAGCTGACACACCAGTCCCGAACAGCGGGGACAAATCAAACCCAGGGCCTCAACGTCCATGCATGAGTACAGGGGAATCGTCCCTGGGGCTTTAGCCGGATCCCCGTATCGGTTATCGGAGCAGCATTAGTCAAACTCGTGGTAGGAGGATGAAGTGGAATCCACGATGCCTTACCGAACATGGTGACTCCTGCTGATCCATTGCGCACTGCATGGTTGGCGCCAAAGTCCCCACGTGTAGTCCTTCACACGATTGGACTCCTCCCCTTTTGCGCCCCAGTTCACGGGCTTTCTCCTTGCCTGGGCCACGCCCACGAACTGAGCAGGGAGGGTGTGCCTCGTGGCGCAGTGGCCAATATGGCCGACCTACTCGGAACTCTTCTGGGCAGACACGTTCAAACTCTGACAACTTCAGCTTCATCGTAGCACAAACACATCCCGGACCCGGAGCCCCCACGTGTAGCGGCCTCTCTCTCTCTCTCTCTCTCTCTCTCTCTCTCTCTCTCTCGCTTTATGAGTTATACGGCTGTTGTCTAGGGGTACCTGGGAGGCGAGAGTGCAGGAACACTATGCCAAGCTCTCCCCTCGTATGTGTATGAGGGTTGAGCAAAGTCACTTGAATTGCCTTCGGGTCTGTTCTCTGCATACAGAGCCTCCGCTTCTTCCGTGGAGATGTGTCTGCCAGTAATAGAGCCCCACACCATTAAAAGTCCAACACTCTTTTATTTCTCTATTTGCCAGGATGAACATAATCAGTTGAACTCTTGTAACAGACAGACAGGGGTGTGGATGCGAGTAGGCCCAGGCACAAATGAACTCTCCTATTCCTTTTGCGTGCGAATAGGCTTGGCGCACGGTCTATGCCACCGACCGTGAAGTTAGTAGCTACCACTTACCGAGTGAACTGTTGCAGCCCCTGCCACAGGCCTGAATGTAACGGTCTCTGCCACCGACCTTAGAACATGGACCACCTTCCGTGTGAATACAGCCCCTGTTTGGAAAGGACATCCATCCCGACGGTCTCCGGAGGCCCTGTCCCGGCACTGGCAATATGCTGCACCAGATCTACGGGAAGGTCACCTGCACGGTCCGTTACGCCTGGATTCAGGTACCCGATACTGTGGGCAACTGCTGCGAGAGGTCACAAAGGGTACGGCACTGCAGTGATGGTTCAACCCCGGCCCAAAGTGAAAGCGCCACCTGCTGGGTCGCAGGGAACTAGACATCACTGATGTCTTCACCCGAATTAAACATTCTGAAAAGTACATACCCGCTACACAACCTTTTTATTATGAGGGTCCAACTCTTCTGGTGAGTTTATACTGTCCAAAGGGTGCACATAAGATTCTTGACACCTTGATAACAATGTGCATTTCTATTTTGTGTGGAGCACTATGTGTGGCATATTGGACACAATATTCGTCATTATTTGGATTCATATTTCCATTTATGTGTGGAAAACTCTATTAATGGTAGAATAGACACTGAAGTTTAATTTTGCACTGGACTTTATTCTGGATAATAGGGAGACAACTTTCTGTCAGTTGTGCTTCTGTGTTGTCACCTGTGCCCCTGATGGAGACTAAAAGTTGCCATGCCTACCCCCATTGCCTAGGTATGGTCCACTGTTACTATCAGAAAACCAGTCCAGAGCAATGAT
This sequence comes from Rana muscosa, assembly GCA_029206835.1. NCBI lineage: Eukaryota > Metazoa > Chordata > Amphibia > Anura > Ranidae > Rana > Rana muscosa. Next base: position 56,862,672 of record CM055116.1, on the reverse strand, counting down.
GTGCAGCTGGTGCTTTAATTTAATATATGGACCATCTATGTACTTGTACAATGTAAACCTATCCCACGTAATTGCCTCCTTCCTAAAGGATGAATAAAAATGTTATACATTTTTTATAATTTGGGTAAAATTTCCTCTTGGCTAAGCACCTCCATACAGTGTTTTCTTTCTCGTACATCACGGGACACAGAGCGGCATAGTCATTACTATGTGGGTTATATAGTTTACCTTCAGGTGCTGGCACTGGCAACTTCCAAACCGGAAGTACCCTCCCCTATATAAGCCCCTCCCATCCGGGAGCACCTCAGTTTTTTGCCAGTGTCTAAGGTGTTGGCCAAGAAGTAACATGTGTTTTTCACTGAGCTTGCGTACAGGTTCTTTTGGGCCTCAGTAAGCTATTCCGGATCCGACCAAAAAAGCTTCATAGCTAAACGGTCGGTACCCGGGCCTTGCAGAGAAGAGCAGGGTTTTGCCTGTAATGCTTCTCTTATGAGAGCTGGACCCTGGGATCCAGAGCTCTGGTCATACCCACGACCAAGATGTTTTCTGTGCAGGGTGCTATACAGGTCCAGGGGAGTGGAATCCTTGGGAACCCGGTCCCTGAAGGTTTAATTACAATGCCTGCCGTGATAGGTGAAGTTTGGGCTTCTGTGGACCAAACAGAGTCCTGCGGCGGGGAAAAGGTAAGTGGGGGCCCCTCAGGAACTTGGTTCTATTGAGGGGACCCCCAAGCCTAATATGTCTTTCTGCCTGTTACCTAACGGTATTCCCGCTAAATATCTGTGCATGCCTGTAACTACTAAAAAATGTAATAATTTTAAGAGTGGTCAAGAAAAAAAAAAATGGTTAAACCGCGGTACCTGTGTTAAACCACTAGAGGCCGCTGTGGAACGTTGTTTTCTTGTCGTGTGGATTTTTTCTTTCCAAGTCAAAATCCAGGCAGATGGTGAGTTCTCTGGATGGGAAACGGTTTCCTCTGCCATGTTGCAATGCTCGTCCATCCCCCGGCCCTGTGGCAAACAGGGCCTTGGCTTCTGTCCCTAGTTCCTTTCAAAAAAGAGCGCCAAAGGCGCACGTGCCCGCGCCTCTATTTATAGAGGTGAGCTGGAAAAAGGGGCGGAGCTTGGTGGATGACGCTCTGTGCGCGCCGCAGCGCTTCTGCGCATGTGCGGGCGTCCCAGCATGATAAAAAGCACAATTAGGTGTTGTCAGCTGGTTATGGAAGGCAGAAACAGAGCTGGCAACATTTAGAAAGGCATACAGCAGGCGGTTGATGCAGGCATCCCCATAGAAAGGCACATTAGTAGACACCAACTGTTTATATAGCAGCAATTGTGCTAGACTATTGTCAGTAAGTGGTGTATTTCGGCTGGAATACCTCAGCTTTGGGCTTAGGAATATGCCGTCTAAAGTCTCAGGGACTAAAAATCCCAGGAAGCATAGGGGGTCTCCATCGGGCTCTGAGGATCTTGGGCATGCTTCGGCTGCACCAATCTCCCCTGAAAAATCAGAGGTTAGTGACCGTAGAGCACCCTCAGGAGTACCTGGTACTGTGGCTGTCCTCAGTTCACCTGCTCCTGTGTATATAACAGAGGAGGTTTTTTCCTCAGCTCTGGGAGGACTGGAAGAGAGATTGACAACATTGATCGCTGCTTCCCTGTCAGAGGGAAAGCGCGCCCGATCTCCGTCTCCTCCCTCAGAGTACCTGTTAGCAGAGCAACAGTCCCATACAGAGATCGACCTACCTGAAGGGGATCAGGATGAGGTTGATTCTGTTGTAGAGGAATCAACAGTGGAAGAGCCATTCTCAGCATCACATGCTGAAAGATTATGGGTTCAGTCCCTGACTAACATGGTCCGATCAGCATTTAAAATGCCCCTTGCCGAGCCATCATCCACAATCTGTCTCCACGTTGGGGTCGCTAAAAGCCCCCCAGACTGTCTGTTCCTTTCCAATCCATCCTTTACTGGAAGGGCTCATTTACCAGGATTGGGAACATCCTGATAAAATATTTACTCCCCCCAAGAGATTTCCGGTGGTCTATCCCATGGAGGATAAGTTCATCAAAAAATGGAGGGTCCCTACAGTGGACGCAGCCATCTCTTGTGTGAATAAATCACTGACATGTCCAGTAGATAATGTCCAAATGTTCAAGGACCCAATAGATAAAAGATTGGAGTCCTTATTAAAATCTGCTTTCTCTACAGCAGGCTTGGTGACACAACCAGCAGTGGCAGCTATTGGGGTCTGCCAAGCAGTGAAGGATCAGTTGAAACAGGTCTTAAGGGACTTGCCAGATCAGCAGGCTCTTGCCCTAGCTGATCTACCTAGAGCCTTATGCTTTGCGGTTGACGCTATAAAGGATTCAATCCATCAGGCCTTACGCTGTCTGTAGTACATATGCGCAGGCTTCTATGGCTCAAAAACTGGTCTGCTGAAGCTCCCTGTAAAAAATTGCTGGTCAGCTTCCCATTTCATGGTGAGCGCTTATTCGGGGAAGACCTGGACAAATATATCCAGAAAATTTCCAGCGGTAAAAGTACACTCTTGCCGGTTAAAAACAGAGTTAGAGGTCCCTCTTTTAAGAGGCCTGCTTCTCCAGTCCCTAGGACATCGGCTGTGAAACAGTTCCGACGGCCTCCTCGGTCAAATCCCGGGGGTAAAAATCAGGGACAATCGCAGGGTAACAAGAAACCCTGGGTCAGGAGAGGTACAAAACCTCCCCCAAAGTCAAATGCATGAAGGGTTGCCCCCACTCAATCGGGTGGGGGGGAAGACTTCAGTTGTTCGCAGAGACCTGGCGGGACACGATCAGAGACAGATGGGTGCTCTCCGCAGTAAGTCTGGGATACAAATTGGAGTTAAAAGACTCCCCTCTTTCCCATTTTATAAGGTCAAACGTGCCAAGGGATCCCCGGAAGAGAGGATCCCTCCTGTTGGCACTAGAACAACTATTGCTCCAAGGAGTAATTATGGAGGTTCCCCTGGAAGAATGGGGGTTCGAGTTTTACTCAAACCTCTTTACAGTCCCGAAGCCAAACGGGGACGTGAGGCCCATATTAAATCTAAAAGGGCTAAACAAATTCCTACATATCAGGACTTTCCGGATAGAGTCGATCCGATCGGTGGCCACTGCCCTACAAGGGGAGGAATGGTTAGCCTCGATCGACATCAAAGATGCTTATTTGCACATTCCCATCTTTCCAGTCCACCAAAAATTTCTACGCTTTGCAGTAGAAGGGTGCCATTTTCAGTTCAGAGCCTTACCCTTCAGTCTGGCCACAGCACCACGAGTGTTCACAAAAATTCTGGCCCCATTATTGGCCAATCTAAGAACACGAGGTGTAACGATAATGGCATATCTAGACGACTTGTTGCTGATAGACCACTCAGTGGAAAAACTAGAAGTGGTTGTTCACGAGACAATCGAGTATCTGGAATCTCACGGTTGGATTATCAACCGAGACAAGTCAGCCCTAAAACCAGTCAAAAGTCTGGAATACTTGGGGCTAAGGCTGGATTCAGACCAGAGAAAAATTTTCTTGCCTCAAGAAAAGGTGTCGTCTTTGAGAGATTTGATCCACCTAGTGGGTACAAAAAGACAGCCATCCATACGCCTGTGCATGAGGCTGCTGGGAAAAATGGTGGCATCATTCGAAGCAGTACCCTACGGTCCATTCCATTCAAGGAATTTGCAAAGGGCCATACTGTCAGCCTGGAACAAAAAAGTTCAGGCCCTAGACTTACCAATGTCCTTGTCCCCTTCCGTGCGCAAGAGCCTCCGTTGGTGGTTGGTTCCCCAGAATGTGGAAAAAGGGAAATCCTTCAGTCCGATTTCTTGGAAGGTGGTCACTACAGATGCCAGCCTTATAGGCTGGGGAGCAGTACTGGAGCAATGGTCTCTCCAGGGCAGGTGGTCGGATGCAGAAAAGGCCCTGCCCATCAATCTCTTAGAGATACGAGCAGCCCGGTATGCCCTAGTAGCATGGACATCCAAACTCCAAGGGGCCCCTGTCAGAATTCAATCAGACAATGCCACGGCAGTGGCATATATCAATCATCAGGGTGGCACCAGGAGTCGTGCAGCCCAGAGGGAAGTGAATTGCATCCTGAAATGGGCAGAAAGATATGTCCCAGCCATATCCGCAGTATTCATTCAAGGAGTGGAGAATTGGAAGGCGGACTTTCTAAGTCGCCAACAATTATGCCCAGGGGAATGGTCCCTTCACCCCGAGGTTTTCCGGACAATATGTCAGCGGTGGGGAACACCGGATGTAGATCTGCTAGCATCCAGATTCAACGCAAAGGTGGACAGGTTTGTCTCTCGGACAAGGGATCCCCTAGCTTGCGGCTCGGATGCCCTAGTGTTCCCTTGGGATCAGTTCAAGCTGATATATGCATTTCCACCGCCACAATTGTTACCTCGATTACTCCGCAGAATCAGGGTAGAAAAGAAACCAGTGATTCTGGTGGCTCCAGCGTGGCCCCGAAGAGCATGGTACGCAGAGATTGTAAAAATGTCTGTGGGGAGTCCTTGGACCCTCCCACATCGTCCGGACCTGCTTTCGCAAGGACCGATATACCACCCTTCCTTACCAGCCCTAGATTTGACGGCCTGGCTATTGAAGCCCACATTCTAAAAAAGAGAGGTCTCTCTAATCCTGTGGTATCTACCATGATCAATGCCAGGAAGCCGGTATCCAGGCAGATCTACTATAGAATCTGGAAGGCGTACATCGCCTGGTGTGAGGCCAAGAAATGGCATCCACGTAAGTACGTAATAGGTAGGATTCTGGACTTCCTACAGTGGGCTGTAGATAGGAAGCTTGCCTTGAGTACTATCAAGGGTCAGATTTCGGCCTTGTCAATATTTTTTCAAAGGCCCTTGGCTTCGCATTCACTAGTCAAAGCCTTTATACAAGGAGTGATGCGTATTAGCCCTCCGGTTAATATTCCCATATGTCCATGGGACTTAAACCTGGTTCTGTCGGTTCTACAGAAGCAACCATTTGAACCATTACAGCACATTTCCTTGGTTCTTCTCACCAGGAAATTGATTTTTCTAGTAGCCATTTGTTCGGCTAAAAGAGTGTCGGAATTAGCCGCTATGTCCTGTAAGGAGCCATATCTGGTTATCCATAAGGACAGAGTAGTGTTACGTCCTCATCCAGCCTTTCTTCCTAAGGTGGTATTGAGGTTTCATTTGAACCAAGATGTGGTTCTTCCTTCTTTTTTCCCCAAACCTAGCTCGGTAGAGGAAAAGTTATTACATTCTTTGGATGTAGTAAGAGCAGTTAAAGCTTATCTAAAAGCCACTACTCAGATTCGCAGAACGGATGCTTTGTTTATTCTGCCGGAAGGCCCCAGAAAGGGTCAGGCAGCGTCAAAATCTACTTTAGCCAAGTGGATTCGACAGGTCATTATGCAAGCCTATGGCTTGAGAAGGAGACCCCCTCCGTTCAAAGTTAGGGCGCACTCCACGAGAGCAGTTGGAACTTCATGGGCAGTGCATCACCAGGCCTCCCTGGCTCAAATCTGTAAGGCCGCAACATGGTCTTCAGTACACACGTTTACTAGGTTCTACCAGGTGGACGTTAGAAGTCAGGAGGATGTCGCCTTTGGGCGCAGTGTGTTGCAGGCCGCAAAAGATCCTCATGTCTGATAGCGCTCAGCTTATGTATGGTGTATCCCCCCCCTCATTGGGCATTGCTTTGGGACGTCCCACATAGTAATGACTATGCTGCTCTGTGTCCCGTGATGTACGAGAAAGAAAATAGGATTTTTATAACAGCTTACCTGTAAAATCCTTTTCTTGGAGTACATCACAGGACACAGAGCTCCCACCCCTCTTTTGGGGACACTTATTGCTTTGCTACAAAACTGAGGTGCTCCCGGATGGGAGGGGCTTATATAGGGGATGTTACTTCCGGTTTGGAAGTTGCCAGTGCCAGCACCTGAAGGTAAACTATATAACCCACATAGTAATGACTATGCCGCTCTGTGTCCCGTGATGTACTCCAAGAAAAGGATTTTACAGGTAAGCTGTTATAAAAATCCTATTATCTGTTGTGTGCTGTGAAGAAGAAACCATTCCCACGCACTGATCTACATGAAGCACCATGCAAGGCTTTATGTTGGTTGGAAGTACCCCATCTCTATGGAAGTCCTGCCATTTCCATACCCCCAAGGGTCAGTATGTTTTACGCCATCTGTAATTTTCACTCGAAATAGATAACCATTGCGGAAAACCTTGAGTGTCTTGATTTATGAACCCCGACTATTGTTAATTGAGATTTTTCCACCTTGTGTGCCGACTGCGCCTTTCCCATCCTCGTAAAAGCCGATTATGACCTGAAATGAACTGCGGGTGCACGGCCGTGGAATGGTTCTCATTCCCGGTCGTGTCGAAAGCATTTCAGGTGCAAATGATCCCTCAAAAGACACCCCGTTACTTGTTGTCATTGTTCTGGGCGAATAACAGGAAGAGGAATTGTCGCAATATCTGCAGATGTTTGGAATGGAGAGTCCTGTATGGCGTCTCTTCTTTCCTCGTTTGGTAGAAGCCTGGCCACCTCCTCACACAATGGGGGAATAGGAACGCAGTCAAACAATTTTGGCAAATAAAAGGAACCACCTTTCCACCCCAGGAAGAGCCTTGTAGGAGAGCCAGAAATTCTCTCCATCCTGTACTGACGTCAGCAATTCAATAGGAACAAGTTATTAATATTCTGCTGCTATTATCGATGGCCAACAAATCAGTCTTTGTTTTTTTGTAATGGTAAAGTGTTTAAGCATGTTGAAATATGATCCTATAGATTAAAAAAATATCCTCAACAAATATTTGGCATTTATCCTGACTGTGGATAAGGCTTTACTGACTCTTTACTGACTCTAAAATTGAATCTCAATTTATCTTTGCCTCTAAAACACAAGAGTTCTTGGGTTTCTGCACTTCAAACTAACTCAACATTCTACTGACATGACTGCAAACTTTGATGCTTTAAAGCAGTGGTTTCCAAACTGCAGCCCGTTGCTTCCTTTTATCCTGCCTTTGGGGCGCAATTTTATTCACCGACATCAATGAAGGACACAAATCCACCCAATAACCCCAACGGTGGGGTAAAATTCCTGCCAATGGGATTGATGGAGCACAGTTCCTTCCAGTGACACCAATCATGGGCGATTAAATCAAACAATCCAGAGCAACATTTAATAGTAAAGGGTATTGATAGGTAGCACACAGATAGAACACAGGATCTATAGTACACAACAGTATAGTATGAGAAGTATTCTGACAGATGAATAAAGAATACTTAGATCTCCATCACATGAGGCAGGGGAGGTGTTCTCCTATCAACTAAGCTCATGGCAAATAGAGGCGAGGGACGGTAGAGGCAAGATGGGAGAAAGGGGAAAAAAAGCGGGGGGGAGGAGAAAGAAGAAGTGGGAGGGGCAAACGGGAGAGGGCAAATATGTTGAACAAAGGGCTAGTCCACCAATTATACCAATGATCATATAGTTAGATCCCTGGCCGTAATACACGCCCCCCAGACTTTAAAACATGTTTCTAGGGCAGTTGCGGCCAATATAAGTAAGCTTGTATAAGGGCAACACCCGATTAACATGGGAGCGCCACTGTGAAGTTGTAGGGGGATTCAGCTGTTTCCAAGGAAGAATAGACTTCCTAGCATAATACAAGGCATAAAACAGAAACAAACTCTCATGGAGGGTGGTGATTAATGTGTGACAGACACCCAGTAGAAGAACTAAGGGATCCATAGGTACCACTACCCCCACAGATGGCGCTGAGCTCAGACACTACCTCATTCCAGAATTACTGCAGAGTGGGACAGGACCAAACCATGTGTATGAATGTACCTGTTTCCACCCTACATTTAGGACAGAGGTGGGTAGATTGTAGAGAGGCGGTGCGGGAAATGGTACACTTTGTGCAAAATTTTAAGTTGTATCCATCTACCCCTAGCAGAGATCATGGGGGGGGGGGGAGAATATTGCTGTATGCCTTCATTCCAGTCCCCGCCTGTCAAGGTAGGGAGGTCACGCATCAAACAGGCGAGAGTCGTTAGACGTGTCTGCTTGAGCCAAGCACTGGTACAAAGAGGACAATGGTTTATCAAGTTGATCAGTTAACGGTAGGCTTTTAACCGCATGAGACTCCAGTAATAGTGGAAAGGCAAATTGGGATTGAGCTGCATGACAGAGCAGTAAATATCCAAAATACATGCTATTGGGTAAGTGATGGCGACTTTTAAGCCCATCAAATGTCAGTAGTTGACCACGAAAAAACATTATCCTGCAGTTTTTTATACCATAACACTCCCACAGGGTCGGGTCTGGCACTGTTTGAAAATGGGACAACCGGGCATTATCCCATAGTAGGGTATGGGGTGACGGAACTCCCTCCACACTTATCAGGGATTCCACTGGTCTCCACACCTGCAAATTGGTCTGCATAGGTTTAGTCACATTGGGGTTGGAGCAGAGTCCACGGAACACTAGATTGCTCAACTCGGCATAGGATCCTAATAAGGCCACTTCAATTATCCACTGCTGGGTTGCTGCGCACCTGAGCAAACCACCAGCGAACAGTGATGGGTGTCGCCGTTCAGTAGTATTTTTGGAAACAAGGAAGGGCCAGGCCATCCAGTCTGAGGTAGTCGCAAAAGGGTCTTAGCCATGCGGGATGTAGCGCCTGCCCAGAGAAAGGAGGTAATTACTTGGTCGAGTTTCCGGAAAAATGACTTGGGTGTAAGGACTGGGAAATGGGTACAAGAATTTCGGAAGGATGGTAATTTTCAGCAAATTAACCCTACCTACCGGGGTCAGAGGCAGAGATTTCCTCACAGCGCAATTTTGAGACAGTTGGGATATTACCGGTTGCAGATTTGGGAATAGGTAAACTGGGAGCTCTCTTTGAATCATCCCCAAATATTTAAATTCACCAACCCAGTGTAGAGGAGTAGACTGCGGCAGAGAGGCGATGGGCGATTGTGTACACTGATGCTGGGACATTTTATACGCCTGATGTCCACAGTCTGGCCCACATAAAGTCTGAAGGACAGTAAACTGGCCCTTTGTTTAGAAAGTTTGGAGACCCCTGCTTTTAAGGCCCCTTTCTTTATCGTACACCACGGGACACAGAGCTAGTCATTACATAATGGTTAAGGGTCACCAGCGGTGATTGGACACTGGCACAACCAATGGAAGACAGTTCCCCTCCATATAACCCCTCCCATCAGGGAAGTACCTCAGTTTTTTCGCCAGTGTCGAAAGGTGTTGGACGCGTTAGGAGGTGCTAAAGGAAAGCTCTACCAAAGAGACCCTCTGGGGGTAAAAGAGCTATGCTTTCGGATCCATCCAAGACGCCTACAAATGAGCTGAATCTGGATGGGATCCGGGCCTCATCCATGAGGCGTCGCCTGTAATGTCTCTCTTCGGAGGACTGGGCTCTAAGATCCAGCACTTTCGCTATTTCGCTATAAAGTCCTGGTAAGAGTCTTGTACAAGGCCCAGGGGAGAGGTATCCTTTAAATAGGAACCCATATCCCTGAAGGTTGGCACACATAGCCCACCGTGAAGGGTGAAGTTTGGTATCTGTCTGAAAACTTTCAGCAGAAAAACCTGCGGCGTGGATAAGGTGAGATTAGAAGGTCCATAACTAGGTTGGGACCTTTTTCAAAAAGTGGATGTCTTCTTTTTTTCCACCACTGGGGGGAGTAAAGAGCTGAATATACTCACCTCACTCTGTTCAGTGTCGGCTTCGGCGAAGTACACTGCTCGTCACCTCCGCTGCTGAGCTTGCTTGAGCACCCCGCTCCTCCTTCCGGTGGCCGATACAGACACCTGCAGATGCAGGTAAGTGGGGACAGGGGCTGATGAGAGTCCTCTCTCACTATGGCCACCACCATAGCGCTAAAGGCCGCGCGCAGCGCGCGGGAGCGCGCTTTATCGGAGGGGGGGGGGGCCGAGGCGTGCGCGGGCACGTGGCGCGCGCAGGCACAGAAACGGCGCCAAATTTAAAAGACTGTCAGTGTAAAAAGCACTGCAGCAGCAAGCAAGCTCGTTAGTTCTCTTGTTCCTGGCAGAGAAACACAGCAGCTATACAGGGACGTAAGACTCCATGTGGTTGGATTGGGTACTTCCTAGAAGACATCCATGTTATGCATAGTTATGTGTTAAAAGTTGCATACTTAATGTATTTGCTAAACTGAACACGGTAGTATATGCATTTAGGTACCTTGTATTTTGTCTAAACAGTAAGTCTTCCAGGGGAAGTAATGCGGACAAAAAGAGATAAAAGAGCACCGCCGCCTGAGACAGGGGGCTCTAGCTGTGCTGACTCGGTACCTTCCTCTCCTGTGTTGCCAAAAGCACCTGTACAGGATGAGCCATTACCTCTGTCAGGTATGGCGGCTTCCCCAGTGAAGCCTGGGCCTGCATATGTCACTGAGGACACTTTATCAGCTGCCCTAAATAATCTGGAGGAGAAAATTGCTACTTTAATCGCTAAATCCTCTAAAAAGGACAATAAGCGAAGCAGATCTCCTCCAGTATTGGACCTCCCTTCAGAAGTACCTGAGGAGGAGGAGGATGAGGAGGAGGCTACATCAGCAGAGGATGAGGAGTCAGACGGATCAGGGATATCGGATGAGCCTTTTTCGGTATCCCAGATTTTAAAGTCACAGGTGCAATGCTATGCAGGAGCCGTGCGAGCTGCATTTAGGTTACCCTCTTTGGAGGTAACAGAATCACCTGTCTCCTCCCTAGGATCATTAAGATCCCTGCAAGGTGCATGCTCCTTCCCGGTTCATCCGTTACTAGAGGATCTATTGTACGCAGACTGGCAACATCCAGATAAGCGTTTTTCACCTCCAAAAAAGTTTAACATTCTTTATCCTATGGAGGAAAAATTTTTAAAGAAATGGAGCCTGCCTACGGTAGATGCGGCTATTTCTTGTGTAAATAAAAACCTGACATGTCCAGTGGATAATGTACAAGTGTTTAAAGATCCTTCTGAGAAGAAGTTGGAATCCTTACTGAAATCCTCCTTCCTTTTGGCCGGCTCAATTATCCAACCTGCAGTAGCAGCAGTCGGTATGTGTCAGGTCGTCAGCCAAACAGGTAAAGCAGGGGCTGAAGGAGCTGCCTTCAGAGCAGGCTAAAAATTGGGAGAATTTACCTAAAGCCTTATGCTTCACAGTGGATGCCATGCGAGATTCTATCATACAGGCATCACGCCTTACACTCCAGCTGGTACAGATGCGCAGAGTACTTTGGCTTAAGCATTGGTCAGCGGAAGCCCCATGCAAAAAGTTGTTGGCAAGTTTCCCGTTCCATGGCGAACGCCTTTTTGGGGAAGATTTAGAAAGATATATCCAAAAGATATCAAGTGGTAAAACGACACTTTTACCTGAGAGAAAGAAAAACAAGAGACCTTGTTTTAAACACACTCTCTCCCCAGCTCCCGGGAAATCGGACTCCAGCCAGTGGCGACGGCCTTTTCAGCCGCCCAAAAAAGCCAAAGAAAAGGCTCAGAAGAACAAGAAGCCGTGGGGTTCAAGAGCTAATAAGCAAGCCCCCAAAACCTCTCATTGAAGGGGCGCCCCCGCTCGGCCGAGTGGGGGGAAGGCTTCGTCAGTTCTCAGCGACTTGGCGGACAGAAACCCAGGACAAATGGGTGGTATCCACAATATCCTCAGGGTACAGACTGGAATTTCGAGAGATCCCATCTTCTCAATTCCGAAGTTCAAGACTCTCCAAGGATCCACAAAAAAGAGGATCCTTCTTCAAAGGTTTGAATCACTTAATAGCTCAAGGTGTGGTTACAGAGGTACCCCAAAAGGAGCAAGGTTCAGGTTTTTACTCAAACCTCTTTGTGATTCCAAAACCGAACGGAGAAGTCAGACCCATCCTGGATCTAAAAAATCTAAACCAGTTTCTGAACGTTCGCCATTTTCGAATGGAAACGATTCGATCCGTGGTCGCTACTTTAAAAGGCGGAGAATTCATTGCGTCCATAGATATCAAAAGACGCATATCTACACATACCAATCCTCCCCGCTCACCAAAGATTCCTAAGGTTTGCGGTAGAAGATCGCCACTTTCAATTTGTGGCCCTGCCATTTGGTGTAGCCACCGCGCCCAGAGTATTCACAAAGGTGCTAGCTCCTCTGTTAGCAAACCTAAGAACACGGGGCATTGCGGTAACAGCCTATCTAGACGATCTACTATTAATAGATCAGTCAAAGGAGGGATTGGATCACGCTGTAGACACTACAGTAGGATACCTGGAGCATTTAGGATGGATTATAAACTTACAAAAATCCTCTCTCCAGGCCCAAAGAAGGATAGTGTACCTGGGCATGATCATAGATACAGCCCAAAACAGGGTATACCTGCCAGAGCCAAAGATACAGTCTCTGAAAGACCTGATCCACAAGGTCAAAGCAAACAAGAGGCCGTCTATTCGCCTTTGCATGAGACTATTGGGAAAGATGGTAGCCTCCTTCGAGGCGGTCCCTTACGCCCAGTTTCATTCGAGACTACTTCAAGGCAATATTTTAGCCTCCTGGAACAGGAAGAGCCAAGCTCTGGATATACCCATGCGCCTGTCCTCACAAGTACGCCACAGCTTCAATTGGTGGCTAGAAGCCAGGAATTTACGGAAGGGAAAGTCCTTCCTCCCAGTGGCCTGGAAGGTGGTATCTACGGATGCCAGTCTATCGGGCTGGGGTGCAGTATTCGAGGAGGCTTCTACCCAGGGAACCTGGGCCAAGACTCAGGGGATCCTGCCCATCAATGTGCTAGAGATCCGGGCGGTATATCTAGCCCTCAAAACCTGGACATACAGGTTACAGGGCTACCCAGTTCGGGTTCAATCCGACAATGCTACGGCAGTAGCTTACATCAATCACCAAGGAGGCACCCACAGTCGGGCAGCCCAAAGAGAGGTGAACCGGATCTTGGCATGGGCAGAAGAGCATGTACCTTGCATCTCTGCAATCTTCATTCCAGGGATAGAAAACTGGCAAGCAGACTACCTGAGTCGTCAGCAGCTGCTACCAGGAGAGTGGTCTCTTCACCCAGAGATCTTTCAGGCCATATGTCTGAGATGGGGAAACCCAGATGTAGACCTGCTAGCTTCCAGGTTCAACAAGAAATTGGACAACTTTGTGTCCAGAACGAGAGATCCTCTAGCCTACGGGACAGACGCTCTAATAACTCCATGGAATCAGTTCTCACTGATCTATGCATTCCCTCCGATCCCTCTTCTACAAAGACTGCTTCGCAGGATCAAGGAGGAGGGAATACCAGTAATCCTAGTGGCCCCAAACTGGCCCAGGAGGCCTTGGTATGCCGAGATCGTAAAAATGGCGATAGGAAGGCCCTGGAAGCTTCCACTTCGACACGACCTGTTGTCACAGGGTCCAGTATTCCACCCTTCCTTACAAAGGCTAAATTTGACGGCCTGGCTGCTGAGACCCACATTTTGAAAAAGAGAGGGGTCTCTGGCCTGGTTCTTTCTACGCTCATTAATGCTAGAAAGCCAGCCTCCAGACTCATCTATCATAGAGTCTGGAAAGCATACGTTTCCTGGTGTGAATCCAGAAGTTGGAATCCTCTGAAATATGAAATAAGTAGGATTCTTGCTTTTTGCCAGTTAGGAGTGGATATGAAATTAGCCCTTAGCACCATCAAAGGGCAAATATCGGCTCTATCAGTCTTCTTTCAGAGACCATTGGCATCTCACTCCCTAGTTCGGACATTCATTCAGGGGGTACTGAGGATAAATCCTCCAGTCAGGTCTCCCTTGTGTCCATGGGATTTGAATTTGGTATTGTCAGTGTTGCAAAAGCAACCTTTTGAACCTATTCGCCATATTCCTTTAATTATATTAAGTAGGAAATTGGCCTTTCTGATTGCTATAGCTTCTGCTAGGAGAGTATCAGAGCTAGCAGCTCTTTCTTGTAAAGAGCCTTATCTAATTTGTCACAAGGACAAGATCGTACTACGACCCCATCCGGCTTTTCTGCCTAAGGTGGTGTCGGCTTTTCACTTGAATCAAGACATTGTTCTGCCTTCCTTTTTTCCAAACCCGCGGACGGCGGGGGAAAAATTATTACACTCTCTAGATCTAGTGAGAGCGGTAAGGGTGTATCTGCAAGCAACCGCTCAGATACGTAAAACAGATGTTTTGTTTATTTTACCAGATGGTCCCAAGAAGGGCCAAGCGGTATCAAAATCCACCATTTCCAGGTGGATTAGACAAGTAATTGTTCAAGCTTATGGTTTAAAGAACAGGACTCCTCCTTTTCCTGTTAAGGCGCACTCTACCAGGGCGATAAGTGCTTCATGGGCAGTGCACCACCAGGCTTCGATGGCTCAGATCTGTAAGGCTGCAACTTGGTCCTCAGTCCATACATTTTCCAAATTCTATCAAATAGATGTGAAAGGACATGAGGATTCCGCCTTCGGGCGAAGTGTGCTGCAGGCAGCAGTATAGGGCTTCTGGTCCGCAAGCGGTCGGTTTGATCTGTGTCTCCCCCCCTTCATATGAGCATTGCTCTGGGACGTCCCATTATGTAATGACTAGCTCTGTGTCCCGTGGTGTACGATAAAGAAAATAGGATTTTTATAACAGCTTACCTGTAAAATCCTTTTCTTGGAGTACACCACGGGACACAGAGGTCCCACCCTTCTTATGGGAACCTTACTGCTTTGCTACAAAACTGAGGTACTTCCCTGATGGGAGGGGTTATATGGAGGGGAACTGTCTTCCATTGGTTGTGCCAGTGTCCAATCACCGCTGGTGACCCTTAACCATTATGTAATGACTAGCTCTGTGTCCCGTGGTGTACTCCAAGAAAAGGATTTTACAGGTAAGCTGTTATAAAAATCCTATTTTCACACTGGGGTGGGAGGTGCGTTGGCTGTAAAGCGCCGCTATTTTTAGCGGCGCTTTACCATCGGATTTGCAGCGCTTTTTGGCCGCTAGCGGTGCGGTTTTACGAGAAAGGGTTAAAAACCACTGCTTTGCCGGCGGTATAGCCTCGGTGCCCCATTGTTTTCAATGGGCAGGAGCGGTGGAGGAGTGGTATACACACCGCTCCTTCACTGCTCCAAAGATGCTGCTAACAGGACTTTTTTTACCGTCCTGCTAGCGCACCGCTCCAATGTGAAAGCCCTCAGGGCTTTCATATTGGAGACACAGCAACGGCTGTTTTAGGTCGGTTTGCAGGCGCCTGCAAAACGACCCAGTGTGAAAGGGGTCTAAAGGAAACCTATTGGGATGGAAAAGCTGCCATTTCTGAGGTTTCCTAAAAGTTCTGTTCGCCTGCTGGCCCCTCTTACGGGGGGGGGGGGGGGCGGCGATCTGAGGATTAGGTAAGTATATCGCCGTTCTCCATTCCCCTAGACAAATACGAGCAGATAACCCTGCAAGGGAAAGCTTTTTTTTTGCCCAGAGTTTGGCTTTAAGGACTTGGTCAGACCAGCCTGCACACTAAAATGCATGCAGCCTAGTGTCCTGTTGGGGGGGGGGGGGGGGGCAGTGCTTTGCATTGTTACAGTGCAAGACACGGTTTTGTAGGCATTTTTTATGCAACTCATTGCAACACCTCAGTGCAAGTTTCTGGCGTAAACAGGGCACATAGAAAACAATACTTTTCTTGGAGTCCTTGCGTTTTGCCTGCATTGATCTATGCAGATGAATGCAGAGCAATCTTTCACTTCCCAGGAGATGGGCTTTAAGGTTACAGGATGAAAATTCTCTTTAATCATCTCTGACTTTGCCTACAAAAGATATTGGCTTATTGCTGGGTACAAAGAAAGGTCTTCTGCAGTAACCTTTTAGCACCCAATCAGAAAAGCCATTGTTTGCCCACGCTGATCCACCGATGATAGTAATAATAATAAAAAACAATTTTTATAAACAGCTGCGGTGGCTTACAGCTCGTCTTCGCTCTTTGCATAGTGCAGATGTGTCAGTCCACTTACATTAAAGACAACAACTCTGAATTTTACCTGTTTGTATAAATTATTAACATATTTAGTATAATATGATGAACACAGCCGAATTATGAAACGTTTTTTTATTTTTTT
The DNA here is from genome assembly GCA_029206835.1 of Rana muscosa. NCBI lineage: Eukaryota > Metazoa > Chordata > Amphibia > Anura > Ranidae > Rana > Rana muscosa. The sequence goes on along the minus strand of CM055116.1, from coordinate 56,846,549 downwards.
TGCCCCTGATTTAACTACTTTTTTTTTTCAGTTGCCAAGTTTAATTACATCCCAACGGAGAGTATGTTTGTCCTGGCTCCAATTGGATCGCTGTCAATGGGCTCCATCACCAGTGCTATGGGCCTTGGGTTCCTCCTGTCCATGCTCTTCTTTATAGAGCAGAACATTGTGGCTTCTCTAACCAATGCCCCAGAAAATAGGTAGGCATCTGGCTTCTCTGTGGAGATGCAGTATGGCTCATTATTTATAGCTGGATTATGCCTCCCCATCCATCCCTATCTGCTCCTCCCTATCCATCCATTTCTCCCCATCCCTATCCATCCATTCTATCCCTATCCATCTATTCCCCCCTATCCATCCCTATGCACTCCTATCCATCCATCTGTCAATTCCTTCCCATCCGTCCCTATCGGTCCACTCCATTCATCCCTATCTTTCCATTCATCCGTCCATCTCTGTCCATTCCTTCCCATTCATCCGTCCATCTCTGTCCATTCCTTCCCATTCATCCGTCCATCTCTGTCCATTCCTTCCCATTCATCCGTCCATCTCTGTCCATTCCTTCCCATTCATCCGTCCATCTCTGTCCATTCCTTCCCATTCATCCGTCCATCTCTGTCCATTCCTTCGCATTCATCCGTCCATCTCTGTCCATTCCTTGCCATTCATCCGTCCATCTCTGTCCATTCCTTCACATCCGTCCACCTCTGTCCATTTCTTCCCATCCGTCCCCCTCTGTCCATTTCTTCCCATCCGTCCCCCTCTGTCCATTTCTTCCCATCCGTCCCCCTCTGTCCATTTCTTCCCATCCGTCCCCCTCTGTCCATTTCTTCCCATCCGTCCCCCTCTGTCCATTTCTTCCCATCCGTCCCCCTCTGTCCATTTCTTCCCATCCGTCCCCCTCTGTCCATTTCTTCCCATCCGTCCCCCTCTGTCCATTTCTTCCCATCCGTCCCCCTCTGTCCATTTCTTCCCATCCGTCCCCCTCTGTCCATTTCTTCCCATCCGTCCCCCTCTGTCCATTTCTTCCCATCCGTCCCCCTCTGTCCATTTCTTCCCATCCGTCCCCCTCTGTCCATTTCTTCCCATCCGTCCCCCTCTGTCCATTTCTTCCCATCCGTCCCCCTCTGTCCATTTCTTCCCATCCGTCCCCCTCTGTCCATTTCTTCCCATCCGTCCCCCTCTGTCCATTTCTTCCCATCCGTCCCCCTCTGTCCATTCCTCTATGCCTTTTCATTTCTTCCCATCTATCTATCCATTCCTCCATGCCTTTTCATTCCTTCGCATCTATCTATTCATTCCTCCATATCCATCCTCCCACATCAATCCTTTTTTATTTTTTGCTTCCTGTGTCCTATTTGAGGAGATTTCCCTATGTTTCCTGCCCCAAAGACACAACAGGAAGTTAGAGGTGATATCAGCAAAGCTAGAGCAAATCCCCTCTCAGACAGTTGTCACCAGGACCCGCATTCCTTTTGAAAGATGTCCTCTTGTCTTCTGTTTTGGTGACGACTGTAAAATTTTGGATCTTTCTTCATGTTTTTTTTTTTCCCCGTCACAATGGCTAACGAGAAGAATAGAGAGGCCGAATACTGCCAATGGGGACGCAGACCTCAATAAAAAAAAAAGGAAAAACTCACAGGGGTTCTAACCTTCCTATCCAAAGCAAATGAATATTGGCTATGAATAAAATTGAATTGTACGCTTCACTGGCCAGTGTAACCTTTTTTTTTTTCTTTTTTTTGGTTAGTCACATGAAATGGTGATGCATTGTAAGTAGTTTACCTTTCATATTCTTCCTGCAGGTTGGTGAAAGGCACGGCGTATCACTGGGATCTCCTTCTTGTGGCACTGATTAACACCGGGCTGTCTGTCTTTGGCATGCCCTGGATCCATGCTGCCTTCCCACACTCCCCAATGCACGTTCGAGCTCTGGCCTACGTGGAGGAGAGAGTGGAGCATGGGCACATCTATGAGACGTAAGTTAGGGGGTTCCATTCAGCCAGAGAGTGAACTATGGTTTTATTTGTGAATAGCATGCACTCTCATCGCTTAAGTTTCTATTTCCTAACACCTTTACTGTTCATAGTGGGCTGGAATAGAGGTCCCGACTTAGTTCCTTCTTACCTTGGAAGTTCAGGTGTTACCACTAACTGAAGGTTGTTTCTATTATTCTGTTGTGTTTTCCATAATCTGAATTGAATTGAAATCCCAACAAGAAGAGTGGGAACCCCTTATACCTGCAACCACTTGTATGCAGACACAGAGATGTCATCCCTGGGCCAATAGCAGAATACCATGCAGACCACTAAAAACCAGTTTTATCTGTCCAGGATTGTGTTTCTGGAGTTCAGCTAGTCTTGTGATTGAAGCAACCCTGCAGACAGCATAGTCCTGTCTTAGTCCTCTTTGCTGACCACACTGCACTTAAAGGAGAAGTACAGCTAAAACTCGTTTGGCTGTACCTATCCTGTGGATCACAGGAGTGCAGTTTGTTCTGCACTCCTGTGGATCACAGTAGTGTAGTTTGTTCTGCACTCCTGTGACCCGTTTTCAGCAGACAGTGGGCTGAAGCCCGCTGTCAGCTGATGTCACCGAGCCAGTCCAGGCTGGGGCAAGATCGTGACAATGAAGTCGGGATCCACCCACATGCCTGGACCAGCAACCGGCTCAGCCTCTCAATGGGAGGCTGAGCCGACTGCTCCCACCCCCTCCACAGTCCAGCATTCCAGTGAGTGAGAGGGAGGAGGCAGAGCGGACAGCAGTGACTGACAGTTACCAGCTCTGTGCTCAGGGAGCCCTGAGAACTGAGTGATTGGCAGTGTTTGATCGCTCGGTTCTCTCTTGTGGGGAGCAACAGATACTGAAGTTTTGCAGCCGAATGTGCAGGGGGACATTTAAAAATTACCTGGAGTTAGGCTTTAAGGACCCTTTGCCACGTTGCATGGAAGAAAGCTTGAGAGAGCGCAAGGTGAATAGGTATCTTCAGCATAGGGGAAAGGCTATCAAGCAAATTTGGTATTTTGGTGTGAATGGGCAAAATACAGATTTGCTGTAATAATCCAATTTCTGCCAAAACTGATATATTAGTTTTCGGTGGACTGACCCTTTAAGAGGTTCCTGAGAATTAAAAACAGATGGCACCCTGACAAAAATAAATTGGTCTACTTTGGCAGGTTTATTTGTAGTCCAGGTCATAATTCTCCTATTACAAGGTTCAAGCATGTTGCAGTAATGTAATTCTCTGCATATTATGTAACCGGACACGTATTTGTCTGGCTGCAGAACTTTGCCCATTCACCATGTACCGTAACCAAAGAATAGAGATATTATGGCTGGTGCATTGTGTAACTCTGCAGGTGATTTTCAGGTCTCCTGTGGGTGAAACAAGCAGCCGACAAGCATGAACGGGAGGTCCCTATTGTGTTGTCTGGAATAAAGGATTTAAAGCCAGTTGGCTGATCTCTACCTCCTGGAGCTGCTCGAAAAATAAACACAAGCTCATGCTTTTACCGCCAACATGCTGAGCGACTCCTGTTCATTATTTTCCAAATGGTTAAAGAGGTCCTAAAGGCTGAAGGTTTTCTACCTTCATGCATTCTATGCATGAAAGTAAAAAACCTCTGTGCAGAAGCCCCCCCAATACTTACCTGAGCCTGATCTTTCTCCAGCGCTGTGCACGGGGGCCTCGGCTCTGCTGAGACTCTCCCTCCTCATTGGATGTAAGAGCCAGTGAGCCAATGAGGAGAGAGAGGGTGGGTCTGAGCCACGGCTATGTGCGTAAATTTACAGGCAGAGCCTCGGCTCAGAAGCGCACCTACTCGGGTGCCCCCATTGCAAACTGCTAGCTCTGGGGGTACTGAGCAGGAAGGAGGGGCCTTGAGTGCTGGCGAGGGACCCGAGACGAAGAGAATCGGGGCTGCTCCAGGCAAAACCCCTGAACAGAGCAGGCAAGTATGACATGTTTGTGCTTAAAAAATATATATATATATATATATTAGTGGAACCTCGGATTACGAGCATATGCCGTTCCAGGAGAATGCTCGTAATCCAAAGTACTCGCATATCAAAGCGAGTTTCCCCATTGAAGTCAATGGAAACGAAAATAATTTGTTCCACATTGACTTCAATGGCATGCAATACCGCATGTGGCCAGAGGCGAGGGGGGGACCGGAGAGCCTCGTAAGCGGCCGCGCATTTCCCGAACGGCTGCGATTGGCGCCGTTCAGCTCCGGCGCCCCCCCACACACACACACCTCAGGCCAAACGCGGTACTGCACACCGCTTTGGCCTGAATCCTGCTCTATTTGCGAGACAACACTCGCAAACTGAGTTAGGATATTTTAAAATACAGTGCTCGTATTGCGAAACGCTCGTTAACCGCGTTACTCGCAATCCGAGGTTCCACTGTATATTATTATCACTTTAAAGCTGAACCCCAGCCTTCCCTTTAAATCTTGCACAGTTGTACCGGCTCCTCTTCTGTACTCAAATTGCTCACTGTACACTGTGAGCTTCTCATATTGTGCATTAGAAGCTGCTGCAAGTCAGAAAGAGCCTGACTCATTACCTTGCTGGTGAACGGTGCAGCATTATCTAGCCGCTCCGGGCTTACTGTGCCTGGACAAGGGCTCTTGGGAAGTGTAACTCTGGGGACCTATCTATGTCAGTAGAAACTGAGCTCCAACCCGCTGCTCCTGCAAGAATTTTGCAAGCCTGGTGATGTTGTCAAAGGGAGTAATAAAACTTTGCTACAGCAACAAGGGGAAAGAAAAAGTTAGGCGAGGTTCGGCAACCCATCAATCACGATCTACCTGGTAGCCCCCGAAACCCAAACAGGAGTAGGGGGGGGGTGGTAAAGGGGAGAGTTCCTGTAAATGTTGCCAGTACTGCCCCTCCTGTCCAGGTTCCCTTTACTTCTGCCCAGGCGCCCCCCCTGTGTACTCCCCCCTGTGTCGTCGTCCCCCGTGTCCTCCCCTGGTGTTTACTATGCTTTCATTTGTGAATGAACTGGGGGAGACTGTGCAGAGCTCTGCCTGTTCATTCATACCGTGCTACTGAGGCTGCCGAGATGGAGATTAAAGACTGTGTCCTCAATCACCTTTCTCTGTCTCATTAGTGAGACATCAGAAGTCTATTTAGACCCCTGATATTTCACCAAATCCCCCCCCCCCAACAGGGCTGCTAAAAAAAAATGTCAAAATAAATAAATTTGTAAAAAATTATACAAAAATAAAATTGTACAAAATAATATTAAATAAAATCTCTGCCATACTAAAACTGTCCTCTGCCCTGCTGACACCCACCACTGCCCTGCTGACTGACATTGTCCCCTTTAGGCCCCTTTCACACTGGGGCGGGCATGTGCAGTGGCGGTATAGCGGGGCGATTTTCAGCGCCGCTATACTGTCGTATTTACCACGATATTCGGCCACTAGTGGTGCGGTTTTAACCCCCGCTAGTGGCCGAAAAAGGGTTAATACCGCCGCGGGCGGTATTACCGCGGTGTCCCATTGATTTCAATGGGAAGGAGCGGTATACACACCGCTCCTTCACAGCTCCAAAGATGCGGCTTGCAGGAGATTTTTGTTTCTCCTGCCAGCGCATCGCCTCGCCTCAGTGTGAAAGCCCTCGGGCTTTCACATTGAGAATGCTGGGGCAGGAGTATTTCAGGCGTTATATATGTGCTATTTTTAGCGTTAAAACGCCTAAAATACGCCTCAGTGTGAAAGGGGCCTTAAGGTAGGCTAAGTTTATCACTTTACAGTAAAATTTGTTTTATTATATCTTTCCTTTACTATTTAGTTAAGGCCTTGCTAGTTGCTAAAATACCCCAATGATCTGTTTCATTTAGTTTAGATAGATTTCCGCCTCTCAAAGGTTGCCTACTCCTGGAAAAGAGAGTGGTTTGTTGGTATATTGGGTAATGCCTTGGACATGTTAAAGTAGAGCTAAAGACAAAACTTTTTTTTTTTTTTTTTTTTTGCAGTTTTGCACATAGGCAGTAAGAAACAGGGATTTTTTTAAAAAAAAAAACCCTGTCTATCAGGTCCCACTGGGGATATTTTCTTTTTACTTCCCATCCTGGAAGTACAACAGGAAGTGAGAAGAATTGAGGTGCAAGCTGTCGCCAGAACAGGTGCACACCTTTGGAAGATTTCTCTTAACTATTTGTTCAGTTGAAAACTATTTTTTTAAACGCTTACAAAAAAAAAAAAAATCGGCACAGGTTTTAACGCTTGCACACGTTATATCATTATATTGACTTTAGATATACTTTAACACTAAAGACTCGTGGAATAGCAAGTCTCTGAGGATAAGTAGTGCCAGTCCTTGCAAACGAAAGGGGGGGGGGTGACTCCGCGCAAAGGAATTCAAACGTTGCACAGTAGGCAGAACTGCTGCCTCTACTAGTTACTGCCACCTATGCAGGTGGAGCAAGAAATGTAAAAGGGTGTAGGGGTGGCGCTGTTCTGGCGTGTGCCAATCCTTGCCTGAGCCACTTCACTGAAGACATGATGTGACAGGTTGGCTCTGGCAGACCCGGTAACCACTTTGGTTTGTTGTCACGTAATTGGAAAGGTGAAACCAGCCAGGCAGTCTGCTGGCACTTCTCGTGTTCTGTCCTGCGCTTAAGATTCAGTAAAATTCTCTGAGTTTTAATGACACCCTGCTGAGAGAAAAGCTAACATACGAACACAGGGGTAGCACAAATAAATGTTGAAAATCTTTGGGATCCCTGGTCGGAGGTTCCTGGTTTGGCCCCCTTCCAGCCGGTCCAAAAAAGAATGCTTGGTGGCAGGACTTAGTCATTTGCTCCCCCACGGGGGTTGTTGAATAAATAGACAGGAAGGGTTGCTGATTGTACAAATACAATGAGGCTCTGCATGTGGAACAGTCCAAAACAGTATTTTCGATGTGGTGTTGTCTTGCTCTGCAGTGACGAGATATAGAGTTTAGTTTTGTGTGATGGTTAACACATGGACACTGTGAATCCCGGCCCACTGTTTAGGGTTGGGGGGAGGCGCCCCGACCGGTATTCCAGTTTTGGGCCGGGAGCGGAGCCGGGGAATAGAAGAATAATAAGAGAACACTGTTAAAATACAATAAGATGCAAAATGACAGACGCAGTTATGTAATTTCAAAGATTTGGCGCTATATTTTTATATGGAATGTAAAATATCCTGGTATATCTGTGGTAAGGCTGCTAACTGTACGCCTAGAGAAACATATGTCCTCCGCAACGTTCTATGTTACCTGTTTTCCTTTGTTTTCCTTTGTTGTTTTTTTTGTTCATGGAAATGTTTCCTTTTTTTCTTCAATAAAAAAATTCTCTTTAGAGCCCATTCACACAGGGGCGACTTAAGATCAGACTTGAAGTCGCCCCAAGTCGCGCGGTTGAGAAAGTCAATGGAAGTGAATGGAGCAGTCTTAATGTACACTACTGAAGTCGCTCCAACTTCAGAAAAGGTTCCTGTACTACTTCAATCCGACTTCTAGACGACTTGTACGCATTGATTTCAATGGAAGTCGCCTCCAAAGTCGGATCACTGTCTTAACTGAAGCAACAATACAGGAAGAGAAAATAGTTTTCCAGGCAAACCCCTCCCTGCCACAGAGCTGATTGTTTGATTGGCCACTGGAAAGCCTCCTGTCCTGGAGGCGACTTGAAGTCGCCTTGTAAGTTGCCTGGGTGCGCGCTCAGGTCGTGTTCAGGTCGCCTCGGCCAGAGTCGTGTCGCCCCTGTGTGAACCGGCTCTTAGAGTTAGAGTTTAGAATAGCTGGAGCTACTGTAGATCAAACATGCCAGCCAAAGAAATATCCAGCCATTAGAGCCTACAGTCTAAAAACTCCTCTAGCAAAGCTTGTAGTAGTAGTCACATTCAACTGGGCTTGCTCTGTAGTGTTGGAGATGGTTCACTTTAGCTCAAATAAAGAAGATACCCCAACATTTATATCCACACAGATAGCACAGACTCTTTAATTTCTGTCACCACGGTATGTACCAAGGCAGATGGTAATTGTCCAAGAACAGAATGGGAGGTGTGACAGTCGTGAAACCACCATGATGTGGTTGCATAATCCCATTTGGTGTCAGAAAGTCTGCATAGGTGTCAATCATCCTATTCACATGTTTGAAGGTGAGAATCCTGTTCTTGGACAATCCACATATACCTTAACATGATTAAATTAACGTGTCTGTGCTACCGGTGTGGATACAAATGATGCAATAAATTCCAATCGCTCATTATAACTGAAGAATTGGTTAGGATAAGCTGCAAAACCTCTTCAACATAACAGAATAAGTCCTGTTGACATGACTAACTACTAATAGATATACTGTGACCTTCATATATGAGAGCCTTCAAGACCTCCATGAATTCTTTTGTCTCCCAGCCCTCACTTACATGTTCTTTGTCTATCCTAGGATTGTCAGCGTGAAGGAGACTCGGTTGACGTCGCTTGTGGCCAACGTGTTGGTGGGCCTCTCCCTTTTCCTCCTGCCGCTTCCACTGCAATGGATCCCCAAACCAGTCCTGTATGGGCTTTTCCTGTACATCGCCCTGACCTCCATTGACGGCAGCCAACTTTTCGAACGGGTGGCGCTACTGTTGAAAGAACAGGTAGGTGGAGGGCCACACGTGGGGAAGGAAGTTGTGCAGGTATAGAACCAGCATTTCCCCAGGAAATGGCCCTATTGTGTATATCGGTCACACCGTGCACATCAAAGCACACCATTGTCTAATGAGCAGGTCGTTACTTATGACTGGATGTATATCACAGAGCTGTGACCTTCCTGTCTGGGTGAAAAAGAGCAAAGACAGCTTAGTGTCGAACAGCATGATATGTATATGTTGTGTCACTGCTGTGTACATTCTATAAACTGTATCGCCGCTGACCGCGTTCTGTGTGCTGTGTTAGTTATATTAAAAAGTTTGTCATTTTGATTTAAAGAGAACTCGTCCACTTTCACCTTTATTTAAATTGGGGTAGGCAAACTTTGGCTCTTCAGCTGGTACATAAGTGCAAGTCCCATCACGGTTCTCCAGCTGTTGCACAACTACAAGTCCCATCATGCCTCATTGTGAGAGAATCATGTTTGTGGCTTTCAGTCTTGTAATGCCTCATGGGGGCCCTACCTCGACAACTGAAGGGGCGGGAGTTTGCCTACCTCTAATTTAAATCATATGGTTAATTCTTTATATTTGGTTGGAACTACCGTATAGTATATACTCGAGTATAAGCCGAGTTTTTCAGAACTTTTTTTGTGCTGAAAATGCCCCCCTCGGCTTATACTCGAGTCTCACTGTGTCCATCTGCAGCCTCATGCACCTGATCTACCTGCGCTGTGATGTGCAGTCTAGTCGGCGGCCGTCCAGTGTAACAAAGCCCCGCCTCCTCCTCGTCCTCGTCCGTGATAGGCGGACCACTGGCTCACTGCTGGGAAACTGAATCAGTGTTCCGTCACGGACAAGGAGGAGATGGGGCTTTGTTACACTGGACGGCCGTTGACTAGACTGACTGCATGTCACGGCGCTGGAGATCAAGATACATGAGGCATGCAGATGGGCACAGTGAGGCTGCAGATGGGCATTGTTGACCCTCTTTTCCACTTACAGTAGCTGCTGCATTTCCCACCCTAGGCTTATACTCGAGTCAATACGTTTTCCAAATTTTTTTTGTGGTAAAAATTAGGTGCCTCGGCTTATATTCTGGTTGGCTTATACTCGAGTATATACGGTACATAATATAATCCACATTTTGGTAAGTGAATGTGAGACATTTTTAGATGAAGATAAACATTACAAGTCCTGATGTCTGTGGACACCTGGCCATCCTATATGAGCTTGTTGGACATCCAATTCCAAAACCAGGGGTATACTATAGCATTTGCCCCTCTTCACGACTATAACCGCCTCCACCACCCTCCTTGAGATATTGGAATGTGTCCTTGGGAATTTGTGTCCATTCAGCCAAAAGAGTGGTGCGAGGTCCTCTACTGATGGATAAGACCTGGCTTGCAGTCAGCGCTCCAATTCAATTTACATATCTTAACTGCCCATTGTACCGTGTTTTTTTTATGGAATAAAGATGATGGCTTTTGACATTGGAGTGCAATCATCCATATTTTGTGGCTAAGCATGCCTTCATGTTGCCGGCTTTGTGCACTGGGCCACAGTAATGCTGGAACAGAAAAGGACCCTGTCCCAAAGTGTTGCTACACAGTTGGAAAAAGCACAATTGTCTAAAGCAGCCTTTCATAACCTTTTCACCATGGAGGAGCCCCTGCTAAAAGTAATTTTTTATACGAATTGTGGCAAACAAAGCCAAACCACATTGGTGAAAGGAGGTCCTCTTACGCTGGTGGTCAGTGGAAATGATGCCCCTTACATTGGTGGTCAGTGGAAAGCATGCCCCTTACATCGGTGGTCAGTGGAAAGCATTCCCCTTACATCGGTGGTCAGTGGGAGGAATACCCCTTACATTGGTGGGCAGTGGGAGGAATACCCCTTACATTGGTGGGCAGTGGAAATTATGCTCCTTACATTGGTGATCAGTGGAAAGGATGCCCCTTACATTGGTGGTCAGTGGAAAGAATGCCCCTTACATTGGTGGTCAGTGGGAGGAATACCCCTTACATTGGTGGGCAGTGGGAGGCATGCCCCTTACATTGGTGGGCAGTGGGAGGCATGCCCCTTACTTTGGTGGGAGGAATGCCCCTTACTTTGGTGGGAGGAATGCCCCTTGCGTTGGTGGGCAGTGGGTGGCATGCCCCTTGCGTTGGTGGGCAGTGGGTGGCATGCCCCTTGCATTGGTGGGCAGTGGGTGGAATGCCCCTTGCGTTGGTGGTCAGTGGAAAGAATGCACTCTTAGCGGAAGGTAACATGATCATTGGCGCCATTGGTTACTCAACTAACAAAAGAGAGGATGGTTGCCACTGGTCCTGTGGTGTTAGCCCTGCCAAGTGGCATTGGTGCCAGAACTATGCAGGTACCATCAGCTGGTAGTTTAAACTACCGCAGCTCAAGGAACCCATAGCAATCTCTGGAGCAAGCCTAGGGTTCCCCAGAACCCTAGTTGATAAAGGCTGCTTAAATTGTATGCCAGTAGAAAAGTACCCCCTTGCATTGATGGGAGACAAATCAGCCACTGCACAAAAAAACCCTTGGCAACCTTTGGAGAAACTCTAGGTTTCCACAGAACCCTGGTTGAGAAAGCCTGGGATAAAATGTCCTTGGATGCTGTATACACTTCACTGGAAACACCTGAACTCAATCATTTGGAGTGGTATCCACATCCTTTTAGCCATATTTTGTTTTCAGGCAGATCAATAGATGGATGAAAATGGATGAAAATGATGGATTCATATTTTTTATTTTTTCGTAACTGTACATTTAGCTGCTTGCTAGGAGTTCAGCTTTAAACCATTAAGAAGTGTATTGATTGCCTTTGGGCTGCTGTGTAATCGGAGTGTCACAGCTGTCTGGAGTTTCCTGGCTGCCTGTTCCCTGGAATCCTCCTTCTCACTCTACATTTTGCTGTGTCACTCTCTGGCTCTCCTCCAGTTCCTGTCCTCCAGAAGGGAAGAAGTCACATGGCTCACTGTAGTCATAAATCTTATCTGATAGAACACTTCCCATCCATTTTTTTTTTTTTTATAAACTGTTCTGCAGTTTAACCACTTAAGGATCGAGCCTCTTTCTGAGATTTGGTGTTTACAAGTTAAAAACGTTTTTTTTTGCTAGAAAAATACGTGGAAACCCCAAACATGAGAGAGAGAGAGAGAGAGAGAGAGAGAGAGAGAGAGAGAGAGAGAGAGAGAGAGAGAGAGAGAGAGAGAGAGAGAGAGAGAGAGAGAGAGAGAGAGAGAGAGAGAGAGAGAGAGAGATCTATATAGAGAGATATATCTATAATAATGTTTGGGGTTTCCACATAGATATAGATATATATAGATATATCTATATATAGATTTTTTTTTTTCTAACACCCTAGCTGTTGCAAAACTACAAGTCCCATCATGCCTCTGCCTGTGAGAGTCATGTTTGTAACTGTCAGCCTGGCAATGCCCTTAAGGGACTTGTGGTTGCGCAACAGCTGGAGGGCCGCCAGTTTGAGACCCCTGCTCTAGAGAATAAAATGTTGGTCGTTGCAATACTTTTGATCACACCGTATTTGTGCAGCGGTCTTACAAGCGCGTTTAAAAAAAAAAACTTTTTTGAATTAAGAAATAAGACAACAGTAAAGTTAGCCCAATTTAAAAAAATATATATATTGTGAAAGATGTTACGTTGAGTAAATTGATACCCAACATGCCATGCTTCTTCAAAGTTGCGCCCGCTCGTGGAATGGCGACAAACTTTTACCCTTTAAAAATCTCCATAGGCGACATTTAAAAAAAAAAATCCACAGGTTGCATGTTTTGAGTTACAGAGGAGGTCTAGGGCTAGAAGTATTGCTCCCGCTCTAACGATCGCGTCGATACCTCACATGTGTGGTTTGCACACCGTTTTCATATGTGGGCGCTGCTCACGTATGCGTTCGCTTTTGCGCGCGAGCTCGTCAGGACGGGGCGCTTTCAAATTTAAATGTTAAATTATTTATTTATATTTAATTTTTCTTATTTAACTTTTTTATTTTGACACTGTCTTTTTGAAAAAAAAAAAATTTGGGTCACTTTTATTCCTATTTCAAGGAATGTAAAACTTGTAATAGAAAAAAAGCATGACAGGTCCTCTTAAATATGAGATCTGTGGTCAGAAATACCTCAGATCTCATATTTATACTAAAATGCAATTAAAATAAATAAATGAATGTCATTTAAAAAAAAAAAAAAAAAAAAATGTCCCTTTAAGAGCTATGGGCAGAAGTGACGTTTTGACGTCGCTTCCGCCCCATGGCATCTTCCCCTCGCTCATCTCCAGGCCAAGCAGGAAGAAGAACCTGATCGCCTCCGCCGCTACCAATGGCTTCCGGTAAGCGGCGGAGGGCACCAGAGAGCGGCGGGAGGGGGGGTCCCCCTCTCCCGCCGACGATGAAAGTGATCTCGTGGCGAATCCGCCGCAGAGACCACTTTTTATCTTGAAGCGGACCGCCCGCTGAAGAAGAGGATACCCGGGTTATGGTAGCTAGCGGCTGCCATAACGGTATTCCTCTTCAAAGTAGCGTCTTAAAACGACAGCGGGCGGTCCGGAAATGGTTTACTCTCTGCTGACCGCTGCAATGCTCCTCTATTTCATTGCTGAATCGGACGCCACACACTGCAGCAAACAAAAGCAACCGGTAAAACAATGCAGGTTGCATGATCTACTGCAATGTTTCTCAACTCCAGTCCTCAACGGGTCACGTTTTCAGGATTTCCCTCAGATAAAACAGCTGTGGTAATTACTAAGGCAGTGAAACTGATCAAATCACCTGTGCAAAACAATGGGAAGCCTGAAAACATGACCTGTTGGGGGGGGGGGGGGGTACTTGAGGACTGGCGTTGAGAAACCTTAATCTACAGCAGTCAGATTCAGCAGTCTTTTCACAGTGCTTTGAGGCAGACTCCCGTGTTGGGGGATTCTTTGCTGTGCAGCACGAGGGGCGGTGCGCAATCGGAGAACACACTGACCATATTTTTCAGACGCTTAAATTGGGGGTTCATTCATACCAATAAATTAACCAGCAATTAGACTCTGGGCTTCTTTCTTGTTCTGACACCAGAATGAGAAATGAGAGGGTGTCAGAGTCACCAGGACAGGAATCCACTGTACGCAATAAAAACCTGACCTGTTTAAAGTGGTTGTAAACCCTTAAATATACCCAGTGCAGTGACTGGTCTCAGGCAGGGCTGCTAAGGCAGTACAGCCAGCCCTCCTGTACATGGACCGGACCCCATCAGTTCAACAAGGGGGGCCCAGGCACCTGCTGAGTAGGAATTCTGGCTGGGGTTATGAATCAGCAGTGACAATGTTCAAAGCCACACCCCCTGCAACATCTTCTCCTCCCACTGTAGTGAAAGCAGGCACAGCCTACATGAGTGTGACAACTCTGCTCTGAACTCAGGAGCAGTGCAGCACTGTTGCCACCCCATCCCAGGAAGCTGCATTAGGTGGACTTCACTGGCAGGATCAATTAATATTTGTGGGCTTTCTATGGTGGGCAACTTGCTTTTTACTTTCAGTGGTGGGACTTGTCCAGGACCCGCGGTACCAGAGGATTCTGTTAAAATTTTAGGACAGTTATGTGGGATCTATGACCAGGGCCGCTGATAAGGCAGTACAGCCAGTCCTCCTGTACTGGGCCCAGACCCCATCAGTTACACAACGGGGGCCCGGGCACCTGCTGAGTAGGAGGTACCGGCTGTACTGTCTTATTGCAGACACCAATCCTCTTCTGCCTCCCCCTGCAGCGCTGCGAGTTTCTTCTTACTCCCTCCGGCTGCACTGCAGGGGGTTCTAGCACATGCACCCTTTTCCCCCACCGCACTTTTGGATTCCCTCCTCTCCTGCCGGAAGCTGCTGCAGGGACACAGGGGGATGTTTTAGGATGGAGAGCTGGGAGAAGGGGCCAGTAAATGCCTTTCACTTGTCCCTTCCATTCCTGAATGAACACAGTGAGCGATCGTTACCAGTCACTCTTGTGTCCATTCATCACTGAAACATAGTAAACTGTGTTTACTATGCTTCCGTTTGTGAATGAGCAGGAAGCCTCTGAGCGCTTCCTATTCATTCATCTGTGCTGCTGAGGCTGCAGAGAAAGGGACTGGTAAATCTATGTCCTGTCACTTTCGGCCAAGTGAAGGGGGCCCGGTCAGGTAGGCTGTGTGGTGTAATTTCTAACAGCAGCCCAGGCCTCAGGTGATGCACAGAGATGAAACAAATCCTCCTATGTGAGTTGTACCTGTGTATCTTCAACGTGCAGAACTTACACAGGATTTCTCCGCTCTGGAAAGCAGGGGGGCAGGGAGCTGAAAGGGGTTGTAAAGGTTCGTGTTTTTCATCATAGGATGCATTAAGGGGAAAAAACACCTGGCAGTCACCGGCCCCCCTGTTTTACTTACCTGAGCCCGTTCATCTCCTTGGCACGTCACCGCCGTCCTTCTCTTCAGAGTCCCGGGTTTGATTGGATAGATTGATGGCAGCGCAGCCATTGGCTCCTGCAGCTGTCAATCATATCCAATGACGCGGGGGCGGGGGCGAGTCATACACTCTGCGTGTATGGACGCTGTGTGTATGACTCAGGAGCGCGCCAGTAGGGTAACCCCCTCGGGAGAGCGCTTCTCATAGGGGGTTTTCTAAAGTGGGGAGGAGCTGCGAGAGCCGCCTAGGGACCCCAGAAGAGGACGAGCTGCACAGTGGAGGTAAGTATGACATGTTTGTAACTTAAAGGATCGATTTTTATTTTTTTTAAATAACAATCTGCAGAGCTCAGTGAGGAGGGCTGAGGGCTGATTGAATGGAAAGGGACACCCCCCCCCCCCCCCCTTCACACAGCACACAGGAACAGAGCCCGAGGCTGTCAATCAGCTGGAGCTCCCTCACCATTTTTCTCTTGGTGTCAGGAAAACTTGTCAGAAGTGACTCATGCTGATAGCAGAGGAATGAAGTAGCAGACATAAAAGACACTTGTTGCTCTGGATTGAGACAAATACACACTATAGAGGGATATGCTTTGTTCATATTTCATGTCTGAGGTTTACAGCCACTTTAAGTCTTCCATATCTTTAATAATTAGGCTGATATGGTTGCTATAATTTAAGACTGAATATAATTAGGCCCAGTTATAAATGGTTGTCCATCGGCAATGGAGTAGAGAATTCTAGATGGGATGGTGTGATTTCCAGATCCATTGTTGGCTGTGTTGGCCTTGCTGGGGATGCGGAGTCCCAGGGCAGGTTGGTGAAGACCACATGAAGGGTCGGATGTTCCCGGCATTTATTCACAACATCTTTCCGTGGACTGCGACATTGCTGCATCAGCGCGAACCGACCCCGGATAAAATCAGCCTTGCTAATTGTTCGTTTACTTCCTTCTGGGCTGTCAGGTTTTTAGTCAAAGGCCTGAACTCCCCTCCATCTCTGTACATGTGTGAGGGAGGGAGGGAGGAGAAGTGTAGCGCACTTGTTAACCCCTATGTGGCGAGTATTGCTGAAGCTCAGAGCGTAGATTTCACTCTGTGAATAGCAGAAGCACATTAAAGCGGACCTTCACCCTAATGTATAAGTGGTGTTACCCTGACCCTGACCCCTCGCTCTCTTACAGTTGGACAATAATAATAGTTTTTATTTATTTTTTGGTACCATTTATTTGTGCTGCAAAACAGAACTTGCTTATTTCTCGCCTAGGCAATATTGACGGGTTTTTTTTTTTCCTCCTGCATACATGTGCAGATTAGGGATGAGCTCAGGCGTGTTCGCATTGAACACTTGCAGAGCCCGCCAAGGAAGTCGGCACCGTCGGAACCGCGGTGCGCTAATCACAGGCAGGGAGACATTGTCCCGATGCTCGGCTGCAGAGATCGGGAAATGTCTCCCTGCCTGTGATTAGAGCAGCGCGGTTCCGACGGTGCCGACTTCCTTGGCGGGCTCTGCAAGTGTTCAATGCGAACACGCCTGAGCTCATCCCTAGTGCAGATGTGTCCTGAGCAAGCCCTGCGGCACATCTAGGGTCGCCACCTCATCCCTATAAAACCAAACACATTAATTACACAGGTTCTGTGGCTGATTGACCACTTCCCGATCACCGCACGCCGATATACATCGGCAGGATGGCACGGGCAGGCAAATGGGCGTACCTGTACGTCCCTTTGAATCTGCCGCCTAGCGGGCGCACGCGCGCCCGCCGCATGCCTCGTGCATGTGCTCGTGGGTCCCTCGAACGCGATGTTCGCCGGCGGCCCGTGATTGCGGTGAGGAGAGGCAGAACGGGGAGATGCCTTTGTAAACAAGAAATTTCCCTGTTCTGCCTAGTGACATAACAGGGATCTACTGCTCCCTGTCATCGGGAGCAGTGATCGCTGTCATGTCAGTGGTAGCCCATCCCCCCACAGTTAGAATCACTCCCTAGGACACACTTAACCCCTTCCTCGCCCCCTAGTGTTTAACCGCTTCCCTACCAGTGTCATTTATAGAGTAATCAGTGGCTATTTATTGCACTGATCGCTGTATAAATCACAATGGTCCCAAAACGGTGTCAAAAGTCCCTGATGTGTCCGCCATAATGTCGCAGTCCAGATAAAAATCGCAGACCGCGGCCATTACTAGTAAAAAAAAATATATATATATATATTAATAAAAATGCCATAAAACTATCCCCTATTTTGTAGACGCTATAACTTTTGCGCAAACCAATCAATATACGCTTATTGCGATTTTTAGTTTTTATTTTTTTTACCAAAATTATGTAGAATACGTGTCGGCCTAAGCTGAGGAAAAAAATTATAATTTTATATATTTTTTGGGGGGATATTTATTATAGCAAACAGGAAAAAATATTGCTTTTTTTTGTTTTTTTAAAACTGTCGCTCCTTTTTTTGTTTATTGCGCAAAAAATAAAAACCGCAGAGGTGATCAAATACCACCAAAAGAAAGCTCTATTTGTGGGGAAAAACAGGACGTCAATTTTGTTTGGGTACAACGTCTCACGATCGCGCAATTGTCAGCTAAAGATACGCAGTGGCGAATCACAAAAAATGCTCTGGTCAGGAAGGGGGTAAATTCTTCTGGGACTGAAGTGGTTAAGGTGGTAATTAAACTCGGCGCCTTATCTGCGTTAAATTTGCCTCAGATTGTGTGTAAGCTCTGGTTCACGTTGATGCTACTTTGAAATCGCCTACTTGAAGTAGCGCGATTTCAAACTAGCAAGGTCAGCCGATTTCAGGTGCTACTCCATAGACATCTGTGTGGCTTCATGTAACGATGTCTATTAAAGTCGCACCTGAAATTGGCAAAAGTAGTGCAGGAACTACTCTTGCAAATCGGTGCGGTGCCGCAAAATCGGCGTTGGACCGATTGGAACAGTGCGATTTGCCTCCAATAGGCTGCGACTTGTCATGCGATTTGATCTCTTATATCGCATGACAAATCGATCCAATGTGAACCTAGGCTAATTCATGTGTGTTTGGGTTTAAAGGGATGAGGTGGCAACCCTAGGCGCATCTGAGCACACGCGAGTTTCCCCCGGACCCTACAGAGTTTTCCACGCATGCAAAAAGTCAGCTATTGGGCATTTTCCAAGACGTTGCCATCTTTGCGCATCTGCAGGAAATCACAAGGGGGTGGGCACTTGTGCCATAGGGCTCTTCCAGGACCTGAAGTCTGGGCACCCTTTGGCATATCTGAACATGATGCCCTGCTCCCGCCCGCACAGCGCAGCTAAAGCAAGCCGCGCTTTTGCTGCTAGCGTGGGGCGGTGTTCAGTGTTGGAGTACCCCCTAAGGCTACTTTAACACTGAACACCGCCCCGCGCTAGCGGCAAAGCGCAGCTTGCTTTAGCGGCGCTTTACCGACGCTGTGAGTCTAACATTTAATGAGGGTACAACATTTAGAAACTCGCATTATTGATGATTAAAACGGGCATAGCCGGGGTAAAGATGTCCACGTAGACCATCCCCCGCACCACCATTGACGTTGTCCCTTCCACTCTGCGCTCCACTAGCCTCTCAAGCCTCCCTTTCAGATCGCTCTACTGCAGGGTAGTCTTCCTGGTCACAATTGCAGACAGCTTTACCCCGGATGCCTGCATACTTGGATGCGCCCGTTTTAATCATCAACCATGTGAGTTGCTAAATGTTGTATCTTCATTAAATGTAACCGTATTGCTACACTTAGAGGCGCCTCGCTTCTCTTATATACTCTGTAGCTCCGTCTGGATTTTGCTTCTTTGTGGAGGCTTCCATTTGTGGATGAACATTTTATGGTTACACAACCCATCACATTGCTATATAATCTTTTTATATGGACTATAAACTGAAGGCTTTATGAATAAATGGTTGTGGAACGAATCATTTGAGTTTCCATTATTTCTTATGGGGAAATTCGCTTTGATATACAAGTGCTTTGGATTAAAAACATGTTTCCTGAACGAATCATGCTCGCAATCCAAGGTTTTTACACTCTTCCTATCTAATGCCAAACTCTGTTTGTTAAACTGCCCCTACACATGCCCAGCAATGCTCATGTATTTCACGCCACTATATTTCAAGGCCATTCAGCTTATTGGTGTCAGGTTGTGTTGTACTACATAAATGATGTCACTGCGTTCTGTGTTTTTTCTTGCAGACGGCGTACCCTCCGACCCATTACATCAGACGAGTCCCTCAGAGGAAGATTCACTACTTCACCGGCCTCCAGGTCCTCCAGCTTGTCATCTTATGTGGCTTTGGCATGTCACCTCTCCCTTATATGAAGATGATTTTCCCTTTGATTATGATTGGAATGATTCCCATCAGGTAATTTTTTTTTTATCCTCAAGGTTCCAGGACATTTATAGAAAGGAACACAAAAAAAAAATAATCAATAAAGAAAATCGTCTAGAATAGATACGATAGAGATGTTTTAAAATTGCTATATATATGTGTGTGTGTGTGTGTGTGTGTGTGTGTGTGTGTGTGTATGTATGTATGTATATGTATATGTATATATATGTGTATGTATATATATATATATATATATATATATATATATATATATATATATATATATATATATATATATATATATATATATAATGTGTATATGGCAATTTTAAAAGCATTTCTAACTGACAGGATTTTCCTCACCTGCCCAAAACTTTTGCATGGTAGTGTATGCGTGTATGCGTGTGTGTGTGCGTGTGTGTGTGCGTGTGTGTGTGTATATATATATATATATATATATATATATATAATGTGTGTGTGTTTTAAAATTGCGATATATATATACCGTATTTTTCGCTCCATAAGACGCACCTGGCCATAAGACGCACCCAGGTTTTACAGGAGAAAAACAAGAAAATAAATATTCTGAACCAAATGATGTACTAAAATATTTAATATTATATTACTACTATAGGTGGGTGGTGGACACACATCAATATCAGCCCCCCTATCAAATAAGCTCAGCTACACTATACCTGGGTGGTGGTGGACACACAGCAACCCCCCCCCCCCCCTTCCCAGATCAGCTCAGGGTGGCAGGGCAGACACAAACACCCCCTCAGCCTCTCATATAACAACAGCTCAAATGATGAACATTGGATACCATCCCACACCTCCCACCCCCTTAGCACTCACCTCAGGCAGTGGAGGACACTGCCATTACAATCCACAACCCCCTCTGGCTGGCTCTCAGCATCAGATACACCCGGGCAGCAGCTAGGAAGGAGGACTGAGGACATAATTTGCAGCAGCGGCAAGTCGAGAGAGGCAGGAAGTGAGACTGGACCAGACCAAGGCGCCGGGCGTGTTCCAGCTGAAAAAAAAAAAGCCATCCAGGGCTCTTGTCGTTTGCAGGATGGGGTCACATCTGGCGGGTGTCAACTTACCTGGGTGCGGAGTGCACCATTATAGCAACAACACTGACAACCCCCATGTTTTGGCACCTGGGGCAGACCGTCTCCCCCCGCTCCCCCTTGGTATGCCCCAGCAAGGATATGCCTCACATCCTGTCATCTCTCCTCCACAGAGAAGCCGAGTGTACACGGCGGCGGCGATGGGGGGGGGGGCGGAGCCTGCTCAGTATTCGCTCCATAAGACGCAGGGACACTTTTCCCTATTTTTTTGGGGGGTAAAAGTGCGTCTTATGGTGCGAAAAATACGGTATATATTTTTTTTACATATACATACTCTACCGTGCAAAAGTTTTAGGCAGGTGAGAAAAATCCTGCCAGTTAGAAATGCTTTCATAAACAGAGAAGTGTTAATAGTTTATTTTTTATCACATAACAGAATAGAAGGTAAATGAACAGAAGAGAAATCCAAATCAATATTTGGTGTGACCACTCTTTGCCTTGAGAACAGCATCAATTCTTCAGTTCAGGGCTCTGCGGGGTTCAAACCATAACTTCCAAGACTCCTTGTTCTTCTTTACACTGAAGATAGTTCTTAACATTGGCTTTATGTTTGGGGTCGTTGTCCTGCCACAGAATACATTTTGAAGCCAATCGCATGACTCCCTGATGGTATGGCATGATGGATAAGTATCTGTCTGTAGGCACCAGGATCAATGGGTGTCCTCGAGGCTGAGTAATACACAGTGCTGGGAGTGTCATGTGAGTGCCCTCTGTCAGGGACCATGAACCAGGCAGAGACAGAAAATGCAATATAAAATCGCACCTTTTAATGTAATAGTAAAAATACAGTTGAAAAACGTAGTCAAAAACAGAAGTCGGGGGTTAGGAAGCCAATACGGGTAATCAGACGAGCCCGGATCAGGAAGCCAGGAGTCAGCGCTGTCAGAAGCCAAAGATCAGGTTCAAGAACCAGAAGAAAAGTCAGCCTGGCAATGTTGTATTAGGAACAAGGCAGAGACACACTGGAGATGTTGACCGGGTGAAGGCATATAGGGAATGAGCAAGGCCGTTTAAATTGCAAAAAGGGCTGGCTGTAGACTGGACTAATGAGGCAGGTAATGGTAACCAGTTGAGTCATTGTGGAAACAATGAGTGGCTGGTAATTAACTGACAGCTGAGCACTAAGAAGAGAGCTGCCAGCCCTGTTGCCCTCCGAGTATAGAACAGCAGCTTCGGCTGTAAGCATTATATGTGGCAGCACAACGTTAAAGTGATAAAAACGTTTTTTTTTTTTTTTGTACCTTAATGCACTAAGATGATTAAGGTAAAAAAAACTTTTCTCTTTCTCTGTGCTCCCCCTTCCCTGTGGTGGAGGCGAATAGGGGAGAAAAGGTCCTGCGACGTGCACGGCTGCATGTCTTCTCTCCTCTTCACACACGGCCACTAAAACAGCCATTGGCTCCTGCTGCTGTCAATCAAATGCAGTGAGGCGAAATTGTGGGGGGGGGGGGGCGGGGGCTAAATCCCACTGTGTGTCTGTGGAGTGCGACTCCATAGACACTGCTTGGTAATGAGCGGACACTGTGTGCCCCATTGCAAACCGCTTGCTATGGGGACACACTAAGAAGACGAGGAGCCAGAATCGCCTCCGGGGGACCTGAAAACAGGAGGATTGGGGCTGCTCTGTTCAATAGCACTATGACTTTAGTAATACTTTAAAGAGGAAGTAAACCCTGATGGGTTTACTTCCTCTTTGTTTCCCTGCAAAAGTAAAGCATAATGGGCTACTAT
This sequence comes from Rana muscosa, assembly GCA_029206835.1. Taxonomy (NCBI): domain Eukaryota; kingdom Metazoa; phylum Chordata; class Amphibia; order Anura; family Ranidae; genus Rana; species Rana muscosa. Next base: position 56,824,287 of record CM055116.1, on the reverse strand, counting down.
GCATCGTGTCACTTACCTGAAGTAGAAGCCCACGATGTCCCCGATTTTCCTTGCTAGTAGCGAGCGTCCATCTTCACCCCTCTTCTTCCAGGGTCTGCGAACTCCGGCTCTGTGACTGGCCGGAGTCGCGTGACGTCACTCCCGCGCATGCTTTTCACAGCACGACCCCGTTCATAAAACGGCACGCTCGGTGCGCTTGCGCCGTTGTCTACGGCGCACATGCGCCGCAGACATCGGTACAGTATTTTTTGCAAATATCTTCAAGACCGTGTAGGTCTCGGAGATATTGCAAGCACCTACAGGTAAGCCTTAATCTAGGCTTACCTGTAGGTGTAACTTCCTCATAAGGGTTTACAACCACTTTAAAGCCCACTGCTGTGCTGCCACATATATGCATATGTAATGGTTATGTAAGTAGCTAAATTAGTTGTCAAGGCATAGTGATGTGGCTATATACATTCTTGGCATCTAGACCAGGGATGCCCAACCTTTTGAAGAGCAAGGGCCACTTAAAGGGGTTGTAAAGGTACTCGTTTTTTCACCAAAATGCATTCTATGCATTAAGGTGAAAAAACATCTGAGGATTAGCAGCCCCCCAGTCCCCCCCCCCCCCATTTACTTTCCTGACCCCTCGAAAGTCCCACGCTGTGAACGTGCTGGCTTCTCGGCTCATTCATTGGTTGATTGAAAGCAGCACAGCCATTGGCTCGCGCTGCTGTCAATCACATTCAATGCCGCGGTGCGCCGGGGGGCAGGGCCGAGTGATACAGCGAGCGGCTATAGCTGCCTGCTGTATCACGGGAGCGCGCCCGCAAGAACTAACCACCATGCGAGCTCGCATGAAGGTGGTGAATTCTTGCGGGGAGGAGCCGAGACAGCCGCCGAGGGACCCCAGAAGACCAGGTTCGGGGCCACTCTGTGCAAAACGAGCTGCACAGTGGAGGTAGGTATAACTTGTTTTTTATTTAAGAAAATATATATTTTTTTTATCTTTACAACAACCCCTTTAAGCGACTTGGTAATTGGTCGTGGGCCACAATATGGGCCCTCTGATCTGCCTAAATGGAAGGGGACAGATACCCTTCTGTTTTTTTAGCAGGTCGGATTGGAGGTATGTGGGTGGAAACGGACACAAGTCTGTTTACATCTTCTGCTCCATAGAGGTGAATGCAGGGGCCACTGATCGTGTGAAAGGGGTCTAAGGCTGCTTTCACACTGATGCGCTGTGGTTTACCCACACCGCAGGTGCAGTACACCTGCTGCTTTCCAGCAGGTTAGCTGCACTTTGCCATAGACTTTTATTATATCCTGCAGGTGTGGAGCACTGTCTGAAATCGCACCAAACCTGCAGGTTAAAACAGAGTGCATTTAGTATCGCTCCACTTGTGGCAGGAGGCGGCGCTATACAGGAAGCATCAGCTTATGCGGCTCTGCTGCGCAGCCACTTGCTTCCTCTACCGCCGTCTTCATTCAGAACACTGATGCTCTAAGGTTGGCGGGTTGGAAAACTGCAATCTAGGCTTGCCAACCCACCATCCCAGAGAAGGAGGTCGCTGGCCACGTCAGATGGCTCTGCGGGCCACATGTGGCTCCCAGGCCACTGGTTGGACACCCCTGATCTAGACTTTAATGTCCTCTAGTCAAGAAAGGGTTAAAATATTGAACCTTGGCTGCAAATATGTACTGAACATTTTTGGTTTTTGCTTTTCTGTCCTCAGATACAACCTACTACCCAAGATTATTGAGTCAAAATATCTGGACGCCATGGACGCCGAACATTAGAAAAAGGCCGCTCTCCCCCGGAATGTGCGCTGTTCTTGTTCTCTGACCGAAGAATTGTAGGGCTTTATGATTACGTTTTCGATTTGCGTTACTTTTGAAAACTGACCAAAGTGGAATCGGGTTGTGACACCAAGCTGGACGAGTCTTCGTTTCTCTAACTGGAATACCCCAAAGACGCTCCTCCATGCTTGTCACTGTGCTCTGGATCTGAATGTTCATGATGATGATTTTTTTTTTTTTTTTAAATTGCTTCTGTCTCCGATGAACCAGATAACCTGCGTTTCCAGGATTACAGACGTCCTGGACAGAATGGGGAGGGGGCCAAATATATATATATATATATTAATATTTTTTGTGTCTTATGAACCTTGCAATACTTTAAAAAAAAAAAAAAAGAACTTTTGAACCGAGCTGGCTCTGCTGGGGCAGACAAAGGGGCTCAACTCCAGAGAATCAGTGTGATAGACCTGTGTTTGCAACTTTTTTTTTTTTTTTTTTTTATCGAGCTGAAAAATAAAGGACTCAACTGTTGAGTCACTGCTTAAAGCAATGGCTTTGTCTACAGATCAACCAAAAGTGTTCCTCTGCTTTGTAGCCCTGGAATTTAAGCTATTTTAACGTGTTTGACCTTTTTTCCGTTTTTTTTTTTTTTTTTTATTAGAAATGTTGCATTGGCATTGTGAATTTTGCACAGGCATTATGCACAAATTCACTCAGATACCAGCACTTTTATGTGTTATATATGTGCGACTGCAAGTGTGTATGTGCGTATGTATGTATGTATGTGTCTTCACCGACCTCTATGTACATACATGCTTGACCATGCATCAAGAATGCATTTTTGTTTTATGTATAATGTTTATACGACACAAGTGGAAGGTGTCACGATAGGCTTTCAAGATGACCTCCTTGTGGACGGCCAAGCTTTACGATGGTGACGGGCGGGTGTTCACGTACTGTCCCCTAATCCGAGAAAAGCTGAAGAGTTTCGGGACGGATTATAGCATCAAAAAAACAAATGCATCGATGGACTGGACTGAAATGTCGGATCTTATCTTTCTTTATTAAGAAAAAAAAAAAAATACTTTAGGATTTGTTTAATGTAGAACTTGTGCAATATCTCCAGCCAAAGACTAGGCGCCCAGAGAAGATACATCGATGTCATTGCCCCGTGTTGATCTCATCCACGGTATCTCCATGCTTGCGTGACTACGGCCTGTGGTTTTTGAATGTAATCTATGGTATTGAGAGATCAAGACTGGTCCATACCATCTCACCAAAGATGTCTTGTTAGTCCACCACTCTTCAGCCTGGATGTTGAATTGATCTTCTGTCCCAGACCGATTATGGCAACGGACTGCCCTCCAACAATTGACTTTCTTGTATCTGATGTGAATTATGCATGATGATTGGCGGATGTTCTGTCGGGTTTAAGTTTTAAGAGAGAAAATATTTTTGTAAATACTTGTATGTCAGTTTAAGGTCAAAGATCTATATATATATATGATGTCTAGTTGAATCCTCCTATTTTGTCAAAAGTTTTGGTCTGTATTTTTTTGTTTGCAGTGATGTTTTTGACATTTTTGGTGGCTTTCCTTTTGCAGTCTAATCTTCTGAAGGCAGCAGTTACCTTTTTTTTTTTTTTTTTTCTTTTCTTTTTTTATTGGGCGGAAAAACAATCTCTTCCCCCTGGCATTGGGCATACTGCAGTCTATACGGATACTGAGTATCACTATAAGCACTTAACGCTAAACAGCTGAAAAAAACACCATAATTCGGGCTTAGCTGCCCACACATTAAGAGCAATGATAAAGTGTGGTAACTCGTGGCAACCAATCAATATGCATCTCTTTCTGGCCTGTATTCAGCGAAATAAATTCTCATTTGTTTTAGGGGTTACTGCACTTTAAAGTTATTTCATAAGACTGACTGTCCTATAACCTTCTTGCCTTTCTTCCCACCTAACTTAAAGTAGAACTATAGCCAAAACATTTTTTTTCCTTTTTGGATAGAGCAAAGGGTGGTTATAACCCGTTAGATTTTTTATTTTTTTTTCATTTGTCATCTGTGTGCCATTGCAGAGATTTCCTTTCACTTCCTGTCCCATAGCCAAAACAGGAAGTCAGAGAAAATCCCTTAAAATTCGGGCTGTGCAGTGTTTGTTTATCCTCCCCCATCTCCTTGCTTCTATCCTGGCAGCAAAGACTGTGGGTAGGAATGTAAGGGGGGGGGGGGTTGTGCTGGGGGAGAGGATGGTAGGAGGGGAAATGTTGGGCTTTTGGTGTGGGGGATATAGAATTTTGGAAGGGGGAGAGGATTTGTGCTCATAGGGGGAGCATTTATGGGATAGAGTGATTGGGGGGGTTGTGCTAGGAGGAATTTGGGGGGGGGGGCAGATAGAGAATCGTAGTTTTTGCCTAGGGGTATGTGTGCAAATTAGTGCTTGATTTTTGTTTTTTGTTTTTTTGCTGACATGTGACGCTCACATGATGCCCTGGGCACTAGAGGACCTTGTCCCGGGCACTCCCCTATTGGAATATTTCCCCACTATAACTTTTTTGGGGACTATTTGGGATTTTCTTTTACTTTTCACTTTATATGATCATGGTAAACAGAGACAAATAGAGAGGACAAATCTCCCTAATGGGGGCCCAGACCGCAAACAAAATGGACCGTTCTAATTCCTTTCCACTCTATCCAACGCATAAAAAAAAAAAAAGTTTTGCCTATAGTAATACTTTAACTGCAGGGAGGCTTTGGCATAGAATCTGGCTCCAGCCCCCTCTGTAGTGTGGCTCCATGCATTCACAGCAAGTTCCAAAACAGAAGGCAGTAAAATGAATACTGCTCGCTGTTCCAACACTTCACCAAACCCTGTGGAGTGCCTGAACACCCCCAAATCCCAGGCTGCTTTGTAAATCAGCCAGGGATGGCTAATAAGGAGAAAGAAGAAGGTAGGACTGAAGCTAATATTGGTTGCATTATATAGGTGCAGGGACGTAGGTGCTCTTCAGACCTGGGGTGTGGACACCAGGAAATGCTACTATTTTTGGAACATGACAGTTTTGCTTTTCATGAGGGGCATATTCAGGTTCAGTTTGGAAAGAACACGGACAAAGTACAATTTCAGTTGGATTGGATAAGCAGCATAGTGCTTTGGGGGTGTCCAAGTTCTCAGGTTATCCTACTGGCTTACCGCAGCTTTGACGGTCCTTGTTATTGTCTCCTAAGTGCTGCATCTTGGCAGAATTACGTTGGTCTTCATAGTCAACCTCAAGACTTATGCTTCAGTATATAGAGAAATACTACAGATTAGTGAACCATACAGGCAGCATTAATAATTCCATCCTACCAAGTCCTGCAAGATGCTGCCATGGCTTGGCTGCTTTTTTTTTTTTAAAGCTTGGGTCTACCTCATTGACCCCTCGACCACCCTGTAATTGCCGGCAGTGCTTCGACTGGTTACATAGTTAGGGAAAATTGGGCCATTTGTGGATGACCTTCAAAGGAACACCTTCGATAAATCATGACCTCACTGCACTACAGAATCTCATAGCACCTCTTTCTTCTCACACACTTGCATCCCACCAGCAACCCAATTCAGAACTCGCTCATTTGGAATCTGAATGTTTAATCATATTTGTAGATTTATATAGAGATGATGCACACATTTCTTCTTGAAAGCACATTTCAGAATAAGATCCTGACTTCACTACTTCATGGTTGGGCACTTTGTGGAAGTTTAAGTGTAACAGAACTGCATATGCTCAATGTCAGGTGGGTCATGACTTCAATGTGCTGCTTTACGTCTAGTGTTTGCTGCAAGCGGGTTTATTCTGTAAATATTTGAGATGTCTGGAATCAAACTGAACAGAGCACCGAAGAAAATTATATTAATAAACAATGGTTTGAAACAGTTCTTGACTGGTTTGGTGACTACTGGAATATCGCCCAGTGCTTAATTGAAACCAGTAAGAGAGGAAACCAGCACTGATCCAATCAACCTCAAAATTTGATTAAGGTCATTTTGTAATGGTAATGCACAAATGTACAAAACAAACCATGATACACTGACATTTCAGGGCCACGGCAGACCACTTTTTCAAGGCGATGGACAGTTGACTGGTAATTGCTGGCTTTCTTTTTTACTGGTTATTTATGGTATTTCTGTTAGCCATGCACTCCTGATAAAGGAAACAAAATGGCTTGGTGCTGGATGCGAGACAATTATAACCTGACATTTCCTACCCTTCCCTCCATTCTACATGTTTTATTACTGATTGTGCCCCACAAACCATAGGAGAGATTTTGGCTGGAGCTGGGTTTTAACAAAGTTTTGTATACGTAGGAAAACCTGCCATGAGGGAAATCGAAGTGGCATTGCTTTCCACTCTTATTGAAAATGCTGTTTGGATGTCATGCAGAATCTTCTAGCCTAAGTACTTTGGAGCCACCAACCCAGAAGAAGTATTCAGATTAGGACTTCTAAAGGCCCATACACGATCGGATTTTCTGACACCAGTGGTCCGATGGACGTGTTTTATCGGACAATCCAACCGTGTGTATGCTCAATTAGACAATTGTTGTCGGAATTTCTGACAACAAATGTTGGCTGTGCATGCGCTCAAATTTTCCGACAAAACATTTGTTCCGTCAGATCATCCAATCGTGTGAACACAAATCCATCGGACTAAAATCCAAAGTACAAACACGCATGCGCCGAACCAATGCTAAACATCAGCCAACAATAGCAGAAGCAATGCAGTGGACTGAAGCCTCGTACACACGGGTGGGAATCCCGTTGGAAAAAAGTCGTTTTTCTCTACGGGATTCCTGGCAATCTTGTCTTGCCAATCCCTGTGTACACGTGCACCATTCAAAAGAGCACCGCCGTTCTTTTGAATGGCAAGAACGCGGTGACGTCATCGACTACGACGAGCCTGCGCTCATCACATTCGATGCCGTCGCCGCCATCTTGGTACACCCTACACTACCCTTGTATGCTACCGCGCATGCGTCAAAGTCTCATTGAGCATGCGCAGGTTTCCCTGGACAGGTAAGCATACAGACGACCTGGTTTCTCGGCAGGAAACACTCTGACGAGAATCCCGACGAGAAAAATAGAGAGCAGGTTCTCTATTTATCTCGTTGAGATTCCCGACAGTTTTCCTGCCGAAGAAACCATACACACGAACGGTTTTCTCAGCAAAAAGCTCTCCCAGCAGTTTTCTTGCCGAGAAAAACAGTCGTGTGTACGAGGCTTTACTCTGATCTGGTGTACAACAATTTTTTTTTAAAGGTCAGCAACGGCATCCTACCAGCCCATTCACACTATACACAAAAAGCTATTGCCAGGTTTCCTTACTAAATACTAAATACTAGCCCACTCACCATGTTGAAATTTCGCAATCAAAAACAAAAAGACCTATGAAGAAAAGTTAAAAAAATATACTTGACTTACCATGGCTTTTGCAAGGGTGTCATCACCATCGTTGAGATCCTGGGAAGTCTGAGTGTCCCAAATCTCTGGAGAAGCCCCTCTAGCACAGGATCCCACTGGAAAGATGGTAACGTTGCTCTTGCCTAAACGCCACGGGTTGAGGTTGGGTGAAAGGTTAAAAAGAAAAATGAATATATGCTTTTCTCAGCTTTTTCTTTAACTGAACTTCAACTTTTTGACATGGGAGGTGGGTAATGGGTTAGTATTTTAATAAGTAGTCCAGCAAAATTGGTTGGTAGTGAAGACTAATGATTAAAAGAATAATTTTATTGAACAATCGGATCAATATGCATAGCCAGCATTAGAGAGCACACTCTCTGGAAGTCCTAGCATGAATTGATAATTTTGATAAATGTAGGTCTAATGGGAAGGCTTCGTCTTCAGTTACAGCATCAGCAAATCAATCGGCGCGTTCCACCGAAATGACTGCAAATAAGCAACTTTGGCTCGGTTGTTGTCTCATCAGTGTTGGCACAGTATGCTGATACGGCGCAAATCTTACAATGTGAGCTACAGTCCAAGACTGGCAATCCATTTCACTATTCAAACATTCACAGCACTATAAGGATAGCATAGGTAGAGGGAACCTGTCAGAAATTATCACATGGGTCCTAACCCGTTATAAAAATAAAGGGCCCATTCACTTGTAGTCCTTGATGGTCAGGGTTCTGGACTGTGGCCAGCAGAGGTAAAAAAAAAAAAAAATGCCCCAGCGTCAGTGGTTAGTGTGAATAATAAACCCCGCAGGGGACAGTGGGAGTGGTGGCTCCCCATTATTGGCATCAGTGGGAAGCATAGTGCACCATCATTGGTGTCATGGGGATTACAAAAGCCCCCCAGCATTGGTGTTCAGTTGTTACTTTCCTCAGCATAAACTCTATATTCAGCTCTGCACCTCAAGGGCCTGATGATGACCCCTGCCAGAACTACAGTGCCTTGAAAAAGTATTCATACCCCCTTGACATTTTTCACATTTTATCACCTTACAACCAAAAATGTAAATGTAGACACAGTATAAGAAAGCTTTGGTGCGGCGTGACCGGATGCAGCTGTGAGAGGAGAGCAGCCCGCTCGCTCTCGCTCCCCGTACCTCGCTCCACATTACATGCCGCAATGAATGATTAACTAGCGGCAGAGAAGGGAGAGAGGAAACCGGCATCAGGGAAGGAAGAAAGACCGCGACCACGAGCCGCAAGTAGCGCTGGGACGCCGCTGGGTTACCGATCACAGAGACAAGGTACCTCGCTCTCAGCTGGTTGGTCTGTTTCATGGGAAGGAACAAGCGCCGACTGCTGGAGGAGTGAGTCCGAGCCACCTATCACGGACCTGGTGAAAACTGTGATGCCCGCTTGCCTGTCAGCTGTTTGTCTGAGCTACACCTGCTTCGTGTGCACCAGAACCGGCCACTTTCAAGAGGAGAGACGCTGTGGGTGCTTTCTATGTCTTTCTGTGTCTGTTTCCCCCTCCACTACACCCTGAAAACCCTGAAGACGGAGGCTGGGCTGGAGGTGAGCAGAGGAAAAAAAGATACATATATACAGTGTTTAAATTAGCTGATGTCAAGGGTAACTCGCTGTGTCTGAACCTGCCATAAATCTGCCATAAACCTGCCATAAATTTGCCATAAACCTGCCATAAATTTGCCATAAATTTGCCATAAACCTGCCATAAATTTGCCATAAATTTTGAAAGGAAGGAGGCTGGGGCAAGTGGATGTGAGGGGAAAAATGTATTTATTTATTTTTTTTCCCTTCCCCTCTGTTTCAATCAGTAGCTGGAGTTGGTCGGGGGTTAAACTGTGGAACTACGAAGGATCGTAGCAGGGGAAGCTGGAATACTGGGAAGCTGGAACATCACAGGCGAAAGGACATTTTTACAGAACGGTACATAGAATAACTATAAAGGCATATAAAGGTACATTTACAAGGGAGGAGGAGGAGGAAGAAAAGGAAAATGCCAGGTACACTGTCAGTGATGACCAGAAACGCACAGCTACAGTCACAGTCCCATCCCCAGCTGCCCCAACCCCAATCCAGCCCCCGGCCCCATTCCCAGCCACAGCCCCAGTCGGTTCGGGGAACAAGAACTGGACAGGCAGCAGTGGCAGCTAAACTGGAAAAATACGCGCACATTCCGGGAAGCACAACAGGCTATACACCACCAAGGGGACAACAAGTAAGTGCCCAACGGAGAAGTCTGGGTCCAAACATAGAAATGGCTGGAAAGGCAACGGGTGAGCACGGGATCAAAGCAAAGGTGCAGGAAAAAGTGACAGATTTAAATACAGGAGCAGGGATGGAGGACGAGCCCTCTATGAGAGAGATTTTATTTGCTATAAACAACTGCAAGTCCTCCCTAACGGAAATATTTGACCAGTTGAAAGGGATAAAGGACGAAATGTCAATATTAAAACATGAAGTACAGGGGGTTGGGGAGCGTACCTCTGCTTTGGAGGAAAGACTCAGCCAGGTGGAAGACGATGTTAACCCTATGATAATGGACATGAAAACAATGAAAGAACAGTTAAATTTGTGCGTTAACAAAATCGACGACATGGAAAATAGGTTAAGAAGGAAAAATATTAGGGTACTGGGTCTCCCCGAAAAGTGCGAGGGTAACCGCCCCACTGAATTCATGGAAAACTGGCTTGTGGGGGTATTTGGACAGGACTGTCTATCAAAGCACTTTTCTATTGAGCGGGCCCACAGAGTACCTTTCAGAGCCCCAGCTGAGGGAGGGCGCCCCAGACCTATGCTTATTAAACTTTTGCATTTCCCAGATAAAGTTACAATCCTCCAAAAAGCCAGAGAGATGAAAGAGGTCCTGGTTAATGGCACCAAAATTTCATTTTACCCAGACTTTTCTCCAGAGTTGCAGAGGCAAAGAGCTAAATTTTTTGAAGGGAAACAAAGACTACAAGAAAAGGGGATTAAACACGCAATGTTTTACCCGGCACGTCTGCGAATAACTATAAATGGGGAAAATATATTCTTTAGCACACCTGCGGAACTGACGTCCTGGATGAACACTAAAGAAGGGGAAATCTAGGAAAATGGAAACAGTCACAGATTCGGTCGCTGACTTATTGTACAGAACTCAGACTCTTACCTTATATTTCTACCCCCTTTTTTTTTGGTTGTTTTTTCCATTACCCTTTTGCCTGGGTTTTTTTTTTTCTGTTCTTGTTTTTCTTATCTCTCTTCTTTGTCGAGGTTTTGATATAGGAGCGGGGGGGCGCGGGGCGGGGGGAGCGGGAGGGAGGAGGGGGCTGTTGGAAATGGTTGGGTTTTTGTGGAAAGTGGCACAGAGGTGGAGAAAAAACACTAGATGTCAAGTAAAACGGAAGAGAAACACTAATACACGAGGAACACCAAGGGAAGTGCCAAGAGGGGGGAGCGGGAGGGGGAAAGGTCACACAGCAAAAGGGGAATCTGGTCACTGTAGAGGCCCTTCACAAGGGCCCCAAATAGGGCGGGGGAGGGGGGGTTGGAGGGGGGGGAGGGGTAGGGAGGGCAGGGAGTTGTTGTGAAAGACACATAATGATGAATGAACACACTAAAATATATCTTTGGTTTACGAGGGTAGGGGGTGGGGAAGGGGAGGAGGGAGGAAGGGGGGAAGTAAGAAGGAATGTATGGTTGTATAGAGCACTAGAAAGAGTAGAACCACAAAAAATACGTTTTTGTAACCTGATATTATCATGGCATATATGGTTAAGGTGGGTAAGGTGGGAGGTATTCTAAAAAGGGAAGAAATAGTAGGGGAGGATGCCGAAGTATAATAGCGAGAAGAGTTTTTCTAATCAGGGAATAGGCATCAAGGTACGCTCATGGAATGTCCGAGGGGTAAAAGACCCAATAAAGAGACAGGTAATTTTCGCAGACGCCAATAATAACAATATTAAAATGCTGTGTCTGCAGGAAACACACCTGGATAAGGGAACCGTCAATTTACTAAAACACAGGAAGTATCAGACACAATTCCACTCCACACACACCTCCTATTCAAGGGGGGTGAGCGTGTTGATAGATTCAGGGTTGGCGTTTTCCTGCAGCCACTGTAAGATTGACACTGAGGGACGCTATGTGTTTCTTCACTGTCGGATAGAAACAAGGGAATATGTGGTGGCAGGTATATATATCCCCCCTCCGTTCGGGATAGAAACACTGTGGGACTTGATGGAGTTTATCATGGACAGACCGGGAGTACCGGTAATAGTGGCGGGGGATTTCAACATGACCATGAATAAAAACATAGATAAACTCCCGGCGGGTGCCCCCTCTGCACGGGCTGATAGCCCTCTCTCCCAATTTTGTGGGGAGATGGGCCTGGTAGATGTGTGGAGGAGGAGGCACCCAATGGAGAAACAATTCTCCTGCCACTCAAGGACACATTAGACTCTGTCCAGGATAGACCTCGTGCTCTGCAATGAAGAGGCAATGGGGGTGCTGGGAGAGGTGGTATATGAACCCAGAAGCATATCGGACCACTCCCCAATGACTTTTGTAATAAAGACGAATAGAGGATATAATAAAAGGGATTGGAAGTTAAATCCATTTTGGTTAGAGGTTATCAAAGAGCCGGAGGGAATAAATGGCAGTCTGAAAGAATTTATAGAAGTAAATACCGGCTCTGCCTCGATGGGAATAATTTGGGATACTTTGAAAGCATTCCTGCGGGGAATCCTAATCCAAAAAATATCGCTTATTAAAAAACAAACGCGTGCCATAGAACTTGCGGCGAGTGAAAAGGTAAAGAGCTTAGAGATCTGTTATATAAATAACCCAAGCCAGGAGGAACATAAGAAATGGCTAGAAGCACAGGAGGAATACAAAAAAATAATAAGAAGAAAGGCGGAAAATAAAAAACTATTTCAGAAACAAAACTTGTTTGGTGAGGGTGAGAGAGTGGGGAGAATTCTCGCCATGGCCGCAAGGGATGACAATTCCCCTACTATTATACCGGCGATTCATGATGAGAATGGGGAGATTAAGAGAGACACACCAGAAATAATGCAGGTGTTCAAAAGGTATTACCAGAATTTGTATAGCAGTAATTGGCATAACAACAGTGAAGGGGAAATGGTCACTTTTTTTGCAGGCCTGAAAATACACCGGCTGACAGAGCAAGATAGGGAAGAGCTGGAGGCACCACTAACACTGGGAGAGATACAATTGGCAACTAAAGAAATGGCGGGTCAAAAGTCACCGGGTCCTGACGGTCTCCCAATAGAAATATATAAAACCTACAGTGAGGTGCTGCTTCCAAAATTGCTAGAGGTATTTAACTGGGCGGCTGAGGCAGGGAAAATGCCTGGGTCCATGGAAGAGGCAACTATAATAACACTATTAAAGGAAGGGAAAGATCAATTAGAGGCAAATTCCTATAGACCGATATCACTCCTGTGCACTGACACCAAAATCCTGGCTAAAATACTGGCAACAAGGTTAAATAGGATAGTTACAAAACTGGTACATCCTGATCAAACAGGATTTATACCAGGAAGGTCCACTAGCTCTAACATCAGAAGAACATTCCTAAATATCCAGCTGCCAGTAGTAGAAAGAGAGGCAAGAGCAATCTTGTCCTTGGACGCCACAAAGGCATTTGATAGCCTTGAGTGGCAATATCTGTGGAAGGTGTTAGAAGAGTACAGATTCGGCCCTAAGTTTACTCAATGGGTTAGGTTACTATATGGGAATCCCAGGGCAAAGGTAAGGGTCAATGGTGAGTGCTCAGACTGGTTTAGACTGGCCAGGGGGACAAGACAGGGATGCCCGTTGTCGCCCCTGCTTTTCGTCCTGGCCATAGAACCACTAGCCACTGCAATAAGGGCATCTCCGGGGATAAAAGGATTCAAAAGAAAGCTAGGAGAGGAGAAAGTCGCATTATATGCGGACGACATCCTACTCTTCCTGGGAGATACACAGGCCTCACTGGCGACAGTAATGAATATCATAGGAGAATTTGGGAGATTTTCCGGTCTAACAATAAACTGGGAGAAATCCGCCCTTCTGCCGCTAGAGCCCTTGAAAGGGCAGATAGATCAAGTGAAGGTAGTGCCCCAGATAAGATACCTAGGAATAAACATGACAAAGGATCCTGGGCAATATATAGGGGGAAATCTAGTGCCATTACTAACAAAGATGAAACAAAAATGCAGGTTCTGGAATCGGCTTCCCCTATCTGTAGTAGGAAGGAGCAATCTGATAAAAATGGTGTGGATGCCGCAAATCCTATATATTCTACATAATTCCCCAGTATGGATTCCAAAACGGTGGTTCAGGAAGATAGAAGGGGTTTTCAGGGAATTGATCTGGAAGGGGGGAATAGCGAGAATCTCGCTCCGAGCCTTGCAATATCCAAGGGAGAAGGGGGGTCTCGCTCTCCCGAACCCCAGATTCTATTTCTTAGCGGCCCAGCTGCAGCACATGAGGAATAGTAATCAGAGAGGACCCAGGGTAGTCATGAATGACACAAGTCATGACACAGAAGTAGAGGCAGTGGAGGCAGATTCATTTCATTCTAAATGCCCCACAGTCCAATTAATGGTAAAATGTTGGAAAGAGGGGAAGAAGATTCTAGGATATACAGGTTTCTCTGAATTCTCCCCTATCTGGGATAATAGCAATTTACAAGAACTTAAAATCATGGGAAAGGTTGATGAGTGGGACAGATTAGGGATACATCTACTGGAACAACTATTTGCTGTTGGTAGAATAAAAACATTTCAAGAAATAAGAGAGGAGTTCTCGGTTCCAAATAGATCTTTTTATAGATATTTACAAATTAGACATGCGCTGGGTGCACAATTTGGGGATGGGATGCCGGAGTGGAATGGTATGGCCATCTTCCGAAACTTGGTAAACACTGAGGACACTAGAGGAGTAATCTCAACCATCTATGACTCCCTAGAAAGGGCAGATCGAAGCGAGATCATGGCCAATAAAATTAGGGAGAAATGGGAGAAGGATGTGGGCACAATTTCACAAGATCAATGGGAACAAATACTGTGTATAGGCCCCGAATTGTCAATGTCCCCCTCCCAGTATATGTCTCAGTTATATCTGATACACAGGACATACTACACGCCCCAAAGAATGTTCCAATTTGGTAGAAGACCAGACCCAGGATGCCAGAGATGTGGACAGGATAAAGGAGACCTAATACACATGGTCTGGAGATGCCCCAAGTTGTACCAATATTGGAAGCAAATAGTTGAAAAGATCAATAGAACATTTGGAACATTATTACAGCCGGAGGCGAGGCTATGTGTGCTGGGCTTGGTGGAAGAGAGGGTACCCTCAAAGGGCGAGAGTATAGCGATTAGGAGATGCCTGTTTCAGGGAAGGAAACTTATTGCACAGAAATGGCAAGCGGTAAACCCACCTACAGTAACAGAATGGGAGGAGGTAATAAATGACACAATAAGAAAAGAACAATTTATATACACTAAAAGAGGTAACAAAAAGAAATTTAATAATATATGGAATAAATGGATTGATGGGTGGGCACGGTGGATGAGGGGGGGGGGGATTGGGGAACGGGAATGAGTTGGAGAATGTATAATATAGGTCAAGGCATATTTGTATTGCAACACAGGATTGAAATGGATGTATGTATAAATGTTGTGATAAAGAAATAAAAAAATATTTGATTAAAAAATGTAAATGTATCTTATTGTTTTTTTTGTGATAGACCAACACAAAGTGGCACACTGTGAAGTGGAAGGAAAAATGTAAAACGTTTTTTAATTATTTTTACAAATATTTGAAAAGTGTGGGGTGTATTTGTATTCAGCTCCCCATAGTCAATACTTTGTAGAACCCCCTTTCGCTGCAATTACAGCTGCAAGTCTTTTTGGGGATGTCTCTACCAGCTTTGCACATCTAGAGAGTGACAGTTTTGTCCATTCTTCTTTGCAAAATTTCTCAAGCTCTGTCAACTTTAATGAAGAGCATCTGTGAACAGCAATTTTCAAGTCTTGCCACAGATTCTCAATTGGATCTAGGTCTGGCCATTAAAACACATGACTATACTTTGAGCTAAACCAGGGGTAGGCAACCTGGGGCCCTCCAGCTGTTGCGGAACTAAAAGTCCCATCATGCCTCTGAGAGTAATTGTAACCGCCAGCCTTGCAATGCCTCATGTAGTTCCACAGCAGCTGGAAAGCCCCCAGGTTGCCTACCCCTGATCTAAACAATTCCATTGTAGCTCTGGTTGTATGTTTAGGGTCATTGTCCTGCTGGAAGGTGAACCTCCTCCCCATTCTCACTCTTTTTCAGACTCTTAACAGGTTTTTTTTCTAAGATGACCCTGTATTTGGCTCCATTCATCTTCCCAGCTTCCCTGTCCCTGCTGAAGAAAGGCATCCCCACAACATGATGCTGCCACCACCATGTTTCATGGTGGGGATGGTGTGTTCAGGGTGATGTGCAGTGTTAGTTTTGCTTTTAAGCCAAAAAGTTTAATTTTGGTCTCATCGGACCAGAGCACCTTCTTCCACATGTTTGTCCCTCACGTGGCTTCTCGTAAACGGGACTTCTTATGGCTTTTCTTTCAACAATGGCTTTCTTTTTGCCACTCTTCCATGAATGCCAGATTTGTGGAGAGCACGACTAATAGATGTCCTGTGGAAAGATTATCCCACCTGAGCTGTGGATCTCTGCAGCTCCTCCAGAGTTACCATGGACCTCTTGGCTGCTTCTCTGATGAATGCTCTCCTTCCCGGCCTGTCAGTTTAGGTGGACGGCCATGTCTTGGTAAGTTTGCAGTTGTACTACTCTTTCCATTTTCGGATGATGGATTGAACAGAGCTCTGTGAGGCGTTCAAAGGTGCTTTAAACTTCTCCAACTTTATCCCTGACCTGTCTGGTGTGTTCCTTGGCCTTCATGATGCTGTTTGTTACATAGTTGGTAATGTTGAAAAAAGACACAAGTCCGAACTGTGTTGCATTGTTGTATCCCTGTATGTTTTGGTCATTTAGGTACCTATCTAATAGTTTTTTGAAATTATCTATGCTCCCTGCTGAAACCACTGCATGTGGAAGAGAATTCCACATTCTTACCACTCTTACCGCAAAGAGAACCCTCTACACCAGGGGTCTCAAACGGGCGGCCCTCCAGCTGTTGCAAAACTACACGTCCCATCATGCCTCTGCCTGAGGGAGTCATGCTTGGAACTGTCAGCCTTGCAATGCCTCATGGGACTTGTAGTTTCACAACAGCTGGAGGGCCGCCAGTTTGAGAACCCTGCTCTACACAGTTTCCGGTTAAATCGATTTTCCTCTAATATTAGTGAATGGCCGCTAGTCTTTTTAAAATGCCCTTTCGCTGAAAAGTTTTATCCCTATTGTGGGGTCACCAGTACGGTATTTGTACATTGAAATCATATCCCCTCTCACGTGTCTCTGAATCTTTCCTCATAACTAAGATCCTCCAGTCCCTTTATTAGCTTTGTTGCCCTTCTCTGTACTCTCTCCATTTCCAGCACATCCCTTCTAAGGACTGGAGCCCAGAACTGGACGGAATACTCCAGGTGCGGCTGGACCAGAGTCTTGTAGAGTGAGAGAATTATCGTTTTATTGCTGGAGTTGATTCCTTTTTTAATACATGCCAATATTCTATTGGCTTTGCTTGCAGCAGCTCGACAGTGCATGCTGTTGCTGAGCCTGTCAACTACTAGGACCCCCAGGTCCTTTTCCATCCTAGATTCCCCCAGAGGTTCTCCCCCTAATGAGTAGATTTCTTCATTCATGTTTTTGCCACCTAAATGCATTATTTAAAAAATGTTCTACATTAAACCTCATTTTCCATGTAGTAGCCCACCCTATTAATTTGTTCAGATCTTCTTGCAAGGTTTCCACATCCTGCAGATAAGCTATTGCCCTGCTTAGTATCTTCCGCAAATATTGAGATTGAGCTGTTTATCCCATCCTCCAGGTTGTTTATGAATAAATTAAAAAGGATTGGTCCCAGGACAGAAATTGCATTTAGGTGGCAAAAACATAAATGCAATCTAGTCATTAGGGGGAGAACCTCTGAGGGAATCTAGGATGGAAAAGGACCTGGGGGTACTAGTAGTTGACAGGCTCACTTTCCACATTGGACCATTCTGAGTACTCCCCATTTCTCACTACCCTCTGAACTCACCCTTGTAGCCAGTTTTCAATCCAGGCGCTCACCCTTTGGTTCATGCCGACAGACCTTCGCTTGTTTAGTAAATGTTTGTGGGGAACTGTTTGCAAAATCCAGATACACTATGTCTACGGCCTTCCTTTATCTAGATGGCAGCTCACCTCCTCATAGAAGGTTAATAGATTTTTTGGCAAGAACGATTTTTCATGCATCCGTGCTGGTTACTGCTAATGATACCGTTGTCATTATTAAACTTGTATATAGTCCCTTATCCCTTCCACGAGCTTGCATACTATTGATGTTAGGCTAACTGGTCTGTAGTTCCTGGGGATATATCTTGGTCCTTTTTTTAAAGATTGGTGCTACATTGGCTTTTCTCCAATCAGCTGGTACCATACCAGTCAGTAGACTGTTTGTAAAAATTAGGAACAACGGTCTGGCAATTACTTGTCTGAGTTCTTTAAGAAACCTCGGGTGCAAGCCATCTGTTCCTGGTGACTTATTTATGTTAAGTTTTTCAAGTCTGTTTCTGATTTTATCCTCTGTTAACCATGGGGGTGATTCTTGTGACGTGCCATGAGGATAAGTATTGCAGTTTTGGTTACTGAAGCCTCCCGTTTCCCTCGTGAAGACTAAAGAGAAGAATACGTTCAAAACCTTCGCCATCTCAACATCCTTTGTAACCAGATTCCCTTCATCATTCTTTATGGGGCCAATATGATCTGTCCTCCCTCTTTTACTATTTATGTACTTGAAGAATTTCTTGGGGTTTTTCTTTACTCTCCTCCACTATGTTTTCTATCTTAGTCTCCCTGATTACACCCTTACATTGCTTATTGCATTCTTTGTACAGTTGGAATGCTGATGACGATCCCTCAGCCTTGTGTTTTTTGAAGGCCTTCTCCTTTGCTTTTATACACATTTTTATGTTGGCGTTAAGCCACCCAGGGCTTTTATTAGCTATTTTAAATTTGAAATGTATTACCCTTTGGGATGCACTGGCTAATACCCTTATTTAATATGCTCCTAAAGCGCACCCATTTTTCCTCTGTGTTCTTTGTTCCTAGGATTTTATCCCATTAACTATCTTCTAGCAAGGAGCGTAGTTTCTGGAAGTTGGCTCTTTTGAAATTCAGTGTCTTTGTATTCCCCTTTATGTTTCCTATTTGTGTGATTTTTGCTGAAACTAATTGAACTGTGATCACTGTTTCCTAAGTTGCCCCCTATTTCTACATCCGCGATCAAGTCTGTATTGTTAATAATCAGTAGGTCTAGTAACGCATTGTTTCTTGTTGGTGTATTTACCATCTGACCCATGAAATTGTCATGCAAGACATTTTAGGAAAGGGCGATCCCAGTTTGTCTGGATAATTAAAATTCCCCATTATAATGACACTCTCCATCCTTGCCGCTATTCCAAACTGTGATAGGAGGTCCATCTCCCCCTCCTCCCTCAGGTTAGGGGGCATATAGCATACTGTGAGTGTTACTTTTTCCTTGGTTTCCTCCCTTTATAACTCTTCCCATAAGGATTCTACCTCCTCCCTTGCTCCATTAGTGATTTTGCCACTCCCATTCACCTGTATATAATTTTTTATATACATGCAAACCCCTCCCCCTTTTCTACACTCCCTATCCCTGCGATATAGGGAATACCCTTGAATGGTTGCCAGCCAATCATGAGAGCTATTGAACCAGGTCTCTGAAATTCCCACAAAATCTAATTCCTCCTCAAAGAGTAGCAGCTCTAGTTCTCCCATCTTGTCTGTCAAACTCCTGGCATTAGTGAACATGCCTCGTAGTTTTGTCCGGACGCATACTATCCCCTGTTTGGGTGTTCTGAGGTTGCAAATAGAACTTGTTACTATTGTTCACGAAGGTTCTCTAACAATCCTCTGAGGGCTTCACAGAACAGCTGTATTTATACTGAGATTAAACTACACACAGATGGACTCTACTAATTGGATGACTTCTGAAGGCAATTGGTTCTACTAAACTTAAGTTAGGGGTATCGGAGTAAAGGGGGCTAAATACAAATGCACGCCACACTTTTCAGATATTTGTAAAAAAAAAAAAACCTTTACCATTTTCCTTCCACTTCACAATTATGTGCCACTTTGTGTTGGTCTATCACATAAAATCCCAATAAAATACATTCACGTTTTCTGGTTGTAACATGACAAAATGTGGAAAATTTTAAGGGGGTATGAATGCTTTTTCAAGGCACTGTATACAGGCAGAGCAGGAGATTACTCTGCCTAAGATACTTTGCTGGGAGCTGGAACTCTCTGCCCAGTACCAGCTACCACTCCGTCTACCATTGCTCCCTCTGGCATTGATATGGGGCCTTCTCCTTGCACAGGGCAGTAGTTTAAGGGCCACTGAACTATTTTCCAGCGTTCTCACAGCACCTAAAGCACTGTGCGACTTGGCATAGACAAATTCCCTTTTGTGGCCCCTTATAATCAACTACCAAACTATAGATTTCCATCTAAACATAAGAAAAGCACAGATAGGGTATTACGAGTAGTTGTGCAGCACATTGGACATTGGAGTTTAGATCTTGGTTCTATAGAGTTAATCGGCACTTTGTGAAGGTTCACTTTACTGTAGTGGTCCTGGAGAGGATTTACTTACAGTACTTTCCTGGATGTAGTACTTCAAGGTATAGGAACCATGTGACACTTGTCTCCCTACAAGGCAATGCTTGTGTAGCGGGGTCTTTAAATTTAGGTGGGGTACACCTGGGTGGAAGTTCAGGTGTGTAGGTATGGGAGTAATGACCATTTGTATTCGTGAAGGATTGGGCGGTGTAATAATCTCCTTGGCCGGTGGGTGGCAGGTGCCCGCAGGCTCAAGGTAGATTCACTGCGATAGTGCTGTCCTTTTTGTCCCTTCTCGGAGATGGTACGGCGAGGGAGGGGGAACCTGCCGTGGCGTCATTGGAGGGGATAAAAGGGGGAGACGCCCTGGTCACGAGGTCTTGCTCTTCTGGAGGTTCTTCATCACGCGCCCAGGCACCTTAGGCCTGGGTGCGGGCGGTTCCGGATTCCGGCTCAGGTGCCCTAGGCCTGACCGGAATGGAGTTGGAGTCCATCCCAGGCACCTTCAGCCTGGGGTGAGGTACTAAACCAGGAGGCCTGGGGCCCAGTGACTTCGACTGGGTCCCGCGAGGGTGGAGAAGTCCGAGGGTCCCTGAAGTGGATGGGGCCCATGTCTGAGGTGAGGAGGCCGGGGAGGTTACCCATTCGGAGAGTCTGGAGCAGCATCAACCCAGTGACGGATGGGCCTCTGGTAACTCCCTTGGAGGGACATCTTCCCCTGATAGGGGCCGCAACGCAGCGAAGGTACTCCTATCTACGTTCTCTTGAGTCGTTGGTAGAGACTCTCAAGTTCTAAGTCCTTTCAAGATATGGCTATAGTAACCGCTGGCGAGATCGCAGTGGTTTAGCTGAGAATTAGGATAGTGCCTCGACCTGCTCATCCCCTGTATCAAAATGTTATCAAGTCGCAACCAGTTGGCTACTGAAGCACTGTTTATTGTGGGAAATGCAATAAAACAAGAGTTGGACTGTGATCGGTGTGTGGAACTCTGGTTAATGGGAGCAAAGGGAAGTGTTGGCATAGCGGGACTTGATTCTAGACAGAAGCACACAGGCCCGACAAAATATCTGATACTGGCCTTCACCTCACCCACAGCTATGGGGAGGACATGGGCCGTAGCGCATCTCACCCTATCGTGTGTGATACCCCTAGACGAAGGAGATGGGGTGAGGTCGCTACACTTGGCACGTGTGGCCAATTGTCTCTACCGAGCATGGCCCTATATAAGCACAGGGCTGTGCAAGTTTCTATTTTCTTAGCAGGTTTAAACTAACTCTTGGAATTTTGGGTAGTCTTCCAGCTGGTGGGAGGGCGCAAGATACAGTGGATATAGGAAAGACTCTCACCCCCCCCCCCTTTAAAATAATTGCATATTGTTGCTTTGCAGCCTGAAATGAAGACAGACACCGTTTGTGTTTTCCAGCTATATTTACTCAGTTAAACTTATAACATCCATGGGAAAGGTATAACGCCAACATGTCGGGGGGGGGGGGGGGATCAAAAACGGAGTCATGAAGTTGGAAAAAGGCTCCCCCCCATCCTAAAAATAACTTGTAAACTCACTCAGGTGTAGCTAATCACCTCCTCAACGGCACACAAAGCCATTTGACTTTCAACTGCGTCAATGGGAGGAATAGTGTGCCATCATTGGTGTTAGAAGGAGCAACAGTGCCCCATTGTTGGTGTCAGTGGCAGAACCTACACTATATTGCCAAAAGTATTGGGACGCTTGTTGCCTTTACACGCAAATGAACTTTAACGGCATCCTAGTCTGAAGCCTCGTACACACGTTATGATTGTTGGCCAACCGAGCTTCTGATTTTTGTCAAAAGGGTGTGTGCCTGGATCTTGTCTTGCACACGAACGTTACACAATTGTCGTGCCACAAACACGAACGTAGTGATGTACTACAAGGAATTTCAGCTCTTGAGCCCCACCCTTTGGGCCCCTTCTGCTAATTTTGTGTTTGGTGAGCATTGATTCTGAGCATGCGTGTTTGTACTTTTGACTTTTGTGTGTCGGATTTGTGTACTGACCATACGAAAATATGACGTGGAGCCATTGTCCGCCGAAAATTTACTAGCATGTCAGCCAACATTTGTTGGCCGAAATTGGACAATTGTCTAAAGGAGCGTACTAACGGTACGAATTTAGGACAACTGTTTGTCAACAGACAATCCCCTGCCAACAATCGAACCGTGTGTACGAGGCTTTAGTCCTTAGGGTTCAATATTGAGTTAGCCCACCTTTGCAGCTATAACAGATTCAATTCATCTGGGAAGGCGATCCACAAGGTTTAGGAGTGTCTCTATGGGAATGATTGACCATTCTTCCAGAAGCGCATTTGTGAGTTCAGGCACTCATGTGGATGAGCAGGCCTGGCTTGCTGGCTCTGTTTTACTTCATTTCAAAAGGTGTTGTTTTGGGTTGAGGTCAGGACTCTGTGCAGGCCAGTCAAGTTCCTCCACCCCAAACTCGCTTATCCACACTATATTGGGCCACCCCTCCAAATCATTTGGTGAAGGGGGTATTATGATGTGGGGTTGTTTGTCAGGTGTTGGACTTTGCCATTTGGTTCCAGTGAAGGGAACTCTTAAAGCGTCAGCATCCCAAGACATTTTGGACAATTTCATGCTCCCAACTTCCTGTTCCAACATGACTGCGCACCAGTGCACAAAGCACGGTCCAAAAAGACCTGGATGAGCGAGTTTGGGGTGGGGGAACTTGACTGGCCTGTGCAGAGTCCTGACCTCGACCCGATAGAACACCTTTGGGATGAATCAGAGCGGAGACTGCGAGCCAGGCCTTCTCGTCCAACATCAGTGCCTGACCTCACAAATGTGCTTCTGGAAGAATGGTCAAACATTCTGTCGTGGAATTATCGGTTCTATGCAGAGCACACAGCCCATATTTCCGGTGCTCTATAAGCACACACTTTAGATTCATCTTTTTTGCAATAATGCTATCTTTAGCTAAGTTTGCTAGGATCCACTCACCGTTCATTCGTCCCATCATTCATCCTAAGAAGCCAGCACCACACAGCTTATGTTCTCTCATCTCAGCAGACCAGCATGACTGCCAAGCCGACGCCTAATCATAGGCTTTTATTAAACTCAAAAGATCTCACACAGGAGGTGATTGGCTGCAGCAACCAATCCCCTCCCCCATGGGCGGGGACATCACAGGATGTCCCTTCCACACAGGAAAATGACAATACAAGGACATCCCTTCCAACAGGTTGCCTTACATGAATCCCACTCAAGAAATATAGATTAAAGGATTCAATACAATAATACATACAATGAATACAATAACGTAGGATGGCTAAAGTTACTGTTGATAGTAATCCTTATTCTGCGCTATTCCATAGAATAACGCATATTAAGATTATACTATTATTGAATGGGGGAGGGAGGCTATCTGCAGATGCGCACTACGAATGCCAACCAATGTTGATCAGACACAGCAGAGACAAGAGCACGCATTTGCTCATAACCAATGATGTTGTTGCAGAGCGAGGACATCCCCTCCTCAACGATCGTCCGTGCTAATGCACAGAGGGCCCCCCGTCGGTGGACATATCCGCACCCTGCAAACATCACACTCCAACCTCAAGACGTTTTCCCCTATCAGACGGGATTCAACCAGCCTCAGACTACCCCAATCAGTTCTTTTAGAGCGGGTTGCGGAAGTACTAACACTGGGTGACACTATGACAATACATATTAAATACATCTCCATAAAAATCTCCACAACAATTCCCATAGACACACTCCTAAACCTTGTGGACAACCTTCCCAGAAGAGTTGAAGCTGCTATAGCTGCAAAGGGCGGGCCAACTCAATATTGAACCCTACGGACTAAGACTGGGGTGCCATTAAAGTTCATGTGCGTGCAAAGGCAGGTGTCCCAATACTTAAAAAAAGAAAAACGTAAAGGGCCACATCCTGGCCCCTGGTTTGGAGACCACTGGCCTTGAAAGTGGCTATTACTGATTTTTAACATTCAGCTCCCATCAACATTCAGCTGGTTTTTGGATTTAGCACCCAAATTTCATTAATGTTTAGTGAACTTGCTGTGTTCGGCTCATCCCTAGTCTTGATTTAAGTACAGTTGGAATCTGAAATTCCAAACAATACCATAAAAATGGATTCATGGCTCTAACCACCCCAGAACCTATGGTGTAAATTGGAGATGAAAGGGTGAACAAAATAGAAATGAATATATTCAAATTGTCTCAGACAGATATCTCTACAACGTTCTTTTGATGATATTTATAAAAAAAGGTGTTTTCACAGTAACCTTTTTTTTTAAATATCTCTACAACGTTCTTTATTGATATTTATATCTGTTGGGGAAAATTTGAAAAAATAATTTCTATTTTATTCACCCTTTCACCTCCAATTTACACCATAAGTTCTGGAGTGGTTAGAGCCATGAATCCATTTGTACAGTATTGTTTGGAACTTCAGTTGTTATGGATGGCTTCCTCTCAATAGATACACAACAAAATATTTTTCATTTTTGTGACCTGGTAGGATGCTTCCTCTTTCTTTTTTTTATGCTTACAGTTGCCATCTCCAGGATGGCATTGGCAAGTTCACTGATGCACTTACAATAGTTACTGTAGCGGGTATACACTTTTCTGTGTATTTAAAACTGGCAGAGACACCAGTGATGTGCAGTTCCCTGCAGCCCAGCGGGTGGTGCTGTCGCCTTGGGCTGGGGTTGAACCATTGCTGTGTGCCGGGCTCCCCTTTTTGTCCTCCCTCGGCAGTGGTATGGTGGGGCGGGGAACCCGCCGTGCTTGCTGGGAGAGGGTATAAAGGGGCCGGCAATCTTTGTCACGGGGTCGAGTCCCGGGCACCTTCAGCCTGTGGGCGGTGGTTCGTGTCGGTCCTCTGGGTGGCCTAGGCCTAGAGGACGTTCGGAGGTCATGTTCCATCCGAGGCACCTTTAGCCTGGGGTGAGGTACTCGGATGAAGGTCTGGAGCTCAGTGCCCACCACTGAGTTCCGCAAGGGAAGGAGACCCTAGGGGACCCTGGGAGTGGATACCCGAATTCCGGAAGGTGTAATGGACCGGTGGGAGATACTTGCTTGAAGACTTGGTGCAGCATATTGCCAGTGACGGTTGAGCCTTCCATCGGAGACTGCCTGGAAGGAAATCCCCCTTCGCTCGGAGACCGCAACCCACTGTTTTTTTTTCTCCCCTCCCTTTTTTCAAATATTTTTTTTCCCCAAGGCTGATTGGTGAATTTATGGTACAGCGCGCTTAGTTGCAGTCCTCCAAGACAGTATTTGGCGCAATATAAATTTA
Source organism: Rana muscosa (assembly GCA_029206835.1). Taxonomy (NCBI): domain Eukaryota; kingdom Metazoa; phylum Chordata; class Amphibia; order Anura; family Ranidae; genus Rana; species Rana muscosa. The sequence continues at coordinate 56,798,946 of CM055116.1, read as the reverse complement.
CATATCATCATCACTTTCAGGAAGGAAAGTGGAGAGTTCATTGTGCCTGGGCCTACTCGCATCCACACCCACCCTGTCTGTTCTGTTCGTTGAGGGAGTCCAACTGTCTGTGCATTACTCTGTTATTGGTAGAATAAAGGAGTGTTGGACTTTAGTGGTGTGGGGCTCATTTACTGGCAGACACTGTTCGAGGAAACCAGGAGGAGGCTCCAGATGCCGAACACCAACCCGAAGGTAAAAGAGGATTGTCTCTCACTGCACATACTCTGCAGGGGGTGCTTGGCATGGTGACCCCGCACTCTCTCCTTCAGAGTTCCCCTAGACGAGAGCCAGAGCAAGAAGAATTGAGAGGAGAGGGTGGAGGCCGCTACATTACATTAATAACAAAGTAAAAAATGTCAATGGGGAAACATGTTTTGCTGTGTTATATCAATGTGTCGCAGTGGAACGGGGATCACTTTTGAAACCTCTATGGCTGGATAATCATTCTACACAAAAACAATCCTAGAATCAGAATTTGTTGAGATGCAGTGCCATCTAGTGTACCGATGGGGTATTGCCTCTTGAAAATAAGGCTGAGTATACAGTACCTTGAAAAAGTATTCACACCCCTTCAAATTTTCCACACTTTTGTCATGTTACAACCAAAAATGTAAATGTATTTTATTGGGATTTTATGTGATAGACCAACACAAAGTGGCACACAATTGTGAAGTGGAAGGAAAATGATAAATGGCTTTCAATTTTTTTTGCAAACAAATATGTGAAAAGTGTGGCGTGCATTTGTATTGAGGTCAATACTTTGTAGAACCCCCTTTCACTGCAATTACAGCTGCAAGTCTTTTTGGGGATGTCTCTACCAGCTTTGCACATCTAGAGTGACATTTTTGCCAATTCTTCTTTGCAAAATAGCCCAAGCTCTGTCAGATTGGATGGAGAGCGTCTGTGAACAGCAATTTTCAAGTTTTGCCACAGATTCTCCATTGGATTTAGGTCTGGACTGTGGCTGGGCCATTCTAACACATGAATATGCTGTGATCTAAATCATTCCATTGTAGCTCTGGCTGTATGTTTAGGGTCGTTGTCCTGCTGAAAGGTGAACCTCCGCCCCAGTCTCAGGTCTTTTACAGACTCTAATACCCTGTACACACGATCGGATTTCCGATGGAATAAAATCCGATGGAATTTTTCGTCGGAATTCCGATGAAGCTGACTTCCATCAGTCTTGCATACACACTGTCAGACTAAATTCCGACCGTCCAAAACGCGGTGATGTAAAACACTACGACGAGCCGAGAAAAATTAAGTTCAATGCTTCTGAGCATGCGTCGACTTGATTCTGAGCATGCGTGAATTTTTCTCCAAAGGAATTTTACACAGACGATCGGAATTTCCCATCGGAAAAATTTAAAACATGTTCTATTTCTTTACTCCGATGGAAAAAAGTCTGATGGGGCCAACACACGATCGGAATTTCCGATGAAACAAGTCCATCAGACTTTTTTCATCGTAAAATCCGATCGTGTGTACAGGGCATGACAGGTTTTCTTTTTTCAAATTCTTTATTTAGGATAGGATACAAAAGTCAGGCAACAAATCGCATCAAAATCTGAACAGCATAAATGTAGTCAGACGAGATAAGTGCATTGAGGACACAAAACAACAGTTTGTGGTGGCTACATTTGTTTTATTTTCTTTGGTATTTTCCCCCCTCTCTGTTTTCACCTGGTGATCCGGCCAGTTACACATCTCCTCTATTATTGAGAGACAGCTCTGGAGGAATGAGTAGTGGAGGCACGGTAGACCACAGCATTGTCAGTCTGGGTGAAGATGAGTGTTAAATGTATTAGCAGATTTAGATACACTCACAAATTAAAGCCAAACTCCAGCTCACACTTTATAATCAGTTACAGCAAATGTTTTTTTTTTTTTTGGGGGGGGGGGGGGGATAAAGGTTTTACATGACGTTATCATAACATAACTTCCGGTCTAGGGCGGAGGTAAACTTCTTTTTTTTTTTTTTAAGCAAAAGATCAAAATTGTTTTTCTTTTTTTTATCTTTTGCTTTTAATGGTAAAGAGGAGATTTGGGGTCTTTTTGACCCCCAGATCTCTCCATAAAGAGGACAGGTCATCCTTATTTATATTGGAAGGGATGTTTACATTCATTGTAATAGGAATCAAAGTGATCAAAAAATAAATAAATAAAGGAACAGTGTAAAGATAAAATAAATAAGTAAAAAAAAAATGTAAAGTGCCCCCATGCCTCCATGCTCGCACGCAGAAGCGAACGCATACGTAAGTCGTGCCCGCATATGTAAACGGTGTTTGCATATGGTATCAGTGAGCACTTTACAGCGAGAGCAATAATTCTAGTGCTAGACCTCCTCTGTAATCAGGTAACCTGTAAACATTTTTAAAGCGTCGCCTATGGATATTTTCAAGTACTTTGTCGCCATTTCACGAGCATGCGCAATTTTAGAGCGTGACATATTAGGTATCTATTTACTCGGCATAACCTCATCTTTCATATTTTACAAAACATTGGGGTATATATTTTGTGTTTTTATAATTCAATAACCTGTTGCCAACCGCCCCATGTACATTTATTGGGGGGCGGCGGCTCCTCTGCGCAGAATCGCATACAGGTACGTGATTCTGCACTTCCAGGTCTGCGGCGCGCACTGTGCTGTCAAATCACAGCGGGAGCCAATCAGTTGGTCCACCGGGACCCCCCCCCCATTGATCATTCTTGACGGAGGCAGAACAGCGATCTGCTTATGTAAACAAGGCAGATCGCCGTTCTGTTAGCAGAAACACAGGATCTCTGTCTTCTCTACTAAGCATGGACATGGATCCCTGTCTTCCCTCAGTTAAAGCACCTCTCCCACACAGTTAGCAAGCACCCCCTAGGAACACATTTAGCCCTCTGATCGCCCCTGACATTAACCCCTTCCCAGCCAGTGTCATTAGTACAGTGATAGTGCATATTTTTAGTTCTGTCATTGTATAGGTGTCACTTGGTGTCCGATTTGTCCGCTGCAGTGTCACAGCCCCACTATAAATAAGTTGCTGATTGCCGCCATTACTAGTAAAAACTGAAAAAAAAAGAAAAATTCTATAAAAATATCCCATAGTTTGTAGACATGATAACTTTTGTGCAAACCAATCAATATACGCTTATTGGGATTTTTTTTTACAAAAAATATATGTAGCAGAATACACATTGGCCTAAACTGATGAAGAAATTTGATTTTTTTTTTTTAAAAAAGTTACGGTAATTGGATATGTTTTATAGCGAAAATTAAAAAAAAAAAATTTTTAAATTTTTTTTTTTTAAATTGTCTTTTTTTGTTTATAGTAAAAAAATAAAAACCGCAGAGGTGATCAAATACGACCAATAGAAAGCTCTATTTGTGGGGAAAAAAAAGGACATAAATTCTTTAGGGTACAACGTCGCACAATTGTCAGTTAAAGTAACGCAGTGCCGTATCACATGAAGGGGGGGGGGGGGGGTAAACCTTCCAGAGGGCAAGTGGTTAAAGTGTATCTTTTACAAAAAAATAAATCGCTGTGCAAATACTGTGTGACATAAAAAAATTGCAACGGTCGCCATTTTATTCCCTAATGTCTCTGCTAAAAAATATATATATATATATATATATATATATATATAATATGTTTGGGGGTTATAAGTAATTTTCTTTAAAAAAAACAAACAATATTGATTTAAACTTGCCAGAAAAGGCCTGGACTTTAACTGGTTAAAATAAAATACAATATTTACATACGGAATAGAATTCCATCAAATAATGTACTAGGCTATTAGGATATGATTAGAGTTTGTATATTGCGTTATGTGAATGAATAATGCAGTCCATCGGAGTGTGTGACCTGCATGTGATATACGGGTGCTGAGTACAGGGAATCGGAAAAGATGCTCATAATGTCCTCAGTAAAGTGCCAGTGTGCAGAATGGCAGAACGCTCTTCTTGCTGGCATTGCATATTCTCATATAGCTGAAAGTTAACGTGGTTATAAAGAGAAAAAATATATTTTTTTTTACCATAATGCATTTTCTGCATTAAGGGGAAAAAAAAATCAAAAGTTGCTCCCCCCAGCACTTCCTGAACACTGAGCCTGATCTCGATCCAGCGCTATGCACGTCTACAGCAGCTCTACACCCCTCACAGGAGCCATGGGCTCCTGCTGCTGTCAGTCAAATCCTGTGAGAGGGAAGCAGGGGGCGGGGCTGGGCCAGGCTGCGCTGTGTGTGTCTATGGACACACACAGCCCGGCTCAGGATGGAGCCCGCACAAGTGACCCCATAGCAAGTGGCTGGGACTCGAACCTCGTGGCGAAGATGTCCGCCCCCTTTATACCCTCTCCCAGGATGCACGGCGGGTTCCCCGACCCCGCCCCGCTGTACAACCGCTGCGAGAGGCCACAAAGAGTACGGCACTGCAGTGATGGTTCAACCCCGGCCCAAAGTGACAGCGCCACCTGCTGGGCCGCAGGGAACCATACATCACTGGTGTCTTCACCAAAATTCAAAAGTATATACCCGCTACACTCTCCCCCCGGTCATTGGACGCTGGTCCCCAGTGTCTGGAGCAACCTATGCACAAAGGGGCCATCATAGCCTGATCCAGAAACCAACTAACAAATTTCAAAAATATACATGTTTTGAAAAGTAACCAAACAGTTGTGCCTGAACCTGACATGAAAGGGGAGGGAAGGGAAACAAACAACACCTATCAACACTTTTGAAACATGTTCACATCAACATTCCTTCCCACCCATCCTGACTAAGACCCACCCCATTCTCAGTGGTCTTGATGAGATGTTCTCCTGCAGAGGGGGAAAAAGAAACGTTAAACACACATATCCCTGACACATATGTTCGTGTGAGAACGAAAGAACCTCTCCGCAGAGAAACCCTTTCCTTCTATAAGTGTGTGAGTGAACAGTGAATATCGGTGCGCAACACTGCCACCTGGTGACAGTGCCGCGGTAACTGCACTGGTTGAAGATCTTCTCTTTCTTTTCTTTTGCGGCTCTAACTATCCCAAAGTCCATTAACACTTTGTGGGATGGAAGAATGAAGAACAAACAACTGCAACAGTCCTTCAATTCCTCCGGAGAGCACAAACACCCATGGACACGGGTACAGTCGCTGGTTTTCCCGGGAAACAACTCCGGAAAGTTCAGCAGCAAGAAGGCAAAGCAAGAACGGAGTCACTTTTTTTTTTCTACAAATAGAACTTTGGGTGCGCAAAGACAAGGGGTTTCAAGTGCTGGTCCATTGTCTCTACATGGTATTCGACATCCTCCCCTTTTTTGCGTCAAATTAACACCTTGTCTGCGTGGAAGTGCCGACCCAGCATCCATTCTGACTTGCAGTCCTTGAACCGTTGAGAGGTTTTAGGGAAACACGCGAGGTATCTGCGGGCATGTGGGACCTGAAGGTGCGTCCTCACAAAATCGTTGTACCAGCGTTCCCGGCAGACTTCCACTTCATACAGAAGCTCCTTGGGTAAGTACGGGTACTCCCACCCATACTCGTTAGCAACTTTTTGGCTAAAGAGGCGCTGTAATCTCGCCAGTGGAGGCATCTTGTCCCAGCCCTTCTTAGCGAAAAGTTCATCTATGATGACATCATCTCCCGGATCGGAGAGCGACTCTAGGTCGGAGGTGTCACACTCCTCCGCGGGCAGGTAGCCTGCAGTAGAGGCTGAATTGCTACCCCCCGCGGGCACACAGGGCCGTGACTCCCCGACACCTCCGCCCCAACACCAAGTCCCTTTGCCTGGCTTACCTCGGCCCAAAGTGGAGAAAGGATGTCCGGGACTCTTCCGACCGAACCATCCGGGGTGGGCGTAGGCGAGCAGGTTGATCCACCGCGACCGCTGGACGGGGCAACCAAACCGGTCTTCCTCTTTGGCGGTGGACGCTGGGAAGCTGTGGTGACCGAGTCAGCATGCTTGGATTTCTCCCGTAACTCTGTGATTTCGACCTCCCCTGCGGTCGCTGCAGTGCGCACAGGGATGGCTGTAAAATCGGCGATTCCTCCTTCTTGAGTGGTGTGGCCTGTTGCGCGGTTGAGGTGGATGGTTCTGGGTTTCTCAATGGGTGGCTCCACCTCAAAAAAGAACTCTCCGCAGGTCTCGCAGCGCCCGAACGGCTTCAGCTGACACACCAGTCCCGAATAGCCGGGACAAATCAAACCCAGGGCCTCAACGTCCATGCATGAGTACAGGGCGAATCGTCCCCGGGGCTTTAGCCAAATCCCCGTATCCGTTATCGGAGCAGCAGTAGTCAGACTCGTGGTAGTAGGATGAATGGGAATCCACGATGCATTGGTGAACATGGCGACTCTCTGCTGATCCATTGCGTACTGCATTGTTGGCTCCAAAGTCCCCACGTGTAGTCCTTCACACGATTGGACTCCTCCCCTCTTGCACTCCAGTTCGCAGGCTTTCTCCTTCCCTGGGTCACGCCCACGAACTGAGCAGGGAGGGTGTGCCTCATGGCGCAGTGGCCAACATGGCCGACCTACTCGCAACTCTTTCGGGCAGACACTTTCAAATTCCAACAACTCCAGCTCCATTGTAGCACGAACACATCCCAGACCAGAGCCCCCACGTGTAGCGGAGCCTCACTCCCCCTCTTGCCTATTGTGAATGACTTGTGTCTAGGGGTATTAGAGAGAGGAGAGTGCAGGAAAACTACGCCAAGCTCTCCCCTCGTATGTGTATGAGGGTTGAGCAGAGTTACTTGAATTACCTCCTGGGTCTGTTCACTGCATACAAAGCTTTAGTTGTTCTGTGGAGATGTGTCTGCCAATAACATAGAGCCCCACACCAATCGAAAGTCCAACACTCCTTTATTTCTTTTCTTGCAGAGTGAACACAATCAGTTGAACTTTCAGTCGCTGCCACCGACCGGATGAACCGTTGAGGCCCCTGCCACAGGCCTAATAGCAGGCCCCTGCCACTGACCTGAGTTGAATAGCTGGACCGCTGCCACCGGTCATAGAACATGAACCACCTTCCTCTCTGAACTTGGCCCCTGTTTGGGGAGACATCCCTCCGGGCGGTCTCCAGAGGTTCATCCGGCACTGGCAATCTGCTGCACCAGGTCTTCGAATGAGTCCCTCCTCCGGTCCCTTATGCCACTGGATTCGGGTGTCCCAATAACCCGGGGCCCCCTAGGACAATCCCTCCCTCGCGGGACCCAGCGGAAGGTACTGGGCCACAGGCCTCCGGCTGAGTACCTCACCCCAGACTGAAGGTGTCTGGGATGGAACACGAACTCCCGGTGTCCAGGCCTAGGCCGCCTGGACCCCCGACCGCGAACAGCAACCCTCAGGCTGAAGGTGCCTGGGACTCGAACCTCGTGGCGAAGATGTCCGCCCCCTTTATACCCTCTCCCAGGATGCACGGCGGGTTCCCCGCCCCGCCGTACAACCGCTGTGAGAGGCCACAAAGGGTACGGCACTGCAGCGATGGTTCAACCCTGGCCCAAAGTGACAGCGCCACCTGCTGGGCCGCAGGGAACCATACATCACTGGTGTCTTCACCAAAATTCTAAAGTATATACCCGCTACACATACATAGTAGGTGAGGTTAAAAAAGAGACACAAGTCCATCAAGTCCAACCTATGTGTGTGATTATATGTCAGTATTACCTTGTATATCCCTGTATGTTGTGGTCGTTCAGGTGCTTATCTAATAGTTTTTTGAGACTATCGGTGCTCCCTGCTGAGACCACCGCCTGTGGAAGGGAATTCCACATCCTTGTCGCTCTTACAGTAAAGAAACCTCTACGTAGTTTAAGGTTAACCACTTCCCTACCTACCCATAGTCATATGACGTCCGCAGGTGGGATCTCTTATCCTGGGCGGGTATCATATGATGTCCACGGCTTCCCGTCGGTATAGGGGGCGCGCATGCGTTGCTGGAGCCGCACGCGTGCGCCCGCCGTGTCACTCGGAAGCTGATGCGAGCTACCCCGCACCAGCGATTGCTCGTCACAGAGCAGGGTTGTAGACCTGTGTATGTAAACACACAGATCAACTTCCTGTCAGGGAAGAGGAGACTGATCGTGTGTTCCTCGTATATAGGAACACCGATCGGTCACCTCCCCAAGTCAGTCCCCTCCCCCCACAGTTAGATTCACTCCCTAGGACATACAGTTAACCCCTTGATCGCCCCCTAGTGTTACCTCCTTCCCTGCCAGTGACATTTACACAGTAATCAGTGCATATATATCGCTGTATAAATGACAAATGGTCCCAAAAAAGTGTCTGATGTGTCCGCCACAATGTCACAGTCATGATAAAAATCGCAGATCGCCACCATTACTAGTAAAAAAATAATAATAAAAATGCCATAAATCTTTCCCCTATTTTGTAGGCGCTATAACTTTTGCGCAAACCAACCAATATACGCTTATTGAGATTTTTTTTTTTTTTTTACCAAAAATATGTAGAAGAATACATATTGGCATAAACTGAGGAAAAAATATATTTTTTGAATAAAAAAAAATGATTATAGCAAAAAGTAACAAATATTGAGTTTTTTTCAAAAGTGTCGCTCTTTTTTTTGTTTATAGCGCAAAAAATAAAAACTGCAGAGGTGATCAAATACCAACAAAAGAAAGCTCTATTTGTGGGGAGAAAAAATGATAAAAATTGCATTTGGGTACAGCGTAGCATGACCGCGCAATTGTCATTCAAAACGTTACACCGCTGAAAGCTGAAAATTGGCCTGGGCAGGAAGGGGGTGAAAATTCCCTGTATTGGAGTGGTTAAACCTCTTTTCTTCTAATTTTAATGAGTGGCCACGTGTCTTGTTAAACTCCCTTCCATGAAAAAGTTTTATCCCTATTGTGGGGTCACCAGTACGGTATTTGTAAATTGAAATCATATCCCCTCTCGAGCGTCTCTTCTCCAGAGAGAATAAGTTCTGTGCTCGCAACCTTTCCTCATAACTAATATCCTCCAGACCCTTTATTAGCTTTGTTGCCCTTCTTTGTACTCTCTCCATTTCCAGTACATCTTTCCTGAGGACTGGTACCCAGAACTGGACAGCATACTCCAGGTGCGGCCGGACCAGAGTCTTGTAGAGTTGGAGAATTATTGTTTTATCTCTGGAGTTGATCCCCTTTTTAATGCATGCCAATATTCTGTTTGCTTTGTTAGCAGCAGCTTGGCATCGCATGCCATTGCTGAGCTTATCATCTACTAGAACAACCAGGTCCTTTTCCATCCTAGATTCCCCCAGAGGTTCTCCCCCCAGTGTATAGATTGCATTCATATTTTTGCCACCCAAATGCATTATTTTACATTTTTCTACATTAAAACTCATTTGCCATGTAGTTGCCCATCCCATTAATTTTTTTTTAGAACTTTTTGCAAGGTTTTCACATCTTGCGGAGAAGTTATTGCCCTGCTTAGCTTAGTATCGTCCGCAAATACAGAGATTGAGCTGTTCACCCCATCCTCCAGGTCGTTTATGAACAAATTAAACAGGATTGGTCCCAGCACTGAACCCCGGAGGACCCCACTACCCACCCCTCACCATTCCGAGTACTCCCCATTTATCACCACCCTCTGAACTCGTCCTTGTAGCCAGTTTTGAATCCATGTACTCACCCTATGGTCCATTCCAATGGACTTTATTTTGTACAGTAAACGTTTATGGGGAACTGTGTCAAATGCTTTTTCAAAATCCAGATACACAAAGTCTACGGGCCTTCCTTTATCTAGATGGCTGCTCACCTCCTCATAGAAGGTTAATAGATTGGTTGGAAAAGAACAATTTTTCATGAATCCATGCTGATTACTCCTAATGATACCGTTCTCATTACTAAAATCTTGTATATAGTCCCTTATCATCCCCTCCAAGAGCTTGCATACTATTGATGTTAGGCTAACTGGTCTGTAATTCCCAGGGATGTATTTTGGGCCCTTTTTAAATATTGGTGTTACATTGACTTTTCTTCAATCCGCTGGCATCATTCCAGTCAGTAGGCTGTCAGTAAAAATTAGGAACAATGGTCTGGCAATTACTTGACTGAGTTCCCCAAGTACCCTCGGGTGCAAGCCATATGGTCCCAGTCATTTATTAATGTTAAGTTTCCCAAGTCTAATTTTAATTCTGTTCTCTGTTAACTAGGGATGAGCTTCGTGTTCGAGTCGAACATACGTTCGACTCGAACATCGGCTGTTCGATCGTTCGACGAAGATCGAACGATTTGGGCCGTTCGCGCCAAATTCGAGTGACGCGAACGGCCCACAATGCACTACGCCATCGCAGTGTCATCCAGGCGCTGTGATTGGCCAAGCATGCACTGTGACCCCGCATGCTTGGCCAATCACAGCGCCGGCAGCGAGGAGAGCAATGATTGGCCACAGGCAGGATGCCTGTGGCCAATTATTGCTGAGGGTGTTTAGTACACGCCCCACACTATAAAAGGCCGCCAGCACGGCGGCCTAGTGTAGTGTGTTCCGGAGCAGGGAAAGAGCAGCATAGGCAGGGACAGTGACTTTTATTTCTTTCTTGCTTAACCTGGATTCCTTTAGTTTAGGGAAAGAGAAGGATAGGTAGGGAGAGTGTCAGTGTGTTTTGTGCTTGTGCTATAGTGTGCTTAAAAAAAACATTTTTTCTAGGGACAGAAAACTGTAGGTAGGGAGAGTGTCAGTTTCTTTCACTGTGCAAGTCCTTGTTTCTAGGGACTGGGAAGGACAGTGAGTGAATTCTCCTTGTGCTATAGTGTGCTTAAAAAAAACATTTTTTCTAGGGACAGAAAACTGTAGGTAGGGAGAGTGTCAGTTTCTTTCACTGTGCAAGTCCTTGTTTCTAGGGACTGGGAAGGACAGTGAGTGAATTCTCCTTGTGCTATAGTGTGCTTAAAAAAAACATTTTTTCTAGGGACAGAAAACTGTAGGTAGGGAGAGTGTCAGTTTCTTTCACTGTGCAAGTCCTTGTTTCTAGGGACTGGGAAGGACAGTGAGTGAATTCTCCTTGTGCTATAGTGTGCTTAAAAAAAACATTTTTTCTAGGGACAGAAAACTGTAGGTAGGGAGAGTGTCAGTTTCTTTCACTGTGCAAGTCCTTGTTTCTAGGGACTGGGAAGGACAGTGAGTGAATTCTCCTTGTGCTATAGTGTGCTTAAAAAAAACATTTTTTCTAGGGACAGAAAACTGTAGGTAGGGAGAGTGTCAGTTTCTTTCACTGTGCAAGTCCTTGTTTCTAGGGACTGGGAAGGACAGTGAGTGAATTCTCCTTGTGCTATAGTGTGCTTAAAAAAAACATTTTTTCTAGGGACAGAAAACTGTAGGTAGGGAGAGTGTCAGTTTCTTTCACTGTGCAAGTCCTTGTTTCTAGGGACTGGGAAGGACAGTGAGTGAATTCTCCTTGTGCTATAGTGTGCTTAAAAAAAACATTTTTTCTAGGGACAGAAAACTGTAGGTAGGGAGAGTGTCAGTTTCTTTCACTGTGCAAGTCCTTGTTTCTAGGGACTGGGAAGGACAGTGAGTGAATTCTCCTTGTGCTATAGTGTGCTTAAAAAAAACATTTTTTCTAGGGACAGAAAACTCTAGGTAGGGAGAGTGTCAGTTTCTTTCACTGTGCAAGTCCTTGTTTCTAGGGACTGGGAAGGACAGTGAGTGAATTCTCCTTGTGCTATAGTGTGCTTAAAAAAAACATTTTTTCTAGGGACAGAAAACTGTAGGTAGGGAGAGTGTCAGTTTCTTTCACTGTGCAAGTCCTTGTTTCTAGGGACTGGGAAGGACAGTGAGTGAATTCTCCTTGTGCTATAGTGTGCTTAAAAAAAACATTTTTTCTAGGGACAGAAAACTCTAGGTAGGGAGAGTGTCAGTTTCTTTCACTGTGCAAGTCCTTGTTTCTAGGGACTGGGAAGGACAGTGAGTGAATTCTCCTTGTGCTATAGTGTGCTTAAATAAACATTTTTTCTAGGGACAGAAAACTCTAGGTAGGGAGAGTGTCAGTTTCTTTCACTGTGCAAGTCCTTGTTTCTAGGGACTGGGAAGGACAGTGAGTGAATTCTCCTTGTGCTATAGTGTGCTAAAGCATTCCTCATCAACCATCTTTGAAATCCTTGTTTTTTGGACAGTCAGGGAAATTGTCGTTGTGCTATTCTGTGCAAAAGCAATCATCCTCAACCATATTTAGAAATCCTTAAGTAAAGGGACAGAGAAGGACACCTGAAGGTAGCCCTTATTGCTTTTTTCCCATCTCCCTGCAGGCCATCTATTAGAATGTCTGGAAGGCAAACAAGGAGAGGCAGACAGTCAGGAGGCAATAAAAGAGGGCAAGCAGGCTCTGTGTCTGGGGGCAACAGTGCTGGTCGTGGACGCGGTGCATTGTCATCAGCACATGGCCATGGGACACGCTTGTCCTTCTTTTCGGCAGCTGGACATGTTGAGCCACATCATGCCGAAGACTTGGTAGAGTGGATGACCAAGCCCTCCTCCTCCTCCTCATCCTCTCTCACCCAGGCTCAGGGTACTGGCAAAGCAGCTGCCAAAGCGTCCTCTTCCCTGGTATCAATGTCAGACTCATCATCAGTCACTCCTTCCCTAGACCCACCATGTCCTCCTCCTGAGGAGTCCCCCGAACTGTTTGAGCACAGTGTTGGGTACATGCTCCAGGAGGATGCCCAGCGTTTCGAAGGGTCTGATGATGAAACCCAGCTACAGGAAGGCAGTAGGGTGAGAGCAGACAGAGGGGATGCTCAAGAAGGACACCAATCTGGCAGTCATGTTCCAGCAGCTGCAGCATACTGCCAGATTGGCTCCAGTGATGAGGAGGGAGGGGATGATGAGGTCACTGACTCCACATGGGTGCCTAATAGGAGAGAGGAGGAGGAGGAGGATGAGGAGGAGGCACATCTCCAACGAGGCAGGATGCCCTTTGGTGGCCAGCGTAAGGGCAGTACACCGACGGAATCACACCGCAGAGCTCCGCCTGTGCAGGGCGCTGCCTCTGCCCGTCATTCAAAAAGTTCCTTGGTGTGGGCCTTTTTTGAGGCTAGTGCATCAGATCGCACAGCTGCTGTTTGCAACATATGTCTCAAGCGTATATCGCGTGGCCAAAACATCAGCCGCTTGGGTACCACATGCCTGACCAGACATATGTTGACCTGCCATGCAGCTCGTTGGCAAGCCTACCTCAAAGACCCACACCAAAGAACAAAGCGGACCTCTCCTTGCACCGCATCAGCTGGGATCTCCAACCCCACTATAACTTCAGTCCTCTCTGAAACATGCACTGAGAGGAATGAAGGTGTAGAATTAGGTGTGTCACAGCCAAGTACTTGCGGCCACTCTGCTAGCAGTACACCGACGTCCGATTCTAGCAGGCAAATTTCCCTGCCCCAGCTGCTGGACCGTCGAAAGAAGTTCACTCCCAGCCATCCACATGCCCAGCGGTTGAATGCTAGCTTGGCTAAATTGCTAGCGCTTCAACTGCTGCCTTTTCAGTTGGTAGACTCGGCCCCCTTCCGTGAGTTTGTGCAATGTGCGGTTCCTCAGTGGCAGGTTCCCAAACGCCACTTTTTCTCACGGAAGGCTATTCCGGCTCTCTACCGGCATGTGGAAGGCAATGTCTTGGCCTCGCTGGACAGGGCGGTCAGCGGTAAGGTGCATATTACCGCTGACTCATGGTCCAGCAGGCATGGACAGGGACGTTACCTTTCTTTCACGGCCCATTGGGTCACTCTTTTGGCAGCTGGGAAGGATGCAGGACAAGGTGCAGTAGTGTTGGAGGTTGTCCCACCGCCACGCCTCCAAAATGCTACTACTGGTTGTGACACACCTCTCTCCTCCACCCCCTCCTCTTCTTCTTCCTCCATGGCCTCTTCCTGTGGTTTGTCCTATGAACCAGCGGTGCTCCGTAGCCGTTCACGGGGCTACGCAAGTACGCAGGCAAAAAGATGCCATGCCGTGCTTGCGCTGGTGTGTTTGGGGGACAGAAGCCACACTGGGGCAGAGGTCCTGTCTGCTTTGCAGGGCCAGGCCGAGAGGTGGTTGACGCCACGCCAGCTTAAGCCAGGAATGGTGGTTTGCGACAATGGCACCAACCTCCTCTCCGCCCTTCGACAGGGACAACTGACCCATGTGCCCTGTGTGGCTCACGTCCTTAACCTGGTGGTGCAGCGTTTCTTGGGCAGGTACCCGGGCTTACAGGATGTCCTGAGGCAGGCCAGGAAAGTCTGTGTGCATTTCCACAGATCTTATAATGCCAGTGCTCGCCTGGCTGAGCTGCAAAAGGAGTTGAACCTGCCCAAGAACCGCCTTATATGTGACATGCCCACCAGGTGGAACTCAACGTTGGCCATGCTGCAGCGGCTGCACACGCAGCAGAGGGCCATCAATGAGTACCTGTGCGACTACGGCACCAGGACAGGGTCAGGGGAGCTTGGTTTTTTTTCTCCACGCCAGTGGGGCATGATCAGGGATGCATGCACTGTCCTGGCACCATTTGAGGAGGCCACGAGGATGGTGAGCAGTGACAGTGCATGCATCAGTGACACTGTACCTCTTGTCCACCTGTTGGAGCACACGCTGCATGGAATAATGGACAGGGCACTTGAGGCAGAACAGAGGCAGGAAGAGGAGGACTTCCTTGCCTCTCAAGGCCCCCTTTACCCAGACAGTGTTCCTTCTGTCCCACCCATCGCACAGGAAGAGGAGGAGGAGGAGGAGGAGGAGGAGGAGGAGGATTGTGTCAGCATGGAGGTGGAGGCTGGCACTCAGCATCATCAGCAGCAGTCTTTTAGGGATGATTTACAGTCCCAAGAAACCAGTGGACTTGTACGTGGCTGGGAGGAGGTGACTGCGGATCATGTCGTCCTTAGTGACCCAGAGGACTCCGGAGCGAATGCCTCAGCAAACCTACGCTGCATGGCCTCCCTGATCCTGCAAAGTCTGCGGAAGGATCCTCGTATTCTTCGGATCAAGGAGAGGGACCATTACTGGCTGGCCACTCTCCTTGATCCACGGTACAAGGGTAAGGTTGCGGACCTTATGTTACCGTCGCAGAGGGAGCAGAGGATGAGACAACTCCGGGAGGCCTTGCAGAAAGGTCTGTGCAACGCGTTCCCAGAGACTGGGAGGTTACAAACTCCTGGTCCTGGACAACGAGTTGCTGAGGCTTCGGCCAGTCAAAGAAGGAGCGGTGGGGAAGGTGGCCGTCTGACCGATGCGTTCAGACAATTCTTTAGTCCGCAGCCCCAAAGTATGATCGGTTCCAGCAACCATCGCCAGCGTCTGATAAACATGGTGCAGGAATATCTAGGGGCAAGGTCAGACTTGGACACCTTCCCCACCGAAAATCCTCTGGCTTACTGGGTCTTGAGGATGGATCACTGGCCAGAGCTTGCACAGTATGCAATTGAGCTACTGGCCTGTCCTGCATCCAGCGTTCTTTCGGAACGCACATTCAGTGCTGCTGGAGGATTTGTCACGGATCACAGGGTGCGCCTGTCCACCGACTTGGTTGATCGACTGACTTTCATCAAGATGAACCAGTCTTGGATCACCACCAGCTACCACACACCTGATGCTGATATAACAGACTAATTGATTTTAACATGTCACATCCCTTCAAGACTGATGCTGATGCTGAGTGCCTGTGCTGTTATGTTGACTGGCTATCCTCCTCCTCCGAGTCCTCAATGATACGATTGATGATGATAGCTTGGAAGATCATTTTTGTTTATGGGTGCCGCCACCAGTGGCTACGGCCCAATTTTTCAGCCCCTGTTTAACAGGGGCGTGTAATTACAATTTTTGAAGCAATACTTTGCAACAGGGCTCATTGCTGTGCTCCAAGTACAGTATCTGTGAGGGGTTGCAGTGTTGTGCCACCAGTGCCTAAGGCCCAATTTTTCAGCCCCTGTTCAACAGGGGCATGTAATTACAATTATTGATCTAATAATTCACAGCAGGGCCCATTCCTGCACCCACCAAGCAAGAGTAACTCTGAGGGCTTACAGTGTTGTGGCAACACCACCACCACCACCACCACCACGAAAGGCCCAATTTTTCAGCCCCTGTTCAACAGGGGCATGTAATTACAATTATTGATCTAATAATTCACAGCAGGGCCCATTCCTGCACCCACCAAGCAAGAGTAACTCTGAGGGCTTACAGTGTTGTGGCAACACCACCACCACCACCACGAAAGGCCCAATTTTTCAGCCCCTGTTTAACAGGGGCATGTAATTACAATTATTGATCTAATAATTCACAGCAGGGCCCACTCCTGCACCCACCAAGCAAGAGTAACTCTGAGGGCTTACAGTGTTGTGGCAACACCACCACCACCACCACCACCACCACGAAAGGCCCAATTTTTCAGCCCCTGTTCAACAGGGGCATGCAATTACAATTCTTGATCTAATAATTCACAGCAGGGCCCATTGCTGCACCCACCAAGAGTAACTGTCAGGGCTTACAGTGTTGTGGCACCAGCACCACCATCAAAGGCCCAATTTTTACTACCACTGTTCAACAATTATATGTAATTACAATTCCTGATATAATAGTTGACAGCAGGGCGTTCCAGCACCAACCAAGAGTAACTGTGAGTGCTTACAGTGTTGTGCCAACACCAACTAAGGGGCCTATTTCTGCAGATTATATACGGCAGGTCCCTACTTTCAAACATCCAACTTACAAACGACTCCTACTTGCAAACGCAAGAAGACAACAGGAAGTGAGAGGAAATCTACCCCTTGGAAGGAAAATTCTCTCCTGTAAGAATTAATATGGGAGAAAGGTGTCTCCTCTGTACTGATGCTTTATCAGCAATCCTTGTTTCAAGAAAAACACCACATTTCAAAAACAGTTGTCATTGGGACGGAAAGTGAGGTGAAATGTTCTGAACAGGGGCACAGACAGCAAAACAAATGTTACAGGGGTGATAACCCTTACCTATGTTTTCCAAAAAGTTTAAAAATAGATTTTTGGGCTGGAGCTACACTTAAACAATGTACCTGTTCAAAATTACAAACACATTCTACATAAGAACAAACATACAGTCCCTGTCTTGTATGCACCGCCTGTATACGGCTGTTCAGAGTATATAGGGCCTTTTTTATTTTATGTGCGGGGTTCCCCTTAATATCCATACAAGACCCAAAGGGGCTGGTAATGGGCTGGGGTAGGGGGGGGGGGGGGTCATGGGGTAGCTATGCCATTTTTCTTAAAGATTTTCATCCATATTACCGGGACCAGACATTACATTAAAGCCGCAAGCAGTTTTAAATGGCTTTTTTTTCCTTTAGAAGTGTCATTTTGTGCAGGGACAGTTCTAAACACGGGAAACACGTGGCACTTCACAGGCATACTTTAGACACCCCCCAGGTACGATATTTAAGGGAATATTTGACTTTTTTTTTTTCACTTTATGCATCATTAAAATGACTGCTCCCGAAAAACGACCGTTTTTAAAACTTCTTTTTGCATTGATACATGTCCCCTGGTGCAGAACCCGGGTTCCCAAACCCTTTTTAGGACAATAACATGCATAATAGTTGTTATAATTAGCACTTTAGAATTCGAACGTTCGCATCCATTGTATTTAATAGGGTTCTAATGTTCGTACGAACTTTCGGTCCGTTCGCGGGTTCTGGTGCGAACCGAACCCGGGGGTGTTCGGCTCATCACTACTGTTAACCATGAAGGTGCTTCTTGTGATGTGTCATAAGCATAAACACTCCAGTTTTGGTTACTGAAGCCCCCTGATTCCCTCATGAAGATGCTTCTTGTGATGTGTCATAAGCATAAACACTCCAGTTTTGGTTACTGAAGCCCCCCGATTCCATCATGAAGACTGAGGAGAAGAAAAAATTCAATACCTTCACCATCTCGCCATCCTTTGTAACCAGATGTCCTTCCTCATTCTTTATGGGGCCAATATGGTCTGTCCTCCCTTTTTTACTGTTTACATACTTAAAGAATTTCTTGGGATTTTTTTTTTGCTCTCCTCCGCTATGTGTCTTTCGTGTTCTATCTTTGCTGCCCTAATTTACAATGCTCTTAAAGAAAACCCATCTCTCCTCCGTGTTCTTTGTTCCTAAGATTTTATCCCAATTCGAGCCTTCTAGCAAGGTTCGTAGTTTAGGGAAGTTGGCTCTTTTGAAATTCTGTGTCTTTGTATTCCCCTTATGTTTCCGATTTGTGTGATTTATACTGAAGCCAATTGACCTGTGATCGCTGTTTCCTAAATTGCCCCGCATTTCCACATCCGTGATCAGGTCTGTATTGTTGGTAATTAGTAGATCCAGTAAAGCTTTATTTCTAGTTGGTGCGTCTACCATCTGAACCATGAAATTGTCCTGCAAGACATTTAGGAACTGGCGAGCCTCATGCCCTGTACACACGACCGATTTTCCTGTCGGTAAAACTGCAATGAGAGTTTTTGGCCGGGAATTCCGACCGTGTGTATTCTCCCTCGCAGTTTTTCCGACAAAAGAGAGCAGGATCACTTTTTTCCCATCAGGAAAAATCCTAGCAGGAAAACCGTTCGTCTGTATGCTTTTCCGACAGGTAAAAAACCGCACATACTCGGAAACAAATCAGCGCATGCTCAGAAGCATAGAACTTAATTTTCTCGGCTCGTCGTAGTCTTTTACGTCACTGTGTTCTTGGCAGTCAAAAGTTCACCGGGCTTTTGTGTGACTGTGTATATGCAAGGCAGGCTTGACAGGAATTCCATCGGGAAAACCATTGGTTTTTTATCCAAGGGGAAAACCGGTCGTGTGTACAGGGCATCAGACAAATGCGTGGTTCCCTTCACGCAGTCTATGTCAGGATAATTAAAATCCCCTATTATGATAACATTTCCCATCCTTGCTGCTAATCCAAATTGTGTTAGGAGATCCGTCTCCCCCTCCTCCCTCAGGTTAGGCGGCCTATAGAAAACTCCCAGTATTATTTTCCCCTTAGCTTCATCCCTTTGGAGCTCTACCCATAAGAATTCCACCTCCTCTCTAGCTCCCTTGGTGATGTCCTCTCTCACATTCACTTGTACATTATTCTTGATATATAGGCATACCCCTCCCCCTTTTTTACCCTCTCTATCCCTGTGATAAAGGGTATACCATTGAATGGTTGCCAGCCAATTATGAGAGCTGTTGAACCAGGTCTCTGAAATTCCCACAAAATTCAAGTCCTCCTAGTACAACAGTATCTCTAGTTCACCCATCTTGTCCACCTGGCTCCTGGCATTGGTGAACATGCCACGTAGTTTAGACCAGTCGCATACTATCCTCTTATTGGGTGTTTCGAGATTGCAACTAGGACTTGTTACTATACTTACCTTGGGTTTATGTGCTTTAGTCAACCTACCACTAATGCCCCCAATACTACCCTCTGGAATATGTTCTGCGCTGACTATCTCTACCTCTGGGCCCTCCCCCCGTTGCCTAGTTTAAAAAGCCCTCTAACTTTTCGGCCATCTTCACTCCCAGCTGATCTGCACCCTCCTCATTTAGGTGCAGTCCGTTCCTTCTATAGTACTGGTGACTGACTGAGAAGTCGGCCCAGTCCTCCAGGAACCCAAACCCCTCCTTACTACACCAGCTCCTCAGCCACTTGTTTACTTCCCTAATCTCCCTCTGCCTTTCTGGTGTGGCTCGAGGTACCGGTAGTATTCCTGAGAATACTACCTTGGAGGTACTTTTCCTCAAATTAGCTCCCAAGTCCCTAAAATCGTTCTTTAGGACACTCCATCTTTCTCTGACTTAGTCATGTTGTCTTCCACAGCCCCTCACAGTAATCTGTCCACCAGATCCGTGATGTGCCAAACCCGAGCGCCCAGTGGACAACAAACAGTTTGGCGCTATAGGGTCTTTGTTACAGATTACCCTCTCTGTCCTTCTAAGAATTGAGTCCCCTACCACCAGAATCTGTCTTTCCTTTCCCTTTGCTTCCCTCCCCCTCTCACTTGAGGCGTACTTCCCCCGGCAGCTAGCAGAGTCCCTCAGCTCCAGCAGTGCTGGCCCCTGACTGGTTTCACCAATGTCACTCAATGGAGCATACTTATTAGGATGCTCCAGCCCTGGATCGGTCTCCCTGGCAGTTCCCCCTCTACCCTTCCTGACTGTCACCCATCTACTCTTTCCTAGTGCCTGCACACTGCACGTTTGTTATTTTGAGAAAAAACGCATTAGGAGTGGTACAAAAGCAGCTCAACTCTTTCTATGCAACACAATCTATTTTTCAGTAATATTTTATTCATGATATCCCACAACCAGTGAGAAAAATTTAGCAAAATCTCATACAAAGTCAAGATTGCAAAGTATTTCCTCCTATAGTCACGCATTGTTAATAACCCAAATAAGCCATAATGAAATTGGTAGGACCCTGCACAATAAATAGTGCCAGGGTCAGCTTAGACTTCCACTATACTTAACTGAAATTGTGGGTTTGACACAAAATATAAATAGAACCATGTAAAGGGAAAAGTTATACCCTATGGCTGTAAAGGTTTGCAGTCAAAACGCATCTCCTGATGTTCCTGATGGTGATGCTGGAGCTCCCCTGTGAGTAATGCTGAAACATGCCTGGTGTGATCCTGAAAGACACCTGCTGGCGATGCTGGAACAAACTTGCTGGTGATCCTGGATCATAACAGCTGGTGATGCTAAAATGCACCTGCTTGTAATGCTGGAACACAACTGCCCATTGTGCTGGATATCCGTGGTGATGATCATAGAACAAACCTGCTGGTGATCCTGAAACACACCTGCTGGTGGATTCTGGAACATAACAGCTGATGATGCTGGAACAAACCTGCTGGTGATCCTGGAAAACGCCTGCTGATGATGCTGGAACAAACCTGCAGGTGGATTCTGGAACATAACAGCTGGTGATGCTGGAAGACACCTGCTGGTGATCCTGGAAAACAGCTGCTGATGATGCTGGATGTCACGGGTGTACTTACCGAGGCCAAGATGCCGAGAGTGGTTCACCCTTGCGACTTGGCACACTCCGCCCCCTGGAGGTGGAACAGGGAGAGGATGGCGCGAAGAGGCACTGGCTACCAGCAGGTGAGGAAGTCTTGGTAGAGGATCGGGTGACCAGGAACAGGCTGAGGGCCTAACACCAGGCTGATGAGGGCTCTCACAAGATCCAAACAAAGACACAAGTCCAGGGCACTACAGGGGCCAAGCGGGTAGACTGAGTCCAGATACTGGCTGTAGAAACAGGTACTGAGGTTGCAGGCCGAGGGTCTAACACAGTAGACAAGTGATCAGTCCAGGAATACGAAGCAGGTAATCAGAGCTGGAGGCAAGTAGCAAATCCGGAATACAAGCAGGAGATCAGGGATTGGAGATCGGTAGAAAGTCCGAGTCACGGGCCGAGGGTCAAACACAGCGGGCAGGCAGAAGAGGTCCGAGAGGCAAGCCAAAGGTCAGGTCCAGGAGAGAAGCAGCGTAGTCAGGTCGATCCGGGTCACAACAAAGGTTCAGAAGTGTATACAGGAAACCAGGTACAAGGCAGGAAGCTGACGACAAACCAGCAACCTGTCAGCGCCACTAGGCTTCTTTAAATAGGCCTGTCAGAGTTCTGATTGGTGCGCCATTGCGCATGTGCGTGCGCAATTTGCGCACCGTTGCGCATGCGCCGTTCGCGCACGCGCGTGCGCCGAAGCGCCATTCCACCGCGCATGCGCGCAGGGCTGCGGCGGCTGAATAGGGGATTTCCATGACACTGGAACAAACCTGCTGGTGGATTCTGGAACATAACAGCTGGTGATGCTGAAATGTACCTGCTTGTAATGCTGGAACACAAATGCCCACTGGGCTGGACCTCGGTGGTGATGATCATGGAACACACCTGCTGGTGACTCAGGAACTTACCTGCTGGTGTTAATTTCGTCTACGAAAATATTTTCATCAAACTTTTCATCAGCTGCATGGAAACTAAACAAAAATAAAATTAAAAAATTAAGCCAATTGACGAAAATCAATTCCAATTTTCACCAGTATTAATTTTGTAGACAAAAATATTTCCGTTGGCAAAATTACCACTGATGCCCTGTGCACTCCCTAACTCTTGTATACTTCCCCATCCCCACTTGCAGGTCACCTACCCATCCTCAAAGTATAATACACCCTGTACTGTGCCGTCCCTCACCTGCATTTACTTCCCCATCCCCACTTTCAGGTCACCTTCCCATCCCCGAAAAGTATACTGCACACTCCCATCTAATTTTTCTTAATCTACTCCCTCCCCCGTCATCACACATTTCTGCTCCGCTAAGTCAGTCTGATCTCTAACAAACTGAATCATCAACCCTTTCCCTTTCCTATGCAGTTTCACACATTACACTCATTCACACTATCTCTTTGGCTCCCTCTGCTGGCCTTTTCTAAATCAGCAACACAATTCCATCCTCAGCCTATAATAATAGCACATAAAACATCTATTGCACTACCACATTAAAGTGTAAGTTCACCTTTACAGAAAAATCTGTAAGGTGAACTTACACAGGTCCCCCTCCTCGCCCCTCCCACCCGGTCCCGCTGACCTGGACCGCTGTAATCTCCTGTTCTAAGCCCCGGTAAATCTGCGGCAGGAGCCCGGGGCTTAGAAATCCTCTCAGCATCCACGCGGCGTCTTCATTGCTGACAGGATGGGCTACACGGTTGCTGATTGGTCAGCGCCGCCCATGTAACGGCGCTGACCAAATAATTCAACTAAGAGGATTTCTAAGCCCCGGACACCTGGTGCGGATATACTGGGGCTTAGAACAGGTGATTGCGGCGGTCCAGGTCAGCGGGACCGGGTGGGGGGGGGGGGCGAGGAGGGGGACCTGTGTAAGTTCACCTTACAGACTTTTCTGTAAAGGTGAACTTACCCTTTAAAGTGGTTGTATACCCAAATTTGACACTTTTACGTACAGGTAAGCCTATAATAAGGCTTACCTGTAGGTAAAATGAATATCTCCTAAACCTGTACGGTTTAGGACGTCAGCGGCGCATTCGCTCTGAATGCCGGGGAGTGACATCGCGGCTCTGACCACTCACAGCACCGGAGCCTGCGAACCCGGAAGACATGCCAAGGGCAAGATGTCAGCTCCCTCAGCGTGGACCAGGCTCCGATACGGGGGCTTCGTTCTGAGGTAAGTACCGTGGAACCTCGGATTGCGAGTAACGCGGTTAACGAGCGTTTCGCAATAAGAGCACTGTATTTTTGCATCTTGCAAAACGAGCACGATTCAGGCCAAAGCGGTGTGCAGTACTGCATTTGGCCTGAGTTGGGGGGGCGCCGGAGCCGAGCAGAGCCGAACGTCGCCGATCCCAGCCGATCGACGCTGTTCGGAAATGCACCGAAAGGCCCGAGGACAGCACGGCTGACCTTGGCAAGTCTCGGGAACGAAGTCTTTCCTGAGGTTTGCCGAGGTCAGCCGAGGTGTCCTCTGGCCTTTTCGGACACTTCCGAGGCTCTCCAGCGCCCCCCCCAGCTCTGGCTGCATGCGGTATTGCATGTCATTGAAGTCAATGCGGAACAAATTATTTTCGTTTCCATTGACTTCAATGGGGAAACTCGCTTTGATATGCGAGTACTTTGAATTACGAGCATTCTCCTGGAACAGATTATGCTCGTAAACCGTGGTTCCACTGTATTTCATAATGAGCTAGTATGCGCTGCATAGGGCTCTAAGTAAGGGGCATCTTCTAAGCTGCCGATAGAATAATAAAAAAAAAAAAAATAAGAAAAAAGGCTTTTCTTATTGTTTTTCTTAATATTTAATGCTGGTAATATATTCAGGCAATATGCGCAATGGCATTATTGCCAAAAAAAGTTTACAGGTTTTTTATTTTTTTCATATTTAAAATGTGCAATTCTGTTTCAAAAAGCAATATTTTGTTTGTTTATAAAACTTGGTTTTATTTATAAAGACGTTATTTATCACAAACCAAATCTGTGTCTGTAGTGCATGATCAAACCTTCATACCATAAATCATAACATGTTATTAGATTTTTACTCTAGAGAAATTCTTAATTAATGCATTACAATTTAACTAAACCCATTCGATTTTAGTCAACTAAAATACAACTAAAACGAAAACAATTCAGGTGACTAAAATACGTTAAAAACTAAAATGGCATTCTAGTCAAAAGACTAAAACAAAATCAAAATTTGACATCAACATTAACCACTTCAGCCCCGGAAGAATTGGCTGCCCAATGACCAGGCCACTTTCTGTGATTCAGCATTGCGTCACTTTTACTGACAATTGTGCGGTCGCGCGACGTGGCACCGAAACAAAATTGACGCCCTTTTTTTCCCAAAAATAGAGGTTTCTTTTGGTGGTATTTGATCATCTCTGCGATTTTTTTTTTTGCGCTATAAACAAAAAAAGAGCGACAATTTTGAAAAAAACACAATATTTTCTACTTTTTGCTATAATAAATATCCCCAATTTTTTTTTAAAAAAGCAAATTTTTCCTCAGTTTAGGCCGATATGTATTCTTTTACATAATTTTGGTAATAAAAATCGAAATAAGCGTATATTGATTGGTTTGCGCAAAAGTTATAGCGTCTACAAAATAGGGGATAGATTTATAGCATTTTTATTATTATTTTTTTTTTTTACTAGTAATGGCGGCGATCTGCGATTTTTATTGGGACTGTGACATTATGGTGGACACATCGGACACTTTTGACACATTTTTGGGACCATTGACATTCATACAGCGATTAGTGCTATAAAAATGCACCGATTACTGTATAAATGTCACTGCCAGGGAAGGAGTTAACACTAGGGGGGTTAATTGTGTTCCCTAGGTGTGTTTCTAACTGTAGGGGGAGGGGACTGACCTAGAGGAAATGACAGATCGTGGTTCCTAGCTATTAGGAACTCATAATCTGTCTCTCCTCACAGAATAGTACAGGGCCTCTCGTGCCCGGAGATCGCTCGTGGCCGGCGGTCATCGCGACCGCCAGTCACAAGCATCGGCACCCCCGCAATGCAACTGCGGCGGCTGGTCTGTAAGCGGTTAAATGCTTTCTGACGGCCCTACAGCAGTTTTACTGCTACAGGGCGGCCACTGTGTGCAGGATCACACACATATATATATGTGATCCTGCACTTCTGGGTAGCAGGCGCGAGTCCGTACTGCCTGCGGCTCGCCCCCCAGTTTAGGCCAATATGTATTCTTCTACATATTTTTGGTAAACAAATTGCAATAAGCGAATATTGATTGCTTTGTGCAAAAGCTATAGCGTCTACAAACTATGGGATAGATTTATGCCATTTTTATTATTATATTTTTTTTCTACTAGTAATGGTGGTGATCTGCGATTTTTAGAGGGACTGCGATATTGTGGAGGACAAATCGGACACTTTTGACACTTTTTTGGGACTATTGACATTTATACAACGATCAGAGCTATAAAATAGCCACTGATTACTGTGCAAATGTCACTGGCAGGAAAGAGGTTAACACTAGGGGGCGATCAAGGGGTTAAGTGTTCCCTGGGAGTGTTTCTAACTGTATGGGGGCTGGGCTGATTGGAGGAGGAGAAAGATTGCTGTTCCTAGGAACAGACGATCTGTCTCTCCTCCCCTGACAGAGCGGGGATCTGTTTGTTCACACTGACAGATCCCCGTTCTGCCTGTCTCTGGAGTGATCTCGGGTGGCCGTCAGACATCGAGTCCGCCGGACCCGCCGCTGGTTGGTGTACATGCCCGACGTGCAATGGCGGCGATTCAAGCAGGGGAACCAACCTGCCACAGTACAACGGCGGCAGGCAGTCCGTTACTAGTTAAACATATAGGGGGAGCTGTTTTACCTGCCCAATGGTTTCTATTTTTGTCCAACCAGTCCTGATATTTACACAGCTCTGTCACACAGCACAGCCCTGTCTGGCAGGGACCTGATCATTCTCTGTTGCAACTCAGTAACACTTACAGGTCTTCTCCTTCCCACCAGGCTGTTACTGGACAGTAAAAGGAGAAGCAGCAGAATGATGAGGTCATCTCTCTTTCTATCTGCATGCCCTTTGTTAACACATGAGCACTGCAGCACAACTGGTTGGCTCCCTTCGCTGCTTCCCTCCCTCCCAGTCTGATCTCTGCTGTACAGGGGACATTAAGATATATTGTGGTGCTCAGATGTAATAACAAAAGGGTCACATGCATTTTTTTTTTTCGTTGTCTTGAGTTGGCAGCCCATCCAATCGGCGTTGCGATTGTGACCCTGCAACCCTAAGGGGTTGCAGGGTCACAATCGCAACCCCGCCCCTAGCTCCAGGAGGCCCCTGAAGCCTCCCTGTCATATTATCATGTCCTCCACAAAGTCCAGCTCCGATCTGCCCTAGGGCCCCACAGCCACGCTCCAGTACTGGGCTTCCACTATGCCTTCCACAGTCCACACCCCTCTATTCTCATTGGCTGGGGAGAAGCTGTGAGACATTTCCTGAATGGAGAGGAGCACGGGGTGAGACCAGCCCAGGATAGTCTGTACTGTGTGCTGGCAACATGGAATGGTAACCGAGCTCAGGGAGTTAAGAGGAGGAGAGTGCCGTCCTGTAGCCACGATGGGACCAATGTCACTGGTGAGGTAAGACACCGCTCAGTGTCTCCTAGTCATTAGCTGGGATTCTCTGTACCCCTCCACCCAGGGATGTCCACTTACCCCACTTCCCTGACAACTGGGGAAAAGACACACACCTCCGGGAGGTGACTTTCCCCCCAACACTTGCAACACTGACAGAGAAACCTTCAGAAATTGCTAAAACAAATCCCTTAACACTTCCTGAGGGGCTGCAGGCTCCGGATTTTGTGTCACATGGCTTTGCCCCCCCCAGATCTAAGTTGCGCCCCCCCACAAAGTCCCCTGACCACCCCCTCTGCCCTGGATGCTATGCCCGGCTGATGTCCTCCTTTCTCTTTACAGCACCCTATACTGCTCCTCCCCCGCAGTGCTGAAATCACATTCCTTTACAACAAAGCGGGGGGGGGGGGGGGCGTATACAGTGCTGGGATGGGAAAGGAGCTCTGCCAAGTGACTTGCCAGGGGTCCCTGTCCTCTGATTCTCCAGTGGTGATCTCTGTCCTCTGATTCCCCAGTGGTGATCTCTGTCCTCTGATTCTCCAGGGGTGATCTCTGTCCTCTGATTCTCCAGGGGTGATCTCTGTCCTCTGATTCTCCAGTGGTGATCTCTGTCCTCTGATTCTCCAGGGGTGATCTCTGTCCTCTGATTCCCCAGTGGTGATCTCTGTCCTCTGATTCCCCAGTGGTGATCTCTGTCCTCTGATTCTCCAGGGGTGATCTCTGTCCTCTGATTCTCCAGTGGTGATCTCTGTCCTCTGATTCTCCAGTGGTGATCCATGTCCTCTGATTCTCCAGTGGTGATCTCTGTCCTCTGATTCTCCAGTGGTGATCTCTGTCCTCTGATTCTCCAGGGGTGATCTCTGTCCTCTGATTCTCCAGGGGTGATCTCTGTCCTCTGATTCTCCAGTGGTGATCTCTGTCCTCTGATTCTCCAGTGGTGATCTCTGTCCTCTGATTCTCCAGTGGTGATCTCTGTCCTCTGATTCTCCAGTGGTGATCTCTGTCCTCTGATTCTCCAGTGGTGATCTCTGTCCTCTGATTCTCCAGTGGTGATCTCTGTCCTCTGATTCTCCAGTGGTGATCTCTGTCCTCTGATTCTCCAGTGGTGATCTCTGTCCTCTGATTCTCCAGGGGTGATCTCTGTCCTCTGATTCTCCAGGGGTGATCTCTGTCCTCTGATTCTCCAGGGGTGATCTCTGTCCTCTGATTCTCCAGTGGTGATCTCTGTCCTCTGATTCTCCAGTGGTGATCTCTGTCCTCTGATTCTCCAGTGGTGATCTCTGTCCTCTGATTCTCCAGTGGTGATCTCTGTCCTCTGATTCTCCAGGGGTGATCTCTGTCCTCTGATTCTCCAGTGGTGATCTCTGTCCTCTGATTCTCCAGTGGTGATCTCTGTCCTCTGATTCTCCAGTGGTGATCTCTGTCCTCTGATTCTCCAGTGGTGATCTCTGTCCTCTGATTCTCCAGTGGTGATCTCTGTCCTCTGCTGTAAGGAGGAGCTCTGGGAACTCAAAACTCTTAAAGTGGTTGTAAACCCACTTTGACAACATGCACCTACAGGTAAGGCTTACCTGTAGGTGCATGAAATATCTCCTAGTCCTTAACCTACACGTTTAAGGAGATATTTACTATAAAACCAGCGCCGATGATGTCATGCGCATGCGCACTAGCAGTGACGTCATCGCCGCTCCGGCCAATCACAGCGCCGGAGCGGCGATACACTGACATCAGTGACCGGACATCAAGGCAATATGGCGGCGGCGGCGGCGGAGGGGAACGAGGAGGACTTCGGGGGCGTCAATTTCAGGTAAGTGCCACATAATGAGCTAGTATGCTATGCATACTAGCTCATTATGCCTTTCTCTTGCAGGGGTATATTTACCAAAAAAATGTGTGGAGGGTTTACTTCCTCTTTAAGCCACTTTGAGTATCTTGGTGTGTGGTGGGTGTATCTGCACGCACTGTGAAAGTGGTGGGTGGTAGTGGGGGGGGGGGGGGCATGGTCAACTTTTGCATCGGGACCCACAAGCTTCAAGCTACGCCTCTGAGCCCATCCATAATAAGTAGGGGTGTCTTAACCTACAGGGCGGCCCTCCTGTGCAGAATCATGTATACACAGTATACATGATTACGCAATTCTGGGTAGGGGGGGCACGTGTGCTGGTGGTCCACTTTTGCTGTGATTACCTGCAGCAGAAGCCGATCTGCGGGTGCCGGGCACTGGATGTCCACCGGCACCCACTGATTGTCAGGCAGAGGCACAGAACGGAGCTCTGCCTATGTAAACAAGGCAGAACTCCATTCTGACAAGGGGGGGAAGTGACGCATATTGTTTCCCTGCAAAGCAGGGGATAAAAGCCATCACTTCACTTAATAAAAACACCTCACAGTGTACACACAAACACTGGCTAGGCACACATTTAACCCTTTGATCGCCCCTGATCTTTAACCCCTTCCCTCCCAGTGTCATTAGTACAGTGACAGTGCATATTTTTAGCACTGATCACTGTATTAGTGGTTCCCGCAAAGTGTCAGACCGCTCGCCGCGATATCGCAGTTCCGCTATAAGTCATTGATCACCGCCATTACTAGTATAAAAATAAATAAATACAAATTCCAGTATATATCCCATAGTTTGTAGACGCTATAATTTTTGCGCAAACCAATCAATATACTCTTATTGGGATTTTTTATTTTTTACCAAAAATATGTAGCAGAATACACATTGACCAAATTTAATGAAGAAATTCGATTTTTTACATTTTTTTTTATTGGATATGTTCTACTGTATAGCATAAAGTAAAAAATATTGTTCTGGAAATCAAGTGAGTAAAATACCATGCATTAACCGCTTTCTGACCGTATACTGTACACATACGGTGGCAAGGCGGCTCTCCTGTGCGTAATCGTGATTTCGCACTTCGGGGTTTGGGGCGTGCATGTGTGCCGCCGACGACCCACTGTGATTGGACACAGCGGGAGCCAATCCGTTCAGGACAGAAATGGAACGGCGGTCTGCCTATAAAAACAAGGCAGATCGCCGTTCTGTGAGAGGGGAAGGTTTTAATCTTGTGTACCTACAAAGCAAAAACATGGCTCTCGTCGCACAACCGCGCAATTGTCAGTTAACCACTTCTGGACCGCCTGCCGTCGTTATACGTCGGTACTTTGACGTTAAATCCCGGGGTTATGGCAGCAGATAGCTACCATAACCCCGGTATTTTTTTACACAGCTGGCGGTCCGCTTTAAGATAAATGTGGTCTCCGCCACGGATTCGCCGCTAGATCACCTTTATCGGCAGCGGGAGAGGCCCCCCCCCTGCTGCGTCCCTGTTGTCTCCGCCGCTTACCAGAGCCATCGGTAGCGGTGGAGACGATCTAATGCTGTCCTCTGCTTGGCACTAAATCGAGTGAGGGAATGATGGCCCCCCCACTTAACTTAATGCCGTTGGATGAAGGAAGCGACGTCAAACGTCACTTTCACCCTACGGCCTTAAAGGGACAAATTTTTTTGATAAAAAAAAAAAAAATATTTCTTTTTTTCTATTGCATTTTAATGTAAATATGAGATCTGATGTCTTTTTGACCCCACATCTCATATTTAAGAGGTCCTGTCATACTTTGTTTCCAATTACAAGGGATGTTTACATTCCTTGTAATAGGAATAAAAGTGATCCAAAAAAATATTTTTAAAGGGACAGTGTAAAAATAATAATAAGTAAAATAAATAATAAAAACTTTTTTTTTATTATTAAAGTGTCCCGTCCCTACATGCGCGCGCGCGCAGAAGCAAACGCATACGTGAGCAGCGCCCGCATATTTAAACGGTGTTCAAACCACTCATGTGAGGTATCGCTACGATCGTTGGAGTGAGAGCAATAATTCTGGCAAAAGACCTCCTCTGTAATTTAAAATTTTGAAAAATTTAAACGTCGCCTATGGAGATTTTCAAGTGTCAAAGTTTGTCGCCATTCCACGAGCGGGTGCAATTTTGAAGCGTGACATGTTGGGTATCAATTTACTCGGCGTAACATTATCTTTTATAATATAAAAAAATATTGGGCTAACTTTACTTATTTGTGAATTCAAAACATTTATTTTTTCCCAATAAAATTGCGTTTGTAAGACCGCTGCGCAAATACGGTGTGACATAAAATATTGCAACGACCACCATTATATTCTCATGGGTGTCTGAAAAAAAAAATGTTTGGGGGGGTTCTAAGTAATTTTCTAGGAAAAAAACCTGATTTTAACTTGTAAACACCGAGTGTTAAAAATTGGCCTGGTCCTTAACCACTTAGCATTAGCCCCGGACCATTTCGCTGGTCAAAGACCGGGCCACTTTTTGCGTTTCGGCACTGCGTCGCTTTAACTGTCGTTGGCTCCCAAACAAAATTGACGTCCTTTTTTTCCCACAAATAGAGCTTTCTTTTGGTGGTATTTGATCACCTCTGCGGTTTTTATTTTTTGCGCTATAAACAAAAATAGAGCGACAATTAAAAAAAAAATGCAATATTTTTTACTTTTTGCTATAATAAATAACCCCAAAAAAATATATAAAAAAACATTTTTTTTTCCTCAGTTTAGGCCGATACGTATTCTTCTACATATTTTTGGTAAAAAAAATCGCAATAAGCATTTATTGATCGGTTTGCGCAAAAGTTATAGCGTCTACAAAATAGGGGATGGTTTTATGGCATTTTTATTAATAATTTTTTATTTTTATTTAATATCTTTTTATTGTTTTTTTAACAACACATCACATATTTACAATACAGTACATAGGACACATACACACTCTCAATATTTCCAAACAGTAACAAAACAAAACAAAACAAAAAAAAAAAAAAAAAAAGACAATACTCTACACTCCTATATATAAAAGGCCCGGCCATGAAATCTCCCAATGTCTAGGGGAATCAAGGCTGGGCGGGAGAGAGGGCAAGGAGACCTCTGCCGGGTTAGCCCCCCCTTATCAAAATTTTTGAAAAAATCTTATGCAGTTTGTTAGATCTTTGTTAGATCAGGTTAGATCAACCGTTGTTTGCGTTAGATCTCACACAGAAGAAGCAATATTAACAGTTATTTGCTGGGGGGGCTAACCCGTCATCAGCCCCCCCTTATCAAAAAATTGACCAAACAGTTAGCTATTTTGGAAGCTATTTGTTAGATCCGGTAAGATCAAGTGGTTTTAACGTTAGATCTCACATAATTAGAGACTTATTAAGTGATTAATGAGGGGGGGCTGGCCCCCCCTTATCAAAATTTCGGGCCAAAAATTATTCAGGCTAATAGATATTCGTTAGATCCGGTAAGATCAAGTGGTTTTAACGTTAGATCTCATATAATTAGAGACTTATTAAGTGATTAATGAGGGGGGGCTGGCCCCCCCTTATCAAAATTCCGGGCCAAAAATCATTCAGGCTAATAGATATTCGTTAGATCCGGTAAGATCAAGTGGTTTTAACGTTAGATCTCACATAATTTCAGAGATATTCCACATAAAAATACTGATATTAGGTGGTACATAAGGACGGGTTGGCCCCCCCTTATCAAATTTTCGGGCCAAAAATCATTCAGGCTAATAGATATTCGTTAGATCCGGTAAGATCAAGTGGTTTTAACGTTAGATCTCACATAATTTCAGAGATATTCCACATAAAAATAGAGATTTTAGATGGTACATATGGACGGGTTGGCCCCCCCTTATCAAATTTTCAGGCCAAAAATGATTCAGGCTAATAGATATTCGTTAGATCCGGTAAGATCAAGTGGTTTTAACGTTAGATCTCATATAATTTCAGAGATATGCCACATACAAATACAGATTTTAGGTGGTACATAAGGACGGGTTGGCCCCCCCTTATCAAATTTTCGGGCCAAAAATCATTCAGGCTAATAGATATTCGTTAGATCCGGTAAGATCAAGTGGTTTTAACGTTAGATCTCACATAATTTCAGAGATATTCCACATACAAATACTGATATTAGGTGGTACATAAGGACGGGTTGGCCCCCCTTATCAAATTTTCGGGCCAAAAATCATTCAGGATAATAGATATTCGTTAGATCCGGTAAGATCAAGTGGTTTTAACGTTAGATCTCATATAATTTCAGAGATATTCCACATACAAATACTGATATTAGGTGGTACATATGGACGGGTTGGCCCCCCCTTATCAAATTTTCGGGCCAAAAATGATTCAGGCTAATAGATATTCGTTAGATCCGGTAAGATCAAGTGGTTTTAACGTTAGATCTCACATAATTTCAGAGATATTCCACATAAAAATAGAGATTTTAGATGGTACATATGGACGGGTTGGCCCCCCCTTATCAAATTTTCAGGCCAAAAATGATTCAGGCTAATAGATATTCGTTAGATCCGGTAAGATCAAGTGGTTTTAACGTTAGATCTCATATAATTTCAGAGATATGCCACATACAAATACAGATTTTAGGTGGTACATAAGGACGGGTTGGCCCCCCCTTATCAAATTTTCGGGCCAAAAATCATTCAGGCTAATAGATATTCGTTAGATCCGGTAAGATCAAGTGGTTTTAACGTTAGATCTCATATAATTTCAGAGATATTCCACATACAAATACTGATATTAGGTGGTACATATGGACGGGTTGGCCCCCCCTTATCACATTTTCGGGCCAAAAATGATTCAGGCTAATAGATATTCGTTAGATCCGGTAAGATCAAGTGGTTTTAACGTTAGATCTCACATAATTTCAGAGATATTCCACATAAAAATAGAGATTTTAGATGGTACATATGGACGGGTTGGCCCCCCCTTATCAAATTTTCAGGCCAAAAATGATTCAGGCTAATAGATATTCGTTAGATCCGGTAAGATCAAGTGGTTTTAACGTTAGATCTCATATAATTTCAGAGATATTCCACATACAAATACAGATTTTAGGTGGTACATAAGGACGGGTTGGCCCCCCCTTATCAAATTTTCGGGCCAAAAATCATTCAGGCTAATAGATATTCGTTAGATCCGGTAAGATCAAGTGGTTTTAACGTTAGATTTCACATAATTTCAGAGATATTTCACATAAAAATAGGGATATTAGGTTTTACAGAAGGTACATCCATCTTCAACCGTCTCTGGATGGTCTCTGCAACTGTCTTTGGATGGTTCTTCAGCGGATGCCTGTTGTCTCTTCTCACACCTCCGTTCACCTCCCAGCCTCATGGTGATCTCTTTTCAGACACACAAGATTAAGTCTTTAGCTAGCCCCCTTCTTTCACAGCAGAAGTAGCAGCTCCATCCCCAGTAAAAATCAATGGTGCCATTTTGTGTTGAGCCTTTATGTCCTGTGGTCCTCTGCTGCTGCTTGATTGACTTCCTCTCCCTGCCAATAGGAACACAGAGAAGAGAGCAGAGCCGACTGATGCCCGTGAGTGACCGCTGCTCGTCACTCAAGGAAGAGTAGAGTTAGGGGGAGAAATCCCCCCCAGGTACTGACAGGCGTGCTCTCCTTGAGTAAGTGCCTGTGTCAGTGTCTATTCAGTCCGACGGTTCCTGGCGGGAATGGAGGGAGGTGTGGGACCATGGGAGACAGAGCAGCCCCCGCTACACACTCCCCCCACCAAAAAACCTTAGGTCCGCCAAAGGTGGTAAAGAGTCTATGACCTGTTACATGCTTTTGATATACACACGTAAAAAAAAAAACAGGTTAGTGTGCACAGGAAACCATACAATTTGCATCTGCATAAAACCATGGCAGAGGAATATCCAACCAATTAGCATAGGAGGGGAGGTTGTCCTGCCTCGCGGTTTTCATTTTCAGCAAGGGGTACAGACTGAGTGAGATCTAGTCACTGGCTGGGATCTTTGAGAGGCTGTGGGTGTGGGCTGTAAATCTGGCTGTGGTGGCACATGAACTGCTTCTGACAGAGGCAACAGATGATTGCGATGCCAAGTCCTGTGCTTCCCTCTGGCCGGATTTGATATACTGGGAGTCCAGGCAGATGCTTGCAAATGACATAGGGCTGCGACTTCCAGCGGGAAGTTGCTGAGGTATGGTCGAGGGATGTGCCGAAGGCCAAGTCGACTGGCAGCCGGGCCTACCGTCCGAACATCAAACTATAGGGAGCGTAACCTGTGGCATCATTGGCGGTGCTGTTATAAGCATGCACAATAGTCACTATATGCTTGCTCCAGTGCTGTTTTTGTTCTGAATTTAGAGTTCTGAGCATATCCAGGAGGGTTTGGTTGAATCTCTCTGGTTGAGGATCTCCTTGAGGATGATACGGGGGGGGTTTAGACTTCCTGATGCCCAACAGGTCTAAAAGTCTCTTGATGAGACTACTCTCAAAATCTCTCCCCTGATCAGAGTGGATGCATTGGGACAGACCATAGTGCACAAAGATTTTCTCCACAAAGATCTTGGCCACCGTGGATGCTTGTTGGCCCCTCGTGGAAAACGCCTGGGCATACCGAGTGAAATGGTCAGTCACTACCAGGATATTTTCCTGCCCGCTAAAATCAGGCTCCAAGCACAGAATGTCAATGCACACCAGCTCCATGGGTCCCTGACTCCGAAGATGGCCCATTGGGGCAGCTTGTGAGGCAAAGTCTACTTTTGGATACATCTGACGCAGGAGTGGCAATAGTCCTCAACTTCCGCCTGCATGCAGGGCCAGTAGAACCTGTCCCTCACCAGGTCAAAAGTCCTTTTGGGCCCTAGGTGGCCATGGTTGTCATGTAGGGCAGTTAATACTGTCTCCCTATGTTTTTCAGGTAGGAATAGCTGCAATTTTTTTTCAGAATCGTCAGAGGGGCCCCTTCGGTAGACCAACCCTTGGTGCACCTGAAACTGATCCCACTCTCGGTACAGCAGACGGGTTTCCTTTGGGGAGTCAGTGAGGAGCAAGTTAGGGCGTTGGCTCTCCAAGGCCTTCAATGCCAAGCTGCAGGGAGTGTCCTCCAACTGGTCCCTTTGCAGGTCATTCTTTGACAGCTTCGGGCAGACCTTTATCCCCGACTTGGGTGACATTGCAATAACATCTGGGGACACCAGCGGCTGACACTCCAATGTCTTCGGCCCTGGATCCTTCTCCAGCTTGATGTTCTGCTCCTTGACATAAGGCTCGTACCCCTTCAGGTGTCAGCTGGGGGGTCTCTGGAACAATGGGGCCTTCTTGACAAAGCATCCACATCTTGTTTCAGGCTGAAAATAAACCCTGATAGAGTAGCCAATCATCTGTGACCTGTGGCATCCAACTTGGTGGTAGTGAGGATGTAGGTGAGAGGATTGTTGTCAGTCTTGATCACGAACTCCGCTCCATATAGATAATCCCCCAGCTTATCAACCACCACCCACTTCAAGGTCAGGAACTCAAGTTTGTGCATGGGGTAGTTCTTCTCGGCGGGGGGACAAGTTCCGACTCATGTAGGCAACAGGCCGTAGATGACCGTCATGCTCTTGATATAGCACCCCACCTAACCCATCTCGACTGGCGTCAACATGTAGCTCATATGGCTTGGTTGGATCTGCATAGGCCAGAACAGGAGCGGTTGTTAGGCTGCCTAAAACCTCTTCACACTTCGGAGTCCATTGTTCCTGAATGGACTCTCTGGGTTTTCTGGGCCCTCCAGCTGGTCTGACAGGCTTCGCCAGATCAGCGTCTTAGCGAATCCCTTGACAAATCTTCTGTAATAAGAACAGAATCCCAGAAATTACCTAAGCTCAGTCACGTTGGTAGGCCTCGGCCAGGAGGTGACAGCTTCCAGCTTCTGGGGGTCGGTGGCCACTTTGTCGTAAGACACAATATGGCCAAGGTAGTTGACTGAGGGTTGGTAAAACTGGCACTTTTCCAGAGACAGCTTCAACCTCCTCATCATGCAGTCTCCTCAGGACCTTCTCCAGATGTTCTTCGTGCTCTTCCAGGGTCTTGCCGAAAACGATGATGTCGTCTAAGTGCACCAACACCTCGATCAGTTTCATGTCACCCACGGTCTTCTCCATTAGCCTTTGGAAGGTGGCTGGGGCACCAGACAGGCCTTGTGTCACTGTCAGGTGTGTACTGTGTAATTTGATAAGGGGGGGCCAACCCGTCCTTATGTACCACCTAATATCAGTATTTTTATGTGGAATATCTCAGAAATTATGTGAGATCTAACGTTAAAACCACTTGATCTTACCGGATCTAATGAATATCTATTAGCCTGAATGATTTTTGGCCCGAAATTTTGATAAGGGGGGGCCAGCCCCCCTCATTAATCACTTAATAAGTCTCTAATTATATGAGATCTAACGTTAAAACCACTTGATCTTACCGGATCTAACGAATATCTATTAGCCTGAATGATTTTTGGCCCGAAAATTTGATAAGGGGGGGCCAACCCGTCCTTATGTACCACCTAATATCTGTATTTGTATGTGGAATATCTCTGAAATTATATGAGATCTAACGTTAAAACCACTTGATCTTACCGGATCTAACAAATATCTATTAGCCTGAATGATTTTTGGCCTGAAAATTTGATAAGGGGGGGCCAACCCGTCCATATGTACCATCTAAAATCTCTATTTTTATGTGGAATATCTCTGAAATTATGTGAGATCTAACGTTAAAACCACTTGATCTTACCGGATCTAACGAATATCTATTAGCCTGAATCATTTTTGGCCCGAAAATTTGATAAGGGGGGCCAACCCGTCCATATGTACCACCTAATATCAGTATTTGTATGTGGAATATCTCTGAAATTATATGAGATCTAACGTTAAAACCACTTGATCTTACCGGATCTAACGAATATCTATTAGCCTGAATCATTTTTGGCCCGAAAATGTGATAAGGGGGGGCCAACCCGTCCATATGTACCACCTAATATCAGTATTTGTATGTGGAATATCTCTGAAATTATATGAGATCTAACGTTAAAACCACTTGATCTTACCGGATCTAACGAATATCTATTATCCTGAAGGATTTTTGGCCCGAAGATTTGATAAGGGGGGGCCAACCCGTCCTTATGTACCACCTAATATCAGTATTTTTATGTGGAATATCTCTGAAATTATGTGAGATCTAACGTTAAAACCACTTGATCTTACCGGATCTAACGAATATCTATTAGCCTGAATGATTTTTGGCCCGAAAATTTGATAAGGGGGGGCCAACCCGTCCTTATGTACCACCTAATATCTGTATTTGTATGTGGAATATCTCTGAAATTATATGAGATCTAACGTTAAAACCACTTGATCTTACCGGATCTAACGAATATCTATTAGCCTGAATGATTTTTGGCCCGAAAATTTGATAAGGGGGGGCCAACCCGTCCTTATGTACCACCTAATATCAGTATTTTTATGTGGAATATCTCTGAAATTATGTGAGATCTAACGTTAAAACCACTTGATCTTACCGGATCTAACGAATATCTATTAGCCTGAATGATTTTTGGCCCGGAATTTTGATAAGGGGGGGCCAGCCCCCCCTCATTAATCACTTAATAAGTCTCTAATTATATGAGATCTAACGTTAAAACCACTTGATCTTACCGGATCTAACGAATATCTATTAGCCTGAATGATTTTTGGCCTGAAAATTTGATAAGGGGGGGCCAACCCGTCCATATGTACCATCTAAAATCTCTATTTTTATGTGGAATATCTCTGAAATTATGTGAGATCTAACGTTAAAACCACTTGATCTTACCGGATCTAACGAATATCTATTATCCTGAATGATTTTTGGCCCGAAAATTTGATAAGGGGGGGCCAACCCGTCCTTATGTACCACCTAATATCAGTATTTTTATGTGGAATATCTCTGAAATTATGTGAGATCTAACGTTAAAACCACTTGATCTTACCGGATCTAACGAATATCTATTAGCCTGAATGATTTTTGGCCCAAAAATTTGATAAGGGGGGGCCAACCCGTCCTTATGTACCACCTAATATCAGTATTTTTATGTGGAATATCTCTGAAATTATGTGAGATCTAACGTTAAAACCACTTGATCTTACCGGATCTAACGAATATCTATTAGCCTGAATGATTTTTGGCCCGGAATTTTGATAAGGGGGGGCCAGCCCCCCCTCATTAATCACTTAATAAGTCTCTAATTATATGAGATCTAACGTTAAAACCACTTGATCTTACCGGATCTAACGAATATCTATTAGCCTGAATCATTTTTGGCCAGAAATTTTGATAAGGGGGGGCCAGCCCCCCTCATTAATCACTTAATAAGTCTTTAATTATGTGAGATCTAACGTTAAAACCACTTGATCTTACCGGATCTAACGAATATCTATTAGCCTGAATAATTTTTGGCCCGAAATTTTGATAAGGGGGGGCCAGCCCCCCCTCATTAATCACTTAATAAGTCTCTAATTATATGAGATCTAACGTTAAAACCACTTGATCTTACCGGATCTAACGAATATCTATTAGCCTGAATCATTTTTGGCCAGAAATTTTGATAAGGGGGGGCCAGCCCCCCCTCATTAATCACTTAATAAGTCTTTAATTATGTGAGATCTAACGTTAAAACCACTTGATCTTACCGGATCTAACGAATATCTATTAGCCTGAATAATTTTTGGCCCGAAATTTTGATAAGGGGGGGCCAGCCCCCCCTCATTAATCACTTAATAAGTCTCTAATTATGTGAGATCTAACGTTAAAACCACTTGATCTTACCGGATCTAACAAATAGCTTCCAAAATAGCTAACTGTTTGGTCAATTTTTTGATAAGGGGGGGCTGATGACGGGTTAGCCCCCCCAGCAAATAACTGTTAATATTGCTTCTTCTGTGTGAGATCTAACGCAAACAACGGTTGATCTAACCTGATCTAACAAAGATCTAACAAACTGCATAAGATTTTTTCAAAAATTTTGATAAGGGGGGGCTAACCCGGCAGAGGTGGCAAGGAGTAATCAGAAATAGAAACAGAGCATCGAGGCAGAGCAGCGAGGAAGGGGGAGAAATGAAAAAAAAAAAAACCCCTTCTACCTACTAACAAAAAGACAAGTATTAGAACCTGATATAGGCTATGTAAGTAAAAAAATAAAAAAATAAAAAATAAAAATAAAAAAAAGGGTCAATTCCTATGTGTAGAGACAAAAAGTGACCAGGATGTGGAGGGGGAAGGAAAAAGAGGGGGGGGGGGGGGAGGGAAGAGAATTAAAGCGGAGGTTCAGGCAAAATAACATCCATATACAAGCACACTCCTTAAAGAACGAACATGTACAT
Source organism: Rana muscosa (assembly GCA_029206835.1). Taxonomy (NCBI): domain Eukaryota; kingdom Metazoa; phylum Chordata; class Amphibia; order Anura; family Ranidae; genus Rana; species Rana muscosa. The sequence goes on along the minus strand of CM055116.1, from coordinate 56,759,100 downwards.
TAGCCACTTTTTTTTTTTTCATGTAGTACATACCGTACTAATGTCATTTCCAATTTCGTCTTCCGGGTACTCACTCCCGCGGGAGTAGGCGTTTCTATTCACCCGCAATGCAATCTGGGAGTTCGCCCAGATGTGACATGTCCTGCAGAAAAAGTTCCCCGGCGGATAAGGTTCCCCCCCCCCTGTACTGCGCATGCGCGGCATGAACCTCAACGGAGTTTCCGAAAGTAGCCGAACATGAAGAGCTGCGAGTCGGCTCTACACGGCGCCTGCGCAGTCAGCTCTACATGACTCCTAGTCATTGCGCAGGCGCCGTGTAGAGCTAACTCGCAGCTCTACATGTTCGGCTACTTTCGGAAACTCCGTTGAGGTTCGTGCCGCGCATGCGCAGTACAGGGGGGGGGGGGGAACCTTATCCGCTGGGGAACTTTTTCTGCATTACACCGTCCACCACCAGGAAGTCAGTGCTTGTGGGCTTCAAAATGCCCACAAGCAAAATGGAAAATTCAGACGGCTGATTAAGAAAAGAGGGGAGGGAAAGTATCAATACCTATGTATAGAGACAAAAAGTGACCAGGTTGTGGAGGGGAAAGAAAAAAAAAGGAGGGGAAAAAACTGCTTCATACTAACAAAAAGACAGGTATTAAAACCTGATATAGGCCAAATGAATGACCGAGTGACAAAACATATGTGTATAGTCATAAAGTGAACAACCAAAAAAAAAAAAAAAAAAACCTTCTATCTACTAACAAAAATACTTGTAAGTGATACTCTAATATGGGTACTCTTTAAAATGAAATAGTACCAAACACTTCTACTAATTAAAAGTGGAGAAAGAAAAAAAAAAAAAAAAAGGGGGGGGGGGAAAGGGAAGAGGATTAAGAAAAAGGGGAGGGAGGGGAAGGGGGGGGGGGGTAATATTATTTTCTCCCCGGTGACTTATAAGTGATACTCTGATATGGGTGCTCTTAAAAATAGGATAATTCCAAACACTTCTACTAACTAAAAACCTAGTGTTAAATTCTGCCAAAAAAAAAAAAGGGGGGGTGAAAAGGAGAGGGGAGTAGGGGCCACCTTATTCTCACCCCAATATCTTATGTAGTGAAACTCCAATATTAGTGCCTTTTATGGTGGAGTGATTCCGAAAACTACCTCAAACTAAAAGTCTAGTGTTAGGGTCCACTCAACACAAAAAAAATAAAAAAATAAAAATATTTTTTTTTACTAGTAATGGCGGCGATCAGCGATTTTTATCGTGACTGCGACATTATGGCGGACACATCGGACACTTTTGACACATTTTGGGACCATTGTAATTTTTACAGCGATCAGTGCTAAAAAAAATGCACTGATTACTGTGAAAATGACACTGGCAGTGAAGGGTTTAACCACTAGGTGGCGCTGAAGGGGTTAAGTCAGTACTAGGGAGTGATTCTTACTGTTAGGGGGCGTGGCTACACGTGACACGTCACTGATGACCGTTCCCGATCATGGGGAACGGTCATCAGTGACAGTGTCACTAGGCAGAATAGGGGAATGCCTTGTTTACAAAGGCATCCCCCTGTTCTGCCGTTGCAGACCGCAATCGTGGGCCGCCCGGGAACATCGAGTTCCCGGGACACGCGAGCACACTCGTGAGGCACGCGGTGGCCGCGCGCCCCCGCTGGGCGTCAAATTTAAAGGGACGTACCTGTACGCCCATATGCCTGCCCGTGCTATTCTGTCGACGTATATCGTCGTGCGGCGGTCCTTAAGTGGTTAAGTAGGGTCACCCGGACAGTTCGGATATGGAATCATGCGTCCGGATTTCAGACTGTCTTAGACCCGGACACATTATTTAGACCGGACTAAGTCTCCCCCTCCCCCTTCTCTCTCCTGCCTTTAAGTGAGTACACTAAGGTAATTCAGGGTTCTCAGAGCACTCATTACATCAGAGCTCCCCTTTACACCACAGGCCTTACATCAGAGTCCACTCCGTACACCACGATCGATATCGCGATATCGCGTTCTCGCTTACATCAGAGTCTGCAGAGTCCCCCCTTACAACGAAAGGGAACTCTGCTAGTTCAGATGTAAAAGGGGAACTTTGTGATCTATGATGTAAAGAGGGAACTCTGTGGACCCTGATGTAAAGGGGGAACTCTGTGGACCCTGATGTAAAGAGGGAACTCTGTGGGCCCTGATGTAAAAGGGGAACTCTGTGGACCCTGATGTAAAGAGGGAACTCTGTGGACCCTGATGTAAAGTGGGAACTCTGTGGACCCTGATGTAAAGGGGGAACTCTGTGGTCCCTGATGTAAAAGGGGAGCTCTGTGGACCCTGATCTAAAAGGGGAACTCTGTGGACCCTGATGTAAAAGGGAAACTCTGTGGACCCTGATGTAAAGAGGGAACTCTGTGGACCCTGATGTAAAAGGGGAACTCTGTGGAACCTGATGTAAAAGGGGAACTCTGTGGACCTTGATGTAAATGGGGAACTCTGTGGACCCTGATGTAAATGGGGAACTCTGTGGACCCTGATGTAAAAGGGGAACTCTGTGGACCCTAAAGTAAAAGGGGAACTCTGTGGACCCTGATGTAAAAGGGGAACTCTGTGGACCCTGATGTAAATGGGGAACTCTGTGGACCCTGGTGTAAAAGGGGAACTCTGTGGACCCTGATGTAAAAAAGGGAACTCTGTGGACCCTGGTGTAAAAGGGGAACTCTGTGGACCCTGATGTAAAGTGGGAACTCTGTGGACCCTGATGTAAAGTGGGAACTCTGTGGACCCTGATGTAAAGTGGGAACTCTGTGGTCCCTGATGTAAAAGGGGAGCTCTGTGGACCCTGATCTAAAAGGGGAACTCTGTGGACCCTGATGTAAAGGGGGAACTCTGTGGACCCTGATGTAAAGAGGGAACTCTGTGGACCCTGATGTAAAAGGGGAACTCTGTGGACCCTGATGTAAAGAGGGAACTCTGTGGACCCTGATGTAAAGTGGGAACTCTGTGGACCCTGATGTAAAGGGGGAACTCTGTGGTCCCTGATGTAAAAGGGGAGCTCTGTGGACCCTGATCTAAAAGGGGAACTCTGTGGACCCTGATGTAAAAGGGAAGCTCTGTGGACCCTGATGTAAAAGGGAAACTCTGTGGACCCTGATGTAAAGGGGGAACTCTGTGGTCCCTGATGTAAAAAGGGAACTCTGTGGACCCTGATGTAAAAGGGGAACTCTGTGGAACCTGATGTAAAGAGGGAACTCTGTGGACCCTGATGTAAAAGAGGAACTCTGTGGAACCTGATGTAAATGGGGAACTCTGTGGACCTTGATGTAAATGGGGAACTCTGTGGACCCTGATGTAAAAGGGGAACTCTGTGGACCCTAAAGTAAAAGGGGAACTCTGTGGACCCTGATGTAAAAGGGGAACTCTGTGGACCCTGATGTAAAAGGGGAACTCTGTGGACCCTGATGTAAAAGGGGAACTCTGTGGACCCTGATGTAAAAGGGGAACTCTGTGGACCCTGATGTAAAAAGGGAACTCTGTGGACCCTGATGTAAAAAGGGAACTCTGTGGACCCTGATGTAAAAGGGGAACTCTGTGGACCCTGATGTAAAAAGGGAACTCTGTGGACCCTGATGTAAAAGGGGAACTCTGTGGACCCTGATGTAAAAAGGGAACTCTGTGGACCCTGATGTAAAAGGGGAACTCTGTGGACCCTGATGTAAAAGGGGAACTCTGTGGACCCTGATGTAAAAAGGGAACTCTGTGGACCCTGATGTAAAAAGGGAACTCTGTGGACCCTGATGTAAAAGGGGAACTCTGTGGACCCTGATGTAAAAAGGGAACTCTGTGGACCCTGATGTAAAAAGGGAACTCTGTGGACCCTGATGTAAAAGGGGAACTCTGTGGACCCTGATGTAAAAGGAGAACTCTGTGGACCCTGATGTAAAAGGGGAACTCTGTGGACCCTGATGTAAAAGGGGAACTCTGTGGACCCTGATGTAAAAAGGGAACTCTGTGGACCCTGATGTAAAGGGAGACTGTTGTGTTTAACTTCATATGATTAGAAATGTTATTTAATAGCAACATCTATGCATTGTTTATCTATGCATACTATGAAAAAAAAGTGGTGTGCGACGCTGGAGTGTTCGGGTTTGACTTGAAGAAAAGGTGGCAACCCTATCCTTAAGTTATTAAAGTAACACAGTGCCGTATCGCAAAAAATGGCCTGGTCATAAAGAGGGGTAAAACCTCCCGGAAGACAACGGATGTTATTGCAGCCCCCTGTTTTTACCTCCCGTAGCCACGATTGTGAAAGATCCCTTACTTATACTTTAGCCCCTACACCTTAACTCTTATGCCGCGTACACACGACCGTTTTTAAAGTCATTGAATAAAACGACGTTTATCTCGACATGATTCTTCTCAAGCCTGCCTTGCCTACACATGATCATGAAAAAAAAAAATGCTCGAGCAAAGCGCGGTGACGTACGAAATGTACGACGGCACTATAAAGGGGAAGTTCCATTCGGATGGCGCCACCCTTCATGTTAGTAAAGTTTGTTGAGAGACGATTCGCGCGTTTTCAGCCTCGTGCTCTTCAGTCCGTTACAGCGTGATGAATGTGCTATCTCCATTACGAACGCTAGTTTTACCAGAACGAGCGCTCCCGTCTCATACTTGATTCTGAGCATGCGCGTTTTTTTTTCACGTCGTTAAAGCCTACACACGGCCGTTTTTCATGACGAGAAAAACAACGACGTGAAAAACGACGAGAAAAATTAGAGCACGTTCTAAATTTTTAATGGCCATTTTTCACATCGTCAAAAATGCTCTGGAGCCCGCACACGATCGTTTTTAATGACCAAATAAAAAAATGGCATTTTTCTCGTCATGAAAAACGGTCGCGTGTACACGGCATAACCTTCACCTACTCCCATTAAAACATGAACTTACCTTGTTGGAGCGATTACCGGAACGTTTCCTTCCCTTGCTGAAATCTCAGCCCTGCAACCAACTGCTCCACTGGGGACAGTCTGTGCGTTTTGTTTATCATTATTTATTGCACACGTTATATTCCATGTTTTATTACATCAACAATATTTTATTTTAATGCAGCCGGGAATCATGGCGGGGTAACCGGTTTTATAGAGCATAATGTTCTCATCTCAATCTGCGCTCATAAATGTTGTAATTATTCTGTAAATAATTAAGGCTGCCCGTCACAGATTCAGCCCTGGCCTCGGCCTTCCGCATCATTGCCCCCCCCCCCCAGTACATCGGAGCGGCGGGGCACTGGCAGATATACTGTAACCAGCCAGGCCCAGATCTCTGACTCATCTCCCGCTGGAGAGGGACGGGGAACCCGAGCTCCACTCTCACTTCTGAGAGCTTGTGGCAGATTCCTGAGATAATGGCATAGAAATAATGGAGGAGACGCCAGCACTTGTTGCTCTGGGAATCTGTTTACTACTCAACATGAGTTTTATGGGACATCAGAATTGGAACTACTAAAAGCTAAAAAAAAAAAATGCTAAAAACGACTTTATTAACCACTTAAAGCGGAGTTCCACCCAAAAATTGAACTTCCGCTTTAAGGGAAGGTGACCCCCTGACTAGGGTGACCACATTTTCAAACTACCATTCAGGGACACCCCTCCCTTCCCAAAAATCAGCTTGTGCTGTAACGAATCACAGCACAGTGATTAGACACAAGAGGCGGGATTTATGATTTCTCCAATCACAAGCAGGGGGCGGGGATTATGCTCCTCCAGGAATTCCCGGCCAGGACAAGTACTGTCAGTAAGTAAAGCGGTGATGTGGCGCCCTTTTTTGGGGGCATCAGATTGGCCCGGGGGGGTGGCTGTGTCAGTTTCATTCCGGGACACTGTATTGTCCTGGAATGAATGTGCCCGGGACAGACCTGCAAAATGCAGGACTGTCCCGGGCAATCCGGGACACGTGGTCACCCTACCCCTGACATGCCACATTTTTTTTAGAGGGTTCCAGCTCCCACTTCCTCCGGGACTCTGCGGCGCCGGAAGGAAGTTCACCTCTCCCCCCTCCCTCTTGGCAATCATCTGGGACACGTCACAGGTCGGGCGCCCACAGTGACAATGCCGGTGTCCTGTCGAGGAATGTCCCCTGTTGAATAATGCCTGCCCGGCAGGGCCGCCATCAGGGGGGTACAGGCAGTACACCTGTAAGGGGCCCGGAGGTCCCCAGGGGCCCCGATGGCAACCCCCCTTTTTTTTATATTATATATATGTAGTTTTTTTTTATTATATATTTTTTTTTTGTTTTATTGTAAGGGGCCCGGGGAGGTCCCCAGGGCCCCGGATGGCAACCCCCCTTTTTTTTTCTCTTTTTTTTTTTTTTATTATTTTTTTATTTATTTTTTGTAAGGGGCCCAGAGGTCCCCAGGCCCCCGGATGGCAACCCCCCTTTTTTTTTATAACAATTTTTTTTTTATTTTTTTTTATAATTTTTTATTCTTTTTTATTTTAGTAAGGGGCCCCGGAGGTCCCCAGGGCCCCGGATGCCATTTTTTTTGTTCTTATTTTTTTTGTTCGTCAGCACCCAAAGCCCCCCCGACCTCAACAATTTGTTGCGGCGGCAGCACCCCCTGCTTCTCAATTCATGGCACCCCCCCGCTTCTCAATTCGTGGCACCCCCCCACTTCTCAATTTGCGGCGGGGGCAGCACCCCCCCCGGTTCTCCTCTGCCTCAGGGGGCCCATGCCTGAAGCTGTGTAAGGGGCCCCAAAATTCCTGATGGCAGCCCTGCTGCCCGGTACTGTGCCTGCGCAGCGCTTACGCAGTACGGAGCCCCCGAAAGCTTCCGAACGTCGGAATTTACGATCAGCTGTAGACAGCTCCGGCGCACAATAGGCCACATTGTGCCACACGCTCCCGATGCTCGTGCAACTCTGCAAGGGGACGGATGCCTTCATGATGGGTGCGTGTGAGGGACAGATGCCTACAGAAGGGGGCGTTTTTTGTAATGATGGGCAGTGCTGCTAAGATGGGGGGCGGAATTTTTCATGACCCTCAAACACATCTCCTAAACAAATATATCTCTGCTATTCTTCCTACACCTGCGTTCCGCCCCCATCTTAACAGCACTGCCCATCATTACAAAAACGCTCCCTTCTGTATGCATCCGCCCCTCACACGCGGCCATCATGATGAAATCCGCCCCTTGCAGAGTTGTAAATTTAGTTGTCTGAGTTATAGTTCAACTCAGAATAATTGTACCAAATTATAGGTCTCTGTTCCAGTTCAGCTGAGTTGCACATTTTCCACCTTCCTCTTGGTGTCCCTGTCACCACAGCTCAAGGTTGGAACTGCAGCTGGCTGGATGTATTGGGTACTTCTTGCCCAGAGGCGGCTCAGTGGGATTGGTCACCCCGCTGTGCATTCTGGGAGAGGGTACTTAAGGGGCAGTCACCGTTTTGGCGGGGTCTTCCGATCCTGACCTGACGGCCCTCCTGGCCTCAGGGATGTGTTTGCAGTTTTCTGTTTCGGGGCCTGCTGGCCCGAGGCTTCCTTACTGATAGTAGGCCCAGGAGTTGCTGGGGCCTACTGATCCGGGGATGTTCCTGTGTCGCCTTGCCTGCTGGAAGGGACCGAACAATTGAGGACTCAATTGTAGGACGCATCCGGATCAAATCTACCTCACAGTGCTGCCGGCCTGGCTGAAAGATCCTGGTACTGTGTGTTATGTGTTCCAGAACTTTACCAAGCGTGTGATTACACAAGTCTGTGGCAGAGACTTTTGAACGAGCTCACACCGGCTGCTAGGTCAGTGAGAGAGGCCTATCCGGTGAATGCTACATCCAGTGTGGAAGTTATTGGTCCTCTGGATAAAGGAAAGTACCCGTGATCCGCAAAACCTAAGGTACCTGATTCTCCCCCAACACTCCGTCCCTCTGTCTGAAGTTCTTGAAATAAACCCTTGAGAAAAAGAGAGTGTTTGGTGCAGACATTTATTAACAACTCTTCAAGGAAGACCCCTAGGACGGACGTGGTGAACAGTAAGGTAACGGCAGGCCCAAATCTTAAACCAGCGGCCCCTGCGGGGGTCTTGCTACATAAGCTTTATTGGCAGGACCAAATACATGTTAGCATCGCCAAAGCAGTTGGGTTTGTATAAGAAAAAGGGGGGGGTAATATAAAGGGGAATGGACATAAGTCTGTGAAAGGAGTATTAAGTCCTCAGTTTCTCATGTCCCTCTCAGTCTGTGACACGCAGTCACATATTGGGCAGCTATCTTCACCATTGGCTCCTCTTCTCCCAGTAGAATTTGGAGTTTCCTCTTCTCTTCTATAGAATTGAAGTCCGGGATGAGAGTGGAGAGTCTCTGGAAGTGAGTGTCCCTCACTGATGAGTACTTGGGGCAATGTATTAGGAAGTGTTCCTCATCCTCCGGGACCCCCCCCCCGGTCACATTGCTGGCACAGTCTACTCTCCCTGGGCTTGTAGGACTGTCTGTGCCGTCTTTCTGTCTTTCCCCCCTTTCTCTCTATATTTCTCTTTCTTCTCTTTTTCTCTTTCTCTCTCTTCCGCTCCTGCTCTCTCTCTCTCTCCCTTTCTTTCTTGCTCTTTTTCTCTTTCTCTTTCTTTCTCTCTTTCCCTCTCTCTCTCCCTCCCCCTCTCTCTCCCCCTTTCTCCCCCTCTCCCTCCCCCTTCTCTCTCTCCCCCTCCCCCTTCTCTCTCTCTCTCCCTCCTTCTCTCTCCCTCTCTCTTAATTCCTTTCTTCCTCTCTGTCTCTCTCTCCCTTTCTTGCGCTCTCTCTCTTTCTCTCCCCCTCCATCTCTTTCTTTATTTCTTTCTCTCTCTCTCTCCTTCTCTTTCTTTCTTTCCCCCTCCCTCTCTCTCCCTATCTTTCTCTCTCTCTCTTTTACTCTCTCTTCTGCTCCTGCTCTCTTTCTCTTTCTTCCTTCATTTCTTGCTCTCTCTCCCTTTCTTGCTCTCTCTCCCTCCCCCTCCTCTCCCCCCTCTCTCTCTCTCTTTTTCTCTCTTCCTCATCCCTCTCTCTATCTCTCGTTATCTCTCTCTCTCCCCCTCTCCCTCTCTTTATCTCTCTTCCTCTCTCTCTTCCTCGATCTTTCTTTCTCTCTCTCCCCCTTCCCCCTTTCTCTCTATCTTTTTCCTTCTTCTCTTTCGCTCCTGCTCTATATCTCCCCCTTTCTTTCTTGCTCTTTTTCTCTCTCTTTCTTACTTTCTCTCCCTTCCTCTTCCCCCTCTCTCCCCCTCTCTCTCCCCTCTCTCTCCCCCTCCTCCCTCTCTCTCTCCTCACTCTCTCCCCTCTCTCTCACTCCCCCTTTCTCCCCCATCTCTCTCCCTCCCCCCTCTGTCTCCCGCCCCTCTCTCTCCCTCCCTCTATCCCCCCTCTCTCCCTCTCCCCCCCTTTCTTCCCCCTCTATCTCCTTCTCTCTCTCTCTCTCTCACCTGCTCTCTCCCTCCCCTCCCTCTCTCTCGCTCTCTCTCACACCCGCTCTCTCTCTTCTCCCCCCTCTCTCTCCCTCTCAATTAAAAAAAATTCAATTCAAACAAGCTTTATTGTCAGGACAAAATACATGTTAACATTGCCAAAGCAGTTGAGTTTGTATAAGAAAAAGGGGGGGGGGGATGGATAACATAAAGGGGAATGGACATAAGTCTGTGTAAAGGATTTTTAAGTCCACAGTTTCTCATGTCCCTCTCAGTCTGTGACACACTGTCACATATTGGGCAGCTATTTCACCATTGGCTCCTCTTCTCCCAGTAGAATTTGGAGTTTTCTCTTCTCTTCTGTAGAATTGAAGTCCGGGATGAGAGTGCGCAGTCTCTGGAAGTGAGTGTCCCTCACTGATGAGTACTTGGGGCAATGTAGCAGGAAGTGTTCCTCATCCTCCAAGACCCCCCCGGTCACATTGCTGGCACAGTCTACTCTTCCGGGGCTTGTAGGACTGTCTGTGCCGTCTTTCTGTCTCTCCCCCTTTCTCTCTATATTTCTCTTTCTTCTCTTTTTCTCTTTCTCTCTCTTCCGCTCCTGCTCTCTCTCTCTCTCTCTCCCCCTTTCTTTCTTGCTCTTTTTCTCTTTCTTTCTCTCTTCCCCTCTCTCTCTCCCTCCCCCTCTCTCTCCCTCTCCCCCCTCTCTCGCCCCTCTCTCGCCCCCTTTTCCCCCCTCTCTCTCCCCCTTTCTCCCCCTCTCCCTCCCCTCTCTCTCTCCCTCCCCCTTCTCTCTCTCTCCCTCCCCCTTCTCTCTCTCTCTCTCCCTCCTTCTCTCTCCCTCTATCTTAATTCCTTTCTTCCTCTCTGTCTCTCTCTCTCCCTTTCTTGCGCTCTCTCTCTTTCTCTCCCCCTCCATCTCTTTCTTTATTTCTTTCTCTCTCTCTCTCCTTCTCTTTCTTTCTTTCCCCCTCCCTCTCTCTCCCTATCTTTCTCTCTCTCTCTTTTACTCTCTCTTCCGCTCCTGCTCTCTTCCTCTTCCCCCCTCTCTCCCCCTCTCTCTCCCCCTCCTCCCTCTCTCTCTTCTCCCTCTCTCCCCCTCTCTCTCACTCCCCCATCTCTCTCCCTCCCCCTCTGTCTCCCGCCCCTCTCTCCCCCTCTCCCCCCTTTCTTCCCCCTCTATCTCCTTCTCTCCCTCTCTCTCTCACCGCTCTCTCCCTCCCCTCCCTCTCTCTCCCTCTCTTTCTCACCCGCTCTCTCTCTCCTCCCCCTCTCTCTCCTTCTCAATTAAAAAAAATTCAATTCAAACAAGCTTTATTGGCAGGACAAAATACATGTTAACATTGCCAAAGCAGTTGAGTTTGTATAAGAAAAAGGGGGGGGGGGGGAAATGGATAACATAAAGGGGAATGTGCATAAGTCTGTGTAAAGGATTTTTAAGTCCACAGTTTCTCATGTCCCTCTCAGTCTGTGACACACTGTCACATATTGGGCAGCTATTTCACCATTGGCTCCTCTTCTCCCAGTAGAATTTGGAGTTTTCTCTTCTCTTCTGTAGAATTGAAGTCCGGGATGAGAGTGCAGAGTCTCTGGAAGTGAGTGTCCCTCACTGATGAGTACTTGGGGCAATGTAGCAGGAAGTGTTCCTCATCCTCCAAGACCCCCCCGGTCACATTGCTGGCACAGTCTACTCTTCCGGGGCTTGTAGGACTGTCTGTGCCGTCTTTCTGTCTCTCCCCCTTTCTCTCTATATTTCTCTTTCTTCTCTTTTTCTCTTTCTCTCTCTTCCGCTCCTGCTCTCTCTCTCTCTCTCTCTCCCCCCTTTCTTTCTTGCTCTTTTTCTCTTTCTTTCTCTCTTCCCCTCTCTCTCTCCCTCCCCCTCTCTCTCCCTCTCCCCCCTCTCTCGCCCCCTCTCTCGCCCCCTTTTCCCCCCTCTCTCTCCCCCTTTCTCCCCCTCTCCCTCCCCTCTCTCTCTCCCTCCCCCTTCTCTCTCTCTCCCTCCCCCTTCTCTCTCTCTCTCTCCCTCCTTCTCTCTCCCTCTATCTTAATTCCTTTCTTCCTCTCTGTCTCTCTCTCTCCCTTTCTTGCGCTCTCTCTCTTTCTCTCCCCCTCCATCTCTTTCTTTATTTCTTTCTCTCTCTCTCTCCTTCTCTTTCTTTCTTTCCCCCTCCCTCTCTCTCCCTATCTTTCTCTCTCTCTCTTTTACTCTCTCTTCCGCTCCTGCTCTCTTCCTCTTCCCCCCTCTCTCCCCCTCTCTCTCCCCCTCCTCCCTCTCTCTCTTCTCCCTCTCTCCCCCTCTCTCTCACTCCCCCATCTCTCTCCCTCCCCCTCTGTCTCCCGCCCCTCTCTCCCCCCTTTCTTCCCCCTCTATCTCCTTCTCTCCCTCTCTCTCTCACCGCTCTCTCCCTCCCCTCCCTCTCTCTCCCTCTCTTTCTCACCCGCTCTCTCTCTCCTCCCCCTCTCTCTCCTTCTCAATTAAAAAAAATTCAATTCAAACAAGCTTTATTGGCAGGACAAAATACATGTTAACATTGCCAAAGCAGTTGAGTTTGTATAAGAAAAAGGGGGGGGGGGGAAATGGATAACATAAAGGGGAATGTGCATAAGTCTGTGTAAAGGATTTTTAAGTCCACAGTTTCTCATGTCCCTCTCAGTCTGTGACACACTGTCACATATTGGGCAGCTATTTCACCATTGGCTCCTCTTCTCCCAGTAGAATTTGGAGTTTTCTCTTCTCTTCTGTAGAATTGAAGTCCTGTATGAGAGTGCAGAGTCTCTGGAAGTGAGTGTCCCTCACTGATGAGTACTTTGGGCAATGTAGCAGGAAGTGTTCCTCATCCTCCCTCTCTCCCCCCTCTGTCCCCCCTCTGTCCCTCCCCCCCTCTCTCCCCCCTCTCTCTCTCTCGATATTCCATTTCCGTCTCTCTCTCCTCACTATATATCACCCATCATACCTTTTTCCAGAGATCTGCTTATAACTCTCTAGGGGGAGCTGATGCCACATTTATAAATGAACTTGTCTGCAGTTGGATTATTCCAGCCTGTGTATACAAGTTCTCCGAATATCACCATAAATTTCCAACCATGTTTTATTAGGAAATGATAACTTGGATGAGGTAGGGAATTACGGGATGCCCAACTTGGAAAAATGTCCAGAACTATGAACAAAGGGATACCTCCTCCCTATTTACAAAAGTCCTCTTGTTCCTTCCTCCTGCACACACTTATGCCGCGTACACACGACCGTTTTTAACGACGAGAAAAAATTAATTTTTTAAAATGGTCATTAAAAATGATCGTGTGTGGGCTTCAGAGCATTTTTCACAACGTGAAAAACGGCCATGAAAAAATTGGAACATGCTCTAATTTTTCACGTCGTTTTTTACATCGTCGTTTTTCTCGTCATGAAAAACGGCCGTGTGTGGGCTTTAACGACGTGAAAAAAAATGCGCATGCTCAGAATCAAGTATGAGACGGGAGCGCTCGTTCTGGTAAAACTAGCGTTCGTAATGGAGATAGCACATTCGTCACGCAGTAACGGACTGAAAAGCAAAAGGCTGAAAAGCGCAAATCGTCGCTCAACAAACTTTACTAACATGAAGGGTGGCGCCATCCGAATGGAACTTCCCCTTTATAGTGCCGTTGTAAGTGTTGTACGTCACCGCGCTTTACTCGAACATTTTTTTCCACGATAGTGTGTAGGCAAGGCAGGCTTGAGAGGAAACACGAAAAATCACGTCAAGAAAAATGCAGTTTTTTTCAATGACATTAAAAACGGTCGTGTGTACGCGGCATTAGACCACCTTTGCTATGAGGAAAGATTAGAGGAACTGAATTTATTCTCTCTTGAGAAGAGGAGATTAAGGGGGGATATGATCAACATGTACAAATATATAAGGGGTCCATATTGTGAACTTGGTGTTGAGTTATTCACTTTACGGTCAACACTGAGGACAAGGAGACACTCTTTATATCTAGAGGAAAAGAGATTTCACCTCCAAATACGGACAGGTTTCTTCACAGTAAGAGCTGTGAAAATGTGGAACAGACTCCCTGCAGAAGTAGTTCTGGCCAGCTCAGTAGATTGCTTTAAGAAAGGCCTGGATTCTTTCTTAAATGTACATAATATAACTGGGTACTGACATTTATAGGTAAAGTTGATCCGGGGAAAGTCCGATTGCCTCTCGGGGGATCAGGAAGGAATTTTTTCCCCTGCTGTAGCAAATTGGATCATGCTCTGCTGGGATTTTTGCCTTCCTCTGGATCAACTGTGGGTATAGAATTGGGTATGTGGAATTGTACGATATTTTTTATTTATTTTTATGGTTGAACTGGATGGACTTGTGTCTTTTTTTCAACCTGACTAACTATGTAACCCCATACACACTACTAGATTTTCTGCAGATTTTTGTCTTCAGATTTACCAAACCCTATAATATGGAGGTCAAACCTTAAGAGTTTCAATCTGTATGCAATTAGGCAGACCCTTGCACTACATGGCTTTGGTAAATCTGAAGACAAAAATCTGCAGAAAATGTGTATGGGGCTTTAGTCTACTGCAGCACCTGCTGACCACTACTATGGGAACTAGCAATATATTGCTAGCTCAGCGAAGGCCCATTACAGGCAGGAACTCTCAGTTCCTTGAAAAAAAGTGCAGTGTGAGTGAACAGCATGACATTCCTCCATCTGCTTCCCTGTGGCCACTGATCCCAGCTCCACTTGATTGCAGAAAAAGGCCAGCCCTCCTAGCTGCCACCAGCCACACCTGGCTGACCTTCCTCCCAATTGTCTCTCTGCCCCAGTCCTGCCCGAATGGCTCAATTACATGGAGATTCCCCAGGGCAAAGATGAAGACTGTCTGACTATTAGGGTGACCACGTGTCCCGGATTGCCCGGGACAGTCCCGTATATTTTTCAGGTCTGTCCCGGTCACATTCATTCCAGGACAATACCGTGTCCTGAAATGAAACTGAAACAGCCACCCCCTGGGCCAATCTGGTGCCCCCAAAACAGGCTGCCACATCACTGCTTTACTCACTGACAGTACTTGTCCTGGTCGGGAATGCCTGGAGGAGCACAATCCCCGCCCCCTGCTTGTGATTGGAGAAACCATAAATCCCGCCTCTTGTGTCCAATCACTGTGCTGTGATTCGTTACAGCACAAGCTGATTTTTGGGAAGGGAGGGTGTCCCTGAATGGTAGTTTGGAAATGTGGTCACCCTACTGACTATGTGCTAGGTTGGTGTGCCTTTCTCTTTTTATTTGATATTTTTCAGTCTGAGGATATCCATTGTCCTGAGAAGGCAACAAAACCATCAGCATCAAGAAGGCCACTGTACACTTTTCACCTCTGGGTTTACCATTGTGAGAGAAGGAGAATATAATTGTGTCCTTCGTGTGAATGCACAGCACAGTCACACTCTGACACCGTCGCGAATAGGGTTGCCACCCTTTCTTCAAGCCAAACCCGAACACTTTAGTGGCCTGGGACACCTTTGGGTGTGAATGGTGGGTGTGGCCAGATTACTCTTCCTGACATCATCACCCTGCCCTCCAGTGATGCCAAACCTTCTACCAGACGGTCACTGCAGCTCTCGGACGGCAACAGATTTGTGTGGGACTTAGTTACTTGGGGAGCCACAGCCTGGTCTAAATTCAATAATGTGTCCGGGTTTTAGTCTGCCTGAAACCTGGACACATGATTCAAAACCCGAACTGTCCGGGTGAATCCCGTACAGTTGGCAACCCTAGTCGCGAAGTCTAGCAATAGAAGCATCTCTGACTCAGTGCCCCCTTCCAACAGTCACCTCTCACTCCCCATGTAAGACTGCCCCGAGAAGAAGGGCTTCTCCTACCTTTTCCTCCTTTCTGCAGCACACGATCCTCCTGGGACTTGTAGTCTCATACAGTTCTCCACTTAATGAAGTTTTAATACTACGAGTAAAGTGTTACTAAACCCAGAAGCCTGCATTCACTATATCTGGTCTCCCACAGTACACAGAAATTCAATTATTTTAGTAAATACAACTGATAAATACCTCTTCTCATCAGCAGTTTATAGCAGTCTTGTGACTTCTATCAGTGTCCGGTTAAAGCTTGTGGGAGGAGTTTTCATTCTACTTCGACTGTCCTATGAGGCTGAAGGACCCCTGACCCTCTGGCTGGACAGTGCTGATTGGCCCTGGGCTGATCACATTCACTCTCCTAAGAAAAAAAAACTCTCTAGCAATACACATCAAACTGAGCATGTGCAGAGTGACTCCAAAGGCTCTGTTATATTAGGAGATGGGAGGGGAGGACCAGAGAAGACAGGATCAAACAGCCTTTTTGCAAAATGCAGAGGATTAACCCCTTAGGCTCCACAGTGAGTATAACAAGCATGCTTTATTGCATATACAGACTGATTTTACTGTTGTGCATTTAGTAACACTTTAAGAGGACATTTGTCAACTGTGCAGCTAAAAACATCTGGTACCTGCACTGATATACAGCCTGAACATAGAGCCAGTCATCTCATCATATCAAGTTGGTGTTTTAGGCCGGTTCACACTTGTGCGATGCCAGACATCGCATGTAATTCGCAGCGCACTGCTGCTCACATTACATGCGATGTCTGTGCGGTGCGATTTCAGCCATACAGATAGTATGGCTGATATCGCACCGCATTCGGTCCAAACACGCACAGGACCCTTTTTTCTGTTCGGACCAGAATCGGATCACATGTGTGTTCACACATATGCGATCCGATTCATGTCCGAACTGTCAGTTTGCAGTGCGATACGCGAGCTGAAATGGGGGTGTCGTTAACATATAATGACACTCCCCAGTAGTTTGCATATGGCAGGGTGAACTGCCGTGCGTGCCGGGTGCAATGCGGGAACCTGCAGTGGATTCGCAGGGTTCTGGCATCGCACCAGTGTGATCCGAGCCTGAGCGTGCCTTCCTTCCTTCCTTTCTTCCTCTTTCCCTTCCTTCCTCCTTCTTTTCCTTCCTTTCTCCTCTTCCTCATTCCTTCCTTCTCTCCTTCCATAATTTCTTCCATAATTCCCTCCTTTTTACCTCTCTGAGATGTTTTGGCTTTAATTACCTTCCCTTTTCCCTTTCCTTTTCTTTTCCTCTCTTTCTCCCTCTATCCATTTCTTCACTTCTCTCTCTCTCTCTCCCCTTCTCCCCCCTCTCTCTTTTTTTTATCTTACTTTATCTCTTTCCTCCTCTCTCCCCTTCTCTCTCTCTCTCCCTCTCTTTCTCGCTGTCTTTCTCTCTCCTTCTCTCTCTCTCTTTCTATATCTCTCTCTCATTGCCTTTCTTTGTTTCCCCCTTCTCTGTCTCTCTCTCCCTCTCTTCTCTCTCACTTTCTCTCTCCCTCTCCCCTTCTCCCTTTCACCTCTCTCTCTCCCCCTCTCTCTTCCTCTCTCTTTCTTTCTCTCTCTCTCCCTCCCTCTCCCCCTTCTCTCTCCTCTCTCCCCCCCCCCTTATCTTTCTCCCCCTCTCTTTCTCTCCCCCTTCTCTCTCTCCCCCTTCTCTCCCCTCTCTCTCTCCTTCCCCCTCTCTCTCGCTTCCCTCCCTCTCTCTCTCTCCCTCCCTCCCCCTCTTTCTCCCCCATCTCTACCTCTCCCTCCTTCCCCCTCACTTTCTCTCCCCCTCGCTCTCTCCCTCCATCTCTCCCCCTCTCTCTCTCCCTCCATCTCTCTCTCTCTCTCTCCCCCCTATCTCCCTCTCCCTCCTTCCCCCTCTCTATCTTTCTCTTTCCCCCTCGCTATCCCTCCCTCTCTCTCTCCCTCCCTCTCCCCCTTCTCTTCCCCCTCGCTATCCCTCCCTCTCTCTCCCTCCCCCTCTCCCTCCCCTCTCTCTCTCTCCCCCCCTTCTCTCTCTCTCTCTCTTTCTCTCACACCCTCCTCTCTCACCCCCTCCTCTCTCCCCCTCTCTCTCTCCTTCCCCCTCTCTTCATCTCTCTCTCCCTCTCTCTCATATTCTCTTTCCATCTCTCTCTCTCTCTCCCCTCTCTCTCTCATATTCTCTCTCCCTCCCTCCCTATCTATATCTATCCCTCTCTCTCGCTCCCCCTACCTCTCTCCCTCCCCTCCCCCTCTCTCTCCCCATCTCTACCTCTCCCTCTCTCTCCCCCATCTCTACCTCTCCCTCCTTCTCCCCTCACTTTCTCCCCCTTCTCTCCCCCTCTCTCTCTCCCTCCATCTCTCTCACCCCCTCTTTCCCCCTCTCTCTCCCCTGTCTCTCCTCCCTCTATATCCCTCCCCCTCTCTCCCCCTAGCTATCCCTCCCCCTCTCTCTCTCTCCCGTTCTCCTCCTCTCTCCCCCTCTCCTCTCTCTTTCTCTCTCCCCCTTCTTTCTCTTTCTGGCTCTCCCCCTCCTCTGCCCCTCTCTCTTTCTCCTTTTCTCTCTCCTTCCCCCTCTCTCTCCGCACCTCTCTCTTATATTCTCTCTCCCTTCCTATATATCCCTCCCTCTGTGTGTGTGTGTGTATGTATATATATGTATATGTATGTATATGTATGTATGTATGTATGTATATATATATATATATTCTATCGCTCTCTCTCCCTCTCTCTTCTCTCTCTCATATTCTTTTTTCTCTCTCCATTATTCTTGTTCCGTCTGTCTCTCATATTCTTGTTTAGTGATGAGCCGAACACCCCCGGGTTCGGTTCGCACCAGAACCCGCGAACGGACCGAAAGTTCGAACGAACATTAGAACCCTATTAAATACAATGGATGCGAACGTTCGAATTCTAAAGTGCTAATTATAACAACTATTATGCATGTTATTGTCATAAATAGGGTTTGGGAACCCGGGTTGTGCACCAGGGGACATGTATCAATGCAAAAAGAAGTTTTAAAAACAGTCGTTTTTCGGGAGCAGTCATTTTAATGATGCATAAAGTGAAAAAAAAAAAGTCAAATATTCCTTTAAATATCGTACCTGGGGGGTGTCTAAAGTATGCCTGTGAAGTGCCACGTGTTTCCCGTGTTTAGAACTGTCCCTGCACAAAATGACACTTCTAAAGGAAAAAAAAGCCATTTAAAACTGCTTGCGGCTTTAATGTAATGTCTGGTCCCGGTAATATGGATGAAATTCTTTAAGAAAAATGGCATAGCTACCCCATGACCCCCCCCCCCCTACCCCAGCCCATTACCAGCCCCTTTGGGTCTTGTATGGATATTAAGGGGAACCCCGCACATAAAATAAAAAAGGCCCTATATACTCTGAACAGCCGTATACAGGCGGTGCATACAAGACAGGGACTGTAGGTTTGTTCTTATGTAGAATCTGTTTGTAATTTTGAACAGGTACATTGTTGAAGTGTAGCTCCAGCCCAAAAATCTATTTTTAAACTTTTTGGGAAACATAGGTAAGGGTTATCACCCCTGTAACATTTGTTTTGCTGTCTGTGCCCCTGTTCAGAACATTTCACCTCACTTTCCGTCCCAATGACAACTGTTTTTGAAATGTGGTGTTTTTCTTGAAACAAGGATTGCTGATAAAGCATCAGTACAGATGAGACCCCTTTCTCCCATATTTATTCTTACAGGAGAGAATTTTCCTTTCTAGGGGTAGATTTCCTCTCACTTCCTGTTGTCTTCTTTCGTTTGCAAGTAGGAGTCGTTTGTAAGTTGGATGTTTGAAAGTAGGGACCTGCCGTATATACTCTGCAGAAATAGGCCCCTTAGTTGTTGGTGTTGGCACAACACTGTAAGCACTCAGTTACTCTTGGTTGGTGCTGGAACGCCCTGCTGTCAACTATTATATCAGGAATTTTAATTACATATAATTGTTGAACAGTGGTAGTAAAAATTGGGGCTTTGATGGTGGTGCTGGTGCCACAACACTGTAAGCCCTGACAGTTACTCTTGGTGGGTGCAGCAATGGGCCCTGCTGTGAATTATTAGATCAAGAATTGTAATTACATGCCCCTTTTGAACAGGGGCTGAAAAATTGGGCCTTTCGTGGTGGTGGTGGTGGTGGCGTTGCCACAAGACTGTAAGCCCTCAGAGTTACTCTTGGTGGGTGCAGCAATGGACCCTGCTGTGAATTATTAGATCAAGAATTGTAATTGCATGCCCCTGTTGAACAGGGGCTGAAAAATTGGGCCTTAGGCACTGGTGGCACAACACTACAACCCCTCACAGATACTGTACTTGGAGCACAGCAATGAGCCCTGTTGCAAAGTATTGCTTCAAAAATTGTAATGACACGCCCCTGTTAAACAGGGGCTGAAAAATTGGGCCTTAGGCACTGGTGCCACAACACTCCAACCCCTCACAGATACTGTACTTGGAGCACAGCAATGAGCCCTATGGCAAATTATTGCTAAAAAAATTGTAATTACACGCCCCTGTAAAACAGGGGCTGAAAAATTGGGCCTTAGCCACTGGTGGCGGCACCCATAAACAAAAATGATCTTCCAAGCTATCATCATCAATCGTATCATTGAGGACTCGGAGGAGGAGGATAGCCAGTCAACATAACAGCACAGGCACTCAGCATCAGCATCAGTCTTGAAGGGATGTGACATGTTAAAATCAATTAGTCTGTTATATCAGCATCAGGTGTGTGGTAGCTGGTGGTGATCCAAGACTGGTTCATCTTGATGAAAGTCAGTCGATCAACCGAGTCGGTGGACAGGCGCACCCTGTGATCCGTGACAAATCCTCCAGCAGCACTGAATGTGCGTTCCGAAAGAACGCTGGATGCAGGACAGGCCAGTAGCTCAATTGCATACTGTGCAAGCTCTGGCCAGTGATCCATCCTCAAGACCCAGTAAGCCAGAGGATTTTCGGTGGGGAAGGTGTCCAAGTCTGACCTTGCCCCTAGATATTCCTGCACCATGTTTATCAGACGCTGGCGATGGTTGCTGGAACCGATCATACTTTGGGGCTGCGGACTAAAGAATTGTCTGAACGCATCGGTCAGACGGCCACCTTCCCCACCGCTCCTTCTTTGACTGGCCGAAGCCTCAGCAACTCGTTGTCCAGGACCAGGAGTTTGTAACCTCCCAGTCTCTGGGAACGCGTTGCACAGACCTTTCTGCAAGGCCTCCCGGAGTTGTCTCATCCTCTGCTCCCTCTGCGACGGTAACATAAGGTCCGCAACCTTACCCTTGTACCGTGGATCAAGGAGAGTGGCCAGCCAGTAATGGTCCCTCTCCTTGATCCGAAGAATACGAGGATCCTTCCGCAGACTTTGCAGGATCAGGGAGGCCATGCAGCGTAGGTTTGCTGAGGCATTCGCTCCGGAGTCCTCTGGGTCACTAAGGACGACATGATCCGCAGCCACCTCCTCCCAGCCACGTACAAGTCCACTGGTTTCTTGGGACTGTAAATCATCCCTAAAAGACTGCTGCTGATGATGCTGAGTGCCAGCCTCCACCTCCATGCTGACACAATCCTCCTCCTCCTCCTCCTCCTCCTCCTCCTCCTCTTCCTGTGCGATGGGTGGGACAGAAGGAACACTGTCTGGGTAAAGGGGGCCTTGAGAGGCAAGGAAGTCCTCCTCTTCCTGCCTCTGTTCTGCCTCAAGTGCCCTGTCCATTATTCCACGCAGCGTGTGCTCCAACAGGTGGACAAGAGGTACAGTGTCACTGATGCATGCACTGTCACTGCTCACCATCCTCGTGGCCTCCTCAAATGGTGCCAGGACAGTGCATGCATCCCTGATCATGCCCCACTGGCGTGGAGAAAAAAAACCAAGCTCCCCTGACCCTGTCCTGGTGCCGTAGTCGCACAGGTACTCATTGATGGCCCTCTGCTGCGTGTGCAGCCGCTGCAGCATGGCCAACGTTGAGTTCCACCTGGTGGGCATGTCACATATAAGGCGGTTCTTGGGCAGGTTCAACTCCTTTTGCAGCTCAGCCAGGCGAGCACTGGCATTATAAGATCTGCGGAAATGCACACAGACTTTCCTGGCCTGCCTCAGGACATCCTGTAAGCCCGGGTACCTGCCCAAGAACCGCTGCACCACCAGGTTAAGGACGTGAGCCACACAGGGCACATGGGTCAGTTGTCCCTGTCGGAGGGCGGAGAGGAGGTTGGTGCCATTGTCGCAAACCACCATTCCTGGCTTAAGCTGGCGTGGCGTCAACCACCTCTCGGCCTGGCCCTGCAGAGCAGACAGGACCTCTGCCCCAGTGTGGCTTCTGTCCCCCAAACACACCAGCGCAAGCACGGCATGGCATCTTTTTGCCTGCGTACTTGCGTAGCCCCGTGAACGGCTACGGAGCACCGCTGGTTCATAGGACAAACCACAGGAAGAGGCCATGGAGGAAGAAGAAGAGGAGGGGGTGGAGGAGAGAGGTGTGTCACAACCAGTAGTAGCATTTTGGAGGCGTGGCGGTGGGACAACCTCCAACACTACTGCACCTTGTCCTGCATCCTTCCCAGCTGCCAAAAGAGTGACCCAATGGGCCGTGAAAGAAAGGTGACGTCCCTGTCCATGCCTGCTGGACCATGAGTCAGCGGTAATATGCACCTTACCGCTGACCGCCCTGTCCAGCGAGGCCAAGACATTGCCTTCCACATGCCGGTAGAGAGCCGGAATAGCCTTCCGTGAGAAAAAGTGGCGTTTGGGAACCTGCCACTGAGGAACCGCACATTGCACAAACTCACGGAAGGGGGCCGAGTCTACCAACTGAAAAGGCAGCAGTTGAAGCGCTAGCAATTTAGCCAAGCTAGCATTCAACCGCTGGGCATGTGGATGGCTGGGAGTGAACTTCTTTCGACGGTCCAGCAGCTGGGGCAGGGAAATTTGCCTGCTAGAATCGGACGTCGGTGTACTGCTAGCAGAGTGGCCGCAAGTACTTGGCTGTGACACACCTAATTCTACACCTTCATTCCTCTCAGTGCATGTTTCAGAGAGGACTGAAGTTATAGTGGGGTTGGAGATCCCAGCTGATGCGGTGCAAGGAGAGGTCCGCTTTGTTCTTTGGTGTGGGTCTTTGAGGTAGGCTTGCCAACGAGCTGCATGGCAGGTCAACATATGTCTGGTCAGGCATGTGGTACCCAAGCGGCTGATGTTTTGGCCACGCGATATACGCTTGAGACATATGTTGCAAACAGCAGCTGTGCGATCTGATGCACTAGCCTCAAAAAAGGCCCACACCAAAGAACTTTTTGAATGACGGGCAGAGGCAGCGCCCTGCACAGGCGGAGCTCTGCGGTGTGATTCCGTCGGTGTACTGCCCTTACGCTGGCCACCAAAGGGCATCCTGCCTCGTTGGAGATGTGCCTCCTCCTCATCCTCCTCCTCCTCCTCTCTCCTATTAGGCACCCACGTGGAGTCAGTGACCTCATCATCACCTCCCTCCTCATCACTGGAGGCAATCTGGCAGTATGCTGCAGCTGCTGGAACATGACTGCCAGATTGGTGTCCTTCTTGAGCATCCCCTCTGTCTGCTCTCACGCTACTGCCTTCCTCTAGCTGGGTTTCATCATCAGACCCTTCGAAACGCTGGGCATCCTCCTGGAGCATGTACCCAACACTGTGCTGAAACAGTTCGGGGGACTCCTCAGGAGGAGGACATGGTGGGTCTAGGGAAGGAGTGACTGATGATGAGTCTGACATTGATACCAGGGAAGAGGACGCTTTGGCAGCTGCTTTTCCAGTACCCTGAGCCTGGGTGAGAGAGGATGAGGAGGAGGAGGAGGGCTTGGTCATCCACTCTACCAAGTCTTCGGCATGATGTGGCTCAACATGTCCAGCTGCCGAAAAAAAGGACAAGCGTGTCCCATGGCCATGTGCTGATGACAATGCACCGCGTCCACGACCAGCACTGTTGCCCCCAGACACAGAGCCTGCTTGCCCTCTTTTATTGCCTCCTGACTGTCTGCCTCTCCTTGTTTGCCTTCCAGACATTCTAATAGATGGCCTGCAGGGAGATGGGAAAAAAGCAATAAGGGCTACCTTCAGGTGTCCTTCTCTGTCCCTTGAAACAAGGACTTTGACAGTGAAAGAAACTGACACACTCTCCCTACCTACAGTTTTCTGTCCCTAGAAAAAATGTTTTTTTTAAGCACAATTTAGCACAAGGAGAATTACCTCACTGTCCTTCCAGGTCCCTGGAAACAAGGACTTTGACAGTGAAAGAAACTGACACACTCTCCCTACCTACAGTTTTCTGTCCCTAGAAAAAATGTTTTTTTTTAAGCACAATTTAGCACAAGGAGAATTACCTCACTGTCCTTCCAGGTCCCTGGAAACAAGGACTTTGACAGTGAAAGAAACTGACACACTCTCCCTACCTACAGTTTTCTGTCCCTAGAAAAAATGTTTTTTTTAAGCACAATATAGCACAAGGAGAATTCACTCACTGTCCTTCCAGGTCCCTGGAAACAAGGACTTTGACAGTGAAAGAAACTGACACACTCTCCCTACCTACAGTTTTCTGTCCCTAGAAAAAATGTTTTTTTTAAGCACAATTTAGCACAAGGAGAATTACCTCACTGTCCTTCCAGGTCCCTGGAAACAAGGACTTTGACAGTGAAAGAAACTGACACACTCTCCCTACCTACAGTTTTCTGTCCCTAGAAAAAATGTTTTTTTTAAGCACAATTTAGCACAAGGAGAATTACCTCACTGTCCTTCCAGGTCCCTGGAAACAAGGACTTTGACAGTGAAAGAAACTGACACACTCTCCCTACCTACAGTTTTCTGTCCCTAGAAAAAATGTTTTTTTTAAGCACAATTTAGCACAAGGAGAATTACCTCACTGTCCTTCCAGGTCCCTGGAAACAAGGACTTTGACAGTGAAAGAAACTGACACACTCTCCCTACCTACAGTTTTCTGTCCCTAGAAAAAATGTTTTTTTTAAGCACAATATAGCACAAGGAGAATTCACTCACTGTCCTTCCAGGTCCCTGGAAACAAGGACTTTGACAGTGAAAGAAACTGACACACTCTCCCTACCTACAGTTTTCTGTCCCTAGAAAAAATGTTTTTTTTAAGCACAATTTAGCACAAGGAGAATTACCTCACTGTCCTTCCAGGTCCCTGGAAACAAGGACTTTGACAGTGAAAGAAACTGACACACTCTCCCTACCTACAGTTTTCTGTCCCTAGAAAAAATGTTTTTTTTAAGCACAATTTAGCACAAGGAGAATTACCTCACTGTCCTTCCAGGTCCCTGGAAACAAGGACTTTGGCAGTGAAAGAAACTGACACACTCTCCCTACCTACAGTTTTCTGTCCCTAGAAAAAATGTTTTTTTTAAGCACAATTTAGCACAAGGAGAATTACCTCACTGTCCTTCCAGGTCCCTGGAAACAAGGACTTTGACAGTGAAAGAAACTGACACACTCTCCCTACCTACAGTTTTCTGTCCCTAGAAAAAATGTTTTTTTTAAGCACAATTTAGCACAAGGAGAATTACCTCACTGTCCTTCCAGGTCCCTGGAAACAAGGACTTTGACAGTGAAAGAAACTGACACACTCTCCCTACCTACAGTTTTCTGTCCCTAGAAAAAATGTTTTTTTTAAGCACAATTTAGCACAAGGAGAATTACCTCACTGTCCTTCCAGGTCCCTGGAAACAAGGACTTTGACAGTGAAAGAAACTGACACACTCTCCCTACCTACAGTTTTCTGTCCCTAGAAAAAATGTTTTTTTTAAGCACAATATAGCACAAGGAGAATTCACTCACTGTCCTTCCAGGTCCCTGGAAACAAGGACTTTGACAGTGAAAGAAACTGACACACTCTCCCTACCTACAGTTTTCTGTCCCTAGAAAAAATGTTTTTTTTAAGCACAATTTAGCACAAGGAGAATTACCTCACTGTCCTTCCAGGTCCCTGGAAACAAGGACTTTGACAGTGAAAGAAACTGACACACTCTCCCTACCTACAGTTTTCTGTCCCTAGAAAAAATGTTTTTTTTAAGCACACTATAGCACAAGCACAAAACACACTGACACTCTCCCTACCTATCCTTCTCTTTCCCTAAACTAAAGGAATCCAGGTTAAGCAAGAAAGAAATAAAAGTCACTGTCCCTGCCTATGCTGCTCTATCCCTGCTCCGGAACACACTACACTAGGCCGCCGTGCTGGCGACCTTTTATAGTGTGGGGCGTGTACTAAACCCCCTCAGCAATAATTGGCCACAGGCATCCTGCCTGTGGCCAATCATTGCTCTCCTCGCTGCCGGCGCTGTGATTGGCCAAGCATGCGGGGTCACAGTGCATGCTTGGCCAATCACAGCGCCTGGATGACACTGCGATGGCGTAGTGCATTGTGGGCCGTTCGCGTCACTCGAATTTGGCGCGAACGGCCCAAATCGTTCGATCTTCGTCGAACGATCGAACAGCCGATGTTCGAGTCGAACGTATGTTCGACTCGAACACGAAGCTCATCCCTATTCTTGTTCCGTCTCTCTCTCCTCACTATGATATCACCCATCATACCTTTTTCCAGAGATCTGCTTATAACTCTCTAGGGGGAGCTGATGCCACATTTATAAATGAACTTGTCTGCAGTTGGATTATTGCAGCCTGTGTATACAAGTTCTCCGAATATCGCCATATATTTCCAACCATACATAGTGTCTTCTCTCCATGTGTCCCGCACCCTGGAAGATATTGTTCTGAACGATGCA
The DNA here is from genome assembly GCA_029206835.1 of Rana muscosa. Lineage (NCBI taxonomy): Eukaryota > Metazoa > Chordata > Amphibia > Anura > Ranidae > Rana > Rana muscosa. Next base: position 56,733,087 of record CM055116.1, on the reverse strand, counting down.
GAAAATTCATTTAAATTAAGTTCCAGATCCCCGGACACTGCACAGCCATGAATGGAGAATACAAAACACAAATATTGTGTTTTAAGAGCATCAGAAGAAATACGGTATCTATCAGCTCACTTTGGGTAAAACCAATCTGTCTCTTTTATACTGTTATTTGAAAATAGAAATTAGAATAATTGATAAGATGGATGGAAACACAAACTCAGGAGCAATATGTGCGAGCTTCTGTAAGGAAAGTCGTATATTTCCACTGATCCATGTCTAGGTCATGTAGATCTGAGCTATTTAAAGTGGACCTTCCAATAACTTTACAGGCTCATATTTATGAATTCCTGACATGTCATAATATACAACAACAATATCATTTTTCAAAATGATCACAAGAAAGCCATTAGGGATCGCCGAGTGTACGTTCGAGGGGGGTTTGCAGAACATGAATAAAGTTTGGATGCTGAATCCAATCCCCATTGAAGTCAATGTTAAAAAAACAGCCATGGCCATTTTATTGACCAAGGGTGTGAAACTCAATTTCATCGTGAGCTGCATCCGTATTATGGGTGCCCTTTAAGGGGCTGGGAGGAGCAAACAAACTGAAAAATTAAACTGTTAGTAATGCAGGACTGTAAATAGCCATTTATCAGGTGATTATGTATCATTACTGATAGATAAAACGGTGCCCATCATAAGCCTCACTGTGTCTGTCATATGCAGCCTCACTGTGCCCATCAATTGCAGCCTCTCTGTGCCCATCATATGCAGCCTCATTGTCCCCATCAATTGCAGCCTCATTGTGCCCGTCATATGCAGCATCACTGTCCCCATAATATGCAGCCTCACTGTCCCCATAATATGCAGCCTCACTGTCCCCATCATATACAGCCTCATTTTCCCCATCATATGCAGACTCACTGTGCCCATCATATGCAGCCTTACTGTGCCCGTCACAGTAGGCCAATCACATCCACATTTCAAGTAAAATAAAACCACTTAACATAAGGTGTACTTATCACAGTCCCCCTTTACATCAGATGTCCCCATGAGAGTCCCCCTTTACAGCAGGTGACCCCATCAGCACCCCTCCCCTTTTCACCAGGTGTCCTCATCAGAGTCACCCATTACAGCAGGTGCCCCCCTTTACATTAGGTGTCCCAATCAGAGTCCCCCTTTACAACAGATGTCCCCATCAGCATCCCCCTATAAATCAGGTGTCCCCATCAGAGTCCCCCTTTACATCATATGTCCCCATCAGAGTCCTCATTTACATCAGGTGTCCCCATCAGAGTCCCCCTTTACATCATATGTCCCCATCAGAGTCCCCCTTTACATCATATGTCCCCATCAGAGTCCCCCTTTACATCAGGTGTCCCCATCAAAGTCCTCCTTTACATAAGGTGTCCCCATCAGAGTCCCCCTTTACATAAGGTGTCCCCATCAGAGTCCCCCTTTACATCAGATATCCCCATCAGAGTCCCCCTTTACATCAGATATCCCCATCAGAGTCCTCATTTACATCAGGTGTCCCCATCAGAGTCCTGATTTACATCAGGTGTCCCCATCAAAATCCCCCTTTACATCAGATGTCCCCATCAGAGTCCCCCTTTACATCAGATATCCCCATCAGAGTCCTCCTTTACATCAGTCGTCCCCATCAAAGTCCTTCTTTACAAAAGGTGTCCCCATCAGAGTCCTTCTTTACATCAGATGTTCCCATCAGAGTCCCCCTTTACATCAGATGTCACCATTAGTGTCCCCCTTCACATCAGATGTCACCATCAGAGTCCCCTTCACATCAGATGTCCCCATCAGAGTCCCCCTTCACATCAGATGTCCCCATCAGAGTCCCTCTTCACATCAGATGTCCCCATCAGAGTCCCCCTTCACATCAGATGTCCCCATCAGAGTCCCCCTTCACATCAGATGTCACCATCAGAGTCCTCCTTTACATCAGGTGTCAACATCAGAGTCCCCCTTTACAATAGATGTCACCATCAGAGTACCCCTTTACATCAGATGTCTCTCCTCCCCCTCATACTCACAACTCTCAGGGCATGTTGCCTTCCATCCACCTTCGGACTGGTTGGGATGAGTCAGAGTCAGAAGTGACGGCACGGGACCTGCCAATCACTAACCACAGCAGAGAACAATGCTTTAGAGGGAGTGTTCAGGGTGCAGAGCTCAGCACCCCGAGGACTTTCTAAAGTAAGTCAATAGAGCTTCTTGTTTGCAATCACCTGGTTGCAAACACGTCATGCTTCCCATAGCAGCACTTATAGGCATCACTGATGGCACTGGCTCTGGCAGGCATTGCCAGTGCCATCTATCAGTGCCATGTATCAGTGCCCAGCAGTGCCGCCTTTCAGTGCCACCCATAAGTACCCATCAGTGCAGCCTTTCAGTGCCCATCAGTGTTGCCTATCAGTGCCCTTCAGTGCCACCCATAAGTGCCCATCAGTGCCACCTATCAATGCCCATCAGTGCTGCATATCAGTGCCGCCTATCAATGCCCATCAGTGCTGCATATCAGTGCCACCCATCAGTGCCGCCTATCAGTGCCCATCATCAGTGCCTGTCAATGCCACCTCATTGGTGCCGACTTATCAGTGCCCGTCAGTGCCACCTTATCAGTGCCCATCAGTGAAGGAGAAAACTTAGTTATTTACAAAATTTTATAACTGAAACAAAAGAAAAACTTTTATTTTTAATTTTCAGTCTTTTTTTATTTGTTTAGCAAAAAATAAAAACCGCAGAGGTGATCAAATACCACCAAAACAAAGCTCTATTTGTGGGAACAAAATGATAAATTTTTTGTTTGGGTACAGTGTAGCATGACCACGCAATTGTCATTTAAACAGCGATAGCGCTGAAAGCTGAAAATTGGGCTGGGCAGGAAGGGGGGTAAGTGCCTGGTATTGAAGTGGTTTAAAGAATTTCAAATTTTTAATTTTGCCCTTAAAGCATTATTAAAATCTCTGCTTCTTGTCAGTTGGAATTTTTCAAATTGCTTTGGTACAAAATTGTATCACAAATTGTTAATTCTGAGGCTTGACGCTGCCTCCTTTTATTCTTCTGTCTAGGTACCGGAACATGAATGCCATTATGGAAAATACAGCTCTGGTTATCAATACTGGAAATTTTACTCAGACATGGATTTCGTACAGAGAACGGGAAATCCAGACTTTGGGTGGATGATAGTGAGTGTCTCTCAATCACACATACAGCAAATATACTTATTAAATGTGTTAGACACCCAAAAAGCCATAAATGATTGACAATCAGATCAATGTTGGACTATTTATTAATATGCCCCTTATGAGATTTGCAACTACAAGGCTCCTGCAGATCTTCCATTAACATAGATGAATGTTATAGATAAGTGTTACACTTTCATCCTCTCTGTGTAGTTGTTTTTCCTTCATTGATTCTTCAACACGATCTGCAGCGAACGCCTCTTGGATGATGAGTCCGGTTACTATATCTGTAACCATCATCTGCTGGATGGAGCGGAGTGGAGAGGGTCCTCTTCCCTGCAGCTATAGAGCCTCTTTTATCTATGAAAGCACTTCACAGGCTATGCTGAATGGTAAGGATATACATTATGTAGCGGCCTCACTCTCTCTCTCTCTCTTGTATCTGTTGTTCTTGGCTGTTGTCTAGGGGTACTCTGGAGGAGAGAGTGCAGGACACTACGCCCAGCTTTCACCTTAAATGTATATGAGGTTTTAGCAAAGTCTCTTTAGATTACCTTCGGGTCTGCATTCTGCATATGGAGCCTCCGCTTCTTCCGTGGAGGTGTATCTGCCAGTAATAGAGCCCCACACCATTTAAAAGTTCAACACTCCTTTATTTCTTCAATACCAGAATGAACATACTCAGTTGAACTTCCATAACAGACAGACAGGGGTGTGGATACGAGTAGGCCCAGGCACAACGAACTCTCCTATCCCTTTCTCGTGCGGATAGGCCTGGCGCACGGTCTCTGCCACCGACCGTGAAGTTGGTAGCTGCCACCTACCGGGTGAACTAGTTGGGGCCTCTGCCACAGGCCTGAGTAACGGTCTTTGCCACTGACCGGAGTAGCGGTCTCTGCCACCGACCTAAGAACATGGACCACCTTCCGTATGAACATGGCCCCTGTTTGGCAAGGACATCCATCCCGACGGTCTCCGGAGGCCCTGTCCCGGCACTGGCAATCTGCTGCACCAGATCTACGGGAAGGTCACCTGCGCGGTTCCTTACGCCTGGATTCGGACACCCGATTCTGTGGGTGTCTTAGGACGATTCCTCCCGGGCGGATCCCAGTGGAAGAAGCTGGGCCCCAGGCCTGAATGATGCTCCCCACCCCAGACTGAGGGTGTCTGGGGTGGCTACCGAACCTCCCGAACTCCACGTGTCCAGGCCTAGGCCGCCTGGACACCGACCGCTGGACAGCAGCCCTCAGGCTAAAGGTGCCTGGGACTCCGACCTCGTGGCGAAGATGTCCGCCCCTTTTATAGCCTCTCCCAGCCAGAACAGCGGGTTCCCCGCCCCGCTGCACAACAGCCGCGAGAGACCAAAAAGGGTACGGCACTGCAGTGATGGTTCAACCCCGGCTCAAAGTGACAGCGCCACCTGCTGGGCCGCAGGGAACTGAACATCACTGATGTCTCCACCCGAATCAGCATACAGAAAGGTACCTACCCGCTACAATTATATATATATGTTCCTCTCACTCAATCACGAGTTCACCCATGTGTCACAAAGTAAAGAGAATGGAGGAGCTGCATACCATAGATGACATTTCTTTCCCAGGTTGCGAGGCATGAATGGCAAAAAAATAATTGAATGGCCCATCTTGGCGTTATGGAAAGCAACAACCTCTGCTCCCACTGAAAAGTTCACAGAATGTTTGTTTAGAAAAATTTGTAAAATGTAAAGATCAGAAGGTAGAGAGAAATTCATACCTCCCAACCATCCTGGATTCGCCGGGACTGTCCCCCGATTTGATCTAAGTCCCGGCGCGCCGGAGAATGAAGGCTTTGTCCTGAAGTGGAGCAAGTTCCAGCAGCACTAAGCTCCAGTGGCTTGCCCACAAGCATGCAGTAGCGAGGGGGCACCAGTAACACCCACCCTGCCCCTTGTGCGGGGTGTCTCGGGTCCCGCACTGCAGTGTATAATTGACAGGCAGCCTGCAGTGAGAGATTCCGGCTCCCACACGCTCATATACAGTGCATGGCAGACCGGCTTGAGACTCCTCTTGTCATGTCATGCCCGGATCCATGGGGGTGGTTGAGTGGGCTGTCTCCCACCTTCCAGATTTCACCAGTGCCCTCCCCCCAGATTTCACCTGTGCTCCCCCATGGATAGCGTACCTGGCCGCTGTGCTCTCCCTCTCTTATCATTCCAGTGATCCTCCATATGGCAGATGAGAGCCATAGATGGGACTGTATACAAGGAGAATAACAAGGAATTACTGTTTCTATGTTCCACAACAAGACTGTGCAAGGGCCTGAAGAACAACAATTCATTCCAATTACTGTATTTATGGGTGTATAACACTCACTTTTTTACCCTGAAAATAGAGAGTAAACTGTGCCTGTGTGTTATACGGAGGGGGCTATGGAAAGTTTTTTCCCTGAAACTTCCCTCTTAAAGTTAGGGTGCGTTTTATACGCCTGTGCGTGTTATACGCCAATAAATACGGTATATCCTCCGGTAAAGTAGACATGTGCACTGCTGAAAAATGTGTTCGTTTTCGTTTAATTTTTTTTTCTTTCTTTGAGTCATTCGTTATAATCGGAATTCGGAAATTCGTAAACTGCAAAATCCAAAAATCCGAAATCCGGAAATTCTAAATTTCGTAAATTCGAAAATTTGTAAATTCGGAAATTCAGAAATTTGAAATAACTAACTAATAATAACTAACTATTAAATTATAGGTATTGTAATTTCCTTTCAAATTTGGCTGTTAGTGAACGTAACGAATACAAATTTATCCGAAGTTACAAATTAACCGAAATAACGAATGTCGCATCTAAACAAATGGAATGGAAGAAAGAGATTCTGTGGACAGGTGTCTTTTATACACATAACGAGTTGTCATTAGGAGAACCTTCTTACATTGACAGGACTAATCTGTGCACCACATGAGCACCTACTGTAGCCAGTCTGTGGGAGCCAGAATTATTGTTGGTTGGTAGGGAATCAAATACTTATTTTACTCACTGAACTGCAACTCAATTTATAACATTTGTATCGTGTTTTATTCTGGATTTTTGGTTGATATTTTGTCTCTGATATTTAAAATACATCTATGATAAAAATTATAGACCCTTCATTTCTTTGTAAGTGGGCAAACGTACTAAATTTGCAGGGGATCAAATAATTATTTCCCCTATTGTATGTCATATACGACCAATCAAAAAAGTAATACGGTTACAGAAAGCATAGGGTTAAGTGTCTAAAAAAGTTGTTAATTCTTGTGGTTTTATGTGCCTGTAAAAAATAACAGCCAAAGACTAATTCCCAGGAACTTCTCCCCACAAGTTCTCCAAATATAAATCAAAGGTTTCGGAATGTCTTTACATTTAAAGCGATTTTTATTTTTTTCCCCCCTGCAAGGTAAAGTCATAATATGCTAGTATGCATCGCATACTAGCACATTATGTGAAACTTACCTTAAAATGAAGCTGTTCCAGCACCGGGATGTCAGCGCTACAGAGGCGGTCATCTTCGCCCATCTTGCTTCCTGTTCATGGGCTCAGGCTCTGTGACTGGCCGGAGCCGCGATGACGTCACTCCTGTGCATTCGCGTGGGAGCCGCCGTTCACGACACAGGGCTCTGAAGGAATGGCACAGTAATGTCACTGGCTGAATGTAATGTAAATATCTCCTCAATGGTGCACATTGAGGAGATATTTACCTTATAATAGGCTTACTTATAGGTAAAAGTCAGTAAAGCAAGTTGACTTCCTCTTTAAAGCGGTTGTATACCCGCTATTTTTTTTTTTTTTTTACACCTGTAAAGGAAACTGCATAATGAGCTTGTATGCACAGCATACAAGCTCATTATGAAATACTTACCTTAGAACGAGGCGTCGGGAACTTACCTGGTCCACGCCGAGGGAGATGTCATGTTGCCTCGGCGTGTCTTCCGGGTTGTGAGTGGCTGGAGCCGCGATGTCTCACTCCCGCACATGCGCGCGGGAGACTTCGTTCTGGCGAGGCTCGGCGTCTGCCGAGCCTTCAGCCCGAGAATCCCCTGTCCGCATGCGCCGCTGCTGTCAGCGGCGCATTGCGAGGGGAATATCTCCTAAACCGTAAAGGTTTAGGAGATATTTCTTTTACCTACAGGTAAGCCTTAGTATAGGCTTACCTGTAGGTAAAAGTTTAAAAAATTACTTTACAACCACTTTAAACATACTAAGGGTACATGCAAAGAAGAAAAAAGTTAAAATTAAAATCCCAATATTGCAGCTATTTTGTTCGTTAGGCAGCCATCTTATTTGCCACCTCACCTAAAACTTTGTCCAATCACCATGGATGATGTTACTGATGTTACTCTCTAAGATCAGGATAAGAGGTGTGAAAATTGTGGTGTCACCGTGTTCTGGTTATATAATCCCATCCTTGGTGTAAGGAAGTCTGAATCCTTGCTTATCTCACCATTTGCATGTGTAAATGTGTGAATAGTGAGGCCCGGAGTGGAAAAAAGCAAAGAGACAAGTAACGTAGGGCTGGGCATGACGAGGTGTACTGGAAACCAACAAAGGGTTAAAAGTTGTAGTGGTGTAGGGGAGGTGACAGGATGGAAGATTGAGACTGAGGGGAGGAGCGATATAAAGCAGGGGGGTGGGGACCGCCCGGGGTTCAGTTTCAATAAGAAGGAAACCAGAGGCGGCAGTTTTTCCCACCCACCCTCCCTGTTTTTGTTTTGTTGTCTTGGTGTTGTGCGTTTGTTTTCTTCTCTTTCAGGTTCGCTTGAATTGGTCGTCATACCAGCAATGTACCGGCGGTGTCTTTGGTCTTTGATGGTGGCAGATAACAGAGATGATGGAAGTGGTGGGGGGGGGGGGGGGAGCTCATCTGTGGTATGGGCCCCTCTGGGGTTATTCCAGTGGAACGGTGTCTGCTGGAATACGGTTATGGTGGCACTGCGGATAAAAGGGGTTGTCTCCGAGCTGGTTATACGGCTGGAGGCCTGGTATGGTAAAAAGGTCCCGCAGTGTAGTGGTGGAAAATGCGATGTTCGGGGTGCCGTCAAAGACCAACAGGCTGGTGTTTAAAAAGTTGTTGTTGTTACAAAATGTTATTTGAAAGTATTGGAAATTATTTCATTATTTTATTATTTTATTAATAGGCTGTTATGGCCATTTATACTCCAAAACTCTGTGTGCTCTTCATTGAAGGGGATAGGTTTAACCACTTCTCCACCGGGCCTATTCTGGCACTTTTCTCTAGAAAATTAATCAGAACCCCCAAACATTATATATATATATTTCTTTTAGCAGACACCCTAGGGAATAAAATGGCGGTCATTGCAACTTTTTATCTCGCATGGTATTCGCGCAATAATTTTTCAAACGCCTTTTTTGGGGAAAAAAAACGGTTTCACAAATTAAAAAACAACAAAACAGTAAAGTTAGCCCAATTTTTTTGTATAATGTGAAAGATGATGTTACGCCGAGTAAATAGATACCTAAAATGTCACGCTTTAAAATTGCGCGCACTCATGGAATGGCACCAAACTTCCGTACTTAAAAATCTCCATAGGCGACGCTTTAATTTTTTTTTTTTACAGGTTACTATTTTCGAGGTACAGAGGAGGTCTAATGCTAGAATTGTTGCTCGCACTCTACCGCACGTGGGGGGTATTGAACGTCGTTTACATATGTGGGCGGGACTTACATGTGTGTTTGCTTCTGAGCGCGAGCTACCGGGGACAGGTGCGTTTTGCATTTTATTTTTTTAATTTTAATTTTACAGATTTTTTTTATTTTGACACCTTTAAAAAAAAAAAAAAATGTGATCGCTTTTATTCCTATTACAAGGAATGTAAACATCCCCTGTAATAGGAATGTGTGTGACAGGTCCTCTTTATGGAGAGATGCGGGTCAATAAGACCCCACATCTCTCCTCCAGGCTGGAAAGCATGAGATCGGTGAAAAAAAAATTCACCGATCTCAGGCTGACAGCCGCAATTGCGGCTTTGTTTAGTTCCGGGTACCAGGCGTGATGTCACAACGTCGCGCCCGGGACTCCGACAGTTATAGAGATGACTGATGACCATCTGGTCACCGGAAATCTCTATCGTCGTGAGCCGGCGCCGGCCGATTCGTTCTCCGGGCCCCCGATGGCATGGGAGAGCCCGGAGAAGCACCGGATGGCGGCGGGAGAGGGGGATGTCCCCTCCCGCCACCTATAAGAACGATCAATCGGTGGAACTGCCGCTATGATCATTCTTATGGTGCGCAGAATCGCCGGCTGCAAACAATGATATCTGAATGATGCCTGTAGCTGCAGGCATCATTCAGATATCCCCCCTCAAACTCAGCGACGTCATATGACGTCCTTGGTGGACAAGTGGTTAAGTGGTTGGGGTGTTGAGGGTAAAAGGGGGTAAGGTTGGAGTATCTGGACTACATCTTTTAAGTGGAGGGAAGAAAAATAATAAAAATAATATTGTTGCATAAGTGTGCACACCCTTAATCCAATACTTTGTTGAAGCACCTTTTGATTTCATTACATCACTAATTTTTTTTGGGGTATGAGTCTATCAGCACGGCACATCTTGACTTGGCAATATTTGCACTCTCTTTGCAAAAACACTCCAAATCTGTCAGATTGTGAGGGTATCTCCTGTGCACACCCCTTTTTCAGATCACCCCACAGATTTTCAATGGGAGGAAGCATATAAGCGAGAGTTCCACTTTTGGGTGGAACTCCCCTGTAAGGTGTAGGACTGTTGAGTCTTGACCTGTTTAATTTGCCCTCCTATGTTGAGCTCCCCTGTTCCAGATGTCAAATAATATGTATGTACTCCACAACAAGTAGAACTGTCTGTTCAAAGCCCACATGGCTGGTTGCTCATAAGCACTAGAAATCAATATCCAAAGTAAGAACCTCAAATGTTCTAAAAGAACGAAAAACATTGACTCAGTTTGTAATGGAGATCCACTACCTTTTTAGGAGCCTCCTGGAGAATGAGTGGGTATGCACTCCAAAATGCTTTGAGGTTATTAAAGTATGTGGCAAACGTTTTCTTGATGTGTGCCACACAGGCTGTTGTGCTTATAAAAGCCTGTAATTGTCTTTCAGGCCGGGTTCACACTGGGGCGACAAACGCTCCGACATTGGGAGCTCATGTCGCATGACATGTGAAAATCAATGTTTCCCTATGGGAGCCGTCTTAACTGGTCCGACACATGTCGGTCCGACTTTAAAATTTCTCCCTGTACTACTTTGGTCCGACTTTGATACGACTTCAGCCCATTGACTATCATTGAAGTCGGATCAAAGTCGGACCGCAGTCTTGCATGATCCGACTTTGGCATGCGACTTCTACTCTACTGATCTTGAGGGGGAACTCCACGCCAAATTTTAAATAAAAAACCGGCATGGGTTCCCCCTCCAGGAGCATACCAGGCCCTTGGGTCTGGATTTTAAGGGGAACCCCTACGCCGAAAACACGGCGTGGGGGTCCCCCCAAAATCCAAACCAGACCCTTATCCGAGCCCGGAGAAGCACTGGATGGCGGTGGGAGGGGGGATGTCCGCCGCTATGATCGTTCTTATGGTGCGCAGAATCGCCGGCAGAAGAGAAGGATATCTGAATGATGCTTCTAGCTGCAGGCATCATTCAGTTATCCCCCCACAAACCCAGGACGTCATATGACGTCCACCCGGAGGGAGAGAGGGTTCCTGCCGGCGTCATTTTACAATGGCCCGGTATGGAAGTGGTTAAGGACTGATGACCAGAATTTGTTTACTCAAAAATGTGTTCAAAAGTGTAATGGCAATGGTCACTTGTAAGCGCATGTACTCTAAGGGGTGTGTGGCCAGGTGTTTGGCTATAGACAAAGAGTGATTTAGGACACTGTGCTACAGTGCTCTGTGTAGTCCCAATGAACTTCAGCTGAATGGGTTAACACTAGCTTGTCTCCATCCACAAGCAGAAGGAGCTCAAGTGACACTCGATGGTTAGCAGCATTAAATCATGAGAGATGAAGTTCAGAAAATAAACTTTACAACAACAGTCTATGGACCATTGGATTACAACTCCCAATGCAAGCCAGGTATAAGGGGAGAGAGTTGTATTTTCTCAGGCTGAATACCAAGAAACGTTCTCTTTGGTGTGAGGAGACTGAGGTGTGCACATAGGGAGAGAGTTGTATTTTCTCAGGCTGAATACCAAGAAACGTTCTCTTTGGTGTGAGGAGACTGAGGTGTGCACATAGCTGCTCCTGTGGCCACATTAACCTGCTACAAGCCTGTGGCCATGTGCTGAGGACCGGAGTTGCTCCAGGCAGATCAAGAAGTGAGCTGACATCTGAACAGTGAGAACCCGTTACTGTATTACTGGGACTGGTGAGAGGACACTGCTGCCATTAATCTGTTGCTTGCTATTAGCAGAGAATGAGCACATATGTACCAGCCATCTAACTAGCAGCATAATTTACTGTGTTCAGACTTTACTGGGACTGTACTCATGTGCACCACTGTAAAGACTGGGCCCCAACACTAGCTTGATTTACAAGAACTTTGCCTATTGTCCATAGTAAGAGGTACCTCTTTAGGAAATGTTCAATTTCATTACTGCCTTATATATAGAGTGCACTCTAAAGTGGGTATTGCCTACTGTTTACAGAGGAGTTATTGCAGTATTGATTATCATTGCTGTTACTGTTTTCTAATGCCATTACTTATTGCTGATTTTGTGGATTACCAGGTTTAGATGCATATAATTCTATACTGCTATAGCCTAGTGAACATATTGTCTAGTCAACTCCGATTGACCTAACCCTTACTTACTCGTTTAAATCATACTTACTCATACTTACTCATTTATGTACATTGCTATTTACTGCAACCCGTAACAATATATTGTGTTCATTTACCACTGACCAGTCTGAAGTTTTTTTGATACTGAACCTTAGTTGTGTGCAGGGTTTCTATATTTGTGTCCCCGGTAGCAGTACAGTATCTATTTGCTTAACCTGGTGTGTCAGTGGGGCTTAGACTGTTCTCAGAGCCGAGGCAGAAGAACAAAGAACGCAATCTACCAAGCAGCTCCTGCAGGGGTAGCGCTATAGGTGTAAAAGAAAACTCAAAGAGATTTTTGTCAGAAACTGCACTTACATTTGTTCTTTGTGAATGGGGGCAAAAACTATTCATGCTATTTTCTCTCCAGGTTGAATGCTTTTCTTTTACACAGAAAAGAGTAAATGAGGAAAATAACACATTATGGCCACTAGATGGACTTTTTGATCCTAGGAAATAAATACTTATTTACTATGATCGTCAGCTCCATCTACTGGTCATTATGTAGTATTTTCCTGATTCACTCTCCAACTGGGGTGAAAATAGCCTAATAACATTTGTTTTTCCCTCCATTTGCACAGAACCAATGTGCATGCTGTTTCACAGGATGAGTAGCTTTGTGAATATGTTATAAATATACCCTTAGTTGTGTATATGTGTCAATATATGCAGTGCCAGGACAAGGTTCTTTAGCGCCCAGGGTGAAAAGGCCAAAGTGCTCCCCTACCCCCCATGAGCTGTGAACTACTTTGGTTACAAAAGTTACAGGTCCTGCCATTTTAGCACCCCTCTACTGCTGAAGCACCCAAGGCAGCAGACCCTTCTGCCTACCCTGCAACTCAACACTGAACATATGCGTACACAATCCTTGAGATAATAGCAAATTCACCATTAGTTAAAGCAGAGTTCCACCCAAATGTGGAACTTCCGCTCATCGGATTCCTCCCCCCCTCCGGTGCCACAATTGGCACCTTCCGGGGGGGGGGACAGGATACCTGTCGAAGGTATCCTTTCCCACTTCCTGGAGTCCGGCCGCGGCCGTGACGTCACCGCGGGGCTCCCTCCTCCTCCTCCCCTGGCCGCCGGGCTACTAGGAGAGAGGAGCGGGCCCTCGCGCATGCGCAGTAGGGTTCCCGGCGTGAAGCCGAAAGGCTACACTGCCGGGTTCCCTTACCCGCAATGGCGACGGAAGCACCCGACAGCTGATGGGAAACATCAGCTGCGGTGCCGACATCGAGGGACTGCAGGACAGGTAAGTCTCCATTTATTAAAAGCCAGCAGCTGCAGTATGTGTAGCTGTTGGCTTTTAATTATTATTTTTTTCCCCGTCACAGAGCGGAACACCATTTTAAAGGCCTTGTGTGATGAATAAAAATAAATAAAAAAACGACTATTTAGACATCTTGTCGCTGGATTCTTAGAGAGGTTGATGAGTGGTTCACACTTCTGTTGCCCTCTCACAGCTAAAATATAAATTCAAACTGGAGACCAACGTAAGACATAAACATCAGCTGAAAATGGCACGCTAGTTACTGAGTGGAGCTTATTATAAGTTCTACATTACAGGCAAGCTGTGGTTAACCAAGGCATTTTAATCTTTTCCCCATTAGGTATTGTTTTTATACCCCATATTGCTATTCAGCGTGGTATTCTTCCAGAATTAGATAAACCATTTGAGCACATTAATACACTGCAGAGATCCTGGGAAAAACATCTTCATTATAAAGTTCTTAATGTGAATGTGTATGAGACGGAGATGCAAGTGGATAGGCTTGCCTGTGGCTGTGCATTCATCCCTCGAACAAAGAATATTAACCACACATTAAAACAAAAATTCCATCCACTGAACCCATCTGTCTGAAGAGACTCAGGATTGTTACTAATATCTTGTTAAAGCGGTTGTATACCCTATTTTTACACTTTGACCTACAGGTAAGCCTATAATAAGGCTTACCTGTAGGTAAAAAGAATATCTCCTAAACCTGTACAGTTTAGGAAATATTCCCCTTGCAATGAGCCTTCAGCGGCGCATGCGCTCTGAGTTCGCCGGCTGAAAGGTCCGGCAGACGCCGGACCTTGCCAGAAAGAAGTCTCCCACGTGCATGCACGGGAGTGACGACATCGCGGCTCCAGCCACTCAGCCGCGATACCCGGAAGACACGCCAAGGGATGTCTCCCGCTCCCTCGGCGTGGACCCGGTGAGATACCGACGCCTCGTTCTAAGGTAAGTATTTCATAATGAGCTAGTATGCGGTGCATACTAGCTCATTATGCCTTTTGCCTTACAGGTTTAGAAAAATAAAATAAAAAATCAGCGGGTTTACTACAGCTTTAACACATGAAGATCATTGGTGACCTCATATTGTGAACACATTAAGCTCCTTAATGACCTCCTAATATGACCTGTGATTAAAGAAAAAACACAGCGCTATTAGAACTGTGGTAAACGTACCACTGTGAAAAAACTGGTATGCAGATATCCAGTCAATACATATGAATATAGTAAAACCAAAGAAAATAATGAAATAAAAATACAGATGAATAAATCTACAACACACTAAAGTGCTCCAGTGACAGAATATGCATATGAATATAGTAATCATAAACACAAGTGCATATTAGTGGTAACAAATGTAGTCCTTATCAAAGAAAATGACATGCAAGTCTATATGTAGATATTCCAAATTTCCCCCTGAAGAAGATACGACGCCCCCTGTATCAACACGCGTAGGGGAGGGGACAGGACAGCAGGAGAGTCTGCCTGTGGCTGCGGAGGACATTTTTTATAACCCAGGACTTATATCTTATGTACCTTCCATAGAGTGGTGCACTAGCGCACCCGGTCTGTGTAAGTACCCCGGCAGGGGATTTTTCTTGTATAATAAAAGTTGCAAAAACTTTATTTGCACCATCTGGTCTCTCTATCTTTTATATCATCTGGAGACACCTATTGAAAAGCCCAGGAACCCAGCATTGACCAGCAGAACCCAGCTGTGGTTCATATGCGTGCTAAGACTGAGCTTAAGTGCAAAGTCGCACGCTCTATGGTGAGCGTCCACTACCATAGGGGAGCACCTGTGTGATTGCACCTTGGCATGTTTTTCTGGATCACCCACTGGGCCCTGTGTAGGGATGAGCTTCGTGTTCGACTCGAACATCGGCTGTTCGATCGTTCGACGAAGATCGAACGATTTGGGCCGTTCGCGCCAAATTCGAGTGACGCGAGCGGCCCACAATGCACTACGCCATCGCAGTGTCATCCAGGCGCTGTGATTGGCCAAGCATGCACTGTGACCCCGCATGCTTGGCCAATCACAGCGCCGGCAGCGAGGAGAGCAATGATTGGCCACAGGCAGGATGCCTGTGGCCAATTATTGCTGAGGGTGTTTAGTACACGCCCCACACTATAAAAGGCCGCCAGCACGGCGGCCTAGTGTAGTGTGTTCCGGAGCAGGGAAAGAGAAGCATAGGCAGGGACAGTGACATTTATTTCTTTCTTGCTTAACCTGGATTCCTTTAGTTTAGGGAAAGAGAAGGATAGGTAGGGAGAGTGTCAGTGTGTTTTACTGTGCGAATCCTTGTTTCTAGGGAGAGGGAAGGAAAGTGAGGGGAATTCTCCTTGTGCTATAGTGTGCTTTAAAAAAACATTTTTTCTAGGGACAGAAAACTCTAGGTAGGGAGAGTGTCAGTTTCTTTCACTGTGCGAATCCTTGTTTCTAGGGACAGGGAAGGACAGTGAGTGAATTCTCCTTGTGCTATAGTGTGCTTTAAAAAAACATTTTTTCTAGGGACAGAAAACTCTAGGTAGGGAGAGTGTCAGTTTCTTTCACTGTGCGAATCCTTGTTTCTAGGGACAAAGAAGGAAAGTGAGGGGAATTCTCCTTGTGCTATAGTGTGCTTTAAAAAAACATTTTTTCTAGGGACAGAAAACTCTAGGTAGGGAGAGTGTCAGTTTCTTTCACTGTGCGAATCCTTGTTTCTAGGGACAGGGAAGGACAGTGAGTGAATTCTCCTTGTGCTATAGTGTGCTTTAAAAAAACATTTTTTCTAGGGACAGAAAACTCTAGGTAGGGAGAGTGTCAGTGTCTTTTACTGTGCGAATCCTTGTTTCTAGGGACAAAGAAGGAAAGTGAGGGGAATTCTCCTTGTGCTATAGTGTGCTTTAAAAAAACATTTTTTCTAGGGACAGAAAACTCTAGGTAGGGAGAGTGTCAGTGTCTTTTACTGTGTGAATCCTTGTTTCTAGGGACAAAGAAGGAAAGTGAGGGGAATTCTCCTTGTGCTATAGTGTGCTTTAAAAAAACATTTTTTCTAGGGACAGAAAACTCTAGGTAGGGAGAGTGTCAGTTTCTTTCACTGTGCGAATCCTTGTTTCTAGGGACAAAGAAGGAAAGTGAGGGGAATTCTCCTTGTGCTATAGTGTGCTTTAAAAAAACATTTTTTCTAGGGACAGAAAACTCTAGGTAGGGAGAGTGTCAGTTTCTTTCACTGTGCGAATCCTTGTTTCTAGGGACAGGGAAGGATAGTGAGTGAATTCTCCTTGTGCTATAGTGTGCTTTAAAAAAACATTTTTTCTAGGGACAGAAAACTCTAGGTAGGGAGAGTGTCAGTGTCTTTTACTGTGCGAATCCTTGTTTCTAGGGACAAAGAAGGAAAGTGAGGGGAATTCTCCTTGTGCTATAGTGTGCTTTAAAAAAACATTTTTTCTAGGGACAGAAAACTCTAGGTAGGGAGAGTGTCAGTGTCTTTTACTGTGCGAATCCTTGTTTCTAGGGACAAAGAAGGAAAGTGAGGGGAATTCTCCTTGTGCTATAGTGTGCTTTAAAAAAAACATTTTTTCTAGGGACAGAAAACTCTAGGTAGGGAGAGTGTCAGTTTCTTTCACTGTGCTAATCCTTGTTTCTAGGGACAAAGAAGGAAAGTGAGGGGAATTCTCCTTGTGCTATAGTGTGCTTTAAAAAAACATTTTTTCTAGGGACAGAAAACTCTAGGTAGGGAGAGTGTCAGTTTCTTTCACTGTGCGAATCCTTGTTTCTAGGGACAGGGAAGGACAGTGAGTGAATTCTCCTTGTGCTATAGTGTGCTTTAAAAAAACATTTTTTCTAGGGACAGAAAACTCTAGGTAGGGAGAGTGTCAGTGTCTTTTACTGTGCGAATCCTTGTTTCTAGGGACAAAGAAGGAAAGTGAGGGGAATTCTCCTTGTGCTATAGTGTGCTTTAAAAAAACATTTTTTCTAGGGACAGAAAACTCTAGGTAGGGAGAGTGTCAGTGTCTTTTACTGTGCGAATCCTTGTTTCTAGGGACAAAGAAGGAAAGTGAGGGGAATTCTCCTTGTGCTATAGTGTGCTTTAAAAAAACATTTTTTCTAGGGACAGAAAACTCTAGGTAGGAAGAGTGTCAGTTTCTTTCACTGTGCGAATCCTTGTTTCTAGGGACAAAGAAGGAAAGTGAGGGGAATTCTCCTTGTGCTATAGTGTGCTTTAAAAAAACATTTTTTCTAGGGACAGAAAACTCTAGGTAGGGAGAGTGTCAGTTTCTTTCACTGTGCGAATCCTTGTTTCTAGGGACAGGGAAGGACAGTGAGTGAATTCTCCTTGTGCTATAGTGTGCTTTAAAAAAACATTTTTTCTAGGGACAGAAAACTCTAGGTAGGGAGAGTGTCAGTTTCTTTCACTGTGCGAATCCTTGTTTCTAGGGACAAAGAAGGAAAGTGAGGGGAATTCTCCTTGTGCTATAGTGTGCTTTAAAAAAACATTTTTTCTAGGGACAGAAAACTCTAGGTAGGGAGAGTGTCAGTTTCTTTCACTGTGCGAATCCTTGTTTCTAGGGACAGGGAAGGACAGTGAGTGAATTCTCCTTGTGCTATAGTGTGCTTTAAAAAAACATTTTTTCTAGGGACAGAAAACTATAGGTAGGAAGAGTGTCAGTTTCTTTCACTGTGATAATCCTTGTTTCTAGGGACAGGGAAGGACAGTGAGGGAAATTCTCCTTGTGCTATAGTGTGCTTTAAAAAAACATTTTTTCTAGGGACAGAAAACTATAGGTAGGAAGAGTGTCAGTTTCTTTCACTGTGATAATCCTTGTTTCTAGGGACAGGGAAGGACAGTGAGGGAAATTCTCCTTATGCTATAGTGTGCTTTAAAAAAACATTTTTTCTAGGGACAGAAAACTATAGGTAGGAAGAGTGTCAGTTTCTTTCACTGTGATAATCCTTGTTTCTAGGGACAGGGAAGGACAGTGAGGGAAATTCTCCTTGTGCTATGGTGTGCTAAAGCATTCCTCATCAACCATCTTTGAAATCCTTGTTTTTTGGACAGTCAGGGAAATTGTCGTTGTGCTATTCTGTGCAAAAGCAATCATCCTCAACCATATTTAGAAATCCTTAAGTAAAGGGACAGAGAAGGACACCTGAAGGTAGCCCTTATTGCTTTTTTCCCATCTCCCTGCAGGCCATCTATTAGAATGTCTGGAAGGCAAACAAGGAGAGGCAGACAGTCAGGAGGCAATAAAAGAGGGCAAGCAGGCTCTGTGTCTGGGGGCAACAGTGCTTGTCGTGGACGCGGTGCATTGTCATCAGCACATGGCCATGGGACACGCTTGTCCTTCTTTTCGGCAGCTGGACATGTTGAGCCACATCATGCCGAAGACTTGGTAGAGTGGATGACCAAGCCCTCCTCCTCCTCCTCATCCTCTCTCACCCAGGCTCAGGGTACTGGCAAAGCAGCTGCCAAAGCGTCCTCTTCCCTGGTATCAATGTCAGACTCATCATCAGTCACTCCTTCCCTAGACCCACCATGTCCTCCTCCTGAGGAGTCCCCCGAACTGTTTGAGCACAGTGTTGGGTACATGCTCCAGGAGGATGCCCAGCGTTTCGAAGGGTCTGATGATGAAACCCAGCTAGAGGAAGGCAGTAGCGTGAGAGCAGACAGAGGGGATGCTCAAGAAGGACACCAATCTGGCAGTCATGTTCCAGCAGCTGCAGCATACTGCCAGATTGGCTCCAGTGATGAGGAGGGAGGGGATGATGAGGTCACTGACTCCACGTGGGTGCCTAATAGGAGAGAGGAGGAGGAGGAGGATGAGGAGGAGGCACATCTCCAACGAGGCAGGATGCCCTTGGGTGGCCAGCGTATGGGCAGCACACCGACGGAATCACACCGCAGAGCTCCGCCTGTGCAGGGCGCTGCCTCTGCCCGTCATTCAAAAAGTTCTTTGGTGTGGGCCTTTTTTGAGGCTAGTGCATCAGATCGCACAGCTGCTGTTTGCAACATATGTCTCAAGCGTATATCGCGTGGCCAAAACATCAGCCGCTTGGGTACCACATGCCTGACCAGACATATGTTGACCTGCCATGCAGCTCGTTGGCAAGCCTACCTCAAAGACCCACACCAAAGAACAAAGCGGACCTCTCCTTGCACCGCATCAGCTGGGATCTCCAACCCCACTATAACTTCAGTCCTCTCTGAAACATGCACTGAGAGGAATGAAGGTGTAGAATTAGGTGTGTCACAGCCAAGTACTTGCGGCCACTCTGCTAGCAGTACACCGACGTCCGATTCTAGCAGGCAAATTTCCCTGCCCCAGCTGCTGGACCGTCAAAAGAAGTTCACTCCCAGCCATCCACATGCCCAGCGGTTGAATGCTAGCTTGGCTAAATTGCTAGCGCTTCAACTGCTGCCTTTTCAGTTGGTAGACTCGGCCCCCTTCCGTGAGTTTGTGCAATGTGCGGTTCCTCAGTGGCAGGTTCCCAAACGCCACTTTTTCTCACGGAAGGCTATTCCGGCTCTCTACCGGCATGTGGAAGGCAATGTCTTGGCCTCGCTGGACAGGGCAGTCAGCGGTAAGGTGCATATTACCGCTGACTCATGGTCCAGCAGGCATGGACAGGGACGTTACCTTTCTTTCACGGCCCATTGGGTCACTCTTTTGGCAGCTGGGAAGGATGCAGGACAAGGTGCAGTAGTGTTGGAGGTTGTTCCACCGCCACGCCTCCAAAATGCTACTACTGGTTGTGACACACCTCTCTCCTCCACCCCCTCCTCTTCTTCTTCCTCCATGGCCTCTTCCTGTGGTTTGTCCTCGGAACCAGCGGTGCTCCGTAGGCGTTCAAGGGGCTACGCAAGTACGCAGGCAAAAAGATGCCATGCCGTGCTTGCGCTGGTGTGTTTGGGGGACAGAAGCCACACTGGGGCAGAGGTCCTGTCTGCTCTGCAGGGCCAGGCCGAGAGGTGGTTGACGCCACGCCAGCTTAAGCCAGGAATGGTGGTTTGCGACAATGGCACCAACCTCCTCTCCGCCCTCCGACAGGGACAACTGACCCATGTGCCCTGTGTGGCTCACGTCCTTAACCTGGTGGTGCAGCGGTTCTTGGGCAGGTACCCGGGCTTACAGGATGTCCTGAGGCAGGCCAGGAAAGTCTGTGTGCATTTCCGCAGATCTTATAATGCCAGTGCTCGCCTGGCTGAGCTGCAAAAGGAGTTGAACCTGCCCAAGAACCGCCTTATATGCGACATGCCCACCAGGTGGAACTCAACGTTGGCCATGCTGCAGCGGCTGCACACGCAGCAGAGGGCCATCAATGAGTACCTGTGCGACTACGGCACCAGGACAGGGTCAGGGGAGCTTGGTTTTTTTTCTCCACGCCAGTGGGGCATGATCAGGGATGCATGCACTGTCCTGGCACCATTTGAGGAGGCCACGAGGATGGTGAGCAGTGACAGTGCATGCATCAGTGACACTGTACCTCTTGTCCACCTGTTGGAGCACACGCTGCGTGGAATAATGGACAGGGCACTTGAGGCAGAACAGAGGCAGGAAGAGGAGGAATTCCTTGCCTCTCAAGGCCCCCTTTACCCAGACAGTGTTCCTTCTGTCCCACCCATCGCACAGGAAGAGGAGGAGGAGGAGGAGGAGGAGGAGGATTGTGTCAGCATGGAGGTGGAGGCTGGCACTCAGCATCATCAGCAGCAGTCTTTTAGGGATGATTTACAGTCCCAAGAAACCAGTGGACTTGTACGTGGCTGGGAGGAGGTGGCTGCGGATCATGTCGTCCTTAGTGACCCAGAGGACTCCGGAGCGAATGCCTCAGCAAACCTACGCTGCATGGCCTCCCTGATCCTGCAAAGTCTGCGGAAGGATCCTCGTATTCTTCGGATCAAGGAGAGGGACCATTACTGGCTGGCCACTCTCCTTGATCCACGGTACAAGGGTAAGGTTGCGGACCTTATGTTACCGTCGCAGAGGGAGCAGAGGATGAGACAACTCCGGGAGGCCTTGCAGAAAGGTCTGTGCAACGCGTTCCTAGAGACTGGGAGGTTACAAACTCCTGGTCCTGGACAACGAGTTGCTGAGGCTTCGGCCAGTCAAAGAAGGAGCGGTGGGGAAGGTGGCCGTCTGACCGATGCGTTCAGACAATTCTTTAGTCCGCAGCCCCAAAGTATGATCGGTTCCAGCAACCATCGCCAGCGTCTGATAAACATGGTGCAGGAATATCTAGAGGCAAGGTCAGACTTGGACACCTTCCCCACCGAAAATCCTCTGGCTTACTGGGTCTTGAGGATGGATCACTGGCCAGAGCTTGCACAGTATGCAATTGAGCTACTGGCCTGTCCTGCATCCAGCGTTCTTTCGGAACGCACATTCAGTGCTGCTGGAGGATTTGTCACGGATCACAGGGTGCGCCTGTCCACCGACTCGGTTGATCGACTGACTTTCATCAAGATGAACCAGTCTTGGATCACCACCAGCTACCACACACCTGATGCTGATATAACAGACTAATTGATTTTAACATGTCACATCCCTTCAAGACTGATGCTGATGCTGAGTGCCTGTGCTGTTATGTTGACTGGCTATCCTCCTCCTCCGAGTCCTCAATGATACGATTGATGATGATAGCTTGGAAGATCATTTTTGTTTATGGGTGCCGCCACCAGTGGCTAAGGCCCAATTCTTCAGCCCCTGTTTTACAGGGGCGTGTAATTACAATTTTTTTAGCAATAATTTGCCATAGGGCTCATTGCTGTGCTCCAAGTACAGTATCTGTGAGGGGTTGGAGTGTTGTGGCACCAGTGCCTAAGGCCCAATTTTTCAGCCCCTGTTTAACAGGGGCGTGTCATTACAATTTTTGAAGCAAAACTTTGCAACAGGGCTCATTGCTGTGCTCCAAGTACAGTATCTGTGAGGGGTTGTAGTGTTGTGCCACCAGTGCCTAAGGCCCAATTTTTCAGCCCCTGTTCAACAGGGGCATGCAATTACAATTCTTGATCTAATAATTCACAGCAGGGCCCATTGCTGCACCCACCAAGAGTAACTCTGAGGGCTTACAGTGTTGTGGCAACGCCACCACCACCACGAAAGGCCCAATTTTTCAGCCCCTGTTCAAAAGGGGCATGTAATTACAATTCTTGATCTAATAATTCACAGCAGGGCCCATTGCTGCACCCACCAAGAGTAACTCTGAGGGCTTACAGTGTTGTGGCAACGCCACCACCACCACCACCACGAAAGGCCCAATTTTTCAGCCCCTGTTCAAAAGGGGCATGTAATTACAATTCTTGATCTAATAATTCACAGCAGGGCCCATTGCTGCACCCACCAAGAGTAACTCTGAGGGCTTACAGTGTTGTGGCAACGCCACCACCACCACCACCACGAAAGGCCCAATTTTTCAGCCCCTGTTCAAAAGGGGCATGTAATTACAATTCTTGATCTAATAATTCACAGCAGGGCCCATTGCTGCACCCACCAAGAGTAACTCTGAGGGCTTACAGTGTTGTGGCAACGCCACCACCACCACCACCACGAAAGGCCCAATTTTTCAGCCCCTGTTCAAAAGGGGCATGTAATTACAATTCTTGATCTAATAATTCACAGCAGGGCCCATTCCTGCACCCACCAAGAGTAACTCTGAGGGCTTACAGTGTTGTGGCAACGCCACCACGACCACGAAAGGCCCAATTTTTCAGCCCCCGTTCAAAAGGGGCATGTAATTACAATTCTTGATCTAATAATTCACAGCAGGGCCCATTGCTGCACCCACCAAGAGTAACTCTGAGGGCTTACAGTGTTGTGGCAACGCCACCACCACCACCACCACGAAAGGCCCAATTTTTCAGCCCCTGTTCAAAAGGGGCATGTAATTACAATTCTTGATCTAATAATTCACAGCAGGGCCCATTGCTGCACCCACCAAGAGTAACTTTGAGGGCTTACAGTGTTGTGGCAACGCCACCACCACCACGAAAGGCCCAATTTTTCAGCCCCTGTTCAAAAGGGGCATGTAATTACAATTCTTGATCTAATAATTCACAGCAGGGCCCATTGCTGCACCCACCAAGAGTAACTCTGAGGGCTTACAGTTTTGTGGCAACGCCACCACCACCACCACCACGAAAGGCCCAATTTTTCAGCCCCTGTTCAAAAGGGGCATGTAATTACAATTCTTGATCTAATAATTCACAGCAGGGCCCATTCCTGCACCCACCAAGAGTAACTCTGAGGGCTTACAGTGTTGTGGCAACACCACCACCACCACCACCACCACGAAAGGCCCAATTTTTCAGCCCCTGTTCAACAGGGGCATGCAATTACAATTCTTGATCTAATAATTCACAGCAGGGCCCATTGCTGCACCCACCAAGAGTAACTGTCAGGGCTTACAGTGTTGTGGCACCAGCACCACCAAAGGCCCAATTTTTACTACCACTGTTCAACAATTATATGTAATTAAAATTCCTGATATAATAGTTGACAGCAGGGCGTTCCAGCACCAACCAAGAGTAACTGTGAGTGCTTACAGTGTTGTGCCAACACCAACAACTAAGGGGCCTATTTCTGCAGAGTATATACGGCAGGTCCCTACTTTCAAACATCCAACTTACAAACGACTCCTACTTGCAAACGAAAGAAGACAACAGGAAGTGAGAGGAAATCTACCACTAGGAAGGAAAATTCTCTCCTGTAAGAATTAATATGGGAGAAAGGTGTCTCCTCTGTACTGATGCTTTATCACCAATCCTTGTTTCAAGAAAAACACCACATTTCAAAAACAGTTGTCATTGGGACGGAAAGTGAGGTGAAATGTTCTGAACAGGGGCAGAGACAGCAAAACAAATGTTACAGGGGTGATAACCCTTACCTATGTTTTCCAAAAAGTTTAAAAATAGATTTTTGGGCTGGAGCTACACTTCAACAATGTACCTGTTCAAAATTACAAACACATTCTACATAAGAACAAACCTACAGTCCCTGTCTTGTATGCACCGCCTGTATACGGCTGTTCAGAGTATATAGGGCCTTTTTTATTTTATGTGCGGGGTTCCCCTTAATATCCATACAAGACCCAAAGGGGCTGGTAATGGGCTGGGGTAGGGGGGGGGGGGTCATGGGGTAGCTATGCCATTTTTCTTAAAGAATTTCATCCATATTACCGGGACCAGACATTACATTAAAGCCGCAAGCAGTTTTAAATGGCTTTTTTTTCCTTTAGAAGTGTCATTTTGTGCAGGGACAGTTCTAAACACGGGAAACACGTGGCACTTCACAGGCATACTTTAGACACCCCCCAGGTACGATATTTAAAGGAATATTTGACTTTTTTTTTTTCACTTTATGCATCATTAAAATGACTGCTCCCGAAAAACGACCGTTTTTAAAACTTCTTTTTGCATTGATACATGTCCCCTGGTGCAGAACCCGGGTTCCCAAACCCTTTTTAGGACAATAACATGCATAATAGTTGTTATAATTAGCACTTTAGAATTCGAACGTTCGCATCCATTGTATTTAATAGGGTTCTATTGTTCGTACGAACTTTCGGTCCGTTCGCGGGTTCTGGTGCGAACCGAACCCGGGGGTGTTCGGCTCATCACTAGCCCTGTGACACTTATGAACTTTATAAAGCATCATTCCCTGGAACGCTGTCACCTGTTGTTTATGCACTGAAACACTTTGGAATATCTACATATACACTTGCGTGTCATTTTCTTTGATAAGGACTACATTTGTTACCACTAATATGCACTTGTGTTTATGATTACTATATTCATATGCATGTTCTGTCACTAGAGCACTTTAGTGTGTTGTAGATTTATTTATCTGTATTTTTATTTCTTTATTTACTTTGGTTTTACTATGTTCATATATATTGACTGGATATCTTCATACCAGTTTTTTCACAGTAGTACGTTTACCACAGTTCTAATAGCGCTGCGTTTTTTCTTTAATCACTATTTTTGGCACTATTTATGAGCGTTGTTTCACGCTAGCAGATTTCACACATTCTAGATAGAGCGTTTAGTTTTTAGGAAGCATTTAGGCGTGGTGGCTCATGGGATTTTCTTTGCTCCTAATATGACCACTGGAAGAACCCCGATGACCTGAAAATGGCAGCACATGAAGATGCACGATGACCCCAGAATGTGAGCATTTGGAGCTGCTAAATGATCTCCTAATGTGAATGCATGAAGATCCTTGATGACCTTAAAATGTGAACACATGAAGATCCTTGATGACCTTAAAATGTGAACACATGAAGATCCTTGATGACCTCCTAGTGTAAACATTTGAAGTTCCTTGATTACTCCATAGTGTGAACACACAAAGAATATTGATAACCTCATAATGTGAAGGCATGAAGATCCTTAATGACCTCATAATGTGAACACTTGAAAATCCTTGATGATCTCATAATGTGAACACATAGAGATCCTTGAAGACCTCCTAATGGGAACACATGGAGATCCTTGATGACCTCATAATGTGAACATTTGAAGATCCTTGATGACCTCTTAATGTGAGCACATGAAAGTCCTTAATAACCTTATAATGCAAAGATATAAAGATCCTTGATGATCTCATAATGTGAGCACATGAAAATCCTTAATAACCTTATAATGCAATGATATAAAGATCCTTGATAACCTCATAATGTGAACTCATGAAGATTCTTAACGACTTCCTAATGTTAACTCATGAAGATCCTCTAAATGTGAACAAATGAATATCCTTGATGATTTCTTAATGTAAACACATGGATATCCTTCATGACCTCATAATTAAAACGTAAAGCTCCTGATCTGGTTGTATTTCCAGGCACTGTGGAAAGCTATAAAAGAGGGTGCTAATAATGGTCAGTATATAAATGTCATTAACATGTCTCTGTAACCCTGGATCTGCCTCGTCCCGCCACTTGTAATTAGGGATGAGCCGAACACCCCCCCGGTTCGGTTCGCACCGTAATGTCTGGTCCCAGCAATATGGATGAAAATCATTGAGAAAAATGGCATGGGTACCCCCCACCCCACTACAAGCCCCTTTGGGTCTTGTATGGATATTAAGGGGAACCCCGCACCCCAAAAAAAAAAGGCCCTATATACTCTGAACAGCAGTATACAGGCGGTGCAAACAAGACAGGGACTGTAGGTTTGTTCTTAAGTAGAATCTGTTTGTAATTTGGAACAAGTACATTTTTTAAGTGTAGCTCAAGCCAAAAAATCTATGTTTAAGCTTTTTGGAAAACATAGGGAATGGTTATCACCCCTGTAACTTTTGTTTTGCTGTCTGTGCACCTGTTCAGAACATTTCACCTCACTTTCTGTCCCAATGACAAATGTCTTTTGAAAATTTGGGGGTTTTATTGAAACAAGGATTGGTGATAAAGCATCAGTGGAGAGGAGACACCTTTTCCCCATATTAACTCTTACAAGAGAGAATTTCCCTTCCTAGCGGTAGATTTCCTCTCACTTCCTGTTGTCTCCTTCTGTTTGCAAGTAGGAGTCGTTTGTAAGTTGGATGTTTGAAAGTAGGGGCCTGCCATATATACTCTGCTGAAATTTGGCCTTTAGGTGTTGGTGTTGCCACAACACTGTAAGCCCTCACAGTTACTCTTGGTGGGCGATGGAACGCCCTACTGTGAACTATTATATCAAGAATTGTAATTACATGCCATTGTTGAACAGTGTTAGGAAAAATTGGGCCTTTGGTGGTGGTGCTGGTGCCACAACACTGTAAGTCCTCACAGTTACTCTTCGTGGGCGCAGGAATGGGCCCAGCTGTGAAATATTAGATCAAGAATTATAATTACATGCCCTTGTTGAACAGGGGCAGAAAAATTGGGCCTTTGGTGGTGGTGGTAGTGGTGGTGGTGTTGCCACAACACTGTAAGGCCTCACAGTTACTCTTGGTGGGCACAGGAATGGGCCCTGCTGTGAATTATTAGATCAAAAATTGTAATTACACGCCCCTGTTAAACAGGGGCAGAAAAATTGGGCCTTAGGCACTGGTGCCACAACACTGCAACCCCTCACAGGTACTATACTTGGAGTGCAGCAATGAGCCCTGCTGCAAAGTATTGCATCAAAAAATTTAATTACAAGCCCCTGTTAAACAGGAGCTGAAAAATTGGGCCCTAGGCACTAATGCTGGTGCTACAACACTGCAACCACTCACAGATACTCTATTAGGAGCGCAGCAATGAGCCCTGCTGCAAAGTATTACATCAAAAAATTTATTTACACGCCCCTGTTAAACAGGGGCTGAAAAATTGGGCCTTAGGCACTGGTGCTGGTGCCACAACACTGCAACCCCTCACAGATAATGTAGTTGGAGCACAGCAATGAGCCCTGCTGCAAAGCATTGCATCAAAAATTGTAAATACACGCCCCTGTTAAACAGGGGCTGAAAAATTGGGCCTTAGCCACTGATGGCGTGCCCAGAACCAAAAATGTTCCTACAAGCTATCAGCATGATCATTGAGGAGGAAGAGGATAGTCACTCAGCATAACAGGATAGTGACTCAGCATCAGCATAGGCAGTCTTGAAGGGATCTGACATTTCAAAAAAACGTATTCTGTTACATAAGCATCAGGTGCTTGGTAGCTGGTGTTGATCCAAGACTGATTAATTTTTTGAAGGTCAGTCGATCGACCGAGTCGGTGGACAGGCGCAACCTGTGATCGGTTACAAAGCCTCCAGCAGCACTGAATGTGCGTTCCGAAAGAACGCTGGGCGCAGGACAGGCCATGAGCTCAATTGCATACTGTGCAAGCTCTGGCCAGTGATCCATCCTCAAGACCCAGTAACAGAGGATTAACGGTGGGAAAGGTGTCCAAGTCTAATCTTGCCCCTAGGTATTCCTGCCCCATGTAAACCAGACGCTGGTGATGGTTGCTGGAACCGATCATACCGTGGGCTGCGTACTAAAAAATTGTCTGAACGCATCGCTCAGACGGCCACCTTCTCCACCGCTCCTTCTTTGACTGACCGAAGCCTCAGCAATACGTTGTCCAGGACCAGAAATTTGTAACCTCCCTGTCTCTGAGAACGCGTTGCATAGAACTTTCTGCAAGGCCTCCAGAAGATGTTTCATCCTCTGCTCCCTCTGCGACGGCAAGATAAGATCCGCAATCTTACCCTTGTAACATGGATCAAGGAGGGTTGCCAGCCAGTAATGATCCCTCTCCTTGATCGCACGAATACGAGGATCCTTCCGCAGGCTTTGCAGGATCAGGGAGGCCATGCAGCGTAGGTTTGCTGAGGCATTTGGTGCGGAGTCCTCTGGATCACTGAGGACGACATGATTCGCAGCCACCTCCTCCCAGCCACGTACAAGTCCATGGGTGTCTTGGGACTGGAATTGATCCCTTGAAGACTGCTGCTGATGCTGAGTGCTAGGCTCCACCTCCATGCTGACACAATAATCCTCCTCCTCCTCCTCCTCCTCTTCCTGTGTGATAGCTGGGCCAGCAGGAACACTGTCTGGATAATGGGGGCCTTGAGAGGTAAGGAAGTCCTGCTCTTCCTGCCTCTGTTCTGCCTCAAGTGTCCTGTCCATTATTCCACGCAGCGTGTGCTCCAACAGGTGGACAAGAGGGACAGTGTCACTAATGCATGCACTGTCGCTGCTCACCATCCTCGTGGCCTCCTCAAATGGTGCCAGGACAGTGCATGCATCCCTGATCATGGCCCACTGGCGTGGGGAAAAAAATCTAAGCTCCCCTGACACTGTCCTGGTGCCATATTGCAACAGATACTCATTGATGGCCCTCTGCTGCGTGTGCAGCCATTGCAGCATGGCCAACGTAGAGTTCCACCTGGTGGGCATGTCACAGATTAGGTGGTTCTTGGGCAGGTTGTAATCCTTTTGCAGCTCAGCCAGACGAGCACTGGCATTATATGACCGGCGGAAATGCCCACAGAGTTTTCCTGGCCTGCTTCAGGACCTCCTGAAATCCCGGGTACCTGCCCAAGAACCGCTGCACCACCAAGTTAAGGACATGAGCCAAACCGGGCACATGGGTCAGTTGTCCCTGTCGGAGGGCAGAGAGGAAGTTGGTGCCATTGTCGCAAACCACGTTTCCTGGCTTAAGCTGGCGTGGCATCAACCACCTCTGAGCCTCCCCCTGCAGAGCTGACAGAATCTCTGCCCCAGTGTGGCTCCTGTCCCCCAAGCACACCAGCTCAAGCACTGCATGGTATCTTTTTGCCTGCGTACTTGCGTAGCCCCTTGAACGCCTACAGAGCACCGTTGGTTCTGAGGAAAAAGCACAGGTAGAGGCCATGGAGGAAGAAGAGGAGGGGGTGGAGGAGAGAGGTGTGTCAGAATCACCAGTAGTAACATTTTGGAGGCATGGTGGCGGAACAACCTCCAACACTACTGCACCTTGTCCTGCATCCTTCCCAGCTGCCAGCAGTCACCCAATGCGCCGTGAAAGATAGGTAACGTCCCTGTCCATGCCTGCTGGACCATGAGTCAGCGGTAATATGCACCTTACCGCTGACCGCCCTGTCCAGTGAGGCCAAGACATTGCCTTCCACATGCCGGTAGAGAGCCGGAATCGCCTTCCGTGAGAAAAAGTGGCGTTTGGGAACCTACCACGGAGAAACCGCATATTCCACAAACTCATGGAAGGGGGCAGAGTCTACCAACTGAAAAGACAGCAGTTGAAGTGCTAGCAATTTAGCCAAGATAGCATTCAACCACTGGGCATGTGGATGGCTGGGAGCGAACTTCTTTCGGCGGTGCAGCAGCTGGGGCAGGGAAATTTGCCTGGTACAATCGAACGTCGGTGTACCGATAGCAGATTGCCCGCAAGTACTTGGCTGTGACACACCTAATTCTACACCTTCATTCCTCTCAGTGCAGGTTTCAGAGAGGACTGAAGGTATAGTGGGGTTGGAGATCCCAGCTGATGAGGAGCAAGGAGAGGTCTGCTTTGTTCTTTGGTGTGGGTCTTTTAGGTACGCTTGCCAATGAACTGCATAGCAGGTCGACATATGTCTGGTCAAGCACGTGGTGCCCAAGCGGCTGATGTTTTGGCCACGCGAGATACGCTTTAGACATATGTTGCAAATGGCAACGGTGCGATCTGCTGCACACGTCTGAAAAAAGGCCCACACCAAAGAACTTTTGGAATAACGCGCAGAGACAGCAGCGCCCTGCACATGCGGAGCTCTACGGTTTGATGCAGTCGGTGTGCTGCCCTTAAGCTGGCCCCTGGAGGGCATCGTGCCTCGTTGGAGATGTGCCTCCTCCTCCTCCTCCTCCTCTCTCCTATCAGGCACCCACGTGGAGTCAGTGACCTCATCATCCCCTCCCTCCTCATCACTGGAGCAAATCTGGCAGTATGCTGCACCTGGGGGAACATGACTGCCAAAAAGCTGTCCTTGTTGTGCACCCCCTCTCTCTGGGCTCATGTTACTACCCCCTCTCTCTGGGCTCACGTTACTGCCTTCCTCTAGCTGAGTTCCATCATCGGAGCCTTCAAAATGCTGGGCATCCTCCTGGAGCATGTACCCAACACTGTGGTCAAACAGTTCGGGCGACTACTCAGGAGGACATGGTGGGGCTAGGGAAGGAGTGACTGATGCCATTGAGCCGAGGGAAGAGGCCGCTTTGGCAGCTGCTTTGCCAGACAAAGTACCCTTAGCCTGGGTGAGAGAGGATGAGGGGGATGGGAACGGCTTGGTCATCCACTCTACCAAGTCTTGGGCATGTTGCGGCTCAATTTGGCCATCTGCCGAAAAGAAGGACAAGCGTGTCCCACGGCTACGTGCTGATGTGGATGCACCGTGTCCACGACCAGCACTGTTGTCTCTAGACACAGAGCCTGCTTGCCCTCTTTTATTGCCTTGTGACTGTCTGCCTCTCCTTGTTTGCCTTCCAGACATACTAATGGCCTGCAGTGAGATGTAGCTGCACAAAGGTGGGATATATATATATATATATATATATATATACTGATAATGCAGCTATCAGAATCAACTGCCTGCTGTGGTATTAGTATGGGAAAAGCAGCAATTGTCTGTTAGTTTTAGGTAAAAACTGTGCAGAGGCCACAGTACACTAACTGAAAATACTTGCAGCTCTCTGCCTGTGGTTTTATTATGAGAACACCACTATTAGTCACCAACTGTATTCAGGTAAGATTTAGGTGAATGCTATGCAAAGCACACAGTACACTAAGTGAAACACTGACTGCAGCTAGCACAATCACCTGCCTGCCTGTCACAGTATAGAGAACAGGGATGAGCCGAACACCCCCCTGTTCGGTTCGCACCAGAGCCTGCGAACAGACAAAATGTTCGTGTGAATTTTAGAACCCTATTAAATACAATGGACTCGAACGTTCGAAATCTAAAGTGTTAATTATAAAGGCTAATATGCAAGTTATTGTCCTAAAAAGTGTTTGGGGACCCGGGTCCTGCCCCAGGGGACATGTATCAATGCAAAAAAAAGTTTTAAAAACGGCCGTTTTTTCGGGAGCAGTCATTTTAATAATGCTTAAAATGAAAAAATAAAAGTGAAATATTCCTTTAAATTTTGTACCTGGGGGGTGTGTATGATATGCATGTAAAGTGGCGCATGTTTCCCGTGCTTAGAACTGTCCCTGCAAAAAATGTCATTTTTGAAAGAAAAAAAGTCATTTAAAACTCACTCGCGGCTATTAATGAATTGTCGGCTCCCGGCAATACATTCAAAAGTCATTGATAAAAAATAAAAAAAAGCGTGGGGGTTCCCCAGAATTCAATTACCAGGCCCTTCAGGTCTGGAATGGATATTAAGGGGAACCCCGCCACAAATTAAAAAAAAAATTGACGTGGAGTTCCCCCAAATATCCATTCAAGGCCCTTCAGATCTGGCATGGATTTTAAGGGGAACTCCACCCCAAATTAAAAAAAAAATGGCGTGGAGTCCACCTAAAAATCCATACCAGACCCCTTATCCGAGCACGCAACCTGGCCGGCCGCAGGGGAAAAGGGGGGGACGAGAGCGCGGCCCCCCCTCCCTCCTGAACCGTACCAGGCCACATGCCCTCAACATGGGGAGGATGTCCCCATGTTGATGGGGACAAGGGCCTCATCCCCACAACCCTTGCCCGGTGGTTGTGGGGGTCTGCGGTCGGGGGGCTTATCGGAATCTGGAAGACCCCTTTAACAAAGGGGACCCCCACATCCCGGACCCCCCCTATGTGAATTGGTAAGGGGTACATTGTACCCCTACCATTTCACGAAGAAAGCGTAAAAAAATGTTTAAAAAAAACACACAAACACCTTGAAAAAGTCCTTTATTAAAAACAAAAAAAAACAAAAAAACATTCCAGCGGTGAAATCCAGTGTCCCGCGGCGATCCCGATGTCCAGCGCTGTCCTTCATTGGTTGTGCCTGAGCGGACCTGATGGGGAACTCCCTCTCAGTGTTTTAAATGTATAGACCCGCCCCTTCTAAAGTTCCCCATCAGGTCCGCTCAGCGGACCAGATGCGGAACATGAGAAGGGGCGGGTCTATACATGTATTACCAAAGTGAGAGCAGTTCCCCATCAGGTCCGCCCCCTCGGTATGTCGGACCCGCCTGGCTTGAGCGGGGAACTTCCTTCACTATGTAAATTTAAATTACACAGTGAAGGAAGTTCCCCGCTCAAGCCAATGACGTAGGCGGGTCCGACATACCGAGGGGGCGGACCTGATGGGGAACTGCTCTCACTTTGGTAATACATGTATAGACCCGCCCCTTCTCATGTTCCGCATCTGGTCCGCTGAGCGGACCTGATGGGGAACTTTAGAAGGGGCGGGTCTATACATTTAAAATACTGAGAGGGAGTTCCCCATCAGGTCCGCTCAGGCACAACCAATGAAGGACAGCGCTGGACATCGGGATCGCCGCGGGACACTGGATTTCACCGCTGGAATGTTTTTTTTTTTTTAATAAAGGACTTTTTCAAGGTGTTTGTGTGTTTTTTTTAAACATTTTTTTACGCTTTCTTCGTGAAATGGTAGGGGTACAATGTACCCCTTACCAATTCACATAGGGGGGGCGGGATCTGGGGGTCTCCTTTGTTAAAGGGGTCTTCCAGATTCCGATAAGCCCCCCGCCCGCAGACCCCCACAACCACCGGGCAAGGGTTGTGGGGATGAGGCCCTTGTCCCCATCAACATGGGGACATCCTCCCCATGTTGAGGGCATGTGGCCTGGTACGGTTCAGGAGGGAGGGGGGCCGCTCTCTCATCCCCCCCTTTTCCCCTGCGGCCGGCCAGGTTGCGTGCTCGGATAAGGGGTCTGGTATGGATTTTTAGGGGGACTCCACGCCATTTTTTTTAAATTTGGGGTAGAGTTCCCCTTAAAATCC
Organism: Rana muscosa; assembly: GCA_029206835.1. Taxonomy (NCBI): domain Eukaryota; kingdom Metazoa; phylum Chordata; class Amphibia; order Anura; family Ranidae; genus Rana; species Rana muscosa. Next base: position 56,699,443 of record CM055116.1, on the reverse strand, counting down.
ATGCCAGATCTGAAGGGCCTGGAATGGATATTTGGGGGAACCCCACGTCAATTTTTTTTAAAATTTGCGGCGGGATTCCCCTTAATATCCATTCCAGACCTGAAGGGCCTGGTAATTGAATTCTGGGGAACCCCCACGCTTTTTTTTTTTTTTTTTATCAATGACTTTTGAATGTATTGCCGGGAGCCGACAATTCATTAATAGCCGCGAGTCAGTTTTAAATGACTTTTTTTCTTTCAAAAATGACATTTTTTGCAGGGACAGTTCTAAGCACGGGAAACATGCGCCACTTTACATGCATATCATACACACCCCCCAGGTACGAAATTTAAAGGAATATTTCACTTTTATTTTTTCACTTTAAGCATTATTAAAATCACTGCTCCCGAAAAAACTGCCGTTTTTAAAACTTCTTTTTGCATTGATACATGTCCCCTGGGGCAGGACCCCGGTCCCCAAACACTTTTTAGGACAATAACTTGCATATAAGCCTTTATAATTAGCACTTTAGATTTCTCCCATAGATTTTTCGAATTTGCCGCGAACACCCCAATTTGTTCGCTGTTCTGCGAACGGGCGAACAGGCAATGTTCGAGTCGAACATGAGTTCGACTCGAACTCGAAGCTCATCCCTAATAGAGAATAACAGGAACAGATCTAGCTAACCTGAATACAGTGAATAAATATATATACAACACCTAGGATGCATATATATCCTCTACACACTGTAACTGCAGCTAACTGACTCGCCTGCCTGCTCTACCTAACTCAAATTAAATGACACTATCTCTCTCTCTCTTTCTCTGTCTCTGTCTTTAACCACCGCCGCAACACACTACACAAGGCCGCCATGCAGGCGGCCTTATATAGTGTGGGGAGTGTACTAAACCCCCTAAGACATAATTGGCCAAAGCCAAAGGCTTTGGCCAATTATGGCTCTCCGTTTTTCGCATGCTGTGATTGGCCAAAGCATGCGGGTCATAGTGCATGCTTGGCCATTCATCAGCCAGCAATGCACTGCGATGCCGCAGTGAATTATGGGCCGTGACGCGCCACTCGAATTTGGCGCGAACGGCCCAAAATGTTCGCAATTCGGCGAACAACCAAACAGGCGATGTTCGAGTCGAATATGGGTTTGACTAGAACACAAAGCTCATCCCTACTTGTAATCACCCATGCCAATTAGGGGCCGACAGGGAGGCTCATGTGGTAGGTCCAAAAGCATTTTTTTATTGGGAAAGTCAAGATTTGCCTATAACCGCAACTGTCTGTGTCTCTTTTTTCTAAATTATTTATTTTTCATAGAAATCACATTACAATTCATTGCAGTCTTACAATGTCTTATTGTACAATCCTTAATATTTCCCTCCAACTGTGTACAGTGCATTACTTTCTGAATAGCTCATTAATTCAGCGTGAGTTCTCTTTTTTCTGTTTTACCTCCATAGCCTTTCCAAATAATACCCACCCACAACCCAAAAAAAAAAAAAAAAAAGGGGAGGGGGGAGAGTGAGGCCTCTTCACCCATACAGCCCTCTTCCTCCTTCTCTCCCGGCCAACCCCTGCTCTTATCTGTCCACTCTCGGCCCCTCCCTATACTCCTAATAGGAGGCCCATATCTTCCGGTACCTCTCATCTTGATCTTTCATCGCCATAGTAAGATTCTCCATTTGTTGGATTTCTGCGATTCTAGCGAACCACTTTGCTCTAGTTGGGGAACTATCCTTTTTCCACAGGACAGAGATACACGCTCTCGCTGCTGTGAAAAGGTGTCTCAGCAATGAGTTTTTTTATTTTTCCACTGATATAGGAATGTCAAGTAGCAGAAGAGCTGCCGGTCTATCTCCTAGAGATACTCCTGTTATTGTTTTAATGGTTTCTGCTACCATTCACCAGAACTCCTTAATTTTCACACAGCCCCAGAAAATATGTAGTATAGTGCCCTCTTGCTCATGACGCCTCCAACAGCTGTCTGTATCTCTGGGTCAACTTTAAAGTTTTACTTTTTTTTAAACTCACTAGTGCTCCAGTTGTCCTTAGAGGGTGCAGTGTGCATGCATGGCTATTCACTTGTTGTCTAGCAGTTTGTAGTAGGTGAACATTTACACATGTGCAGCGTTTTTTTTCAAATGTGAACGGTTGGGTCGAGGTGTGGAAATTGGGTTTGTTGGAGCGTTATGTGACAGACAGTAGCTGTCAGAGCAGCCAGAAAGCTGTAGCCCAGTAGAAAGCAGGCTGTGGCCTGCTGGTTGCCCACCATGAATATACAGTAGAGTGTGCAGACGGTGAGATGCTCCCTGCGCTCGGCTTTTCCCCCCTTTGCATGAGGGCACAGCATCCAGGGCAGCTGCCCTTTCTGCCCTCCCTTTTCCCTTGTTATTATTAAAAGTGTTTTGTTATATTTTATCAATGCCTGTTGATCTTGCCAGAAATACAGAGCAGTCCCTGCTTTTTATTTTTTTCAAAAAAATACATACAGTATATAAATATGATAAAAAATATATATGCACACTATATTACCAAAAGTATTGGGACACCTGCTTTTACATGCACGTGAGCTTTAATGGCATGCCAATCTTAGTCTGTAGAGTTCAATATTGAGTTGGCCCACACTTTGCAGCTATAACAGCTTCAACTCTTATGGGAAGGCTGTCAACAAGGTTTAGGAGTGTGTCTATGGCAATGTTCGACCATTCTTCCAGAAGCCAATTTGTGAGGTCTGGCACTGATGTGGACAAGAAGGCCTGGCTCGCAGTCTCCATTTGAATTCATCTCAAAGGTGTTGAGGTCATGACTCTGCACAGGCCGGTCAAGTTCCTCGACCCCAAACTCGCTCATCCATGTCTTTATGGACCTTGCTTTGTGCACTGGTGTGCAGTCATGTTGAAACAGGAAGGGGCCATCCCCAAACTGTTCCCACAAAGTTGGGAGCATGAAATTGTCCAAAATGTCTTGGTATGCTGATGCCTTACAAGTTCTCTTTACTGGAACTAAGACATTCCCGGTTTGTGGGGACAGTCCCCGAATTGAGGACACTGTCCCCGGACCAAGTCTGTCCCCGGTTTTGTCCCTGGATAGGATTTGAACAGGGGCTGGGACAATTTCAAAGACAGTCAGTGCAGAATTAAAAAATAATAATTCTGCATTACACACCCCCGCTCCGCCGCTCCTACTAGCTTAGGGGGGTGTATTTTTTCCCATTATCTGTGCCCCTTTCTGATGATCATGTGCTGGTCGGAGCGGAAAGGATATTTCAGCAGTTTTGGGTGCATGCCCATTCAGCTCCTCTCTCATGTTCTTAAGTCCCGGCCAGCCGCCTGCCAGCTTATCTCCTTGCCTTCCCTGGTGGAGTGATCTTCCTCCGCTCCCCACCCAGTAGTAGCCGGGCCCGAAGAGTAAGACTTGATGGGCTGTGAGGTGGGCAGAGGCGACGACGGGCAGAGAGTCGCTGATTGCCGCCTTTACTAGTAAAAAAAAAAAAGATTTCCCCGGATTCCCTTTTTAAAATCTGGTCACCTTAACTAAGGGGCCAAGATCAACCCCTGAAAAACAACCCAACACCATAATCCCCCTACACCAAACGATTTGGACCAGTGCACAAAGAAAGGTCCATAAAGACATGGATGAGCGAGTTTGGGGTGGAGGAATGTCACTGGCCTGCACATAGTCCTGACCTCAACCCGATAGAACACCTTTGGGATGAATTAGAGCGGAGACCGTGAGCCAGGCCTTCTTGTCCAACATCAGTGCCTGACCTCACAAATGCACTTCTGGAAGAATGATCAAACATTCCCATAGACACACTCCTAAACCTTGTGGACAGCCTTCCCAGAAGAGTTGAAGCTGTTATAACTGCAAAGGGTGGGCCAACTCAATATTGAACCCTACGGAATAAGACTGGGATGCCATTAAAGTTCATGTGCGTGTAAAGGCAGGTGTCCCAATACTTAGGCCTCGTACACACGGCCGAGATTCTCGTTGAAAAAAACAAGTCGTTTTTTTCGACGAGATTCTTGGACAAGAAACTTGTCCCGATCGAGTGTACACACGCTCGTTTCAAAGAACCCGCGGTTCTTTGAATGGAGCGTACGCGGTGACGTCATCGACTACGACGAGCATGCGCTCGTCACATTCGATGCCGTCGCCGCCATCTTGGTATACCCTACGTATGCCTAGGAAGCTACCGCGCATGCACGAATTAATTTCGAACATGCGCGGGCTTCCGGGAGGACAGGTAAGTGTACACACACTCACTTTTCTCGTCGAGAAACATGCCGACGAGAATCTCGACGAGAAAATAGAGAGCAGGTTCTCTATTTTCTCGTCGAGGTTTCTTGTCGGTTTTCTCGACGAGAAACCCGATAGCCGCGTATACACGACCGATTTACTCGGCAAGACCTCTCTGCCAGCAAGTTTCTTGCTGGTTCTTGCCGAGAAAATCGGCCGTGTGTACGAGGCCTTACACAAATAACACTCTGCTGTTACTGATTTGTTGCTTATCCCCTGCAAACCACAATATAGTTACACTAGAGGCAAAGCCACAAATTTTATTTTGGCAGAATTGATGTAAATATACAGTACCTATATACCCTCTAACTGTGATTTCACAGCTACTGTGCTGTCCAGTACAATAAAGAAATCTATAAACAGAAGGGATAAGAATAACTTCTCTTGTCTTTATTGCTGCTGGAGATCAAAGTGCGGATAGCGAGGAAGTCATGGCTATGGTATGTGGGTCTGGAAATGTTAATGGCGCTCTGTGGACAATGTTATGATTGTGGATAAAAAGCAGAACATGGGCAGCAATTCATTAAAAAGAAAAAAGATGGCAGCACTGGGGAAATCATGGGTGGAGGTGACATTGGTTAGTGTCTGATTATAAACGCTGTAATATACCGGAATAACTTCATTACTTTTTCAAGGTAACATTTTAGACATGTGCACCTTAATGGGGATATCTATAGTTACCTAAAGTGATATTTTAATTAGACGATAGATACAAATATATATTGGGAAGTCAGAGATAATTCACCTGTTGCATTTCTATATCCTCATTTAATTATTTTAAGAACCTCATCTATGGAAAGTGAGGAGGGATATTTGTGACATGTAAGTGCACAAATCTAACACCTCTATAAAAGCATTACATTTTTTTATTATTATTTTATAAAAGGTAAAAAAAGCTAATTGCAGGGAGAGAGGTCTTGCGATGACAGAATGAGGTTGCTATCTTTGTAAACTCCGTTCCTGCATACCTGCTAGTCTGGCTGAACACTATTCTCAAAGGCTTTCCCACTTGCCTAAAAACAGCAAGAATACACCGGACTGGGATCCACCGGACTGCGATCCACCACCCGCATCTCCCTGGTAGCGGACTTCTTTGTTACCACCACTCCTGCTTTTCATGAGATGCAGGACTCCAACATGGCGCCTGCTGTAGTCAGAGCTGATACTCCGGAACACTTCTCTATGGACGCTCCTTCCAGGGACCCCTTTCAACTTTGGTACAATTAGCCTGTCAGATAAATGCCGTTCGATCATCGCCGCTGGCTAAAGCTGGCGGCAGGGGCGTTCGAGTGACCACAAATTCCAAACTGCCATTCACGGACACTCCCCCTCTTCCCAAAAATCAGCTTGTGCTGTAACGAATCACAGCACAGCCGGGGCGGCAGGTGCGCGATCTACCCAGAAGAACTGATCACGCCCCCAAAAAAGGCCGCCGCATCGCCACTTTACTCTACTTGCTCTACACTGCCCTGCAGTGATTAGACACAAGAGGCGGGATTTATGATTTCTCCAATCACAAGCAGGGGACGGGGATTGTTCCTCTCCAGACATTCCCGGCCAGGCCAAGGACTGTCTGTGAGTAAAGCAGCGATGTGGCAGTATTTTTTGGGGGGTGTCAGATCGGCCAGGGGGGGCGGGTGGCTGTGTCAGTTTTATTCCAGGACACTGTATTGTCCTGAAATGAAAGTGCCCGGGACCCGGGACAGACCTGCAAAATGCAGGACTGTCCCGGGCAATCCGGGACACGTGGTCACCCTAAGGGGCGTTGCTAGGTCTACAAAAGATCTAGGGCTAGAGCCCATAGCAGCGAAGTAAAGAAAGTCATACGCTTGGGCAGGCATATATAATATACAGTACGTGTGTGTATGTAATATATAATAAGTAACAAAAGTATCATCAGCGCTAAACTGAGGATCATGTGAAGAAGCAAAGGGAATGACAGTTAAATGAGTATACACTAAACCCAGTGCAGCTGGACGATGACCATACGTGGAGGATATGAATGGCAACAAAACAAGGATGTCGGCACTCAATGGGTTAAATTAAAATAAAATAAAATAAAATTAAATCCCTCAGTGGCAGTAAGGAAGAACATACACAAGTTTATTCAGAGAGAATAAAATCCAAAAACCAATAAGGTGATGTTGATACAAGAAAGAATATTAATGAAATAAAAATAGCCTACGGTTACACTGGTGGTCCCGGTGTTCTGCCAATAAAGGTCCCCCCGGCCTATAATGACCCCCCTGTACTGCCCAGGCACAGCGCTTGCGCAGTACGAACCACAACGGAGCCGCCGAAAATGAACACCTGTGAGTCAGCTGTACACGGCGCCAGCGCAATGACCACGACATTGTGCCAGATGCTGCCGCTCGCTCCCGATGCTTGTGCTACTCTGCAAGGGGTGGGTGTATTACTGTTATATCATGTAAGGGGTGGATGGCTACTGAAGAGGCCGAATTTTAACCATCCGCCCCTCACACGATATATGCAGAGTAGCACGAGCATCGGGAGTGTGCGGCAGCGTCTGGCACAATGTCGTGGTCATTGCGCAGGTGCCGTGTACAGCTGACTCACAGGTGTTCATCTTCGGCTATTTTCGGCGGCTCCGTTGTGGTTCGTGCTGAGCAAGCGCTGCGCCTGCGCAGTACAGGGGGGTCATTATCCGCGGGGAACCTTTTTCGGCAGGACACCGGAGCAATGAGAAGCTGGTGGTATCAGGAAAACAGTACAGCATGGGAGGCACCAATGACCTTGCTGCACCGTGAGATCCCAATCCGGATGGAGGACCCGCTCATCAGCGTTCTCTGGACTGGCTGCCAATCCACTTCTATACCAATCTGCCGGGCAATGTAATTGCCGGGAACCGCAGCACAAGGATTACCCTGCCTGAGCCCAAAAATCATCAAATAGTCCCGGCGGAGTAATCCTTGTGCTGCGGTTCCCAACAATTACATTGCCCGGCAGATTGGTATGAAGTGGATGTCAGGACATTGATTAAATTGTCGGAATATAGATAACAACTTGTGTCTGATAACATTAACTAGTCATGTTCCTCCCCTGGCCACCAGCTGAGCAGATGGAGACTAGTGATGAGCCGAACACCCCCGGGTTCGGTTCGCACCAGAACCCGCGAACGGACCGAAAGTTCGCACGAACATTAGAACCCTATTAAATACAATGGATGCGAACGTTCGAATTCTAAAGTGCTAATTATAACAACTATTATGCATGTTATTGTCCTAAAAAGGGTTTGGGAACCCGGGTTGTGCACCAGGGGACATGTATCAATGCAAAAAGAAGTTTTAAAAACGGTCGTTTTTCGGGAGCAGTCATTTTAATGATGCATAAAGTGAAAAAAAAAAGTAAAATATTCCTTTAAATATCGTACCTGGGGGGTGTCTAAAGTATGCCTGTGAAGTGCCACGTGTTTCCCGTGTTTAGAACTGTCCCTGCACAAAATTACATTTCTAAAGGAAAAAAAGCCATTTAAAACTGCTTGCGGCTTTAATGTAATGTCTGGTCCCGGTAATATGGATGAAAATCTTTAAGAAAAATGGCATAGCTACCCCATGACCCCCCCCCCACCCCAGCCCATTACCAGCCCCCCCCCCCCTACCCCAGCCCATTACCAGCCCCTTTGGGTCTTGTATGGATATTAAGGGGAACCCCGCACACAAAATAAAAAAGGCCCTATATACTCTGAACAGCCGTATACAGGCGGTGCATACAAGACAGGGACTGTAGGTTTGTTCTTATGTAGAATCTGTTTGTAATTTTGAACAGGTACATTGTGGAAGTGTAGCTCCAGCCCAAAAATCTATTTTTAAACTTTTTGGAAAACATAGGTAAGGGTTATCACCCCTGTAACATTTGTTTTGCTGTCTGTGCCCCTGTTCAGAACATTTCACCTCACTTTCCGTCCCAATGACAACTGTTTTTGAAATGTGGTGTTTTTCTTGAAACAAGGATTGCTGATAAAGCATCAGTACAGAGGAGACACCTTTCTCCCATATTTATTCTTACAGGAGAGAATTTTCCTTCCTAGTGGTAGATTTCCTCTCACTTCCTGTTGTCTTCTTGCGTTTGCAAGTAGGAGTCGTTTGTAAGTTGGATGTTTGAAAGTAGGGACCTGCCGTATATACTCTGCAGAAATAGGCCCCTTAGTTGTTGGTGTTGGCACAACACTGTAAGCACTCACAGTTACTCTTGGTTGGTGCTGGAACGCCCTGCTGTCAACTATTATATCAGGAATTTTAATTACATATAATTGTTGAACAGTGGTAGTAAAAATTGGGCCTTTGATGGTGGTGCTGGTGCCACAACACTGTAAGCCCTGACAGTTACTCTTGGCGGGTGCAGCAATGGGCCCTGCTGTGAATTATTAGATCAAGAATTGTAATTGCATGCCCCTGTTGAACAGGGGCTGAAAAATTGGGCCTTTCGTGGTGGTGGTGGTGGTGGTGGTGTTGCCACAACACTGTAAGCCCTCAGAGTTACTCTTGGTGGGTGCAGGAATGGGCCCTGCTGTGAATTATTAGATCAAGAATTGTAATTGCATGCCCCTGTTGAACAGGGGCTGAAAAATTGGGCCTTTCGTGGTGGTGGTGGTGGTGGTGGTGTTGCCACAACACTGTAAGCCCTCAGAGTTACTCTTGGTGGGTGCAGGAATGGGCCCTGCTGTGAATTATTAGATCAAGAATTGTAATTACATGCCCCTTTTGAACAGGGGCTGAAAAATTGGGCCTTTCGTGGTGGTGGTGGTGGTGGCGTTGCCACAACACTGTAAGCCCTCAGAGTTACTCTTGGTGGGTGCAGCAATGGGCCCTGCTGTGAATTATTAGATCAAGAATTGTAATTGCATGCCCCTGTTGAACAGGGGCTGAAAAATTGGGCCTTTCGTGGTGGTGGTGGTGGTGTTGCCACAACACTGTAAGCCCTCAGAGTTACTCTTGGTGGGTGCAGCAATGGGCCCTGCTGTGAATTATTAGATCAAGAATTGTAATTACATGCCCCTTTTGAACAGGGGCTGAAAAATTGGGCCTTTCGTGGTGGTGGTGGTGGTGGCGTTGCCACAACACTGTAAGCCCTCAGAGTTACTCTTGGTGGGTGCAGCAATGGGCCCTGCTGTGAATTATTAGATCAAGAATTGTAATTGCATGCCCCTGTTGAACAGGGGCTGAAAAATTGGGCCTTTCGTGGTGGTGGTGGTGGTGGTGGTGTTGCCACAACACTGTAAGCCCTCAGAGTTACTCTTGGTGGGTGCAGCAATGGGCCCTGCTGTGAATTATTAGATCAAGAATTGTAATTACATGCCCCTTTTGAACAGGGGCTGAAAAATTGGGCCTTTTGTGGTGGTGGTGGTGGTGGCGTTGCCACAACACTGTAAGCCCTCAGAGTTACTCTTGGTGGGTGCAGCAATGGGCCCTGCTGTGAATTATTAGATCAAGAATTGTAATTGCATGCCCCTGTTGAACAGGGGCTGAAAAATTGGGCCTTAGGCACTGGTGGCACAACACTACAACCCCTCACAGATACTGTACTTGGAGCACAGCAATGAGCCCTGTTGCAAAGTATTGCTTCAAAAATTGTAATGACACGCCCCTGTTAAACAGGGGCTGAAAAATTGGGCCTTAGGCACTGGTGCCACAACACTCCAACCCCTCACAGATACTGTACTTGGAGCACAGCAATGAGCCCTATGGCAAATTATTGCTAAAAAAATTGTAATTACACGCCCCTGTAAAACAGGGGCTGAAAAATTGGGCCTTAGCCACTGGTGGTGGCACCCATAAACAAAAATGATCTTCCAAGCTGTCATCATCAATCGTATCATTGAGGACTCGGAGGAGGAGGATAGCCAGTCAACATAACAGCACAGGCACTCAGCATCAGCATCAGTCTTGAAGGGATGTGACATGTTAAAATCAATTAGTTTGTTATATCAGCATCAGGTGTGTGGTAGCTGGTGGTGATCCAAGACTGGTTCATCTTGATGAAAGTCAGTCGATCAACCGAGTCGGTGGACAGGCGCACCCTGTGATCCGTGACAAATCCTCCAGCAGCACTGAATGTGCGTTCCGAAAGAACGCTGGATGCAGGACAGGCCAGTAGCTCAATTGCATACTGTGCAAGCTCTGGCCAGTGATCCATCCTCAAGACCCAGTAAGCCAGAGGATTTTCGGTGGGGAAGGTGTCCAAGTCTGACCTTGCCCCTAGATATTCCTGCACCATGTTTATCAGACGCTGGCGATGGTTGCTGGAACCGATCATACTTTGGGGCTGCGGACTAAAGAATTGTCTGAACGCATCGGTCAGATGGCCACCTTCCCCACCGCTCCTTCTTTGACTGGCCGAAGCCTCAGCAACTCGTTGTCCAGGACCAGGAGTTTGTAACCTCCCAGTCTCTGGGAACGCGTTGCACAGACCTTTCTGCAAGGTCTCCCGGAGTTGTCTCATCCTCTGCTCCCTCTGCGACGGTAACATAAGGTCCTCAACCTTACCCTTGTACCGTGGATCAAGGAGAGTGGCCAGCCAGTAATGGTCCCTCTCCTTGATCCGAAGAATACGAGGATCCTTCCGCAGACTTTGCAGGATCAGGGAGGCCATGCAGCGTAGGTTTGCTGAGGCATTCGCTCCGGAGTCCTCTGGGTCACTAAGGACGACATGATCCGCAGCCACCTCCTCCCAGCCACGTACAAGTCCACTGGTTTCTTGGGACTGTAAATCATCCCTAAAAGACTGCTGCTGATGATGCTGAGTGCCAGCCTCCACCTCCATGCTGACACAATCCTCCTCCTCCTCCTCCTCCTCTTCCTGTGCGATGGGTGGGACAGAAGGAACACTGTCTGGGTAAAGGGGGCCTTGAGAGGCAAGGAAGTCCTCCTCTTCCTGCCTCTGTTCTGCCTCAAGTGCCCTGTCCATTATTCCATGCAGCGTGTGCTCCAACAGGTGGACAAGAGGTACAGTGTCACTGATGCATGCACTGTCACTGCTCACCATCCTCGTGGCCTCCTCAAATGGTGCCAGGACAGTGCATGCATCCCTGATCATGCCCCACTGGCGTGGAGAAAAAAAAACAAGCTCCCCTGACCCTGTCCTGGTGCCGTAGTCGCACAGGTACTCATTGATGGCCCTCTGCTGCGTGTGCAGCCGCTGCAGCATGGCCAACGTTGAGTTCCACCTGGTGGGCATGTCACATATAAGGCGGTTCTTGGGCAGGTTCAACTCCTTTTGCAGCTCAGCCAGGCGAGCACTGGCATTATAAGATCTGCGGAAATGCACACAGACTTTCCTGGCCTGCCTCAGGACATCCTGTAAGCCCGGGTACCTGCCCAAGAACCGCTGCACCACCAGGTTAAGGACGTGAGCCACACAGGGCACATGGGTCAGTTGTCCCTGTCGGAGGGCGGAGAGGAGGTTGGTGCCATTGTCGCAAACCACCATTCCTGGCTTAAGCTGGCGTGGCGTCAACCACCTCTCGGCCTGGCCCTGCAGAGCAGACAGGACCTCTGCCCCAGTGTGGCTTCTGTCCCCCAAACACACCAGCGCAAGCACGGCATGGCATCTTTTTGCCTGCGTACTTGCGTAGCCCCTTGAACGCCTACGGAGCACCGCTGGTTCCGAGGACAAACCACAGGAAGAGGCCATGGAGGAAGAAGAAGAGGAGGGGGTGGAGGAGAGAGGTGTGTCACAACCAGTAGTAGCATTTTGGAGGCGTGGCGGTGGAACAACCTCCAACACTACTGCACCTTGTCCTGCATCCTTCCCAGCTGCCAAAAGAGTGACCCAATGGGCCGTGAAAGAAAGGTAACGTCCCTGTCCATGCCTGCTGGACCATGAGTCAGCGGTAATATGCACCTTACCGCTGACCTCCCTGTCCAGCGAGGCCAAGACATTGCCTTCCACATGCCGGTAGAGAGCCGGAATAGCCTTCCGTGAGAAAAAGTGGCGTTTGGGAACCTGCCACTGAGGAACCGCATATTGCACAAATTCACGGAAGGGGGCCGAGTCTACCAACTGAAAAGGCAGCAGTTGAAGCGCTAGCAATTTAGCCAAGCTAGCATTCAACCGCTGGGCATGTGGATGGCTGGGAGTGAACTTCTTTCGACGGTCCAGCAGCTGGGGCAGGGAAATTTGCCTGCTAGAATCGGACGTCGGTGTACTGCTAGCAGAGTGGCCGCAAGTACTTGGCTGTGACACACCTAATTCTACACCTTCATTCCTCTCAGTGCATGTTTCAGAGAGGACTGAAGTTATAGTGGGGTTGGAGATCCCAGCTGATGCGGTGCAAGGAGAGGTCCGCTTTGTTCTTTGGTGTGGGTCTTTGAGGTAGGCTTGCCAACGAGCTGCATGGCAGGTCAACATATGTCTGGTCAGGCATGTGGTACCCATGCGGCTGATGTTTTGGCCACGCGATATACGCTTGAGACATATGTTGCAAACAGCAGCTGTGCGATCTGATGCACTAGCCTCAAAAAAGGCCCACACCAAAGAACTTTTTGAATGACGGGCAGAGGCAGCGCCCTGCACAGGCGGAGCTCTGCGGTGTGATTCCGTCGGTGTACTGCCCTTACGCTGGCCACCAAAGGGCATCCTGCCTCGTTGGAGATGTGCCTCCTCCTCATCCTCCTCCTCCTCCTCTCTCCTATTAGGCACCCACGTGGAGTCAGTGACCTCATCATCACCTCCCTCCTCATCACTGGAGCCAATCTGGCAGTATGCTGCAGCTGCTGGAACATGACTGCCAGATTGGTGTCCTTCTTGAGCATCCCCTCTGTCTGCTCTCACGCTACTGCCTTCCTCTAGCTGGGTTTCATCATTAGACCCTTCGAAACGCTGGGCATCCTCCTGGAGCATGTACCCAACACTGTGCTCAAACAGTTCGGGGGACTCCTCAGGAGGAGGACATGGTGGGTCTAGGGAAGGAGTGACTGATGATGAGTCTGACATTGATACCAGGGAAGAGGACGCTTTGGCAGCTGCTTTTCCAGTACCCTGAGCCTGGGTGAGAGAGGAGGAGGAGGAGGGCTTGGTCATCCACTCTACCAAGTCTTCGGCATGATGTGGCTCAACATGTCCAGCTGCCGAAAAGAAGGACAAGCGTGTCCCATGGCCATGTGCTGATGACAATGCACCGCGTCCACGACCAGCACTGTTGCCCCCAGACACAGAGCCTGCTTGCCCTCTTTTATTGCCTCCTGACTGTCTGCCTCTCCTTGTTTGCCTTCCAGACATTCTAATAGATGGCCTGCAGGGAGATGGGAAAAAAGCAATAAGGGCTACCTTCAGGTGTCCTTCTCTGTCCCTTTACTTAAGGATTTCTAAATATGGTTGAGGATGATTGCTTTTGCACAGAATAGCACAACGACAATTTCCCTGACTGTCCAAAAAAACAAGGATTTCAAAGATGGTTGATGAGGAATGCTTTAGCACACTATAGCACAAGGAGAATTCCCTCACTGTCCTTCCCTGTCCCTAGAAACAAGGATTCGCACAGTAAAACACACTGACACTCTCCCTACCTATAGTTTTCTGTCCCTAGAAAAAATGTTTTTTTAAAGCACACTATAGCACAAGGAGAATTCCCTCACTGTCCTTCCCTGTCCCTAGAAACAAGGATTCGCATAGTAAAAGACACTGATACTCTCCCTACCTATAGTTTTCTGTCCCTAGAAAAAATGTTTTTTTAAAGCACACTATAGCACAAGGAGAATTTCACTCACTTTCCTTCTTTGTCCCTAGAAACAAGGATTATCACAGTGAAAGAAACTGACACTCTTCCTTCCTATAGTTTTCTGTCCCTAGAAAAAAATGTTTTTTTAAAGCACACTATAGCACAAGGAGAATTCCCTCACTGTCCTTCCCTGTCCCTAGAAACAAGGATTCGCACAGTAAAACACACTGACACTCTCCCTACCTATAGTTTTCTGTCCCTAGAAAAAATGTTTTTTTAAAGCACACTATAGCACAAGGAGAATTCCCTCACTGTCCTTCCCTGTCCCTAGAAACAAGGATTCGCACAGTAAAAGACACTGACACTCTCCCTACCTATAGTTTTCTGTCCCTAGAAAAAATGTTTTTTTAAAGCACACTATAGCACAAGGAGAATTCCCTCACTGTCCTTCCCTGTCCCTAGAAACAAGGATTCGCACAGTAAAATACACTGACACTCTCCCTACCTATAGTTTTCTGTCCCTAGAAAAAATGTTTTTTTAAAGCACACTATAGCACAAGGAGAATTCCCTCACTGTCCTTCCCTGTCCCTAGAAACAAGGATTCGCACAGTAAAAGACACTGACACTCTCCCTACCTATAGTTTTCTGTCCCTAGAAAAAAAATTTTTTTAAAGCACACTATAGCACAAGGAGAATTTCACTCACTTTCCTTCTTTGTCCCTAGAAACAAGGATTATCACAGTGAAAGAAACTGACACTCTTCCTTCCTATAGTTTTCTGTCCCTAGAAAAAATGTTTTTTTAAAGCACACTATAGCACAAGGAGAATTCCCTCACTGTCCTTCCCTGTCCCTAGAAACAAGGATTCGCACAGTAAAAGACACTGACACTCTCCCTACCTATAGTTTTCTGTCCATAGAAAAAATGTTTTTTTAAAGCACACTATAGCACAAGGAGAATTTCACTCACTTTCCTTCTTTGTCCCTAGAAACAAGTTTTATCACAGTGAAAGAAACTGACACTCTTTCTTCCTATAGTTTTCTGTCCCTAGAAAAAAAAATGTTTTTTTAAAGCACACTATAGCACAAGGAGAATTCCCTCACTGTCCTTCCCTGTCCCTAGAAACAAGGATTCACACAGTAAAACACACTGACACTCTCCCTACCTATAGTTTTCTGTCCCTAGAAAAAATGTTTTTTTAAAGCACACTATAGCACAAGGAGAATTTCACTCACTTTCCTTCTTTGTCCCTAGAAACAAGGATTATCACAGTGAAAGAAACTGACACTCTTCCTTCCTATAGTTTTCTGTCCCTAGAAAAAATGTTTTTTTAAAGCACACTATAGCACAAGGAGAATTCCCTCACTGTCCTTCCCTGTCCCTAGAAACAAGGATTCGCACAGTAAAAGACACTGACACTCTCCCTACCTATAGTTTTCTGTCCCTAGAAAAAAATTTTTTTTAAAGCACACTATAGCACAAGGAGAATTTCACTCACTTTCCTTCTTTGTCCCTAGAAACAAGGATTATCACAGTGAAAGAAACTGACACTCTTCCTACCTATAGTTTTCTGTCCCTAGAAAAAATGTTTTTTTAAAGCACACTATAGCACAAGGAGAATTCCCTCACTGTCCTTCCCTGTCCCTAGAAACAAGGATTCGCACAGTAAAAGACACTGACACTCTCCCTACCTATAGTTTTCTGTCCCTAGAAAAAATGTTTTTTTAAAGCACACTATAGCACAAGGAGAATTCCCCCACTGTCCTTCCCTGTCCCTAGAAACAAGGATTCGCACAGTAAAAGACACTGACACTCTCCCTACCTATAGTTTTCTGTCCCTGGAAAAAAAGTTTTTTTAAAGCACACTATAGCCCTAGGAGAATTCCCTCACTGTCCTTCCCTGTCCCTAGAAACAAGGATTCGCACAGTAAAAGACACTGACACTCTCCCTACCTATAGTTTTCTGTCCCTAGAAAAAATGTTTTTTTAAAGCACACTATAGCACAAGGAGAATTTCACTCACTTTCCTTCTTTGTCCCTAGAAACAAGGTTTATCACAGTGAAAGAAACTGACACTCTTCCTTCCTATAGTTTTCTGTCCCTAGAAAAAAATATTTTTTTAAAGCACACTATAGCACAAGGAGAATTCCCTCACTGTCCTTCCCTGTCCCTAGAAACAAGGATTCGCACAGTAAAACACACTGACACTCTCCCTACCTATAGTTTTCTGTCCCTAGAAAAAATGTTTTTTTAAAGCACACTATAGCACAAGGAGAATTCCCTCACTGTCCTTCCCTGTCCCTAGAAACAAGGATTCGCACAGTAAAAGACACTGACACTCTCCCTACCTATAGTTTTCTGTCCCTAGAAAAAATGTTTTTTTAAAGCACACTATAGCACAAGGAGAATTCCCTCACTGTCCTTCCCTGTCCCTAGAAACAAGGATTCGCACAGTAAAATACACTGACACTCTCCCTACCTATAGTTTTCTGTCCCTAGAAAAAATGTTTTTTTAAAGCACACTATAGCACAAGGAGAATTCCCTCACTGTCCTTCCCTGTCCCTAGAAACAAGGATTCGCACAGTAAAAGACACTGACACTCTCCCTACCTATAGTTTTCTGTCCCTAGAAAAATTTTTTTTTAAAGCACACTATAGCACAAGGAGAATTTCACTCACTTTCCTTCTTTGTCCCTAGAAACAAGTTTTATCACAGTGAAAGAAACTGACACTCTTTCTTCCTATAGTTTTCTGTCCCTAGAAAAAAATGTTTTTTTAAAGCACACTATAGCACAAGGAGAATTCCCTCACTGTCCTTCCCTGTCCCTAGAAACAAGGATTCACACAGTAAAACACACTGACACTCTCCCTACCTATAGTTTTCTGTCCCTAGAAAAAATGTTTTTTTAAAGCACACTATAGCACAAGGAGAATTTCACTCACTTTCCTTCTTTGTCCCTAGAAACAAGGATTCGCACAGTAAAAGAAACTGACACTCTCCCTACCTATCCTTCTCTTTCCCTAAACTAAAGGAATCCAGGTTAAGCAAGAAAAAAATAAATGTCACTGTCCCTGCCTATGTTTCTCTTTCCCTGCTCCGGAACACACTACACTAGGCCGCCGTGCTGGCGGCCTTTTATAGTGTGGGGCGTGTACTAAACACCCTCAGCAATAATTGGCCACAGGCATCCTGCCTGTGGCCAATCATTGCTCTCCTCGCTGCCGGCGCTGTGATTGGCCAAGCATGCGGGGTCACAGTGCATGCTTGGCCAATCACAGCGCCTGGATGACACTGCGATGGCGTAGTGCATTGTGGGCCGTTCGCGTCACTCGAATTTGGCGCGAACGGCCCAAATCGTTCGATCTTCGTCGAACGATCGAACAGCCGATGTTCGAGTCGAACGTATGTTCGACTCGAACACGAAGCTCATCCCTAATGGAGACCAGAGCCAACACTAGGTTAGAGACTCTGGGCTATGGGCCCTAGATTCAGGGCTATAGCCCGAGTAGCTACCCCCTAGCGGCGCCACTGGCTGGCAGCGCTGATCAGTGTATTCTCATGAAAGAAGTCTTTCTGCTGTCAAAACACAATTGCTCAGTGAGAGGATTTCCCCATCCACCTCGAATGTGTGAACTGGGGAATCATTTATTGGTTGCTTTACTCTTCTTCTGCTTACTGCTACGCCCCTCCCCCTTTTTTTTTCTTTTTTCTTGACCCCTTCTCTTCCTCCCTTCTATGCTTCTTTTGGGGTGTCTGTATCTTAAGCTGCCTCTAAGGAGTACTGTGCTCCCCCAGTCTCTTTTGGATGCCTTTGGCCAGGATTCAACTTAATGCCTAATCACCATACCTACTTGCAGATTGACATCATTAAACGTCACATTTTCAAATGAATAACTTGCCGAAGTTATTCTTCCTGGAAACTTCCCGGAGTTCTGGAAACTCTTGGATGCTATTGCTCACCATGAGGTGCTCCATAAGAAGTCTTTATCTCTCTCTGTAGCTACTGAACTAAAACAGAACCGGGAAAAAGTGCTGTCAGTAATGTTGCATAATACCAAGGTCCCAGTGGCCAAAAAAATACAAGCATACTATGATCCTGGCAACAGGCCATACCCCATTCTTTTTTATCCCTCAAGACTTATGTCCCTTATGAGGATGCTGGAAATGGTTAAGAGTGCTATACCTCGTCTGCCATTGCCTCTGTTTCGTATACTTTTATGCAAATCTCTATAATCTGGCTGGTCCTGATGATCCCAACTCCTTGCAGTCCATGTTACAGTGAATTCATGATGACCTCACCCAATTTGGTCTTCTGTCTGTTCCCGAAGAGTTGGTAGAATCTTTCAATAGCCTGATAATAACTGATGAATACCTTGCTATAAGTCGTTAAAACCACCTAAAGCCCCTGGGCTGGATGGATTCCCTGGGGGTTGCTACAAGGGGTTTGCTCTGGGCCCATTCGGGTGTGGGAGACAATATGTGCAGATGGATTGCTTCCTTTTAATCGACCCTCACTGCAGCAGTTCCAACTAATAAGGCGGCTTCCCCTTACTTCTCCCTTCCCAAATAAGGGAACAGTCCAATTTTAAAATTAACCTCCATAAATCAGAGGCTCTGAACATTACCTTGCTCCCTCCCAAGTTGCCACTTTATGCTCAACATTCCCTTTTTACTGGGCATTGGCTCATGTACCAAAATTACCCCGACCATCGACAAGCTCTACATGCCCAATTTTCCGCTGCTATTGATTTCTATTGAGGAGCTTCGGTGATGGTGTGGATGCACGTGTACATGGCTGGGCAAGATTGTGATACTGAAAATGAACGTGATGCCCAGGATGTTGATGCCCAGGATGTTATATATTTTTTTAGGCCTTTCCAATTGTGATCCCACAATACTTCTTGGAAACGCTTTGCAGGGACTTTCTACAATTTGTTTGGACTCACTCCCATCCCCGATTATCCTATACCTACCTCTCTATGGACAAACTGCATTGGGAAGTTGCGTACCCAGATCCCTTGAAATACTATCAGGCTGTACATCTGTCCAGGATGACAGTCTGGTGTAGGGACTTTGATGGATATCACTGGAACAATCCTGTTCTGACTTTCCCATGAGGTGTGTGCATTGGATCCAAGTAGATCTAGTCCCAGATCTTAAGATTCACTCCACCATAGGCCCAACTTAGGGTAGGCCACGGGCTACCCAGCTTTACCTCCAACAGCTCCCTGTTATCTCCTGTGTTGGGCAACCCAGAGTTCCAGCCCAACCTCTCTAACAGGCGCTTCATGCAACTTTTGAAATCTGTAACTTATAGACTAAGGGATTTCATATGTGAGTCTGGTCTGAAACCCGCTTCTGCCCTTCAACCCATTTGGCCCCCCTCAGAGAGAAGATATTCTCTAGTTTGCTCAATTTTCCTTTATAACAAAGATATACCAGGAATAGGGGTACAAAGTTCTGACCAAATGGTACAGAGTCCCAAAGTACTTACATAGAATGTTCGATGATTGCCAATGATATGAAGAGGAAGCAGGGTTGCTTCTTCATATCTTCTGGACGAGCGGTAAACTCATAAGCTTGTGATCTGGGGTGAGGACCGTAATCCAAAGACAGACAGATTGTGACTTGGAGGACAACCCAGAACGCTACTTTCTACATTTATCACACTTCCCCAGACACAGGTAGAAGAAGACAAATGATGATCCAACTTTTGAATGTGGCCAAAGCATGCATTCCTGCCCTCTGGAAACAAGAATCCTCTCCAAAAAACAGGTGGTTCTCCAAGGTTAAAGAGGAGGTCCAGCCTGGGTGAAAAAAATTAAAAGTCAGCAGCTACAAATACTGTAACTGCTGACTTTTAATATTAGGGAACTTACCTGTCCAGGGAACCCACGATGTTGGCACTCCAGCCGATCTTCGGATCGACTTCCGGGTGCTGCCGCCGCCATTCCTGGTAAGGGAACCAGGAAGTGAAGCCTTTTGGCTTCACTGCTGGTCCCCTACTACACATGCGCGAAGCGCGCTGCGCTTTCTAATTGCCCCGGCGGCGGGGGAAGGAGGGGGGGTGAACTTCCGCTAATGACTGAGGATTATTACCTGTAGGCCCATTTTTGTTGTTTGTTCTATGGTACTGAGGAGTGACACACCAGGGTACCCCCCATTCCTCTCCTCCCCTGATTCCTGTCTACCTTTATCCTACCCTCCCCATCTCTGCTTTTCTTCTGTTCCATCCTTCTTCTTCTTTCTACCTGGCAGTCTTTTTTTGCGTTCATTCAGGAAAGGAAGGGACCAGTAAATGACATTCCCCTGTGTGCCTGCAGCAGCTGTGTACTCACTTTTGTTGCCAGCGGTTTAGACATTAATGGCTGCGTGTTGAGTTATTTTGAGGGGACAGCAAATTTACACTGTTATACAAGATGTACACTCACTACTTTACATTGTAGCAAAGTTTAATTTCTTCAGTGTTGTCACATGAAAAGATAGAATAAAATATTTACAAAATGTGCGGGGTGTACTTACTTTTGTGAGATACTTTATATCATATTTTTTTCGATGATGGTGTACATACACTCACTGGTCACTTTATTAGATACTACCAGTTCAATTGCTTGGTAACACAAATTGCTAATCAGCCAATCATGTGACAGCAACTCAATGCATATAGACATCTAGATGTGGTGAAGTTGACTTGCTAAAGTTCAAACCGAGCATAAGAATGGGGAAGAAAGGGGGTTTAAATGACAAGGTTGTTGGTGACAGACGGACTGGTCTGAATATTTCAAAAACTGCTGATCTACTGGGTTTTTCACCATCTCATGGGTTTACAGAGAATGGTCCGAAAAAGAGAAAATATCCATTGAGCGGCAGTTGTGTGGAGAAAAATGCCTTGTTGATGTCAGAGGTCGGAGGAGAATGGGCAGACTCGTGGGCGTCCGCTGAACATTTTTCAGGGGGGGGGGCATCATTATAAGGTCATCTATGCTCGGTCCCTTTTTGACAATGTCATAAAGGGGAGGGGCTTAGTCATTATGACATAAAGCGCAGGCATGCAAAGGTTTGAGAAACCTGATGCAAAAGCTTAATAGAAGCATCAAGCTGCCATTGTCTGATTAGCAATTTCTAATTTTCTAATTTTCATTAAACCCCCCCCCTCTAGTGGCCGAATAGCGCCACTAAAACAATGGTGAACCTATAACGTGGCCAGCTGGTAGTGTGAAATAGCTCTTGAGGATAATTCCGCTTCACTCCATGTCCATATAAATACTGTATAGCCTAGAGAATGTACATCTTTCTATATTGCAATACATCTGTTGTGGCCATATTTTGATCTTGATGAAAACAGCCTATACTGTATGTATAGGTTGTTTTCATCAAGATCAAAATATGGCCGCCCACAACACAGATGTATTGCAATACAAGATGTACACAGTGGTGTCGTGGCACAGGCACTGCTGTTACCTGTAGTTCTTCAGCGATAGGGCAGGCACTGGCAGCGTATTCATTCTCTTGTCTCGGCCACTGCACACCACGCACCTGTGGGAGGAGCCGGCGCCGCGCCGGCCGGATCGGCAAAGGCACATTTAAACAGGCAGAGGCAGGCTGAGGCTGCAGCCAATCATGGAACAGCCGGGTCAGGGTCACAGTGATGTGAAGCAGAGGCCCGAGTGGCAGAGCCAATCCGATGCTTGGGCCGGGGGTGAGGAGGGAGGAACGGATAGTTGGAAAAGACTAAGAGCAGTCCCAGCCTCCAGGCCAGCAGCAGTCTGCAGACTTAGAAAAAAAAGTCCACGGCTGCCGCGGCAGCCATTGTAACACAGGGGGCAAGTGTGTATCTTCACTCTGACTTCCAGGGGGGGGCAATTGACCCCCCTTGCCCTATGGAGCGGACGCCCATGGGCAGACTGGTTCCAGATGATAGAAAGACAACAGTAACTCAAAACAACTTGTTACAACCAAGGTATGCAGAATACCATCTCTGAACGCATAAAAAAATCAAACCTTGAAGCAGATGAGCTACAGCAGCAAAAGACCACACCAGGTGCCCCTCCTGTCAGCTAAGAACAGGAAACTGAGGTTACAATTCGCACAGGATCACCAACATTGGACAACAGAAGATTGGAAAAACGTTGCCTGGTTTGATGAGTCTCAATTTTAGCTGCGACATTCAGACGGTAGGGTCAGAATTTGGTGTGAGCAACATGAAAGCATGGACCCATCCTGTCTTGTATCAATGGCTCAGGCTGGTGGTGTAATGGTGTGGGGGATATTTTCTTGGCACACTTTGGGCCCCTAAGTACCAACTGAGCATCGTTTAAACACCACGACCTACCTGAGTATAGTTGCTGACCATGTCCATCCCTTTAGGACAACAGTGTCCCCATCATCTGATGGCTCCTTCCAGCAGGATAATGCACCATGTCACAAAGCTCCAATCATCTCACCACTGGACAACGAGGTCTCTGTCCTCCAATGGCCTCCACACTCACCAGATCTCATCCAATAGAGCACCTTTGGGATGTGGTGGAACTGGAGCTTCGCATCATAGATGTGCAGCCGACAAATCTGCAGCAACTGCATGATGCTATCATGTCTCTATGGGCCAAAATCTCTGAGGAATGTTTCCAACACCTTGTTGAATCTATGCCACGAAGAATGAAGGCAAAAGGGGGTCCAACCCGGTACTAGTAAGGTGTACCTAATAAAGTGGCTGGTGAGTGTATGTAGCCGGTCACAGAAACAATATCCAATGTAGCGTATGTAGATCATATTGTTTCGATGACTGGCTACATAAATTCCCTCGTGAGGGAGATGTTCTATTTGGAGACGAAAAAAAACCTCTCTATAGGTTGAGTGATTATAATATCAAGCTAAATGCCGTTTACGATGCACAAGAGATTAATCCTGAGTTTGCCGTAATCTAGGCTTGAGTTTCAGAGAACAGGAACGCTTTTCGGGGTTATCTCCATCCAAAAGGCAACATTCCAAATTCACGTCCACCAAAGCAAAGCAGAAATCCCTGAATAATTCATGGACTTAATGTAGGCAGATGGGCTGCGAGGGAAATGTCACCATATTGTCTTAGTGCTCAACCTGTGAGACTCACGTGCGTAGCTCGCATTGTGATTTATCTGCAGAGCGTAGGAAGATGTCAGCAGAGAACTATGCTGCGACTGGAGAAAACATTAATATTTTGACATTTTGCAGCAATATTTGTGCTCCAGCATTTTTCCCCCCTATTTGCTTTTACAAATGGCCTGCAAGTGGTGTTTACCTTTTATGAAGTTTTGGCAGTGACGTGGAGATGTGAGGATTAGGAAGATGAACACACTATTGTTCTGGATCTGCTGACTTTTCCATCTGGAGCTTTTCCCAGAATCCCGGAGTAGGACAAAGGAGGATTTTCTGATCCCTCTGGACAGCCATGCTGCCTACAGTGGGTACGGAAAGTATTCAGACCCCCTTACATTTTTCACTCTTTTTTATATTGCAGCCATTTGCTAAAATCATTTAAGTTCATTTTTTCCTCATTGATGTACACACAGCACCCCATATTGACAGAAAAACAAATTGTTGACATTTTTGCAGATTTATTAAAAAAGAAAATCTGAAATATCACATTGTCCTAAGTATTCAGACCCTTTGCTCAGTATTTAGTATTTGCACCCTTTTGATCTAATACAGCCATGAGTCTTTTTGGGAAAGATGCAACAAGTTTTTCACACCTGTGTAGCGATACCTCCAACTAAGAAGGCCGCAGATTTAGTTTGGGCCCTGAAGACAGCTCCGCCAACCCCCGGCAATATACTCGACCCCCTACTGGCACAGCTAGTTCTGACAGCAATATATATCTCTTATACTGTATGAGAAATTAAACATCAAGACAATAGTAGTATAAAACGGGTATATGATTTACTTAAGCTTTTGATAAGAAAGGGGTTAACATTTGTCACAGTTCACAAAATATATATATAATGCAGAGCCCTGCAACACTAACACACTATGAATATGGAGTTAACAGCAACAAGTGCGCCACGTGGGCGACCGTTAACTAGGCGCCCTGTGGCGCAGTAACCAAACAAAATAGAAAGCTGACCAGGCCTGGTTCAGATAGCTACAACTTAGTCTATAGGGGATGATGTTCTTTTCTTCACCGGCAGGTCTTTAACGGTGGTGCACATTAACAGAGTATGATTTGTAATCCAGTGGGAAAGGTAAAGATGGGGTGAACACTTTGCTATGTGAACTCTGAGTTCAGATCTGACAAGGTTCTTTAGTGAGAGTATCAGGAACAACTTGTGGGCCACGGCAGTCTATAGGCCTATTAGCAATAACAGTATATAGTTTGGGCATATGCCCTCTCTCCCGCCCGGACTGCGGTCCCAGTCTGGGAACTTCCACCGACTGTGTCACACATACACACACAGTGTCTCTGGCGATCGAGCCCCCGATCCAACGAATGCTGTAGCTAAGCGAAGTCAGATGCCACCCAGGCTCGCAGAGGGGTGGAAGGCTCTTTGTTGCTGCGCAAGGCCTCAGGCGTCAGGCCTTGCACTCCGACACATCCGCACAGGAGGATCAGTCTCTGAAGTCTCGTGTCCCAAAGAGGCCGAGCCCAGCCTCTCCTCCTCCTCTTATAACCCCTCCCATGAGTCTCTGCGGTGGAAACATTGCCGAACGGGGTTCTGGGTAATGTAGTCTCTCTGCATAAAAGGGGAACACCCCGCTACACACTTCCCCCACTTGAACCCTTTGGTCCCCAAAGATAAACCTTAACAAAGACTATGTACAACTCTAGTTAATTCTGCAAACGATGTTGGCATAGGGAATTCCCACCAAAACTGAGGGGCAGAATTCCCTCGCCCACAGGTCACATTATCATGGGTGGCCTGCCTAACTGTGCCAGAGAGTGAGTTGGGGTTGCCCTCCACCAAATGGACAGTGGAGGGATCCGGATTTTCAGCATTCCTCCTAGCGGTAACTACAGAGTCCTCTGAGCTATTTCCCATCTGTGGGTAGGTCAGCTTCTTAGGAGGCCGGATGACTCTTCGAGCCCTTTGCTCTCTTGGGATTTCTGGCTCTGGCACTACAGACTCCTCTTCCTCTGAGCAACTATCATGGGCATCTTCCCAGTAATCTGCTGAAGGACTAGATGGGATGAACTCTGTGGCTTCTGGGTTCAATGTTCCATCTGGAGTGTCTTCAGTGGTTGGAAGATCTATAGTAGAAGTTCCTGGAGTTGGGGAAGGCCACAGCCAATCAAGTTCTCTCTCCACTTCCACTAAGTTGAGAGGCCTCTCCATCTTCGGCTCAGGAGGTCTGCGACCGAGTGTTCGGCCTAGGAGTATCCAGGATAGAGACCGGTTCAGGGGAGTCTCTCACGGGAGGTATCCTGACTGTCTCAGCAAGTGGGAGCAGGTGGTTTCGATGCCACGTCTTCAGTGGGCCCACCTTTTCTTCTGGCTTCAACTTGTAGACAGGTAGGCCCGGCAACTTCCTACAGATGACATAAGGTTCAGATCTCCATCGGTCTGCAAGTTTATGCTTCCCAGGGACCCCCAGATTGCGTAACAGTACTCAATCCCCAGGCTGTAGGTCTTGTACCCGGACCTTCAAGTCGAAGTTTCTTTTGTTTCGAGCTCCCCTTTGATCCGAGGCCGCTTGAGCTTGTTTGTAGGTGACTTTCAGGCTGTGTCTGAGCCTGTCCACATATACTTTGTGAGATGTGGCTGAGGAATGGTCCAGAGAGGTGCCAAAGGCCAAGTCTACAGGTAGTCTTGCCTCTCTCCCAAACATAAGTCGATATGGGGAGTAGTCCGTCGCATCACTAACGGTGCAGTTGTAAGCATGTACTATGGCTGCTATGTGTTTGCTCCAATGTTGCTTTTTCTCACTTTCCAGAGTCCCCAACATGTTGAGCAAGGTTCGGTTAAACCTTTCCGGCTGAGCATCTCCTTGTGGGTGGTAAGGTGTAGTTCGAGTCTTCTTGATTCCCAACGAATCCAGGAGTTTCCGGATCAGTTTACTCTCAAAGTCCCTTCCTTGATCTGAATGAAGTTGCTGTGGCAGCCCATAATGGACAAAGTACTTCTCCATAAGTACCTTGGCTACGGTGGAGGCCTTCTGGTCTTTGGTTGGGAAAGCTTGGGCATACCGGGTGAAATGGTCGGTTATCACCAGAACATTCCCTAGTCCACTCAGGTTGGGTTTGAGGCAGAGAAAATCAATGCATACCAGATCCATTGGGCCTTGACTTTGTAGATGGCCCATTGGGGCAGCTTGATGGGGTAAAGTCTTCCTCTGGATGCATCGTGTACAGGAGTGGCAGTACTCTTCTACCTCTGCCCTCATGCAGGGCCAATAGAACCTACTTCTGACAAGTTGAAATGTCCTTTCAGCCCCTAGGTGACCATGATTGTCATGCAGGGCAATCATAACAGTCTCTCGATGTTTCTCTGGGAGGAACAGTTGCCACTTATCTTCTGAATCATCAGAGGGGCCCCTTCGGTAGACCACTCCCTGATGGACCTGCAACCTGTCCCATTCTTTCCTCAACAGGCGAGCTTCCTTTGAGGGGTGACGCAGGAGTCTGTTTGGATCCTGATTCTCCGGGGCCTCCAAGACCTATCTCCCCACTTCCAATTGGTCACACCTCAACTCCTTCTTGGACAGTCTCGGCAGGTTGTCCTCTTCCAGTTGAGCTACTCCACAGTAGTGTTTGGGGACTCCCACCATGGTAACTCCTATTTCCTCTGCTCTGGAGCCTCCTCTGGCTTGGAATTCAGCTCCTTGACAAAGGGCCCGCACCCCGTCCGGTGCCACTTGGGTCCAATCTTCTAAGTCACTGGTGGGGGAATGAGATCTCCTGGACAGAGCGTCTGCATCTCGATTCCCAGCCCCTGGCCTGTACTTTAGGCTGAAGTTGAACCCAGACAGTGCGGCGAGCCACCTGTGTCCAGTGGCGTCCAGCTTGGCCGTGGTGAAAAGGTAGGTAAGGGGGTTGTTGTCAGTCTTCACAGTGAACTCCGCCCCATACAGGTAGTCTTTGAGCTTGTCCACTACTGCCCACTTGAGGGCCAGAAACTCCAGCTTGTGGGTGGGGTAGTTCTTCTCAGAGGGGGTCAGGCTCCTACTCACGTAGGCAACAGGCCGCTGTTGTCCTTCGTGCTCTTGATAAAGTACTCCTCCCAGACCGTCATGACTAGCATCTACATGTAGTTCATAGGGCTTGGTTGGGTCTGCGTAAGCCAAGACTGGAGCAGTGGTCAGGCTCTTCTTCAATGCCTGGAAGGCCTCTTCACACTTCTGATTCCACTGATCTCTGATGGACTTTCCCGGCTTCCTGGGCCCTGAGTCATCCTCTTCTCCCTCAGTCTTGAGCAGTTCATTCAATGGTCTACCAATTCGGGCGAATCCCTCCACAAACCTCCTGTAATAGGAGCAGAACCCCAAGAAGGATCTGAGTTCTGTTACTGTGGTGGGTCGTGGCCAGGAGGTAACTGCCTCCAATTTCTCGGGGTCTGTGGCCACCCCTTCTTCAGACACTATGTGCCCCAGGTAGTTCACAGAAGACTGGTAGAACCGACACTTCTCAGGCGAAAGTTTGAGTCCCTCCTCACTGAGTCTCCTCAAGACTTTTTCCAGCCTCTCCTCGTCCAATTCCCTTTGGGCTTTAATCTTTCTTGAGCCTGGTATGCATTGATTTCCCTCCTTTTAATGGGTGTAGGGACCCGCTGAGGGATACTATTATTTTTCTTAGGTGTGCACCCCCTCTGGGGAGTGCTGTGCCTCTTCTGAGGGGTATTGCCCCCTTTCTCTGGGGTGTATCTCTGTTGAGGATTGTTGTGTTTCCCCCGAGGCGTTTTATCTCCTCTTTTCTTTGGCTTCGCATTCAGCTTGGAGCTCACTGAAGGTGATGGGCACCCGGTTGACTCCTTCACCGGGGCCCTCTGGAGTTTCCCGCCGGCTTGCGGTTGTCTGTTTTCTTCTTCTTGGGACTGGAGCATGTAGCCGCAATATGTCCAATTCCTCCACAGTTAAAGCATACTATATCTCCCCATTCTTGTAAAGATGCGGGTGCTGAGGGAATTGGGAATAATTCCTTCCTTGGTACTTCTCTCTTGGGACCCTCTGTGTCTTTTTCCATCAGAGAGGTCAACATCTCTAACACCTTGGACATTTGAGCTTTTAGGGTGTCTATCTCTGAATCTCTTTCAGGGGTCATCACTGGATTGACTAGCACCTGTGCGGGTACAACATTTGTCTTAATCATCTGCTAGTCCTGTTGCAGCGCCTCCTCATCTCTAAAGATTTTTATCAAGTCAGCATAAGTCAGCAACGTTCCTCCTCCTGAGGTTTTCAGGTGCAGCCAGACTGGATCCGAGCGCAGCGCTCCCTTTAAGTCTTGCTTCATTCTTGCCGCATCTGTATCTTGGGGCTTCATTCCCTTCTTTAACACAATCTTGCACAGCAACCTGTTCAGTCTTCTAACATATTCGGAAAGTCTCTCCCCTGGTTGTTGGAAAGTATGTTCAAATTGGTAAACCATCTCTGTCACCTTTTCCAATTGACCAAACTCTTCTTGCAGCATGGCTAGACAGTCTTGAGCCGTGCAACCTGCATTCCCAAACCGAAAACTTTTCACTGCTTCTGCTGCTGCGCCTTTAAGGCTTTCTATCACTCGTTGCCTCTTCTGTGCTTCAGGCACCTCCCATGCCTCCACTGCTTGTAATGCCTGCTCCACCCAGGTATCAAAATCTTCTTCCCCTGCAGGGACAGGGAGCTTCCCTGAGAATGTCTTTAGTCTCCGGTAGCTAGTCTCTACATGCACCGTGCTTGTCTTCTGACATTTGGTTAGCAGATCCCCTATCGCACTTATCAGTTCTGGTGATATAGCAGTGGCAGGTGCAGGTGCCACCCGAGGCGTCGCCCTGTCCCCTCTTTCAGGTGGGGTACGGGCCGCAGCTTGCGGTGATCCTGTTGATGATGGTTCCTTCTTTACAGTTACTGCGTGCGCCAACCTATAGGTTCTGTTGTCTGGCGTCCGCACACACTTGCGCTTACAGGCCTCTGGCATCCCGTCCCAGTACTCCACTAATGCATACTGATATGAGATGTCTGGGTCCGACTTTATCTCCGTCACCCACAGTGTGTGATCTGGGGACACTGACTTCATTAACTCCTCTACCGTCTCAGTCGACCATTCCTCACCAGGAAGGCTGATGACTATCGACTGGTTTGGCTCTGCGTTAGAGGCTTTGCACCACTCTTCTACCGCTTGTGGATCCATGGGGTCCATGCCGGCACTTCTGGCGTGTTCATCTGCTGTATCAGGATCCCGGACGAGAACCCCCACGTGTAGCGATACCTCCAACTAAGAAGGCCGCAGATTTAGTTTGGGCCCTGAAGACAGCTCCGCCAACCCCCGGCAATATACTCGACCCTCTACTGGCACAGCTAGTTCTGACAGCAATATATATCTCTTATACTGTATGAGAAATTAAACATCAAGACAATAGTAGTATAAATCGGGTATATGATTTACTTAAGCTTTTGATAAGAAAGGGGTTAACATTTATCACAGTTCACCAAATATATATATAATGCAGAGCCCTGCAACACTAACACACTATGAATATGGAGTTAACAGCAACAAGTGCGCCACGTGGGCGACCGTTAACTAGGCGCCCTGTGGCGCAGTAACCAAAAAAAATAGAAAGCTGACCAGGCCTGGTTCAGATAGCTACAACTTAGTCTATAGGGGATGATGTTCTTTTCTTCACTGGCAGGTCTTTAACGGTGGTGCACATTAACAGAGTATGATTTGTAATCCAGTGGGAAAGGTAAAGATGGGATGAACACTTTGCTATGTGAACTCTGAGTTCAGCTCTGACAAGGTTCTTCAGTGAGAGTATCAGGAACAACTTGTGGGCCACGGCAGTCTATAGGCCTATTAGCAATAACAGTATATAGTTTGGGCATATGCCCTCTCACCCGCCCGGACTGCGGTCCCAGTCTGGGAACTTCCACCGACTGTGTCACACACACACACACACAGTGTCTCTGGCGATCGGGCCCTCGATCCAACGAATGCTGTAGCTAAGTGAAGTCAGATGCCACCCAGGCTCGCAGAGGGGTGGAAGGCTCTTTGGTGCTGCGCAAGGCCTCAGGCTTCAGGCCTTGCACTCCGACACATCTGCACAGGAGGATCAGTCTCTGAAGTCTCGTGTCCCAAAGAGGCTGAGCCCAGCCTCTCCTCCTCCTCTTATAACCCCTCCCATGAGTCTCTGAGGTGGAAACATTGCTGAAGGGGGTTCTGGGTAATGTAGTCTCTCTGCATAAAAGGGGAACACCCCGCTACACCTGGATTTGGGGATCCTCTGCCATTCCTCCTTGCAGATCCTCTTCAGTTCTATCAGGTTGGATGGTAAACGTTGGTGGACGGCCATTTTTAGGTCTCTCCAGAGATGCTCAATTGGGTTTAAGTCAGGGCTCTGGCTGGGCCATTCAAGAACAGTCACAGGGTTGTTGGAAGGTAAACCTTCGGCCCAGTCTGAGGTCCTGAGCACTCTAGAGAAGGTTTTTGTCCAGGATATCCTATACTTGGCCGCATTCATCTTTCCCTCGATTGCAACCAGTCGTCCTGTCCCTGCGGCTGAAAAACACCCCCACGGCATGATGCTGCCACCACCATGCTTCACTGTTGGGACTGTATTGGACAGGTGATGAGCAGTGCCTGGTTTTCTCCACACATACCGCTTAGAATTAAGGCCAAAAAGTTCTATCTTGGTCTCATCAGACCAGAGAATCTTATTTATCACCATCTTGGAGTCCTTCAGGTGTTTTTTTAGCAAACTCCATGCTGGCTTTCATGTGTCTTGCACTGAGGAGAGGCTTCCGTCGGGCCACTCTGCCATAAAGCCCCGACTGGTGGAGGGCTGCAGTGATGGTTGACTTTCTACAACTTTCTCCTATCTCCTGACTGCATCTCTGGAGCTCAGCCACAGTGATCTTTGGGTTCTTCTTTACCTCTCTCACCAAGGCTCTTCTCCCCCGATAGCTCAGTTTGGCAGGACGGCCAGCTCTAGGAAGGGTTCTGGTCGTCCCAAACATCTTCCATTTAAGGATTATGGAGGCCACTGTGCTCTTAGGAACCTTAAGTGCAGCAGAATTTTTTTTGTAACCTTGGCCAGATCTGTGCCTTGCCACAATTCTGTCTCTGAGCTCTTCAGGCAGTTCCTTTGACCTCATGATTCTCATTTGCTCTGACATGCACTGTGAGCTGTAAGGTCTTATATAGACAGGTTTGTGGCTTTCCTAATCAAGTCCAATCAGTATAATCAAACACAGCTGGACTCCAATGAAGGTGTAGAACTATCTCAAGGATGATCAGAAGAAATGGACAGCACCTGAGTTAAATATATGAGTGTAACAGCAAAGGGTCTGAATACTTAGGACCATGTGATATTTCAGTTTTTCTTTTTTTTTAAATCTGCAAAAATGTCAACAATTCTGTGTTTTTCTGTCAATATGGGGTGTTGTGCGTACATTAATGAGGAAAAAAATGAACTTAAATGATTTTAGCAAATGGCTGCAATATAACAAAGAGTGAAAAATTTAAGGGGGTGCTACTAATTTATAAGCCCTGATGTTCTGTCTGCCTAGCTCATGCCCTAAAATGCCATGACTATTGTATAACAGATGTATTCCTGGTCTGCCAACCACGTTCTACCCCGTACCTTACTTATACTTAAACAATGAGACCACACCTTTAGTTTGGAGTAAAACATGGCCGTAGCAGCCTCCTTTATTTTAACTGTTACATCAGTTATCAAAACATCAACCATCAAAACATAATCAGAACATAATCAGAACCCATGTTCTCAGAATATTGCCTCCTGGTGTTGGTCTTTGCAGGAACCTCAAAATAACCATAATCATATTAATCATAATAATATTAATCATATCAATCTTAATCATATCAATAACAACCCACCTGACACTGCGGTACCTTAAGTGGTCATAGGCCTCAAGCCAACCAGCTGCTCAGAGACGGCCACTGACCGCAGTGCCCCCATTATCAAACTCTTCCAGCTAAACCCCTGTTAGCTGGAATACACCCTCAGATAGGTCCTGACCACTTGCTTTTTGAAGTACTTCATTCTCCCGCAAAGACCAAAACACCCGCCACTGCCACGACATCCGCTCACCTGTAATGAAAGAAACAAACAGAACCCAATCTTCGCCCAACAAATACAATTAAACATTCCAACAACTCAAAATAGGGAGGGTGGGTGGGAGCTTTCCCCCGCGCTGTGTTGTCTTAGGGGTGCGGGGACTCCCTTTTATCTAGCCTTTTCCCCTCCCCTTCTCACTTCATTTAAGCCAATTGTCAGAAACATTGACGCGTCTCAGCATAGTGCCTACAAGTATGTCAGAATGTTTATACTGAAATATAAAAATATTATTGTACTTATGGAAATAGGTAAATCTTAATTTTGGAGATTCCCCATTTCCTACAATATTAAACAAGAAATTCTAAGTTCTTATATCCGTGCTAGTTTGAAGACAAGTAACACAAATGAATATTGCTTAAAATATTATATATATTTATTAACCAAAGTACAGTGCAAATTAAAATCAGGTATAAGTCGTGATAAAACAAATGAACGGATATACTTCTACAATCAGAGATAAATGATGATTAAGGTTCAGATAATATTTACATACATTTCTATGTGAGCTCTTTATGACAAGGTATATTCATAGTTCAATACTTAAATGATACTTGTACATTTAAAACTTGGTAGCTCTTGTGAAATGTCTTTCCGTTACTTCACGGAAGGTGTAACCACTCTTTTGTTCACTTTAACACTATTTCTTTCTCAAACCAACAGATCTCCTGATTACACTTCTTAAACGTGTCCAGACCCAGTGTCATATAAGGAACACGGCTTTGATAGAACATCAAGTCTTATATTAAATTTAGAGAGGATTCATTTTTACACCTATATCATAATAAAACCATTGTACCACTTGGCTCTAGCTTTTTTTAAGACAACCAAATTAGGGTATGTGCCTTAATATTTGGAATAATATTTCATTTATACTGCAGTTAAAATATGATACAATTCCAAATTGCTTTGCCATATATATTTGAATGGTTTTAGTCATGTGTATGCAAAAACAACTCCATTACCAAAGCAGGTAAATAAACAAAATGAATACGTTACCAGGTTAAAGTTCTGTCTGTTTGAAAAGCTTCCATTATGAGGCAATGATGAGTCCCATAGGACTCCTTCCAACATTGCTACATGTTTGTGCTTTAAGATCTCCTCAGCGAGTCCCTCTTCAAGAGCTCCCTTCTCCCGGTCTTCAGGTCTCCAGGTCCTCCTCAGATCAAGTCCGATCTCACTCTGCTATCTCAGCTGCTACTTTTATCTCACTCCCAGAAGTGGGTGTGTATCTTACATTACTACGTAACTGAGACGTCAAATGATGATGTGATTGGGTAGGTTGACATAGCAACCAAACATCACATCATCTTGAATGATTAAGTGTTTTTACCACTAGAGGGCAGTAGCGTATTACAGATAATTTCTAATGTTATTTTCATATAGGCAAAGATAATTTACGACTACCTTTTGACCTAGCTTAGTAAAACACACTTAATTATCTAAGGGTGTCAAAACACATGTCCTGTATCCCTGCTATCTTGGTGTCACTTCAGATTTACAGGTGTGAATGTTTATTATCAACACTGACTCCGGCCATTTGTTAATGTTTTGGGAAGTTCCTGAAGCTAACCACTGGAATGTATGTTTAAGCAGTTTCTAATGCTACCCCACTAATATAGTAGCATGTATACAACTCCTTAATACTAATCTATATATAGGCATACATGGGTTTATACATGTATTACTAGTATAGATACTTTGTGAAGATACTTAAAAATAAACCTTATTTAAGATATGCAGTACACAGCCTATTTATGAATAGCCCTTTGATCACGTTATGTCAATACAATAATACACAGTTTGTGCTAGCCCGTATCCATACCACCCCATGTCTCTAAGTGTCAAACCTTTGAATTACCACCAGGGGAGGCTGGTATATTTATCTTAAATGTTCAAAAGCTTTGAGTTTATGGTCTGGGAAAGAGACACAGAAAAACAATGCCTTCTTGTGAGACAGGAAATACATTTAAAGATTCGAATGTGGGTTAACCTCTTAAAGGGAAAGTAGAATCTAAAGTGTTGTTCATAGCATATCATGAGCTATGGGCTTAACTTTAGAGACAAAATGGCTGTCCTCTCGCTCATCATGTACATGAATATTAACCATATGAAAAATACATAATATGCATAATATAAAGGCCTATATGTAATTCTTTTTAACCCCAAATGTTCTGACACAATCATTAATCCCTTCACATCTCATACCCTGTTCACTCAGTCATGCCAGCCCTCCGCCTATGGCATTCTGTCTTTCTGCTCCGGGCTTTTCTGGACAGTATAAACACCCCCAAAATGAACCAATTTATGTAAAGCAGATACATTGGGGTTGACTTACTAAGGACAAATAGACTGTGCACTTTGCAAAGTGCAGTTGCCCTCTGAAAGTGCAGTTGCTCCAGAGCTTAGTAAATGAGGTAAGGCTTCACTTTGCAAGTGTAGCACCCTCTACCTTTGGGTAGGTGCTAGAGTAGTGTTTTTTTGTGAGTACTGCCAGTGCAGGTAAATTTAGGCAGGTCTGGCTGTGAGCTAGGCCTGTTTGTTTTTGATCTGGGGGCAGGGGAGTGGTTTAGTGTAGCAGCAGGTGACTGACATGCACTTTATCTCTCTGGCGCCTTGTCTGTTTCCAGTGAGAAGGTTCTGGAAAAGAGGCAGGGCAGAGGGCTGGAGTGACATGTGGAGTAATTGGGAGCCCTGACCAATCCCATAACTCCCAACTTTTCAAATGTCCACTGCGGGACATTCATTCACATTTTCCCCTCCCATTAAAGTTGTTGAGGGGGGGAGCGGAGGTTTTTTTTGAACTAACATCTAATCTGAGTTGTTGAGCAGGGGGCGGTGCTGGCACGGGACGGAGGTTTTTTTTTCAACTAACATCTATAATCTGAGCGGGGGGTGAGCGGGGCAGAGGTAACTAACACCCGATCGCAGTTGTTGACTGGGGGGGGTTCAGCCGAACATGGGGCTCCTGGGTGCTACGGGCCGACAATAGATCATTTCACAAGGTGACTTACCGCTGTCTGCCTGACGTTAGGATGTCTTCCGATCCTCCTTCGATTGCGGGAAATTAGATCCTCTCGCGGGACTGTGGGAAATTAGTGTCCGTGTGGGAAGTTCCTGCAGAATCCGTGCGTGTTGGGAGGTATGGCAATCCCCAATTAGGATTGGCAGGGGGCAGGCCTCCTATATATACCCATGGTCAGCCTGCTGTGGGAGGAGTTTTTGGGTGGAAGAACTGAGATGATGGCGTTTTAGGCTGTGGTGGCCCGTGAGGCACCCCTTTTCTGAGGGGGGGGTACCTCAGGCCTAGAGCTCGGGAACTGGGAGGGAGCCTCTCTTTACACGGTCATTGGGAGGTGTCCTGGAACAGGAGCAGGAGGAAAACAGCAGGAAAAACGGCCAGGAAAGTCATTCAGGAGGGATCCATGCTGGGGTCCGTGAGTGAGAAGCACAGTGTGTCGCTCTGGGAGAGACATGCCAGGATTGGATGTGGATCCAGAGGGAGAGACTGTGGTGTTGTTGAAGTTAAGTTGCTGCAGCCAGGAGGATTGGCAGGACTTGCATTGGACGTGCTGGGAGCAGTTGTCCACCAAGGATCAGTTAGCATAATTATCTTCTTCATCTAAAATGGCTACTAGGAAAATGTTAGGACTTATTCAGAGTGAGGCCTAGCCATGTGCTAATGGTGACAGGAATCTGGAGGAGATGTGAAGTAGCAGAGACTGTCAGTTTGTATTCAACTACATTTATTCTACTAAGAAAGATTTATCCTTTGGGCATCCCATGTCCCTTTTCCCCATCCATGTTCCCCTAATAAAAAAATAACAAAAACAAGCAAGAGACGGTTCATTGTCTGGAGAAGTGTGCCTAAAATGGATGTCTGACCAGCAGTGTGATGTGTGGATGCTGAAACACGTAGCGACCCCACGGTGGGCACCGCTACACAAAAAATACCCAATCATGTGCAACCTGTCCACTTACCTGTCCAGGGCGCCCGCGATGTCGGCACCCAAAGCCGATCTGTCCTTTGGCTCTCAGGTGGAGGCGCCGCCATCTTCGGTAAGGGAATCAGGAAGTGAAGCCTTGCGGCTTCACTTCCTGGTTCCCTACTGCGCATGCGCAATCCCACTGGTCTCTGCTGTCTTCTGGGACCTGTGTGTCTCCCAAAAGACAGCGGGGGGATGGAGGAAGGGCTGAACATGACGTAGATCACAGCGGATACTGCGGCGATCTATGCCCGAAAGTAGATTACATAGGTATCTGCTCCCCCCTTCCCCCTGAAAGGTGCCAAATGTGACACCGGATTGGGGGAGGAATACGAAAAGCGGAAGTTCTGTTTTAGGGTGTGTAGCAAAATGCTGAAACTGAGAATATGGTTTGGATCACTTCAGAGGTGACAGCAAAGATTCATTCCAGGAAATGTAGAGACAGAACGTCTACTGATGTCTGAATAAGTAAATTGGGTTAATTGGGGGTCTGAGGTAGCGTTCCATTCATCTATTGTCAGTATGTTAATGACCATCTATTATCTGCTACGGGATGTAATTACACTCCTAGTAATGTGTCTGGCACGGTTTCATTGTTATGGGTAAATATGCAGAGACCAACGTCTCACACATCCCAGGTAATTAAATCGCTGTCATCTGTTAATTGTTGAAGGGAATGCCCCTGTAAAATGAGTTAAGAAAACCCTTGCATGGGAAATGATATAAAAAGCCAGCCTGGGCAAAATAAAGCGTTGATTTACTCCCAGAACTGTGTGTCGTCCAGTTACTGGGGGGGTAACAGGTTGCCTTGGATAAGTCAGTACTTCCTCAGCTTCAAGGATTTCCCAGCGGACTTTGGAGTCCGCAACACTGGTTGGCAGCGGTGGGATTAAAGCCTTGCAGCAAGAGGAAGCAGCGTTCATGCAAATTCGGCTACACGAATGGAAGTGTGAATGGAGACAAACTATGCTGGATTAAAACGAGCAACGTTAAAGGATTTGCTGGAAGCAAGAGGGAAGAGCGCCAGCACTAAAACCAAAGCAGAGCTGATTGCAGAACTGACCGAGGGAGATCGGGCACACAGTATGGCTACAGAAGCCATGGAGACCGAGTTTAACCAAGAAGTGAAACGCAGGCTAGCGTTTTATGGAGAAAACCCCTCCACCGAGCTGGTACAGGCAACGTTAGCCCAAGTGGATGCCTTTATCACGGCGAGAGAAGAAAGGGAGACCCAACTCCGGCTGGCGGAACAGCATGCCTCTGAGAGACTGCTAACGACTACACCGGCACCAGAGACAAAACTAAAAGTACCCCATGATGCCTTTAAAAAGTTTATGGAAGCAGAGGAAGAGATCGATAGCTTCCTGCAAGATTTTGAACGGCAATGCAAGCTGTACCAGGTACCCCAGACAGACTGGGTACGGATCTTAGCTGGTAAGCTGTCAGGCCGTGCAGCAGAAGCCTACAGAGCCGTGCCAGAGGAGGAAATCGCAAGCTATAGCCGGGTAAAGGAAGTTATTTTGGCAAGGTATGCCATCACCCCAGAAGCATACAGGAGACGCTTCCGGGACACAAAGAAACAGGAGAAGGACTCCCACACCGAATGGGCTTGCCGAATGCAGAGGGCAGCCCTAGCTTGGCTGCAAGCCAGTCAGGCAACCACAGCAGACGCGATCACCCAGCTGATTTTACTGGAGCAATTCTTTAATGGACTAAACCCAGAGGTACAGGAGTGGGTAAGGGATCGCAAACCTACCACTCTCTCGGAAGCGGCCAGGCAAGCTGATGAATATCAAGATGCCCGCCGGCCATCACAGACTAGCTTCCGACCAAGCACTAGACCACTGAACCATAACCCAGGGCCCCCAGCTACACAACGACCCGGGCTAATCCCTAACTCCCCTGCAAATCGATACCTCGGGCGCAAGGGAGTGCAGTGCTATTCATGCAAGCAATTTGGGCACTATCAGAGAGACTGCACTCAGAACCAGGACCAAGCTGCATGGATTCGACCAGGGCCACCCCCTCCAGCACGGGCTGCCGCTCATTGCTATCACACGGAAGCGGCCCCGGTCAACCGAGGAGCAGGAGAATTGGAGGAACACTGGAGTATCCTACACGAGGCTGACCCAGTACAGGCGGCTACCGACAACAGGCAACACCATCGCCAGTCAGTACAGCTGAACGGGAAGACTGCTCAAGGTCTACGAGATTCCGGCGCCACCCTCACACTGGTCAAACGTCACCTGGTTTCAGAGGCCCACCACACCGGGAGTTCCGTAGTTGTGCGGGTTGCAGGGGGAGCAGTACACAGGCTACCCACGGCAAGAGTACACCTGAACTGGGGTGCCGGCTCCGGATTAATTAAGGTGGGGTTGATCCAGGAACTTCCCGCTGATGTCCTGCTGGGGAACGATCTTGGCCAGTTGACTTCTGCTTTTGCATCAGCCCCGGTTACCAACGAGATCTACCCCGTTACCACCCGGTCCCCGGCCCCCACCACGGAAAACAGCGCATCCTCTGAGACTCGGATGCTTCAATGTTTGGATTGGGCGCGGTATTGAGCCAGGTTGGAGCAGATGGCGGAGAACACCCCGTAGTTTACTTGAGCAGGAAGCTTCTCCCCAGGGAAGTGAGCTACGCCGCCATAGAAAAAGAATGCCTGGCTGTGGTGTGGGCCCTAAAGAAGCTTCAGCCCTACTTGTACGGACAACAGTTCACCCTACTCACAGACCACAACCCGTTGGTATGGCTAAATCGAGTGGCAGGGGACAATGCCCGGTTGTTGCGCTGGAGTCTGGCGTTACAACCGTATGACTTTACTATCCACTACCGCCCCGGGAAACAGAACGGCAATGCTGACTGATTATCGTGGCAAACTGAACTGGAAAAGTGATCCGTGAGTACTCCCCGGACATCCCCAAGCCGATCCGTTAAGGATCAGACTGTGTATGCCGGCTTGTGGGTAAGGGGGAGCAGTGTAGCAAAATGCTGAAACTGAGAATATGGTTTGGATCACTTCAGAGGTGACAGCAAAGATCCATTCCAGGAAATGTAGAGACAGAACGTCTACTGATGTCTGAATAAGTAAATTGGGTTAATTGGGGGTCTGAGGTAGCGTTCCATTCATCTATTGTCAGTATGTTAATGACCATCTATTATCTGCTACGGGATGTAATTACACTCCTAGTAATGTGTCTGGCACGGTTTCATTGTTATGGGTAAATATGCAGAGACCAACGTCTCACACATCCCAGGTAATTAAATCGCTGTCATCTGTTAATTGTTGAAGGGAATGCCCCTGTAAAATGAGTTAAGAAAACCCTTGCATGGGAAATGATATAAAAAGCCAGCCTGGGCAAAATAAAGCGTTGATTTACTCCCAGAACTGTGTGTCGTCCAGTTACTGGGGGGGTAACAGGTTGCCTTGGATAAGTCAGTACTTCCTCAGCTTCAAGGATTTCCCAGCGGACTTTGGAGTCCGCAACAGGGTGGAGCCCCGCTTTAAAAAAGCAGCATTTTTGCTTGCACATGATTGGATGATGGAAGTCAACAGAGCTTCTGCTCATTTACTTAGCTCTGGAACAACTACACTTTGCTAAGTGTTGTCTTTTCCCCTTTAGTAAATCAACCCCTATGTGCTTTACTTGATTTTGACCTCTTTATTTTTATTTTGTGCATTGCTTACTTACTCCTGACTCCTGGACTCTGTGCTACCCAACCCTGACCCCTTCACTCTGTGCATTATGCATTCTTGACCCAGAGAAAGTGTGATCAGGTTTTATTTAACCATATCCCTTTAAGCCCTTCTTGCTCTTAACACAATCTGGCTGTATGTACCAATTGGCTATTAGCCCCACCCTTGTTCCACCCATTAAATGTAGGTCTAGTCAGTAGGGTGGCTTCAGATTTCATTTTGAAAATCTGGCCACCTTACCAAAGAATGGTGTTCCATTGCCGTGGGAGGAAATTAGGGCTTTCCATCCCATCACTGATAGATATTGGTTGGTACATGGTGGGACTTTATGTGAAGCACACAACAGCAAAAGAGACGTCAAGTGACCTGGAAATAATGTTTATTTATGTTGTATAATTTCATATAAAAAATATTTATGGGCATATAACCTCTAAAATATTGCGGGCACATAACGTTATGTGCCCACAATATTTTAGAGGTTATATGCCCATAAATATTTTTTAAATGAAATTATACAACATAAATAAACATTATTTCCGGGTCACTTGATGTCTCTTTTGTTGTCGTGTGCTTCACCTAAAGTCCCACCATGTGCTTCTTCCTTTTTAATCGATTACAGGGATGGAGGTGGCTATCCCTTTGATTCCCGCCTCATTTAAAGTCCCACAAACACTCTTTTCCCTTATATGATAGATATTGGTGTTGTGGTATTAGTCTTTAGTAATTACATTTAGGTTTATTATAAGGTGAGTAAACAGTATAGAGGTGTAGCGTAAAAAAAATGTAAAAAATCGAATTTCTTCATCAATTTAGACCAATATGTATTCTGCTACATGATTTTGGTAAAAAAAAAATCCCAATAGGCGTATAAAAGGATATATTGATTGGTATGCACAAAAGTTATAGTGTCTACAAACTATGTAATATATTTATGTTTTTTTTT
Organism: Rana muscosa; assembly: GCA_029206835.1. Lineage (NCBI taxonomy): Eukaryota > Metazoa > Chordata > Amphibia > Anura > Ranidae > Rana > Rana muscosa. The sequence goes on along the minus strand of CM055116.1, from coordinate 56,658,620 downwards.
TTACTAGTAATGGTGGCGATCAGCGATTTTTAGCGGGACTTCAACATTGTGGCGGACAAATCTGACACTAAGTGACACTTTTTGGGGACCAGTGACACCAATACAGTGATCAGTGCTAAAAACTATGCATTGTCACTGTACTAATGACACTGGCAGGGAAGGGGTTAATGTCAGGGGCAATCAAACAGTTAAATGTGTTCCCTGGGAGTGTTTGCTAACTGTGGGGGTTGTGCTTTGACTAAAGGAAGACAGAGATCTGTGTTCCTGCTTAGCAGAAACACAAGATCTCCATCTCCCCCCTCTCACAGAACGGCAGTCTGCCTTGTTTACATAGGCAGACCGCTGTTCTGTCTGCTTCGCGAACGTTCGACGAGTCCTGGTGGACATCTGGTCCCCTTGACCCGCTGATTAGCTCCCGCCGTGTCGCGATAAAAAAAAAAAACATACAGGTAAGGTACGTGATTTTGTGACGAAGGCATGCATGCCACAGTATATGTGCGAGGGGCAGTCCAGAAGCGGATACATACAAAATCAGCAATCTTTTATTATAATAATAATAAGATTATATTATATATAATATAATATTATATTTACTGCTGATATATAATATTGGGGAATGGCACACAAGACTGTTGCTTATATCATTTACTTCTGATATCACACACTGGTCCGTCTTCTCTCATCTAGATCATCAATCCAGTATCCAATATTTGTCCATGACCATACTATAATAAATATGTACATGATGCCATAATGCAGGCAATTCCGAATATGATTGCTGCAGACTGTGTAAAATACTGTTTATGAAAAAGAAAAAGAAAAAACTCCCAAGGGCTTATGAGCAGCTTACAAGAAGCAAATATACTTGTTATGTATTAAGAATATGCGTTATTCTTCTAATTAATATAAAAGTCACTAAAAACAGCAACAACAGCAAAAAATCTAAAAATAAAGGACAACAAGAGCTCTGGTGTACATGAAAATGTGCATAATGGATGTCCAAAATGACACAAATATATTACAATACACAAAAAAATACATTATATATATATATATATATATATATATATATAATGTGTGAATGTTATTGCTAAGGAATACCCCAATGCGTTTCAATCATAATTTTGTTTTGCGAACTTCTTCAGGGGGATATGGACATCTATAACATATCAACAACACATAATATTAGTAATATCATTTTAGAGGAGGACACACCTACAGGTATCCAAAGTGTCAGTGAGTCCTACCTTCAAATAGAAGAGGTATTGGATGGCGCCAGAGGAAAAATAATAGAAAATAATTAAAAAATGCAAGACATCACACCAGGATGTTCTCACGTTGGTCAGCCATCAAAGGGAGTGGGCGAGGAGTCCAATTTGGCCTGCAAGAGGTCACAATTTCATTAGGTGTGTAAGGGTGGGAGAAGGCACAGGTGTGCATGCAATATGTATAATGGCTGTAGATTTTATACAGCCACTGTTGCATTGTCCAAAAATCTTAATGTGTCTATAGTACTGGCACAAATCCTATAGATTTTTACCAAATAGATTTATCTTACAAGTTCTATGTGTCACCTGGAGGATATATCATTTCCTCCAAGTGTGTGCATTAATGAATATTCACGGCATACATGTAAAGGAGGATCTGTATTATAGAGTAAAACATTTACCTTATTTTACTATATGTGGGTCCCAGTGGAGATGTATTTATCTATCCAATATTTGCCTTTGCTTGTGGAATTCGTGTCATGGAATGACCAGCAGATTAAATATTTGTCACAAGATTAATAATGTCACAGGTTCCTCACTGTTGTGGCACCCATATGCTGCATTAGGAGAAACGTTTATATTTACCATGACATGTATACATATGTACATAAGACAATTGATTAATAGGGCTGGGACATCCGTTCCAAGCCCAAAGGGTCAACAGACCATATTTCAAGATATGTGAGAAGATAGTGTTTGATGAATAGCTACTTACTGGTAACCGACTGTCGCCACTCAATCCTATCCTGCAGCTGTCCAGTGTGTTGTGTCTGCATGAGGATGAGGTATGGACTGTGTGTGCTATTTGAATAGAAGCCTCCTAATTACCCTGACCCGTAACACCTGTGTGTGTGGTCTGGGTATTAGCAGGCGCACCATTGTGTCAACTCCTCACCTCTGCAACGAGAAGATTCCTCTCAGAGTCAGAAAGCCAACCCAGAGGTCATGTGTGCAGAGCCAAACGTTTCCGGCAAGGAGGAAGTGTACAGTGTAGTGTAAAATCTAGTGAATTCAGTTAGGATGCCCTCCTGTGAGGTGGCCGTTAAACCAACTGCTGTGAGGATTTCGGAGACTACTGCAATGGGTCTATCTTTCTGCGCCAGTAGCTTCAGTAGCGCCAGTAATCTGCTGTTTTTGTCCCCATACTCAAAATACTCCTGTCTACCAGATTGTATGCCAAGTCTAGTGACCTCAGAGACATGGAGAGGAGAGATGAGGAGAGATGATCAAATATTGGGGCAGTGGGTGATGCGGAATACTGACCCAAAGCTCCATCAACCTTGCGTTGCAGTGAGCAGACCACATCACCGTGCTCTGCCTTCACAGCAGCCACAGCAGAAATGTACTGTCCCCTGCTGTGAGCCTTGAATGCATCCCAAGTCACCTCCGGGGAGGCCGAATCTGCATTTAGTGCCCAATATTCCTGCAATCGCGGGGGAATTCTGTCATGAACCGACTCGTTGTTAATCCAGTGGGGTTGTAACCCCCAAAGGGCTCGGTTGCACGATTTTGGAGTCCTAATGGTCAATTTTAGCGGATTATGATTTGAAAGGCCAGAGGGACGATAACATGCCTCTAGGATCTCGCTGAGGAGGGCTGCATTTTCAAATGCCAGGTCTATACGTGATGAGGACTTAAAGGTGGTAGAGAAGCAGAAGTAAGTTCTGTCTTGAGGATCCAACCATCTCCATACCTCTGTAAAGTCCGTGGCATGTGCCCAGGTGCCCAGATCTGGATTGAAATTAGTTTGGGGTGAGGGAGGGCCTATCCAAGTCTCATGATAGGGTGGCTTTGAAGTCACACATGGACAGAATTTGGGCAGGGCAATGTGGAGCCAACCTCTCATACAATGAGTAGAGGGACTGCACCTGACTAGGAAGAGGCAAGTAAACATTGACGATAATATATTTCCTATTGTATATGGTCAACACCAACATGACATATTTCCCATGGGGGTCTAGATGGACATCCAAATTTATACACGTCATTCGTTTGCTGATTAGGCAATGAACAGACAAAAACAGTCTGGCGCCAGGAAACAGGGACATCTATTGCACTAAGAACCTTGTGAATGTCCTGCAAGAGCCCAAAAGAGCAGCTGTGTGGATGAGTACACCAGGAGGGGTGTGAAGTAAAAACATTCAGGAGCAACCACAATTGAAAGCGCTGATCGGGACAGTCTTGAAAGGACAAACAGTCGAACAGTTAAAACGTTCAATGAGATAAAAGCATGTGTCAATTTAATATAACATACGATTGGATGAAAAATTATCTAGATGGAACAACTGCAAAGCGTGCTCCTCACTGTGACAGTACCTCTCCCTTTCAGAAGCCGAAAAGCTGGTTCATGCCTTTGTCTCCTCCAGACTGGACTACTGTAACGCACTTCTCATTGGGATTCCTAGAAAGAGTCTGCAGAGGCTTCAGTACATCCAAAACTCTGCAGCAAGGATCCTGATGAGAGTGCGGAAACATGAGCACATTACCCCCATTCTTCACTCACTCCACTGGCTTCCTGTTTCCAGCAGGATTGAGTAAAAGATTTCCCTCCTTACACATCAATGTATCCATGGACATGCCCCCCCCCCATCTCAAAGAACTTCTCAAATTACAAAACACAAAATATTCCCCCCGTTCCACGGACTCAAACCTTCTACATGTAGCACTACCCCCGTAGGAGCTGCTGATTATATTTTTGGGTCATGCCGTTACCTGTCTGTTCCACCGTATCCGTCATAGGGGTTCCATTGAAGAGTTTCTCACAGATGTCATCACCAACACATAGTCTCTTTTCCAATGGTTTTATAAAACAAAATGTCATTTAGAGGGATGAAGGATTAGGGGAGATTCAGGTACCTTGCTTGTGGATCAAGGGTACTTCCTACTCCAGAGGACAAACAGTCTCCACACTGGATATAGCAACCACCGGATAGGCCTCTCTCACTGACCTAGCAGCCGGTGCGGTGCTCGGCCAAAAGTCTCTGCCACAAACTTGAAGAACACAAATAGTCTCTGCCACAGACTTGAAGAATAGACATAGTCTAAGTACAGTCACACAGTACCAGTTTCTTTCAGCCGATCCGGCAATACTGTGAGGTAGATATGTAGGGATGCATCCTCCAATTGAGTCTCCAGGCTCTTTCCGAGGCACCAGCCTTTTTGCTCGGTCCTCTCCTGGGAAAAGTCCTCCCCTGGTTTCTTCAATAGCTCGGCTTCTTCCCACAGGCAAGACAGCAAGGGCCACCCCTGATTAGTAGGCCCCAGAACTCCTGGGCCTACTTCCAGTAATGAGGCCTCGGGCCAGCCGGCCCAAGGCGAGAAACTGCCACGGCACACCTTAGGCCATGAGGGTCATCAGGTCAGAGCTCCCAGAAAACGGTGTCTGTCCCTTAAGTACCCTCCCCCCAGAATGCACAGCGGGGAGACCAATCCCACTGAGCTGCTTCTGGGCAAGAGGTACCCAATACATCCAGCCTGCTGCATTTATGACCTTGACCTGTGGGGACAGCGACACCCACTGTCAAGTGGAAATAATGCGCAACCCAAATGGACTGGAACAGAAACCAGCAAAATACACAATTATTCTGAGCTAAATTACAGCTCAGACAACTAAATTTACAACTAGCGCCTACCCAATAGAAGCAGGGCGCTACATACATATACCCAGGGCCTTTTGTGCAGCTGCCCCACGTCTGTGGAATGCCCTACCTGACACGCTGAGGGCTCCTCAAACAATTGACTGTTTTAAAAAAGGTCTTAAGACATTTCTTTTTTTTTGGCAAAGCTTTTTGCCCCTTTTAGATGTTTATAAACTGTATAAATGGCTCATTTTTTGTTTTTTGTTTTTAACCTGTAGCACTTTGAGATCTTTTTGATGAAAAGGGCATTATAAATAAAATGTATTATTATTATTATTAGTACCTTAAGCAACAGTCGGTGGTGGACTGAAGAGGGAAGCCAGTGTGTGCAGAGCTGGATGGACAGTGTGGAGCCTTGATAGGATCCCCAATGATGTGTAGCGGAATGATGCGGCAGCCAGGAAGCAAAGGGGGGACCAAGAGGCAGCCAGAGCAGCCACTGTCAGGAAAGGGTTCACCCACTGGTGGTGCTGTTGGTCCTATGGATTGCAGTACTAGTGTCCACCAGCAGGTGTCTTTTTGCAGCCAGCATCTATGGTGGAGGATCTCACCTGCTGGTGATACTGTCTAATCCATGGGCCGTAGTATCGGCGTCCACCAGCGGCTGTATTCCGGCAGTGTGGGGCAGGCAGCACTTCCTCCACTCAGCTGTTACATGAGGACAATCACTGCAGTCCTATAAATACCCGGTGAGCCCTCACATGCTCGCCTTGGTATCTCTCTCCCTGACCTTGAGCCTGCGATCCTGACTTTGAGCCTGTATCTGACCTGACCTGACCTGACCTGATCTGATCCCTATCCCGAGCCCTTCCTGGACCTGTCCCTCCTGTTTCCTGATTACCTTGGATCCCTGCCCTGCAGCTTATCCAGCCGTCCTCTCCCTGTCTCTGTTTTATCTCCCTGTGAATGACCTCGGCCTGGCTTGTTTACGATTCCGGTATCTCCCCTTTATTTGTATATACTATTTGTTGTTGATTGTGCACGGGTTGTTTTTACTTGTTTGTCGCCTTTTTAATAAACACCTTTTTTTCACTTGCATGCGTTTTGGGTCTCCTCTGTGTAGTCACACAGTCTGGTCTACTAGATTCCCTGACAGCCACCGACCAGAGCTAGTGGATGGGAACACCCGAACGCGACGTCATACGCTCGAGGAACGCAGGTCCAAAACAAAGCTTGGAGCACAACAGGTGGAGAGCAAGCTGAGAAGAGTAGAGAGGGAAGATAGCTGTCATCTTGACTACGTCTATCGGGCGTGGCCCTTCTTCAGGTCATCACGCGTAGTCAAGATGACAGCTATCTTCCCTCTCTACTGTCCTCAGCTTGCTCTCCACCTGTTGTGCTCCAAGCTTCGTGCCATTGCTTCAGTGCGCATGTGCTGATCACATCGGCACATGCAGATACAATGGATATCACCTGAACCATGCAGGTTTAGGAGATATCTGGGGTAGCTACAGGTAAGCCTTATTATAGGCTTACCTGTAGCAAAAAGTGGTTGTAAAGGGTTTACAACCACTTTAAGTGGGTCTCTTGTAGCAATACTATGTGGGGAGTGTGCATTTTCAAATATTGAAACAGCAGCGCCCGCTTGTACTTGGAATTGAGCCCCCAGATATTCCATGAAAAAATAGTCAAGGACTCTTTAACGGAATTGGCCATCATGGAACACCAGGGGGGCACAGGACTAGAATGAGGTCAGCAAGCCACTCTGCATTAAGGTTATCATTTATAAGAGCATTGTCTGTGTGAGTCTTTAGCGTAAAGCATGTTTGAGCAACAGTATATACATGTAGATCTTTGAAACATATACCCTCCTCTCCCCCAAATACATAACTGCCTACCTTGACACCATGAAAACCAAACTCAGTGGCCAAAAAGAAAAAAAATCTGATGCAGGATTTGTTTCCATAACTTGTCAACCAGGTGAAAACTTCAGGCCACTGGGACCCCACGAAGCCTTGCACACAGGGCTGGTGCAGATGAAGCACACCCCAGGGAAACTTCTGACTTTACCTGGGTGAGTTCCAGACGCAAGGCGGGTGAGGGAAAACTGGGTCACTTCAGCAGTGTGCTGTGCAGACGAGGTGCTCCAGAGAAGCCTGTATGGGGACACAAAAAAAAGAAGAAAAGTTATTGCACATTTTTTTTTTGTGTCCACATACAGGCTTCTCCGTTTCCTGTCTTGGTGATGTGGGCGAGGTTCTTTCCTCTTTTGTCTCCTGGCACGGAAGGCGGAAGGCGGAGGGAGGGCTTTACAGTCTGTCCCTCCCATATCATCTCCGGCACCAGCTGGGGATTCCTTACTGCGTCAGCGGCGTTCTGTGGCCGACTCCAGGCGCCGATGTTCGTCAGGCGCCTGCCCACACGGCCACACTCAGGTGGCGGGGCGCATGCGTGTGACGTCAAGGCGACGGACAGGTTGCCATGGAGCCCGCGCCCTTGGCCGGGATTCTCCCAGAATGCCGAGGAGGCCACACAGCTGGCCCTTGATTAATTTCATGGCTGGGAGGATGTGCAATTAGAGGTGGGGAGTTGACACATTGGTGCACCTGCTAATACACAGGTGTTATGGGTTAGTGTAATTAGGAGGCTTCTATTCAAATAGCACACTTAGTCCATACCTCATCCTCATGCAGACGCAACACACTGGACAGCTGCAGGATAGGGTTGAGTGGCGACAGTCGGTTCCCAGTAAGTAGCTATTCATCAAACACTATCTTCTCACGTATCTTGAAATATGGTCTGTTGACCCTTTGGGCTTGGAACGGATGTCCCAGCCCTATTAATCAATTGTCTTATGTACATATGTATACATGTCATGGTAAATATAAACATTTCTCCTAATGCAGCATATGGGTGCTACAACAGTGAGGAACCTGTGACATTATTAATCTTTTGACAAATATTTAATCTGCTGGTCATTCCATGACACACTTTTCCCAAGCAAAGGCAAATATTGGATAGATAAATACATCTCCAAAAACTCTTAGACAACCTATTATCTTCTATTCAACTCCCCTCCCTTTCCACTGCTCAACAAGAAGCCCTAGATAAACCTATCACAAATTTGGAAGTCCAAACAGCAATAAAAACTTTAAAACGACACAAACGCTCAGGCCCTGATGGTTTCTCAGCCACCTATTATAAATGCTTACCCTACTCTCCCCACTTATGGTTGACGCCTTCAATTCTCTCCTACAAGGATGTTCCTTTCGCACAGAATCCTTATTAGCATCTATATCCCTGATCCCTAAACCAAACGCTGACTACACATCATGGACCAATTATAGACCAATCTCTATACTCAAGCTAGATATTAAAATATTAGCTAAGATCCTCTCTAACCGACTTAACCCAATCATAGGAACCCTGATCCACAAAGATCAAACTGGATTCATTCCTTCTAGACAAACAGGGGACAACATTCGTCGTTCTACCCTCCTAGCCCATATAGCTCGAACCCGCCGTATCCCTGCCTGCTTCCTCTCCATTGACATACAAAAGGCATTTGATTCATTGTCTTGATCTTATCTTACCGTCATTATTTACAGATGGGGATTCGGAGCGCAGTTCCTGAAATGGATCTCCTCTCTCTATCAAAATCCGAAAGCATATGTATCCTACTCGGGATTCCGCTCTGACCCCTTCAATATTGAAAGAGGAACTGGGCAGGGATGCCCCCTATCCCCTCTTCTCTTTGCCTTGGCAATTGAACCCCTGGCCCAACTCATACTATCCAATGCAAATATTAAAGGCCTTAAACTAGGTGGTCATCAACATAAATTATGCATGTTTGCCGACGATGTCTTGATATTCCTAACCTCACTCCTAATATAAGCTCCAAACCTCATTGACACCCTTACTAAATTTGGTTTAATATCTGCCCTCAAATTGAATTCTCATAAATCTAAAGCCCTAAATATTTCACTGCCATCCGACTTACAGTCACAATTACAAGACTCCCTCCCATTTACATGGTTGACAACGTATATTACCTACTTAGGAATCACATTCACGGCAAATCCAGCAAACTTATACACTGCAAATTATTCACCCATGCTGACTCAACTTTCCGCCCTAATGAAAAAATGGTCTTCCTTACCATTAGCTTGGATGGGTAGAATCACAGTGGTTAAGATGTCAATATTGCCTAAGATCCTATACCTTTTCAGAGTGCTCCCAATACCGGTCCCTGCATACTTTCTACGCATCCCTCAACGCAAAACTGCCCAATTCATTTGGGGCAAACTTAAACCCTGTCTACCACAACCTACCCTGTATATGCCTCGAATCTGCGGAGGTCTGAGTGTTCCAAATTTCTCAAAATACTATTACACCTTCCAATTAGTGCAATTACCCAAATACCACGGCACCAAAGAAATCCCTCTTGATTGTGACCCGCTTTCCACTTCAAACCTCTTATGGCTTACACCAACTCAGCGTCGCACAATCACAAACCCAGTCACTAAACATAGCCTCTCAATTAGGGATAGGCTTAGAACCCGTTTAAGTCTCCAATCTCAACACAATCCTCTCCTCTCTTTTCTGAATAATCCCTCTTTCTACCCTACTTGGACTTCTCCATCCTCCTTCTCCGCATGTTTAAATGCAGGTCTTACACGAGCCCATCACTTCTATAAAACCGATAATATCACACCTTTTCTGGCACTTTGCAAAACCCACAACATACCACACAATGAAACTTTTAGATATTTACCAGATGTGTCCCAAAATTTTTCCACAAATTTGACAACTCCAGATTGCACTATCTTTGAACGAACTTGTATTTCAGACACCCACAGACGTGGACTCATCTCAGATTTGTACGCTCAACTACTTTCACACACAACCTCTTCCCCCCCATCCTATACTACTAAATGGGGGAATGATTTAAACCTCCAACCAGACACATTAGATTGGGCTCAAATCTGGCAAGCTACAAAATCAGCTACTCCAAACATAGTAGCCCTTGAAACGAATTACAAAGTACTTACCAGATGGTACCTAGTTCCTGCAAGAATATCAAAATTCCTCCCCCAATTCCCTCCCCACTGCTTCCGAGGCTGTTGTGACACAGGTACGCATCTACACATTTCGTGGGCCTGTCCCATAGTCCAGACCTTTTGGTGAAAAATATTTAACATTCTCTCTACCGTGTCCGAAACCTTCTTGCTACTTGACCCAACGTTGGCTCTCCTAAATAATAAACCACAAAACATAACACAACGTCAATTCAAACTCCTACTATATGTTACCACTGCAGCAAAACAATCAATAGCGAAAGCCTGGAAATCATCCACGCTTTGTGTTGTGTCGGTTAAACAACGTGTAACACAGGCAATAATCCATGCCAAAATGGAGGCAATCATACTTGATAAACTTTCTAAATTTGAAACACTATGGCTTCCATGGATAACACACCATCTACCACCAGGACTTGATTGCTCACTTCTTTTACCCTGAAGATACTTACCACCCTCCCCAGCATTGATGCTATATGATCCTGGGTAAAGTTGAACCATTGACCCCCTTTGGAGACCCCTCCTTCCCTCCAACTTCCCTTCATGTCCCGATCCTTCCCTCCCACCTATTATACTTTTGCTCTCAACAGCGGCGTTGCTAGGCGGGTGCGGGGGTGCGGGCACCACTAACACCGCCCGCTGCCCTGATTAGCTGTGCCTCGCTCCGCTGTGTCCCTCAGCGGAGCGGACCGAAGCCCCACCTCCCCTCCTCTCTGTTTACATCCACAGAGGAAGGAGGAGCCTGCGCTCGAGGGACACACACCGCTGTGTGTATCTGAAGACGTTCAGCGCTGTTCTGAGGTCTGTAAGTGGGGGCATCAATACTGATGGGGGAATCTGCACTGGGGGGGGTCTGTACTACTGAGGGGGATCTTCACTGCTGGGGGGTCTGTACTGCTGGGGGGTCTGCACTGAGGGGGGTCTGCACTGAGGGGGGTGGTCTGTAATGCTGGGGGGGGTGTCTGTACTGAGGGGGATGGTCTGCACTGGGGGGTCTGTACTGCTGGGGGGTGTCTGTACTGCTGTGGGGTCCTGCACTGAGGGGGGTCTGTAATGCTAAGGGGGTCTGCACTAGGTGGATGTCTGCACTGAGGGGGTGTCTGCACTAGGGGGGTCTGTAATGCTGGGGGTAGTCTGTACTGAGCGGGATGGTCTGCACTGGTGGGTCTGTACTGCTGGGGGGTGTCTGTACTGCTGTGGGGTCCTGCACTGAGGGGGGTCTGTAATGCTGGGGGGGTCTGCACTAGGGGGGTCTGCACTGAGGGGGGTCTGTAATGCTGGGGGAGTCTGCACTGAGGGGGGTGGTCTGCACTGGGGGGTCTGTACTGCTGGAGGGTCTGCACTGGGAGGTGTCTGTACTACTGGGGGGTCCTGCACTGAGGGGGGGGTCTGTAATTCTGGGGGTGCCTGCACTAGGGGGGTGTCTGTACTGACGGGGGTCTGCACTGGGGGGGTCTGCACTGAGAGGGGTGGTCTGCACTGGGGGGGTCTGCACTGAGGGGGTCTGTACTGCTGGGGGATCTGCACTGGGGGGTGTCTGTACTGATGGGGGACTGCACTGGGGGGTCTGCACTGAGGGGGGTCTACACCGAGGAGGGGTCTGTACTGAGGGGGTCTGCACTGAGGGGGGGTGTCTGTACTGCTGAGGGGGTCTGCACTGAGGGGGGGTGTCTGTACTGCTGGGGGGGTCTGCACTTAGGTGGGGGGTGTCTGTACTGATGGGGGGTCTGCACTTAGGTGGGGGGTGTCTGTACTGATGGGGGGGGTCGGCACTGATGGAGGGGTCGGCACTGATGGAGGGGTCGGCACTGATGGAGGGGTCTACACTGATGGAGGGCTCGGCACTGATGGAGGGCTCGGCACTGATGGAAGGCTCGGCACTGATGGAAGGCTCGGCACTGATGGAGGGGTCTTTACTGAGGGGGGAGGTCTATACTGAGGTAGGGGGTCTGTAGTTAGTGGAGGGGGTCTGAACTGAGGGAGGGGGATCTATACTGCGGGAAGGGGGTCTGTACTGAGGGGGGACTATAGTTGGTGGGGGGGGTGACACCTTTTTGTTTTCGCACCGGGTGACACCAACCCTAGTGACGCCACTGGCTCTCAATACTTATAAGACTAGGGACCTATTATTATTATATATTATATTATATTAAACTACCGATTAGAAAATCACACATTTATAGATTATAGATAAACCTACAATGGGTGCACTTGGGATGATTGGGACCATTGTTCATTTATCCAGGATAAGCCAAGCCACATAGCCGGATTTTTGCCCCCGGTTAGATGAATACCCAGCTATCCCAGTAATGACCAACTTATTAAATACCGGGTAACTTTTTATTCCTCAACTCTATATATAAGATATATTATTATTTCCTTTGTTCGAACCCTACTCTGTTAATTATTTGTGACGATCATAGTCTGCAGATATATGTAGCAGAATACAGTGGAACCTCAGATTGCGAGTAACGCGGTTAACGAGCGTTTCGCAATACGAGCACTGTATTTCTAAAAATCCTAACTCGGTTTGCGAGTGTTATCTTGCAAAACGAGCAGGATTCAAAGCGGTGTGCAGTACCGCTTTTGGCTGCGATCGGCGCCGTTCGGAAATGCACGGAAAGGCCCGAGGACAGTCCGTCTGACCTCGGCAAACCTCGGAAAGGCTCGTGAACGGAGTCTTCCTGAGGTTTGCCGAGGTCAACCGAACTGTCCTCGGGCCTTTCCGGACGTTTCCGAGGCTCTCTGGCGCCTCCCGCCTCTGGCCGCATGCCGTATTGCATGCCATTAAAGTCAATGCGGAACAAATTATTTTCGTTTCCATTGACTTCAATGGGGAAACTCGCTTTGATATGCGAGTACTTTGGATTACGAACATTCTCCTGGAACGGATTATGCTCGTAACCCAAGATTCCACTGTATATGTTATCTTACACAACTTAATGTAATGACATAATACTTTTGTTTTACCTAAATTGACCATTGAGAAGTTTCTCCATTCACGTTTGCTTACCTTATGTTATTTCAAAATCTGTACTAATAACATGTACTGTATTAGTCTCAATAAAATATTTGAAAAGAGATAAATACATCTCCACTGGGACCCCCATATAGTAAAATAAGGTAACTATGTTTTACTCTATAATACAGATCCTCCTTTACATGTATGCTGTGAATATTCATTAACCACTTACGGACCTCCCGCCGTCGTTATACGTCGGTACTTTGAAGAGGGATATCGTTGCCAGACAGCTGGCCAGATAGCTGCCATAACCCCGGTATCCTCTTTTTCAGCGGGCGGTTCGCTTTCAGATAAAAGTGGTCTCTGCAGCCGATTCACCGCGAGATCACTTATATTGGCGGTGGGAGGGGTGTTCCCCTACCGCCGTGTGCAGTGCCCTCAGAGCCGTCGGTAGCGGCGGAGGCGATCGGGTCCTGTGTCCTGTTAGGTATGGAGATGAGTGAGGGGAAGATGGCCCCCACCCGTCCCCATACCATTGCAGGGCGGAAGCGACGTCAAAACGTCGCTTCCGCCCATAGCTCTTAAAGAGACTTTTTTTTTTTCAAATTACATTTTATTATTTATTGTTTTATTGCATTTTAGTATAAATATGAGATCTGAGGTCTTCTTGACCCCACATCTCATATTTCACAGGTCCTGTCATGCTTTTTTTCTATTACAAGGGATGTTTACATTCCTTGTAATAGGAATAAAAGTGGCACAATTTATTTTTTTAAAAGAACAGTGTCCAAAATAAAAGGTAAAATAAATAAGATTTTTTTTTTTTAATGCTCCCGTCCCACCAAGCTTGCGTGCAGAAGCCAACGCATACGTGAGCCTCGCCCACATATGAAAACGGTGTTCAAACCACACATGTGAGGTATCCCGGTGTTCGTTAGAGCAAGAGCAATAATTCTAGCCCTAGATCTCCTCTGTTACTACAAATATGCAACCTGTAGAATTTTTGAAACGTTGCCTATGGAGATCCCTTGCTGAAGAATTCATTTGACGTAACGCGTATAGGGGGGAAGGAGTCACAGTGGCTACGTCATCCTGCGAGCATCTTGACGTTTCTATGCATCCTGAGCCCGCACTGCTTAAGTGCTGCGTTCGTGAGTAACGTTTTAAAGTTTTAATGAGCAAATAAACCGTTTTGATAGTCAGAGAGCACTAGATTTTGCCTTTTCTATTCCTATGTGCACCGGACCTCATTGAGGGAATCTGTACTGGCTAGTATCTATCTAATCAGCTGGAGGCAGCACGAAAGGAATAGGAGCTCCATGACCAGTTGATCCATTTATATCCCTGAGAGGGAACCTACTTTTTCTGACCTTCTGGTGAAACAGGGGTCAGAATGTGAGGTGAGCGGCTAGGATATAAAGGTGGAGGAGAGCACTTGCATTTTCAAAATTTAGGCACTAGTGGTGTGTTGTGCATTTTTATGCAGAAGACTCTGAGGACCAGTGGCGGTGCGTCCATAGTGGGCGCAGGAGCGCCGCCCCCTCTCGCTCCTGCGCCCGTCACTCACAACAATACATAGGTTCATGCATTGCATGAACCTATGTATTGTCGCCGCCGCTGCCGCCCACTATTCAGATGGCCAGCCCCCTGTTGAGTGCCGGCCATCTGAATAACAGCGGCTGGTTGGTTTTTAAAATTGTCTATCAGAGCCAGCGGCTCTGATAGGCTTCCCAATTACTGCCTGAGGGCTGTAATCGGCTTCCAAATAGTTAACCAGAGGACGCACGGGGGTGCGTCCCCTGGTTAACACTGACAGGCGTTTCAGCCAATCAGGTTCACCGGGTCTGGTTACCGGTAACCTGATTGGCTGAAGCGACATCGAGGGCGGGAGAAGACATCGAGGACGGAAGAAGGACGGCGCTGACCCGAGGAAGGTAAGTGCGGGGCTGGGGACAAACTGGCTGCATTTGGGGACAAACTGGCTGCATTTGGGGGGAAACTGGCTGCATTTGAGGGGAAACTGGCTGCATTTGGGGACACACTGGCTGTATATGGGGACAAACTGGCTGCATTTGGGGACAAACTAGCTGCATTTGGGGACAAACTAGCTGCATTTGGGGGGACAAACTAGCTGCATTTGGGGGGACAAACTGGCTGCATTTGGGGGGACAAACTGGCTGCATTTGGGGGGAAACTGGCTGTATATGGGAACAAACTGGCTGTATATGGGGACAAACTGGCTGCATTTGGGGGGAAACTGGCTGCATTTGAGGGGGCAAACTGGTGGCGTTTGGGTACAGTGGCTGCGTTTAATGGGCACAGTGGCGGCAATTGATGGTTTTTTTTTTCAGTTTGTTTGGGCCCCCCCAAAAGTTTTGAGCACCAGCCGCCACTGCTGAGGACTATACTTGTGCATTTGGACTCTTAATTTCTTTTTAGTGTGTGGACTTTATTGTTTTGTTTATTGTTCACTATTCCCATTCAGGGAACACCTATTTTTCATTTTTGGTTTACTATTCCCAGTCAGGGAACACGAATATTTGATTGTGCACTCGGTATCTTGCTATATTGCAAGTTAATCACTTATTCTCATTTAAGGATTTATGGGTAGTTATTTTGTATTTAGGTAGCGCAACACTGTTTTGTTTTATATAACGTAACAAATATGAATTTATCCAAAGTTACGAATTATCCGCACTAACTAATGCCGTATCTAAACAAATGGAACGTAACGAACTAATAATAATAAATAACAATAATAATAAAAACGTTTTATTATTATTATTTATTATTAATTCCATTCTATTTGTTTAGATGTGACATTCGTTATTTCGGATAATTCGTAACTTCAGATAAATTCGTATTCGTTACGTTCACTAGCAGCCAAATTTAAAAGGAAATTCCAATACCTATAATTTAATAGTTAGTTATTATTAGTTAGTTAGTTATTCTTTCAAACTTTCTTTTGAATTTTCGAGTTTTCGAATATGAACAAATTTTTCGTAAGTGCACATGTATTCCATTTGTTTAGATCATTAATTTGGATAATTCGTAACTTCGGATAAATTTGTTACGTTCACTAGCAGCCAAATTTGAAAGGAAATTTCAATACCAATAATTTAATAGTTAGTTATTATTAGTTAGTTCGTTAATTGTTTATTCTTTCAAATTTTCGGATTTTCTTTCTTATTATCAAATTTAAAAATTTACGAATTTTCGAATCATAAACGAATGACCCGAAAACCCCCCCCCCAAAAAAACGAATGAAACGAAAACGAATACATTTTTCAGCAGTGCACATGTCTAGTTTCATCCTGAGCCTCCACAGTCCACACCGTGTGGGACAGACAGCCAGGAACTGCACCGACTCCTCTTCTGTTGTGGGTGGGACTGGACTGGAGGAGGGAATGACATCACGTTGAGGTGGGCGGCGTGCAGCGCCTGCGCCCAGCACCTCATTGGCAGACACGGCTACTGTCCTGGGCACACAGTGTCAGCCAGGCCGCAGGGATTGGTGGGGTCTGGCGGGTGGGGTGGCGGCGTCACCACCAATCCTATTTGTGCACAGACAGCGCTGCATCGGATTTCCCCCTCACATCAGAGTGTGCTTTGTCTCCCCCTTACATCTGAGTCCAGAGCATTACCCCTTACATCATGGTTCACAGAGTCCCTCCTTGCATCTGAGTTCTCAGTGTTCCCCCTTACATCAGTGTTCCTGGAGCCCCTTTACATCAAAATCCACCAGAGAAGCCTGTATGGGGACCCAAAAAAAAAAAAAAGAAAATGTTATTGCACATTTCTTTCTTTTGTGTCCCCATACAGGCTTCTCCGGTGGTTTCCTGTCTTGGTGATGTGGGAGAGGTTCTTTCCTCTTATTTCCTGGCACGGAAGGGGGAGGGAGGGCTTTATAGTCTGCCCTCCCATCTCATCTCCGATGTTCTGTCAATATCTCCAACCCATCAGAAACTCCAACCACGTCACTTCCGGTTTATTTAAAGCCTTAGTAATTGGAGATTTTGACGAATTGGTGGTTGGACACAGCACCGACAACCGAATAGAGTCGGGTACAGGAAGACTGAGCTGTTTTGACAGCACAGCGGATAACGAGGACAAAGTTGTCGCCGCCTCGGAGGCGGCCATTTTGTTGGCTAGTATCGGAGCGGAGTAAGAATCTCCGCTTATAATATCCTGAACCGGACTCTATTCAGTTGCCAGTGTTGTGTCCAACCACCAATTCGTCAAAAACTCCAATTACTGCTGGTTTTAAATAAACCGGAAGTTAAGCGGTTGGAGTTTCTGATGGGTTGGAGAACTTGACAGAATACTGGCACCAGCTGGGGATTCCTTACCACGTCAGCGGCGTTCCGTGGCCGAGTCTAGACGGCAACCCTGCGCACACGGCCTGTGTTCTGTCAAATACTCCAACCCGTCAGAAACTCCAACCACGTCACTTCCGGTTTCTTCGAAACATCAGTAATTGGATATTTTTTTCTAATTTCTGTTTGGACACAACACCGGCAACCGAATACAGTCCGGTACTGGATGATTTAGCTATTTTGACAGCACAGCGGCTAACGAAGACAAAGTTGTCGCCGCCATGGAGGCCGCCGTTTTGTTGGCTAGTATCGGTGCAGAGTAACAATCTCCGCTCATAATAGCGTGTACCGGACTCTATTCGGTTTCCTAGTGTTGTGTCCAAACAGGAATTAGTCAAAAACTCCAATTACTTATGGTTTAAAGAAACCAAAGTTAAGTGGTTGGAGTTTCTGAGTTTCTGACGAGTTGGATAATATGACAGAACACCACACCTAGATGGCGGGGCGCATGCGCGTGACGTCACGGTGTCGGACAGATTGCCATGGAGCCGGCGGCCTTGGCTGGGATTCTCCCGGAACGCCGAGGAGGCCACACAGCTGGCCCTTGATTAATTTCATGGCTGGGGGGATGTGCAATTAGAGGTGGGGAGTTGATACATTGGTGCGCCCGCTAATACCCAGACCACACACACAGGTGTTACGGGTCAGGGTAATTAGGAGGCTTCTATTCAAATAGCACACACAGTCCATACCTCATCCTCATGCAGACACAACACACTGGACAGCTGCAGGATAGGATTGAGTGGCGACAGTCGGTTACCAGTAAGTAGCTATTCATCAAACACTATCTTCTCACATATCTTGAAATATGGTCTGTTGACCCTTTGGGCTTGGAACGGATGTCCCAGCCCTAATTATCAATTGTCTTATGTACATATGTATACATGTCATGGTAAACATAAACGTTTCTCCTAATGCAGCATATGGGTGCCACAACAGTGAGGAACCTGTGACATTATTAATCTTGTGACAAATATTTAATCTGCTGGTCATTCCATGACACGAATTCCACAAGCAAAGGCAAATATTGGATAGATAAATACATCTCCACTGGGACCCACATATAGTAAAATAAGGTAAATGTTTTACTCTATAATACAGATCCTCCTTTACATGTATGCCGTGAATATTCATTAATGCACACACTTGGAGGAAATGATATATCCTCCAGGTGACACATAGAACTTGTAAGATACATCTATTTGGTAAAAATCTATAGGATTTGTGCCAGTACTATAGACACATTAAGATTTTTGGACAATGCAACAGTGGCTGTATAAAATCTACAGCCATTATACATATTGCATGCACACCTGTGCCTTCTCCCACCCTTACACACCTAATGAAATTGTGACCTCTTGCAGGCCAAATTGGACTCCTCGCCCACTCCCTTTGATGGCTGACCAACGTGAGAACATCCTGGTGTGATGTCTTGCATTTTTTTTATTATTTTCTATTATTTTTTGCTCTGGCCATCCAATACCTCTTCTATTTGAAGGTAGGACTCACTGACACTTTGGATACCTGTATATATGGGTGTGACTCCCTCCAAAATGATATTACTAATATTATGTGTTGTTGATATGTTATAGATGTCCATATCCCCCTGAAGAAGATCTCAAAACAAAATTATGATTGAAACGCGTTGTGGTATTCCTTAACAATAACATTCACAGATATCTCTATATATTTATCTATATATATTTGTATTTTTTTGTGTAATGTATTATATTCGTGTCACTTTGGGCATCATTATGCAAATTTTCATGTACACCAGAGCTCTTGTTGTTGTCCTTTATTTTTAGATTTTTTGCTGTTGTTGCTGTTTTTAGTGACTTTTAAAATAATTGGAAGACTAAAGCATATTTTTATACATAAGTATATTTACTTCTTGTAAGCTGCGCATAAGCCCTTGGGTATTTTTTCTTTTTATTTTTCATAAATGCTATAGGGCTAGTAGCACCCAGTCCACAAACCAGGGGAGGTGGGTTCCATTTTTTGTGTATAATACTGTTTGTCTATAGCTTGAGCCAGGCAGCAATTATTACAGGCTACATTGACTGTTTGTTACCCTTTCTTCGTTCTCAGTTTCAGATAGACATGTGCAATTAGTTCCGTTTCAAATTATATTTTTGTAACAAATTTCAACAAATTCGTTAATTCGGAAATATCCGAAATAATGAAAACCCATTTAACGAATTATTCCAATTATTCGTAAAATCGAAAATCTGAAAACCCGAAAATTCGAAAATCTAAAATAATAACTAACTATAAGTAACTTACCTATTACTAACTATTAAATTATAGGTATTGAAATTTCCTTTCAAATTTGGCTGTTAGTGAACGTAATGAATACAAATTTATCCGAAGTTACGAATTATCTGAAATAACGAATGCCGTATCTAAATGAATGAAACGTAATAAATTAAATAATAATAAAAACATAAAAACATTTTTAATAATACGAAAAAAATAAATAAAAATACAAATATTTTATTATTATTATTTATTATTAATTTGTTCCATTCCATTTGTTTAGATGCGGCATTCGGTTTTTCGGATAATTCGTAACTTTGGATAAATTCCTATTCGTTACTTTCACTAACAGCCAAATTTGAAAAGAAATTCCAATACCTGTAATTTAATAGTTAGTTATTATTTGTTAGTTAGTTATTCTTTAACATTTTCGGATTTTCATTCTTATTTTCGAATTTTCAAATTTACGAATTTTCGAATCGTAACGAATGACCCAAAAAAAAAAGGAATGAAACGAAAACGAATACATTTTTCGGCAGTGCGCATGTCTAGTTTCAGCCTGAGCCTCCACAGTCCACACCGTGTGGGACAGACAGCCAGGGACTGCACCGGCTCCTCTTCTCTGTTGTGGGTGGGACTGGACTGGAGGAGGGAATGACGTCACATTGAGGTGGGCAGCGTGCAGTGCCCCGTGCCCAGCACCTAATTGGCTGGCACAGCTACTGTCCTGGGCACACAGTGTCAGCCAGGCCACAGGGATTGGTTGGGTCTGGCGGGTGGGGCGGCGGCGTCACAACCAATCCTATTTGTGCACAGGCATCGCTCTCGGACAGACCTTGAGCCCTTCACCCTGCACAGCAGCAATGCACACAGCGAGTGACATTCAGAGTCAGCACAGACACAGGACACGGGCCAGCACTCTTCTGACATGATGATCCATCCGGGCCGGCCTGCACCCTCCCATCTAGACTAGGCTAAGAGGCAGTGCACCCTAGATGGCTGCCTAGTTTGCCTAGCGTGAGTGCCGGAGGATGAAGCTGAACCCAGAGGTCCTGCAGAACTGACTGGAGGGGGGACACCAGGAAGGATCTAATTCTGCCTACTGTGAGTACAGAACTGTGTCTTTGGGGCCTGTCGAGTGAGGGACGCCCCCCCCCCCCCCACTTCAGCTAGAAAAGAGTCAGTGGACGGGTGTCAGTAAAAGGGATGCTAGAGAGTATCTTGAAGATAATTTAGTGCATCAAGTCTGCTGCTAGTGAGAGCAGGAAGACTTAATTCCTCCATACATGTGGCTGTATGGTCAAAGCAGTGTGACTTCTTCTACTAATAATCTGGTGAGGCCAAGTGAGAGTTGTCCTTATCCATTGTGAATAGTTCCAGTTGGAGTATACCCCTATTCTCTTCTCCCATCCAAGTTCCAAAATAAAATACAAAAACACAAATACCCTGGACTGGTCATTGAGTAACGAGCAAGCGGGAGAAGGGTGGGACAAGTGGAAACTCTTAGCAACCAAGTGGAAACTATTAGCGTCCAGCTGCAGGTAAGCAGAGAGAGGCCAAAGAAGTCAACACTCAGCAAACCCTATGGGGACAGTGCTACATAAGGCAAAACTCTGTGGACTCTAATGTAAAAGGGTACTCTGATATAAGGGGGGAACGCTGATGTAATGGGGGAATCTGGTGCAGGGGGCAACTCTGTCGACGCTGATGTAAGGGGCAACTCTGGGGATTTTGATGTAAAGGGGCTGTAGGAACCCTGATGTAAGGGGAAACAGTGAGGACTTAGATGAAAGGAGGGACTCTGTGAACCATGATGTTATGGGTAATGCTCTGGGCTCAGATGTAAGGGGGAGACAAAGCACACTCTGATATAAGGGGGGAATCTGGGAACCCTGATGTATAGGGGAAAATTGGGGACTTTGATGTAAACGGGGAATCCATGGACTTTATACTGGACCCATGGAAGGGGGGAACTCTGGGAAATGTGTACTGGCAAAGAGGGAGCTATGTACTGTATCTTTGCCCCAAAGTGAAAAATTAGGTGGTCACCCCCTCCTTGGTGAACTGGATCAAAGGTAGTAAAAATACTGACATTGTGAAAAAGTATTTAATGTGGTTCATTTTACTATTACTTACCTAACTGGCCCAGCAGGTCCCCTCCAGTGCTGGAATCCAAAGATAGGGACTCGAGGGAGCCTATACACCTTCCCTTTGGATTCTGGCTCTGGAGGGTGCCACTGGGAAGGTATTAGTAAAACTAGGAACATGAAGTAGATTTTTCCTGTATTATAGGGTCAATGTGGGCATAAAATACCAGGTCCGTGTAGTATAATGTCTAGGGTTGCCACCTTTTCTTCAAGCCAAACTGGAACACTTTGGGGGCACAGAGCAATTTTTTTCCCCGTAGTATACACTATAGAATTATAAAAGACCTGGGACACCTGGAACAGTGGGTGTGGCCAAACTGCTCTTGCTGACATCATCCCCAACCCCCTCCTCCCCCCAGAATTGCTGGACTTACCCCCAGACAGCAGCCTGCAGCTCCCAGATGGGAACAAAGTTTTGTGTAACTATCTCAGTTACTTGGGAAGCCACAGCCCAGTCTGAAACCCGGACACATGATTCCAAACCCGGACTATCCGGGTAAATCCTGGACAGGAGGCAACCCTAATAATGTCAGAAGTTCAATTTGTTATAAAATTTGAATTTGCAGATGAATCCCTTATGAATATATCCAACTTGACATGATATACTGATAACAGTGTTTACATTAAACTGCTCTATTTGACACATTAATTTTTTTGGGAAAAGTTTCCATACAAAGCAGAATGTAAACCAAAAATAAGATTAAAAATCAATGGCCCGAAACATAAGTTCGACTCGACATCGGGTGTTCGCCTGTTCGCCGAATAGCGGACATTATGCGGTGTTCGTGGCAAATTCAAAAGCCGTGGAACACCGCTAAAAGTCTATGGGAGTATAACATGAAAAATCAAAAGTGCTAATTTTAAAGGCTTATATGCAAGGTATTGTAATAAAAAGTGTTTGGGGACCCGGGTCC
This sequence comes from Rana muscosa, assembly GCA_029206835.1. Taxonomy (NCBI): domain Eukaryota; kingdom Metazoa; phylum Chordata; class Amphibia; order Anura; family Ranidae; genus Rana; species Rana muscosa. The sequence continues at coordinate 56,636,041 of CM055116.1, read as the reverse complement.
TTCCCCAGGTGACATGTATCAATGCAAAAAAAAGTTTTAAAAACAGCCGTTTTTTCGGGAGCGGTCATTTTAACCACTTCAGCCTCGAACCATTTTGCTGGCCAAAGACCAGACCACATTTTGCGATTCGGCACTGCGTCGCTTTAACTGACAATTGGTCGTGCGATGTGGCTCCCAAAAAAAATTGACATCCTTTTTTTCCCACAAATAGAGCTTTCTTTCGGTGGTAATTTTTTTTTTTAAAAACTATTTTTTTTCTCAGTTTAGGCCGATACGTATTCTTTTGCATATTTTTGGTTAAAAAAAAAGCGTATAGTGATTGGTTTGCGCAAAAGTTATAGCGTCTACTAAATAGGGGATAGAATTCTGAAATTTTTTTTTTTTTTTTTTTTTTTTTTTACTAGTAATGGCGGTTATCTGCGATTTTTGTCAGGACTGCGATATTATGGCGGACACATCGGACACTTTTGACACATTTTTGGGACCATTCACATTTATACAGCGATTAGTGCTATAAAAATGCACTGATTACTGTATAAATGTGACTGGCAGGGAAGGGGTTAACGCTAGGTGGGGAGGAAGGGGTTAAATGTGTGCCCTATGAGTGATTCTTACTGTGGGGGGAGGGGACTGACTGGGGGAGGTGACCGATCTGTGTCCCTATGTACAAGGAACATAGCATCAGTCTCCTCTCCCTGACAGGACGTGGATCTCTGTGTTTACACACAGAGATCCATGTCCTTGTCTGCGTAATGGCCGATCGCGGGTACCTGGCGGACATTGCGGCCGCCAGGCATGCGCATCGGCATCTCAGAGACGTGCCGGGCACATGCCCGCGCCACCAGTGGCACTCGCGCGCCCCCCAGTGGCCGTGGCCGGAGGAGTCAAGGTCGTAAAAAGACGGCCTCCCGGCATTTTAGAGCCACATTGTGGCCGTATATTGTCGTACAGCGGGCGCGAAGCGGTTAAAGTCCTTTATTTTAAAAGTACAGAAATAGAACCAGCGTCCCAATATTTAAAATTATTTCCTTGCAAGGATCTAAAAAAACTCTGTCTACATCAACTGAGACAGTGTGCGCATGCGCAGTGCATAGTCCATTATCCAGTGCTTAGCTGCAGGATATCCTTCACGGTTTTATATATATTTTGCTTTCTAATTTTAGTACACACACCTAGCGCAAGTTTTTTTTGTTTTAAATACCATGCATATGAGACTTTAAAATGAGCACTTTTGATTTTACATGTTCGTGTCCCATAGACTTTAACGGTGTTCGCATGTTCGAACAAATTTTTTGCCTGTTCGCAAGTTCTGGTGCGAACCGAACCGGTGTTCGGCTCATCCTTACTTCTCAATGACAGTCACACATCTTCAAAATGCATGACACAGTAGCATAGCTCTCAACTGTCTATGATTTCGAGGGACTATCCCTGATTTGGAACATTGTCCCTCTGTCCCTCTTTCCCCCTCATTTGTCCCTCATTTTGGTCTGATCCATATAGTTGTATATAAAATGCACCTATTTATCTTTCAAAAAGTGTTTCCCAGAGCTAAACCTTTCATCTGATTTCTAAATTGCTGCATTTGTACATTTTAAAAGCCAATATAAAGGAAGAGTAGTGGTAAAAAAAGTCCTTGTGAATTTAATTAACCTTTTTTTTGGTTAATTCTCCTTTAAGGGTGTGTGGCAGGGGGTGTGTCCTATGCCTACATACATTTGTTAGTAGGTGTCCCTCATTACCATCTCAAAATGTTGGGAGGCTTGCAATAGTGCGTATATATATATATATATATATATATATATATATATATATATATATATATATATATATATATATATATATTATGGTCGGAGCCCTCTGTCCGAAGAGATATGGATCACATAAACACGTCACAAGACTAACAACACAAATAAGACCTGAAGTGTGGCCTGGCCTTTTGTACGGTATGCCAAAGAAAGGGGCCATACCTGAATAGAAGTGATAGATAATTCTGCTGAGAATTGTTGTAGAGGAGTGCCCTAGAAAAGGGAGATATGGGTGGGTGGGTACCGCGCACTACAGCCGACGCTGACCCTCGTGGATGGTCTGTATAAGTACCCCTCGAACTCCTCCCATAATTTCAGGCTAGCATACCAGCCTTCCTATTTATGGTCGGAGCCCTCTGTCCGAAGAGATATGGATCACATAAACACGTCACAAGACTAACAACACAAATAAGACCTGAAGTGTGGCCTGGCCTTTTGTACGGTATGCCAAAGAAAGGGGCCATACCTGAATAGAAGTGATAGATAATTCTGCTGAGAATTGTTGTAGAGGAGTGCCCTAGAAAAGGGAGATATGGGTGGGTGGGTACCGCGCACTACAGCCGACGCTGACCCTCGTGGATGGTCTGTATAAGTACCCCTCGAACTCCTCCCATAATTTCAGGCTAGCATACCAGCCTTCCTATTTATGGTCGGAGCCCTCTGTCCGAAGAGATATGGATCACATAAACACGTCACAAGACTAACAACACAAATAAGACCTGAAGTGTGGCCTGGCCTTTTGTACGGTATGCCAAAGAAAGGGGCCATACCTGAATAGAAGTGATAGATAATTCTGCTGAGAATTGTTGTAGAGGAGTGCCCTAGAAAAGGGAGATATGGGTGGGTGGGTACCGCGCACTACAGCCGACGCTGACCCTCGTGGATGGTCTGTATAAGTACCCCTCGAACTCCTCCCATAATTTCAGGCTAGCATACCAGCCTTCCTATTTATGGTCGGAGCCCTCTGTCCAAAGAGATATGGATCACATAAACACGTCACAAGACTAACAACACAAATAAGACCTGAAGTGTGGCCTGGCCTTTTGTACGGTATGCCAAAGAAAGGGGCCAAAAAGTCACACAAGGTTAGGAAGGAATTGATCTATTATGTCAGGTAAACCATTATAGAGCGAGACTGTTAAAGGCTCGTGATATTTCTGACTGAGGATCGGGGACGTGTCGGGCGAAACACAAGGATTTCCACCTGCCTATCTTCCTTATTGCGTGGTCAGGAACTCTGTTTCGTGATGTTGCTGGGGCTGCTCTAATGCGAAAGCGAGTCCTGAGTAACATCCTGGGTCAAGGCCCGAGATGCTCAGGAGTGTTCTGACGTGGCTGACGAACTGGTTCCCGCTTAGGGGTTCAGTTGGGAAAGGTAGTAGAGGGCTGTCCTCAGATGGCTCGGACAGCAGAGTTTACCAATTACCGTAGAACGGCCATAGCGTTGTGTGTCTGGAAAGGTTTAATGTCTACTCCGGGACCGGGTTGTATCATTTCCGACACCGTCGGGTGTAGGATGAAATGACTTCGGTGGCAAGTCGGGTGGTGCCCGAGTAGTACTCGGCATTTAGGGCTGGTGATAGTAATTCGCCGGCCGTAAAATCGTAAAAGGCTAGGTAAGTGGCTGCTTGAACTACCAGGCTGGGCCATAGACCGAAGGGAGAACGTGAAAGGATAGCAGACATGTCCCGGAGTATGGCGCTGGTCACTGGTAAGCGTTTGGTACTAGAGTGTGGTTGCCGCCACCTGTAGTGTGTTGGCGGATCAGGATGCATTGACGAGGGAGGTAGCACCATGGAGGTGCTATCCGATTCCAGAGTTGGTTGCGACTAATGTGGGACGCGGGACATGGTCGAGTCGGCTCCGGCTTCTGTGAGAGGATGTGGCATGGTCAAGCGGGATAGCGCGTCGGCCGAGGTGTTGCATTGACCGGGGATGTGGACACTGAGGCTACTGAGCTGATGATGTAGGGAAAGTAGCAACAGCCTGCGTGGGAAGGACATGACGGACAACGATTTATTGACCTGCCTTTGTTAACGACTGTGACTGTAGCCTGGTTGTCTGTGGCGAACGTGGCGGTCTGTCCTGCCCGGGGCTGCCCCGTACTTGAGTTGCTGCGACTATGGGGTAGATCTCAAATAGAGAGGAGGACTGACTAAAAGCGGAATTGTGAGCATCTCTGATGGATCGGATCTCCTGAAACCAATGATGGCCAAAAGTTGCAGCGAAGCTTGTGGAAGCTGCTACGTCCGTGATTATCTGAGGTGACGAGGAAAATGCTGATGGGATAAACAAGGGTCTACCTATCCGGTCTCAAGGAATTGGTCCCCCATGGCCAGATCCTGCTACGGAGGCTGCGTCTAGCTTAATGACTTGGTCAGGGTCTTGTGCCTGGGAGAGGAACACTAAGAAGCGTGCGATAAAGGATCGCCCTTGAGAGACGATCCTCATCGTGGTTTGAGCATGCCCAGTAGGGATTGTAGCTGTGGGTTAGTGCACCCTTGCGTGTCGGTGGACGTATGGATGACTGTCCTGATGCGGGTCAATCTACCGAGAGGTGGGCTGGCCCGCATGGCGCGTTTGTCTAGAATGATTACCAGGAAGGAGATGAACTGTGCCGGTCTTTCTACTTTCTTCACGGTTGTGGGCACATCAAGGTTTTAAAGACCTCTCTTGGACTCCTTAGATCTCACAAGAATCCTAAACCATCGGGAGAACTCCTGTGAGGGTATGCTGGAGTTTGACTGGGTAGTTTTGGAATGAGTCAGGCAGTGTAACGAGTCCGGTGTGGAACCCTGTAGTGTCTCCTGTACTAGAAAGGCTGCTAGAGAGGAAGTTGGATGTGAGGAGAGAAAGTCGAGCCGCCCAAAGTGCATGTGGCCTGGTCCAGCTGGACTCTGCTGCTTGGCGCCGCAGGTATTTCTAGGGAGAGCCTTCTGGCACAGGAGGCGGATGTGCAGAAGTTTGCGGTGGGGTAAAAGCAACCCTTGACATTAAGTTGCTGGAGATGGCTGCGCCCCCGGTGCTCAAATTGGACATCCTAGTCTGACTGGGAGGACTGGTTACATCTCTAAGGCTTCCAGAGGCTACCACGAACTTGTCGCTTTCGAGTTTGCGAGCGAGCCTGGGGTGCTTGGCCATTAGGATGACTGAGACGTCCCCCTAGGCACGCGGCTTGTTCCCTGTTATGACCTGTGCCGAAGATGCGTGGGGACGCTAGGTTCGCGTCCTATCGCTTAGGATGTCCTTCCTGATGCCCGCTGGGACCAGGTGCGAAGAAAAAGGGGTGCAAGCGTCGGGCGTACCTACAGTGGGGGGTTCGGTAACGAAGGTGGAGACTGGGGCTGATAGGGGCGCGGCTGACCGTGTTTCCAGGGCCCCTACTCTAGCCTGGACATCGGTGACTGCGGTTGCCAGTGTGGTCACCAAGGCGTGTAGCTGAGTAATGCCGAGGATATCGACTGCAGCGGAATTTGTCTGGTAGAGTTGCCGCTGGTTATGGAACAGCAGCCTAACAGCTTGGTTTCCCTGGCCGTGGCCGGGTAGGGGATGCCCCTACGGCGTAGTTCGGCTGTAAGCCTGGGGATGGTCCAGCCCTGAGGAACTGTGTGGAGTCGTCCGCTGAACCCGAACGTGGTGACGATGGGACGAAGGTAAAGTCATCGCAGTCGGTCTGCGACATGTTGGGGGTTGGAGAAAAAACGAGAAAGAAAAGGGGGGGGGGGGGGATGTATGTTTATAGAGTGAGATGCCAGGTATGGAGGGGATAGAGGAGGTACGAAAGTGAGTAGGGAGAAGGAAGGGAGGATGGACAGAATAAGGAATGACAGGCGCAGAGGATAGCCAAGTTTTGCGTACGAGCGCTTGTTGAGTGTAATTTAGAAAACTCAAAAGAGTGCGTGGCAACCGAGGTGAGCCAGGAGGTGACTGGCTAGGTAACCGATAGCTCGGGTGCCATCTGTGCTTGGCACAGACTGATGAACCAGAGCCCCCAGGGCGTACTGGGGCGGGTAGCTGGAGTCTGGTATGCTAAGTAGGAATGTTTCGATCTGTAGTTCAATGACGTGTGGTCGGTCTGCCAACTCCTGCACTGCCAGCAAGGTGATGTTGGTGACCTTGTCTGCGTAGTGAAGGATCTCGGATCGGCTTCGAAAACAGAGTGTCATGCGTAGAAGTATGTGGCAGTTGCTAGCGCCTGGTGAGCGGTCAAATTGTGTATGTGAAGGCAAATATGTCGTGAAAGAGTGCGGAGAGAAAGCAAGGAGGGGCCTTGCGTTTACGCACCTGACTTGAGCCCTGTCTTGGTTGAGGTCGAGACACGGGTCGACCGGGACCTGTGAGGAGGGTGACATGGAGATATATATATATTCCTTTTTTTTTATTTTTTATTTTTTATTATATATATATATATATATATATATATATATATATTTATATTATTTTTTATTTATTTTTATTATTTTTTTTTATTATTATTTTTTTTTTTATTATATATATTTTTTTTTATTTTTTTATTTATTTATTTATTTATTTATTTTTATTATATATATATATATATATATATATATATATATATATATATATATATTTTTTTATTATTGTTTTTTGTTTTTTGTAGGCCTGAAGAGTTGTGGGAGCGGTAGGTAGCTCCGGGTGAAGAAGTGTGTAAGACCCCCTGCCCCCCTTTTTTTTTTTTTTTTTATCGGGAGATATCGTCCGACCTGGATTGCAGGGTGGACGGGATGAAAACTCAATCTAAACTGACGTGTGAGGTGGAAAGGGATAGAGAAATCGGTGAGTAGCCGTTTGACTACTGGAGGAGGTGAGTGGCTGGTGTGCAACCACTCGTCGAACGCTCGCAGCGCTTGCGAGGAACAAATGCCTTAAGGAGACGAAAGAAGAAGAGTTTGTGACTTTCGAGTGTGTGGGGATGGCCGTTTCGTGATGAAACGGGAGTGGTAAGTAATGCGTGTGTATAGCGGCTTGGGGTTCGAATCATTGTGGCCGATGCTACGGCTGGATTCGTAACGTTCTGAGACGTTCGACGTTGTATCGGAGGTATGGGTCGGAGCTGCTTAGAGCCGGGTATGCGACTGCGAACAAATTGGTTGTTTCAGCCGAGGATCCGAAACTTGGAGCCGATGCTACGACTGGATTCGGGTCGGCTAAAGAAGTTTACTGCTGAAGATCGGAGCGGTATGCGCCGGTGGTGCGACTGTGACTCGACCGCGACTGAGCCCAGAACGGCCATGTTAGCGGAGGATCCGAACCTTTGAGCCGATGCTACGACTGGGTTCAGATCGGATAGGAGGGTCAGTTGCTACTAGAGATCCGAGTCGATTGAGCCGGTGAAGCGACTGGACTCTGATCGCTTGGGAATGCCATTGGTTCGAAAGTTTGAGCCTATGCTACGACTGAATTCGGATGGTTTAGCGGTTCGATGTTTGTAGGTCCGAGCCGATGAGCCGGTGGTGCGACTGTGCTCGGAACCAACGTGGATGCCAGAGATCCGAATCTCTAAGCCGATGCTGTGCCTGTATACGGGCTGATAACGGGTGCAAGGCGGGGATTTGAATTTCCCGGGTCCGAATCGTAGCGCCGGAGATACGGCTGGATTCGGACGGGTGTTCGTTGTTTCGAAGTTGAAGGGGCTTGTGATTGTCGAGGGTCCGGCCTGTAGTGCCGATTGTTAGCGACAAGAGCCGGCCCAGACTGTTTGGTGTATGGTGTAAGTAGGAGGTGTGGGGCATCAGTAAGGTGAAGGGAGAGTATCGTAGGAGGTGTAGGGCATCAGTGACTAGGGATAAGGAAGTGCAGTGTGGGATACCAGTCCGACGACTGGGTATCGGATGTGCGACTGAGGCGAGAGCCTTGCGAGCTGTGAGTAATTCGTACAACAGCTCTGAGAGCCGTAGTGTCTGGACGGACCGTTACCGGTAGCAACGTGGGTGTGACAGGGTACGAAAGACAACTGGACTAGTCGATAAACATACGATGCAGACGGAAAACACGGGGTTATGAACCGTGTGATTTTTGTAAAAGAAGAAACGTGTACCGGCGCTACGATTCGTACGAACGGTAACGGCCGGTCCTACCTGCGACCGCGAGCGGGGATACGATCAACTGCGAGCGAAGCTGGAAGGTACGAAAGCAACTACACGGACGTTGCGAGTCGTAAGGCGTCGGCTGATGACGACGAGTACCGCGCACTACAGCCGACGCTGACCCTCGTGGATGGTCTGTATAAGTACCCCTCGAACTCCTCCCATAATTTCAGGCTAGCATACCAGCCTTCCTATATATATATATATATATATATATATATATATATATATATATATATATATTAGAGCTGCCACGACGCGTCGTCGTAGTCAACGTAGTCGACTACGAAAATACGTTGACGTGCGTGAAAAACATCGAATAGTCACTCCGCGGCCTCGGCCTTAGGAAAGACCGCGGCTTCGGCCTAGCTCCGGAGCGGTGGCCATCTTGGTACACCCGGCGGCGGCGGCTGCCTAGGTGCGCGCTGAGGTCATCACCCCTCACCCTCACTGGCATCCCCTGCATCCCTCACCATGTACAGTACAGGCATCCCCTGCACCCCTCACCATATACAGAACAGGCATCCCCTGCACCCCTCACTATATATACACACTCAGTACAGGCATCCCCTGCACCCCTCACTATATATATATATATATATATATATATATATATATATATATATATATATGTAGCGGCCTCCTCTCTCTCACTCCACTCTTCTGCTGACTGGTTTCTGCTTGTCTAGGGGTACCTTGGAGGAGAGAGTGCGGGGTCACCACGCCAAGCCTTCATCGCAGATGTTTATGTGGTGTAAGCAAAGTTCCTTTACCTTCGGGTCGGTGTTCGGTGCTAGAAGCCTCCGCTCCTTCTGTGGAACAGTGTCTTCCAGTAAATGAGCCCCACACCAATAAAAGTCCAACACTCTTTTATTCTTCAATGTCAGGATGAAACACAATCAGTTGGACTCCCTCAACGAACAGACAGGGGGTGTAGATACTAGTAGGCCCAGGCACAATGAACTCTCCTATTCCTCTATCAGCGAATAGGTTTGGCACATGATCTATGCCACCTGTTGAGAATCTTGGTCGCTGCCACCGACCGGATGAACGGTGAACCTTCCTCCTGACTGCACTCGGCCCCTGTTTGGGAAGATACCCCTCCGGGCGGTCTCCTGAGGCTCACCCGGCACCGGCAATCTGCTGCACCAGGTCTTCGGATGAGTAGCTCCTCCGGTCCCTTACGCCTCTGGATTCGGGTACCCCACTCCCGGGGTCCCCTAGGATATCCTTCCCTCGCGGAGCCCAGCGGAGGACACTGGGCCCCAGGCCTCCAACCGAGTACCTCACCCCAGGCTGAAGGTGCCTGGGGTGGAACACGAGCTCCGGGTGTCCAGGCCTAGGCCGCCTGGACACCGACCACGAACCACAGCCCTCAGGCTGAAGGTGCCTGGGACTCCACGAACGAACCCATGACTGAAATGGCCGACCCCTTTATACCCTCCCCCAGCAAGCCCAGCAGAGCCCCCGCCCCGCTGTACTCATGCTGCGAGAGGCCAAAAAGGGTGTGCCACTGCAACGATGGCTCAACCCCAGGCCCAAAGTGACAGCGCCACCCGCTGGGCCCCAGGGAACCACACATCACAGATTCCCCACCAAATTTAAACATAATAGAAAAGCATATACCCGCTACATATATATATATATATATATATATATATATATATATATATATATATATATATATATACACACACACACATATATATACACATAGTACAGGCATCCCCTGCACCCTTCACTATACAATCTCCCCCACTCACTGTAATATCCACAATCTCTCCCACTCACTGTAATATCCACAATCTCTCCCACTCACTGTAATATCCACAATCTCCCCCACTCACTGTAATATCCACAATCTCCCCCACTCACTGTAATATCCACAATCTCCCCCACTCACTGTAATATCCACAATCTCTCCCACTCACTGTAATATCCACAATCTCCCCCACTCACTGTAATATCCACAATCTCTCCCACTCACTGTAATATCCACAATATCTCCCACTCACTGTAATATCCACAATCTCCCCCACTCACTGTAATATCCACAATCTCCCCCACTCACTGTAATATCCACAATCTCCCCCACTCACTGTAATATCCACAATCTCCCCCACTCACTGTAATATCCACAATCTCCCCCACTCACTGTAATATCCACAATCTCCCCCACTCACTGTAATATCCACAATCATTGTGGATATTACAGTGAGTGGGGGAGATTGTGAATAATACAGTGAGTGGGGGAGATTGTGGATTTTACTTGAAGTATTTTTTGGAAAAAATGTAACAAAAGTTAAAATATTTATATTAGAAGTTGTACTTATCATTTTTTGTAAAGTTATCCACAGGATTAATTAGCTAATCACAAAAAGAACACACTAGATTAATTAAAAAAATAAATTTTTATTAGTCGTGACTAATCGACTAATCGAAGAAATAATCGTTAGATTAGTCGACAGACAAAATAATCGTTAGTTGCAGCTCTAATATATATATATATATATATATATATATATATATATGTATATATACACACACAGTTGTGCTCATAAGTTTACATACCCTGGCAGAATTTATGATTTCTTGGCCATTTTTCAAAGGATATGAATGATAACACAAAAACTTTTCTTTCACCCATGGTTAGTGTTTGGCTGAAGCCATTTATTATCAATCAACTGTGTTTACTCTTTTCAAATCATAATCGCAACAGAAACTACCAAAATGACCCTGATCAAAAGTTTACATACCCCATTTCTTAATACCATGTATTGTCCTCTTTAACATCAATGACAGCTTGAAGTCTTTTGTGGTATTTGTGGATGAGGCTCTTTATCTTCTCAAATGGTAAAGCTGCCCATTCCTCTTGGTAAAAAGCCTCCAGTTCCTGTAAATTATTGGGCTGTTTTGCATGAACGGCATGTTTGAGATCTCCCCAGAGTGGCTCAATGATATTGAGGTCAGGAGACTGAGATGGCCACTCCAGAACCTTCACTTTATTCTGCTGTAGCCAAGGACAGGTCGACTTGGCCTTGTGTTTTGGATCATTGTCATGTTGAAAAGTCCAAGTACGTCCCATGCGCAGCTTCCTGGCTGATGAATGCAAATGTTCCTCCAGTATTTTTTGATAACATACTGCATTCATCTTGCCATCAATTTTGACCAAATTTCCTGTGCCTTCGTAGCTCTCACATCCCCAAAACATCAGCGATCCACCTCCGTGTTTCACAGTAGGAATGGTGTACCTTTCATCAAAGGCCTTGTTGACTCCTCTCCAAATGTAGCGTTTATGGTTGTGGCCAAAAAGATACATTTTGGTCTCATCACTCCAAATGACTTCATGCCAGAAAGTTTGAGGCTTGTCTCTGTGCTTTTTGCCGTATTATAAGTGGGATACTTTGTGGCATTTGCGTAGTAATGGCTTTCTTCTGGCGACTCGACCGTGCAGCCCATCTTTCTTCAAGTGCCTCCTTATTGTGCATCTTGAAACAGCCACACCACATTTTTTCAGGGAGTCCTGTATTTCACCTGAAGTTATTTGTGGGGTTTTATTTGCATTCCGAACAATTTTCCTGGCAGTTGTGGCTGAAATTTTAGTTGGTCTTCCTGACCGTGGTTTGGTTTCACCAGAACCCCTCATTTTCCACTTCTTGATTAGAGTTTGAACACTGCTGATTGGCATTCTCAATTCCTTGGAAATCTTTTTATATCCCTTTCCTGTTTTATACAGTCCAACTACCTTTTCCCGCAAATCCTTTGACAATTCTTTTGCTTTCCCCATGACTCTGAATCCAGAAATGTCAGTGCAGCACTGGATGAAAGATGCAAGGGTCTGTCAGTAGGGATGGGCCCGGTGCTCGATTCGAACCCATGTTCGAATCGAGCATCGGGCGTTCGCTCGCTCGTCGAGCCCAGAACTATTTGGGCCGTTCGCATCACATTCGTGTGATGCGAGCGGCCCCGCAATGCATTGCGGCCGGCGCGGCCGGCGCAGTGCATTGCTGGCTGATGATTGGCCAAGCATGCACTGTGACCCCGCATGCTTGGCCAATCACAGCGCCCGAAACTCGGAGAGCAATAATTGGCTACAGGCAGGACGGCTGTAGCCAATTACAGCTCAGGGGCTTTAGTACACGCCCCACCATTTAAAAGGCCGCCACGCCATCGGCCCCGGTCACATGAGTTCCGGCTTTAGGAGAGATTAGTCTGCTGATTCTGTCTTTGCTTGATACTGAAAGATTTGCTCTTCTTTGCTAAACCATTGGCTATTTCTTTGCTAAACCATTGCTACCTAAGTCATTGATCGTTCATTGCTGCTGATTGCACAGTTAGTGTGTTATTAGCTGCTGCTGGGGATTAGTCTGGTGCGTGCTTACTGTTAGTACAGTATTGCAGTAGTACCAACCGCAGTGCTGTTAGCACAGCATTGCACCCCAACAGCACCCATAGGACTTCTAGTGTGTTAGTGGCAGCAAACAGAGCTCCTATATTTTCTTCTCAGCAGCACCCATAGGACTTCTAGTGTGTTAGTGGCATCACACAGAGCTCCTATATTTTCTTCTCAGCAGCACCCATAGGACTTCTAGTGTGTTAGTGGCAGCAAACAGAGCTCCTATATTTTCTTCTCAGCAGCACCCATAGGACTTCTAGTGTGTTAGTGGCAGCAAACAGAGCTCCTATATTTTCTTCTCAGCAGCACCCATAGGACTTCTAGTGTGTTAGTGGCATCACACAGAGCTCCTATATTTTCATCTCAGAAGCACCCATAGGACTTCTAGTGTGTTAGTGGCATCACACAGAGTTCCTATATTTTCATCTCAGCAGCACCCATAGGACTTCTAGTGTGTTAGTGGCAGCAAACAGAGCTCCTATATTTTCTTCTCAGCAGCACCCATAGGACTTCTAGTGTGTTAGTGGCAGCAAACAGAGCTCCTATATTTTCTTCTCAGCAGCACCCATAGGACTTCTAGTGTGTTAGTGGCATCACACAGAGCTCCTATATTTTCTTCTCAGCAGCACCCATAGGACTTCTAGTGTGTTAGTGGCAGCAAACAGAGCTCCTATATTTTCTTCTCAGCAGCACCCATAGGACTTCTAGTGTGTTAGTGGCAGCAAACAGAGCTCCTATATTTTCTTCTCAGCAGCACCCATAGGACTTCTAGTGTGTTAGTGGCATCACACATAGCTCCTATATTTTCTTCTCAGCAGCACCCATAGGACTTCTAGTGTGTTAGTGGCAGCAAACAGAGCTCCTATATTTTCTTCTCAGCAGCACCCATAGGACTTCTAGTGTGTTAGTGGCAGCAAACAGAGCTCCTATATTTTCTTCTCAGCAGCACCCATAGGACTTCTAGTGTGTTAGTGGCATCACACAGAGCTCCTATATTTTCTTCTCAGCAGCACCCATAGGACTTCTAGTGTGTTAGTGGCATCACACAGAGCTCCTATATTTTCTTCTCAGCAGCACCCATAGGACTTCTAGTGTGTTAGTGGCAGCAAACAGAGCTCCTATATTTTCTTCTCAGCAGCACCCATAGGACTTCTAGTGTGTTAGTGGCAGCAAACAGAGCTCCTATATTTTCTTCTCAGCAGCACCCATAGGACTTCTAGTGTGTTAGTGGCAGCAAACAGAGCTCCTATATTTTCTTGTCAGCAGCACACATAGTACCTATAGTGTGTTAGTGTCAGCACCCATAGGACCTACAGTGTGTTGTGAGCACACATAGGAGTTCTATTTTTTATACTATATACACTACCGACTACAATGGCTGGAAGACCGCCAAGGAGAGGCAGAGCGTGCCGAGGCAAGAACACAGGGCAGGCAGGCTCTGTTTCTAGAGACAACAGTGCTGGCCGTGGACGTGGTCGTGCATCGTCATCAGCACGTGGCCATGGGACACGCTTGTCTTTGTTTTCGGCAGCTGGACATGTGGAGCCGCATCATGCCGAAGGCTTGGTAGAATGGATGACCAAGCCCTCCTCATCCTCCTCATCCTCTCTGACCCAGGCTCAGGGTACTGGCAGAGCAGCTGCCAACGCGTACTCAATGGCATCATCAGCCACCCCTTCCCTAGACCCACCATGTCCTCCTGAGGAGTCCCCCGAACTGTTTGAGCACAGTGTTGGGTACATGCTCCAGGAGGATGCCCAACGATTCGAAGGCTCGGATGATGATACCCAGCTTGAGGAAGTCAGTAGTGTGCGCGCAGAGAGAGGGGATGCTGAAGGACAGCAATCTGGCAGTAGTGTTCCACCAGCTGCAGCTTACTGCCAGGTTTGCTCTAGTGGTGAAGAGGGAGGGGATGATGAGGTCACTGACTCCACGTGGGTGCCTGAAGGGAGAGAGGAGGAGGAGGAGGAGGATGCAGCGTCACATGTCCAACGAGGCAGGATGCCCCCTGGAGGCCAGCTAGAGGCCAGCACAGCAACTGTACCACACCGCAGAGCTCCGCCTGTGCAGGGCGCTGCCTCTGCACGTTATCACAAAAGTTCTTTGGTGTGGGCCTTTTTTGAGACGAGTGCATCAGATCGCACCACTGCTATTTGCAATATTTGTCTCAAGCGTATCTCGCGTGGCCAAAACATCAGCCGCTTGGGCACCACAAGCATGAGCAGACATATGTCGACCTGCCATGCAGCTCGTTGGCAAGCACACATAAAAGACCCACACCAAAGAACAAAGCGGACCTCTCCTTGCTCCTCATCAGCTGGGATCTCCATCCCCACTATATCTTCAGTCCTCTCTGAAAGCTGCTCTGAGAGGACTGAAGGTGTAGAATTAGGTGTGTCACAACCAAGTACTTGCAGTACACCGACGTCCGATTGTAGCAGGCAAATTTCCCTGCCCCAGCTGCTGGACCGTCGAAAGAAGTATACTCCCAGCCATCCACATGCCCAGCGGTTGAATGCTAGCTTGGCTAAATTGCTAGCACTTCAACTGCTGCCTTTTCAGTTGATAGACTCGGCCCCCTTCCGTGAGTTTGTTCAATGTGCGGTTCCTCAGTGGCAGGTTCCCAAACGCCACTTTTTCTCACGGAAGGCGATTCCGTCTCTCTACTGGCATGTGGAAGGCAATGTCCATGCCTCGCTGGACAGGGCGGTCAGCGGTAAGGTGCATATTACCGCTGACTCATGGTCCAGCAGGCATGGACAGGGACGTTATCTTTCTTTCACGGCCCATTGGGTCACTCTATTGGTAGCTGGGAGGGATGCAGGACAAGGTGCAGTAGTGTTGGAGGTTGTTCCGCCACCACGCCTCCAAAATGCTACTACTGGTTGTGACACACCTCTCTCCTCCACCCCCTCCTCTTCTTCTTCCTCCATGTCCTCTTCGAGTGCTCTGTCCTCGGAACCAGCGGTGCTCCGTAGGCGTACAAGGGGCTACGCGAGTACGCAGGCAAAAAGATGCCATGCCGTGCTTGCGCTGGTGTGTTTGGGGGACAGGAGCCACACTGGGCCAGAGGTTCTGGCAGCTCTGCAGGGGCAGGCCGAGAGGTGGTTGACGCCACGCCAGCTTAAGCCAGGAATGGTCGTTTCTGATAATGGCACCAACCTCCTCTCCGCCCTGCGACAGGGGCAGCTCACCCATGTGCCCTGTATGGCTCACGTCCTCAACCTGGTGGTGCAGCGGTTCTTGGGCAGGTTCCCAGGCTTACAGGATGTCCTGAGGCAGGCCAGGAAAGTCTGTGTGCATTTCCGCCGATCTTATAATGCCAGTGCTCGGCTGACTGAGCTGCAAAAGGAGCTGAACCTGCCCAAGAACCGCCTAATATGTGACATGCCCACCAGGTGGAACTCAACGTTGGCCATGCTGCAGCGACTGCACACGCAGCAGAGGGCCATCAATGAGTACCTTTGCGACTACGGCACCAGGACAGGGTCAGGGGAGCTTGGCTTTTTTTCCCCACGCCAGTGGAGCATGATCAGGGATGCATGCACTGTCCTCTCACCATTTGAGGAGGCCACGAGGATGGTGAGCAGTGACAGTGCATGCATCAGTGACACTGTACCTCTTGTCCACCTGTTGGAGCATACGCTGCGTGGGATAATGGACAGGGCACTTGAGGCAGAACAGAGGCAGGAAGAGGAGGACTTCCTTGTCTCTCAAGGCCCCCTTTATCCAGACAATGTTCCTTCTGTCCCACCCATCACACAGGAAGAGGAGGAGGAGGAGGAGGAGGAGGAGGAGGATTGTGTGAGCATGGAGGTGGAGCCTGGCACTCAGCATCAGCAGCAGCAGTCTTTTAGGGATGATGTACAGTCCCAACAAACCAGTGGACTTGTACGTGGCTGGGAGGAGGTGGCTGGCGATCATGTCATCCTCAGTGACCCAGAAGACTCCGGACCGAATGCCTCAGCTAACCTACGCTGCATGGCCTCCCTGATCCTGCAAAGCCTGCGGAAGGATCCTCGTGTTCTTCGGATCAAGGAGAGTGACCATTACTGGCTGGCCACTCTCCTTGATCCACGGTACAAGGGTAAGGTTGCGGACCTTATCTTGCCGTCGCAGAGGGAGCAGAGGATGAGACATCTCAGGGAGGCCTTGCAGAAAGGTCTGTGCAACGCGTTCCCAGAAACTGGGAGGTTACAAACTCCTGGTCCTGGACGACAAGTTGCTGAGGCTTCGGTCAGTAGCAGAAGGAGCGGTGGGGAAGGTGGACGTCTGACCGATGCGTTCAGACAATTTTTTAGTCCGCAGCCCCAAGGTATGATCGGTTCCAGCAACCATCGCCAGCGTCTGATATACATGGTGCAGGAATACCTAGGGGCAAGGTCAGACTTGGACACCTTTCCCACCGAAAATCCTCTGGCTTACTGGGTCCTGAGGATGGATCACTGGCCAGAGCTTGCACAGTATGCAATTGAGCTACTGGCCTGTCCTGCATCCAGCGTTCTTTCCGAACGCACATTCAGTGCTGCTGGAGGATTTGTCACCGATCATAGGGTGCGCCTGTCCACCGACTCGGTTGATCGACTGACCTTCATAAAAATGAATCAGTCTTGGATCACCACCAGCTACCAGACACCTGAAGCGGATATAACGGAATAATTTATAATGTCACATCCCTTCAAGACTGCCTATGCTGATGCTGAGTGACTGTCCTGTTATGTTCACTGACTATCCTCTTCCTCCTCCTCAATGATCCATGCCACCACACCAGTGCCTAAGGCACAATTTTTCAGCCCCTGTATAACAGGGGCGTGTAATTACAATTTTTTAAAAAGATGCTTCGCAACAGGTGTGACTGCTGTGCTCAGAGTACAGTATCTGTGAGGGGTTGCAGTGTTGTGGCACCAGCACCAGTGCCTAAGGCACAATTTTTCAGCCCCTGTTGGGGCGTGTAATTACAATTTTTAGGCAATGCTTTGCAACAGGTCTCATTGCTGTGCTCAGAGTACAGTATCTGTGAGGGGTTGCAGTGTTGTGGCACCAGCACCAGTGCCTAAGGCACAATTTTTCAGCCCCTGTATAACAGGGGCGTGTAATTAAATTTTTTTAAAAAGATGCTTCGCAACAGGTGTGACTGCTGTGCTCAGAGTACAGTATCTGTGAGGGGTTGCAGTGTTGTGGCACCAGCACCAGTGCCTAAGGCACAATTTTTCAGCCCCTGTTGGGGCGTGTAATTACAATTTTTAGGCAATGCTTTGCAACAGGTCTCATTGCTTTGCTCAGAGTACAGTATCTGTGAGGGGTTGCAGTGTTGTGGCACCAGCACCAGTGCCTAAGGCACAATTTTTCAGCCCCTGTATAACAGGGGCGTGTAATTACAATTTTTTAAAAAGATGCTTCGCAACAGGTGTGACTGCTGTGCTCCAAGTACAGTATCTGTGAGGGGTTGCAGTGTTGTGGCACCAGCACCAATGCCTAAGGCACAATTTTTCAGCCCCTGTTTAACAGGGGCGTGTAATTACAAATCTTGATCTAATAGTTCACAGCAGGGCCCATTCCTGCGCCCACCAAGAGTAACTATGAGGGCCTACAGTCTTGTGGCAACACCGTCCACCACCACCACCAAAGGCCCAATTTTTCTGCCCTGTTCAACAGGTGCATGCAATTACAAATCTTGATCTAATAACTCACAGCAGGGCCCATTCCTGCACCCACCAAGAGTAACTGTGAGGGCTTACAGTCTTGTGGCAACACCGTCCACCACCACCACCACCACCACCAAAGGCCCAATTTTTCTGCCCGGTTCAACAGGTGCATGCAAGTACAAATCTTGATCTATTAACTCACAGCAGGGCCCATTCCTGTGCCCACCAGTCTTGTGGCTACACCAACATCTAATAGGGCAAATTTCTGCAGAGTATATACGGCAGGCCCCTACTTTCAAACATCCAACTTACAAACGACTCCTACTTGCAAACGGCAAGAGAAAACAGGAAGTGAGAGGAAATCTACCCCTAGGAAGGAAAATTCTATCCTGTTAGATTTAATTTGGGAGAAAGGTATCTCCTCTCTACTGATGCTTTATCACCAATCCTTGTTTCAATTAAAACCCCACTTTTCCAAAAACATTTGTCATTGGGACGGAAAGTGAGGTGACATGTTCTGAACAGATGTGCAAAGACAGCAAATGTTACAGGGGTGATAACCCCTCCCTATGTTCTCCAAAAAGCTTAAAAATTGATTTTTTTGGGATGTAGCTACACTTCATAATGTACCTGTTCAGATTCTACTTAAGAACAAACCTACAGTCCATGTCTTGTTTGCACCACCTATATACTGCTGTTCAGAGTATATAGGGTTGTAGGTATAGGGTTTTATTTTGGGTGCGGGGTCCCCCTTAGTATCCATACAAGACCCAAAGGGGCTGGGGTGGGGTAGCCATGCCATTTTTCTCAAGGATTTTCAGCCATATGGCGGCCAGGACAAGACATGACATTAAAGCCGCAAGTGGTTTTAAATGGCTTCTTTTTTTCCTTTACAAATGTCATTTTGTGCAAGGACAGTTCTAAACACGGGAAACACATGCCACTTCACAGGCATACTTTAGACACCCCCCAGGTACCATATTTAAAGGAAAATTTCACTTTTTTTTTTTTCACTTTATGCATCATTAAAATGACTGCTCCCGAAAAAACTTTAGTTTTTAAAATTTCTTTTTGCATTGATATATGTCCCCTGGGGCAGGACCCGGGTCCCCAAACCTGTTTTATAACATTAACATGCATATTGGCCGTTGTAATTAGCAATTTTGATTTCGAACGTTCGCGTCCATTATAACGAATAGGGTTCGAAAATTCGCGCAAACTTTCGGTCCGTTCGAAGGTTCTGGTGCGAACCGAACCCGGGGGTGTTCGGCTCATCCCTATCTGTCAGGAGTCCAGAAACTCATTGACCTTTTATACACACACACTAATTACAAGCAAACAGATCACAGACGAGGATGGTTTACCTTTAAAAGAGATTCAAACCCCTTGTGTCAACTTGTGTGCATGTTATCAGGCCAAAATCACCAGGGTATGTAAACTTTTGATCAGGGTATTTTGGGTAGTTTCTGTTGTGATTATGATTTAAAAAGAGTAAACACAGTTGATTGATAATAAATGGCTTGAGCCAAACACTAACCATGAGTGAAAGAAAAGTCTTTGTGTTATCATTCATATTCTCTGAAAAATAACCAAGAAATCATAAATTCTGCCAGGGTATGTAAACTTATGAGCACAACTGCGTATTTATATATATATATATATATATATATATATATATATATATATATATATATATATACACACACACACACACAGTGGGTAAAATAAATATTGAACACATCACCATTTTTCTAGGTAAATATACAGTATTTCTAAAGGTGCTATTGGCATGGAATTTTCACTACTTATCAGTACCAACTAGTGGTGCAACGGATCGGTGGTGATCCGTGATCCGAACGGGTCACCCTGTTCGGATCAGATCACCACGCGATCCGCGGAGCGCTCCGGAGCCTCGGTCGTAGGAAAGGCCGCAGCTTCGGCCTAGCTCCTGAGTGGCGGCCATCGTGGTACACCCGGCGGCGGCCACTGTAGTGACGTTTCGCCGCCATCTTGCTCCACACCACGCTCCTGCACAGTAATGATAGAGAAGGGGCCAAGCGGACATCTTGTTACACCCAACAGAGTTTTAGATTTCAGTTCATTTCAACACAAAACGGATGTAGCGGCCTCACCCCTCTCTCCCCTTCTTATTCTCGGCTTGTCTTTCTTTGTCAAGGGGGGTTAGTGCTAGGGAGAGGGATGAGATACACTACAGGCCATGTCCTCCATAGTGACGAGGTGAAGACCAGAAAGATCGGGCTTTGTGTAGGTGTCCTAGAGTCAAGTCCAGTACTTCGTCCCTGACTCCTTTGCTCCTAGTAACCAGAGTTCCACACAGTGAATAGGTCCAACACAGTTTTATTCTTATCAGCGAATAAACACACAGCACGGTTAAGTTGGATTCTTTTGCAACAACTTAGTCTTAATGGGAATAGGTCGAGGCACAATCCTTTCCCTTCTCTTGCCAACCACTGTGATATCACCAGTGGCGAATAGTCACTGCCACTGACTATGTGAAGTAGAACGTGAATTACCTTCGCTAGCAAGGCCCCTGTCAGGGGAAGGATATCTGTCCAAGGGAGATACCGGATGCCTCTCTGTCACCAGCGATGCTGCGCCGGACTCTCCAGAGAAGTTCTGCTCAACAGACCTCACAAACTCAGACACGGGCACCCAAGGAGTTTGGGCCCCCTCGGATTCCTCCACCCTCGCGGAACTCAGTCGAAGGTACTGAGCCCCAGGCATCCGCCATAGTACCTCACCCCAGGCTAAAGGTGCCTGAGATGGACTCCATCTCCGCTCCGGCCAGGTCAAGGGCACCTGGGCCCGGAGCACCGGAACGCCAGCACCCAAGCTGAAGGTGCCTGGGTGCGGCCGCGTCCTCCGACTTCAACTCTGAACCCCGTGGTCAGGGCGTCCACCCCTTTTATCCCCTCTCCCTTCGCGCCACAGCGGGTTCCCCGCCCCGCTGTACCAGCTTCAGGGGAGGACAAAAAGGCACAGTCTTGCAATGTGAGTTCAACCCTGGCCCAGGGCAACAACGCCACCTGTAGGCCGCAGGGACCCTCACATCACCAGAGTCCTCCAAGAACCATAAAAGGGTCTCAGATTCCCTAGTAATCAGTGCATCTGGGTTACACTACCACCCAGATGCTTCCCCTAAATTCATATACCCGCTACACGGAGCTTATCAACTTTAATACATTATTTGGAAATCCATCGGACTGTTAACATTTAGTTAAATGTGAAAATCAGAGGTGTTCTGTCACATTAGCAAGCATGTAAGGTTTGCTGCTGCCTTTAAAATTTAACATGTAAAGAGTCCGTCGGATTTACAAATACTGTATTTAAGCAAATAAGCTCAGTTTTGCGTTGAAAAGAACTGAAATCTAAAACTCCGGTGGGTGTAACAAGATTGTCTTTTTTTTTTGCTGATCCGAAAAATGATCCGATCCGTGACTCTGATCCGAGGATCGATCCGATCCGTGAGTTTTTTGATCCGTTGCACCCCTAGTACCAACCCATGCAATCAATACATACAAAGCAGGGACGTGCGGTGAGGTGAGTGGCTGGTGAAGCACTGACTAGTATCAGAGCCAGATACACACAGGTTACATATTAAAAAGTTACGTAATCAATTCTCATTATGTAGGCGATTGCAGTTCTACTAGTTATACTCATTTGACAAAAATATTTTACAAACACTGTCCCTTTAAGATATTTTTCAGTAACCCTTTTTGTTGCCAACAGTCCTGATTTTAGTAAAACAAGTCCCTTTGTTGGTTAAATTAGTAAACTATGAGAACAAATAAATGTGCCATATATAATCTATATAATAAAAGAATAGAACCTGAACCATTCTCCGGTTATATCGTTTTCTAATTTAACTAGCATAAGGACTTGTTTTAGCATATGTAAATGGCATTCAAACCACACATGTGAGGTATCGCCGCAAACTTTAGAGTGAGAGCAATAATTCTAGCTTCAGACCTCCTTTGTAACTCTAAACAGGTAACCTGTAAAAAAAAAAATTAAAGCATCATTGATGGAGACTTTTAAGTACTGAAGTTTGGCGCCATTCCACGAGTGTGCGCAATAGTAAAGCATGACATGTTAGGTATATATTTACTCGGCATAACATCATTTTTCACACTATACAAAAAAATCGGGCTAACTTTAGTGGGTTTTTTTTATTCCCCAAAAGAACGTGTTTGAAAAATTGCTGTGCAAATACCGTGTGACACAAAAAGTTGGAACACAGGAAAACTGGGAAAGGAGTTTGGCAAAATGCTGTGTTATGGAACAATTTGTTCTGGTTCAAGTAAAGCAGCAAAAAGCAACTGGTGTGGACCAGTGGCGGACGTCGATAAGATGCGCAGAGGCGCCGCCCCCTAATCAATGTGCCCGGCCCCTAATCTACATGCAGGGCACCGGACGCATGAATTTCAATGTTTTTTTTTTTTGAAGCATATGATTAGAGCCTGAGGCTCTAATTGGCTTAAAAAAGGATAGGCTTGGGGCGCAGAGCATTGCACCCTGAGCCCACCCAGTTGTGTGACATTGGCAAATTAATAATCACTAATGTCTTCCTGCTTCTCCTCCGGGCCAATTAGAAAACAGGTCCCGAGACCCGATTGGCCAGGGAGTCTTAGGACTCCCGGCCAATCAGGTCTCAGAATCCACTTCCTGTTCGGCCGGGAGGAGACGCAACGCCTGTTCGACCGGGAGCCTGGAGCGAGGAGCAGCCTCCTAAGGTAAGGCCGGACTGATCGCCGCCTTCCCGTCCGTCTCCCGCGGGGCTGGTTGCGGTGGGGGTTGTGCGAGTGAGGGAGGCCATTAATCCCAGGCCATCCTTGACCATCCCCAGACTGTGATTGGACAGTGAAAGAAGAAGCATCACAGTAATGAGTTCATCTCTCTGTCACTCTGCTCTCTCTTCCTATAATTTCCTTTTTCTGTTCCCTGATGCTGTGCCTCTGTGTGCCGCCTCAGCTCCCGTGCCAGACTATGACCTGGACCCTCCTTCAGTGACTTGCCACACTCGAGCCTCATGGCTAGCCTGTAAGTATGGGTGTATGTTATACTAGTTCGCCTTAACAATTTTATATCCCCACACTCAGTTTAACTCAGTGTTTATACATTATACTTTTTAGACACCCTGGTCGCATCTGCTCCTGATGAGTGGTAACCAACCACGAAACGCGTCGAGCTAATGATGCCATACCAATGCATTTTATATTTAGAGTAATATCTAGATATGTGATTCAATAAGTCTGACCAAATGTCTTACTAGATACTCTTTTTTATTATGTTATCAACATTTCATGATTTTATAAATTGATGTGTGAGCCAACATCAAGTACTGTGCCCTTGCATTTATGTGTATGTAGCGGTCCTCCCCCAGCTTCTCCCCTCTCTTCACGGCTGGTTCTACTCGTCTAGGGGTATCTGGGAGAAGAGGGAAAGATGCACACCACCAGCTCGGCTCTCTGATGTAGGATGCAGAGCTATGAGCTTAACCATTTACCCTCGGGTCTGCGTTTTAGGCCGGAACCTCAGCTTCTCCTATGGAGGATGATTGTCACTGTCACTGACAGGGACACTTAGCTTCCAGTAACACGAGTTCCACCCCAAGAAAAGTCCAACTCTGTTTTATTGACTTAAAACTGGTTGACTTTTAAAAGAACAGACAAGGTGTAGGGAAGAGTAGGTCCAGGCACAACTAATGAATTAAAGTTCCTCCTGTTCCGTTTAGTGCAAACAGGCTTGACGCACAGTCGCTGCCACCGACCATGAATTTGGTCACTGCCACTGACCTGGGTGAACGTTGAGGCCCCTGCCACAGGCCTTGGATGAGGCCTGCCACTGACCTGAGAAAGATGGGTCTCTGCCACAGACCATGAGAAACATGAAGTACCTTCTTTAGAACAAACGACCCCTGTCAGAGGAAGACATCTATCTGGACGGTCACCAGAGGCCTCCACCGGCACCAGCAAATGCTGCGCTGGCTCTACGGGGAGGTCACGTCTCCGGTCCCTTACGCCCAGGATTCAGGCACCCAATACCGGGGGCACCTTAGGAATGCTTCGCCCTCGCGGGACCCAGTTGAAGGTACTGGGCCCCAGGCCTCCTGGTATAGCACCTCACCCCAGGTCGAAGGTGCCTGGGATGGAACTCGACTCCACGCGCCCAGACCAAGGGCACCCGGGCTCAGACGAACCGCAGCAGCCCCCAGGCTGAAGGTGCCTGGGGAATGGACCTTGTGCGCAAGATGTCCACCCCTTTATATCCTCTCCCAGCAGGCACAGCGGGTTCCCCGCCCCACCGTACTACTGCCGCGAGAGGACAAAAAGGGCACGGCTCTAGAATGGTAGTTCAACTCCGGTCCCAGGTGACAGCGCCACCCAGGGACCGCAGGGAACATGACACCATTCATACCTCCCACACTCCAAAGTGTCCATAAATCCCTAAAATCAATGTATCTGAGCCATCTATGGCCCAGATACACCCCACTAAATTTGACACCCGCTACATGTATTTTTATTATGTGTATATATATTAAATCAATATCATATTTATATGTACGTGTGTACCAATTTTGTCCATAGTTATGGTTATATGCAATAAACTTTTCTACAAAATTACAGTTCGTTACTCATTCCCAAATTGCATGCTTCATTTAAAGTCCCAAACCTTTTCTTGTTTTTTTCTTTACAATTAGGGATGGAGGTATTATTGACTCACACATCATAGACCTCATTTAAAGTCCCACAGCCCTCCTCTTTCTTTATCTCTTCCTATCAGCATGCATTTTGCCAGCAAATACTATAAACGGTTTGGATCATTGTGCTGCTTCTTCATATCACACACCAACCTTGCTGTACAGAGACTACAAGAGGCTGATACCAGGGTATATACAGGTACTTAACCCTGCTTGCATGTAAAAAATACATTTAACCACTTAAGCCCCGGACCATTTGGTAGCTAAAGGACCAGAGGTGTTTTCAGAATTTGGCACTGCGCTGCTTTAACTGTAAATTGTGCGGACATGCATTGTTGTACCCAAACAAAATTTGCGTCCTTTTCTTCCCACAAATAGAGCTTTCTTTTAATGGTATTTGATTGCCTCTGCGATTGATTTTTTTTTTTTGCGATATAAACGGAAAAAGACTGAAAATTTTGAATAAAATGATATTTTCTACTTTTTGTTATAAGAAAAATCGAATAAACTCAATTTTAGTCATACATTTAGGCCAAAATGTATTCAGCCACATGTCTTTAGTAAAAAAAAATGTCAATAAGCGTATATTTATTGTTTTGCGCAAAAGTTATAGCGTCTACAAACTAGGGTACATTTTCTGGAATTTACACAGCTTTTAATTTATGACTGCCTATCTCATTTCTTGAGGTGCTAAAATGGCAGGGCAGTACAAAACCCCCCCAAATGACCCCATTTTGGAAAGTAGACATCCCAAGGAAATTGCTGAGAGGCATGTTGAGCCCATTGAATATTTTTTTTTGTCCCAAGTGATTGAATAATGACAAAAAAAAATTACAAAAAGTTGTCACTAAATGATATATTGCTCACACATGCCATGGTTATATGTGGAATTGCACCCCAAAATACATTTTGCTGCTTCTCCTGAGTACGGGGATACCACATGTGTGGGACTTTTTAGGAGCCTAGCCACGTACGGGGCCCCGGAAACCAAGCACCGCCTTCAGGATTTTCTAAGGGCACAAATTTTTGATTTCACTCCTCACTACCTATCACAGTTTCGAAGGCCATAAAATGCCAAAATAGCACAAAACCCCCCCAAATGACCCCATTTTGGAAAGTAGACACCCCAAGCTATTTACTGAGAGGCATGGTGAGTATTTTACAGCTCTCATTTGTTTTTGAAAATGAAGAAAGAAAATATTTTTTTTTTATTTTTTTTTTCAATTTTCAAAACTTTGTGACAAATAGCGAGATCTGCAAAATACTCACCATACCTCTCAGCAAATAGCTTGGGGTGTCTACTTTCCAGAATGGGGTCATTTGGGGGGGTTTTGTGCCATCTGGGCATTCCATGGCCTCCGAAACTGTGATAGGCAGTGAGAAGTGAAATCAAAAATTGATACCCTTAGAAAGCCTGAAGGCGGTGCTTGGTTTTTGGGGTCCCGTACGCGGCTAGGCTCCCAAAAAGTCTCACACATGTGGTATCCCCGTACTCAGGAGAAGCAACAGAATGTATTTTGGGGTGTAATTCCACATATGCCCATGGCATGTTTGAGCAATATATCATTTAGTGACAACTTTGTGCAAAAAAAAAAAAAAAAAAATTGTCTTTTTTCCGCAACTTGTGTCAACATATAAAATATTCCATGGACTCGACATGCCTCTCAGTATATAGCTTGGGGTGTCTACTTTACAAAATGGGGTCATTTGGGGGGGGGGGGGTTTGAACTGTTCTGGCATTTTATACACAACATTAGGAAGCTTACATCCACTCTTCTAACTACTTGAAGACAAAGCCCTTTCTGACACTGTTTGTTTACATGAAAAAAATATTTTTTTTGCAAGAAAATTATGTTGAAACCCCAAACATTATATATTTTTTTAAAGCAAAGGCCCTACAGAGTAAAATGGTGGGTGTTGCATTTTTTTTTTCCACATAGTATTTGCGCAGCGATTTTTCAAACGTATTTTTGGGGGAAAAAATACACTTTATTGCCCAAATGTCTGATGAAATAAAAAAGATGATCTTAGGCCGAGTACATAGATACCAAACACGACATGCTTTAAAATTTCGCACAAACGCGCAGTGGCGACAAACTACATACATTTTTAAAAGCCTTAAAAAGCCTTTACAGGTTACCACGTTAGATTAACAGAGGAGGTCTACTGCTAAAATGACTGCCCTCTATCTGACCTTCGCGGTGATACCTCACATGCATGATGCAATTGCTGTTTACATATGACGCCAGACCGACGCTTGCGTTCGCCATTGCGCAAGAGCAGGGCGGGACAGGGGTGCTTTTTTTGTTTATTATTAATTTTGCTTTTCTATTTTATTTTTAAACTGTTCTTTCCATATTTTTTTTTTTTATCATTTTTATTGTTATCTCAGGGAATGTAAATATCCACTATGATAGCAATAGGTAGTGACAGGTACTCTTTGAAAAAAATGGGGTCTATTGGGGGGGGGGGGACATTCCTTCCCACTGCTTGTAAAAGCAGTCCAGAGGCTAATTAGCCGCTAGGATTGCTTTTACATGAAAGTCGACCGCTGGCTGAAAAGAATGATACCAAGATGATACCTAAACCCGCAGGCATCAATCTGGTATAACCAAAGTCCAGCAATATACCAGTACGTTGCTGGTCCTTGTTGGACATGTATTGTAATCTTTTTTTTCATGCAGCCTGTTGGCTGAACGAAAAAAAGAGATCGGTGGGTATGCCCACCATTAGAATACCTCCCTTCATTCACCCACTTCTAATGATGGGCATACATGCACCATTTATTAATGCCGAAGCATGGGGGCATCCTCCCGCAAAAGTTATGCCGCACACACATGGTCGGACTTTTCCACGGGCATGCCTCCGTCGGAATTTTGACCGTATGTACGCGGCATTAGGAGCAAAATCGCTCCTCCGCCCCTGCTGCTCCCATGCTTCGGCATATATGCTCTTTTTTTTTTAACTGTGGTGGTGAAATCACCTCCTACAGCACTGGAGTCGCAGGGATCAGGCCTGTCTCTGCGAACGCTGCAGTTATGTGTGTTGTGTTTTGCAAGTGACAGTGATCGATCGATACTGCACTTGGGTGGCCTGGGCTGGACGGAGGGGCAAAACGCAGGTGCTAGCAGGTATCTGGGCTGATCCCGCTAACACTGCGTTTTTGGGAACCCTAAACTGCTGGGGACGCTAGTATAGATCTGATCAGATCAGATATTGATCTGTTCAGATACTTTACCACTAAGGGAGGTATATGCTTCACGCGTGGCTGTTAGCGTTACTGGCACTAACCTGACGCTGCCTGGGGCGACGCAGACCCTCTCTGACGCTAAAACCTACTTGATATCACCCGCCGGGCGATCAGGGGGTTAAACCTTTTTTGGGTTATATACGGCGGGTGCCCTGACACTATAAAAAGCAAACTAACTAACCAGCATCACCCGTAACACTTATATGGTGATCACTGGTGAAAGGGTTAACTAGGGGCAATCAGAGGGTTAAAACCTTTATTAGGTAATATATGGGGGTACCTGACGCTATATAAAAACCTGACGGGGAACCTAAATAACAAAATAACTAACTGGCTAACCAGTGTCACCAGTAACACTTATACGGTGATCACTGGTGAAAGGGTTAACTAGGGGCAATTAGGGGGTTAAAATCTTTATTAGATAATATATGGGGGTACCTGAAAACGATCGCTTAGTGACACTGGCAAAAGGGAGTTAAAGGGTTACCTGGGGGGGGCGATCAAGGGGTTAAACCTTTATTAGGTAATATATGGGGGTACCTGACGCTATAAAAACCTGTGGCGAACCTAAAAAAAATAACTGGCTACCTATCGGCACCAGCATAACTAATACAGCGATCAGAAAACCGATCGCTTAGTGACACTGGCAAAAGGGGGTGAAAGGGTTACCTGGGGGGCGATCAAGGGGTTAAACCTTTATTAGGTACTATATGGGGGTACCTGACGCTATAAAAACCTGCGGCGAACCTAAAAAAATAACTGGCTACCTATCGGCATCACCGACACTAAAACAGCGATCAGAAAAACGATCGCTTAGTGACACTGGCAAAAGGGGGTGAAAGGGTTTCCTGGGGGGGCGATCAAGGGGTTAAACCTTTATTAGGTAATATATGGGGGTACCTGACGCTATAAAAACCTGACGGCGAACCTAAAAAAAAATACCTGGCTACCTATCGGCATCACCAACACTAATACAGCGATCAGAAAAACGATCGCTTAGTGACAGCGGTGCTAGGGGGTGAAAGGGTTGCCTATGTGTGTGGTGTCAGTGTGCTGTTTAGTGCACTAACCTCTGTGTCTTCTCTCATGCGGCGCTCGGTATATGTGAGCGCTGCATGAGAGATGACATCACTTCCTCCTGCCTGTGTAAACATTACACAGGCAGAGGAAGCTTTTCATTCGCCGGGAGCGATCGCGAGGGGGTGGCCGGAAACGAAGGGCCGTCCCCTCATCACGGATCGCTCCAGCAACGAGAACCACCGCTCACTGTATAGAAGGGGGTCCGATTGGACCCCCCAACTATACGAAGGCAGGCACGTACAGGTACGTGATTGTGCCTGTCCGTGCCATTCTGCCGACGTATATATACAGTGAGCGGTCGTTAAGTGGTTAATGATGTATTACTGATTAAAGGGCTGCATAGACTTGTGTCTTTTGTATCAGCCTGGAGTTCAGTTTTAAATGGGAGAGAGAGAAGACAGTCTTTAGTGTTATTTATCAGAGAGGATGCAGAAATATACGTGTTATCCATGTGCAGATGGTACTTAGAAACAGTTACTGGTGAATTCTCTCTGGAATGCAGGATGTAATGTTATATAATAGAAGGGCTGGGAGAAGAGAGTGAGGCAGCGATAACACTGATTAAAGAAGACGTGGAGATAGAAGCAGAGCAAACTACATACAGACCTGGATACCACCAGAAAGGACAGAGATTTTAAAGTAGTTTTAAAGTGAATGTAAAGCCACTCTCATCCTTTCTAAACTACTGCCATAGTGCTGATCTATAAGGATATAGATGCCTCCTGCATGTATCCTTATCTGTCAAATGTCTCCCCTCTGTCTGTTATAAGAACTGAAAAACTGCAGATTCTGTGGGTGGATCTGTTGTCTGGAGCTCAGTGGGTGGAGTCGTGATGTCAGTAGACTCCCCGCCCACCTCTACACTCCCCTTGTCAACATGCATTTTCTCCTGTGTATTCCTTCTGCTATGATCACTATCATCCAGTCAAAATCCAGAAAAGTGACCACATGACTTCAGAAAAGGAGTGGGGGTGGGAATTAAAAAATAATGCCTGTCTAAAGCTAGTTGCTGGAGATATGTAAATAACCTGTCACTCAAAGCAAGGGGGCGGAACGGACAAAGGTTTTTCTCTGTTTGTCTGTTTTATCTTACTGAACAATAAAAGAGGATTGCTCAGAGCTGGATTAACGCTTTGTGGCAAGACTGGGCACAAATGATAGGAAATCTTATACTCTACATTGTGACAGCAAAAAATAAATAAAAAAATTGGGTTTACATCCACTTTAAAGGATCAGCTTATTTTTAGCTGAACATATCAGGCACATTAACATATTTGTTCAAATTCTTACCCCAGCACTTGCCGTTTATAATTTCCAATGCGGATGGCTTCTGCCCTCTCAATGCTGCTTCCCTGAACTTCTGGTCTTCCCAGGAAAGAGTTAACACTGGATAGTGAAGTCTCCAGACACTCTGTTAGCTAGGAGGAGGGAGGAACAGGGGATTGCATTCTCATCCTAGGCTATGGGGCTGTATGTTTCTGTAGCACACCCTGTAGGGACTGCTGATGAACTTGGATTCCCCCACTCCTGCACCGCCCCGCACACCATATCTTCACAAGCACCTAGAGTCAGAATACAGCTCATGACTTTGTTCTGTGTTTTCATTAGAGGGGTGATAACTTATGTAGCGCCCTGGGGTTTATTTAGGGAGCTCCTCGTCAAATTCCTTGTCAGGAGTAGCTACTGTAGTTAATTACTAGGGATCCATTGACTTCTCCCTAAGTTTGGCCTGGTTGTACTTTTCTCTTCTATACCAGGTGGCCGGGCACTTGGAGGTATTAGATTGAGAAAGACAAATCAAGGTCAAATTATGGGTATATGGGGTATCTCAGCCAATGGGCAGGGATTTTGTTGAATCCCTTGGCCTGCTGGGAGAGCCTATATATTCGGGGGAGGTCAGGTGATCCAGGTTCGTGTGTGCCACCCAGACCGCCATCTGGAGGGACGTGTGTTGTCTGTCCCAGGCTCCTATGCCTGAGATTGGGCCTATCCCGGGGGCATTGGGCTGCCAGGCTTTGTGAGGGCCTATCCAGAACTAAGAGGGCAGCGCAGGGTTGGGACTGCGGCTTGCAGTCTAATCAAAAGTGATGGTTCTGCCGGCCGGAGAACCTGTCAGTGGTCAGAGGTAGAAGGGAAGCTGTTGCCACGAAGGGACCAATCGCCTTTACCAGGGACCACAGTGAGCAACTTAAAGAGGAACTAAACCCTCTGGAAAAAAAAACACTCTGCAAGACAAAGGCATAATGAGCTAGTATGCATAGCATACTAGCTCATTATGAATTACTTACCTGAGATCGAAGCGCCCGCAGCGGTCTTCGTTCCCCTCCTCCGTTGCCGCCATCTCTCCCGGAGTGACTTCCGGGTATCCCGGCCCGATCACCGTTAGAAACGGCATGCTCAGTGCGCCTGTGCGCCGTTCTCTACGGCGCATGCGCCGTAGACATCGGTGCCTGTCTTTTGCAAATATCTTCTTAACCGTGTAGGTTTAGGAGATATTTCTTACACCTACAGGTAAGCCTTAATCTAGGCTTACCTGTAGGTAAAAGTGGTCTGTAAGGGTTTTCAACCACTTTAAGCAAGTACCGGAGCAATATTCTCACCGAACGGGCACGGTGGAGAATCTGGAAACTTCAGGCGGTGATCAAGTCAGGGGCCCAACCAGCGGAGGTGACGCTTGCAGAGCAGCCTTGTGTGTTAAGCTAGGGACCGAGCCGGTCAGCAGGGGTAAAGCTTGAAGGTATCCAAAGTGACAAGCTAGGGGCCTAGCAGGGAAGCGTTGGTGACACTTGAGGGAGATACCACCGCAAAAACCTTGAGGAGCTCACGGGATTCAGAGTTAGTGAATTAGAGTGTCCAGTGAGAGACCAGGAGCTCAAGGGGCTGAAGAACTACAAGAAGAAGTTGTAGTACAGCAGAGAGAACTGTTACTTTGAGTTAGGAACTATGCCTCACAACCCACCGCATATCGAAGGATGTCAGCTATCTTTGGCCTTGCAAGTTCCCATTAGACTGGAAGAGGTGAGAGATTCTGCTAAACTTGGATAGGGATGGAAGGTTATGGGATGCCCACTTGACTTGGGCAAAATATATACAGCTATATATAGTCTCCTCCCGCACACGCTTGCACCAACTTAATCACTGCAGATCACAGGTGTGAAACACAAGGCCTGTCAGGCCATTTCATGTGGCCCTAGCACCCAGGGTTAAACTCCATTCTGCCACCTCTGGCTCTTTCAAATCTCTGCCTACCCTGCACGGACTCACGGCAGGGAACAGCAGTGCCAACCAATGATCTCCCTGCAAGTGAGAGAGATTCAGAGCCACCTACACTGCGGGGAGGTACTAGTCCTGGGCAGATGAGATGTGAGGAACCTCTTTGGGGGGTGGGGCACTCTGTACACCACACACTCCTGAACTCTGCATGCCACATACTTCTGAACTCTGCACCCTGTACGTAGCGCACCCATAAACCCTGCACTCTATGTCACACACTCCTCACCCCTGAACACTGCAGTCTGTACACTTGTGAACTCTACAAGACTCATGTCTATTTATGAGGTAAGCTCTGCCACCTGCCAGCCCTCTACTAGGGATTGGTTGCCTCCTCATATATATTCCAGGCAGCTCCTCCTAACCTCCACCCACTAGCTCTAGAACCTTATCCAATGTCCCAGAAACAGGGGGAGGCACCAGAAGAGCTGTCATGATGAGTCAACCAGCCCTGAACTTCACTGAACCCGGACTCAGATTCACAGCTCAGGCTTAGCCCTGAGCTAAACTAGAATTTACCTACTCTAACACAGACTAGAGAGTGCTAAAATTCTATGGATGCACACAGTGTAGGGAGACACCGCTCTGCATGCCACAGTTTGGATGGAACCACTGCTCACAGCGGGGGTCAGATATCTGACACACATGGAAGAACAAAAATTGCTAGCACAGGGGAGATAACTGTTAATTCTTTTCTTCATAGATTGTTGTATTTTACAGTTTTTAGTCACTATAATGTGGACGGAACTCTGCTTTAATGTGTGTAAAATCCTTTGTTTTGCAGAAGAGCATTTATTACAAGGTGCGCCCATAACACATGAAAATTCCAACAGGGAGACAAGCGCAGAAAGTAAACCAAGGAGCCAAAGTAATTATAAAAGTCACACTGGACCACTGCTACCGCACTCAGATGACCAAATGAGAGACAGACAAAAACAACAGAATTGGGAAGCGCAGATCCAGGAGTTGGCAAGGAATCAATTGGAGATGAAATCCATGTGAAATTTAAAACAGTTTATAGCTGTTAAAACATGTAACCAAATACATAGTACAAATGGGAAAAATCATCAGAATGGCAAAACTCATAGGTGTAGCATAATGGGTTGCAGGGGTCACAATTGCAACCCCACGCCTAACTCCAGGGGGCCCCTGCAGCCCCCTGTGATATTATTATCATGTCCCCCACAAAGTCCAGCTCCGAACTGCCCTAGGGCCCCACAGCCATGCTCCAGTACTGGGCTTCCACTTTGCTTTCCACAGTCCAAACCTCTCCATTCTCGTTTTCTTGGGAGAAGGAACCATTTCCTGAATGGAGAGGTGCACAGGGTGAGAACAGCCCAGGATGGGAAAGTGTCTGTGCTGTGTGTTAGCAACATAGAATGGTAACCGAGTTCAGCGAGTTAAGAGGAGGAGAGTGCCATCCTGTAGCAACGATGGGACCGCTGTCACTGGTGAGGTAAGACACCGCTCGGTGTCTCCTAGTCACCAGCTGGGATTCTCTGTACCCCCCCCCCCCCACACCTGGGGATGTCTGCTTACACCACTTTCAGGAGGTGACCTTCCCCCAGCACCTGCAACACTGACAGAGAAACCTTCAGGAATTGCTAA
Source organism: Rana muscosa (assembly GCA_029206835.1). Lineage (NCBI taxonomy): Eukaryota > Metazoa > Chordata > Amphibia > Anura > Ranidae > Rana > Rana muscosa. The sequence goes on along the minus strand of CM055116.1, from coordinate 56,602,162 downwards.
AACAAATCCCTTAACACCTCCTGAGGGGCTGCAGGCTCCATATTTTGTGTCACATGGCTTTGCCCCCCAGATCTAAGTTGCCCCCCCCAAAGCCCCCTGACCACCCCCTCCACCCTGGATACTTTGCCCGATTGCTGATCTTCTTTCCTATTACATCACTCTATACTACGCCTCCTCCACAGGGCTGAAATCACATTCCTTTACAACACAGCCAGTTAACTACGATCTGCACGGGGTGTATCTGCCTACTGAAACTACACTGTCGTTCCGACCAGAGAATTTCACAGGTCAGAACGGCAACATAAAAGCCAGATACACCCTGTGAAGATTGTGGCTGACAGACTTGTGTAAAGGAGTGTGATTTCAGCCCTGTGTAGTGTGGGGGGAGGAGCTGTATACAGTGCTGGGATGGGAAAGAAGCTCTTCCAAGAGACCTGCCAGGGGTGATCCCTGTCCTCTGATTCTCCAGCGGTGATCCCTGTCCTCTGATGTAAGGAGGAACTCAAAACTCTTAAGCAACTTTGAGTATCTTTCCGTGCGGTGAGTGTATCTGAATGCACGGTGGAAGTGGAGGGTGGAAGTGGGGGGGCCCAGGTCAACTTTTGCATCGGGGCCCACAAACTTCAAGCTACGCCTCTGGCAAAACTCACTGTGGTAGTGCCAGCAATGGTGGTGGAGAAATGGCTGTCCCGCTTCCTTGAGGGCTGTGGGCTGCCTATCGGCTTTGCCTCTGATTTGAGGGAGAACTCTGATGGAGACCCTGATGTAAAAGGGAACTCCTAAGGTAATCTTTGATGTAAATGGGGCTCTGATGAGGATCCAAATGTAAAGGGGGATTCTAATGGGGGCCCTCATGTAAAGATGGACTCTGATGAGGACCCTAATGTAAGGGGATTCCTAAGGCAGACTTTGATGTAAGGGGGGCTGTGATAAAGACCCAAATGTAAGGGGGAATATTAATGGGGACCCTAAAGTAAGGGGGACTCTGATGGGGACCCAGATGTAAGGGTGAACTCTGATGGGGACCCTATGTAGGGGTATTCCTGAGGTAGACTTTGATGTAAGGGGGGATGTAATGAAGACCCAAATGTAAGGGGGACATTAATGGGGACCCTAATGTAAGGGGGGACTGTGATAATGACCCAGATGTAAGGGGGACCTTAATGGGCAATCACATCATTGGGGTCCTTGGTTCAAATCCCAACCAGGACTCTATCTGTATGTTTTCCCTATGCTTGCAAGGGTCTCCTCCCACACTTCAAAAACATACGGGTAGATTAATTGGCTCAACTGAGTGTGCCTAAGATGGCTGCCTCACCTCTTAAGTGCTTTGAGCCCCCAGGGAGAAAAGCGCTATAGAAATACCAATTAACTAAATTGAATGTTCTATTCCAAGGTTGGCAGACAACGCTCAGTTTGGTGTTTGGACTCCGACTCCAATAACTTTCTATTATAGCGGGGAAATAATGTATCTGACATCATTTTGGCTTTCACTACTTCAGATTTTTTTTTTCATTTTTTTTGCTCGCCTCATCAATGCAGTCTTCAGTGGATATTATACATTTCTGTTTATCCAGCACTTCTGATGCATTAGTCACAGTTTAGCTGGAATGTCAATATTTGGCTGATGTGTTTAGGAGCAAACTGCAAAAAGATTTAAAGCTGTTTCTAACTGAGATTTATGAGATTGGAGGAAACTTGGAATTGCCTTCTCCAATGATGCAGTTGCCTGAATTACATTTAACTGCTTGATAGCTGGGGTATTTTATGCCTTTATGGCCCACTTTATGCTGGTTAGAAGGTTTCATCACTGGTCTGTTTAGGTGAAATAAAAAATAAAAAATACTGATCCAATTGTAGGCAGTTTAGGGTTCCCTATTGTGTAAAAACTGAGCTGTCATGTGGAGACATCAGATATAACAGTTTGTCCAGTTCTAGGTCACATATCCAAATAGCCAAGTGAATGAGGACTCTGTTGACATCAGTTCCATAGGCACCACTAGACCCTTGTATTGGAGCCACATGCCCTGTATCCCCTGCTGGGTTCCCCCGGATTAGTGGCACCCGATTTTCTTTCAGTCAACATAACTTACAGGACAAAAGTGGACACTGGAACAGTGAAACCTATCCTCTCTCAGGTAAGTAGTCATGGGCATCAGTGATCTGTTTAGCTTGGTTCCTGGTGACCACAAATGTAGAAGGACTCAAGATTACTGGCCAACAATGGCGGAGGACATTAAACTGACCATCAATGTAAGGAGGCCCTTTTCCACTGACCCAAAATGTAATGGGGGAACTATACTGACCAGTGGTGTAAGGAGGTATTTTTTCCACTTACCATCAATAAAGAGGACACTTAAAATGTTATCACTTCTACATTGACCACCAATATAAGAGGTTTCTTTACCACCGATCAACCACATAAGGTGGCCCTCTGTACACTTTTGTACAGGGGAACTTTTTCGAGAACCTTCTTCATTGTTCACCGATAATAGGGAATCTTCTGTACTGACCACCTTTGTAAGATGGAACTTATACTGACCACCAATGTTTGAGCGCCCTTTTCTACTTACCCGTCTTCATTTTTTATGCATACTTGGGGGCTCTTCTGTACGGACCACCATGTAAGGGGGCACTTCACTGATACACTGGTCTACACATCTTGGGAAATTTTCGACCTCCGAGATAAAATGTGGCAATTATTATATATTTTGATTAGATGAATTAGAAAACAGGTGATAAAGGTGCTGTTTGTCTAAAATTTTCAAGATGGGGGTGTGGCTTGCTTGCAACTGTGATGGCCACGTAAGCCTGTAGCTCTGCGGGACAGGGAGAAACTTACAGCGACAGCCAGGTTCCATCTCCTCCAGCCACTACCTCCAGTGCCTCCAGGGACCCTGCTGCCACTCATGCCCCACAAACGAAGGATGAACACCATCCTAAAAAACTCACGGCCTTCTTCTCGCAGGACACAGGGACAAGATGGCGCCGGATCCTTGGCCTCCCGTTTGTCAGCACGCTACTCAGATATCCCTGAGGAGTGCCTTTTTCCTCCCCTGGATCTGGCATCCATAGCCCAGGGACCTCCAGCCCCGCAAAAGCCTACATGCAAATTGAAATGCAGCCATCATACAGCACTGAGGTGAGAAAGGGGGTTAACCCCTTCTATGCTGCTCCTAATGCACAATCCTCCATTGCAGACTTCCCCACAACAGGACAACCTGTTATTGACACCACCATGAAGGAGATGTTACTTTCTTTACAGACTTTCCTATTTGCTAACTTTTCCTCCCTGTTCCACAAAATCTCTTCTGATTTACATGACACGGAGAATAGAGTGCAATCTGTTGAAGCTAAAATGAGTGAATGCACTGAAACTATACATGATCTTGCAGATGCATATGATGACACCAAAGAAGACCACTTATGGATTCAATCCAAACTCGCAGATCTTGAAGATTGATCCCGACGTAACAATGTCAAGTTGCAAGGAATTCCAGAGTCGGTAACGCAAAATGAACTCCACAATTACGCACGCACCTTAATGTCCATTAACACCCCAATTGCTCAGAGATTGAGCTCACCATAGATCGCATTCACCGCATCCCAAAATCAGCTCATTTAGCTGACTCAGTGCCCAGAGACTTACTCATGAGAATACACTTTTAATAAACCAAGGAACACCTGCTCGCAGCATCCAGATCACTGTGGTCCTTACTGGCCCCTTACGAAAGTATTCAATTATTTGCAGGCCTCTCTAAACATACCCTGAAACTCAGGTGACAACTCAATTCAGTCACTAAGGCCCTGCAGAACCACCCCATCCCTACAAGTGGCGTCACCCGGCTACTCTACTTGTCACATGCAATGACACCTCACATGTGATAAATACCCTCCATTACGGCATGCGCCTGCTCCACATCTGGGGTATTATACCTGATCCACCACAAGAAGAATCCATGCAAACCACTCCACCCGTGCCTCCACTATCTCACAGATTCACCTCCGCAGGTCCCAAGCAGCGGACCTGACCTTGATAAGATTTGGAGACCCATCTGTAGCTCTGTCAGCCTCTTCTCAATCCCCATGCCAGTGAACACCTCATAAATTAACTCTCCCCCCCACTCTATTTGTAGCAGCTCCACTACATTGGCTTGTTTGCTGCTATTTTTGTTAGACTGTCACTGTTTTCAAATTGTCCGTATATACCTGTTGACTGTTGTTCTTCCTTTGCAGTTTCCAGTGGTATTTAGTGACTTTCAACAGGCTCTGTGCAACCAAGACTTACATATCCAGGACATAACTTGTTACTCCAAGCTGTATCCTCCTTGCAAGCTTCACAAACTGTAAGTGTGTAAGAGCCTTCATAGCCACTCTTCCCATATTACACAACCTACCATGCCTGTCACCATACTGTCTATAAATGCCAGTGGAAAATGGCTCAGTCACACATTTGTGACATTATCTGCGTACAAGAAACGCACTTCTCTCATACACCTCTACCCTATTTGCACAACAAGCAATACCCTCATATCTTTTGCTTATGCTTTACCGCAAAGAAAAGGGGAGTTATGATTGCTGTGAAAACTCAGTGACATTCCAACTATATCACCAGACCTTGAATGCTAATGGATGCTACCTTAGCCTTAAATGTACAATAAACAACACCATATATACAATACTGAGTATCTACGCACCTAACAAGCGACAGTTTTCCTTTCTCACCAAAACCCTCTGTAAAACCAAATTCAACAAGGGCATCTGATAATCTGTGGGGCCTTTAACATAGTTCTGGACACTGGACTTCTCTACCTCAACCAAGCGCTACGATTCACAGCTGAAAAATGTCCTCCATTCCAGCGAGTGTGCTAGCGAGCGTGATTATACCTACTTCTCGTACTGCCATAATGCATATTCTAGAATTGACCTTTTTCTGATAAATGGCTATTACAAAATGTGCAAGCCTCTGAGATCCACACTATAACTTGGTCGGATCACGCGCTGATAAGTATCACCATTTCAGACTCTCATACCCAACAGAACAGTTACATCTGTCATATTAATAACTATCTGATTCAACAACCAAAGTTTTCCGAACTGATTTCCACCCAACTTTCACAATTCTTTACCTGCAATGAAGGCTCAGTGTCCGATCCAGGTGTAGAGAAGGACGCAGCATTTAGACTCTTTTCTGTCCTCTATACGGGAACTTGAAACTCGAAATAAATCTTGCCCACACCAAGCCCTTAAATTGAAAATTTTGTCCTTGAGGCAGGAACTCAGATCCCTGCTACTTGAAAATTTTGAACGCCAACAAGATAGACTTAAAGCTGCCTCTTACTCAACTTTGAATAAAGCCGGGAAAGCCATGGCACAGCGTATTAGAGAACATAAGACCAATTCGAAGATAGCTCATTTATATCACCCAACATCCTCAGAGAGAGTCTATAATCCCCAGGGTATCGCAGATGCCTTCAGTTTATATTACAGCTCTTTGTACAACATCAAAGATGATTACTCTACACATCAACTCTCGGAAGAAGTTATTGCATTTCTAAACCAAATCACACTCCTAACCCTCTCTGAGGATCATTTGGCTTCTCTCAATTCCCCCTTAACTATACAAGAGATTTCTTCTACGATCTCAACTCTTCCTTCCAATAAATCCCCGGCTCCCGATGGTCTAACGGGAAAATACAAGCAATTTGATTCAATATTATTTCCACACGTCTTTAACAACACTGCCTACTCCTCAACCTTTCCTCCTGAAATGCTCCAAGCTCTCATAATAACATTGCCAAAACCAGGGAAGGACCTATACTTTCCTTCAAAACTTTAGACCAATCTCACTCCTGAACCCAATGTAAAAATGTATGCCAAATTAAACTGCAGTTTTACAAAACACTGCCAGACTTTACCACTACCAGAAGGCTAATCATAATAATCCATCCATTACTTCCATCAGTCTTGCCTACACACCATCAGTCAAAAATCTGACCGTCCCAAGCGCTGTGACGTAAAACACTCCGACAAGCCGAGAAAAATTAAGTTCAATGCTTCTGACCCCACGATTAGGCATTTTTGCGATACATGTCGGGAACGTGGCTACAGCTTCACTGACTAGAGACGCCGCTGCTGTTTGAGATTACTTACCGCTACTGGAAGCCGGGAATCTGGAGTGTGGTGAGCTTATTTCCATCAAGCACACACCTCAGGCCTGCCGTGGCCGCCTAGCACCGCAAAGCCAATTTAACATTTGATGTTTGCTGTGGATTTTTTAATGCTGGTTTTTAATGGTTCACATGTGAGTTCAATGAATGAAGTGTGATTGTGTTTTTTTGAATTAAACTGGTGATACAATTTTACACTATTGGAGCACTTCTTTTTGTTTTCATGTGAAAATCTGAGAATCATCACGGTAATCACGGTAATCCAGCTGAGAGTCGTATTTCCATTTATGGGATCATACACAAGCGATTCAGCCTAACACGAGAGTGAAAGGCAAATCTATTTGGTGAGTGCGTTTTTCAGAGGGGAGGTTTCACAGCACAGTGATTTGGTGGAAGATACACAGAATCAAGATATTTTTCATCAATATTTTCTCTATCAGTTTCTTCACATTATGGACTTTATTTCACTTATCACATGGTGTTATTGAGTTTATATGTTACTGTTTATTATATTTTTAGCACCATTTTGTAGCGCTGCTATTGTCTTATCTCATTTAGGTGTTTTGGGTTAAGACTTTTTTGCTTTCAAAACCAGGGAAGGACCTATACTTTCCTTCAAAACTTTAGGCCAATTTCACTCCTGAACCCAATGTAAAAATTTATGCCAAATTAAACTGCAAACTATCTTACCAAATTTAATTCTCCTGGATCAATCCAGTTTTACAAAACACTGCGAGACTTTACCACTACCAGAAGGCTAATCAATATAATCCATCATGCCAATGTCTCCAGAACACATTCTCTGCTCATATCTTTGGATGCTAGGAAGGCATTTGACAGGATCCACTGGAATTACCTTCTAAAGCCCTGTAAACACGATCAGATTTCCTATGGATTCTAATCCGATGGATTTTTCTATCGGAAATCCGATGAAGCTGACTTCCATCAGTCTTGCCTACACACCATCAGTCAAAAATCCGACCGTCCCAAGCGCCGTGACGTAAAACACTCAGAAAAGTCGAGAAAAATTAAGTTCAATGCTTCTGAGAATGCGTCGACTTGATTCTGAGCATGCGTGGGTTTTTTGTCCGATGGAGTTCCACACAGACGATCGGAATTTGCTATAGTTTTTTTTTCCATCGGATAAATTTAAAACATGTTCTATTTTTTCTCACCGATGGAAAAAAGACCGATGGGGCCCATACACGATCGGTTTGTCTGATGAAAAAAGTCCATCAGACTGTTTTCATCGGTAAAACCGATCGTGTGTACACGGCATAAGAGTACTTATTAAATTCAGTTTTCAAGTTCACATTCTCACTGCAATATTAGCTCTTTACACATCCCCTTCAGCCAGAGTATATACCTCCAATGTGCTATCACTACCTTTCCAAATCACTAATGGAACTATCGAGGGATGCCCCCTGTCTCCACTGGTCTTTAATCTCCTCATGGAACCCCTCAGGCTTCCACATCGGCAAGCTAGCTTACAAGATCAGCTCGGATTCATACATACATTTTACAAGATCAGCTTGTTTGCTGATGATGTGGTGTTAATAATAACTAATCTGACGTCAACATTAAGTGAAATATACGAGACGTTGCAATGGTTTAGCAGAGTGTCGTACTACAAGGTAAACAAGTCCAAATCAACTATTCTTGACCGTCACCTAGATGGCATTACTAGAACTATCCTACAGCAACAATTCCCCTTCACCTGGGTGGAAACAAGCATATCATACCTAGGTATTCAATTGACTAAATCAGTGAAAGGTCTTTTCCACACAAACTATCTCCCATTTCTTTTCTTTCACATGTAGCGGCCTCACCCTCCCTCTCTTCTTTAGCGGTTACTTTGGCTTCGGTCTAGGGGTACCTGAAGGGGAGAGCGAGGTGCGCCACAGCCCATGTCCTCTAGATTACAGCATGTAGAGGTGAAGGCCAACATCTAATTACACTCGGGCTGTGTATTCGCTCAGAGCCAAGTCTGTTTTGCTGATAACCCCCTTTGCTCCCAGTAATTGGAGTACCACACACTGAAAAGGTCCAACACTTATTTATTCCATAACGGCAAACAAATAGTCCTTTGTGAGCAGACAGTTTGAGACCCATAGAACAGTTCAGTATTGGTGGGGAGTAGGTCAAGGCACAATCCTCAAAGAAAACTAAACCGTTGAGGTTTCACCAACGGTTGCTAAGCACAGTGGCTGTAAAACTTACTTTTTGGCTTCAGAGTCTCCTCCAGCGACTCTAGTGAACAGGAACTGGAGTTACCTTCGCTACGTTGCAGCCCCTGTCAGGGGGAAGACATCCCTCCAAGAGAGTTACCGGAGGCCCCGCCGTCACCGGATTAATGCTGTACCGGGCTATTCAGAAGGGTTACACTCCCCGGCCTCCTCACCTCAGATACGGGTCCCAACACCTTAGGGCCCCTCGGACTCCTCCACCCTCGTGGAACCCAGTCGAAGTTACTGGGCCCCAGGCCTTGGTCATAGTACCCCACCCCAGGCTTAAGGTGCCTGGGATGGACTCCATCCCTCGCTCCGGCCAGGTCAAGGGCACCTAGGCCCGGAACTCCAGCACCCAGGCTGAAGGTGCCTGGGTGTGGCCGCGTCCTCCAACTCTGAACCCCGAGGTCAGGGCGTCCGCCCCTTTTATCGCCTCTCCCTTTTTCGTCACAGCGGGTTCCCCGCCCCGCTGTACCGGCGCCAGGAAAGGACAAAAAGGAACAGTCTTGCGGTGCAGGTTCAACTCCGGCCCAGGGCGACAACGCCACCTGCAGGCCACAGGGAACCTTGCAACACCAGAGTCCTCCAAGAACCACAAAAGGGATTCTCAGATTCCCTAGCAATTAGTACATCTGGGTTGAATAACCCAGATGCTCCCTCCCAAATTTAAATGCCAGCTACACACAAGAAAAACTATCTCCCATTTCTAACCAAAATACAAAAAGAGCTTAGGTCCCTTCAAAAACATTAATTCTCTTGGTCGGGTAGGCCAGCAGCCTTTAAAATGTTAGTGCTGCCCCAGCTTCTTTACTTGTTCAGGACCTTACCAATTACTATACATTAATCATACTTTAGCTCCCTTCAGTCTATGCTCAGTACATGCGTGTGGTACAATAAAAAACCCAGCTGGGCTTACCATAAATGAATCAACCATAGATCAGTGGGGTGGGCAGTGTATGTGGATATTAAATACTACTATAATGCCACCCTTCTCACACAACTAGGGGACTGGCTATGACCCTCAAGTGGGGACAGATAGAATCTACTCACTTTCCAGGACAAAATCTTAAAATATGGCTCTTAGGCACTCCTTATGGCCCCCCACCATTGGCCATCTCACCCCCTATGGTGGCTTCAATGGCAGCTTGGCGCTCATTATTGGCGGTTCAATGCCCTTCCTCACAACAGTTTTCTCCACCCAATCCCTTAGAAACTCTCATCCTTATGTAGCGGGGTATCGTTTTTCCTAAAGAGACTACAGTTCCCAGCACGCTTTAAGGCACCCAGGGTGCATTGCCCCGCGCAAGGACTGCTGGGGTGGACTTTATAAGGGAGAGGTGGGGCCTGGTTCTTTCTCTTTGGACACCGCCCTCCCAGCAAGAGGATCCCTGTGCTGCCCTGCTGTGTGCACAAGGCCTGAAGCCTGGGCCTTGGGTCTTTCCAAAGAGCCTTCCGCTCCACCGAGGAGCCTGCGGAGTGTCTGATCCTGTTGCCGAGTGCTGTCATCAGGAGGACCGAAGACCCGGGTGTCGTGGGCACTGTGAAGCAAGTCACAGTAGCGGACAAGGACTGGTCCGGTCAGGTGAGAGAGCACCTGCTCAGAGCTACATTACAGTATCGTTAGGCCCATTAACTTTATCCAGGGCCATCACAGTGATTGCAGTTACACTCTAGGGAGACTATCTGCTGAACCGAGTTATTAGTCTCCCTGGCATTACAAAGTTACCGATCATCATTTCTTTGTTGGATTACAATTTGTTCCTGAAAGTGCACTGCCGTGTTTTGCTAGCGATGATTTCTTCCACAGAACTATACCCAAAGCATAGTCAGGCCTGACTGGGTAGTATAGGACATTGCTGGGAGCCATTTTGTGCTCACGAGGGAGGATAGCTGCAGCGGGGTCTGTAAACTGTCTATCACATTGCTGAACGTTAATGTTTAATAATTATACGCATATTGCAGGGCTCTGCATGTGACATTGCATACTGTTTTATTATTTAACCTTTATCAACAGTAAAATATTAGAGTTAAGTATACTGGTTGTCAGTGTCATTTACTGGGCTATACCATACTGTAGGATTGTGTCAGATAGAATATTAGTGTGATTGCAATTCTATCATCCCCCTTTACTAACTGTGCCACGAGAGGTTAGAGCCGATTGCCAGGGGTTGACAGCAGTGCACTACAGAGCCCAAATCAAACAAGACAGCCCTCTTAAATGGGGGTATCGCTATACTTATAATTCCTGACATAACACTAAAGGAATGGTGCCACCACGGTATTACCAACATCCAAGACCTTTTTATTGACTCCTCTATCAAATCCTTTGCTAACATCCAACAGGAATTCCAATTACCACCCACCTCACTGTTCCCCTACCACCAGTTGAAACACTGTATATCCAAACTTGACTCCACTCCTATGGGAATGCCCAGTCCTTCATGTCCATTGGTGGGAGATATTTAGAATTCTCTCAATGGTGAGTCACACTCAAATTTCTCCTTCACCTGAATTAGCCCTACTAACCTTGACAACAGAAACCTTTGCACCATATGTTTGAAGCTCAGTAACACACATCCTCCTGGTAGCCAGGCTAAATAATACTAGACTTTGGAAAAAATTGCAAACCCCCCACAGTAGCGGATATCATGGATCTGACCCACAAACACTACTCATATGAACTAATGCTTGTCTCCAGCAGAGGTACCTATGGAAAATCTCTTTCCCTATGGCAACTTTGGCTGCAGTGGCACCGCTCTGCTCATCATTTATTCCCACCATGATCCTCACATCAGCAGTAAGTTGTTAGTTCCTCTCTTGATTCCACAATTAACCTCACTGGGACTAAATACCCATGGATCCTAAAAGCCTTACCTGCTCAATAACGTACCACTGGTATACACTCAGTGCATAGTTTTTGCTGTATTGTTACTCCTATTACTCGATTGTTATCTATTGTGAACTGATTCTGTACTCGGCTTTCTTTTACATGTGTACGATCTATTTGACAAAATTGTTGACAGGAAATGTTCTTACTTATGTCCTTTACTCAGCTATTTGTTACTTGTATTGTTATGAAAACCTTTCAATAAAAATATTAGAGTTTTTAAGATATTTCACAATAAAGATGAACATGATGCCTCATAACTTCTCTACAAAGTATGGTAGAACAATGAAAATGGTACCACATGGAAGTGTATACATTTATCTTCACTTTGCGACTAAAGATTATTACCTAACTGTAATATATTGTTCTTTTATTGCAAGGTACATTTGTCTTAGTCAGATATATGCATTATACAGTTACCTCTGGTGGCTTGTCAAAGTGTCATTGCCTAACATTTTTAAGGAACAGTTGCGTCATATAGATTTTCCCTCAGAAGTCAAGATGCCTCGAAACTGTGTGAACAAGGCAGATAAATTCTGCTACATTTGTGGCAAGGTTACATTTGCATCTCAAAAGTGCAGTATGACCGCAGTGGTAAAAAAGGTATACCATCTATATTTTGGATGCAAAATATAGGATCGGGACAAGAGTTGGGCCCTCATTATTGTTGCATTACATGTGCAACTTATCTGTGTCATTGGCTAAACAAGAATAAAAAATACATGCCTTTCACAGTCGCAATGGTGCGGAGAAAGCATGAAAATGTTACATGAAAAAACAATAAATGAATGGAAAGTTATGTTATTGACCCAATTCTGGTAAAATTTGGCTATTTTCATTTCCGAGGTTTTCTCTTTGTAGACCAGTGTTACCAATGTTAGAGGGCTCTTCACCACTGACTACCATTGTAAATTGAGCCCTACACTGACCCCACTGTAAAAGGACACTTCTCCAATGAACACCAAGGTGGAAGGCCCATTATCACTGACGACCAATTCAAAGGACAATGACTACAATGACCAACAATGTAAAGGGACCCTTCTCCACTGACCACTGGTGTAAGAGTATCCTTTCCATTTTTCACAAGGGTGATTTTTCATCAGTGACCACCAATGTAAGGGGGTTCTTCTCCACAGATCAACAATATGAGGGGTCCCTAAACCACTGTCCATTGTGTTCCATGTACATGATTATCCTGCAAGATACAACTGCTGAGCTATCACAGCTGCTCGCTCTGTGGTCTTTCTTATAATCCTCCAGTACGTGGAGTTGGTGCTGATGTAGCAAGATTACTCACACTGAATTGCCCTGCCCCAAAGAATAGCCGTTTACCGATATGAACATAACAATTCTCTAGATAGAGGTCTGTGTTGTGTTATTGTGTACCGATCAGCTGAGTGGATGTGGCTCTGAGCTCCGTGTGTTGGGAAGGTTCCACATTCTTAATCATTAGAGCCACATGTTTGCTTAAGGAGTTGACTTCAGGCTCAGGCTTGCTCCTTGTCACGTATCCAATATGAGTATTTATAGTATTGATCTTGCGGTTTTCGTATCTGTTAAATGAAAGGTCCAGAAATTTCCAGACTCCTCATCGCCCGTGTTTATAACTGGGAGAAAAGTGGTCACCTGTGATCCTGGGTGCTCACATCATATGAAATGTGTTACCTACTTGGGTGACCTGTAGACTTTCCACATTAGTATTTGAACTATTCATATCTGTTTACCTATTTTGATGGAAATATGTACTAACATGGTTATTTATCATATATAGTACTAAACATGGAATGGCATAAAATTCCTGATTAGCTCCGACACTCTGTTCCACCACTATGCTTCCTTAGAAGGCAATCTCAGTTCAGGGCTGCTATAAATATATAAAAACCCCACCATTTCCCTAAGTGTCTGCAACAAAAGGAGACAGTTTAAAGTGGTTTTAGGATTAAAAAAAATTCTCGTTAAATGCATGACTGCTAAGAAATGTTTATGTGTAACAGCTGTTCACTACCTCTCAGACATGGCTCTACTCCTCCTGACAATGCCTTCCACTTTCTTTCTCTTTTAGAAGGATGGCAGCGCATCAACTTTATTCGAGCATCATCCAATGTCATCATCTTCTTCATGGACTGAGATGATGGCCAAGGGATACCTCAGTCAAAAAATTCCTGATACTTAGACCCCTTTCACACTGAGGGCATATTGCAGGCGCTATAGCGTTAAAAATAGCGCCTGCAATCCGCCCTTAAAAAGCTGCTCTATTCACTCCAGTGTGAAAGCCCGAGGGCGTCAAAAAAAGTCCTGCCAGCAGCTTCTTTGGAGCGCATTAGAAGCGGTGAACTCACCGCTCCAAATGCGGTCCTGCCCATTGAAATCAGTGCGCAGCGCCGCGGTACTGCCGGCAAAACGCCGCTGTAGCGGCTCATTGCGGGCGGTTTTAACCCTTTCTCGCCCGCTAGCGGGGGTTAAAAGTGCCCCGCTAGCGGCAGAAATGCGTCGCAAATCCGACGGTAAAGCGTCGCTAAAAATAGCGGCGTTTTACCGCCGACGCTATGTGTGGCACAGTGTGAAAGGGCTCTTAGAAGCATGAATGGTTGGAGCTGGAACCCTTAGGCTGGGTTCACATTTGTGTGGTGCGAATTTCAGCTCTCTTATCTCTGCAAAAAGATAAGAGAACTGTTCAGCAGATCATCTCCGTTTTAGCTGCGAATTTGGTGACCTGGGAGAGAGGAAGGGGAGGGCGGAAGTGTAGTGAAGTGAAGGAGAGAAATCCTGATGAGAACTAAACAGATCTGCGAATCAGATGCGTGCCCATAGAAAGTAATGGACCTGAATTCGCACCTGAGCCACACCGCAATGCCTAGAAAACTCACACGTTTTGTTAGCCGCAACCAATTCGCATAGGTGTGAACCCGGTCTAAAAGCTGAAGAATCGTTATGGCAATTCATTCAATTGGTTCAGCTTGTACCACTGTACTTGAAGTACTGTACTGTATGTATCATACCTGCGAGAGCCACATGGAAGCTGGAAATCACTTTTTAGACAAGGTGGAGATTGTGACTTAACCGACCCACCTCTCCATCTCGTCCAATCAGAGAACGCTTTGCATGCATTCCAAAATGTAATTGTGCAGCAGGGCAGCTGCTTGGCAAGGGACTTGCAAGCTGTAGTAGCAGAGCGAAAATCTTTTGATGGGGTCACCAGTTTCAGTGACACCTGCCATAACCTACATGGAATATGGCGATTTTCACAACCTAAATAGCCATGCTACCGCTTCTGCTTGGGTAGCAGTCCATAGACTTAGCATATTAAACCATGGAGACACAAGTAACACCTGCCATGATCTACACAAATATAGTGATATTGACAACATAAATAACCATTCTCCTACTGCTTGGTTAGCATTCCCTAGACTGAGCATATTACAACAGCGAGAATTTGCAGACATGAGTAACACCTGCCATGACCTGCATAGAATATGGTGAGTTCCAAAGAACAAATGAATGTGCTCCCACTTGTTCTTGTAGTGAAAAATGTCACCAGCACACCATGGGTCTCCAAAAATGGGTCCAAAGCTTTATTCAGTGGTCACATCGTAACAGCAAACAGCAAAGTTTTGGAGCCTCAAAAGACCCCTTCATCAGGCTGTTGTTCTTAGGTACCATAGTCTGGCAATGTTAAAACCATGGAGACAATGCTGATAAAAACAGCTCTGCCAGAAACCACATTTCCCTCTACCAGTACTGGTGCACTTGCAACACCTTGGGTAACGTCAGGAACATACTTGTCGGGGATATACCAGTGCATGGACAAGGTCATTAGACACCCGCGACAAAAATGCCAAAGTGCACCACCTCATAAGTGAATGGACAACAGGACTGGGCTTTCACAGAGCTTCCGATAAAGAATGGGTGGTGTGGCGGTGGGACCCTGTGCGACCTTAAAGATTGCTGGTTTATGCCAGTTTTTGTAGAGAAAGACACGCTGATTGCACAGCTGTGTGTTGGGCTATTTAGTTGTGACCTGACTATGGCTCAGGGCCCCACCCAACAGACAGGAAGTCTGTGCATGGGAGTCAGGTGGACTCCCATCCATCTGAGAGGAGTCAGAGACTGCATGGGTGCAGCCAGAGCATGTATGTCTGCAGGAGGCAGATGTCATTGGTGATAGAGCAGCAAGGCGCTGATCAGGGGTAAGTGAGGAGACAGCTTAACTCTAGGAAACTTTGTTCTGAGGAGCAGACCTAAGGCCTAGGCTAAAGGCCTGAAACAGCCGGATGGCAAGAATGAAAGCCAGGAGGCTAAAGTATTGAGTATGCAAGATACAGTAATGGTGGAACCCCCCTGTGAGGGCTACTGATGTATTTGTGAACTTTTTGTGATTTTAAATAAAAGTGGGCTACCAGGCCCTTAAAAATTCAGTTCTGGACTGGCGTACTCACTAAAAACGCACCTACCACTGGAGTCTGATCACCCTAATCTTACAGTGGCTATTACACTGACAGCCAGTACTCTGGTGATTATATTGGGAGAGCTGTGTTCCCCCACCTTTACCTGCAGGGTTAGGTTGACAGTTTGATATCTCGGTCCTGCTCAGTGCATGACCTAGCTGGGTGATAGAGAGTTAAAAATGTCTCCTGCCTCAGCTGCGGTTCCGCCCCAAGCACAGAGACCAAGATGCTTGCCTTTTCTATCCCTGCTTTGGCTTGGCCCTGACTCTACTTATAGCGGCACTCAACATGGCTTCCATTTAGAGAACAGTGCACATGACTGCAACTGGCGTGCACTCATAGATATGTATAGATTATTTTTGGATAATAAAGATATTGTTTAGTGCCACTTTTAAAAATGTAGTGCCTTCAAGTGAAAGGGGTGCAATGCACTTGGTTGCGCCATGCTGGTGCGGGGGCTGGTGCAGCAGTCAAGGGTTATAGCAGGTGGTGAGAAGGAGATACAGTGTGATCAGAGTGGAGAGATGGGGGAGATCTGGGGGTGTGATCAGAGTGGGTGGATGCGGGGGGGATCTGGGGGTGTGATCGGAGTGGAGGGATGCGGGGGATCTGGGGGTGTGATCAGAGTGGAGGGATCTGGGGGTGTGATGGGAGTGGAGAGATGGGGGGGATCTGGGGGTGTGATGGGAGTGGAGAGATGGGGGGGATCTGGGGGTGTGATCAGAGTGGAGGGATGCGGGGGGATCCGGGGGTGTGATCAGAGTGGAGAGATGGGGGTGATCTGGGGGGTGTGATCAGAGTGGAGAGATGGGGGGATCTGGGGGTGTGATCAGAGTGGAGGGATGCGGGGGGATCCGGGGGTGTGATCAGAGTGGAGAGATGGGGGTGATCTGGGGGGTGTGATCAGAGTGGAGAGATGGGGGGATCTGGGGGTGTTATCAGAGTGCAGAGATGGGGGGGATCTAGGGGTGTGATCAGAGTGGAGGGATGCGGGGGATCTGGGGGTGTGATCGGAGTGGAGAGATGGGGGGATCTGGGGGTGTGATCGGAGTGGAGAGATGGGGGGGATATGGGGGTGTGATCGGAGTGGAGGGGTGCGGGTGGATCTGGGGGTGTGATCGGAGTGGAGAGATGGGGGGATCTGGGTGTGTGATCAGAGTGGAGAGATGGGGGGATCTGGGGGTGTGATCGGAGTGGAGAGATGGGGGGGGATCTGGAGGTGTGATCGGAGTGGAGGGATGCAGGGGGATCTGGGGGTGTGATCGGAGTGGAGAGATGGGGGGGATATGGGGGTGTGATTGGAGGGGTGCGGGTGGATCTGGGGGTGTGATCGGAGTGGAGAGAAGGGGGGGATCTGGGGGTGTGATCAGAGTGGAGGGATGCGGGGGGATCTGGGTGTGTGATCAGAGTGGAGGGATGCGGGGGGATCTGGGGGTGTGATCGGAGTGGAGAGATGGGGGGATCTGGAGGTTTGATCGGAGTGGAGGGATGCGGGGGGATCTGGGGGTGTGATCGGAGTGGAGAGATGGGGGGGGATATGGGGGTGTGATCGGAGTGGAGGGGTGCGGGTGGATCTGGGGGTGTGATCGGAGTGGAGAGATGGGGGGATCTGGGGGTGTGATCAGAGTGGAGGAATCTGGGGGGGCTAAAAGTCCACGGGTTAGGGGGCACAAATTACTTGCTTTGCCCCGGGCGATGACAACCCACACTACGCCACTGCTCAGAATGGACAGCTAGAACAAGTGACAGAGGTCACTTCCCTACTGTCTTCAATCAAATCTAAGAAAAACATTTGAGCTTTAGATATATTTTAGCTCCTTATTTGCTCACACTTGCCCTCTGCAGTGTCACATCCATGCAGAGAGAGGGATAGCAGAATGCTTCTTTATGGGGCACTACAGAGATTCTGGGAAATGTTTGCACTGGCTGTCCTGCGGAGCCCATCCTTGTGTCATACTGGAATATTTTGTACCGATAAGTAAATATAATGTCTGTCACATGAATGTTTATCAGTACCATATTGAGCCCGATGCATTCCACCTCTGTACCTTCTGGCTCCCTTGCCTTCTCTGCGGTCTCCATGGTAACCAAGCTATTTCTTGACTGATCTTCCCACCATAGCTTTGCAGCTTGGCCTGAGATAACATACAAGGTACGGAGCCACCTCCTGTGCGCCATTTGGTGCTAAGAAGACGCTTTATTCCTAGAGATGGCTGGCGCTTATGTCAGCTGAGGCTTTTTTCTCTAAGCAATAAACAGATTTATTAGTCAGAGCTGAATTCACAGCATGGCGGGATATTGTCCTTTATTGTAAATATTACATAATGGTCTACTAATGGAGCTAGCAGGGGCCAAGATGGCCTTGTTGGAGCCATGGTAACCAACCGCAGAAAAAAGTTCAGACACATGCCAGCCTGTTTACCTTTTCATTTGTTTGTGAAAAAGGTGAACTTAAATTTAAAGGCTAACTACATCTTTTGTTACCATGTTATATGTTAGATCTGTATTTAGGGTGATGCAATTTGCAATTGCCCCCCCCCCCCCCATCACACCTGAACTGCTCCCCTTCCTCCTGGGACAGTGTGCGGGACTTCTTCTACCCTGCAACTGCTATCACTTTTGAAAATGTTCTTATTATTTTATTATTTCTTTTTTAAAGGTGGACTTTTTTTTGTTTCATAAAAGTTTTATTGAATAAACAAGATAATACAATTAACAAGTTCCAAGTACAGCATCTATTTTGCAAGGTAAGTACAAGATGTTGCATCATCACTTCCTGAAAGAAAGCAGGGAAGAATATTCAAAACAGAAATGCGTGATCTACAGAGCCGTCTTTAAGGCAGGGCAAAAGGGGCAGGATGCCCTGGGACCTGTCATTGTTGTGGGGCCCAAAGCAGCTGCCTCATACTTGCCAACTATCCCAGTTGAAATTCCCTTGTCCCTTGAAGTTTTAGTCCTTTGCTGTGTCCTGATATCTCAGTGTGAAGTGCTGCTACTAATGCTGCCCAGCTCTGCCCTATTGTTGTGTACAGATGACTCACCTGCAGACCCTGTGTTTACATGTGTAGCACCACCCTCTCCTCTTAGGGTAAAGGAGAGGCACCCATGCCACAAGCCCGTGTCCTCTAGTTTAGAGGTCAGGCGGTGTATATGTATCTGGGTCCCGCAGTGAGTTACCTCCTTCCACCGGTTCCCATCTTCAGAATGTAGAGACGAGTCTGTACTTTTCCCTCTTTAATAAAGTCAATGTCCAAACCGCTTAAACTCCAACGTTGAGTTTATTTTGTATCTTTGCTTGATAGGTAAGAGAGAGTAGATGAGAGAGATAATAGTTAAACCAAAGCAGATTCAGGCACAGAACTCCTAGATTTATCATCACTCGGTCCCGAGTGGGTACAGCTCACCTGGATAGTCCCTCTATGGTCCTAGCAGCCGATGTGGAGCTCGAACAAGTAATTTAAATCCTCCAAGGACAAGTTCAGTCTGTCCTCAAAGAGCAGCAGCACTCCGCAGGGTCAGTTCTGCGGAGCATAGGATCCTTCCCTCCGACAGGTCAACAGGCCTTTCCCGAGACAGCAATCTATCACTCATCTCCTGTTATGGGACCGATCCTCCCCTGGCTTCCTCTTGGTTGGAGCGGATACCCTCACCCGGGCATCCTAGGACTCCAAAGTTCTGCCTGTAGACCCAGTTGAAGGTACTGGGCCTACCCGAAACGTTGCTGGTCTCGGGGCGAAGGTGCCCGAGACTCTTCAGTCGGGGTACGCACCCCCCTCCTTAGGGGGCACACTCCTCCGGGTACTTGTCCCCGGGTCTCTCCTCTATAAAAATGGAGTCTGACTCTTTTATATCCTCTCCCAGCATGCACAGCAGGCAGAACCAGCCCACTGCATGGTAGCTGAAAGAGGACATCCAATCGCGCCAATGCAACATATGGTTCAACCCTGACCCAACATGGCAGCGCCACCTGTATGCCACAGGGAACTCTACATAAGCACACAGAAACAAAGCAGAGTTCAGCACAATTAGAAGGCCCGAACCATACTAGTGCTCGGGTCATCCCCCTAAATTTAGACATAGAGACCCCCTAAATTTGGAGTACCCACTACACATGTAAATAACCGCCATTCTTATAGGTAAATAACGGGAGCATTCATATGTAAATGACGGGAGCATTCATATGTAAATAACTGTGGCCGGAGGCATTCATGTGGAAATAAAGGAGTCATTCATATGTATATCATGCCCCTCTGCAGTGAAGAGATGATGTGCTGTAACCTCTAGCAACCAATTAGTGAGCAGTATTATGTACAGTAATCTCTAGCAACCAATCAACAAGAAGAAATCATGTGCTGTAACCTCTAGCAACTAATCAGTGAGCCGTAATGTGTGCTGTAACCTCTAGCAACCAGTCAGTAAGTGGTAATGATATGCTGTAACCTCTGGCAACCAATCACTGTCTGATCTGATACAGTAAACAGATTTTAAGTCTAGCTGATATTTATTGTATGTCTCAGAGCAGGTGGAGAGCAAAATTGCATGGGGAGGGCCCCAAGAATTTTTTTGGGACAGGGTCCAATCAACATTAAAGACAGCCCTGGTGATCTACATCGGGTAGTGGGGCCTAAACCTGGAAGTGAGGGAGGCCCGGAATGGAATGACAAAAAGCAAAAGTAATGAAGGGCCGGGCATGATGAGGGAGAGAGGAGAGGCAATAAAAGGGTGAATTATGGGGAAGAAGAGAAGGGAGGAGACAGTAGGTAAAAATGATTGGAGGGGAGGGGCCTTATATATAGTGAGGGCGGGAACTTCTGGGAACACTCTTTAGAAGTTTTGTGTGAGAGAGGAAGTTTTTCCCACTCACCCTCCCTGTTGTGTTTTGCTTTTCGTGTTGTTTGTTTTATTTTATTACAGGACGCATGGATTTGGGTCATCATAGCAGCTGTGTAACGGCGGTGTCTTTGGTCTTTGACGGTGGCAGTAAACAGAGGTGATGGAAGTGGTGGGGGGCTCATTGGTGGTATGTGCCCCTCTGGTGTATTTCAGTGGAACGGTGTCTGCTGGAATACGGTAATGGTTGCACTGCTGGAGGGGGTTGTCTCCGAGCTGGTTATACGGCTGGAGGCCTGGTATGGAAAATTATGGTCCCGCAGTGTAGTGGTAAAAAGTGTTAAAGTTTGGGGTGCTGTCAGAGACCAACAGACTGGGAGTTATAAAACTGTCATTACAAAATGGTTGTAGATATGTTAATAAAAAGTTATTTCATTGAAAGTTATTTAATATTTAGAGTTATTTATTGGTTAATAAAAAAGGCTGTTATGGCCAGTTATACTCCAACTCTGGTGTGGTCTATTATTTGGTAAAAGGGGTAAAGAAAAGGGTATGTTTTAAGTGTAGCGCACAAACCCCTGTCTTTACCTGCATTTAATTAGGCTCCTCGCAGGCAGAGAGAGGCACACCGTACCACAAGCCTGTACCCTCCTGAGTAAGGAGGTTGAGCGGTGTTAGTTTTCGGGCCTGCCTGCGGCTGGAGTTGAATCCTCCCGAGGATGATTCTCACCTCTACCTTAGATAGATGCAAGTCTTTATTTTTCCCCAGTAATGTAACTGTCCACACCAACTGAAAGTCCAACTTCTATATTTATTTCACACTGGATAACAAATAGTCTCTTTAACAGCAGACAGGTTGGAACAAGACACAGGACAGCTTGGGTGGGAGGAGGTCCAGGCACAAACTCAAATGATTTCTTCAGACTGTTCAGGTTTCACGAACAGTTTTGGTGCACGATCTCTGCCACAGACCGTGAGGTTGGTCTCTGCCACAGACCTGGTGAATAAAAGTCATTGCCACTGACCTGGTGAATAGGGCTTTGCCCTATGAAGTCACTTCCACTGACTTGAAGCGAGTAGGGTCACTGCCACTGACCTGAAGAACTACCTTCTTAAAGTGTTTGGCCCATGTCAAGGAGATAACCATCCCTCCGGAGAGTTACCAGAGGCCCTCACCGTCACCACGACTCTGTGCTGGGTCTTTGGAAAGGATTACCTCCCTGGCCTCCTCATCTCAGATATGGGTCCCCTCGCAAGGCGGCACACTGGGAGCTCTCGAAACTTAGCGGACCCCAGCCGAAGGTTGCTGGGCCCCGGGCCTTCAAAATAGTACCTCACCCCAGACTGAAGGTGTCTGGGATGGAACAGGAACCAGGCCTCGGGCACCCGGAGATAACACGCACACCCACCCAGGCTGAAGGTGCCTGGGCACGGACCCCAATGGAAGATGGCCGCCCCTTTTTATACCCTCTCCTGACAGGCACAGCAGGTTCCCCGCCCTGCCGTACTACTGCCGAGAGGGGACAAAAAAGGCACAGCCTTGTATCAGTGGTTCAACCCTGGCCCACGGCAACAGCGGCACCTGTAGGCCACAGGGAACTGCACACCAACACCATCTCCCATGAACAGAAATGGTCCATTAACCCTAACAATTAGTGTGTCTGAGCCTGATTACCACTCAGACACTTCCCCTAAATTTAACACCCCGCTACATAAGTAAGGGGCTTGGAGAGGTAAAAAGTGGTGGTATGGGAGATTTGGGATATCTCAAATACACTGGTCAAGTACCTGGGCAACATATATTAAAACAAACTTTTGAATAAAGGAGTCAAAGTGAACAATTCACAAAGAACCAAACATAGTAGTATGAAAGTCCCCTACGACCCATGGTAGGAAGACCAATCCCCCCTCCTACACACATATACCCCCGGCATCTAGGGATCCATAGGAGGAAAGAGATAGGAGAGCCTGCCTCTACACAGAGAGTCTCCGGCATGGGCATGTTGTCTGTGGGAAAAAAGTTTGGCAAACATCTCTGTGTACGGCCATTCAGCAGCCAGGAAGGCTTTGTGTAGTCCAGAAGAGAAGTCCAGATTACCTCTGACAGGGGTGATAAGGCAAAGTTTAGAGGACACCGTGTAAAAGTCACAAGCTCTGTCGAAGGTATATAGGGAGGTCCCAATAAGGGGATGTGAGAGAAAAGCTGATGACAAATGTTTTATTGGGAACCAGGGTACCAAGCTCTAGTCAAGTCCCAAAACCAAATGTTCCAAGCCAACTCACCCTTTGCAGCGAGCAAATCCACCACCCGGGTCAGTTGTGAAGCCCGGTAATATCGCTGTAGATCTGGTAGGCCAAAACCCCCTTTAGATTTGCGCAGCACCAGCTTCACCCAACTTATCCACGTGGATTTGTTATTCTACAAGAAAGCCTGACACATTGCCTTGTAAAAAGCAAAGAAAGAAGGTGGCAGGCGTATCGGCAAGGTTTGGAGTTTAAAGAGAAAGCTTGGAATGACCATCATCTTTAGAATAGACGCACGCCCGAACCAGGAAAAGTTGGGTTTATTCCACCTGTGGAGGTCCTGATGGATGTCATGCATTACTGACAGGAAGTTTCTAGTGTAGAGTCCAGAAAAGTCCACAGGCAGTCGTATTCCCAGGTAAGTAATAGCATCCACTTTCCAACGAAAGGGAAAGCTAGCCTGACATTGCTTAACTAGCCCAAATGGGCTACTGTTACTGAGTGAGAAGTGTTCTCTGCTAGCAATATCTCTCTTTATTTGGGTTTCCCACATCACCCCAATCTCCCTCCTGTTACTAGTTCTACAAGCAAATAAACTTCAAAAAGAGATCCCCTAGACCAGTGGTCTCCAAACTGCCGCCCTGGGGCCAGATGTGGCCCTTTGCATGCTTTTATCCGGCCCCTGAGGCATTATTCCCCCCACTGTCAGCAACAGTGGGGCATAGCTTGTGCCCCAGGCAATAAGACACTATTTGTCCCACTGACACCAATGATGGGACCCTATTCTTCCCATTGATACCAATGATGGGGCACTATTCCTCCCACTGATTCCAATAATGGGGCACTATTTCTCCCACTGACACCATGAATAGGACACTATTCCTCCCACTGACACCATCGATGGGACACTATTCCTCCCACTGACACCATCGATGGACACTATTCCCCCCACAGACACCATCAATGGGACTATATTCCTCCCACTGACACCATTGATGGGGCAATATATCACCCACTGATACCAACGATAGGGCTCTATTCCTCCCCCTAATACCAATGATGGGGCATTGTTTAGTGCCACTGACACCAGGACATTTTCTTGCCCCACTGGTCACAGTCCAGCCCCCTTAAAGTTAGAAGGACAGTAAACTGGCCCTTTGTTTATAAAGTTTGGAGACCCTTGCCCTAGACTGTTCAATGAGCCAGAGTAAATGGACTGTTTGCTGTGTGCCTGGCTGCCTCTGCACTATGTTGGGAAATAGCCTATTGAGTTTACAAAGGCTCCCGGGGGGGGGGTAGCACTACAGAAGCAGAGAAAACCATAGCATGACTCATGGAAGGCCATGATCTATACCATTATAGTATTTGCATCATGCAATGACAGTGGCCTTGCCTCTACTGTTTCTTGGAGCAGACTGTCTATTTGGAGTTGGCTGAGGGGTCTGGTGGCAAGAAGGGGTCTCTACTGCTACTCCTAGAGGGCACCACCTACTCGGCATAACCTTGCCTCATCATAGGAACAGCCATAAACCTGCCCATTGTCACTCAACCCACTTCCTCTAAACCAGGTCATCCTGGATCCAACCCCAGCCTGTGATTGAACAGTGGAGGGAGAAGCAGCACAGTAATGAGCTCACCTCTCTGTCACTTTGCTCTCTCCTCCTATCAGCATGCTTCTTGTCAGCACATGCCCTGATTGGCTCCTTGTGCTGCTTTTACCTCTCCCACTCCATCTCTACTGTACAAGGACTACAAGGGGCTGATACCAGGTCAGATTCAGATACCTACACTGCTTGCATGTAAAAAATACTTTTACAGTTAAACCTCGGATTACAAGCATAATCCGTTCCAGGAGAATGCTCGGAATCCAAAGTGCTCGCATATCAAAGCGAGTTTTCCCATTGAAGTCAATGGAAACTAAAATAATTAGTTTAATGGGATGCAATACCAAATGCGGCCAGAGGCGGGGGGCGCCGGAGAGCCTTAAAAACAGACGAAAAGGCCGGAGGACACCTCGGCAAACATCGGAAAGGCACGGAAACTGAGTATTTCCGTGTATTTCCGTGTCTTTCCGAGCATTGCCGAACAGCGGCGATCGGCTGTGATCGTTGCTGTTCGGCTCTGCTCGGCACCTGCACCCCTGTACCTCAGGCCAAATGCGGTACTGCAGGCCTATTTAGGCTCTGCTCAGCTCCTGCGCCCCCGTATCTCAGGCCAAATGCGGTACTGCAGGCCTATTTAGGCTCTGCTCGGCTCCTGCGCCCCCGTACCTCAGGCCAAATGCGGTACTGCAGGCCTATTTAACTGGAATTCTGCTCGTCTTGCAAGTCAACACTCACAAACCGAGTCAGAATTTTTTTTTTTAAATTGCTCGCAAATCAAATTGCTCTCAAACCAAGTTACTCTTAAACCAAGGTTTCACTGTAAATATGCATTAATGAAAACAGATCTGCATTTGTTTGTGCTTTTATATCAGTTCAGCTTTTTTTTGTTCCAGACCAAAAAGAGGGACAGCTGTGAGTTATGCTAAGTAATCACGATATATACTGTGTATATATATATGTAGCGGGTGTTTGCTTTAAGGCCCAGAGACTACCATACCCAAGATGCATTTCCCCGCGCAAGGACTACTGGGGCGGGGTATTTAACCAGAGGGCGGGCCTGAGAACTTTCTATTTGGACACTGCCCGGCCAGCAAGTGGACTTCCGTGCTGAGTCTGCTGATAATACAGGGCCTGAAGCCTAGGCCTGTATTATTCCAAAGAGCCTTCCGTAGCCACCGAGGAGCCTGAGGGACGTCGCATCCTGCTGCTGTTCTGTTGCTGTCAGGAGGACCGAAGACCCGGGTGTCGTGGAATCTGTGTACCAAGACACAGCAATGGAAGATACGGACACGGACTGTTCCGGTTGGGTGAGAGAGCACTTTCTCGTGAGGATAATATAGGATCTCTAGACCCAGTAACTGTTTTTCGGAACTAACTTTAGTGTTTGCAGTTGCACACCGGAGAAGCAGTGCATTGAATAACACTAGTAGATTTGTTCTGGGCCACCAAGTTATCACTTTCCTTTATTCTTGTGGATTACAAACTGTTCCCGAAGTGCACCACCGTTTGCTAGTGAAGATCTTTCTCTGCAGAACTTTCTCATAGTACAGTCAGGCCTGACTTAGTAGTAGTAGTGACATTGCCGGGCGCCATCTTGCCCACGAGGGAGAAGAGCTGCAGCGGGGTCCGTTAGCTTCTTGTTATAAAATTGTATATCTGTCTGTGTGCTAAAACACTCTTTCATTGCAGGGCTCTGCACATGTCTATGTATGTTGTTTGCCTGCTTAACCATTATTTTCAGTAAAGTACCAGGGTTAAGTATATCAGTTGTTGGTGTCATTTACTGTGCAGGAGAAACGGTTAGTGATAGTTACACCATACTGCTGTGTGCCTTTATTGCGGGATTGTGCTGCCAAGAATCACAGGTTACACAATCCCATCATCCCCTACTGACTGTGGCAGGGAAGGGTAGAGCCAATTGCCGGAGGTTGACAGTGAGTGTTACAGGGCCTGAAACAAATCAAACCAGCGGCCCTCTTAGCTGGGGGTATCGCTACATATATATTTTATTTATATATACAGCGGGTAAAATAAATTTTGAATGTGTCACCATTTTTCTGGGTAAATATATTTTTAAAGGTGCTATTGACATGACATTTTCACCACATGTTGGTAACAACCCATGCAATCCATACATACAAAGAAACCAATATAAATCAGTTCAGAAATGTTCCAGTGAGCACTGTTGAGGCCATAATTCGGAAGTGGAAAGAACATAATTTCACCATAAAATCAGTTACGACCAGGTGCCCCTCGCAGAGGAGTGAAAATAATTATCAGAACAGTCAAGGACCACTTGTGGAGCATTTCAGAAAAACCTTGGAATTAGCAGGTACAATTGTTTAAAAAAAAACAATAAATAATGCACTCAACCGCCATGGCCTGTATACACGTTCACCATGTAAGACTCCATTGCTGAAGAAAAAGCATGCTGAAGTATGTTTATCCACTAGGGGTCTGTGCTATAGCCGAATGACGGCCAAAGCACGGACCCCAATTGCCGGGAGGCCGTCAATAAATGTCCTCCCTTTCGCGCGCGCCCTGCAGGGCGTGCGCTGTGATCACCCGAGTCACTGAGACTCGGGTGATCACAGATCCGAGTAAGGGGCCGATCCCGGCCCCTTACCACGTGATCAGCTGTCAGCCAATGACAGATGATCACGTGATGTAAACAAAGCTCGGTAATCAGATTTTTTTTCTCCTCACGCTAACAGCGTGAGGAGAAAAAAGAGCAAATTACCGGCTTAGGGACATCAGTCCCGAAGAGAAAGGAGGCACATCTGCCTCATCTGTGCCAATCTGTACCCCCTGCCAGTGCCACCTGCCAGTGTCCACAGTGCCACCTATCAATGCCCACGAGTGCCATCTATCAATGCCCACAAGTACCACCTATCAATACCCAACATTGGTGCCAATCAGTGCCTCATCAGTGCCACCTAGCAATGCTGTCTATCATTGTAACCTACCAGTGCCCATTATTGCCAACCAACAGTGCCCATCACTGCCACCTATCAGTGCCACCTATCAATGCCACCTATTAGTGCGACTTCTCAGTGCCCACGAGTGGCACCTATCAATGCCCACAAGTACCACCTATCAATACCCACCATTGGTGCCAATCAGTGCCTCATCAGTGCCACCTAGCAGTGCTGCCTATCATTGTAACCTACCAGTTCCCATTATTGCCAACCAACAGTGCCCATCACTGCCACCTATCAGTGCCACCTATCAATGCCACCTATTAATGCAACTTCTCAGTGCCCACCAGTGCCACGTATCAATGCCCTTCAGTGTCACCCATCAGTGCCACCTCTCAGTGCTCACCTGTGCCGCCTATCAGTGCCCACCAGCGCCACCTATCAGTGCCCACCAGCGCCACCTTATTGGTGCCCATCAGTGCAGCCCATTGGTGCCCATCAGTGCAGCCCATCAGTGCAGCCAATCAGTGCCCATCAGTGCAGCCTCATCAGCGTACATCAATAAAGGAGAAGAATTACCTGTTTGCAAAATTTTATAACAAAATATAAAAAAAATATATATTTTTTTAATTCTGTCTTTTTATTTATTTTTTAACAAAAAATAAAAACCGCAGAGGTGATCAAATACCACCAAATGAAAGCTCTATTTGTGGGAAAAAAACTTATAAAAATTTAATTTGGGTACAGTGTTGTATGACCGCGCAATTGTCATTCAAAGTGCATCACCGCTGAAAGCTGAAAATTGGTCTGGGCAGGAGGGGGGTTTAACCACTAGGGGTCCGCGCTATAGCCGAATGACGGCTACAGCGCGGACCTAGAATGCCGGGAGGACGTCAGTTGACGTTCGCCCCTTTCCTCGTCCCCGGCGCACGCTCCCGAGCGCGCATCGGGGAACCTACGTGCCCGCCGCGTCACACGGGTGCCGATGCGCGTGCCCAGCGGCCGCGATGTCCGCCAGGTACCCGTGATCTACATTTACAGAGCCAGGGATGTGGATCTCTGTGTGTAAAGCTTATGTGTCCATGTGCACACAGGCGTTTACAGACATATTAGGAGCAGAGCAGTTACAGTCTGAAAAAAAAACCCCATGGAAAGCACGTTTAGGAGAGGAGGTGAAGCGCAGAAAAAAGCTAAACACACTGAAACGATAGATGCATTTAGGCGCATTTGAGGGGTAATGCATTTAAATGGCCAGAACAAATAAATATTTTGGCCAATAGGATACATTTACGATAAAACGCATGACGCGCCTGCAATAGGCTTTTCTCCTGCCAGGAGTTCTGATGTTTAGAGGAGCAAAGCAAACACCCTGTGTGCATAAGGTCTATTGGGTAGATTATGGAATTTTATGGACATTAGACTATTATTAAAGAAGTAGGGAATCCCCGCTCAGGAAAACACCAGACAGAGGTTGCAGCCCCCCTAATAACTCCCTAGGGAGAATAGGATATAATATAAAAGAATGGGGTGTTGGCGCTTCCTCCCACTATAGAGACCCACCGGGTCTAAGTGATCTCAAGTAAATGTATAAGGACAGGCTGTACTGAGTTCCCGGGTCTGTACACCTACGGTGCCCATTATAAGGGGTTCCCACCAT
Source organism: Rana muscosa (assembly GCA_029206835.1). NCBI lineage: Eukaryota > Metazoa > Chordata > Amphibia > Anura > Ranidae > Rana > Rana muscosa. The sequence goes on along the minus strand of CM055116.1, from coordinate 56,573,179 downwards.
CCCTGTACTGAGTTCCTGGGTCTGTACACCTACTTTGCCCATTATGAGGGGTTCCCACCATCCCTGTGCAGAGTTCCTGGGTCTGTACACCTGAGGTGCCCATTATGAGGCGTTCCCACCATCCCTGTACTGAGTTCCCAGGTCTGTACACCCGCTGTGCCCATTATGAGGGGTTCCCACCATCCCTGTAATGAGTTCCTGGGTCTGTACACCTGCTGTGCCCATTATGAGGGTTCCCACCATCCCTGTGCTGAGTTCCCGGGTCTGTACACCTGCTGTGCCCATTATGAGGGGTTAATTTTGTTTATTGAAAATCTTACAAACAACAACTTATATACAATAAAACCATAATAAATAAATAAAACATATTTACAAAATAATTGAATATGACTATACAAAACAGAAAGAACAAGAACAAAATAAACGGTGCAAACCAAATTGCGCACAACATAATCCCTATGAGAGAGCCAGACTAAGGAACATCACCGTCACCATGCATGTAGCCTTTTATCAAAAATATATTTGATCTGAAAATCTAGGGGAGTGAAGCAAGGACAGAAAGAAAGCCGCACACCCCGAGATCAACAGGCAGCAGCTACAGAGTCCTGATATTCCTCCACGCCCTCATCCAGGCCTCCTGCCGCCACCTGTCTTTCTCAAGACCCCAAATCTTCCCAACCTCACCCAGAATGTCCTGCACCACCACTTCGACAGGGAGGATTTTACTCCGTAAGGATACCTGACACCGTGCACTCCACGTGAAATAACGGACTACTAGACTAACTAGAAAAAGTGTTTCCAAACCATAATCCCGACGAGTCTGGAATGCCCCATACACCCACTCTGCATAACTCATATGGGGGAGGAAGGGTATACTCAGAGCCCCCCCCCCACCCTCTTGTACACCTCTATATTAAAAGGGCACTGAAGTAGAAAGTGATCCATGGACTCCACCACTCCTCCACACTCCACTCTCGGGCAACCCCGATCACTCATGGAAAGAAACTTCAAGTTGCCCTTCACATATAGTTTTCCATGAAAGGCAAGCCAAGCCTGATCCCTAAACTTCATTGGGATTCTCTCCAAATTAATCAATCGCAAACCCTCCCTCAAAACTAGGCTTGGGCAATCCCTCAAGGCCAGTGGCTCGCAAAAAGCAGAGCTCATGATCCGCTTCTCAAGAAGTTTCCTTGGAAGAGATCTGACTTCGCCTGCTGTTACTTGCCACTGCCGAAGCATTTTCAAACACGGGGCAACATAAGCCGGGAGCTTATCATGCTTGACCCCCAGGCTTTTCACTGGCCCACCATTTTCCCAGTCTTGCAGAAAGGGCCTAAACCAGGACTGGAAAATACCAACCCACCCAGGCGGTCTCTCTGCCAACATGTTACCAAGATTATACTTCAAAAACATTAGAGAGAAAAAGACTACAGGGTTGATCATCCCTAGACCACCCTCCCGCCTAGGAAGGTAAGTCACATTCCTTTTGACAAGGTTTATTCTGTTCCCCCATAACAGCTGGAAGAAACAACCATAGACCCTGGTATAGAGAGAAACTGGCAAAACGCAAACAAAACTGACATACAGAAAAATCGGAATCAGGTAAGTCTTGATCAGATCAACCTTTTCCCTTAAGGAAAGCCGCCAACCTTTCCAGCTTGCCACCTTGGCATCGGCATTCTCCAGCCTGTTCACCCAATTTGCATGGCCATAGTCACCTGGGTCGAATTCAATGCCTAGGACTCTAATTTTTTGTTGGGGCTCCGGGAAGTCATCCGGGAGAACAAAGCTCTCACCTTCCACGCCCATCCAGAAAGCTTCACACTTGTCCTGGTTGACCTTTGAACCCGATGCCTCTGTATACTGCCTTATCACTGAGACCACCTCCTGCGCCTCCACAGTCCCAGAGACAAAAACAGAAACATCATCAGCATAGGCCACAACCTTCAAAGGAGGCTCACCAGCGATGCCCAAAAGGTACCCCACACAATGGTCCACTCTCTAGCCTTCTGATGAAGGGGTCGATTGCAAACACATATAGCAGAGGACTCAAAGGGCACCCCTGACGCACACCCGAGCCGACCACAAAGGGCTGCCCGACCCAACCATTAACCAGAGGAAAGCTTTCAGCCCCTTTGTACAAAATCTTGAGCCAATCAATGAAACCCCCCTCCAGGCCGTATTTGCCAAGAAGGAGCCATAAGTACTCATGATTAACCCGATCAAAGGCCTTAGCCTGATCCAATGTCAGCAAAAATTTACCCCAACCAGCAGCCCTACAACGCTCCAAGGCCTCCCGGACAGCTAACACTGCTGAGAAAGTGCTTCTACCTTGGACCGAGCAGTGCTGGTGGTGGGATAACAAACTGCCTGCCACTGGTGATAATCGCCAGAAATAAATCTTTGTCAGTATCTTTCTATCGACATTAAGAAGGCTAATGGGGCGCCAATTCCCAATCATCGAAGGATCTTTACCCTTTGACAGAAGGATCACTGCAGATTGCCTCATGGAGGGAGGGAGAGAACCCTCTTGCAAACAGCCATTAAAAACCTCTGCAAGGTAGGGAGCCAGGATCGTCTTAAAACATTTATAAAATTCGGCTGTCAAATCATCTGGCCCTGGCGTTTTCTTGATGGCCAGTTTATCAATAGCCTGGATTACCTCATCTGCAGGGATTTCATCTGTCAAATTCATCAAAGGAACATTACTTTCCAGTCCTGGTGCAGAGTCCAAAAAACCCAACATCCTTGTCCGATCAAGGTTCCTTCCTCCCAGGAGATCGGCATAGTATGACCTGACAACCTCCAGGATCCCTGACCTTGACTTTGTCAGAGAGCCCGTACTGTCCTTCAGGCCATTGACCGTCTTAACTGCTACGCTCTGTTTACAGTTCTGGTAAGGGTCAGGCGAATGGTATTTCCCGTAATCCCTCTCCTGAACCAAAGAGGCGTGCCAGTCATATTGATGTCTCCTAAGGAGGAGCTTCACCTCAGAGATCGCCCCAGAATCTCCTCCATTCGAAACAAGGCGGTCAAGTTTCCTCCGCAAACGCTGGTAGGTGATATACTTATCTTGCTGCTTCCTTCTTCCTATGGCCTTGAAAAGCCCGACAGTCCGCTGTTTTACAAGCTCCCACCATTCTGACTTGCTGTTGCAAAAGTCTAGGATCGTTACCTGTGCTTGAAAAAAATCCTCAAAGAATTGTCTTACTCTCTCGTCTTCCAGGAGGGCCGAATTCAATCTCCAGATACCCCTCCCCCTAGGCGGCATGTCTGAGGCATTCAGAGTCACAGATAAAATACAGTGATCAGAAAACTCCACTGCCCGACACACAGGTGCCGAAAAAGCAGAGTCTCCCTTTAAAAAAAAAAAAAAAACTATCTATCCTACTCTGACTACTACCTCGCTGAAAAGTGAACCCCGTGCTGTCTGGGCATCGCTTAATGTGCGCATCTACCAGACCTGCTTCCCTAACTATCGCATTGAGAAAAAGGGTGTCATAGCCCAGCTTATCTCTGACACCTCTCCTGTCTTTAGACCTAGTAATGGTGTTGAAATCACCTCCAAAGATAACCTGCTGGGCCGTAAAAAGAAAAAGGCTTAATCTTTGTAAAGAGGCATTTCCTGTCCCACTTCGTCTGCGGACCATAGATGTTAATCAGGCGCAGGTCCTGCCCCTTCACAGAGACGTCCAAGACCATGCATCTCCCTATCTCTACCTCAATTACCCGCCGGCACGTTACCATACCAAAAAAAGGACTGCAACCCCGCTGTAAGGCTCGGCCGCAAGAGACCAAAATGAGGGACCACGTCTCCACTCCTTCTTTGCCAGATGTATATCGGCCAGACTACTCAGATGGGTCTCTTGCAAAAACAAAATGTCAGCATCAAACTCACTGAGCAAAAATAAGGCCATATGACGAGCACTTACTGATCTTAAGCTGGCAACATTAATGGTTGCCACTTTTAACGGAGTGGGAACTGTTATTAGGGTAGTTGAGGCAGCCGTTTCTTAGCCTGACTTCTCCCTCTCCCTGGAGAACCAGCGCGCTTCGTTGCACCCTGGCACTCATCATCCATAGAGGATGCAGAACTCAACGAGTCCCATTCATCATCATCATCATGATTATCATCACCATCATCAGACAGTACCTTAAATTAATTTGCCAAAGGCAAACCCTTAGGACTTAAGGTAACTGTACCCCCTTTTTTTTCTTCCTTTTGCCCCTCCTCCTTTTATCCTCCAACCACTCCATATCATCCTTAGACAAACCAGAGTCAACAGCCTCCCCACACCTATCCTCCCCTTCACCCCCCTCCCCCCCACACTCCCTTCCCTTATCTACTACTAGGCCAGCCTCTTCACCATCCTCCCCACTCCTCTGCACCTCACGATCCTTAACAGGAACCCTGCAGCGTCGAGGGAGGGGGACTGGCACCGCACTTGATGCACCTGCCTCAGCACCTCTTGCTGCCTCTGAAATTTTAGAAGACACAGACACAGAAGGATTGGACACATTCTCTGTAACTGACACCTTACCTACAGACTGGGAAGACATTGGCACACTAGGTAAACGCACAGACTGGGGCACCACAGACTGGGGAGACACAGACACATTGGGTGTTGGGACAGACTGGGGCACCACAGACTGGGGAGAGACAGACATATTGGGTGTTGGCACGGATTCAGATGGACTCACAGGCACTCCATCTGCTGAGCTCTGAGCATCCTCCATGTCCAGGCGGAAGAACTCTCTCATGAGCTCAGGCTTGTTGTGCATTGCCTCAGGACACTGACTGTAAGGATGTCCCACCACATTGCACAGATTACACCTTATAGTATTACAGTCCTTAGCCAAATGATCTTCACCTTGACACAGAGAGCACTTCATCACTGGACAGGAGGATGCAAAATGTCCTTTGATTCCACATTTGTTGCAGAGCTTTGGCTGGCCTGGATAAAAGATGGTCAGCCTGTCCCTCCCCAGGAAAGCTGAGGATGGCAGATGCTGGACGACATTGTCAATGACTTTTAATTTTAACTGTACAGACCATCCCCCCGTCCATATTCCCCGATCGTCCAAAATCTTTTTTAGGGGGCTCAGGACGTCTCCATACCTCCTCAACCAAACACATAAATCCCCCTGTGGTATGGACTCATTACGGACAAGAATTGTCACCATTTTAATGAGTGGCTGGCGGGATACAAGCTTGGGGATGAGCCCTTTCCAGTCCGGCAGGCCCCTACACACGTGTTCATACTTCTCCCAAAATATGTCCAAAGACTCCGGACGGATAAAGGACAAATCATATTCATAGGAACCTGCCGGACTGATCAGGGCGAAGATATCTGCGGGCGTAAACCCCATCTGCAGGATTTTATCCACCACTGCCCTCCTATGTGGGGGGATTCCACCACCTTCCCATTTCAACTGGACAACATTCCTCCTTTTAAACAGGGAGGAAGACAAAACATTCCCATATTCCTTCCCTGCTTGCTCCCCCTTCCCAGATCTTGCAGCAATACCAGCATAAGATTTCCTTTTGCCCCCAGTATTTGCAGTCTTGTCCTTCTCATTCAAATCTGCTGGCAGAGAGCCTAATTCAGCTGGGATAGCAGTCACTGAATTAGCAGAGGCAGGACCCGCCCTCTGCTCTGAGCACACAGCTCTAATCCTGTCCACTGCAGACTCCTGAAGAGTTTTGGCACTACTGCACCCAGCATCTCCTCCACCATTCACAGAAACAGCCGCTGTGCCTGGTCCAGGCAAAGTCTCTGTATTGTCCTTGGACCTCTCTGCAGGCTCCTCCCCCAGAAGCTGACTATTGCTCTCACCAGAAGCTTTGTTTTCAACAGGTAAATCCGACTGCATTGTATGCTGTACATTGTCTATGGGATTGGGCTGACTGCCCGTAGTACTACAACCCCCAGCAAACCCATTGTCACCAATAAAGTTCACACCACCATCCTGCACACACACTGTACCTGCTTGCTGGGTTGTTATCTTTAAAATGTTATGGCTGACGGTGGGATCGGACTTCCCCCCCCCCCCCCAGCCGCTGCAGATTTTATGGTGGATCTTGCTCTTGCCACAGGTTTTTCCTTCACGGGACTAGGAATGGTGTCCATCTTATCATCACCTTCCTGGGAAGCCGCATCCGGAGGGGATTCCAACTTGGTGATGAATTCCAGCAAGCCAGAACCTTCTCCTTCCTGAGATGTTCCACATTGCTGGGGTAGGAAGGGGACAGAGGCCTCTGCCATTGAGGGCTCAGCAGTAGGGATGAGCTTCGTGTTCGAGTCGAACATACGTTCGACTCGAACATCGGCTGTTCGATCGTTCGACGAAGATCGAACGATTTGGGCCGTTCGCACCAAATTCGAGTGACGCGAACGGCCCACAATGCACTACGCCATCGCAGTGTCATCCAGGCGCTGTGATTGGCCAAGCATGCACTGTGACCCCGCATGCTTGGCCAATCACAGCGCCGGCAGCGAGGAGAGCAATGATTGGCCACAGGCAGGATGCCTGTGGCCAATTATTGCTGAGGGGGTTTAGTACACGCCCCACACTATAAAAGGCCGCCAGCGCGGCGGCCTTGTGTAGTGTGTTCCGGAGCAGGGAAAGAGAAGCATAGGCAGGGACAGTGTCATTTTTTTCCTTTACTAATCCTGGATTCCTTGTGTTTAGGGACAGAGAAGGATAGGTAGGGAGGGTGTCAGTGTGTCATTCTGTGCTAAACCTTGTTTGTAGGGACAGAGAAGGACAGTGAGGGAAAGTGTCAGTGTGCTATTCTGTTCTAAACCAATCTTGCTGAACCGTATTTGAAATCCTTGAGTTTAGGGACAGAGAAGGACACTCGTGGAAACAATCAGTGTGCTATTCTGTGCTAAATCTTGTTTGTAGGGACAGAGAAGGACAGTGAGGGAAACTGTCAGTGTGCTATTCTGTGCTAAACCAATCTTGCTGAAGCATATTGCAAATCCTTGTGTTTAGGGACAGAGAAGGATAGGCAGGGGACAGTGTCAGTGTCATTGTTGCTAAGCCTCCTGCACAGTATACACCTGAAGGTAGCCCTTATTGCTGTTTTTCCCATCTCCCTGCAGGCCATCCATTAAAATGTCTGGAAGGCAAACAAGGAGAGGCAGACAGTCAGGAGGCAAAAAAAGAGGACAAGCAGGCTCTGTGTCTGGGGGCAACAGTGCTGGTCGTGGACGCGGTGCATTGTCATCAGCACATGGCCATGGGGCACGCTTGTCCTTCTTTTCGGCAGCTGGACATGTTGAGCCACATCATGCCGAAGACTTGGTAGAGTGGATGACCAAACCCACCTCATCCTCCTCATCCTCTCTCACCCAGGCTCAGGGTACTGGCAAAGCAGCTGCCAAAGCGTCCTCTTCTCTGGTATCAATGTCATCATTAGTCACTCCTTCCCTAGACCCACCATGTCCTCCTCCTGAGGAGTCCCCCGAACTGTTTGAGCACAGTGTTGGGTACATGCTCCAGGAGGATGCCCAGAGTTTCGAAGGATCTGATGATGATACCCAGCTAGAGGAAGGCAGTAGCGTGAGAGCAGAGAGAGGGGATGCTCAAGAAGGACACCAATCTGGCAGTCATGCTCCAGCAGCTGCAGCATACTGCCAGATTGGCTCCAGTGATGAGGAGGGAGGGGATGATGAGGTCACTGACTCCACGTGGGTGCCTAATAGGAGAGAGGAGGAGGAGGAGGAGGAGGAGGAGGAGGAGGAGGATGAGGAGGAGGCACATCTCCAACGAGGCAGGATGCCCTTGGGTGGCCAGCGTATGGGCAGCACACCGACGGAATCACACCGCAGAGCTCCGCCTGTGCAGGGCGCTGCCTCTGCCCGTCATTCAAAAAGTTCTTTGGTGTGGGCCTTTTTTGAGGCGAGTGCATCAGATCGCACAGCTGCTGTTTGCAACATATGTCTCAAGCGTATATCGCGTGGCCAAAACATCAGCCGCTTGGGCACCACATGCTTGATCAGACATATGTTGACCTGCCATGCAGCTCGTTGGCAAGCCTACCTTAAAGACCCACACCAAAGAACAAAGTGGACCTCTCCTTGCACCGCATCATCTGGGATCTCCAACCCCACTATACCTTCAGTCCTCTCTGAAACCTGCACTGAGAGGAATGAAGGTGTAGAATTAGGTGTGTCACAGCCAAGTACTTGCGGCCACTCTGCTAGCAGTACACCGACGTCCGATTCTAGCAGGCAAATTTCCCTGCCCCAGCTGCTGGACCATCGAAAGAAGTTCACTCCCAGCCATCCACATGCCCAGCGGTTGAATGCTAGCTTGGCTAAATTGCTAGCGCTTCAACTGCTGCCTTTTCAGTTGGTAGACTCGGCCCCCTTCCGTGAGTTTGTGCAATGTGCAGTTCCTCAGTGGCAGGTTCCCAAACGCCACTTTTTCTCACGGAAGGCGATTCCGGCTCTCTACAGGCATGTGGAAGGCAATGTCTTGGCCTCGCTGGACAGGGCGGTCAGCGGTAAGGTGCATATTACCGCTGACTCATGGTCCAGCAGGCATGGACAGGGACGTTACCTTTCTTTCACGGCCCATTGGGTCACTCTTTTGGCAGCTGGGAAAGATGCAGGACAAGGTGCAGTAGTGTTGGAGGTTGTTCCACCGCCACGCCTCCAAAATGCTACTACTGGTTGTGACACACCTCTCTCCTCCACCCCCTCCTCTTCTTCTTCCTCCATGGCCTCTTCCTGTGGTTTGTCCTCGGAACTAGCGGTGCTCCGTAGGCGTTCAAGGGGCTACGCAAGTACGCAGGCAAAAAGATGCCATGCCATGCTTGCGCTGGTGTGTTTGGGGGACAGGAGCCACACTGGGGCAGAGGTCCTGTCTGCTCTGCAGGGGCAGGCCGAGAGGTGGTTGACGCCACGCCAGCTTAAGCCAGGAATGGTGGTTTGCGACAATGGCACCAACCTCCTCTCCGCCCTCCGACAGGGACAACTGACCCATGTGCCCTGTATGGCTCACGTCCTTAACCTGGTGGTGCAGCGGTTCTTGGGCAGGTACCCGGGCTTACAGGATGTCCTGAGGCAGGCCAGGAAAGTCTGTGTGCATTTCCGCAGATCTTATAATGCCAGTGCTCGCCTGGCTGAGCTGCAAAAGGAGTTGAACCTGCCCAAGAACCGCCTTATATGTGACATGCCCACCAGGTGGAACTCAACGTTGGCCATGCTGCAGCGGCTGCACACACAGCAGAGGGCCATCAATGAGTACCTGTGCGACTACGGCACCAGGACAGGGTTAGGGGAGCTCGGGTTTTTTTCACCACGCCAGTGGGGCATGATCAGGGATGCATGCACTGTCCTGGCACCATTTGAGGAGGCCACGAGGATGGTGAGCAGTGACAGTGCATGCATCAGTGACACTGTACCTCTTGTCCACCTGTTGGAGCACACGCTGCGTGGAATAATGGACAGGGCACTTGAGGCAGAACAGAGGCAGGAAGAGGAGGACTTCCTTACCTCTCAAGGCCCCCTTTACCCAGACAGTGTTCCTTCTGTCCCACCCATCGCACAGGAAGAGGGGGAGGAGGAGGAGGAGGAGGAGGAGGAGGATTGTGTCAGCATGGAGGTGGAGGCTGGCACTCAGCATCATCAGCAGCAGTCTTTTAGGGATGATTTACAGTCCCAAGAAACCAGTGGACTTGTACGTGGCTGGGAGGAGGTGGCTGCGGATCATGTCGTCCTTAGTGACCCAGAGGACTCCGGACTGAATGCCTCAGCTAACCTACGCTGCATGGCCTCCCTGATCCTGCAAAGTCTGCGAAGGATCCTCGTATTCTTCGGATCAAGGAGAGGGACCATTACTGGCTGGCCACTCTCCTTGATCCACGGTACAAGGGTAAGGTTGCGGACCTTATGTTACCGTCGCAGAGGGAGCAGAGGATGAGACAACTCCGGGAGGCCTTGCAGAAAGGTCTGTGCAACGTGTTCCCAGAGACTGGGAGGTTACAAACTCCTGGTCCTGGACAACGAGTTGCTGAGGCTTCGGGCAGTCAAAGAAGGAGCGGTGGGGAAGGTGGCCGTCTGACCGATGCGTTCAGACAATTCTTTAGTCCGCAGCCCCAAAGTATGATCGGTTCCAGCAACCATCGCCAGCGTCTGATATACATGGTGCAGGAATACCTAGGGGCAAGGTCAGACTTGGACACCTTCCCCACCGAAAATCCTCTGGCTTACTGGGTCTTGAGGATGGATCACTGGCCAGAGCTTGCACAGTATGCAATTGAGCTACTGGCCTGTCCTGCATCCAGCGTTCTTTCAGAACGCACATTCAGTGCTGCTGGAGGATTTGTCACGGATCACAGGGTGCGCCTGTCCACCGACTCGGTTGATCTACTGACTTTCATCAAGATGAACCAGTCTTGGATCACCACCAGCTACCACACACCTGATGCTGATATAACAGACTAATTGATTTTAAAATGTCACATCCCTTCAAGACTGATGCTGATGCTGAGTGCCTGTGCTGTTATGTTGACTGGCTATCCTCCTCCTCCTCCTCAATGATCCGATTAATGATGATAGCTTGGAAGATCATTTTGGTTTATGTGTGCCGCCACCAGTGGCTAAGGCCCAATTTTTCAGCCCCTGTTTAACAGGGGCGTGTAATTAAAATTTTTGATGCAATACTTTGCAACAGGGCTCATTGCTGTGCTCCAAGTGCAGTATCTGGGAGGGGTTGCAGTGTTGTGCCACCAGTGCCTAAGGCCCAATTTTTCAGCCCCTGTTCAACAGGGGCATGCAATTATAATTATTGATCTAATAATTCACAGCAGGGCTAAATGCTGCGCCCACCAAGAGTAACTGTCAGGCCTTACAGTGTTGTGTCAACACCACCACCACCACCACCACCACCAAAGGCCAAATTTTTCAGCCCCTGTTCAACAGGGGCATGCAATTATAATTATTGATCTAATAATTCACAGCAGGGCCCATTGCTGCGCCCACCAAGAGTAACTGTCAGGCCTTACAGTGTTGTGGCACCAGCACCACCATCAAAGGCCCAATTTTTACTACCACTGTTCAACAATTATATGTTATTACAATTCCTGATATAATAGTTGACAGCAGGGCGTTGCAGCACCCACCAAGAGTAACTGTGAGTGCTTACAGTGTTGTGCCAACACCAACACCTAAGGGGCCAATTTCTGCAGAGTATATACGGCAGGTCCCTACTTTCAAACATCCAACTTACAAACGACTCCTACTTGCAAACGGAAGAAGACAACAGGAAGTGAGAGGAAATCTACCCCTAGGAAGGAAAATTCTCTCCTGTAAGAATTAATATGGGAGAAAGGTGTCTCCTCTCTACTGATGCTTTATCACCAATCCTTGTTTCAATAAAAACACCACATTTCAAAAACAGTTGTCATTGGGACGCAAAGTGAGGTGAAATGTTCTGAACAGGGGCACAGACAGCAAAACAAATGTTACAGGGGTGATAACCCTTCCCTATGTTTTCCAAAAAGCTTAAAAATAGATTTTTTGGCTGGAGCTACACTTAAACAATGTACGTGTTCAAAATTACAAACAGATTCTACTTAAGAACAAACCTACAGTCCCTGTCTTGTTTACACCGGTCTTGTTTACACCACCTGTATACTGCTGTTCAGAGTATATAGGGCCTTTTTTATTTTGTGTTGCGGGGTTCCCCTTAATATCCAAAGAAGACCCAAAGGGGCTGGTAATGGGCTGGGGTGGGGGGGGGGGGGGGTGATGGGGTAGCTATGCCATTTTTCTTAAAGATTTTCATCCATATTACCGGGAGCAGACATTACATTAAAGCCGCAAGCAGTTTTAAATGGCTTTTTTTTCCTTTAGAAATGTCATTTTGTGCAAAGACAGTTCTAAACACGGGAAACACGTGGCACTTCGCAGGCATACTTTAGACACCCCCCAGGTACGATATTTAAAGGAATATTTGACTTTTTTTTTTCACTCTATGCATCATTAAAATGACTGCTCCCGAAAAACGACTGTTTTTAAAACTTCTTTTTGCATTGATACATGTCCCCTGGTGCAGAACCCGGGTTCCCAAACTCTTTTTAGGACAATAACATGGATAATAGTCGTTATAATTAGCACTTTAGAATCCGAACGTTCGCATCCATTGTATTTAATAGGGTTCTAAAGTTCGTGCGAACTTTCGGTCCGTTCGCGGGTTCTGGTGCGAACCGAACCCGAGGGTGTTCGGCTCATCACTACTCAGCAGATGTCTGAGGTGTTGAAGAGCTGGGCTCATCCTCCGGGCCCACTTTCTCACTCTCTGCTGAGTCTGTCTGTTCTTGCATCTCCTCACTGGTCTCCTCACCCTCCATGCAGGAAGCGGCCCCTCTCCTCATGCGATTAAATCGCTCCTCATTTTTATATTTCTCTTTAAATATTCCACTATTCTTCTTCAGAGAACTCACCAAATCCCTCTGCTTCCTCACAGTGTGTTCTAAGTCCTTCAATTCAGGCCTCAGAGCCGGTCTTTTCTTGCTGTACACTTTTGCACAAATCTGCTTTTTCTTTCTAAATTCAGCCATCAAGACCATCAATTTCTCCTCTTCCTTCTCAATCCTCTTCAGCTTACTGACAGTCCTCTGTCTAACGGCAGACAGGGACTCATCTCTCCTTTGGCTAGGCCCAGAATCTTCCACAGGCCTATCCTGGGGGCCCCCGCCAGGGTCCTCCCCAGGATCCAGCATCCTTCCTGGGGCAGAGAAGCAACTCTAGCCCCTGGTCTCTCGAAGCACAGGAGCAAGGAACTAGCAACCTCACTGTCAAGGAGTGGAATGGCAGTTTCCCACCATCCCTGTGCTGAGTTCCTGGGTCTGTACACCTGCTGTGCCCATTATGAGGGGTTCCCATCATCCCTGTGCTGAGTTCCTGGGTCTGTACACCTACTGTGCCCCCCCATCTGTCTACTAATTTCTGCATTCTTATCTCCCATCAGTACAACTCTGCCCCTAACTCATCATCTGCTAACCTCTGTCCCCCAAACCCCTACTTTGCTAACCTCTGCAATCCAACCCTTCCTTCCCATCCACTCTGCACCTCTGTACACCACCTCTGACTGCACATCTCCTTTGCTCACCTCTGCACCTCAAGCCCCCCTTTTTGATTACCTCTACATGCCCCCTATTCTCACCTGTATGCTGTCTAGGTGGGCGTGATTTGCATATGAATCAGGGCGGCCGATCTAATTTGCATAACAGTACCCACGCGATTTACATGTGAATAATGTTAATTTAAGAACAATGCCTTCTGTTTCTCTATCGCAGCTGAACAGGCAGGGGAGAAAAGGGAAGGTGTACAGACTTGTATTACATGGAGAGAGGTGAAGTAATGTTGGAGATTAAAATGCTGCTTTACAGTCTCTCAGGAGTCAGGACACAGTGATAATAGCCCCTTCTGCCCCCCTCCCCCTTACAGTCCTGGCATGTAGAAATGTACCTGAAGATTTCTGTGTGATCCCTCTGTGTGCACTGCTGGATGCCGAGTCTGTGTCACAGGGATGAATGGAGCTGCACATAGCTCCCTGTCTGCCCTGACCAGTTTTTTTCTGCTCGTGATTTCCCCCTCACTTACTGAAGGAGACAGGCAGCCTGTGAGCCAATGATGCTGCAGGTCTGATTAAAGCCCCACCCTATGGACCCAATCAATAACAAGCACTGGAAACCTAATGCTAGAGCCTAGAGGTGGAGTTTTCGTGGCAAACATGCTTTGCGCCCCGAACACTCTAAACTACGCCAGTAGAGCTTCTTAGCCTCAATCATGCGTTTACACACGGGTCATGCCTCCAATAGCACCCCGTGTCTGGCGTCCTTAACACACCCACTTAAAGGGACACTGGGCCGCCACTGAAGTAATATTTGTTATGATTATCAGATACAGCAAATGCGTTTTAGGGGATGACGCCTCTGCCCAAAAGGACTTGAACATCAAATGGTTGCACAATCAAGATGCCATTATTTAGGAGCCTAATACTGAGGCTGGGTTGAAGCTAGTGTATAACCAGGTGCAGCTAGCTAGTCTGCCACTAGGTGGCTCTGTCCCAGAACAAAGTGTTGTCACAGAGAATGGTGTAATCAGGTGCTAGGTCCATTTTAGTTAGAGCCCCCTGTAGTGATGTAATGGGTGAGTTCAATAGCACCCTGTGTCTGGCGCCCTTAACACACCCACTTAAAGGGACATTTTTTTTTTTTTTAATAAGTAGCTTTAGGGGGGGAGGCACCCCTGCGCCCCCTATTGACGGGCCGCCACTGACCAGATCTCTATGGAGCCGGTTCACATATCTCCGCTGCGACTTGCACAAGACGGCTGTGCGTCTTTTGGTCCGTTTCAGGTCTGAATTAAGCCAAAGATTCGAGCTGAAATCGGACCTGAAACGGGGAACGAGGACTCTTGCTGTGAGCCGCTGCGTGCTCATATGTGAACCCAACCTGAAGGAAGGACGAGTGGAAAGATATACTAAGACTTTCTTGATAAAAATCTGCTGCCATCTACCAGGAGGATGAAGATGAAACAAAGGTGGACATTTCAGCAAGAAAATGATCCCAAACACAAAGCCAAGGAAACTCTCAATTGGTTTCAAAGAAAGAAAATAAAGCTGCTAGAATGGCCCTGCCAATCACCTGCCTTGAATCCAATAGAAAATCTATGGAAAGAACTAAAGATCCGGAGTTCATAGAAGAGGCCCACGGAACCTTCAAGATTTGAAGACTGTTTGTGTGGAAGAATGGGCCAAAATCACACCCGAGCAACGCATGTGACTTGTTTCTCCATACAGGAGGCGTCTTGAAGCTTTCATTACCAACAAAGGATTTTGTACCTGTAGCGGGTATGTACTTTCCCGGGTGTAAATTTGAATTTGACAGAGACATTAGTGATGTGTAATTCCCTGCAGCCCAGTAGGTGGCGCTGTTGCCCTGGGCTGGGGTTGAATCATTGCTGTGTGCTGTGCCTCCTTTTTGTCCTCCCTCGGCAGCGGTATGGTGGGGCGGGGAACCCGCCGTGCTTGCTGGGAGAGGGTATAAAGGGGCCGGCCATCTTTGTCACAGGGTCAAAGTCCCAGGCACCTTCAGCTTGCGGACGGTGGTTCGTGTCGGTCCTCTGGGTGGCCTAGGCCTAGAGGTCAGCCGGAGGTCGTGTTCCATCCCAGGCACCTTTAGCCTGGGGTGAGGTACTCAGATGGAGGTCCGGAGCTCAGTGCCCAACACTGAGTTCCGCGAGGGAAGGAGATCCTAGGGAGCCCCGGGAGTGGGTTCCCGAATCCGGAAGGCGTAATGGACCGGGGGGAGCTCCTCACTTGAAGACCCGGTGCAGCATATTGCCGGTGACAGGTGAGCCTCTCGTCGGAGACCGCCTGGAAGGAAATTCCCCCTCGTGCGGAGACCGTAACCCACTTTCAGGAAGGAAAGTGGAGAACTACATTGTGTCTGGGCCTATTCGCATCCACACCTCCTTTTCTGTTCTGTTCCTACTAAGGGAGTTCAACTGATTGTGTTCATTCAAGAAGAATAAAGGAGTGTTGAACTTTAATGGTGTGGGGCTCATTTCCTGACAGACATTGTTCAAGGTGACTCTTGGAGGGAGGACCCAGGTGCACAACACTGACCCGAAGGTAATACAAGAACGCTGCTTATACCACACTGACAACTGTGGTGGAAGCCAGGCGTGGTGTCCCCGCTCCCTCCCCTCTGAGATACCCCTAGACAAGAGATGAGACGCAGAAGAGAAGAAAGAGGGGAGTGAGGAGGCCGCTACACGTGGGGGCTCGGGTCCGGTATAGTGTTTGTGCACCACAGTATTGAATGTGTCTGTTGGAAGAGTTAAGCGAATAGGCAGGCCTTCATTGGCCAAAGTGCATCCCTGTTCGAAGTCGTGGACATGACCCAATGAAGGGAAAGGCCCGAGCAGAAGAGTGGAAAGAGGGGGAAGTTCAGCCGTGTGAAGTACTACACGTGGGGGCTTCTATTGCACTGCGCCACCAGGCACACCCCCATCGCTTAGTTTGTGGGCGTGACTCAGACTCAGAAAAGAAAAGCCCGCGAACTGGAGCAAAGGGGAGGAGTCCAATACGTGTGAAGGACTACACGTGGGACATTGGCGCAAAAACTCTGCAGTGTGCGATGGATCAGCAACAGGTCGCCATGTTCGGACATACATCGTGGATTCCAGTTCACCCTTCCAGCACGACATTGATTGCTGCTGCTCCGGTAACAGATACGGGGATCCGGCTAAAGCCAAGGGGTCGATTCGCCCTGTACTCGTGCATGGACGTTGAGGCCCTGGGTGTGATTTGTCCCGGCTGTTCGGGACTGGTGTGCCAGCTGAAGCCATTCGGGCGATGTGAGGCCTGTGGGGAGTTCCTGTTCGAAGTGGATCAGGCGGTGGAGAGGCAGAGAACCATTTACCCCGGCCGTGCTGCAGAAAACACCACTCAGAGAGGAGGAATCACTGCTGTGAGAGCCATCCCTATGCACACTGCAACGACCGTGGAGGAGGTCGTAAAACCACAACAGGAGAAATCCGAGGATGCTGACTCGGTCACCACTGTCTCGCAGCGTCCGCCACCGAAGAGAAAGACCGGCATGGTAGCCCCGACCAGCGGTTGTGGTGGACCGTCTCGCCCGCTTACGCCCGGCCTGGATGGATCCGTCGACAAGAGTTCCGGACGTCCCGCTTCAAGTAAAGGTCGAGGTAAGCCAGGCGGGGAGACTTGGTGTGCGGGCGGAGGTGTCGGGAAGTCATGGCCTAGCGAATCCGCGGGAGGTGGTGGCTCCGTTTCTACAACCGGCTACATACCCACGGAGGAGTGTGACACCTCTGACCTAGAGTCGCTCTCGGACATGGGAGACGACGCTGCTATAGACGATTTGTTTGCCGGGAAGGGCTGGGACAAAGTACCTCTCGCTTCATCTCGGAGGATCAGAGATCCACCCATGTCAACAGGGGAAAGTACACCCCTGTGGAGGCATCAGCGCCTGAAGAGAGGTCCGGTCCCCAACCTGCTTCTACATCCCCGGGGAAAAGAGACTGCTGCGGGCACCTATGCCCAGATCAGATGTGATCAAGGTCCCTCCCCACCCGGATTCAATAGTTTTGCCTGGTGAAGGGGACAAAGCTACCATGCCTCCTTTGGCGAGATTGCAACGGCTGTTTGGTCAGAAGGTTGCTGCAGACTATGGATGGGAGTATCCATACTTATCGAAGGAACTGCTTTATGAGGTGGAAGTGTGCCGGGAACGCTGGTACAATGACTTTGTGTGGACCCACCTTCAGGTTCCCCACGCCCGCAGGTACCTGGCATGCTCTCCAAAGGCCTCTCAACGTTTTAAAGACTGCAAGGCAGAGTGGATGTTGGGACGACACATCCATGCAGATAAGGTGTTGTTCCGGCGCAAAGAAGGAGAAGATGTGGAGTATCATCTGGAAACCATGGATCAGTACTTGAAACCACTTGTTCGGACGCATCCCCGCTTTTACCTGTAGGAGAAAAGAGACTCCGTTCTTATCATGCTGCTGAACTTTCTGGGGCCCGTTGCTTTTGTGCCCAGAGGAATGAAGAACTGTTCCTGTTGTTTTTCACTTTCCTGAAAGAGATTATGGACTCTGGGGTAGATAGGGCCGAAAGAAAAGAAGAAAGTTCCACGAGTGCAGTTACCGCGGTGCTGTCACCAGGTGGCAGTGTTGCGCAACGTTAAGACACTTTTCATGCACTCACTCTTTGGAGAAAAGGGATTTCTTCTCGGAGAGGTTTCTTTTCCATTACACGAATACAGGTGTCAGGGTTATGTGTGTTAATCCTTTCTTTTCCCTCTGCAGGAGAACATCCCATCAAGTTTACTGAGGATGGGGTGGGTCTTAGTCAGGATGGGTGGGAAAAGTCAAATGTGAATATGTGGTTCAAAGTTATGAATCAGTGCTGTTGTTTCTCTTCTGTCTTTATTCTCTTTCTTTACAGGGCTCAGACACAATGTTTCAGTTGGATAGTTTTTTCAAAAGTTTTATATTTTTGTACAATTGTTAGTCGGTTTCTGGATTGGATTATGTCAGCCGTTGAGGGCATGATTTACTCCAGACACTGGGGACCAGTGTCAAACCACCAGGGGGAGAGTGTAGCGGGTATGTACTTTCCCGGGTGTAAATTTGAATTTGACAGAGACATTAGTGATGTGTAATTCCCTGCAGCCCAGTAGGTGGCGCTGTTGCCTTGGGCTGGGGTTGAATCATTGCTGTGTGCTGTGCCTCCTTTTTGTCCTCCCTCGGCAGCGGTATGGTGGGGCGGGGAACCCGCCGTGCTTGCTGGGAGAGGGTATAAAGGGGCCGGCCATCTTTGTCACGGGGTCAAAGTCCCAGGCACCTTCAGCTTGCGGACGGTGGTTCGTGTCGGTCCTCTGGGTGGCCTAGGCCTAGAGGACAGCCGGAGGTCGTGTTCCATCCCAGGCACCAGAAGTATGTTTTTTTTACTTACCTAGGTGAATGCAGCATCTGTCCCCCGGCGTCTCTTCACTGAGAACCGAGCCATCGAACACCGCCGATGGCTCAGTTCTCTCAACTCCCATTGTGAGGTCAGGCACTGATGTGGATAAGGCCTGGAATGAATGAATGAATGAGTGACTTGTATAGCGCTCACATGCAAACTGAATCGCCTCTAGGCGCTTTTTGCAGCCAGTGTCTACTTGGCTGGTGCGGTCATTTTACCCCATAGGATCTCAACGCGCTTGGGACACACTGGCTGGCTCGCAGTCTCCACTCTAATTCATCCCAACGGTATTCTATCGGGTTGAGGTCAGGACTCTGTGCAGACCAGTCAAGTTCCTCCACACCAAACTCGCTCATCCATGTCCTTATGGACTTTTCTTTGTGCACTGGTCCAAATCGTTTGGTGAAGGGGGGATTATGGTGGGGGGTTGTTTTTCAGGGGTTGGGCTTGGCCCCTTAGTTCCAGTGACAACTCTTAAGGTGTCAGAATACCAAGACATTTTGGACAATTTCATGCTCCCAACTTTGTGGGAACAGTTTGGGGACGGCCCCTTCCTGTTCCAACATGACTGTGCACCAGTGCACAAAGCAAGATCCATAAAGACATGGGTGAGTGAGTTTGGGTTGGAGGAACTTGACTGGCCTGCACAGATTCCTGACCTCAACACGATAGAACACCTTTGGGATGAATTAGAGCGGAGACTGTGCTTCTGGAAGAATAGTCAAACATTCCCATAGACACACTCCTAAACCTTGTGGACAGCCTTCCCAGAAGAGTTGAAGTTGTTATAGCGGCAAAGGGCGGGCCAACTAAATATTGAACCCTACGGACTAAGACTGGGATGCCATTAAAGTTCATGTGCGTGTAAAGGCAGGCGTCCCAATACTTTTGGTAATATAGTGTATATATTATCAGATATACTGTATATTATAAGTGACCTAGTTTGTAGATTACAGAAGCAATAAATAATCTTCAGTAATAATGGGATATTGAAGCAGCATAAGCCTGTTATATGTTAATACATGGCATTCTTCTATGGAGGATGATCGGACTGAGAGGAGAAATAGCTCAGGATGTCATTATTACGCCAACTGGCATCTATCTGGGCGCAGAGTAACAAACAGTACAGTACACGCTGGAGAATCTGCTTCCTTGGTAACCACTTCCAGATCTGTTTCCTTCAAAGGCAAATGCAGCCTTTTATTTTAGGAATAACGGAAGTGCAATGTACAAACAAGAACTGCAAACCCAGCACTTATATCACAGCAATATCACAGCTGACATAGGGTGGCAATCACCCATCAATAAATATATTTGTCATATCTTTTCTGTTACCCAGTGTGTAGCTGTAAAATCCATTCTGTTACTGTGAAGCCTCTCACTGATTTTTTCATTGGACCTTTAACTAACATTACAGGTCTGCAAGAATAAATTCTGGATATGCCACAACAGGGCCACTGATTGGGGGTAGAGCCAGCCCTCCTGTACCAGGCCCAAACTCTATTAGTCCAGCAGGGGGACCCAGGGGCTGAGAGTGGATTTTTTATTTTCCATGGGGTGCAGGCAAAGTATTACCATGGGCTGAGGCTCCCAGCACTGGGCTCCATTAGTTCAGAAGGAGGGCCTGGGGTACAGAGGGGACTTCTTTTTTGTTTTTGGGAGCAGACGGAGTAAAATTAAATGACTCCCAACAGTCATTGCTGACCCCTGCACTCTGTTACATACTTCTGACCCCTGCATTTTGTGCATTGCATACTCCTGACTCGAGGGGCAGAATGCAGCCTTGCCAGGTCATACCCAAGTTGGGTGGCTTCCAGGAAGGATGGCGTGTCCCTGAATGTTCTCGATTCATCTGGAACATCTCCCTGCTGCTAATCACTGTCCCTGACAGACGGGCGACCTGTCCCACCTCTAGCCACACGCAAAATGTGCACCAAGCCGAGGAGCCAGGGTCTTAAATAGACTCTGCCTGACCCAAGATGTCCGTCAAAGCCACATGCGGTGCCAGAATCCAATCGGATGCTGCCTCTCTGTGACTGAGGAGATCATAGAGGAATGAGTCTCCTCTCGTCTTCCTCCTCCACCCCTGCATTGCTGCTACGGATGAGCGCCACCTACAGTGAAGGAAATAGACTGCACCTGCCTACACATTGTCTGGGGGGAGTATTCTGGAAATGTTGCATTACTTAGCATGCATGGTGTTAACACAAAAAATACTATATAACACCATATACATGTAGCGGCCTCACCTCCCTCCCTTGCTCTATCGGTTATATGGCTGTTGTCTAGGGGTACCTGGGAGAGAGAGATAAAACACACCACGGCCCATGTCCTCCGTAACTGGGAGATGAAGGCCAGAAGATTGGGCTTTTGTGTAGATGTCCTAGAGCCAAGTCCAGTACTTCGTCCCTGACTCCTTTGCTTTAGTAACCCAAGTTCCACACAGTGAATAGGTACAACTCAGTTTTATTCTTCTTGCCAAGCAATAAAACAATCCTTCTCCTTTGGAAAATGGGGACAGATCGAGGCACAATCCTTTCCCTTCTTGCTGCTGCCCACTGTGCTGTCACCAGTGGTGAATAGTCACTGCCACTGACTAGGTAATATAGAACGTGAATTACCTTCGCTCACTTTGCCCCTGTCGGGGAAGAAATCCGTCCAAGGGAGAAAATGGAGGCCTCTCCGTCACCAGCGATGCTGCGCCGGGCTCTTCAGAGAAGTTACTGCGCACCAGTCCTCACAAACTCAGACACAGGCACCCAAGGAGTTAGGGCCCCCTCGGATTCCTCCACCCTCGCGGAACTCAGTCGAAGGTACTTAGCCCCAGGCATCCGCCATAGTACCTCACCCCAGGCTAAAGGTGCCTGAGATGGACTCCATCCCCGCTCCAGCTAGGCCAAGGGCACCTAGGCCTGAAACACCGGAACGCCAGCACTCAAGCTGAAGGTGCCTGGGTGCGGCCGCATCCTCCAACTCTCTGCCCCAAAATCAGGGCGTCCGCCCCTTTTATGACCTCTCCCTTTGCGTCACAGCGGGTTCCCCGCTGCGCTGTACCAGCTCCAGGGGAGGACAAAAAGGCACAGTTTGCGGTGTGAGTTCAGCTCCGGCCCATGGCAACAACGCCACCTGTAGGCCCCAAGGAACCCCACACCACCAGAGTCCTCACATAAATTCAAACACCCGCTACATACATATGTAGCGGGCGTCAAATTTAGTGGGGTGTATCTGGGCCATAGATGGCCCAGATACATTGATTTTAGGGATTTATGGACACTTTGGAGTGTGGGAGGTATGAATGGTGTCATGTTCCCTGCGGTCCCTGGGTGGCGCTGTCACCTGGGACCAGGGTTGAACTACCATTCTAGAGCCTTGCCTTTTTGTCCTCTCGCGGCAGTAGTACGGCGGGGCGGGGAACCCACTGTGCCTGCTGGCAGAGGATATAAAAGGGGGCGGACATCTTGTGCACGAGGTCCATTCCCCAGGCACCTTCAGCCTGGGGGCTGCTGCGGTTCGTCTGTGCCCAGGCGCCCTTGGCCTGGGCGCGTGGAGTCGAGTTCCATCCCAGGCGGAACTCGTGTTACTGGAAGCTAAGTGTCCCTGTCAGTGACAGTGGCAATCATCCTCCACAGAGGAAGCTGAGGCTCCGGCCTAAAACGCAGACCCGAAGGTAAACGGTTAGCTCATATCTCTGCATACTACATCAGAGAGCCGAGCTGGTGGTGTGCATCTTTCCCCCTTCTCCCAGATACCCCTAGATGAGTAAAACCAGCCGTGAAGAGAGGGGAGAAGCTGGGGGAGGACCGCTACATGTGGGGGCTTTAAGTCCGGGATTTGTGTTATGCAATGGAGCCGAAGCTATCGGAGTTTGAACTTTGCTGCCCAGAAGAGTTCCGAGTAGGTCGGCCATATTGGCCACTGCGCCAGCAGGCACACCCTCCCTACACAGTTCGTGGGCGTGACATGGAGAAAGCCCGCAAACTGGTGTGCCAGAGGGGAGGAGTCCGGCCATGTGAAGAGGTACACGTGGGGACTTTGGCGCCATTTATGCAGTGCGCGATGGAGCAGCAATCAGTCACCATATTCAGCAATGCCTCGTGGGTCCCAGTCTTAAATACTACGAGGATGACTTCAACTGCTGCTCCGATTACAGATATGGGGATTCGGCTCAAGCCCCGGGGTCGATTCGCCTTGTATACCTGCAAGGATGTTGAGGCCCTGGGTATGATTTGTCCCGGATGTTTGGGACTGGTGGTACAGCTAAAGCCCTTCGGTCTCTGCGAGGCCTGCGGGGAGTTCACGTTTGAGGTGGAGCAATCCATAGAGAGACCTTGAGTCTTCCACCTCAGCCCTACATCAGGCGCCGCCACTCAACAAGGAGAAATTAACGCTTGGACAGCCATCCCTCCGCGCACTGTAGAGACCTCCGTGGAGGTCGCAAACAAAGGGATTGAGGATGCAAAATCCGGAGATGCTGCTTCGGTCACCACAGTTTCCTTACTCCCAGCGCCAACAAGGAAGGTCGGTCTTGTGAGAGCTTCCAGCGGCCGAGATGGAGGACAACCCCTGCGCTTGCCTATCCCTGATGGATCCGGTAGGAAGAGTCCTGGACATCCCTTCACAAGTTTGGGCCAAGGTAAGCCAGGGACTGGGACTTGGTGTTGGGACGGAGGTGTCGGGGATTCAAGGCCCCTTGAACCCGTGGGTGGGAGTGATTCGGTGTCCACTACCAACTACCTGCCCGCGGAGGTGTGTGACACCTCCGACCTGGAGTCGGTCTCTGATGTGGGAGACGACGTCGTCATAGACTAAATGTTTGCTGAGAAGGGCTGGGACAAGATGCCTCTCTCCTCATCCCGTAAAGCCAGGGATCCACCTATGTCCAGAGGGGATAGAACACCCCGGGTGGAGGCACCAGCGCCTGAGGAGGGACCCCGTCCCCTGCCTGCCCTTTGGTCCCCGGTGCATCCTGCACCTACCACCGGGGATAAGAGACTGTCGCTGCGGGCACCTATGCCCAACTTGGAGGTGGTCAAGGCACCTCGCCATCCGGATTCAATCGTCCTGCCGGGCGAGGGAGACCGCTCTACCAAGCCTCCCTTGTCTAGGCTACAGCGTTTGTTCTGCCAGAAAGTCGCCAACGAGTATGGGTGGGAGTACCCATACTTATCTAGGGAGCTGCTTTATGAAGTGGAAGTTTGCAGGGACCGTTGGTACAATGATTTCGTGTGGACACACATCAGGGTCCCACACGCACGCAGGTACCTCGCTTGTTCCCCAAAGGTATCTCAAAGATTTAAGGACTGTAAAGCAGAGTGGATGTTAGGTAGGCATATCCATGCTGACAAAGTGTTGATTACACGGAAAGAAGGGGAGGATGTCGAATATCACATAGAGACTGTGGATAAGCATTTCAAACCCCTTGTCTTGCCGCATCCCAGATTCTACTTGTAGGAGAAAAGACTCCTTGCTTAGTGCCTTGCAAGTTTGCTGAACTTTCCGGGGTTTGTTTCTGTCCTGGGAAACCCAGGAACTGTACCCGAGTTTTACGGGTGTTGTGCTCTTTGGAGGAATGGAGGACTGTTGCTGTTTTCTCTTTTTCTTCCCTCCCGCAAAGGAATCATGGACTTTGGGGTAGTCAGGGCCAAAGTACAGAGAAAAAAAAAAAGAGTTGCACAAGGATTTAACAAGTGTCTTTACCGTGGCGCTGTCACCAGGTGGCAGTGTTGCGCAACGTTATTCACTTTACACCACACACACACTTCATGGAAGGAAAGGATTTCTCTTTGGAGGGATTTTTTTCGTTCCAACACCCACATATGTGTCAGGAGGTTTTTGTGTTTAACTTTCTTTTATCCCCTCTGCAGGAGAACATCTGTCAAGACCGCTGAGGATGGGGCGGGTCTTAGTTAGTAATGTGGGAGGGGGAGAAGGTGTTAATGGTGTTATTGTGATATGTGTACTGTTATATGTTGTTTCCTTTTTTTCTTTTCAGGTTCAGGCACAACTACCAGTTTTCAAATTTACATTTTTTTTGCATTTTTTAAACAGTCTCTGGATGGAGGTTATATTGGCTCCCTTTGGGGCATGACTTGATCCAGACACTGGGGACCAGTGTCAAATTGCTGGGGGGATAGTGTAACGGGTGTCAAATTTAGTGGGGTGTATCTGGGCCATAGATGGCCCAGATACATTGATTTTAGGGATTTGTGGACACTTTGGAGTGTGGAGGTATGAATGGTGTCATGTTCCCTGCGGTTCCTGGGTGGCGCTGTCACCTGGGACGAGGGTTGAACTACCACTCTAGAACCGTGCCTTTTTGTCCTCTTGCGGCAGTAGTACGGCGGGGCGGGGAACCCGCTGTGCCTGCTGGGAGAGGATATAAAAGGGGGCAGACATCTTGCGCACGAGGTCCATTCCCCAGGCACCTTCAGCCTGGGGGCTGCTGCGGTTCGTCGGTGCCCAGGCGCCCTTGGCCTGGGCGCGTGGAGTCGAGTTCCATCCCAGGCACCTTCGGCCTGGGGTGAGGTACTATACCAGGAGGCCTGGGGCCCAGTACCTTCGACTGGGTCCCGCGAGGGCGAAGCATTCCTAAGGTGCCCCCGGTATTGGGTGCCTGAATCCTGGGCGTAAGGGACCGGAGACGTGACCTCCCCGTAGAGCAAGCGCAGCATTTGCTGGTGCCGGTGGAGGCCTCTGGTGACCGTCCGGATGGATGTCTTCCTTTGACAGGGGTCGTTTGTCCTAACGGAGGTATTTCATGTTCTAATGGTCTGTGGCAGGGACCCAACTTTCTCAGGTCAGTGGCAGGCCTCATCCATGGCCTGTGGCAGGGGCCTCAACGTTCACCCAGGTCAGTGGCAGTGACCACATTCACGGTCGTGGCAGCGACTGTGCGCCAAGCCTGTTTGCACTTAAGGGAACAGGAGAAACTTTAATTTATCAGTTGTGCCTGGACCTACTCTTCCCTACACCTTGTCTGTTCCTTTAAAAGTCAACCAGTCTCAAGGCAATAAAACAGTGTTGGACTTTTCTTGGCGTAGAACTCGTGTTACTGGAAGCTAAGTGTCCCTGTCAGTGACAGTGGCAATCATCCTCCACAGAGGAAGCTGAGGCTCCGGCCTAAAACGCAGACCCGAAGGTTTAGCTCATATCTCTGCATCCTACATCAGAGAGCCGAGCTGGTGGTGTGCATCTTTCCCCTTCTCCCAGATACCCCTAGATGAGTAGAACCAGCCATAAAGAGAGGGGAGAAGCTGGGGGAGGACCGCTACACATAGAAAAAAAAATAATTAGACTAATTTTAAAATAATATTAGCATAACTGACTGCAATCTGTATTTATATTATCTTCCCACAGTCCATGAAATCAGACTAGAAGTACCTACAGGCATAAGTCAAATTGTATGCAACAACTGGATGTAAATGGAAGCTGCCCGATCACTCCTATTAGCTCAAAATAGATATTTGAAAAAATTAAATACAGTGACCTCGGATTGCTAGTAACGCGGTTAACGAGCTTTTCGCAATACAAGAACTGTTTTTTTTTTAAATCTGACTCAGCTTGCGGTTGTTGTTTTGCAAAACGAGTAGGACTCAAGCCACAGTGGTGTACAGTACCGCGTTTGGCCTGAGGTGGGGGTGGCCCTGGAGCCGATCGGAAATGCTCAGAAATACTCTGTCCCCGAGCCTTTCTGAGTTCAGCTGAGCTGCCCCCGAGCCTTTCCGAGTGTTTGAGGCTCTCCGGAGCCCCCCAACCTCTGGCCACATGCGGTATTGCGTGTCATTGAAGTCAATGCGGAACAAATTATTTTAGTTTCCATTGACTTCTATGTGGAAACTCGCTTTGATATGCGAGTGCTTTGGATTACGAGCATTCTCCTGGACTGGATTATGCTCGTAATCCAAGGTTCCACTGTATAGTAAAATAAATTTTAAAAAACTTAAAAATTACAAAATAATAACCCTCTACCCCAACGTGCACACACAAATGAACACAAATGCAAGCTTATAGCGAACATGGGTATGGAAACGATAGCTGTGCAACACGTATTGGGCATCGCTTGTGTTCATTTTGCAGAAGCACGTCATCATGACATATATGGTGTCTATTTACTTGATTCAACCTCATGTTTTATATTTTACAGGACCTTTGGAAATGTTATTGTGTGCACCAAAATAGACTAGAGGGTACGTTGTATTTTTATTGAAATTTTAGGCAATTTTTTTGTTTTAGGCAATTTACAGAAGGAGAGTACAGGGAGGGCCTATGGAGTATGATGGTGTCCAATTATTGTCCAATAGTTAGTAGTCACATTCAACTGGACTTGTTCTGTAATGTTGAGCGTTTCATCTTTCATTCTTCAAGCCTCCTCTGCAGTTCTAATGAGTGTCAGGAAGATATCCCAGAAAGTGTAGATGGTAATTGTTCAAGTCCAGGATAGGAGGTGTGAGAATTGTGAAACCACCCTTCTCTATTTACATATAACCATCCTTGGTGTCCTTCAAGTAGCATGGCTGAACTGGCTATTTGTGTTAATGGCTGATATAAGTCGCACTCTCATATTACCTCCCTCACCCTTCTGCTTCTCCTAACCTCTTGAGATATATCCCTTCATCTAACAGTACCCAATGCACCCATCACCCAGTACTCTCTGACAGCAGCCACAATTCAAGCAATTTAGTTTCCTTTCCTCTTCTTCCCAAAACCAGCTTCCCCTTCTCCTGTGCCCTCTGGAATGCCTGCTACAATGTCTGCAACAAATTCACCTCTGTCCATTACTTTTTTGTCACTAACTCCTTTAATCTACTTGCTGTCTCCAAAACCTTGCTTCATGAATCTGACACTGCTTCTCCTGCTTCCCTGTCCCATGGTGGCCTTCTCTGCACTCACTTCCCTAGACCTAGGGTACACAAGGGAGGTGGAGTGGGAATCCTCCTATTCCCACAGAGCACCTTCCAGGTTCTTCACTCTCCTCCCTCTCTGTCCGCTCATCATTTAAAGCCCACTGTATATGAATATTTTCTCAGATTTCCTTAAGAATTGCTGTGGTCTACTGCCCCCCTGGACCTGTATCAACTTTCCTTGATGACTTCTCTGCCTGGCTACCCTACTTTTTCTCTTCTGAAAGCCCCACAATCCTTCTTAGCGACTTCAACATCCCTGTTAATACTAACACTCCTGCTACTTCTAAACTTCTTAGTCTAACCTCCTTATTTAGCCTAAAGCAATGAGTACATGCTTCTACTCCAGCAGACCGCACACAAGGCCCCCGGACGCTCTGATCGGCTCCCTTGCACCATGACATCACACGACATGCTTAGGCATCGCCTCCGCCAAACCGCCTCCGCCAGACCGCCTTGCCGCTCGATGTAGGAGCGCATATGAAAACTATACCCTCCTCAGATGGATAACTATGGACCTTCTACTTGGTTCTCAGAACCAGCCATTGAGGGTACATTTTCAAGGACCAAGCCCCAGAATACAACATGGCCAGGAGATTGGAACGGTCACCTAAAGAGAAAGCTAGAGGAATCACAGTTCACCACCAGCATCATGCAGTGTTGCCAACCGCCAGTATGCCAGTGACAGGAAAAGGTTGCCAGTAAAAATTTTGACTGTGATGCTTGGCTTGGAACTTGGCGTGCGCAGTTCTGGTCTGGAGCTGTCCGAAACCATCCAAGTGCCTGCTACAGTGTGTTCAGGCGGCGCCAGCGGGGGGTCTGTCAGAGACAGTGCCTGAGCGTGTCGTGTGATGTCATGGATGGTGCAAGGGAGCCGAGCGAGCCAGAACCTCATGTTCGGGTCTGCGGGATGGGAGCAAGGCAAGCCGGGAGTGGGACTGTCAGTGCTGTTCGGACTGAAGAGACCACCAGACGCTGAGAAAGACTGTGACTGTGACTTAGGAGGGGATGTGTCGGTGAGGTGTCATCATCATCTGTGCTGCTGCACACTGCTGTCAGTGTAACTACAAGAGAGTCAATTTCATGTGTGTGTGTCTGCCCATTCTAATTTCCTGAGCTACTTGATTACTAAAGTAATATACAAGCAATGTCTTGATATACAAGTAGTGTCACGTCACAACTGAGTATAAAAGAGAAGAGAGGCGCCTCTAAGTGTAGCAATATGGTTACATTTAATGAAGGTACAACATTTAGCAACATATTGCTACACTTAGAGGCGCCTCTCTTCTCTTTTATACTCTGTAGCTCCTGCTGGATTTTGCTTCTAATCCCCTTGTGAATGGACATTTTATGGTTACACAACCTATCACATTGCTATAATCTTTTTATATGGACTATAAACTGAAGGACCTATGAAAAAATGGTTGTGCAACGAATCATTTGCGTTTCTATTATTTCTTATGGGGAAATTCGCTTTGATATACAAGTGCGTTGGATTACAAGCATGTTTCTGGAACGAATTATGCCGGCAAGCCAAGGTTTTACTGTATATCGAAAATAAAATAAGAAATATGATTTTTCCTTAACCAGTTGTCAACTGGCCGCCGTCAATTGACGGCGGCAGGAAGACACTGTTATCCTGGGCGGACGTCATATGACGTTGCGCCTTTAAAATCCACTAGGGGGTGCGCGCATGCCGCCGCGTCACTGGGCACCCGATGCATGTGCCCGGCGGCCGCGATTGCCGCCGGACACCCGCGATTGCCCAGTAACCGAGCAGGACCGTGGATCTGTATCCTGTCAGGGAGAGGAGACCGATGGTGTGTCCCTTGTACATAGGGACACAGATCGGTCTCCTCCCCCAGTCAGTCCCCTCCCCCCACAGTAATAATCACTAATAGGAAACACATTTAACCCCTTCCTCGCCCCCTAGTGTTAACCCCTTCCCTGCCAGTCATGTTTATACAGTAATCAATGCATTTTTATAGCACAGATCGCTGTATAAATGTGAATGGTCCCAAAAATGTGTCAAAAGTGTCCGATGTGTCCGCCGCAATATCACAGTCACAATAAAAATCGCTGATCGCCGCCATTACTAGTAAAAAAAAATAATAATAATAAAAATGCTATAAATCTATCCCCTATTTTGTAGACGCTATAACTTTTGCGCAAACCAATCAATATACGCTTATTGCGATTTTTTTTTACCTAAAATATGTAGAAGAATACGTATTGGCCTAAACTGAGGAAAATAAAAAAAAAAAAAAAAAATGGATATTTATTCTAGCAAAAAGTAAAAAATATTGTGTTTTTTTTTCAAACTTGTCGCTGTTCTTTTATTTATAGCGCAAAAAATAATAACTGCAGAGGTGGTCAAGTACCACCAAAAGAAAGCTCTATTTGTGGGAAAAAAAAGATGCAAATTTCGATTGGGTACAACGTCGCACGACCGCGCAATTGTCATTCAAAGTGTGACAGCGCTGAAAGCTGAAAAATGGCTTGGGCAGGAAGGGGGTTTAAGTGCCCAGTAGAGAAGTGGTTAATATCTACCTTAAATTACATTGCTAATTGCATATTGTTTGAAATTTTCACTTAAAACTGAAATTTTGTAACTTTTGGAAATGTCAGTAAAAAGTTGTCTGTGCCAGCAAATTTTGGGTGCCGTGTCCATAAACTTTAATCTGGTAGGTTGGCAACACTGGCATCACGCCATCTTTGCTGCACACAGGCTGAATACACAGTTAAAATTCCTGATTTTATCTGGGGGTTGTGGTAGAACAACAAATGTCAAAAATGTTTTCCGATGCAGCTATAGTAAGCTTTTTTAAGAAAAAAAGACCAAAAGAACGCAAAGCTCACAAAAAGCAGTCTGCATGTGTTCTGATTCTAGAACAGTTTGCTGCTGGCATCATGGTGACTCATTTCATTCCGTCACCATCAAAGTCTCGTTTCGTCCCAGCCCCCCCCCCCCATCATTCCTTCCCAATCTCCAATTGTGCTACAATGTGTCATTGCTTGCAATGAGGCCATCAGAATATGACTGGCAGATGCTGAGTGTTCTCTAACTGTGTAAAAATAGTCGCCGGTGAGCGAAAAATCATTTTAACTCTTTGCAATCTCTGGAGAGTGTTTCTCTATTTATTTACACGTTACCTAAAGACTTGGGAAGGTGCGACCAAGTGTGGGTGCCTTTCTACGCGTTGCGTGTAGGGCATCACATTTATTTTAATGGACTGTTAAAAGCGACCCCCCCCACGTTAAAATGTAAAAACACCCCACTGTGCCCCTTGCATCTTTAAATATCTCTTTGTCACTACTGTGTACCCCCTCTCCACAACTGCACCTCTGGACCCCTTTACATTACAGAGCACCCCACAGCTCTGGACCCCTTTACATTACACAGCACCCTGCATCACCGGACCCCTTTACATTACACAGCACCCTGCATCACTGGACCCCTTTACATTACACAGCACCCTGTATCACTAGACCCCTTTACATTACACAGCACCCTGCATCACTGGACCCTTTTACATTACACAGCACCCTGTATCACTAGACCCCTTTACATTACACAGCACCCTGCATCACTGGACCCTTTTACATTACACAGCACCCTGCATTACTGGACCCCTTTACATAACACAGCACCCTGTATCACTGGACCATTTTACATTACACAGCACCCTGCACCTCTGGACCCCTTTACATTACACAGCACCCTGCACCACTTTACATTACACAGCACCCTGCATCACTGGACCCCTTTACGTTACACAGCACCCTGCACCCGTTTACATTACACAGCACCCTGTATCACTGGACCCCTTTACATTACACAGCACCCTGCATCACTGGACCCCTTTACATTGCACAGCACCCTATATCACTGGACCCCTTTACATTACACAGCACCCTGCACCTCTGGACCCCTTCACATTACACAGCACCATGCACCCCTTTACATTACACACCACCCTGCACCCCTTTACATTACACACCACCCTGCACCTCTGGACACTACACTGCACACTGACTACTGACCACTACACTGCACACTGACTACTGATCACTACACTGCACACTGACTACTGATCACTACACTGCACACTGACCACACTGACCACACTGACCATATGTATGACGTGTCCTATGACATTGTGTCTCTGCAGTCACACACACACACACACACGTGTTGTAGGACATCTCATCCTCCCTCCATACCGCACACACAGCCCGTCTCTCCTTCCTTCTCACCTTCAGCAGGTCCAGTGGGTGTGTGCAGCAGGCCACCCCGCAAGAGGCTAGGCCCCCGAGGTACTACCACTACCGTCCACCGACTCGAGACACCCTCCGCTCCACCATCTTCCCCAGTTTTTTTTCTTCTTCTCTCCCTGGGCACGCTGCACAGTCCAAGGGCCAGGGGTTGGTGCGCCCTGAGGACTGGAGTTGAGAAACACTGACTTAAGATTCCCAGGCATATTGATACAACAGCAAGATCCTTAATTCTTTTACCACTGTGCTTACTGACCTGCTTTTTAAGTAAAAGGGTCATGGTGGTCTGGTGAGTAGGCTCTACACTCACTTCCCACTGGGTGATATTTATGAAGTTTTGATCCATCGGTGGAGGTGCACAAAATTGAAGTTGGATTACCATTTCTATATAGACTATTTTGTTTGATGAAATATTCACAAATTGTTCACTATAATACTGTACTAGATCTTATTTGCACTGATTAGCATTTGCACTTTATATAAGTATTTTCAATCGACATGTGAGATTTATTAGCGCCCTCTGTACTTTCTGTATATCTTTTTTTTGTGAACCTTGAACTCTTTGCTCCTCCCATGAACTTCCTTATTTAAGCCATGTCTCTGCACTTCCAAATTGCTAGATTATTATTAATTTCTTCAGCCCATATCATGCTTCTTTCACTCCTGCTGCTGTCCGTATCTTCACTACCATGCGTTATTGACCGTTTGGTTATTCCTCGACTATGCTTCTGTTTGATCCCAACCTGCAACCACTTGTTACTGACCTAGCTTGTTTACTGACTACGCTTCTGCTTGATCCCTACCTACTACATCTGCTATTGGCAGGGCCGGTGCTAGACTATCTAGCGCCTTAGGCAAGACCAGCTACTTGCAACACCCCCCCCCCCCCCAAAAAAAAAAGAAAAGACAAAAAAAAACCTTCAAATTTGAGTCAAGAGCAGAAGCTGACTCTAAGTGTGAAGGCAAAAGGGGAAAAAGAGAGGCGCCTCTAAGTGTAGACTGTAATTTAGTTTAATAAGCTCAAAATTTTACCAACTCACATAATGTGAGTTGGTAAAATGGAATGGTCACCACTGCACAGCGAGGGACGCTGGAGGAGTGCAGTCCACAGAGCGTTCCAGCCCTCAACCCTGATGACAGATGGTCTAAGACAGCTCCAGGTCCCTGACAGTGCAGTATTTCTAGACTCCAAATATAATTTTTTTTTTTAAAAAGACCAACATTTTGAAAAAAACATTTCTTAGTTTCTGTCTGAAATTTTGTAAATAAGTAATTTTTCTCCTTCACTGATGTGCGCTGAAGAGGTGGCACTGATGGGCACTGATAGGCTGCACTGACAGACATTGATGAGGCGGCACTTATGGGCACTGATGAGACAGCAATAAAGGGCACTGAGGAGGAGGCACTAATATGCCACACTGATGGGCACTAATAGGTGGCACTGATGAGCACTGATAGGCGTCACTGATGGGCACTGATAGGTGACACTAATGGGCATGGATAGGCAGCACTTATTGGCAATGATAGGCGGCACTGATGGGTGGTACTTATGAGCAGGCACTAAAAGCCAGCACTGACTGGAATCACTGATGGGCACAGATTGGCATCACTGATGGGAACAAATTGGCATCACTGATGGGCACATTTTGGCATCACAGATGGTCAGTGACTGGCATCACTCCTAGGCACCGTTGTGGCTGCACTGATGATCAGTGCCCTGATTACCTGTACAGGTCTCCTCTGTGAGAAGATGCCACTGATTGGCTCTCCTCTTCTCACCTGCTGTCAGTGTGAGCAGCCGATTACCGGCACTTCCGTGTTTACATGTGATTGGACACAGCCGATCACATGGGTAAATAGCCGCGTCATCGGCTCTTTACAGAGATTGGGGCCACGCCATGTCCCTGTGTCATCGCCGTGCTGCACCCCCCCGCGCGCGCGGAAGCTGTTGAGCGATGGTGAGACTGTGGCAACGTCATATGACGTCGTCCCAGAATGAGAGGGGAGGTGGTTGAACTATGTTACAGTCTAAACTTAGAAGCGCTTCTCTTTTTTCCCTTTTGTCTTCACAATTATAGAGTGGAGAAACCATTGGCCATGGCTGTGCCCTAGGCGGCTGCCTAGTTCACCTAACGGTAGCGCTGACCCTGGCTTGCTCACCTCCTGGAAGGGCAATCCTGAGGACCGTGTCCTGGTACTAGCTCTCAGCGAAACCCATCTCCATAAGGAGCTCTGGTGAAGACCAGCTAGTGCCTAGATCTCCTTGAGTGAGCCTGCATCACCTGCCAGGGTGACCTGCTTGTGAACCTGCTGGTCAGTGGGAGCCTCTCTACTGCTATAGATACTGGTCTCCAAGCCTGACCCCTGACCATGACA
This sequence comes from Rana muscosa, assembly GCA_029206835.1. Classification (NCBI taxonomy): domain Eukaryota; kingdom Metazoa; phylum Chordata; class Amphibia; order Anura; family Ranidae; genus Rana; species Rana muscosa. The sequence goes on along the minus strand of CM055116.1, from coordinate 56,539,106 downwards.
CAATGGCAATTTGCATTGACGGAAACACTCAGCTTCACTTAAACACTTGAGTCCCAGGTGCCGGTTTAAAATTTTACAGGGACATTGGCTGTCGACTTCTGAATTGTAATGATGTCATGCACTTCCTGTGCTCTGCCAGAGTTGTTAATCTCTGTCTAGCCTTTCCCTGCAGCAGTAGGAAATAATCTATTGCTAGCTGATCGTAGCCAAGAGTACATCACTAAGAGATCTGCTGCTGAACAGCTGCATGGGGGATTTGGATCTGATCTTCACTGAAAAAAAAAAATACACGAATATACAGTGTGTGTATGTATATATAAATTGAATTAACTGGCTTTCTGCAGTAATTTGCCATAAAAATGTGATATGATCCTCATCTAAGGCCCCTTTCACATAGGGCAGATGACAGGTTCATGTCCGCTCAGTTATGGGACATGGACAGAGCCCGCTCTGCTGTATGGGACTCCACTGTCCAATAACAGCCAACCACCACCGATGGGATACATCCACATGGAGGAGAGCAGATCCCCTTCCATTTGTTTTTAGCACACCAGATAGGAGGTAGGCTGGTGTAAATGGACACAAGTGGTCTTGAACCACCACAACATACAGGGATATACAATGTAATACTGACATATAAATCGCACACATAGGTTGGACTTGATGGACTTGTGTCTTTTTTCAACCTCACTAGGGATGAGCTTTATGTTCGGGTCGAACAAGAGTTTGATTCGAACATTAGCTGTTCGCTGAATAGCGAACAATTTGGGGTGTTCGCGGCAAATTCGAAAGCCGCGGAACACCCTTTAAAAGTCTATGGGATAAATCAAAAATACAAATTTTAGAGGTTATTATGCAAGTTTTTGTCATAAAAAGTGTTTGAGGACCCGGGTCCTGCCCCAGGGGACATGTATCAATTGTAAGATTGGGGGTTGTTAGCTCTTGTGGTGGATGCGTATTTCCAGTGATGCAAGCCAGTCAGCAACTCTGTTTAAGGGCATGGTAGCCCATTTTGATTTAAAAGCACGAAAGTTCACAAACACATCTGTAGTATTCACGGGGGGCTTCCACCATTCCTGTATCTTTCATACTAACAGTAGCCTCATAGCTTTACCTTCTAGCGATCCAGGCCTTTAGCCTAGGCCTGACGGTCTGTTCCTCAGACCCAAACAGTGTCCAAGAGTTTCAGCTTTCTCCTAGCTTCTCCTGGTCAGCACCTTTGTTGCTGTATCACTAATGGTGTCTGCCTCCTGCAGACATGCACCGCCTTTGACTCCACTTCAGAGGATGAGAGCCCACTTGACTCCCATGCACACAGGCTTCCTCTCTATTGGGTGGAGCCCTGTTCCAAAATCACCTCTGACTCCACTTCAGAGGATGAGAGCCCACTTGACTCTCATGCACACAGACTTCCTCTCTGTTGGGTGGAGCCCTGATCCATAATCACCTCTGAACTAAATAGCCCAAGACACAGCTGTTCCATCAGCGTGTCTTTCTTTACCAAATCTGTCATAAACCAACCCTCTTGAAGGTCGCACAAAGTCGCACCCTCACATACCCTCCCCCCTTGTTTCGAACCGGAGGGAGGAACACATGATCCCGTCACCATAAACGGGACACCTCTGTGCCAGCCATTGGCTGCGTAGGCCCATTTCTTTTTCAGGGTATGTGTCCACCAGCACTTCACCTTGGCGCCTCTGTGCCAACTATCCGTAGCAGTAGTCCTAATCTGCCCAACCTTTTCTCTAAAGGGGCACTCCACCCACATCTTCTTCCGGGTGTACTTCCACCAGCCCTTCTTCCCGAACCATGGGCTCCCACTAATCTCTTTAACCCTTCTACCTTTTGGCCTCAGGACCCTTCTTTTTCCTCCCACAGACCTACTCTCCCGGGACTGTTGGGGACCCCCTTTCATGACATCTGTCAGGGACTGGCCACTCTCACTACCTGACGCAACATTAACCATCAACATTTGTTTCTCAGGTTCACCAACCCCTGTGTGGTCACTCTTGGCCACCAAACTATCTGTGATTAATACCATATCCTCAATAGCAATGTTCCACAAGGGGTTATTCAACACAATATGGTCATTTGGACCTCTTGTCCTGTTTGCTAAGACAGTGTCTATGGAGGGACCATCTACAGGCAAGCAGTTACTCCCTATGGGACAGTCCCGTAGTTTCACATCGCCCCCTGTTGTCCAACACTCCAATAACAACTGTCCTACCAACGCACATGTTCCACCACATTTTCCCACACCAATCTCTTTAACCATTTCTGTGTCCACTGGTACCTCAACCAATAGCTCGGAGTTGTCTAACAGTGCTCCACAGTGCTTCTCATACATATTTCCGTTACAGTTACCATCACTGTTATTTCCTGTCAAAGTGTCTCCGGGTACCTCAAACTGCACCTCTCTGCGCGTGATGGACTGAATTCCCACTACCGCCACATCCATTCCGGGCCCTTCCTTTACATGAGGTGTAGCGGGTGAGACAGTACGCGTGCCCCGTACCAACCACTGCTGAGCCGCACCTCGGACCGCACCAGCAGGAATACACCCCATCACAGCCGCATACGGAGAGACTTCCACTATGTCTAATATCTCCAATTTCTCAAACAATTCCCCTGAGCGCCTTCCGCATACAACCGCCGCTGGAAGCACTCTCGCGGAGAACTGCGAGACAACTTTCCACAAAAACAACCAACAGTGTAGCAACCAATTCTCATCAACATTGCTTAACAACGCATGTATCACCTGCGTCCACCGATTGGTATTATGCAGTACCATGTCGCCCTTCTGCTGTGGATACACGCAGGTGTATATTGGAAAGATTCTCACCAATTCCCACAACATTTCAGAAATATCTAGACATGCCGTATCTAACCACAGAACTCTAGGAACTTTTCCTTTACCAATGATGTGGAGGGACTCATTTGCTAAGGCGTGAGAGGCCGGGACACTTAAAAAGACCTCTACCTCAGAGGCAACTAACAAAATTTGCGGCTCCCGCTGAGCACTGCCAATCGCATGTGTCACACTCATCCTCTCACCTTCAGCAACACTGAGCCCTTCCAAATCGCTATCCACTACCTCATCAATCTGACATTCAACATTACTCATCTCTTTTGCTGTGGACAAAACCTCTGCTATGTATGCGCCCTTTTCAGATCCTTCCAACTGGAGAGGGTTAATTTCTGCAAAAGCCAACGCACCCGTGTCTACCGGCCCTGCAGCCTCTCTATTTAGCATAGCAGAAATTGTGTCCACTCCACTGTTACCCACTAAGCCTTCCTTGTTTAAATGCACTTGTGGCAAAACATTTTCAAACACAACAGGCTGCAATAACATAACTTCACCACTTTGCTCGGGTGGCGCTTCACTAAACCCATGAGGACTGTCAGCAGTGACAGACCGTAACAACTCATTATCAGTACAAGAAATTTTAAACTTTGAGTTTTACCATTTTTCTCATCACCAAGGTCAAGTACCCTCTTATCTATCAGAGCGGCACCACAGTTGTCCCAGGCAACCTCTGGCTCCAACACACAGAGCTCCCTGGAGGTTTCTAAGGACACCTCTGCAGCCTTAGATACTGTTGCCAAGGGGAATCGCATATCCTGCTTAGCGATCACCCCTACCTCATTAAGCATCACATTACCATCAGCACATGTGTCATCAGCATTCATAAACAGTTTTATAAACTCTATCAAATTGTCCTTTTTCAAAACGCATGGCACCCTGCGTGCCACTCAGCACACCACCCGTCCTCTCCAAAGGAATTATTTTGCCCACTAGGGCGTCTTCACAGTTGTCCTGGGAAACCACTTGCCTCACCACTGCAGGCTCCTTGGTGGTTTCCCTTGGCAACTGCACAGCACCTGTCACTAGGGAACATGGCATACCAACTGCTTTGGTCACCCCTAGCACATCCTTTCCAGCACTCCGCTGGATTACCTTAGCTGTACCCAGAGTCCATATGTCCCTTTCAATTTTTGACCTCGCTGCAAGCAGGATTTTAACCTGTGTCTCCCCACTGATCTGGGCAGCACACTGCAGCAAGTTCATTTTTTCACCTTCAGTGGATCTCCGCTCTGGGGTCACTTCCACTTCATTGTGAGCAACCACACAGTCAGCCTTTCCCATGATTTTAACAGAAACAGTCTTACCATTCTCTTTAGCATGGGTTGAAGACTTCAATTGAGGGCGTAGTCCCTTCTTTGCCATGCTTTCACAAGATGACGCCCCCTCCTGGAAACAGGGTAACATTACATCCCTCTTGGATTTTCCATCATCGCCTGCAGGCAAAGCATTAAGCCCAACAACACGATCAGCAGCTGTATTCCACAAGCTTGGACAAGAAAAGATCCCGTGGCCCAGCTGACCACATTCCAGGCATGGCACTTGGCGACTTTCTCCTGTTGCTATGGGAGACGACCTTCTCCCCGCTGATCTCTTGCAGCGCTCTCTAGCCACTTCTCTACTGTGCACGAAAACCCCCTTCCTGCCCAAGCCATTTTTCAGCTTTCAGCGCTGTCACACTTTGAATGACAATTGCGCGGTCGTGCGACGTGGCTCCCAAACGAAATTTGTGTCCTTTTTTTCCCACAAATAGAGCTTTCTTTTGGTGGTATTTGATCACCTCTGCGGTTTTTATTTTTTGCGCTATAAACAAAAGAAGAGCGTCCAGTTTTGAAAAAAAAACACTATTTTTTACTTTTTGCTATAATAAATACCCATTTTTTTTTTTTAAATAAAATTTTCCTCAGTTTAGGCCGATACGTATTCTTCTACATATTTTTGGTAAAAAAAAAAAAAATCACAATAAGCGCGTATTGATTGGTTTGCGCAAAAGTTATAGCGTGTACAAAATAGGGGATAGATTTATAGCATTTTTATTTTTTTATTTTTTTATTAGTAATGGCAGCGATCTGCGATTTTTTATTGTGACTGCGATATTGCGGCGGACACATCGGACACTTTTGACACATTTTTGGGACCATTCACGTTTATACAGCGATCCCTGCTATAAAAATGCATTGATTACTGTATAAATGTGATTGGCAGGGAAGGGGTTAACCACTAGGGGGCGGGAAGGGGTTAAATATGTTCACTCAATGTGTTCTTACTGTGGGGGGAGGTGACCGATGGTTGTCCCTATGTACAAGGGACACACCATCGGTCCCCTCTCCCTCACAGGACGTGGATCTCTGTGTTTACACACAGAGATCCACTTTCCTGCTCGTTTCCCGGGCAATCGCGGGTGCCCGGCGGCAATCGCGGCCGCCGGGCACGCGCACCGGGGCCTTGTGAACGCGGCGGGCGCGCGCCTCCTAGCTCGTTTTAAAGGGAGGACGTCATATGACGTCCTCCCAGAACGAGAGTATCCTCCGCCCGCCGTCAATTGACAGTGGGCAGGGGACAAGTGGCTAGACTGGACTGCTCCTAGAAAATTATCGTAGTCATCTCGGTTACTATACATCCCACGGTACACCTCCTGGTACTCCTCGATCAGAAAAGGTTGCACCAACTCAACCCAGCGATTTCTGGGCCATCTTCTGTAGGAAGCAATCATCGCAAACTCATCCAAAAAGTCCTCAACACATTCAGAAGGCAACATAGGCCGTATGAAGTCAGCTGTACGGATTTCTGCTTTGTTGCCATGGGCAACCACACCTATCTGCTTACTCTTTACACTCAGAGCAGGCTTCTCATACCTTTGCTTTGGTGAAGCCTGGAACAAAGGGCATTTAGAAACTTCATGCCTCCACTCACTGCACTGCAAACGGCGCACTTGGTTCTTAACCCTTTTCACATTGATAGCTGGCCATCTTGCACCAGCGTTGCCAGGGGCAACAACATGTCCTTCCCTTTTAACTTGGTTCAGTGCAGCCAAGTGTCGCCTGCACCAATCCACTGCAGACTCAGACCCTGGCAAACTCTCCATACTTGCAGTCACCTGTGCACTCCTTGCACCAGTGTTGCTAGGACCAACACCCGCTCTGTCTCTCATTTCAGCAAACATTGCTTCCTTTTCACACAGGAAAATTTTAAAGTACTGTCTCCAAGACTTTGCAAACAGCAGGCTTTCACATGTAGACTTTACTCTCTGCTTGAGCTCACTTCCACAGGCACATCACCTGTATACAACACAGTCCATTAATTGAACTCCTGTGCAATGCAGTTCGCCTGGCTGCCACACACAGCTAGCAGCAGTTCACCGCAGAAAACTTTAACTTTTCCTTCAGATAGGCTGTTCATCACAGTATTGCTGTTAAACACACAGTTTCTTTTTACTCACTGTTTTTGATATGCGAGGATCTGGAACTCTTCCAAAAACTGCCCAAAGCAATATCTCCACCACTTGTAAGATTGGGGGTTGTTAGCTCTTGTGGTGGATGCGTATTTCCAGTAATGCAAGCCAGTCAGCAACTCTATTTAAGGGCATGGTAGCTCATTTTTATTTAAAAGCACGAAAGTTCACAAACACATCTGTAGTATTCACAGGGGGGGTTCCACCATTCCTGTATCTTTCATACTAACAGTAGCCTCGTAACTTTACCTTCTAGCGATCCAGGCCTTTAGCCTAGGCCTGATGGTCTGTTCCTCAGACCCAAACAGTGTCCAAGAGTTTCAGCTTTCTCCTAGCTTCTCCTGGTCAGCACCTTTGTTGCTGTATCACTAATGGTGTCTGCCTCCTGCAGACATGCACCGCCTTTGACTCCACTTCAGAGGATGAGAGCCCACTTGACTCTCATGCACACAGACTTCCTTTCTGTTGGGTGGAGCCCTGATCCATAATCACCTCTGAACTAAATAGCCCAAGACACAGCTGTTCCATCAGCGTGTCTTTCTTTACCAAATCTGGCATAAACCAACCCTCTTGAAGGTCGCACAAAGTCGCACCCTCACACAATGCAAAAAAAAGTTTTAAAAACGGCATTTTTTTCGGGAGCAGTGATTTTAATAATGCTTAAAGTGAAACAATAAAAGTGAAATATTCCTTTACATTTCGTACCAGGGGGGTATCTAGAGTATGCCTGTGAAGTAGTGCATGTTTCCCGTGTTTAGAACTGTCCCTGCACAAAATGTAATTTCCAAAGGAAAAAAAGTAATTTAAAACTACTCACGGCTATAATGAATTGTCGGGTCCCGGCAATACAGATAAAAGTCATTGAAAAAAACGGCAGGGGTTTCCCCCCCAGTCCATTACCAGGCCCTGTGGGTGTGGTATAAATATTATATACGAACCCCGCACCAAAATAAAAAAAAATGGCGTAGGGGTTCCCCCAAAAAATCCATACTAGACCCTTATCCGAGCAAGCAACCTGGCAGGCCGCAGGAAAAGAGGGGGGGACGAGAGAGCGCCCCCCCCTCCTGAACCGTACCAGGCCACATGCCCTCAACATGGGGAGGATGTCCCCATGTTGATGTGGACAAGGGCCTTATCCCCACAACCCTTGCCCGGTGGTTGTGGGGGTCTGCGGGCGGGGGGGGCTTATCGGAATCTGGAAGCCCCCTTTAAGAAAGGGGAGGGGACCTCCAGATGCCGGCCCCCCGCCATGTGAATTGGTAACGGGGTACACTGTACCCCTACCATTTCACTCAAAAAAGTGAGAAAAAAGAAAAAAAAAACACACACACACGAACACCGTTAAAGTCTATGGGACACGAATAGCGAACAATTTGGGGTGTTCGCGGGAAATTCGAAAGCGGCGGAACACCCTTTAAAAGTCTATGGGAGAAATCGTAAATGCTAATTTTAAAGGCTTATATGCAAGTTTTTGTCATAAAAAGTGTTTGGGGATCCGGGTCCTGCCCCAGGGGACATGTATCAATGCAAAAAAAAGTTTTAAAAACTGAAGTTTTTTCGGGAGCAGTGATTTTAATAATGCTTAAAGTGAAACAACAAAAGTGAAATATTCCTTTTAAATTTCGTACTTAGGGTGTTTATATAGTATGCCTGTAAAGTTGCGCTTGTTTCCCGTTATTAGAACTGTCCCTGCACAAAGTGTCATTTCTGAAGGAAAAAAAGTCATTTAAAACTCACTCGCGGCTATAATAAATTGTCGGCTCCCGGCAATATAGAGAAAAGTCATTGATAAAAAAAAAAAAAATGCATGGGGGTCCCCCCAAATTCAATTACCAGGCCCTTCAGGTCTGGAATGGATATTAAGGGGAACCCTGCCGCAAATAAAAAAAAAAATGCATGGGGTTCCCCCCAAATATCCATACCAGGCTCTTCAGGTCTGGTATGGATTTTAAGGGGAACTCCACCCCAAATTTTAAAAAAAAATCGCGTGGAGTTCCCCCAAAAATCCATACCAGACCCTTTATCCGAGCACACAACCTGGCAGGCTGCATGAAAAGAGGGGGGGGGGACGAGAGAGCGCCCCCCCTCCTGAACCATACCAGGCCACATGCCCTCAACATGGGGAGGTGTCCCCATGTTGATGGGGACAAGGGCCTCATCCCCACAACCCTTCCTTTTTGTCCTTTCCTGGCGCTGGTACAGCAGGGCGGGAAACCTGCTGTGACGCAAAGGGCGAGGGGATAAAAGGGGCGGACGCCCTGACCTTGGGGTTCAGAGTCGGAGGACGCAGCCGCACCCAGGCACCTTCAGCTTGGGTGCTGGCGTTCCAGAGTTCCGGGCCCAGGTGCCCTTGCCCTGGCCGGAGCGAGAGATGGAGTCCATCTCAGGCACCTTTAGCCTGGGGTGAGGTTCTATGGCGGAAGCCTGGAGCTCAGTACCTTCGACTGAGTTCTGTGAGGGTGGAGGAATCCGAGGGGGCCCTAACTCCTTGGGTGCCCGTGTCTGAGGTCGAGAAGACTGGTGAGCGGAACTTCTCTGGAGAGTCCGGCGCAGCATTGCTGGTGACAGAGAGGTCTCCGGTGACTCCCTTGGACGGATTACCTTACCCTAACAGGGGTTGTGCTAGCGAAGGTAATTCATGTTCTGTTCAATATAGTAAGTGCCAGTGACTATTCGCCACTGGTGATACTACAGTGATTAGCTCTATCTAGAAGAATTGTGCCTTGGCCTACTCCCCACAAATACTGAAGTGGTATATGGGTCTCAACCTGTCTGTGCTGTATGACTATTTATTGAGAAGAATAAATACGAGTTGGACCTATTCAGTGTGTGGAACTTTGGTTACTAGGAGCAAAGGGGAGTCAATCCGAGGAGAGGATTTGACTCTGGGACACATACACAAGCCCGATAGTTCAGGCTTTCACCTCTACACAGTAGATGACATGGGCCGTGGTGTATCTCATCCCTCCCCCCAGTGTTAACCCCTAGACGAGACAGACAAGCCGTGAATGAGAAGGGGAGAGACGGATGAGGTCCCTACACGTGGGGGCATCGTGTCCGGGATGTGTATGGTGTCTGAATTTGAACTTAGCTGCCCGGAGGAGTTCCGAGTAGGTCGACCATAGTGGCCAACGCGCCACGAGGCAAACCATAGCTGCGCAGTTCGTGGGCGGGGAGAAGAAAAAGCCCGCAAACAAATGCAGAGTGTGGGAGGAGTCTGGCCATGTGGAAGGACACACGTGGAGATTCCGGCGCAAAGGGGTCAGTGCGCATTGGAGCAGCAAACAGTCAGGATGACTTCAAGTACCCCGTGGATTTCTGCTTCTTCAGTCACCGAGATGACTTCCTTTGCTGCCCAGATTACGGATACGGGAATAAGACTAAGGCCCCGGGGGCAGTTGGCTCTGTATACCTGCAGAGACATAGAGGCCCTTGGTGTGATCTGTCCCGGCTGTTCGGGACTGGTGGTCCAGTTGAAGCCGTTCAGGCGATGTGAGGTCTGCAAAGAGTTCCTCTTAGAGGTGGAGCCATCTACAGAAAGGCCTCGAGCTTTCCACCTCAACTACCTCACAGGGACTGCCACTCCGGAGGGAGAGATCGATGCCTATGCGTTTCCGATGCGCGCTGACCAGGGCGACGTGACAGCCCAAGCAGAGATAAAGAGAGAGAAATCCGAGGATGCTGCCTCGGTCACCACAAGCTCCCTGCTCCCACCGCCAAAGAGGAAAGTTGGCCTGGTGATGGCATCCTATGGTCGTGGAAGAGCTTCGCCCCGTCGCTTGCCTGGCCTGGATGGATCCGGAGGAAAGAGCCCTGGACGTCCCTGTTCTTCAAAAGGCCCAGGTGAGCCAGGGGTTGGGACTGTGTGTGTGGTTGGAGGTGTCGGGAGCCCAGAGTCGGTGGAGCCCATCGAGGGGGGTGATTCCGCGTCTACGGGGATTTACCTGCCCACAGAGTGTTATGACACCTCCAACATAGAGTCGCTTTCTGACACCGGTGATGATGGGGAGATAGATGAGATCTTCCACAAGAAGGGATGGGACAAGATGAAGCTACCCGCATCCCGTGTCCATTGGGGATAGTACACCCCGGGTGGAAGCCTCGGAGCCAAGGGAGGAATCTGGTTCCCTGTCTGTGATCCCACTTCTTGAACCATCAAGTGTTTCACCTGCTCCTGTTGCGGGAGGTGGAGACTGTACCGGCCCAAATCTACAGAGGTGGAGACTGTACCTCTCCATTTGGAGTCCATTGTTTTGCCTGGAGTAGGAGACCGTGCCACAATGCCATCTCTGGCTAGGCTGCAGCGTCTCTTTTGCCAGAAAGTTGCCTGAGAATATGGGTGGGAATACCCATATCTACCCCGAGAGTTGCTCTACGAGGTGGAAGTTTTTCGGCAGCGATGGTACAATGATTTTGTCTGGACTAAGCTGAAAGTACCTCATGCACGCCGATACCGCGCATGCTCACCTACAGTCACCAGAAAGTTCAAGGACTGTAAGGCAGAGTGGATGGTAGGAAGGCATATCCATGCAGACAAAGTGGTAATTTGTCGGAAGGATGGAGGAAGCATTGAGTACCATGTGGAGGCTTTTGATCAGCACTTGAAGCCGTTGTTTTTGCCAGATCCCAAATTCTATTTGTAGGAGAAAGAGACTACTTTTCATTTTTTTTCATTGCTACTAGATGACTGGGAGCTGTTGTTATTTTGTTCTCCCGCTTTCTCCTCCCAGCCAGAAAAAGAAAAGATAAATCAGTGACTTTGGGGTTTAGCCAACGTAGGGTCACAGCACAGAAAAGCAGAAGCTCATCTGGATCTGACAAGTGTCTTTACCGCGGCATTGTCACCAGGTGGCAGTGTTGCGCAACGATAGTTTGTTTTTTTGTACACTATGCAACACTCATTGGAATGAATGGGTTTCTTCTCGGATAGACCCATTCGTTTCAAGCAGACACATATGTTATGTTAGGATGTGTGTTTTCTTTCTCTTCCCTCTGCAGGAGACTCGTCTATCAAGGCTGCTGAGAATGGGGTGGTCCTTAGATAGCCAGGGGGAGAGAGAAATGTAAATGTGTGAAATATTTAGAGTATTTTATTACAAAGTTCATTGTTTTATATTCCTGTTTCCTTCCCCATTATAGGTCCTGGCACAGTTCATGACAAAATTGTTGAGTTTGGTCTCTGGGCTGAATCTATGTCACCACTTTCTGGAGACATGGATTTGCACCAGACACTGGGGACCAGTGTCAAATCACCAGGGGGAGAGTGTAGCGGGTATTTGATTTTAGGGGAGGCATCTGGGTGGTAGTGTAACCCAGATGCATTGATTGTCAGGGAATCTGAGACCCTTTTGTGGTTCTTGGAGGACTCTGGTGGTGTGAGGTTCCCTGCGGCCTGCAGGTGGCGGTGTCGCTGTGGGCTGGAGTTGAACACTCACCGCAAGACTGCTTCCTTTTTGTCCTTTCCTGGCGCTGGTACAGCAGGGTGGGGAACCTGCTGTGACACAAAGGGCGAGGGAATAAAAGGGGCGGACACCCTGACCTTGGTGTTCAGAGTCGGAGGACGCAGCCACACCCAGGCACCTTCAGCTTGGGTGCTGGCGTTCCGGAGTTCCGGGCCCAGGTGCCCTTGCCCTGGCCGGAGTGAGAGATGGAGTCCATCTCAGGCACCTTTAGCCTGGGGTGAGGTACTATGGCGGAAGCCTGGAGCTCAGTACCTTCGACTGAGTTCCGCGAGGGTGGAGGAATCCGAGGGGGCCCTAACTCCTTGGGTGCCCGTGTCTGAGGTCGAGAAGACTGGTGAGCGGAACTTCTCTGGAGAGTCCGGCGCAGCATTTCTGGTGACAGAGAGGCCTCCGGTGACTCCCTTGGACAGATTACCTTCCCCTGACAGGGGTTGTGCTAGCGAAGGTAATTCATGTTCTGTTCAATATAGTCAGTGGCAGTGACTATTCGCCACTGGTGACACTACAGTGGTTAGCTCTATCTAGAAGAATTGTGCCTCGGCCTACTCCCCACAAATACTGAAGTTCTACATGGGTCTCAACCTGTCTGTGCTGTATGACTATTTATTGAGAAGAATAAATATGAGTTGGACCCTTTCAGTGTGTGGAACTCTGGTTACTAGGAGCAAAGGGGAGTCAATCCGAGGAGAGGATTGGACTCTGGGACACATACATAAAACCCGATAGTTCTGGCCTTCACCTTTACACGTTGGAGGACATGGGCCGTGGTGTATCTCATCCCTCCCCCCAGTGTTAACCCCTACACGAGACAGACAAGCCGTGAATGAGAAGGGGAGAGAGGGGTGAGGTCACTACATTTGTATTTGGCTTACATGTAACCTTGAAACCTTAATAAAAAATTGTACCCAACTACTCTTGATTGTATGTCTTCAGAGAGCTCCTTTTTGTGAGGCATGGCTCACATCAGCTGATTCTTCTTATAAATAGCAATCTTAAAATGTATGAGTGTCTTTTATCAAACAAAGGAGCTGTAAACCACACCTCCAAACTCATTTCATTAATTGAACTCCAGGTGTACAAACTACAGACTCCAGTTAGCTTTTGTTGAAGTAATTAGTTTATGGGTTAACTTACTTTTTCCTCCAGCACTGTGAATGTTTAATGGGTGTGTTCAATAAAGACACAAGAGATTAGATTTGTTCGTGCGTTATCAGCTTTAAGTACATTGTAAAATATAAAAATAAATAAATCCTGCACTATGGTAAGTTTTAATAAATAGCTGCCCCCACCCCAATTATATCAAAAAGATATCATTTAGTTTAATAGAAAACGCATATATCGGTGTGGCGCTAAAATACACCTCCCTCCACAGTGATCACTTTTGTCTCTAATGCAAATGTAGCACACGTGCATCTTTTACCTGTCTTTGGCTCACTTGCAGGAAAGGCACACCATGCTATGTGCCCGTACCCTCTTGTGTGAAGAGGTTGAGCGGTGTCACAAACTAGGGTCCTGCAGCAAGGTTCTCCCTTTAGTTGGTTCCCGTCTCTTAGAATGTAAGGACAAGTCTTTATATCCCCAAGTAACTCCAAGGTCCACACCAGTAGTAAACTCCAACGTAGAGTTTATTTCTTTATATGCAAAGTCAATGGATAGAAAAGGGTGGATAGAAGACAGGACAGTAAAGCCTCGTACACACGACCGAGTTTCTCGTCCAAAAACGACAAGAAAACTGCCGAGAGAGCTTTCTTGTCGAGAAAACCGTTCGTGTGTATGGTTTCTCGTCGAGAAAACTGCCGTGAATCTCGACGAGCAAAATATAGAACCTGCTCTCTTTTTTCTCATCCGGATTCTCGATTTTCTCGTCGGCCTGTTTTGCGACGAAAAAAACGTTTGTGTGTATGCTTTTAAGAGTCTTCCAAAAGCGCGCATGCTCAGAATCAAGTATGAGACGGGAGCGCATCTTCTGGTAAAACAAGCCTTCGTAATGGAGATAGCACATTCGTCACGCTGTAAATTATTGCATCGTTTAAATGTTGCGCATTGAAATCTTCTTTAGAATGTTCCAATAATGAAAACTAAAGAACTTTTTTTGCTGCTGATATTCACACAGAGTTCTGACTAACTATTTTAAACCTTTTTCATGCTGATCTCATGAATATTTAGCTGTATTATATTGAGCAAGATCTCCTTAATATTTATATTATATTCATTTTTAATTCAGCTCTTCATTTTAAATGCTTCTTAATTTTATAGTGATTTTCATGTTTTTTTGTTTGATTTTTGTTGTGTCAAGTTTACCCCTTATTTATTTTGTTTTGAATTTTTTGACCTTCAAGGACATTTTTTTGTGTTATCTGTCCCTTTTATTTTATTTGTTAAAATGTATCTGCCTACTCCAAAATTACATTTAGGCCCCATGCACACAGGGCGTTTTTGCAGCTCCTAACAGCAGCGTTAGACGTTTTTTTTTACAGCTGCAAAACGCCCATCCATGTTATTCTATTGTGTCATGCACACATAGAGCTTTTATGAGCTCCAAGTGGCATAGGCGTTTTCCAGCTGCAAAAAAACCCCAATTCCAGTGCGTTCTGGAGCTCCAGGTTTGAGCTGCAAAAACGCCCAACGCGCGAAAACGCGCAAAAACGCAGCGAAAACGCGCAAAAACGCCGCGATTTGCGTTTTTGAGCTCCAGGATTTTTTTTATTTTTTTGGGGGAAAAAACGTCAAAAAATGTTTACAAAACATGGACAGGCGTTTTTAAGCTGTAAAAAACGTGACTGTAAAAACGCCCTGTGTGCATGGGGCCTTATAATTATTATTTTAGCGCTACCCCCAGTTAAGAGAGCCGCTGGATTTGTTTTCGGCCCTGTGTGCAGCACCACCAACCCCCAGCAATCTGCTCGACCCACTCTGGCACAGCTAGTCTAGGGGTTATATTTGTATCACATTCAAATATAATTGCAAGGAATAATCTTAGCAGTAAGACAACACACTGAGGCAAGAGATTAAATATAACAGTTTATTCTCATATTAAAGGTAGCATAAGCAGAACACAACACATGCAATTGGCTAGCAGAGCCCTGCAGAAATCAATACAGCATACAATAATGGCGCTGTGCGGTACTTCACCACGTGTAGCTATTATGGTATGCGCGCCCTATGGCGCACTAAACAATATCTTAACTTCCCACCCCAGTCAGGCCTGACATGGAATAAATCTCAGTCACCTCCTATAGGGATTTCTTTGCATGCCAGCTTTCGGTGGTGCACTTGATTAATAGTACTTTGTAATCCACAACCAGGCAATAACTTGGTTATAACTTTGCAATAATTTGAAATCTGCTACCGGTCCCCCCGGGGAACAACAGATAAATGAAACTGTGGGCCTATGCAGTCTATAGGCCTGAACACGGCACAGTCTATTGGTCTGGGCAGGTGCCCGCTCACCACTCCGGACGCGATCCCAGTCCGGAACGTCCACCCTGCTGTGTATCCGCACACAGCGTCTGCAACGATCGGGTCCCCGATCCAACTGATGTCCTCACTCGACAAGTCAGATGCCACCCAGGCTCCGCAGTGGGGTGGAAGGCTCTTTGGAAGTTGCGCAAGGCCCAGGCTTCAGGCCTTGCACTGCAGCAGATCCGCACAGGAAGAACCTCTTGCTTGCAGCGCGGTGTCCCAAAGAGGCCGAGCTCCGCCTCACCTCCTCCTTAAATAACCCCTCCCATGAGTCTCTGCGATGACTAACTGCACTCTGGGTGCCGAACAGGGTTCTGGGTAACGTAGTCCCGGGGCCTTAAAGGAGACCCCGCTACATTATAAAAACACATATTCAAGTATTAACTGTCAAAATAAAAACCATTTATTCTGGTCTATAACAAAATAAATAGAAGGCAGCGCTGGAGAACCTGCTGCCATTTGTGCATCCATGGGACCCCAGAGCACACATCAACCCTGTGTGGCCAATAAAATTGGGAGCTTGAGAAGCACAACAGTTGTGAGCACAATCTGATGCTGGACTCCCAGAGGTCAGGAACAGCAGCAGGTGATATACATGTCCCAAGTCTGTGGTACTACAACAGGCTGCCTTCTGTCAGACCACAATGAAGCAAGGCCATCACTTCCTGGTCTTCTTGGCAGCCTTCCCTGCAGCCTTCCCTGAAGCCTTTCCTGCAGCCTTCCTTCTGCGTGTGGCTGGAGGCTGTGCCACTGGAGGTGTACTCGTGTCAGGAGGAGGAGAGGGAGGTGGAGGAGAAGAAGAAGGTGGAGGAGGAGGAGGAGGTTGAGGTTGGGATAGCTGGGCGACCTCACATATGGCCGTATTGGGGGTAATTCTCTCCATCACCCCCTTGTTCAGCAAGGTAAGGAGCAGGGGCTCGCATAGGAGGCATTGCTCCATGCTCATCACCTTGAACTTGGCCTCAACTAGGCCAGCAATGGCCTCTTCAGGGGATGTGGGCTCCTGGAGGGTGGCATGTGCCTCTCTAATAAGTGCCATTGCTGCCTCGCTTGTGGTCCTGTCCCTCCTGGATCTTTTAGGAAGGCGGATGGGAGGCACCTGCGATCTGGTCCTGCTACTTGGCCCAGCCACCTCCTGTGTGCCACTAGGCCCAGCCACCTCCTGTGTGCCACTGGACCCTGCCACCTCCTGGCTCGCAGTGGGCCCTGCCTCCTCCTGGCTCGCAGTGGGCCCTGCCTCCTCCTGGCTCGCAGTGGGCCCTGCCTCCTCCTGGCTCACAGTGGGCCCTGCCTCCTCCTGGCTCGCAGTGGGCTCTGCCTCCTCCTGGCTCGCAGTGGGCCCTGCCTCCTCCTGCCTGACACTTTCCAGACCCTCCTCCTGGCTGATGTCATCCTGTGTAGGAAAAAGGGACATAGTTTTAGTTTCTGGTTCATCACTTTCACACAAATTATAGCTCATGACTGTTGAAAATTGAATGTAAATCAATAGAAAAGACTATTATTATGACCCCAAACAGATTTCATTCTTCTGGCCCAAATTTGGGCCCACTACTGTCTATTGATATTGAGATCACTTTTTGTTCCCAATTTTGGGGGGGGATTCACATATTATCTTATTTATCATGCATTCATTTTCCCACAATACATTTTATGGGATTCTGAAAATACTATACCTGGCTCCAGATGTCCAAATCAGGTTCTTCCAGGATGGCTGCCTCCTCTTGCTCCAGAGAAGGTTCAGGTTGGCTGCAGGGAAGTCTGGGGGGAAGAGTGGAGAGTGATGGCCTTGCCTCAAGCTGGTCGTTCAGAAAGGACATCCTGCTGTAGTACCACAAATTCGGGACATACACATCATCTGCTGCTGCTCCTGACCTCTGAGAAGCCAGGACCTTAAAGCGCTCAGTCCTGTATGTGCCTCTCAAGCTCCCAATTTTATTGTCCACCTGTTTTGTGGTTGCTGTGGGTACAAATGGGAGCAGGGTCTCCAGCGCTGCTTTCCTTACACCTTTCTTTCTGTGAATGGTTTTTTTTGTCTCCCACAGAGCGGGCAGCTCCCTTACCCGGTCTATAAATTCAGCCAGGAATTCCTGGTCGCTGATAAAAGCATTCATTTTGTTTCTGCAAGCCAAAAAATAAAACAAAAAAAAACAATGTCAGTCACACAGTTTAATCTCCTGTAAATCTGATTCCCCATATATATCCTACAACAAGCTCTAGCCATTATAGGCCACCGATTCCACAAAGTTTAAAAATCACATACCTTCGTTATCACGTCTGTCACTTTTCCTCCTCTCTCCGCACACCGAACGTATTATCGTCACATGTGTGCTTGCTTTATATACACCACGCATGCGTGAAACTCCGCACACGTCGCTCCGCACGCGTCTCCCACCCATGACGTTCAAAGTATCAACTTTTCCCCGCCCCTTCTCTTTTGGTGCACAGACAGATATGGCGGAGTCACAGCAGGTGTCTGCTAATTCCTCAAATAACGAGGAGGAGACCAGCAGCCCAGACCGTGAAACGTCACAATCAGGGAGGAGATTCAAGGCATCTAATATGTCTTACGCGGAGATGGCGGAGATGGCGGAGATGGTGGACATATTGCTAAAGTCGGATTATGACGCAAAGCATGGGCCGTATACCCACCCTAATCTACGGAAGTCCAAAATAATGAAGAAAGTAGTGAAAAGTCTGAAGAAGAATTTCTGGGTGAAACGATCAAAGGAGCAGCTCAGAAAGAGGTGGTCTGACCTCAAACTGAGGGAGCCGGAGCAGTTGAGGAGCATTAAGAGAATGCTAGAAAAAAGTAAGTACTTGTCATGTGTTCCTATTATTGTATTTCAGAACTTGCATGTTGCTCCATGTTGTTGCATTTGACAATTCTAACTTACAAAAGGTCAGCATTAGGACTTGTTTTTGCCCAGTAATCGTTCGTTACAGACACATCGTTCGCCCACTATATACGATGTTTTTGATTTTACAGGGTTCCAAAAATTTACAGAGATGCCTGTTTTTATTGCATAAATGTTAGTACATTGTTGGCTAGATGATGTGTTTTGAAAGAGAATGAAATGGAAACTTTAATCAGTGTAAAGGAGAGGACACTCAGCAGCTGTTTCCACATCTGGACTCTGTAGCACTATAGTGTGGGCCACCAGAACCACCTTTTTAGGGTGCCCCACACAGGTGCATCAGTGCATTTTTGGGGTGCCTCCATGTGTAAAAATTGTCAGCCAAAGGTGAATAGTCAAGAATCTTTATTTTTAAAAGAATGTCTTCATCTTGAAATTCCTCCCAAACAGACACTTGTACCCCACTTCCAAGCAATGTATAATGTTCATTTATTTATTCACAAATATCTGTGTGCTAAGTATACCTTTTCTTTGATTCTCATAGGGGAGAGAACACTGGGAGGAGAACACTCCAGGGAGCACAGGAACCCCACACCTTCTAAACAACCCCAACCTCACCAAGACCCACAACCTGAGGATGTTGAGGAAGTTGAAGAGGTGGAGGAAGGAGAAGTGCAGGAAGGAGAAGTGGATGACGTGGTGGAACTGGTCCCCACAACAGGTCAGTATCTGTCACCACAGCTTCAGGTAAGAGATGTAGGCCTGCAGAGTTAAAATACCTTTTGTATTTTTTTCTAGGGGATGAAAATGTTGGGGTGAAAGAAAGTACGTGTTTCTCTGCTGACAGTGCCCTACGAATCATACAGCAAGTGATGGAATGTAGTACAGAACTGGACAGAATTAAGCAAATAATTAATGTGATGGATCAAACCTTTAAAGACATCCTAGATGTTTTGGGGCGAATTCAATAAGGCACAAAACACCCCATTTTTTGTTTAATATTGTTTTTCCCCCTTTTTTCAGCTTTTGGACAATCAACCAAGCCAAAATTTGAAGATGCACACAGTGTGTCAACATGTGCCATCTGCCATCAGGGGATATCTATGAATGGGTTTTGGGGGTGCAACCCCTTCCTCGCATCTCAAGTAGGTGAACTGAAGAAGGGGTTGCACCCCCAAAACACGTCCATTGATCACCCCTGATGGCAGATAGCACATGTTGACTATAGGGATCAGGAGTCAAAAATCCCTTCTTAAAAAGACTCTAAATTGTGTGCACCTTCAAATTTTGGCTTGGTCAGGGGTGCCAATACCCCATATTCTGACGGTCAGATAGAGACATTTTTCAAATAATTAAATGTCTCATATTGCCGAGAGGTATACAATGTTGTAGTTTGTTGGATGCTACTGATGTTTTTGTATTTTCTTACCAAAAAAAAAGGCCTGTTTCTGGGCAGGCAAAAAAAATTAAAAGAGTGTTCTATTTACCATGTGTGTGAATGTGCACAGATTAAAATGTTTGAACAACCACAAAGTGTAGCTTCTTTTTCTAATACGCTATAACCTTATTTGTGATTTTTTTTGGTGTTACTAGTGAAATGGTTGGTATTTACTAAAGGAAAATACACTTGGCACTACAAATGCACTAAGACAAACTAGGAGACTGCAAAAAAATTATACAAAATACAGATTAAATCAGAGATTTATTTGTTAATTTATCAAGAAATATTCAGACATGGCCTGGCATAGAAATTGCCCCCCTACCCGTGAAATATTCAAGATATTTCTGGCGAACCTCACGGGCATTTTGGGGGGGCAAGCCAGGACGGCCAGATTCAAGGCCCAGCAGGGTATTGCCAGTTTGAAGTCCTGCCTCAGGAACAATTGAGGCAATATAATTTGTGGATTTTCTTAGAAGAAAATTTTGTAGCACACAGCAACAGAAAACAACGTAGTTAATTTTGTACTCCGCCAAGTGAATTGGAGTCATGAAAAGGCGGAACCGGCTGGCCATTATCCCGAAGGCATTCTCAATGACTCTTCGGGCCCTGGCCAGCCGGTAGTTGAACACCCTCTTCTCCGGGGTGATGGTCCTTAGGGGAAATGGCCTCATGAGGTGCGGTCCCAGTCCGAAGGCTTCATCAGCCAAAAACACAAAGGGGAGTCCTTCAACATTCCCTGCATCCGGTGGCAATGCAAGGTCATCACTGTGGAGACGGAGGGCAAACTCCGTCTGGCTAAAGGATCCCCCATCGGACATCCGGCCATTCTTCCCCACATCCACATAGAGGAATTCATACTGTGCTGACACCACCGCCATCAGCACAATGCTATGAAACCCCTTGTAGTTGAAAAAGTAGGACACAGAACGGGGTGGCGGCACGATGCGGACGTGCTTCCCGTCAATGGCTCCACCACAGTTGGGGAAGTCCCACCGCGTGCCAAACTCCGATGCCACAGTCTGACATTCCTGTGGCGTGGAAGGAAGCTGTGGAGTCAAACAAGAAAAAATAAGAAAAAAGTAATACTTTTGCACATAACATTGCAAGCAGATTATACAAAAATACATTCTAGACCAATATCATTCTAAAAATCAGTTTAATGTGTTTTTCAAAAATCAAAATGAAGGCTCAAGTATCATATTCATCACCCCCTCTGATGGTCCATTCCAAAAATATTTGGGGGGGGGGCTAGATGAGTTTGGGAATGCTAAAAAATAAGGAGACCGAACATTTCTCTCCAAATTTTAGGGGGTGATTGGGGGGGGGGGGGGGAGTAAAGCACTACAATGGAGCTAAAGAAATACATTGGGAAGTGACTCGGCTAGGTGTGTTTGGGCACAGGATAGCATGGCAGTGGCGGTGCGTACATAGTGGGTGCCCCCTCTCTCTCCTGCGCCCGTCACACAGAACAATACATAGGTTCATGCCTTGCATGAACCTATGTATTGTCGATGCCGCCCACTATTCAGGTGGATGGCCCCCTGTTGTGCGGCGGACATCTGAATAACAGCGTCTTTTTTTTTAAGGGAAGTGCCTATCAGAGCCAACAACTCTGATAGGCTTGCCGATTACAGCCTGAGGGCTGTAATTGGCTTCCTAAAAGATAAGCAGGGGACGCAGGGGGGTTGTGTTCCTTGGTTAAACACTGACAGGCTCCTCTGCCAATCATGTTCACCGAGTCTGTTTACCGGTAACCTGATTGGCTGATGCAACATCGAGGGCGGGAGAAGACATCGAGGAGAGAAGAAGGACGGTGCAGACCAGAGGAAGGTAAGTGCAGGGCTGGGGGGAACTGGCTGCATTTGAAGGGACAAACTGGTGGTGTTAAATAGGCACAGTCACGGAAATGTTTTTTTTTTATTTGTAAAATTTGGGGGTGGACCCCCAAAAATTTGGAACACCAGCCGCCAATGGAGAGGTTAGAGAAGGGAAATATGCATGGAGGAGAAAAAAGGGGCATTTAAAAGCTTCCAGCATGCATGAGGACAAAGGGGACATTCTCAGCATATTACAATCATGGTAATTAGTGAAGGATGAAAGAAATACAATACATTATCATACATGAAATACATAAAATGTGATGTAAAAGGAGAAAACTCTCATATAGTCCTCCTGCAGGACTTGGATAATGGCAGAACAGGTGTCTGGGATTATGACGCCCAGAGCCTAGGGGGAGATGCCTGTCGTGAACTTCAAGTCCTGAAGACTTCTCCCTGTCGCCAGGTAACGTAACGTGGCGATGAGCCTCTGCTCAGCACTGATGGCTTCCCGCATAACGGTGTCCTGCCTGGTAATATAGGGGGACACCAAAGCCAACAGATGCTGAAAAACGGGGTCAGACATCCGCAGAAAATTCCTGTAGTCCTCAGGATTATTCTCCACGATCTCCCGCAGCAGAGGCATGTGAGAGAATTGGTCCCGCTGGAGCAACCAATTCTTGGTCCATGAACACCTCCTCACCCCGTTCATGGACTCGTCTTGGTCCAAAACAAGCAGACCAACACCAAGCGCCCGCACAGCACGAACTCGACGACGAGAACGTACCCGCGACATGGCTAGGAAACGGTCGTCTGATCAGAACGTACTAAACAGAACGCACTTTAGAACAGCAAGGCCTATTAATAACGAACTGAAATTCAGAAACGAACGGGCAAGAACGCACTGTAAAACAGATACGGCCTGCCTACATGCCCTGAAAGACAATATACAAACCCACAAGCACAAACTGAACCGCAGAAAACGAACTGAAAGCACGAAGACTGAAAAGCGCGAATCGTCTCTTCCCAAACTTTTACTTCACACGCGGTAACACGAGATCAGCAAAAGCAGCCCAAGGGGTGGCGCCATTGAAATTGATCTTCCCCTTTATACTGCCGTCATACGTGCTGGACGCGACCGCGGAGAACAACGACGAGATTTGGAATTGACTGTGTGTATGCAAGGAAAGCTTGACAAGAATCTCGTCAAGCCTGACAAGAATCTCGTCGAGAAAAACGACGTGTTTTTAACGACGAGAAACTCGGTCGTGTGTACGAGGCTTAAGAGTTTGGATATGAGTCCAGGCCAGTAGTGTATTTAGATTTTGTGCTGCCCTAGGCCTGACTAAACTCTTGCACCCCCTAATTTAAATATGACCCACCCCTTCCTGTCAAGGCCACACCCCTTGCTGTTTAAAACCCGCCCTGAAATTTTTAAATGGGGACACTAGTTCTGAGGGCCTGGGGCGGGGGGCAATGGATTCCCTTAATTTGCATAGATTTCCTCTCACTTCCTGTTTGGCTATGGGGCAGGAAATGAAGGGAAATATCTGCAATGGGACAGGGATGGTAAAAAATAAACTGACAGTGGCTATAACCCTCCTTTACTCTATCCAAAATGAAAAAATGAAAAAATGAAAAAAAAAAGTGTTGCCTATAGTTCTACTTTAAGCACAAATTTCTGATAATTTTATGGAGAGGACTAAGAAGATATAACAATGCCAATGGTGCAGCAGAAAACATATAGCACAGTGAGGAAGGTTTGTGGTCCAGGATAATGAGACAGTCAAAATTAGAAACAGAGCTCCCCCCCCCACAGTTGCGGAATGCCGGCCGTCCGCATACCGTAAGCAGTGCGGTTGCTTTATGGGGGCGCTAGACTAATTTGCCTCTCAGCCCAGTCCACCTCATTAGACTGGCGCTACACTAACAGTGTAGCGCAAGCCGGCAGGGAGACTTTCCCTGCTGCCCCCCTGCAAAGTGCTGCCCTAGGCCTGGGCCTTGTTGGCCTAGGCCACGATACAGCGTTGGTGCAGGCACAAGACAAATTATGAATTCACTACTCGTTCCTCAAGTAGGCTTAGCTCACCCGGATAGTTCCCTATGAAATCGGATTCCTAGCAGTTGAAGTGATGCTCGGACGTTTCTTCAATGTTTCCCCTTTAGATGCGACTAGGAGATTCTCTGCCACAGAACCGTTAATCCCAATCCTCTGGTGTTGGATGGATCTAATCCCTCCAGAGAGTCCCTTCTTTCTCCGTGAACTTTTCAACGGTCATTCAGAAGGGTCCTCCCCCGGCCTCCTCATCTCAGAACGGGTCCCCATGCCAGAGGCACCCTGGGATTTCTCCTTCCAGGACTCGGGCCCCAGCTAAAGGTGCTGAGCCCAAGGCTGTTGCTGCAGCCCCAGGGCTAAAAGTGCTTGGGACTGATGTGTACGTGGGTCCCTGGCCAGGAGGGCCAGGTACCACGCTCCACGATAGCCCCCTGGGCTCGAACTGGAACCGACCAAACAAAAAAAAACCCTCATAAGCAGCGTCTGCCCCTTTTTTCTCCTCTCCCGGCATGCACAGCAGGCCAACTACGCCCACCGCACAACCACCGAGAGAGAACATCCAAGGCACAGCACTATACCGGTGGTTCAACCCTGGCCCATTATGGCAGCGCCACCTACAGGCCACAGGGAACTACACACCAGTATTCTAAAATGTCCTAACAATTAAGGTGGTCTGAGCCCAACTACAGCTCAAACCTTCCCCTAAATTTGGGTATAGTGGGGTTAAATTTGGGGACCCCGCTACACAAATATAAATACCAATGTGATTGGAGCTATACAGTAGAAATTTTCTGGCTGAGCCGCAAAATATACGTCAGGATCTCCAGAGATGGGACAGGTCCACTACCTCCTGGTTTGGACACGCGTCATTAAGATGACAATCCTCCTGCGCCTGCTGTATAAAATCCAAACATTACAGATACGTCTACCACCTGCATTCTTTACACTGTATAAATCTATCTGTCGAACA
Organism: Rana muscosa; assembly: GCA_029206835.1. Lineage (NCBI taxonomy): Eukaryota > Metazoa > Chordata > Amphibia > Anura > Ranidae > Rana > Rana muscosa. Next base: position 56,514,729 of record CM055116.1, on the reverse strand, counting down.
TTCCTTTGGGGCAACAAACCTGCTCGGATACGCTGGGCAAAGCTGGTCCTGCCAAAAGCAGGTGGCGGTATTGGCCTCCCTGACCTTCAGCATTATTTTTGGGCAGTTCATCTTGCACGGATAGTTGGCTGGAAGTTACATGCTCGATGCAAAGGGTGGGTGATCCTTGAGAACCTGATCTCGAACTCCGACTTACGATATACCCCATGGATGGCCAGGGAACATGTGTCTTCACATGCTTTGACCCATCCCCTTGTTAGTGCCACTCTTCACGCATTTGATAGAGCCTGTGCTACACACTCGGTCTCAGACAAATTATGCTCCATCACCCCAGTTAGAGGCAACCCATATTTCCCCCGGGCCTATCTGGAGCCTTCGTACAGGCAGAATGGCCGTATGAGGAGATGCTGGCCAAACACTTTTTCCGCAGAGGCCATTTTATGGGACAAACAGAACTTGCAGAGATTTCAAAAACGGATGCCTTTCCATTTTGGTCCTATATGCAAATCAAACACTTTCTCGATGCCCCGTCCCATAGAGAGAGGTTGACCAAATCTGCTACGACACTGGAATCACTCTTCTCCCACACAGCCCCCCAGTGCCATGTCATATCGTACGTCTATGCCTCCCTGTTCGGAAACCCCTCCGCACTTTTACACTCGTACCATGCTTACTGGGAATCCGCTTTGGGAACAGAGATAGACGAGGATGACTGGGACCGTATAAATCTCTATATCCACAAGGGGTCTCTGAATGTTTCCGTGCATGAAAACAGCTAAAAACTACAAACACGCTGGTATAGAACCCCAGATCTAATTCACAAATACTCCCCCTCAGTCTCTGATCAGTGCTGGCAATGCGGAAGGGAGAAAGGCTCGTTCCTCCACATTTAGTGGAACTGCCCGTCACTCCAGCCATTTTGGCATAGGGTATGTAGCGGGTATTTGAATTTAGGGGAAGCATCTGGGTGGTAGTGTAACCCAGATGTACTAATTGCTAGGGGGTCCGGGACCTTTTTCTGGTTCTTGGAGGATTTTGGTGGTGTGAGGTTCCTTGTGGTCCACAGGTGGCGCTGTTGCCCTGGGCCGGAGCTGAACTCACACCGCAAGACTGTGCCTTTTTGTCCTTCCCTGGAGCTGGTACAGCGGGGCGGGGAACCCGCTGTGACGCAAAGGGAGAGGGGATAAAAGGGGCGGACGCCCTTACCACAGGGTTCAGAGTTCAGAGCTCAGAGCTCAGAGTCCGGAGTGGGAGTCGGAGGACTCGGCCGCACCCAGGCACCTTCAGCTTGGGTGCTGGCGTTCCAGTGTTCCAGGCCTAGGTGCCCTTGACCTAGCCGGAGTGGAGATGGAGTCCATATCAGGCACCTTTAGCCTGGGGTGAGGTACTATGGCGGACGCCTGGGGCTCAGTACCTTCGACTGAGTTCCGCGAGGGTGGAGGAATCCAAGGGTCCCTAACTCCTTGGGTGCCCGTGTCTGAGTTCGTGAGGACTGGTGTGCAGAAGTTCTCTGGAGAGTCCGGCGCAGCATCGCTGGTGACAGAGAGGCCTCCGGTTTCTCCCTTGGACGGATTTCCTTCCCCTGACAGGGGCCGTGCTAGCGAAGGTAATTCACGTTCTACCTCACATAGTCAGTGGCAGTGACTATTTACCACTGGTGATACCACAGTGGTTAGCAACAGAAGGGAAAGGATTGTGCCTTGATCTATCCCCATTATTACTCAGTAAAGAAACTGTATGTTTGTACGCCAAGAAGAATAAAACTGAGTTGGACCTATTCACTGTGTGGAATTCTGGTTACTAGGAGCAAAGGAGTCAGGGACGAAGTACTGGACTTGACTCTAGGACACCTACACAAGGCCCAATCTTTCTGGCCTTCACCTCTCAGCTATGGAGGACATGGGCCGTGGTGCATCTCATCCCTCTCCCCAGCACTGAGACCCCTAGACGAAGAAAGACAAGCTGAGTATGAGAAAGGGAGAGAGGGGTGAGACCGCTACACGTGGGGGCATCATATCCGGGATGTGTATGGTGTCTGAACTTGAACTTTGCTGCCCAGAGGAGTTCCGAGTAGGTCGGCCATATTGGCCAACGCGCTACGAGGCAACCCAGAGCTGCGTAGTTCGTGGGCGGGGAGAAGGAAAAGCCCGTGAACAAGTGCAGAAGGTGGGAGGAGTCTGGCCATGTGGACGTACGCACGTGGAGATTCCAGCACGAGTGGGTCAGTGCGCAATGGAGCAGCGAAGAGAGAAGATGACTTCAACCACTCCATGGATTTCAGCTTCTTCTTTCACGGACATGTCTTCTCTGGCTGCTCCGATCATGGATACGGGGATAAGACTAAGGCCCCGGGGGCGATTGGCTCTGTACACCTGCAGAGACATGGAGGCCCTCAGTGTGATCTGTCCCGGCTGTTCGGGACTGGTGGTCCAGCTGAAGCCATTCGGGCGATGTGAGGTCTGCAAGGAGTTTCTCTTCGAGGTGGAACCATCCACAGAAAAGCCTCGTGCTTTCCCCCTGAACTACCTCACAGGGACTGCCACTCCGGAGGGAGAGATCCATGCCTGTGCGTTTCCCATGCGCACTGATCCGGGCGAAGTGACTGCCCAAGCGGAGATGAAAAGAGAAAAATCCGAGGATGCTGCTTCGGTCACCAGCAGCTCCCTGCTCCGACCGCCGAAGAGGAAAGTCGGCCTAGTGATGGCCTTGTGTGGTCGTGGAAGAGCTTCGCCCCGCTGCTTGCCTGGCCTGGATGGATCTGGAGGGAAGAGCCCTGGACATCCCTGTTCTTCTGAAGGCCCAGGTGAGCCAGGGGTTGGGACTGTCTGTGTGGTTAAAAGTGGCGGAAGCCCACAGTCGGTAGAGGCCATCAAGGGGGATAGTTCCGTGACTGGGAATTATCTGCCCGCTGAGTACTATGACACCTCTGAGTTGGACTCATTGTCTGACAATGGCGATGATGGGAAGATAGACAAAATCTTCCACCAGAAGGGATGGGACAAGATGAAGCTACCCTCGGCCCGTGTCACAAGGGATCCACCTATGTCTACTGGGGATAGTACACCCCGGGTGGAGGCCTCGGCGCCTAGGGAGGAATCTGGTTCACTGTCTTCTGGATTCAACATCCATTTCACCTGCTCCTGTTGCGGGAGTGCAACGCATGTCACTGCGGGCTCCTAGGCCCAGATCTACCGAGGTGGTGAACGCACCTCGCCACCCAGAAGCGATTGTTCCACCTGGAGAAGGAGACCGGGCCACCATACCACCTCTGTCAAGGTTGCAGCGTCTCTTTGGCCAGAAGGTTGCCCAGGAGTATGGGTGGGAGTACCCGTACCTGCCTCTAGAACTGCTTTATGAGGTGGAAGTTTTTCGCCAAAGATGGTATGATACCTTTGTGTGGGACAAACTTAAAGTACCGCAAGCACGGCGATACCTTTCTTGTTCACCAACGGTCACCAAGAAGTTCCAGGACTGTAAAGCTAAGTGGATGCTGGGAAGGCATATCCATGCGGACAGAGTGGTGATTTGCCGCAAGGAAGGAAGAAATGTTGAGTACAACGTGGAGGTTTTTGACAATCGTTTGAAGCCTGTGTCCCTGCCGCATCCAAAGTTTTATCTTTAGGAGAAAAAGACTCCTGTGTGTTCTTTCTTGCTGTTCATTGCTGAACTTTCCGGAGTGCCTTTGTCGGAACACAAGGACTGTGCCCTAGTTTTTTTTTTATTTGGGCGTTCTACTCTTTGGAGAAAATGGGAGCTGTTCTTGTTTTGTTCTCCCTCCTTCTCCTTGCACTTCAGAGAAAACAGTGACTTTGGGGTTTATTTTTAGTCAGTGTAGAGTCACAGAGAAATGATCAAGAGAGAAAAGTTCATCTGGAAGTGATAAGTGTCTTGACCGCGGCATTGTCACCAGGTGGCAGTGTTGCGCAACGATTGTTTGTTTTTTTGACATTATGCAGCACTTATTGGAGCGAATGGGTTTCTTCTTGGATAGACTCATTCATTCCAAACAAACACATGTATGATGTTAGGATGTGTGTTTCTTTTCTTCCCTCTGCAGGAGACTCGTCTGTCAAGGCTGCTGAGAATGGGTGGTCCTTAGATAGCAAGGGGGAGGGAAGAATGTAAATGTGTGAGATGTTTAAAGTGTTTTATTGAAAAGTTTTATAGTTGTACTGTTTTATGTTTTCCCTTTCCCATTTAGGTCTTGGCACAATCCAGGGTTAGATTGTGTAGTTTGTCTCTGAGTTGAACTTATGTTGCCACTCTTTTGGAGACATGAGTTTGCACCAGACACTGGGGACCAGTGTCAAATCACCAGGAGGAGAGTGTAGTGGGTAAGGTATTTGAATTTAGGGGAAGCATCTGGGTGGTAGTGTAACCCAGATGCACTAATTGCTAGGGGGTCCGGGACCTTTTTCTGGTTCTTGGAGGACCCTGGTGGTGTGAGGTTCCTTGTGGTCCACAGGTGGCGCTGTTGCCCTGGGCCGGAGCTGAACTCACACCGCAAGACTGTGCCTTTTTGTCCTTCCCTGGAGCTGGTACAGCGGGGCGGGGAACCCGCTGTGACGCAAAGGGAGAGGGGATAAAAGGGGCGGACGCCCTTACCACGGGGTTCAGAGTTCAGAGTTCAGAGTTCAGAGTCCGGAGTGGGAGTCGGAGGACTCGGCCGCACCCAGGCACCTTCAGCTTGGGTGCTGGCGTTCCAGTGTTCCAGGCCTAGGTGCCCTTGACCTAGCCGGAGCAGAGATGGAGTCCATCTCAGGCACCTTTAGCCTGGGGTGAGGTACTATGGCGGATGCCTGAGGCTCAGTACCTTCGACTGAGTTCCGCGAGGGTGGAGGAATCCGAGGGGGCCCTAACTCCTTGGGTGCCTGTGTCTGAGTTCGTGAGGACTTCTGGTACAGTGGGGCGGGGAACCCGCTGTGAGAGAGGGGTGAGGCCGCTACAGGTACATGATGTAATAACAAAGGTATTGTCTCTCCTGCTGGATTTCTTGCCAGCACTATATCTACTACACCTGTCTAAAATACCTAAAAAACGCTATTACAAATCGATTGCAATGCATATGGTCAACGCTGCAAGGATGTGTGTTCCAGTGCACTGGCGGTCGACATCGCCGCCTTCAGTGACAGAATGGATTCAGCGAATCAACCGTGTGGCAGAGATGGAGGCGCTGATCTACATCACCTTAGACAAGATCCCGAAATTCACTGCCACTTGGGAACTTTGGACGACCTTTAAAAGTTCTCAATTATTCAAGGAGCTCATGCGTGGCGCAGCGTGACTTATCAAATGATCATTTAATTTTTGATTCATGAGATCACCACTGTGTTACACCGATGGTGCTACATTTTCTACTGTTTGAGTTCTAGACAAAGGAGAGGGCAGTTGGTGATGTCCTCACCCCTTCTCCCTAATGGCCTGTACACACAATACGAATATCGTACAAAAAATGTCGTCCGAGGAAGAATCGTACGAAAATCGGATCGTTAGTACAGAGCTTTCGAGAGCCGATCATGACAGTTCATCCAATTTTATTTTATCGGACAAGCACGAAAATTTTCCTCGTACGATACCAGATCGTACGATTTTCGTGTAGTCAGTACAGTTGTCGTCCGAAAATACAATACAAATACATGAAAACACATGACATCACTTGTCGAGAATTTTCGTGACTTTCATAACCTATTTAATTTCTACTTGCGACTATTTAGCGAAAAAAGTCGTACGATCTGTCGTACGATATTCGAATCGTGTGTACGGGCCATTAGGCTCCATGTACACTGGATGTTTTTACAACTGCTCTTAAATGATTTAACTTGACAGATAGTAACCCATGTTTAAAATGTCAGTTTTGCCGCATTAACATGCCACGTTTAGCAGCGCTTTGCCGCGTTCTGTCGCGTTTGCGTTTAGAAGCGTTAAAATTTTTATACATTTTTTAAATGGCCAAAAACGAAAAACGTCTATAAACGAAACGCTTCTAAACGCAGGTTACCGCGTTTAGCCACGTTTAGTCGCGTTTCGCGTCTGAAACGTGGAACTCTTCAGCGTCTGAACCCATTTTTTTGCTTTCAAAGAAACGCTGTTAAACGCAACTGCATAAAAACGGCAATAAACGAGACTGTGTACATGGTCATATAGGATAACATTGAATGAGTTCAGGGGCAGTTGAAAAAAGCATCCAACTGCCTCTGAACGTGGGTCCCGTATACATGGGGCCTTACCTGCTCCTGTTACTAGTCCTAATCCACCCCATCCAGTCAGATTGACTGACTGAGGCCCATGAGGGCTGTATACAACCTACCACATCACCATAGGCGTGCCCACGGGGTGTGCCGGGTGTGCCCAGGCACACCCTAATCATCCCTGCTGTGCCTGCAATGTATGTCCTCCTTGCTGTGTGTAACAGTCACTGGCACTGCCTGGGGTAATGTCCGGCCGCCGGCTGGCAAATACAGCTTATTGCTGCTAAATGCTGCGAGTGGGAGAAGGGAGCAGGGGGGGGGAACTAGCGCGGAGTAACACCACCGGGAGCCGCATAAGCCGATGCAGCTTCTATAGTTCCGGCTCTGCAGGTTCCGCAGGCACCGGCGGAGTGATCTAAATCTGCACTCCGCCCCCCCCTCCGGCCAGTGGCGTACTAAGTAGGGGAAGGGCCGCACCAGGTGCCACACAATGGGGAGTGTCAGGCTGGCGCCCCCCCCTCCACCACTGAAGAGGACCGCGCAGAGACAGCGGGCGGCATGGCGCGGTGACAGGCAACCAGCTAGTTATTCTACTCCTGCTGCACTGTCCACACTGCACAGAGCTTGCAACTAGCACCAGGCAACTGACTGTCATGTGTCAAGCAGCGAAACCCCCCCTCCCCCCGCGCGCGGCTCTCATCTCTGACACCCGCCCCCCCAGCAGGAAGCTCTCCACTCTGATGTGTGTAGTGTCCAGCAATCCCTCCTCCTCTCTGCTCTGAGATCGTAAACTGCACACTTCTCCCGGGTCCCGTCCCTCCTGTGTGCTCGTCTGTGAAGGGGAGGTGGGCGGGAAGATTAAAAACAAGCAGCTACACTGACAAACTGCTGAATAAACCAGTGAGCCAGCCCCTGGGGACCATTCCAAGTGAGTGAGCATGTTCACTGACCAGACCCTGCTCTCTCTCTCTCCCCCCTCTCTCTGACCCCCCCCCTTCTCTCTCTCTGACCCCTTCCTGGCCTCTTTCTCTGACCCCCCTCTCCCTCTCTCTCTGACCCCTCCCTGACCTCTCTCTCCCTCTCTCTCTGACCCCTCCCTGACCTCTCTCTCCCTCTCTCTCTCTCTCTCTGACACCCCCTCTCTCCCTGATCTCTCTCTCCCCCTGACCTCTCTCTCTCTCTGACACCCCCTCTCTCCCTGACCTCTCTCTCTGACACCCCCTCTCTCCCTGACCTCTCTCTCTCTCTGACACCCCCTCTCTCCCTGATCTCTCTCCCCCTGATCTCTCTCTATCCCTGACCTCTCTCTCTCTCTGACACCCCCTCTCTCTGATCTCTCTATCCCTGACCTCTCTCTCTCTCTGACACCCCCTCTCTCTGATCTCTCTCTCCCTAACCTCTCTGACACCCCCTCTCTCTGACACCCCCTCTCTCTGACACCCCCTCTCTTCCTGATCTCTCTCTCCCTGATCTCTCTCTCTCCCCCTGATCTCTCTCTCTCTCCCCCTGATCTCTCTCTCTCTCTCTGACACCCCCGTCTCTCTGACACCCCCGTCTCTCCCTGACCTCTCTCTCTCCCCTGACCTCTCTCTCTCCCCCTGACCTCTCTCTCTCCCCCTGACACCCCTCTCTCCCCCTGATCTCTCTCTATCCCTGACCTCTCTCTCTCTGACACCCCCGTCTCTCTGACACCCCCCTCTCTGACACCCCCTCTCTCTGATCTCTCTCTCTCTGATCTCTCTCTCTCTCCCTGATCTCTCTCTCTCCCTCTCTCTCCCTGACCTCTCCCTCTCTCTCCCTGACCTCTCTCTCTCTCTGACACCCCTGTCTTTCTGACACCCCCGTCTCTCTGACACCCCCCTCTCTCTAACACTCTCTCTCCCCCTGATCTCTCTCTCTCTCCCTGACCTCTCTCTCTGACACCCCCCTCTCTCTGACACCCCCCTCTCTCTGACACCCCCCTCTCTCTGACACCCCATCTCTCTCTGATCTCTCTCTCCCTGATCTCTCTCTCCCTGATCTCTCTCTCCCTGATCTCTCTTTCCCTGATCTCTCTCTGACACCCCCCTCTCTGATCTCTCTCTCTCTCCCTGATCTCTCTCTCTCTCTCCCTGACCCCCTTGCGCTCTCTCTCCCCCTGATATCTCTCTCTCCCTGATCTCTCTCTCTTTGACCCCCTTGCGCTCTCTCTCCCCCTGACCCCCTTGCGCTCTCTCTCTCTTCCCCCCTGTTATCTCTCTCTCTTCCCCCCTGATCTCTCTCTCTCTATCTCTCCCCCTCACTCTCTCGCTCTCTCTCTGACCCCCCCTCTCTCTCTTTCTCTCTCTCTCCTCGCCAACAACAGTCTGTTTATCTCCTGTCTTAACTCCTTCCTTCCCATCATCTGCCTATATATTGATGTATAACAGAATTACTTGATTAACTTTATTTATTAAAGTGGTATTAAAGAAAAGCAATATATTTATGTAAAGAGGTCCTTAGGTTCAGGGAGCTGTGTAATGTAAAGGGGTCCAGAGGTGCAGTCTTATATAAAGGGGTGCAGTGTAATATAAAGGGGTGCAGGGTGCAGTGTAATGTAAAGGGGTCCAGAGGTACAAGGGCTGTGTAATGTAAAGAGGTCCTTAGGTGTAAGATGCTGTGTAATGTAAAGGGGTCCAGAGGTGCAGTCTAATGTAAAGGGGTGCAGGGTGTAATGTAAAGGGGTCCAGAAGTGCAGTCTAATGTAAAGGGGTGCAGGGTGTAATGTAAAGGGATCCAGAGGTGCAGTGTAATGTAAAGGGGTCCAGAGATACAAGGGCTGTGTAATGTAAAGGGGTCCAGAGGTGCAAGGTGCTGTGTAATGTAAAGGGGTCCAGTGATGCAAGGTGCTGTGTAATGTAAGGGGGTCCTGAGGTGCAGGGTGCTGTGTAATGTAAAGGGGTCCAGTGATGCAAGGTGCTGTGTAATGTAAAAGGGTCCAGAGGTGCAGGGTGCTGTGTAATGTAAAGGGGTCCAGTGATGCAGGGTGCTATGTAATGTAAAGGGGTCCAGTGATGCAGGGTGCTGTGTAATGTAAAGGGGTCCAGAGGTGCAGGGTACTGTGTAATGTAAAGGGGTCCAGTGATGAAGGGTGCTATGTAATGTAAGGGGTCCAGTGGTGCAGGGTGCTGTGTAATGTAAAGGGATGCAGGGTGCTGTGTAATGTAAAGGGGTCCAGTGGTGCAGGGTGCTGTGTAATGTAAAGGAGTCCAGTGATGCAGGGTACTGTGTAATGTAAAGGGGTCCAGTGGTGCAGGGTGCTGTGTAATGTAAAGGAGTCCAGTGATGCAGGGTACTGTGTAATGTAAAGGGGTCCAGTGATGCAGGGTGCTGTGTAATGTAAACAGGTCCAGAGGTGCAGTTGTGGAGAGGGGGTACACAGTAGTGACAAAGAGATATTGAAGGATGCAGGGGGCACAGTGGGGTGTTTTTACATTTTACTGTGTGGGGGTGCCAGATATAGGATCCGCCCCGGGTGCCAAATGCTCTAGGTATGCCCCTGCCTCCGGCCTTTCCCCTCCTGACTCCATCAGAAGCAACGGAGTGGCCTGATTAATGGCAGCGGAAGACGAGCGGCTTTAGGCAGGCAGCCTGTAATCAAGGTGAGAGAGACAGCACTGTGGTCTGTCTCTGTGCACAAATGATCGTGCAAAAAAGAATATTAAAAAATCTGCCAAAATAGCCAACCAATTGGAATATATGTATATATATATATATATATATATATATATATATGTAGCAGGATGTCCATATGTAAGAAGGAATCCGGCTCCCTCCGGTGGTATAAGTGTTACAATGCAACTAATGCACTTTGGGACAGATATCAGCTAGGAGAAAAGACTTTGTTGCTTTTAGTAAAAGACAGACTACATTACCCAGGGTGCATTGCAACACCGCAAAGCATTCTGGGCAGACTACTTAAACCAGGGGAGGGGCCAGCGTCTCTCTCTCTGGATCCAGCTCTCAATCAAGCAGGAAGTTGGCACGGAGGCCTGCTTCCTAAGGATTAGGCCAGAAGCCTGGGCCTAAATTACGGGAGTGCCTGAGTGATTTCCAGCAGAGGATCGTCCACAGCGTCCTGTGATTGCCCAGCAGAGACCGGAGTCGTCCATCACCATATGCTGTTAGTGACGGAGTCCGGAGACTGCAGCTGAAGCAGAAGCGTGGAGATCGAGTGACCGGGACAAGCCAGAGGAGACTATCTGAAAGTCGGGCCTGTTTGGTGAGAAGGGCACCTGCCCAGAATTGACTACTACCTTAGAGGAAAGTGATTTAGTTAGTGCCAGCCACACTTCACCTATCACGCCACAGCTTGCGGCCTAGTGCATCTCACTGGAGACTATGTGATCAGAGATTGGTGCATCCGTCATTAGTGGGTGGCAGGCACACGAGTACTCAGGTATATTGCGGATAATTACAGCATCTTGTTGAAACCCTGTGGATTACAATTTAACTTGTGCACCGACGGTGGCTAGCGAAGACTTCATTGGAGAAAGGAACTTTGAGTGGGACGCAGATAGGCCTTGCTTACCTATTATAGGGAATGAACACGTGCAAGGTATTGCAACAAAGGGGGAGCTCGCAAGCAACCAGTTAGCCATGCAGAGACACATATAGATACATGTACATATATATAGCTGATGTTATTTCCTGTTATTACCTAATCTCAGTGATACCTATCCTTATTGGTTTATTGACTCTGCAATGCGCATGCAGAGTCAACTGTGTGTATTAATGTGATTCTTTACCCTTCCCTTTTATACTGAGTAAAGGTACCTTTGATTAAGCATATAACTTGTGTGAAGTATCTCTGTCACTTAGAACAGTGTTTCTCAACTCCAGTCCTCAAGGCGCCCCAACAGGTCATGTTTTCAGGATTTCCCTCAGATGAAACAGCTGTGGTAATTACTAAGGCAGTGAAACTGATCAAATCACCAGTGCAAAATAATGGAAAGCCTGAAAACATGACCTGTTGGGGTGCCTTGAGGACTGGAGTTGAGAAACACTGACTTAGAAGGACTAGTGACCAGCAAAGGTAATAACATTTACAGGTTATTGTGTGATGTATGCAGGATTGTGTCTCCTAATACTCAATAGGTCTCACACTCCTTATTCATATCAGTTGTGCTAAGGGAAGGTTTGAGCCACTTCCAGGGGTTGATAGGCAGGACGTAGACCCAAATCAAACAAACAGCAGCTCCTACGGGGGTAGTGCTACACGTGGGGGCTCGTCCGGGATATTCTACGGTTCTGCAATCAACTTTCCCCCTAGACAGAACCCTTACAGCACAGAAATGGACCCTGCTGCCGTAGCCCGGTGGTGCAGGGATGAAGGCATCCTACCCGGAAATGGCCTGGTGGTTGAAATCCAGAGAGAGGCCTGGGTAGAGGAGCAGCTAACTCCAGTCTTGAGAGCATTGTCCACGGACAGGAAGCCATGGGTGATTGACATAAAGACAGATACTGTAAATCCCCACACCTATGCATTATGTGAGTGGAGGAACGGAATCTCTGACTACTTCAAGGGTGCCAGCATAAAAACTACAAACCAAGTAGAACTCCTCCTGATACACCCAGAAGAGAATAAAGATGGCCCCACATCCACTACTTCAGGAGGCCCCAGCACAGGAGGGAGAGCCCAACAAAAGGGTCCCGGTTCACCACCATTGACCACCCTTAGCTCAGAATTGTGCGCTGTCCTGGGGGAGATTGTGACCAGGTGTAAAAAGGACCCTCCAGACTACCTGATGTCAGGATACAGGAAACTCAGGACCTTTTCTGGGAAGAAACCTATACCTTCAGTGGAAGATGGATTTGAAGAGTGGCTAGATGGAGCCACTCAGGCCCTAGAAGAATGGGAGGTGCCAGAACAACAAAAAAAACAACGGATTGTGGAAAGCTTAAAGGGGCCTGCTCTGGAGGCCATACGTAACCTCAAGTTAAGCAAGAAGGACTGCAATGCACAGGATTATCTGGATATTCTGCAGAATGTGTTCGGCGGGACGGAAAACGTCACTGAACTCACTTACCAGCTGGGGCATTGCTACCAAAAAGAGGGAGAGAAGCTGTCAGAATTCATAGGACGCCTGGATAAGATCCTGCATCGGATCCTACTGAAGAAAGGGATCGATCCAAGAAAAGTGGATGAGGCCCGTGCCCAGAAGGTGTTGAGGGGAGCTCAACCCTTGGACCCCATCGCATTATTGCTACGCCCCCAGCGGGACCATTGCAGCCTGGAATACCCCGACTTGATCCGGATAGTCAGGGAGGAGGAGGCCATGTTGGAAGACAAAAGGAGGAGTCAACACACCGAACCAACTGCCCGAGTCAGAATGTTAAGTGCAGAAGAAGGTGATTCAGAAGTTGAACTCCTAAAGACCCAGGTGTCACAACTAGTAGAAATGGTGTCCATGCTGACTAGCCAGGCCTCTGTGCCACACAACAAGAACACGTCAGAGGAACCAAAAAAACCTCCTAGCTCCAATATGGAACTAGTACAGAAGCCTAAGAGATTGATAACATGTTTCAATTGTGGGGGAATCGGGCATGTTAGAGCAGTGTGTCCGAGCCCAGATGAAGTTGCATCCAGATATCGCAAGCCGGCGGAAAACTTCAGCCGGGCGCTCACCAGTTTCCACGAACTCCTTCAAGAAGTCCAATGATCTAAAACATCAGAGTCAGGGACCTAAACCTCTGCCAATTAGGCCCCATCCCACAACTCAGGCTGCTGTTGAACGGAAGGCCAGTGAACACCAGACCCAGAAGGGACTGAGACCCACCGGAAACTCAAGAAAAAAAGAAGTGAGGGTACAGGTAACTGAACCCAGCAAGAAGTCTGTGTTGAAGGAGTTCCCTGCCAAGTTAGTGGGGCCTTCTCCAGTAGTCTCCATACAAGTAGAAGGGATATACACCAAGGCTCTTCTTGACACTGGGGCTCAAGTGACTCTTCTGTATAGGGATTTCTATGATAAACATCTTAAACATCTGCCCCTACAGAAATTAGAGGAACTGGAAATATGGTGTATTGGAACTCAGAGCTTTCCCTATGACGGTTACCTGCCAATCAAGTTGACTTTTGATCCCTCAGTGGCTGGGGAGACAGAGACCTTCGATACTCTGGCAGTAGTGTGCCCTCGCCCACCAGGGGCCAGCAAGAGCTCGCTCATCATAGGGACCAACACTGATCTAGTCAGGCGACTGCTGACACCGTTGGCCCAACAGGAAGAAGCCCCGACCACAAGAGTCCACCCCATGTTAAGGCAAGCCTACCAGCGCCTGGTACTGGAGCAGAAGGCCCCGGCTGAGGGAGTTGGCAAGATTTGGAAGCTAGACAAGACGGAGAAGGTATTACAACCGGGAGAGGTGACTTGCCTGAGGGCTTCTGTCAAGCTCACATGGAAACAGCCAGGCCCCTTCATTGTCTTCGAACCAGGCCCACAGGAAAGACAGAAAGGGATTGAAGTAATCCCCGAAGTGATCCCATTGAAGGCCCTACAGAAAAGCCATGGGAGGGTTTCAGTGAGTATAAGGAACACTGCTAATACACCAGTGAAGGTGCCGGCCAGAATGCTGTTGGGCCAGGTGAATCCAGCCACCCCCATTGCCCCGTGTGAATTGAAGAAAGAAGAAAGGGGTGAAGTCACCATAGAGAAGCTCTGTTCTGAAGACACGGCCCTCCCACCAGAATGGAGAAAAAGGGCCAAAGCTCAACTTGCAAGGTGGGAAAAGATCTTCTCTAAAGATGAGTTCGATGTGGGGTGCGCAAGGAGTGCCACTCACAAGATACGCTTACAAGAAGATAAGCCCTTTAGAGAGAGAGTTCGACGGGTCCCACTGGGTGACTTAGAAGACTTGCGGGAACAGTTGGCTGAGCTGAAGAGGACGGGGATTATTCGAGAATCCAGGAGCCCTTACGCTTCTCCAATAGTGGTAGTCCGAAAGAAGAACGGGTCGCTGAGACTGTGTATCGACTACAGAACACTAAACAGAAGGACCATCCCAGATCAATACACCACTCCCCGAATTGAAGACGCCCTGCAGAGTCTGTCAGGGGCCAAGTGGTTCAGTGTAATGGATCTAAAAAGTGGATATTACCAAATCCCCATGCACCCTGAGGATCGGGAGAAGACAGCCTTCATCACCCCTGTGGGGTTCTTTGAGTTCAACCGTATGCCTCAAGGGTTATCAGGAGCCCCCGCCACTTTCCAAAGGCTAATGGAGAGAACCGTCGGGGACATGAATCTAATAGAGGTACTGGTATATTTGGACGACGTCATCGTGTTCGGGAGAACCCTAGAAGAGCATGAAGAGAGACTGGAGAAGGTCCTGAAGAGGCTCAGTGAAGAGGGCCTGAAACTCTCCCCAGAGAAGTGTCAATTTTACCAGTCCTCAGTCCATTACCTGGGCCATATCGTTTCTGCAGAAGTGGTGGCCACGGACCCAGAGAAGCTGGATGCCGTCACCTCTTGGCCGAGACCTACCAACGTGACTGAGCTTCGGTCATTCCTAGGGTTCTGTTCTTACTACAGAAGATTTGTAGAAGGATTCGCCAAGATTGCCAGACCCCTGAACGAGTTACTCAGAAACGAAGGGGAAGATGATGTTCCAGAGCTGGTCAAACCAGTGAAACTCACCATGGGACCCCGAAGGCCCAAAGAGTCGATTCAAGACCAGTGGACAGGGGAGTGCGAGGAAGCCTTCCAGATGTTAAAGAAGAGTCTTACCACTGCACCAGTCCTGGCCTATGCTGATCCAAAGAAGCCTTATGAACTGCATGTAGATGCCAGCCGAGATGGGCTGGGTGGGGTGCTGTACCAGGAACATGATGGTTACCTAAGACCCGTCGCATATGTGAGCAGGAGTCTGATACCTGCTGAGAAGAATTACCCCACCCACAAGCTTGAATTCCTGGCCTTGAAATGGGCAGTGGTAGACAAACTGAGAGACTACCTATATGGGGCGGAGTTTGTGGTGAAGACAGATAATAACCCGCTCACCTACCTTCTGACCACTGCCAAGTTGGATGCAACGGGACACCGGTGGTTGGCTGCCCTTTCAAGCTTCACCTTCAGCTTGAAGTACCGACCCGGAGTGGGAAATAGGGATGCAGATGCCCTGTCCAGGAGGTCTCATGCCCCCACCGACCCTACCAAAGAATGGGCCCAACTAGACCCAGAGGGAGTGGGAGCCCTATATCAGGGGACAGAACTTCAAGCCAGAGGTGGGTCAAGAGCCGAAGAAATTGGGGTCTCAGCTGTTGGAGTACCGAAGTGCTATTGCAGTGTGACCCAAGTCGAAGGGGAGGGCTTGCCCAAGCTGACAAAAAGGGATTTGAGAAAGGAGCAAGAAGAAGACTCTTTAGGGAAACTCCTGATAAAGGCCCTGGAAAGCCAGCGTCCCGAGATGCTTGAAACAGACTCCCCAAGAGAAGCCCGATTGTTGCGCAGGGAGTGGGATCGGCTACACATACGTCAAGGGGTGGTCTACCGAAGGGGCCCCTCTGACGTCTCAGAAGAGAAGTGGCAGCTGTTTCTACCAGCCAAATATCGAGAAGCGGTCCTAGCTGCCCTCCATGACAACCATGATCACCTAGGGTCCGAACGGACTTTTCACCTTGTACGGGATAGGTTCTATTGGCCCTGCATGCGGGCTGAAGTGGAAGGATATTGCCATTCCTGTGTCCGATGCATTCAAAGGAAGACCTTGCCACGTCAAGCAGCCCCAATGGGCCATCTGCAAAGTCAGGGACCTATGGAACTGGTGTGCATTGACTTCCTTTGCCTGGAGCCTGATCTGAGTGGTCAAGGGAATGTCTTGGTGATAACAGATCACTTTACCAGATATGCTCAAGCATTCCCAACAAAAGACCAGAAGGCCTCAACAGTAGCCAAAGTACTGGTAGAAAAATTCTTTGTGCACTATGGTCTAGACATGTGCATTCGTTTTCGTCCGAATGCATTTTCGTACGAATTTCAGCTATTTTCGTTATCATTTTAACAAACGAAAATGAAAGCACAGAATCCGAAAACCGAAAGATCCGACATAAACAAATGCTTTATTTTCGTTTTCGTTGCTACAACAGTTCGATATAGATAGGAGATTCGACGTGACGCTGACAATAACAATCTGTGTCTATCGAACCTGTGGTCGAATGTGCCTAACCTTAACTCTATTAGTCCAAGATTATTCTACATAGGAGAGAAAAGATTCGACATTATAGAGAGAAAAGATTCGACATAGGAGAGAAAGATTCGACATAGGAGAGAAAAGATTCGACATAGGAGAGAAAAGATTCGACATAGGAGAGAAAAGATTCGACATAGGAGAGAAAAGATTCGACATAGGAGAGAAAAGATTCGACATTATAGAGAGAAAAGATTCGACATAGGAGAGAAAAGATTCGACATAGGAGAGAAAAGATTCGACATAGGAGAGAAAAGATTTGTTATTATAGAGAGAAAAGATTCGACATAGAGAGAAAAGATCACTGCTGGAATTGGGTGGGGGAAGTAAAATAAAAATAAAGTTGATGATGAATGTTATTGGCTGATTGTAACCAAAGAGGAGGAGCAGTAAAATAGCTAGAATGACGAAGATTCGACAAAGCATCGAAAGTTAGAAGATTCGACGGTGCAGCAAAACTGTACGACGCTGCAATCGTACATTTCCGGTCAAATGCATCCGCCCATAGGCTATAGAAGAATTCTAATGTTGGTTGACTAGTAATAGTAATGAATAAATATAATTATTACTAGTCATACAACATTAGAATTCTTCTATAGCTTGTGGGCGGAACATTCGACCGGAAATGTATGATTGCAGCGTCGTACAGTTTCGCTGCTCCGTCGAATCTTCTTTGAACATTCGACAGACACCATAAGCCTTCAATGACAGATTCGACCTTAATTAATTCAGATTTTCGGACGAATGCAATTTCTAACGAAAAACGAAATAAATAAAAACAAATTTCGGGAGTAACTAAATAAATTTATTTTTCGGACAAAAACGAAATTCCGAAACGAAATATTTCAGTGTGCACATGTCTACTATGGTCTACCCCAACGCCTTCATTCAGATCAGGGCAGAGACTTTGAAAGCAAATTAATAAAGAAGTTATTAGACCTGTTAGGCATCCAGAAGACCAGGACAACCGCTTATCACCCACAAGGAGATGCTCAGCCTGAACGGTTTAACCGGACTCTCTTGGATATGTTGGGGACTCTGAGTTCAGAGAAAAAGCAGCATTGGAGCAAGCATGTAGCTGCCATAGTGC
This sequence comes from Rana muscosa, assembly GCA_029206835.1. NCBI lineage: Eukaryota > Metazoa > Chordata > Amphibia > Anura > Ranidae > Rana > Rana muscosa. Next base: position 56,497,251 of record CM055116.1, on the reverse strand, counting down.
ATGCCTACAATAGCACTGCCAGTGATGTCACCGGGTATTCCCCATACCGTTTGATGTTCGGGCGGGAGGCTCGGTTGCCAGTGGACTTGGCCTTTGGCATATCGCTGGATAATACCTCAGCAGCATCCCACAAGGGGTATGTAGACCGATTGAGAAAGAGTCTGAAGACAGCTTTTGAAAAGGCCCAAGCAGCATCTGACCAACGGGGGCTGAGAAATAAAAGAAACTTTGACCTAAGAGTCAGAATTCAAGATTTACAGCCAGGAGATAGAGTGCTGTTGAGGAACTTGGGAATTCCGGGAAAACGTAAGTTGGCTGACCGTTGGAAATCCCAACCTTATGTTATCTGCAAGAAGCTGGAAAACCTTCCTGTGTACCAAATTAGGCCAGAAGGAAGCGTGGGACCGTTAAAGACCTGGCACAGGAATCACTTGTTGCCCCTCTCCGAGGCAGTTCGCATGCCTCCTGCATCTGACTCACAAGAAACCCCTTCAACTTCTCAAGGTTCCAGACCCATCACCCGATCTCAAACAGTGCTTCCAGATGTGAGAGATGGAGACTCTGACAATGAAGGTCAAGAGGATGAAGAAGCAGAATCTGACTGGTTATGGTCATCCCAATTGCCAGAACCCATGACCACCTCCCAAACCTCACCCAAAACAGTTGACAATGGAACTCTTCGGGCAGAAGCTCCTGAATTCGTGCCTTCAAACATTCTCATTGAGGAGGTAGCTGATGACTCAGACTCTTTGTCAATGGAAGACCCAGAAGAAGGGTCGTTGTCTCTATCTGAAGGAGAGCGGGACGCTCCTGAAGTTCTGGAGCCCAACATGCCTGAACTAGATGAGGAAGCCCCTGAAGAGCTTCTAGAAACAGCCAGCCCCAATGTCCTTGAGAATATGATACCTAAAGAGCAGAGGGAAAAAAGAGTAATTCACCCCCCAAAAAGACTGACGTACGACCAATTGGGTGAATGCTCTGAGGAGGCCATCATCACTTCTAAGAGAACCATTGATCAGTCTAGCTCTTCCACTCCAGATTCAGATTCAGTGGAAGACAACCCCAGCTCACTCCCTAGCACATCTGAAACAGACACCCAAGTGTCGGTGGTCCGTATACAGGACAACCTCCCTCCTTGTGATAATTGGTGGGAGGTTCCTCTGTCGGCTCTGTGTTATGATATGAGCTGTTTAAGTTTAAATCCTGCTTATGAAAAGGCAAGTTGTTTATTGTCATGCATAAACTAACAAATTTCCCTGCAGGTATTGCCAAAGTATGTGTTAGGTTACATACTGTTATCCTCTTTGGGGACCAAAGACTTTAAGTGGGGGGAGTGTGTAGCAGGATGTCCATATGTAAGAAGGAATCCGGCTCCCTCCGGTGGTATAAGTGTTACAATGCAACTAATGCACTTTGGGACAGATATTAGCTAGGAGAAAAGACTTTGTTGCTTTTAGTAAAAGACAGACTACATTACCCAGGGTGCATTGCAACACCGCAAAGCATTCTGGGCAGACTACTTAAACCAGGGGAGGGGCCAGCGTCTCTCTCTCTCTGGATCCAGCTCTCAATCAAGCAGGAAGTTGGCACGGAGGCCTGCTTCCTAAGGATTAGGCCAGAAGCCTGGGCCTAAATTACGGGAGTGCCTGAGTGATTTCCAGCAGAGGATCGTCCACAGCGTCCTGTGATTGCCCAGCAGAGACCGGAGTCGTCCATCACCATATGCTGTTAGTGACGGAGTCCGGAGACTGCAGCTGAAGCAGAAGCGTGGAGATCGAGTGACCGGGACAAGCCAGAGGAGACTATCTGAAAGTCGGGCCTGTTTGGTGAGAAGGGCACCTGCCCAGAATTGACTACTACCTTAGAGGAAAGTGATTTAGTTAGTGCCAGCCACACTTCACCTATCACGCCACAGCTTGCGGCCTAGTTTATCTCACTGGAGACTATGTGATCAGAGATTGGTGCATCCGTCATTAGTGGGTGGCAGGCACACGAGTACTCAGGTATATTGCGGATAATTACAGCATCTTGTTGAAACCCTGTGGATTACAATTTAACTTGTGCACCGACGGTGGCTAGCGAAGACTTCATTGGAGAAAGGAACTTTGAGTGGGACGCAGATAGGCCCTGCTTACCTATTATAGGGAATGAACACGTGCAAGGTATTGCAATAAAGGGGGAGCTCGCGAGCAATCAGTTAGCCGTGCAGAGACACATATAGATACATGTACATATATATAGCTGATGTTATTTCCTGTTATTACCTAATCTCAGTGATACCTATCCTTATTGGTTTATTGACTCTGCAATGCGCATGCAGAGTCAACTGTGTGTATTAATGTGATTCTTTACCCTTCCCTTTTATACTGAGTAAAGGTACCTTTGATTAAGCATATAACTTGTGTGAAGTATCTCTGTCACTTAGAAGGACTAGTGACCAGCAAAGGTAATAACATTTACAGGTTATTGTGTGATGTATGCAGGATTGTGTCTCCTAATACTCAATAGGTCTCACACTCCTTATTCATATCAGTTGTGCTAAGGGAAGGTTTGAGCCACTTCCAGGGGTTGATAGGCAGGACGTAGACCCAAATCAAACAAACAGCAGCTCCTACGGGGGTAGTGCTATATATATATATATATATATATATAAAGAAATTAATATATATATAGATATATATATATATATATATATATATATATAGATATATATATACACACACACACAGATGCACGTGTTTTTGAGCTTTGGTTTGAGGTGCACACCCTAATGCAATAGGCTGCGCACGCCTATGCACATCACACAGAGGAATGTATTAATACTGTTTAGAAATGGTTCGCTTAGGTTTTTTTTTTTTCTTTCACTTGTCTTGCTCACTCCCTGGGTCCTCCCAGTTAGAGGTCTACTGTTTTTGCACGCAAATGTGGTTTTGTAATCTACGTATTACCCCCCCCCCCCCATCCCTTTTTCTTTCTTCTGTATCCCCGTAAAAAATCAATAAACCATTTATGCAAAATAAATACCAATGTGCAAAAATGTCAAGACCGATCTAGTACTAGTATGATCATTAATGTGCAAATATACAAAACTTGGTGCTACAATGCACCCCCATCCTAATACTATCACTACTACAAAATGCAATACATATTGTGCAATTACAAATAGTCCTTCTAGTGACATAATTCAGATAAAGTGCATAACGAAAATTCATATAATTATATATGTAGCGCACCAACCCTAGACATTACCTGCTTTTCTTCTGCTTGGCTCCTCCGCAGGAAAAGAATGAGGCACACCGCACCACAAGCCCGTATCTTCCTGAATAGGGAGGTTGAGCGGTGTTAGTTTCTCGGGCCTGCCTGCGACTGGTGTAAAAAGGGCTCCAGTGCTGACCTTGTTTCTGCAGTAATCAGAACAAGTCTTTAACTTTCCCCAGTAAGCAACTGTCCACACCAACTGAAAGGTCCAACACTTGTTTATTCCTTCTTGCACAATAAACAGTCTCTTTTAGAGCAGACGGGTTGAGACAAACACGGGTCAGATAAGGTGGGAGGAGATCCAGGCACAAACTTAAATTTGGATTTCTCCTGTTCTGAATAGCACTAACAGGCTTGGCGCACGGTCGCTACCACCGACCATGAAGTACCTCAGCCCAGACTGAAGGTGTCTGAGATGGAACAGCAGCTCCGTCTCTGGGCCTAGAGCACCCAGAGACCACCCGACAGGCCTCCGGGCCTAGGGCACCCGGAGGCGGCACACCCGCACCCAGGCTTAAGGTGCCTGAGCGCGGAACCGACGACCTCTCTGGAAGATGGCCGCCCCTTTTATATCCTCTCCCGACAGGCACAGCAGGTTCCCCGCCCCGCCGTACCGCTGCCGAGAGGGGACAAAAAGGACACAACCTCATACTGCAGTTCAACCCGGGACCCATGGCAACAGCGCCACCTATAGGCCCCAGTGAACTTAACCATCAGTACTATCTCCCAGGAATAGAAATGGTCAATGAGACCTAACAATTGGTACATCTGAGCCTGGCTACCACTCAGATGCTTCCCCCTAAATGTAACCACCCGCTACACATCCCCCTCACTTGTGAACACTGGTCCCCAGTGTCTGAAACCAATTTATGCCTCCTCAATCTGAGTCAACATAAGACAGATCCAGAGACAAAAAAAAAAAAAAATGACAATTTAAAATTTCGTTCGTTTGTGCCGGAACCTAACATGGGAAAGAAAAACACAGATGGGAATAAGGGTGTACAAATATGTAAAACATTTTAAGATCACTCAAACTTCACAGTAAAAATTTACAATTTCCTCCCGCAGAACTCGCTAAGACCCACCCCATACTCAGCAGTCTTGCTTGTCGTTCACCTGCAGAGGAAGAAAGAAAAACACATAATCCAACAATATGTACTTTAGAATGAACAGGTCTCTCCCTAGAGAAAAACCTGTTCGCCCTAACAGTAAGTGCAATGTAAAACCTTCAATATAACCGTTGCGCAACACCGCCACCTAGTGGTAGTGCCGCGGTCAGAACACCTGTTGATGACAAGGAAATTTTCTTCTCTGTGAACTGTGGCCCTTACTAACTACGACCCCAAAGTCCTGGTTATCTTTGTGGTGGGAAGAGAAGGGAGAACAACAACAACAACAACAACAACTCCCATTCCTCCAAAGAGTAAAATACCCTTTAACATGGGCAAAGTTCCTGAAGAGAGAAAAGAATAAAAGTCAAGCGCAAACACAAGAGTCTGGTCTCTCACAAATAGTAATGTGGATCGGGCAATACCAACGGCTTCCAATGTCTATTGAAGGTATCTATGTTATACTCCACATCGTCCTTATCCTTTCTGCAGATAAGCACTTTGTCCGCATGAATGTGCCGACCCAACATCCACGCAGCTTTGCAATCTTTGAACCGCAGAGTTGCGGCAGGTGAACGCGAAAAGTATCTTCTAGCGTGGGGTACCTTGAGGTGTGCCCACACAAACTCCGAATACCACCGGTCCTTGCAGGCCTCAACCTCGAACAGAAGCTCCTTGGGCAGATACGGGTATCCCCATCCATATTCACTAGCAACCTTCTGGTTAAAGAGTCTCTGTAAGCGAGACAGCGGTGGCATAGTGGCACGGTCTCCTGCACCAGGCAAAACAACAGCATCCGGGTGTCGAGGCACTATAACTGCCTCTGGGCCAGTTGCAGGGGCCTGCAGCAACACCGGTCCAGCAGTAGCAGTAGCAGTAGTAGCGCAAGCAGGTGCTCCTGATTGTGGAAGGGTAGACAAGGGGACAGATCCCTCCTCAGGCTCGGTGTCTGAGATGGAACAGCAGCTCCGTCTCTGGACCTAGAGCACCCAGAGACCACCCGACAGGCCTCCGGGCCTAGGGCACCCGGAGGCGACACACCCGCACTCAGGCTTAAGGTGCCTGAGTGCGGAACCGACGACCCCTCTGGAAGATGGCCGCCCCCTTTTATATCCTCTCCCGACAGGCACAGCAGGTTCCCCGCTCCGCCATACTGCTGCCGAGAGGGGACAAAAAGGACACAACCTCGTACTGCAGTTCAACCCGGGACCCATGGCAACAGCGCCACCTATAGGCCCCAGTGAACTTAACCATCAGTACTATCTCCCAGGGATAGAAATGGTCAATGAGACCTAACAATTGGTACATCTGAGCCTGGCTACCACTCAGATGCTTCCCCCTAATTGTAACAACCCGCTACATATACAACATAAAAAAGTCCACTAAAAGTGCCTATAAAGTGCCAACAAATGTGCTTCAATACTTATGGCTAAAATCAAGGTGCAATAACCACTCCAGTGTATGTGTTCCTGTGCTCCTCCTTTTGAACACTCACCATCGATTGATCCATGACCCCTTATATACTAAACGGGTCAAAAAAGCGCTCAGGGATCTCTCTTCCGGGTCTTCTCTTACTCTTTATAGATGTCTAGATTGCAGCTTTCCAGAGACTAACCCATTTAACATGGAACAAACCAAAAGGATACTCAAATAGTGTATTATAATTTATTTGCAGTAATATAAAATCTAGTAGGAACACTTTTACAATAGATGCATATGACAGCATCATACAATATGTCCGGGACGCTCCTGTGTTCCACAAACTGGAAAGGCACAACCGCAAGTAACGTAGTAGGTGTAAGAAATCTCCACCCAATGCATTTCATCAATGTGACATCAGTAGGAGTGGTCTGATGACATCACGAATTGTTGTGACATTTTATGGAAAATGATTGCCAAAAAACAGTTAATTCCAAGGGTTTCACATACTTTTTTTTTGCTACTGTATATTCTCTATATCAGGCATCACTAAATGGTGGACCAACAGTGGACCAAATCACTGTCACTGACCCATCTGGACCCAGGGGGCAGAAAGGACTACAGGGAGGGGGGTGTGATGTAAAAGAGCTGGGAACACTACTGTGCGTGGGGGGATGTGAAGGGGGGCAGAAAGGACTACTGGGGGGGGGGGGGTGAATTAAAGGGTCAGAGATCTCTACTGTGTGGGGGAATGGGATGAAAAAAGGCAGAGAGCCCAAATGTAGGGACTGTTGTAAAAGGACAGAGAGCCCTACTGTGGTGGGGGGTGATGTAAAGGGGCAGAGAGCCCTACTGTAGGAGGGGGTTGAGGGGGGCAGAGCTGTTGAGGGGGTAATGTAAAGGGGGGGAGTGATATGAAGGGGCAGAAGACACAACTGTGTCCGTGTTCATCCGATCCGCTCTGCAGTCAGATTGAAATATAGGATTTTCCTCCCTCTGCAGAAATGGGGGATTGCGGACCCGGAGGAGATCGGGTGTCAGCGGATGTTCATCCGCTGACACCCGCGATCTCATAGGGACCAATGTATGTCCCTTTTTCATCCGTAAACGGACGGATGAAAAAGCGGGCCGCTAGTGTGAAAGGGGCCTAAGGAGGGTACAGAACACTACAGAGGACACTGATGTAAGAACTTGATTGGGATATTAGAGGGGGGCTGTGATGTGAAGGACCTGAGTTATTGAACGAACATGCGATTCGGACCTCTGCTGGAAGAAAAATTTACTGATCGGATCTCTGTGAATTTTAGTTCAATACCCCGCTCTATATAAATACAAATATTCTCTCCCAAATGTAATCACCAGGTCACAAAAATTAGGTCAGATAATTTGGATAGTGACATTTATTGTGCAAGCATCAAATATTCACGTAAGTGAACACAATGAATTGAGACAATAGAATTGAGAATTGAGACACAGCTAAGAACAGGAAAGACGACCAAACATGGAGGAGCTGGAACCTATTTAGGAATTCGGAAGATGGGAAGAGACTATTGGAAGGGACAGTAGAAGAATGAGGAATACTTACAGGGAGTCATATATATAGATAGCCAGAAAGGGAGGTGTACCATGTGCAGTGCGAAAGATAGATTTTGACTCCTCCATCTCTTCGGGAGGAGAAGGGGTTGTCTGTGTTTTTTTTTGGGGGGGGGGGATGGGTAGGCTAGGTCCTTCTCCCTACCTCTGTGAGAGAGAGGGAAGGGAAAGGAAAGGCAAACATAGGGGATAATGGAGAAGGATGGGTAGTCCACCAATTAATACCCCCGCTGGTTAGTAGCATAGGGTAACGAGGAAAATAATAAGAAATGTATGTATTAGAATTAAATGCATAAGTATAACTATGAACTATGAACTATGAAGGATTGTCTGATGACTTAAAATGTATTAAGGTATGAGGGGGAAAGAGCAAATGTAAAGATATACAAACTTGATGAATTGTAAATGTGATAATAAGGTGGTTGATATTCGCCCTCCTTTTCCTCTTTTCTTTCTTTTTTGGGAAGGGAGGAAATGGGGTGGAAGGGAGGGGGGGGGGGGGGCTAAGGGCAGATAAAGGTTAGGAAAGAAAAAAAAAAGAAAAAAAAAAAGAAGAGTATTGAGACAAAAAGTTACGGTAATTCTGCCTGCGATGGGGAGGAGTGTGGGGCTTCATGCACACTGGGCTTTTTTTCCTCTTAATAACTTAATAAGGCTTACCTGTAGCTACCCAGGATATCTCCCAAACCTGCAAGGTTTAGGAGATATCCCCTGTCCCCTGCATGTGCCGATGTCATCGGGACATGCGCACTGAAGCAAACTGAAGCAAAAGTATGTGCCGTTGCTTCAGTCTGTGTGTCGTTACCGGCGGCTCACGTGCGCATGCGCGGGAGTGACGTCATCGCGGCTCCGGCCAATCACAGCGCCGGAGCCGCGATACCCGGAAGTAACCCCCGGGAGAGATGTCGCCGGGCGAAGCGGGGTACAAGGACTGCTGCGGGTGCTTCGATCTAAGGTAAGTAATTCATAATGAGCTAGTATGCTATGCATGCTAGCTCATTATGCCTTTGTCTTGCAGGGTTTTTTTTTTTATTTATTTATTTTTACAAGGGTTTACAACCACTTTCATTACACTGGCCAGGCCATTTGAATGAAAGAATGCTTAAGCACTAAATGCGCCTAGCACTTAAACATGTTGAGATATTTGTGCTAACTGATCTTTGGTGGACTACTGCACTCAGCATGTCCGATGCAAATACTGCCAACCCTTCTGGTTGCAGCGACTTAACTTCAACAACACCACAGTCCCTCCCTCTGGCTCCACATCCAATCCTGGCATGTCCCTTCCAGAGCTTCTCAGTGTGCTTCTCACTCACCGACCCTGGCAGGGATCCCTCCTGAATGACTTTCCTGGCCATGCTCCCAACTGTCCTCCTCCTGCTCCTGTTCCAGGACACCTCTCAATGTCCATGTAAAGAGAGACTCCCTCCCAACTCCCGAGCTCCATGCCCGAGTTCACCCCCCCCCCAGAACGGGGATTCGCCCAGACCACGACAGCCTAACACTCCATTCAGTTCTTCCACCCAACAACTCCTCCCACAACAGGCTGACCATGGGAATATATAAGAGGCCTGCCCCTGCCAATCCTAGTTAGAGATTGGTCAGGGCTCCCAAATACACCCCATGTCGCTCCAGCACTGCCTCTCTTCCAGAACCTTCTCACTGGAAACAGAGGAGGCGCCCAAGAGCTGAGGCACATGTCAGTCACCTGCTGCTGCAGTAAACCACTCACCTGGCCCCAGATCAAAAACAAACAGGCCTAGCTCACAGCCTAAATTTACCTGCACTGGCAGCAAAAACACAAACACTACTTTAGCACCTACCTACCTAAGGTAGAGGGTGCAACATACATTTTTACTAACACATGTCAAAGCTGCAAAAATGTGTTCAGGCATTAGTTTTTTTCCCCCCCATAGTCATGAAAAGAGGTTTAGAACCACCAAAAAAAAAAAAAAAATACATTTCACATTCCCCATTGACACTAATGCATATAATTTAAATTGAGAAATTTTCATAAAATTAAAGAAATTTGCAGAAATGTTGGCAAGACAAAAACACAATTTTGCTCATTCCCTGATAGAGAGCAATTTTTATTGAAGATTCTGTTGACGTGCTGGTGATTTCTAGAAGTCTTGGATGGCACCATCTAGTTGGTGACTTCTAGGAGACCTGAATAGCAACATCTGATTGGTGACTTTTAGGAGACCTGAATAGCAACATCTGATTGGTGACTTTTAGGAGCCTTGGATGGCACCATCTGCTTAGTGACTTCTAGGACACTTGGATGGCACATCTGGTTGGTGACTTATTGACGACTTGGATGGTACCATCTGGTTGGGGACTTCTAGGAGATTTAGATTTAGGAGATTTAGATGCACCATCTGATGTGTGACTTCCAGGAGACTTTGATGACACCATCCGGTTGCTGACTTCTAGAACTCACTGGTCAGATATCTCATGTCTGGTGTTCAGCTGGGACTTTTATATAGACTTCTAGGAGACTCGGTTTACACCATCTGGGTGGTGACTTTTAGGAGACTTGAAAGGCACCATCTGGTTGGTGACTTCTAGGAGACATGGATGGCACCATCTGGTTGGCCACTCCTTGTAGGCTTGGATGGCACCAGCTGATTGGTGACTTCTGGAACGCAAGGGGTGAGATAGCTCACGTCTGGTGTTCAGCTGGGACCTTTACTGTATATAGACTTCTAGGAGACTCGGTTTACACTATCTGGGTGGTGACTTCTAGGAGACTTGGAAGGCACCATCTGGTTGGTGACTTCTAGGAGACATGGATGGCACAATCTGGTTGGCCACTTCTAGTAGGCTTGGATGGCACCAGCTGATTGGTGACTTCTGGAACCCACTGGTGAGATATCTCATTATACAAGTAAAATGCGCAAAAAGCCAGAACAACAAGTATCTATTCAGTATTACATTTCTAGATGTACATAAATATATGTACAGTCAGTAAGGGAAAGAAAGTCAAAGCTCTGGGAATATTAAATAAAAAGTCCAGGGGCCGTGAAAAGATGGTATTGAAGGGGTTACATATACATTCTCAGAGCTGCCATCACTGGGGAACAGAAACCATGTTCCAGGTCTGCAGGAGAAAGACAAGGGGAGAGGCGCCTCTGGGTGTAGATCAGGGGTGCCCAACCAGTGGCCCGGAGGCCACATGTGGCCCACGGAGCCCTCTGATGTGGCCCGCGATCTCCTGCTCTGGGATGGAATAAAATAGAATAGAATACTGTTATTAAAGGTAAGTTTATTACTAAAATCACAGTGTGTATATTTGGGAATATCTGTTCTGCAGTGGTTACTGGGCTGCTTTCAAACTGATCCACAGGTGCAGAGAAGTGCACCTGTGGGTTACCTGCACTGAGCCATAGACTTCTATTACCTGCGAGTTTGGTGTGCTGAGAGTAGAGTGGGCTCTATAGAGCCGAGTGGGCTGCCATCCACCCGCTCCGCTCATTGTGGCCCACGACCGGTTACCAAGTCGCTTAAGTGGCCCTTGCTCTTCAAAAGGTTGGACACCCCTGGTGTAGATGTCTAAAACAATTTTAATAGCACAATAGTAAAAAGTAGGCATTGAAAGGGTCCCAAGCATGGGGAAGATCATCAGGTCAGTCAATTTGTTCCTAGTCCTGCTTGGGCGCTGTGCTGCTGGAAATCGACACACACCATTGGCAGATGAGAAGAAGCCGGCCGCAGTGGAGGAAGAACTTCAGAGCGAGATCTGGAGCGCAGTTGGTATGGGCAGGCGACGAATGGTGACGTCACTGGCAAGCGACGCATTTCGTGAGCGTGCAGGCTGCGTGTGAATCGCAGAATAGCAGGGTGCATCAAACACAGAGGTACATTATCTTTAGATGTCATGATCTAGTAAAGGAAAGTCCACTAATCCACACGTCTTGTGACATGAGTGCAGCAACCATGAAGCCGACGACATAAAGGCACAAGGGGGAAGGGGGGTACATCCCCCACGAGCTAGATATACTGGATGTATGGACCCGAACCCGACATGAGCCATGACAAATAGAAGTGGGGGGGTGGCCCAGAGAGCTGGGAACCCATGAAATTCTAAGTTCCTAGGCTAGTATCGACATTGCGGGGGGGTCAAGACCACACTGTCAGTGAGGCCTCAGTCACTCCCCGACCCAGCGTACCATATTCTCAAACCCTCAATCTAGAGTGAGCCGCCTCTCCGTAACCCATGCCGCCCAGATTTTGTCAAATTTCTTGGGACAATTACGTCCCAGGTAGGTTAGTTTGTAGAGTGGCAGTGCTGCGTCCACCAGGGCTCTCCACTGTCGCACCGTTGGAGGCGTGGGGTCATTCCATTTCAGGAGGACCGTTCTCCTCGCATAGAAGGCTGCGTAGAATACAAAATGTTTTTTTGCCTGCGTTGTCTCAAAAGTGTCCACAATACCCAGCAGCAGTGGCATGGGACTCTAAGTGTACCTATAGAGTTGATATCGGCCACCACCCCCTTCCAAAAGGATTGGAGATGTGGACAGGACCATACAACATGGAAGAAGGAGCCTATTTCCAAGGCACGTTTAGGGCATAGGGCACTCCTATCAGGGTATATCCTGGCCAGGCGCTCTGGAGAGTAGTAGGCCCGGTGAAGGAACCTAAGCTGGGGGAACCTATCCCTTGCGGAGATCATGAGAGGGAGGTATTGTTGCACACCTTCCTCCCAAACATCATCAGCCAGAGCCGGTATATCCGCCTGCCATTTTGAGAACAGCCGGGAGACCACAGAGGTATCCAGGCCATTAAGTTCTGCATAGAGAGCTGACAGGGGTTTTAGGTCCTCAGCCAGAGTCAGCATGGACTCAATCTCACTAGCCTCCAGCGTAATAGGGTGCGGGAACTGGGATCGATACGCATGCCAGAGCTGGATGTACCTGAAGAACACGAAATTAGGCAGTCCGCGCTCCCCCTTTAGGTAATCAAACGTGCGTAACCCATTCACAGAGACAACATCCGCCAGGGATACCATACCGGGCCCATATCGTGGGATATACCGGAAATGCGGCAGTCTTGGGTTGCCCCACAAGGGGGTGCATGGAGACCAACTGTTGGGCTTTGGGCTTCTCTATCTTGGCCCTCACCGTGTCCCAGACCCACAGCGTAGTACGCATGGACGGGGTAATGTTTGGGTTAAATCTGGGACCTCTGTGTATCAATATCCGGAGTTCAGAGTAAGAGCCCAGCAATGCCGCCTCCAGCGTGGCCACAGGATTAGCTGGTTCCTCAGACTGGGAGTGATAATTAGGTTGTGTGGGTAGATTTGAAATTAAAATGGGAATAATAGGAATTGCTCTTAAATGAAAGGATGATGATGGGAAGTGATGATTAGATAAGGGAAATAATAATAATATTAGGGGGCTAAAGAGGGGGGGGGGGGGGGAAGAAGGAGCAAAAAGGTGGGCTGGTTTGTTTATAAACAATCTGGGATAGAAGAAACATATTAAATTAATGAAGGGAAATGTACTGTAATAGATGGGGCAATCAGTACAAATGATAAATGGAGGAGTAGTTTAGTAGGAGGGAATGGAACACTGAAGGGGATAAATGAGTTGGAAGTATGGTGATGGAATAATTAATTAAGCGAAGGGAGGGGGAGGGGAAGAGGGAGGGAGGGGAGGAGCAAGCCGATCATGATGATCGATCAATTTGGTAGGAAGGCAAGATAAATGGTGTCTAGCAGTATTGGGATGGCCAATAAATGGGTGGATGGACAATGTTGTTATTATTTTATATATATATGGAAGTGGGGGTGGGTTTTTTGGGGAGGGGGTCCAGGGGTGATGGAAAAAAGGGGGGGTGGGGCGAAGTTATGGAATTAATGAGATGTGCAATATAGCATAATAACATGCATGTTGGCATGAGTACATGGTATGATACCAAGAAATCGGCTTAGATGATAACATAAACAAAATGTCACAAAGATGAATGAGTATATGGATACACGAATAAATACTGTATATAAATACATAAATATATAAATATATATAAACACATATAAATACATAAATAAATGACATAGAATTGATTGAACAAGACCATAGTGTAATACCATAATGTAGGGGTGGGATGAAGAAGAAGGCGGGGGAAGGGGGACAACAGGGAGGGGAAGGAAGGTGAAACGAAAAGGGGTAGAAAGAAGGGGAGAGGGGGGTATTGAAAAAAAGGGGGGGGGAGGAAAAGGGGGGGGTGTGAAGGAAGTGGGATGGGAGTGTGCAGGTCTGGAGGCTATACTTATGGGCACCCGCCACCCCCAGAATAAGAAGGAGAAAAACCAAAGAGAATCAACCTGTGGAATGTATGTGTAGATAGTTAGCCATCATAAAGAGAACAATATTAAACATGTCTAAAATCTAAAATCTAAAATAGGCTCTAATAAAAACGGTAATGATGTTATGTAATTGTGGTGATTTCAATACTCTCATTGATACCTCCAGGCGAGAGTACATCTAGGCTATAAATACAATATGTCTCTCTGATACAGAGCTTTTTGAATTTTTAAGGCTGCCGTGAGGGATCTATTGATTTGTTCGATGACCCACACCTGTAGTCCTATGGTGGATTGTTGGTGTGCCATTGCGAAGTGTCTCGGGAGTCGGGACACTATGAGGGTCTGTACCACCCTCTATGTATCTCCTATGTTCCCCAAACCTTTGTCTCAGTGGTCATATGGTTCGGCCTACATACATTAGGCCGCATGGGCAGCTGAGGCCGTATACCACAAGTCAGAGGAGCAATTGTAAAACTCTTTCAGTTGATATGTTTTGCCTTTTGCGCTGAAGGTTTTCTGACCGTGCTTGACAAATTTGCATGTCTTGCACAATGGTTTTCGGCATTGGTACCTGCCCACTGTCGGTATAAGAGTAGGTATGGGAGATGGGTTTATGGAAGATTTCAGATGAGGGTCCTGCTGTAGGATGTCCCAGTGTTTAGATAGTATTCTTTCCATATTCTTGTGCTTGGAGTGGAAGGTGGTCACAAATCTGGTTGAGCTGTCATTCATAGTTTTATTGCGTTGTGGTGGCTTTCCGTGGAGGTAGAAGTTGTAGGCTTCATCAATCAGGCTCTCAGGATATTGTTTCTCCATGAATTTCCTTTTTAGATTTACACTGAGTTCGATGTAATCAGAATCTTTGGTGCAATTTTGTCTGAGGCTACAAAATTGGCCCTTAGGGATGTTACTTATCTATTTTGGGAGATGGAGTTTCCTGCCGTAGGTTTCGTATAGTTTTTTGCACAAATAGTGTGCTCATCGTGTCCGAGTTCGAGGTCCAGAAAGGCCATGGCAGATGGATGGGAGACGGATGTAAAGGACAGCCCATAGGTATTATTGTTGCAATGTTGAACGAAGGGGGTGATGAAATTGAGGGCACCGTCCCAGATAATGATGAGATCATCTATGTACCGTCCAAAAAAGACGATATTGGCTGCATAGGGATTGTTTTTATGGATGTGGTTGATCTCCCAAATGCCCATAGCAAGGTTGGCGTATGAGGGGGCAAAATTAGCTCCCATCGCTGTACCCTGTAATTGCTGGTAGAAGTCTCCGTCGAAGGTGAAGTGATTGTGCGTTAAGCAAAATTTAGTGGCTTGTACAATGAAGTCTGCCTGATGGGGGTTGATCAACGGATCCAAAAGCAAAAATTGCTCTAGTGCCATTAGCCCAAAGGTATGCGGAATAGAGGTGTAAAGTGAGCAGACGTCGAGGGAGAGCCAAACATATGTTGGCTCCCACCTATAGGGGGACAGGAGTTCTAATACATGTGTGCTGTCACGTATATAGGATTGTAGTTGAAGTACAATCGGTTGCAAAAATTGGTCTATGTAAAGGCTGAAACCTGTGGTCACACTGTCCATGGCCGCCACAATGGGCCTTCCTGGAGGATGCTGTAAGTTTTTATGAATTTTGGGTAGGTAGTAGAAGTAGGGTATCTGGTAGAAGTTTTTTTTTAGAAATGAACTTTCTGTTTTAGTGATAATGCCTTCCTGGAGTGCGTCGGAAATCAGGACATCTGTTTCTTTGGCAAAGTCTGTCGTTGGGTCTTTTTTAAGCTTCATGTAGGTGGCTTCATCGGAGAGGAGTCTATGGGCTTCTTTTAGATAGTATGTTTTGTCAAGAAGTATGATTCCTCCTCCTTTGTCAGCAGATTTGATTACAATATTGTCGGTATGTATGAGTTGGTCTAATGCTTTAATTTCAGATGGTAAAAGATTATTTTGTTTGGACGTGGAGGTGAAGTTACACAACTTAACTAGGTCTGCATAGACCACTCCGTAGAAACTTTCAAGGTACCTTTGGATTGTGTTGGAAAGAAGATGGATTTCGGCCTTAGTGATGAGTGAATTACCGGAGGGGATGTAGCGGGGTGTTGAGGTTAGAGTCTCAGAGTATTGTCCTCATCAAAACTATCAGTATAGAGTTCAAATAACTCAGAATGGGGTTCCAATGAGTCAAAGGTGGATAGGGTAGGGGGACTGGTAGTAAGGTTATTGAGGATATTGTTTTTATCTTTTTCTTTGTTTGATATGATAGTGCCTCTTAAGGGTGTGGTTCCGTATGTAATGATTAAGATCCTTAAAGTTTGTTTGTTTATAGGAGCAAAATTCAGTCCGTGGCTGAGGAGAGAAGTGTCGGCAGCAGATAAAGTGTAAGAAGAAAAATTGAAGATTTTTATAGTTTTTGGTATTTCTGAATTTTTTGGTTGCTTTGTTCGTCCTCCTCTGCAGCCTCTCCTATGAACTTTCTTTTCCTTTAAACTGATGCCGGAGGAGGACTAAGCACTAAAAAAGATGGTGTAAGAACACCTCTAAGAGGAGGTAGGGTATTATTAGGAAAAGGGGGTATGGAAACAGAAGCACTGGAAAGTGAAGTGTCCTGGTCTGCATGTTCCATGAGTTCCGATGATGTAAAAAAATAGCCATGCTAGTAGATGGAGCAGGCCCTTCTGCTGTATGGAAGTTGATGGAGAGAAGGGTGTTGTTTTCAGCATGAAGTCCTTGTCGATCTGCAGTACAAGGATTGTTTTTCAAAATGGTAGGTCGTTTTGGAGCTGAGGTCAATCGAGAGATGGATGATCTGTTGTAGAACTGATTCAGGGCTACGATTAGTCCATTATTTTTGCAGTTTTTATCTTTATTGCGAGTTTTGGTCTTGTTATGACATGGTCATGTATTTATTGATGGGTTGAGATGAAGGTGGCATGCATAAATGGTGCGGTGGTGGTGTTATGAGAGGTCTTTTTATTCCAAGAAAATATCCTATCTGAATTATATTAATCGAGATCACGCTTAAATTTGCCCATTTTCATATTGATGAGATTGTCTTCATCTTTTTTGGGGTTTTTCTTCAGAACCTCCAGCCAGCTGGAGGGGATAGGTACAGATTGGCTGGAGATTTCCTCTATGATGGTTTTTAATTGCCAATTCAATTTATCAAACCTATTATTCCTATGAGAAATTAGTATTCCCATCCATTTGGCTGTGCAGAATTCTGCGATGTATTCCCATTCATTTGAACTGTCATTGTCTAAAAACATGGGACATTCCTTCATTACACGCAGGCCTCTGGGTGAAACCTTGGTGTCTATATACTGTGATATACTGTGATAGAAAGAATTTATCCCACCACTGTTGGTTTGTGGTCTGGATCATTCTTTCCAGTTAGTTAAATTTGCCACAAAGACTGTGGCGTGTTTTGCCTAAAAGTGACAGTAGATAACATAGAATATATCTGTTCTAGGACCATATATTTATGTTTTTCTATGGTGGAGATGATATCCATGGTGACAGGGATCTCATGTCTGGTGTTCAATTGGGACATTTACATAGATAAGTGATTCAAAGAAAACTGTAGGTAAAATAATACCAAAATCCGAAAGGACAAAAAATTATATCAAAATCTGGAAGGATAAAATATCTTGAAAATTAAGCATCTGTAAAGGTAAAGTGATACTTTCAAAACTTCTTATGTAAACTTTGCATTTCAATATTTCCCTGTTAAACACTGATATGAAAATACTGGCTTGGTGGCTAGGTTAAATAAAGTTATACAGAAACTTGTACATCCCGATCAATCAGGGTTTATAACGGGAAGATCTACCAGTATAAATATAAGGCAGGTATACCTGAATCTCCAAATTTCTACGGATGAGGGAGGAACGGGGGCAATTCTGTTTCTAGACGCCGCCTTTGACAGTCTTGAATGGCAATATTTTTGGAGGGTCCTGGGGCACTCCAATTTGGCCTGGGGTTTATTAACTGGGTAAAAACACTTTATAAGACACCAGAAGCAAAAGTAAAGGTGAATAATGAATATTCAGATAAATTTAGATATATGAGGGGGACAAGACAGGGGTGCCCTTTGTCGCCCCTTGTCTTCGCCCTTGCAATTGAACCATTGGCAGTTGCCCTTAGGTCTGCCTCTGAGATAAGAGGCTTTAGAAGAGGTGAGGTGGAAGAAAAAGTTGCATTATATGCGGACAATCTCCTGCTGTTCCTTGGTTATACGCAAGGTTCCCTTTGGAAAGCCATGGATATTATCAAAAAGTTCAGCCATATTTCCGGACTTACTATAAATTGGGAAAAATCCCCACTCCTGCTTGTAGATCCCCTTGAAAATTCCCTTCCCGAGGAGGTAGCTCAGATTAAAATAGTGAATACATTTAAATATATAGGTATAAATATCTCTAGAGATCCCAAACAATATATAAGAGACAATATTGTCCTGCTTTTGGCTAAAAGGGGAAAACAAAGATATGGAAAAGACTCCCAATATCTGTGGCGGGTCGTTGCAATTTTTTTTTTTTTATCCAACAAAATTTTATTAAGATTGCAGAGGTACAATACATACACACTCCCCATTACAGTGTGGGGCAAAAGACATTGCATACATATACTTCAATGCAGTACTGGATTAGGAACTGACTGTCCAACCAAATAGTAACCATCAACTGAACCACAGCAGAAACTTTACAATCTCCCCTGTATTAGTTCACACATCCCATATCTCACCCGACATTGATTCCCAGTAGTCTGTCTGCCACCAAGTCCACCGGGGCCAGTCCTGATACATCCAACCACTTTGCCCATAGCTTCTCAAACTTATGCGCACTGCCCCTATGCTGGTATACCAGTTTCTCCATTCTCAGTACCACCCCAATATTGGTAATCCACACTTTCATGGTCGGGGGGGGGGGTTAACCTTCCAGTTCACCATAATTAATTTCCTTGCCTGGAACAGAACTCTATGTATAGCCTCTCTGCAGTTTTCTTCCCACTCGTATTCCTCCAGAGCACCCAGGAGGCAAGCTCGCGGGTCCTGTGGAAGAGATACTCGGAACACTGAGTTGACTGTATTCACCACTCCTGTCCAATATGTGTGGAGTTTGGGACACCTCCACAGCATATGGATAAGATCTCCATTGTCTCTTTTGCATTGTGTGCATGTGGGGTAGACATGGGAGCCGTCGAAAAATTTGTTTCGTTCTGTTCCGTTCCGTTTCGTATTAAAAAAAAAATCGTAATTCGTAATTCGTGTACGGAATTCAATTCGGATTCGTACGAAATTCGTATATAACGACCGATTCGACCGGAATGAGCGAATGATTCGACCGGAAATGTACTTCCCCCACCCAATTCCAGCAGCAATCTTCTCTCTATAATGTCGAATCTTTTCTCTCTATAATGTCGAATCTTTTCTCTCTATGTCAAATCTTTTCTCTCTATAATGTCGAATCTTTTCTCTCTATGTCGAATCTTTTTTCTCTATAATGTCGAATCTTTTCTCTCTATGTCAAATCTTTTCTCTCTATAATGTCGAATCTTTTCTCTCTATGTCGAATCTTTTCTCTCTATACTGTAATGTCGAATCTTTTCAATTTGGAGCCGAAATTCGTAAACGAAACTTCGTATTTCGTACAGAATTGGTATCCGTAAAAATTCGTAATTCGGATTCGTACAAATGTACGAATTTTGAAAAATTCGTACGAATTTTCGATTCGTACGAAACTAATCGCACATGTCTAATGTGGGGTCCAGCTGTGAATTAATCAAGTGAAGCCTGTGGGGGGTATAATAAGTACGTAGCAGGATATATAACTGGGTAAGCCTTGGGATATGTTCAGCGAGCACCTGCCCACCGCCTGAAAAATCTCTTCCCATTGTTCCCCATCTAACTGGCCAGCGTCCGCCTCCCATTTCTCCCTTATCTTCAGAGGATGCTGCTTCATCACCAACTGCAACAGGATAGCGTGGGTCGTTGCAATTTAATTAAAATGTTATGGATGCCGCAGTTCTTGTACGTACTGCACAATTCCCCTGTATGGTTGTATAAAAAGTAGGGCTGTGGAAATTAACTATTAATTCCTCGATTAATCGATTAATTGCTTTGATCGATCAAAATTCTTTTGATCGATCAAAATTCGATCAAAATTCTTTGGGCTTGCCGTGTCCATCTGAAGGGCTCCTTTGCTGTGCCTTCATATCTGCATGCCGGCAGGACCTTACTATCTGCCACACGCAAGGGCTGTTACACTTCCCTCTATCACTTCCCTCTATCAACCTGGGATTCTACAGCCATCCACTGGGAGTTGTGATAGTTCCCTTCACGGGACATCTACATGCCGACGGACTGATGTTAGCCCCTCCTCATCTGGATTCAGCAGTGGTATCATTGTACACATTTTTATACCAGTATCATACTTAGCTACATGTTTTTATGACTGCTTTTGCTACCGTTTGGTATTAGTCGCACCATTTTTACAGTTTATGTAGCTACATCGATTTTATCTCCAGTGCAATATTTATTTTGTTACCTACTTGAAGACTATAAAAGTTTTAATGCTATTCCCATTGAGCGCTGCCTTTGTGTTTTTTGTATCCTGCTATCGATTTTTCCAGTGGTTGGTAGCTGCACTGGGAATCGGCCTGCAAGGAGATCAGCTAAAAGTAGTTGGATATCTATGTGCGTTATAATTAATCGAAATTAGTCGATTATTCGATTAAAAAAAAAATCGATTAATCGAACACGAAAATTTTAATCAGTAACAGCCCTAATAAAAAGTGGTTCCAAAAGATAGATACCGCGTTTAGAGAGTTGATCTGGAAAGGTGGTCCGGCAAGAATTTGCTTAAATATTTTACAACTACAGAAACAAGAAGGTGGAGTAGCACATCCACACCCCTTTAGTTATTTTCTGGCGGCACAACTCCAGCATATGGGGGGGTGTAATACGGAGGAGGAAGAAGCGGGGAGGAAGATGCTGCTACACAACACCCCAAATAAATCACTAGTGAAATCTATGGAGGCAGGTTCCTTTTCCCCGGGAATCCCCACTCTGGGTTTGATGATAAGAGTATGGGACACTGTGAAAGTAATACTGAAGTATAGAGGATTAACAGAGTATACTCCCTTATGGGAAAATAACAACCTGGGGGAAATACAGAAGATGGGGAGAATTAAGGAATGGGAAAGATGCGGAATAAAATGTATTACCCAGATATATCAAGATAACACCTTGAAAACCTTTCAAGCACTATTTACAGATCAGGCATGCACTGGTAGAACAGTTTAGAGGAAAGACCTTGGAGTAGAGTATGATCTCCCTGCTTCAAAAGATTATTAACGCAAAAACAGAAAAGGGCTCAATCTCAAAAATATACCCACATATAAACAAAGGGAGAATAGGAGGGATAGAAACCCCCTCGTATAGGAGAAAGTGGGAAATAGATGTGGGAAATATAACTGAAACACAGTGGAATAGAATCCTGGAACTTGCCCCAATGGTATTGATGTCCCCCCTCCCAGAGGTTGTCACATTTGTTCTTGTTATATAGAACTTACTATACTCCATATAAGCTCTATTGGTTTGGTCATAGACCAGATGCTAGCTGTCCTAGATGTGGGGAGGTAGAAGGGGGACTTAATCCATATGTTTTGGAGATGCCTGAAGCTGTTCCGCTATTGGAGGGAGGTAGTAGGAATCATAGATCGGGTGTTTGGAACCTCTATTGATCTGGAACCGAAGCATTGTGTCCTAGGATTGGTAGAGGGAGCGGGAATTCCAGGAAACACCCAAGTCGCAATCCTGAGATGCTTATTTCAAGCAAGGAAACTGATTGCCCAGAGGTGGTGTATTGCGTTTGTTAAAAATATGATTTTTATTATATTAATCAGACATAGGATACATGGGACAATTTTGTAATAGTGAGTTGGTCAGATTACTTGTCAGCATTTTGTTTGAGTAGATTTCTCAAACAAATGACAATGGGATTAGATACCATTGTTGTATTTAGTACATTACCTGTATTCAGTAAACAAGTAAGGCATTACTTGTTTAGATTTCTTTCAGCTCTCAAACTAAAAGAATTAGTTTAGATTACAGGTTTCGTTTTGAGTAGACAATAGGTAGATAGCATTGTTGTATTCAATGCTATTGTTGAAATACAGCTACAGCTATGTTTTTCTGTTTGGTAACAATGGTAAACAGCACACCTAAAAACAGGGCATAAGCTAGGAAGCTAGGGGGGACACACCATGTTGCTGTAAGATCATGAAGAAGAACAGGACCTGATCTCCAAGAAGAATCATTGCCAATGGAGATCATGAACAAAGCGTAATCCAAGTTAAGTAACCTTTAAATGTATTTGTAGTTATAGACCATAGGCTGTTCTATTTTCTAGGCATTTTGCTTGTTATAGATATATGTCAGTCTTGTATTTTAGTCCTAATATTGTAATAGTTTTGTATGTACAGCATCTTGTATAGTAAAAGCACATTCACACACTGCAGAAGTCTCAGCTTCCTTGTTATACCACAGAGTAACCTTGCTAGATAAACGCAAAAGCGAAACATTTTGGGGGCTCGGCCGGAATTTGTGCTATAATTCAATTGAAGCAGACTTGTTTTTCTGTAGTGTGTTGTGTAGCTTGTGCTAGGTAAAATGCTGCGTAAGCTGTTTAGGAAAAGCAAGGCTGCAGAGGGTTCTGGTGACCAGAAGAACGTGTGCAGCTTACCTATCTGGGCCAGAAATAATGAGTGGGAGCCTCTTGCTAATGCATTTGTGAAGTATGCTTCTCCCTTGAAGCTGACTTGGGGTGATAAAGTCTCAGATCATTTTGTAGATTTTAGCCTTAAGGGGTTGGATTTAAGTAAGAAAGAGAAGAGGACAGTGTCCACAGTGGGTTGGTACTTCCTCCATGCTCTCTATACTGAATCACATAGAAGGGAGAAGGCAGAGGCAGAAGTTAAGGTATTAAAAGACCAGCTAGCAGTTGCTTCAGAGTGTGTACGTTCAACCGCTAGTCGGGCTGATGATTTGCAAAAGTGGTGTGCAGCCCTCATGACCAAATCAATTAATGCCTTAAGGAAAAGGAAGGGGCGTAAACCTGTTAGTAAAGCCAGGGTACGTGCCATTGTCGCATCCCAAAATTGGGATTGTGAGGATGTGTTCTCCTCAAATGATGGTGAGGATGAGGAGATAGAGTTTGATATTTCAGAGGATGATCTGCTGGTGGGAAAGAAAAAGAATGCCAGACCTCTCATTACTAAGCATAGGAAACGGCAACATGATAGAGAGGATATGGCAGATGGGGAGGTGCATTATCGCAACCCCAGAGATGTTGAATTTGAAGAAGTACGGGAGTTTTCACAAACTGAACTCCATGAGCTGGCAAAACAATACAAACAAAGGTCTGGGGAGCCCCTATTGGGTTGGCTCCTACGCTTATGGGATGAAGGGGCGGACAGTGTTGTTTTGTCAGGTAAGGAAGCAGTGGCTATGGGAGTGTTAACCCATGATCCACAATTGCGTCAGGCAATGCGAAAAGCCAGAGAGTTTAGCGTGAATTTTTCACTGTTAGACCTTGTGAGAGATGGAATAGTCCGAGTATACGCGAGTCCTACTGACCTGGAAAATACCTACTCCTGGAGATCAATAGGAGAGGGTATTTCCAGGTTACGTGAGATGGGCTGTATAACCGGATTAAATACATTTCCAGAATGGATAGGTCCAGATATGGAACCCTTTACGTCTGCTCTGCGCTCTAAGCTGATGAAGTCTGCGCCATTTAATCTCAGGGCTCCATTATTGTCCTTGTTGGGAGGCCTGGGATTAAACAGCAAGATTCATGAAGCCACAACCCTTTTAAGCCAGTTGGGGGAGATAGAGGAGACTAAAACAAAACCTGTCAGGCCAGTAGATAAGGTCAAGGCCGGACAGGAAGAATACAAGCAGAAAATAACAGAGAAGAAACGTAATGGGGTAGAGAAGACAGAAGGTGAAGAGAAAACCAGGCTAGTTGTTTCTAGGAAAGAAATGTGGGTGGACCTATTAAAGGCAGGAGTACCTAGAGATGAGATAGATGGCATTCCTACTGCAGAAATGCTGAAGAGGTGGAAACATTTAGTAGGTAAAACTGTCAGGGTTAGAAACACTACTCCTAGTGAAGATAACATCAGCCTAGACTTAGAGGAAACAGAACAGACCCCTCCTGTTAGCCCCAAACCAATTCCCAAAAGTGAACATGAACCCAAACCCAAATCCCTTTATCCTGGGGAGGAGTTAGAGAGAATCAGAAAAGGGGATTGGGAGGTTCAATATCCTTTATGAAGGGAAGGTGAGTCTCCTGTAATAGCAGCAAGGGCAGTGACAGCAGGAGACCGACGCCCATATGCACCTGTCACTGTATGGTGGGGGAAGTCATCTTCTCCTACACATGTAATGGCTTTAGTTGATAGTGGAGCTGAAGTTACACTTTTGCAAGGAAATCCTTCCCATCACAAAGGAGAATTGATTTATGTAGAAGGTTTGGGAGGGAAAACTACACCAGCAGTTAGGATACGGGTGAAATTGGCTATTGGCAAGGGATCAGGATTTATGACAAATGTTTTGATATCAGAGTTACCCGAAAATATTATTGGGATGGATGTACTTCAAGGTCAGTCAATTCAGACTGAAAGAGGTACATTAACATTCGGGTATCCTGATAAAGCGTATCTGGTAAGGGCGGTGAAGGCTGTGGTCAGAGGTCATGCGAAATGGACCCCTGTCTACATTCCTCCACCAGAGAAGCCAGTCTGTCTCAAGCAGTACAGACTTCCTGGAGGCCACAAAGAAATTGGGGAGACTATTCAAGAACTGTTGAGAGTAGGGATCCTTAGACCTGCTGTAAGTCCTTTCTCCTCTCCGGTGTTCCCAGTAAAGAAACCTGATGGGACATATAGAATGACTGTGGATTACAGAGGTCTAAACAAAGTGGCACCTCCATTGAAGTCAGCTGTACCAGATATGATCTCAATTGTTGAGAAAATTGCTAAAGATGCAGGAGAATATCATGCTGTGATAGACCTGGCTAATGCTTTCTTTTCAATTTTGATAGACCCAGATTGTCAAGACCAGTTTGCTCTGGTGTGGGACGGCCGCCAGTACACTTTCACTGTCCTTCCGCAAGGCTATCTTCATTCTCCAACGATTTGTCATGGACTAATCGCCCGAGATTTAAGTACCCTGAATTTGAAAGTCGCTGTGTTTCACTACATTGATGACATCATGATCTCTGGGACAAAAGAAGATGTAACTGAAGCACTGCACCTGCTGATACAGCACTTGGAGAACAGAGGATGGGCTATCAACAGAGTCAAAGTCCAAGGACCTGCCACAGAGGTGAAATTCCTAGGAATGATGTGGACTGGGCCACAGAGGAAGATTCCAGAGACAGTTGTGCAAACTATCCAGGCGCTGTCGCCCCCTACTACCAAAAAGGAGGCACAGAAGTTCATTGGAGTTGTAGGATTCTGGAGATCGTTCATCCCACATCTTGGACTGATTCTGAGGCCTATATACAATGTTACCAGAAAAAAGACTGAGTTCTCATGGGGTTCAGAGCAGCGGACTGCATTCCTGGCTGCTAAAGAAGCTATTTTGCAGCATCAGGGATTGGGACCTGTGAGACAAGGAGTACCATTTCAGCTGGATGTAGTGGAGCAGAATGGTACCATATCTTGGAGTCTGTGGCAGCCAAATGAAAAGAAAGGACTGAGAGCAATACCTATTGGATTTTGGTCCAAACAACTGACAGGGGCACAGACGAGATACACGCCCCTAGAGAAGTACCTGTTTGGGGCCTACACAGCACTTCAACATGTAGAGACCATTACAGGAAAGGACACAGTCACCATCCATACTGCATTGCCAATAGCAGGATGGGTGAGAGATAATGGACTGACCACTAGGGCAGCTGTAGCCCAGAACCAGACACTGATGAAATGGAAGTGGTACCTTCAAGAAAGAGGGGGTATTGCAGCTGGGGATGTTAGAGACATTTCAAAACAGTTGGCAGGGCTGGTTACTTTTACCAGCACCCGGCCAGAAGAAGAAATTCCTGTGCTGCAGTCATCCCCCATTCAAGAGGCTCCACCCTTTGAGTCTCTGTCAGAAGACATGAAGGAGTCAGCGTGGTTCACTGATGGTTCAGCCATAATCACCTCGTCTGGGCGTAAATGGACAGCAGCAGCCTACAACCCAAGTACAGACACAGTCCTGCAGGAGTCCGGAATCGGAGGGTCCAGTCAGTATGCAGAGTTGAAAGCTGTAGTGATGACTCTTCAGGAGGATCCTTCTTCCCATGTCACTATCTACACTGACAGCTGGGCGGTTTTTAAAGGACTGACAACTTGGATGCCCACGTGGAAGTCCAATGAATGGATGATTCATGGAAAGGTGGTGTGGGGAGGCAAGGAAGTCTGGGACTACATCTGGAAGGAAGCTCACTCCCGCACCATAAAAGTGGGGCATGTTGATGCACATGTGCCCCTAGTACCAGACTTTGAGAACTATAACAGAGTTGCAGATGAAATCGCAAAAGTGAAGGCAGTTGTGCCAATTGATCCTGTTTTGATGAACTTGGCCAACTGGGCCCACAAACAATCTGGACATTTGGGGCAGAAAGCAACATATGAATGGGCACAGCAGAGAGGATTGCCTATATCCATGGACATGATAAAGACTGTAATAGGGAACTGTACAGTGTGTGGAGAAGTGCGACAATGGCCATTGCAAAAGTACTCCACTGGGTCGATTAAGAGGGGTGAGAGGCCTGCAGAGATCTGGCAGATTGACTTCATCGGTCCCCTGCCCCGGGGAAACAATGGACTGAGATATTGTTGCACTGCGGTGGACACCTATTCAGGACTTATGCTTGTTCATCCTTGCAAACGTGCAGATCAAGCCGCAACGCTTCAACTGCTTCAGAAACTTGTCGTTGCTTATGGTTGTCCCAAACAAGTCCAAAGTGATAATGGCTCACACTTCACCGGATTAACAGTACAGCAGTGGGCCAAAGATTCTGGAGTGTACTGGTTGTGCCACATCCCATACCATCCACAGGCAGCTGGTTTGATTGAAAGATACAACGGGCTATTGAAGGACCAGATACGCAAAATTACACCCACACATACACTAAGGGGGTGGGATCGGGTCCTCACACAGGCAGTCATGTTGTTAAATTCTAGGCCAATAGCCAAAAGCACACCATATGAGAGGATGGTAAGGGCTGAGGCACAGATTCCACAGCTGGAGTGCAGAGTTCAGTATTTATGTAAGGTTCCTGAAAGAACAGGGTTTAACAGATACCATGTTACTGCTTCCCATGACATAGAAACCAAGAGTGACGTATCTGAAGCTGAAGCCTATCTAGGAATGAGAGGGAATCTGGCAGGAAAGTTTGAAGTTATATTTGCATTGGCAGATGAGCTTCAAGACAGTGGCTGGGACTCTGACTGGTTAGTCGATACTTCTCAGCAAGAGTGGAAAGTGAGGCTACATAACATCAAACCTTCCAAAATAAACAGCAGTGATTTTCTGGGAAATATCAGTATATTTCCTCTCCTCCCTATTGATGTTCTTTGGGAGGGTCAGAGGTACATACAGGCAGGTGGCAAAGTATTGGTCAGATATCCAGGCAAGAAGCCATTTAGAGGAGAGATTGTAGCTGAAGGGCCAGGATCTACTGTTTATGTATTGTTAGAAGGAACAGATAATCAGCTTTGTTTTCCACTCCACAGGCTGTCTCCGATTTGATCCATAGGAAGACTAGAGAAAAAGTGGTTACATGATGGAAAGAATGACAGAAGATCGCAAGAGCTGTGGAGAACAAGGCCTTTTTGATGTATTCCAAGCCTGGACTTGTTTCTAAAGAACTTTAGAATGGACTTTCTAATGAACTTTTATCCAAAGACTGAAACACCTTCCCAGTGACAGAAATATGGGAGGGGATGCATTTAAGGAAAATTCATGTGTATATTGAGTTTTTAGTAATGAAGAGATCTTCTGTGTGTGGTCTGAGAGAGAAAAAATAAAAATCATAGGGGCGGAATGTATTGCGTTTGTTAAAAATATGATTTTTATTATATTAATCAGACATAGGATACATGGGACAATTTTGTAATAGTGAGTTGGTCAGATTACCTGTCAGCATTTTGTTTGAGTAGATTTCTCAATCAAATGACAATGGGATTAGATACCATTGTTGTATTTAGTACATTACCTGTATTCAGTAAACAAGTAAGGCATTACTTGTTTAGATTTCTTTCAGCTCTCAAACTAAAAGAATTAGTTTAGATTACAGGTTTCGTTTTGAGTAGACAATAGGTAGATAGCATTGTTGTATTCAATGCTATTGTTGAAATACAGCTACAGCTATGTTTTTCTGTTTGGTAACAATGGTAAACAGCACACATAAAAACAGGGCATAAGCTAGGAAGCTAGGGGGGACACACCATGTTGCTGTAAGATCATGAAGAAGAACAGGACCTGATCTCCAAGAAGAATCATTGCCAATGGAGATCATAAACAAAGCGTAATCCAAGTTAAGTAACCTTTAAATGTATTTGTAGTTATAGACCATAGGCTGTTCTATTTTCTAGGCATTTTGCTTGTTATAGATATATGTCAGTCTTGTATTTTAGTCCTAATATTGTAATAGTTTTGTATGTACAGCATCTTGTATAGTAAAAGCACATTTACACACTGCAGAAGTCTCAGCTTCCTTGTTATACCACAGAGTAACCTTGCTAGATAAACGCAAAAGCGAAACAGGTGGCAATCGGCTCTACCTTCATCCAGCAGTGAATGGGAACATGGCATGAACGAGATAATCCTGAAGGAAAAGGTGCTATATGTGAGACAAGGCGGTTTAAAGAGGAAGTAAACCCCCCCCGAAAAAACGGGATAAAAGCAAATCCTGCAAGAGAAAGGCATAATGAGCTAGTATGCATAGCATGTGGCACTTACCTGAAATTAAAGCCCCCGAAGTCCTCCTCGTTCCCCTCCACCGCCGCCGCCATGTCCCCTCAAAGCTTCTTCCTGGTATCGCCGCTTCGGCGCTGTGATTGGCCGGAGCGGCGATGTCGTCACTCCCGCGCATGCGTGCGGGACGGCACGATCCCGCGCATGCGCGCGGGACTGGCATAATCCCACCTTGATCCCATTCATTATGCCGGTACGCTCAGTGCGCCTGCGCCGTTGTCTACGGCGCACATGCGCCATAGACATCGGTGCAGTGTTATTTGCAAATATCTCCTCAACCGTGTAGGTTAAGGAAATATTTCTTGCACCTACAGGTAAGTCTTAATCTAGGCTTACCTGTAGGTGCAAGTTGTCAAAGTGGGTTTACAACCACTTTAAAGAAATACGATAAACTCTGGAAACCTTGGTGGAAGGCAAGAGGTATGAATATATAAAAAAAAAGAGAGGATGAAAAGTGCAGAGAAGAGAGAAGTGACCTAATGAAAACTAAGATAAATATAAGCGTGAATGGAAGGGGTGAATGTGCTGTTGAGAGAGAAGGAAGTGATAGAGAGGGATGGATGGCGGGGTAATAGAATGGGATGTATGCTGGACCATGCCCCCCATTCATATATATACTGCATCAGACTACACGTATGTAAGACCACAACCCTTACTTAGGAATAGGGTTGCCACCTTTTCTTCAAGCCAAACCCGAACAGTTTAGCGGCGCACAGCAATTTTATTTTTAATGGGGAACACTGTGGACTCTGGTGTATAGGGGAACTCTGATGTAAAGGAGTTACTGCTCACCAAACCTCCAACTTACATCAGAGTTCCCAGCATTCCCCCTTAAATAAGGGTCCTTAAAGCCACCTTTACATCAGAGTCCACAGAGCACCCCTTACCTTAGTGTCCTCCCTTTCTTGAAGGCAGGAGAGAGAAGGGAGGGAGGGGGGAGACTACAGTTACAGACATTGGATGGTGAGCTCACTCACCCGAGAATGGAGGCTCAGGCATCGACACCTTCCATCCACCATGTATCTGAGCTGAGTTGCTGAGCTTCAAACTTCCAGCCCACACATCCCTTTCCTGAGGCACAGAACATTGGGGATTGGAGTGTGGGTGGGCAGACAGAGGGGTAGGGGTGGGAAGGGGAGGAGCAGATCAAGCCCTCTCTCCTGTCCCTGTATGGGAGTGTGGCCCCCGTGTGCACACCTGTGCACTTGGCATTTGTGGTGCTTGATTACTTGGTGAGCCACAGTCCATTCTGAATATTGTGTCCGGGTTTTAGATTGTCTGAAACCCGGACAAGTGATTCAAAACCCGAACTGCCCGGGTGAATCCCGGACAGGTGACAACCCTACGTAGGAAACACGTTCTGCACCAGATTTTAAAATCCTGTGTCTTATAGTTTGATAGGTGGGTGGGAGGAAATGGTGGGGGATTTGGTAAGCCGGGTTATGAATGTTAAAGGGGTTGTAAAGGTTTGGTTTTTATTTTCTAAATAGGTTCCTTTAAGCTAGTGCATTGTTGGTTCACTTACCTTTTCCTTCCATTTCCCTTCTAAATGTTTTTTTCTTTGTTTTCTTTGTCTGAATTTCTCACTTCCTGTTCCTCCTCAGTAAGCTGTTCAGTAAGCTGTTCTGGCTGACTCAACACCACTCGGATGATGGTGTGAGGTTTACTGAGGAGAAACAGGAAGTAAGAAATTTAGACAAATTAAAAAAAACATTTAGCAGGGAAATCGAAGGAAAAGGTAAGTGAACCTTTTTCTAAGTTGGAGCAACTTCAGTCGCGCCGCTTAGAACGGTTCCATTGTACAGAATGGGACGCGACTCGTCAGGCGGCTGAGACGCCTGACGAGTCGCCCCTGTGTGAATGGGGTCTAAAGGAACCTATTTAGAAAATAAAAAACAAACCTTTATAACCCCTTTAAATTGTATAATGTATCTAAAAAAAGTTTCAATAAAAAAATCAAGTGAAAAAAAAAACAACAACTTTGCATTTCACCAGTCAGTGTTCTGTGCTCTGATCAGTGAGTCTCTTTTATTCCCACCACCTAATGGGCTAATTTGTAAGATATCCATATTAATTCTACAGTTTACACATCCTGGTCTTGCTAAGCTGCAGTAATATCCATTAGTTTAATTAGACCTGTAAGTAGAGAAATAATTACCTCCTTGATGGTATATATGCGGCGTACTGGCATATGACGCTTTACGGTTCAAATATCACCTCCTTTATTCAGTAATTCCCAAAGAAAAACAGGTTGTGTCATAACGAAGTGTTAATTAAATTGCAGAAGGCGAGAGTGTCTGATCCTGGCATTGTGGGAGAGAGAAAGTAAATGGCAATGAGATTCATTTTACGTGAAAGAATAACAGCTTAGAATTGCCGGATGTTCTAATTACACCTTACTAATTATCTATATTTCTCTGTGTGAAGGCAGTTCAAATATCTGTTGTGGAATAGGACCCCATATATATATATATATATATAACACAAGGACGCGGTAATTAATGTAATTAGATCTAGGGCTTAAAAAAAGTGCAATAATTTGCAAAAGATGTGAGGATTGTAAGAGGTATAGATCAGCAGGTCCCATTTTTAAATATCAAACCTTTGATCTCTCCTCTTTTTGATGTGGTTTCCCACCATTTGTTAAGGGAATAGTGTGGTAGGTGAGGAGCCCACCAGCAGCTGTGTTCATACAGCCGCCGCATCCCCATAAAGTAACAGGCGGCTCCATCCGCATCGACCTATGTGAATGAGCCCTTAGGCTCGATTCACACCTATGCATGTTGCTTTTGGCCCCTTTCACACTGAGGCGTTGAAAAAAACGCCAAAAAATTATGAGTTTTTTTACCGCGATTTTACCACGTTCGCGGTAAAAGTAGCGCTAACGCATATGCGTTTTTACCGCGTTTTTGCGGTAAAAAGGATTATTTGGTATCCCACAATCCTCCACTCTACTGCGGTCATGTGACCTTCCCACAGCTTCTGGGTGTTTTTTTTACCGCGTTTTTACTGCGTTTTTACAGCGGTACTCATTCATTTCAATGGGGATAGGCGTTTTTACAGCGCTATTTTATGTGCCCCAAAGATGCTCCAAAAAAGCTGTTTGCAGGATTTTTTCCAACGCACAGCCAGCACAACGCCTCAGTGTGATAGCACTCAGGGCTTTCACATTGAGAATGATGGGGCAGGATTATTTCAGGCATTTTTACAGCGCTGTTTTTACCGCGAAAACACGATAAAAACGCCTCAGTGTGAAAGGGGCCTTTAAGCGTTTTTGCCTTGCTTTTTGCGGTGCTTGCCGCGTTTTTCAACATGCATTTTTACCGCGTTTTTACCGCGATTTGCGTTTTTTTATTTTTTTATAGATTTTTTTATTATACAGTAATTTTTATTTTTTTACATTTCCTTTAAAAAAAAAAACGCAAATCGTGGCAAAATCGCAGTAAAAACGCGGTACTTGCGTTTTGGATGCAGGTCCATTGACTTCTATTACATGTGTAGCGGGTATGTACTTTCCCGGGTGTAATTTGAACTTGGCAGAGACATTAGTGATGTGTAATTCCCTGCAGCCCAGCAGGTGGCGCTGTTGCTCTGGGCTGGGGTTGAATCATTGCTGTGTGTCGCGCCTCATTTTTGTCCTACCTCGGCAGCGGTATGGTGGGGCGGGGAACCCGCCGTGCTTGCTGGGAGAGGGTATAAAGGGGCCGGCCATCTTTGTCACGAGGTCGAGTCCCAGGCACCTTCAGCCTGTGGGCGGTGGTTCGTGTCGTTCTCTAGGTGGCCTAGGCCTAGAGGACAGCCGGAGGTCGGGTTCCATCCCAGGTACCTTTGGCCTGGGGTGAGGTACTCGAAAGGAGGTCTGGAGCTCAGTGCCCAACACTGAGTTCCGCGAGGGAAGGAGATCCTAGGGAACCCCGGGATTGGGAACCCGAATCCGGAAGGCGTAATGGACCGGGGGGAGCTCCTCATTCGAAGACCTGGTGCAGCATATTGCCAGTGACAGGTGAGCCTCTCGTCGGAGACCGCCTGGAAGGAAATTCCCACCTCGCTCGGAGACCGCAGCCCACTTTCAGGGAGGAAAGTGGAGAACACATTGTGTCCGGGCCTACTCGCATCCACACCTCCTTTTCTGTTCTGTTTCTACCAAGGGAGTCCAACTGATTGTGTTCATTCGAGAAGAATAAAGGAGTGTTGAACTTTAATGGTGTGGGGCTCATTTCCTGACAGACATTGTTCAAGGTAACTCTCGGTGGAGGCTCCAGGTGCACAACACTGACCCGAAGGTAAAAGAACTTTGCTTGTATCACACTGATACCTGTGGTGGAGGCCAGGCGTGGTGTCCCCGCTCCCTTCCCCTCTAAAAGTACCCCTAGACAAGAGACAGACGAGCTGAAGACGAAGAGGGGAGTGAGGAGGGCGCTACACATGCAAAACGCTGCTTTTTGCAGGAAAAAAAGTCCCTGACCGTTTCCAAAAACGCAGAGGCACAAAAATGCATTGATGTGAACATGTTCCATAGGAACCCATGTTAAAAAATTTCCATGCATTTCTGCAAAATGCAAAATGCACCAAAAAAACGCATTAGTGTGAATGGAGCCTTAGGGCTCGTTCACATGTGGGATTGAGGGGCCGTAATACCTCATAGTTGAGCTGCTCACTCAACCGCAACCCTCTTTAGCTGCAGAGACACTGGCTGGGGGTTTACACATGCTGAGGCTACAGCAGGAATTATACCCGCTGTCAAACATGGCTCCTTCAAGTGAATGCTATGCAAGTGCCCCGCAGCTGCTTTAGAGAGCAAAACTCATATAAACGAGTCCTTAAAGCAGTTGCAAAGGCAATTTTTTTAAAATTGGAATAATACACATTATACATACCTGCTCTGTGCAATAGTATTGAACAGAAAGGTTTTTAACCTCCTCTTCTGGGGTCCACCACTGGCACTGTTCACTCCTTCTCTTCTCTGAGTGCCCCCATAGCAAGCTGCTTACTATTGGGGCACTCATGCGGCTCACTTTTGAGCTGGGCTGTGTGCGTCTATAGACACAGGCAACTTGGCTTGGCCCTGCCCAATGGCCCCTGCTGCCTCAGCAAACTCTGTGAGGGATAGAGAAGACACCAGATGCAGCCAGGCACAGCACTGGATCGATACAGGACTCAGGTGTTTTGGGGGGGGGGGGGGGTTCAGCAAGTGCTAAAACATTTTTTACCTTAATGCAGGGAGTTCATTTAGGTACAAAAAAAAGGTTTTAACTTAAATTTAAATTTGTTTTTATCGTTTTTTCCCCACATTTTTAACAGCCTCACTGGGTAGTTTTGGTGACTTATCAGGGGGCTAAAGAAGACCCCTAAAATCTCACTTTTAAGACACACAAAGGAATTGAAGACACAGATTCCACAATCCCTTTCTCCGCAGCCTCAACTTTGCTGCACATGAATGAACAGGAAGCTCTCTGTACAGAAGCTCACTACTTATTCACAAACTGAAACTTAGTAAATACAGTTTACTAGGCTTTGGTTATAATTTAACACAGTGAGTGATTGGTACCGAAGGAATTGAAGGGGCCAGTAAATATTAGGTAACATGGCCTAGCACTACCAGGGTAGCAACATGGCCTAGAGCAACCAGGGTGGCAACATGGCCTAGAATCGCAAGGATGGCAACATGACCTAAAGATGAAAGGATGACAACATGGCCTACAGATACCAGAGTGGCAACATGACCTACGGCCGCAAGAGTGGCAACTTGGCTAAAAGCTACAAGGGTGGCAGCACGGCCTTGAGCCACAAGGGTAGCAATTTGGCCTCGGCTTCAAGGGTGGAAACATGGCCTAAAACTACTGGGGGGCAACATGGTCTACAGCCACAAGGGTGGCAAAATGACCTAGAGCTACCAGGGTGGCAAGAATGGCAACACGGCCTAGAGCTGAAAGAGTGGCAACCTGGCTTAGTGCTGCAATGGTGGCTGCATGGCCTTGAGCTGCAAGGGTGGAAACATGGCCTAAAGCTACCAGGGGGCAGTAGTGTATTTAGGCTTTGTGCTGCCCTAGGCCTGACTAAACTCGTGCACCCCCTAATTTAAATATGATACACCCCTTTTTGTCAAGGCCACACCCCTTGCTGTTTAAATTGTTGAGTGGGGACACTAGTTCTGAGGGCCTGGGGGGGGGGGGAATGGAGTCCCTTAATTTGCATAGATTTCCTCTCACTTCCTGTTTGGCTATGGGGCAGGAAGTGAAGGGAAATCTCTGCGATGGGACAGGGATGGTAAAAAATAAACTGGCAGGGGCTATAGCACTCCTTTACTCTATCCAAAATGAAAAAAAAAAAGTGTTGCCTATAGTTCTACTTTAAGCACAAATTTCTGATAATTTTATGGAGAGGACAAAGAAGATATAACCATGCCAATGGTGCAGCAGAAAACATATAGCACAGTGAGGACGGTTTGTGGTCCAGGATGATAGGACAGTCAAAATTAGAAGCAGCGCCCCCCCCTCCCCCACAGTTGTGGAATGCCGACCACCCGCATACTGGAAGCAGTGCGGCCGCTTTATGGGGGCGCTAGACTAATTTGCCTCTCAGCCCAGTCCACCCCATAAGACTGGCGCTACACTAACAGTGTAGTGCAAGTCGGCGGGGACTCTTTCCGTGCTGCCCCCCTGCAAAGTGCTGCCCTAGGCCTGGGCCTTGTTGGCCTAGGCCAGGATACAGCATTGCCAGGGGGGCAACATGGCCTACAGCAATAAGAGTGGCAACATGGCCTAGAACCACCGGGGTGGCATAATGACCTAGAGCTACCAAGGTGGTAACATGACCTTGAGCTGCCATGGTGGCGACATGGCCCAGAACCGCAAGAGTGGCAAAATTACTTAGAGCCGAAAGGGTGGCAATATGGCCAGCAGTTTAGTTCAATATCAACGCCATTGATACACTAAATGACCAGTATGTGAAAACCCCTGAAAATTATTGAGGTAAGGTGTACAAAACCAGGTCTATAATTGATGGATGTAATAAGTTTGATGTGGAAGAATTTGAACGGCCTACACAGTGCCATGACCTCAACCCTGCTGGACATCTTTGGGATGAATTGGAAATTCATTTGTGATCTTTTTTATCCAACATCAGTACCTGACCTCAAAAGCATTCTTTTAAATGAATGGGTACAAATTTCCACAGACACTTGTCGAAAAACCTTTCCAGCAGAGTTGAGGCTGTTAGAATGGGTGGGGCATCTCTATTTTACCACCTATGGTTTTGGAAATAGCTGTCCACCAAACTTATATAGGTGTGATGGATCCAAAAGTTTTTGACCACAGAATGTAGATGACTAGCCAATCTGGAGACCAGCTACACATCTTATCTCACGGAAAGTGAATTTCCAGGCACTGTAGCAGCCAACATACCTCCTCACTGGCTGACCTGTCAGGATTTTACATTTGTGAGCCAAAGTAATCTTTCCCTAGGCTCCTCCTCAGCTCTGAAGTGTCACATGACACAACATGAGGGGGAGCCTGGAAGGAGAAACATCTCTCATGCCACTCTGTATGTGAGGCCTGTAAGTTCAAGCAGGGAGGAACTGAAGTAGGGGCACAAAACGACTTGGGCAAGGGGGGTACACAGATTTGTACTGGGAGTAGGGATGGGGCAGGGGGAGGATTTGTGCTGGGGGGGATTGGGTAGAGGAGATTTTAGAAGTGAGATTGTTTGTTCTGAGAAAGGGGGTTTGGGGGAGAGGATTTGTGCTTGAAGGGGGAATTCGGATAGGGGGTTTGTGCTGGAAGGAGGGTGATCATTTATACTGGAGAAGGTATTTTCAAGCGAGTAGGAAATTTGTATTGAGAGGGATTTTTTTGGGGGGTGGGAGAGGATTTGTGCTGGGGGGGGTTTATTTGTGTTGGGAGGGGGGATGGAGGGGAGAAGACTCGTGCTGAGGGGAGGGATTTTTGGGGGGGTGCCCCACCAACAGTTAGCACAACTTGGCCTTACTCACTAAAGCACTGCATTATTACTCTCATTGGGTGCCAAAGGTTGCCCTGGGTCTTTGAAAATTCTACCAACACCCCTGAAGATGTCCCTACCCTACACATTGCCTCTGCTAAACAGATGAGTCATGAGTGAAGTAGACAGACATCAGAATCCTTCAAATTTAGAGTAAAATAACTATGAGCAGTGATGATGAAATGTAGTAATTACAATAATAATTTTTTTTCTCTTATTTTTATTATGAATAATCCTCCAAAAATGTAATTAAAACTTATACAAACTACAACATTTTTCCATATCATTTCTCTCCAGTGTTTTACAATTGCTTGTTTGAATAGTTTGACATACAGTATTTACAGTACATATAGGCTATATCTGTTGGGGTATTTGTTATTCATGTTGCATGGAACACAGAATCTGTTTATTTACTGTAACTAAGGGAGAGAATACAGCGAATAATCAAATAGTTATAAAATTTGTGATGGAGAGGGCAGGTTGTGACTTGGTGTATATGTTTTACCATTTTTCCCACAGTACCTCAGTCTTTTTTTATTTTTTATTTAGTTGACATTTCTGTCTGAATACTCCATTATGTCCAAAAAATGCTGCGCTGGTTGAAAATGTGATATAAACAATTCAATAACCATTAATCCAACGGTGAAGTAATTATCATGATAAAAATATTAAAGTGTAGAAAGTCCACATAAAGAAAAATTGTGAAAAAGATCCTCATCAGCAAAAATGATCTTAAAAGTTCCAACATCAAGATAAATTAACAGAAAAGCAAAAAATGCATGTCGCCCTGGGACTTTGAGTGAGGTGAGAGAGTTAGGCACATGCTCACACAGATGCGTAATAAAAACAATTTATTAATAACAGATGCTGTAGAAACAAAATGGAGACAACAATGATTGTGCGTCACCCGGCATGGTAGCCAATGTAAAACATCATAAGTACAGATAATTGTGAATACATAGCAAATATAATACATCCTTGAACAATATGATGACGAATGATAGCTGAGCCAGTGGATACATGCACATAGACAAGGTTACTGAACAAATATTGTTGTATAAAAATCATTATAAGAGCTTGTTGGGGAGAGTAAGGTCCTCAACGCATGCGGATATACAAAAACGCATCATTATGCCCTACGCGTTTCGCAAGATTCCACTCGCTTCCTCAGGGGCTGATGCATGGTAGTTGCATCAATGCCTTGGGTTGACTTGCCGATCACTGGCTGCCGAGATGGAGGCATATTATATATCCAGCTCGGGAGCTGAGGGGACCAAACAATGGGGTACCATCCACGGGGAGGATTCGGATGAATAGCATAGTCTATGCGGAGGTGTCTGACCAGTGGTCACAGAAAGTGGTCAACATCAAGATAAATGGGAGCTCCTTAAGTGACACCCACCACCTCAGTTAACATTGGCGCTTACCGGATCATATGGACCTTCTATTGCTAGAAAGGTCAACCAAGCTTTGGTAGAAACCCTCAATGGGAAGCTGTAAACAGGTATGCCCTCCTATGGTCTCAGACACCCGTCACTTACACCCTGTTCCAAATTATTATGCGAATTCTATTTCAGTGTCACAAAGATTAAATATTTTGTTTTTCAGTTTAGCTCATGGATGGCATTGTGTCTCAGGGCTCTTTTGATCACTGGAAACTATTTTGGACACCTGTGATAATTAGATTGCCAGGTGAGCCCAATTAAAGGAAAAACGACTAAAGGAGGGTGTTCCACATTATTAAGCAGAGCACCATTTTCAAGCAATATGGGGAAGAAAAAGGATCTCTCTGCTGCCAAAAAGAGTGAAATAGTTCAATGCCTTGGGCGAGGTATAAAAACATTAGATATTTCACGAAAACTATTAAGAGATTTGTGGCTGATTCAGAGCACAGACGGGTTTCGTGCAGATAAAGGCACATTGAGGAAGATTTCTGCCAGATCCATGCATCGGATCAAGAGAGCAGCTGCTAAAACACCATTACATAGCAGCAAACAGATATTTGAAGCTGCTGGTGCCTCTGGAGTCCCACGGACATCAAGGTGTAGAGTCCTCTAGAGTCTTGCAACTGTGTATAAACCTTCCATTCGGCCACCACTAACCAATGCTCACAAGCAGAAACGGCTGCATTAGGCAGAAAAATACATGAAGACTAATTTTCAAACAGTCCTGTTCACTGATGAGTGCCGTGCAACTCTGGATGGTCCAGATGAATGGAGTAGTGGATGGTTGGTGGACGGCTACCCTGTTCCAACAAGGCTGCGACATCAGCAAGGTGATAGTGGAGTTATGTTTTGGCCCGGAATCACGGGAAGAGAGCTGGTCGGCCCCTTTAGGGTACCTGAAGGTGTAAAGATGACCTCTGCAAAGTATGTGGAGTTCCTGACTGACCACTTCCTTCCCTGGTACAGAAGGAAGAACTATGCTTTCCGTAATAAAATCATCTTCATGCATGACAATGCACCATCTCATGCTGCAAGGAATACCTCTGCATCAATGGCTGCTATGGGGATAAAAGGAGAGAAATTCATGGTGTGGCCTCCATCCTCCCCTGACCTCAATCCTATTGAGAGCCTTTGGAGCATCCTCAAGTAAAAGATATTTGAGGGTGGGAGGCAGTTTACATCCAAACCGCAGCTCTGGGAGGCTATTCTGATATCTTGCAAACAAATTCAAGCATAAACTGTCCAAAAACTCACAAGTTCAATGGATGCAAGACTTGTGAAGCTGCTATCAAATAAGGGGTCCTATGTTAAAATGTAACGTGACCTGTTAAAATGTTTTAAAAGTTAAAATGTTGTTCAAAGTTTGATTGAAATTGAATGAAGCTTTTGATTTCAGTAAATATGCTCCAAACACAACAAATGACAATTTTCAGTTCTTTACAACCTATAAAGTGTTTTGAAACTTACTGTGCGTAATAATTTGGAACAGTGTATTGTAAGTTTGTTATTTAAAAAAAAAAAACACTGTTATGATTAGGAGGTTTGTGCAATACAATTTGAATTGTACTCTTAATAGTTGATAACATGAGAATTATGCTGACTGTTGTTTACATCAATCATTTAGGTAAATGAGAAAAATATCATTGGCATAATAATTTGGAACAGGGTGTATTTCCAGGCCAGCCCTATCATGTACCACGGATCAGGATATATAAGGAGAGAACGCATCAATAGTGTAAAACAAAATAAAGTGACAAAAAAGTATTTGATCCCCTGCTGATTTTGTACGTTTGCCCACTGACAAAGAAATGATCAGTCTATAATTTTAATGGTCGGTTTATTTAACAGTGAGAGACAGAATAACAACAAAAATATCCAGAAAAACGTTATAAATTGATTTGCATTTTAATGAGTGAAATAAGTATTTGACCCCTTCTTAAAACATGACTTAGTACTTGGTGGCAAAACCCTTGTTGGCAATGACAGAGGTCAGACGTTTCTTGTAGTTGGCCACCAGGTTTGCACACATCTCAGGAAGGAATTTTCTCCCACTCTTCTGTGCAGATCTTCTCCAAGTCATTAAGGTTTTGAGGCTGATGTTTGGTAACTCAAACCTTCAGCTCCCTCTACATATTTTCTATGGGATCAAGGTGTGGAGACTGGATAGGCCAATCCTGGACCTTAATGTGCTTCTTCTTCAGTCACTCCATTGTGCCTTGGCTGTGTGTTTTGGGTCATTGTCATGCTGGAATACCCATCCACGACCCATTTTCAATGCTATGGCTGAGGGAAGGAGTTTCTCACCCAATATTTGACCATACATGGCCCCGTCCATCATCCCTTTGATGCGGTGAAGTTGTCCTGTCCCATTAGCAAAAAAACACCCCCAAAGCAAAATGTTTCCACCTCCATGTTTGACAGTGGGGATGGTGTTCTTGGGGTCATAGGCAGCACTCCTCCTCCTCCAAACACGGCGAGTTGAGTTGATGCCAAAGATCTCAATTTTGGTTTTATCTGTGTCATCATTTCACCCAGTTCTCTTCTGAATCATTCAGATGTTCATTAGCAAACTTCAGATGGGCTGTACATGTGCTTTCTTGAGCAGGGAGACATTGCGGGTGCTGCAGGATTTCAGTCCTTCATGGTGTAGTGTGTTACCAATTGTTTTCTTGGAGACTATGGTCCGACCTAGCTGCCTTGTGACCATTGAGAAGATTCTCATTTTTGAGATCTTTTTCACTATTTTTCTTCACGTGGACTTTCTGCACTTTCATATTTTTATCACAAGAATTACTTCACTATTGGATTAATGGTTATTGAATTGTCTGTATCACATTTTCAACTAGCGTGGCTTTTTTGGACATAATGGAGTTTGAACTGTGGATATATCATATGGTTTAGCTGCGGCTGTCATCCCCACAGACATTGGCGTGGTTTTAAAAACAAATTTTACTGTCTGAATACTCAACAGGTCTTGCACCATATTGGTTATCCATCACACCAGACCTGGTAAGATGCAGTTATTCATTGAGGTAGGTGGTGGCAGCCATTTTTAGCTCAGTTCTGCTATGGTTTCTGGGTGTCTTTGAAACCTAAATTACATTTAACCCCCTTGGCGGTAATCCCTAGTCAGGCTCGGGGTGAGTTTTTCATGTGTAGCGGGTGGTTACATTTAGGGGGAAGCATCTGAGTGGTAACTAGGCTCAGATGCACTAATTGTTAGGTTTCATGGACCATTTCTATCCCTGGGAGACGGTACTGGTGTGTAGTTCCCTGGGGCCTATAGGTGGCGCTGTTGCCATAGGCCCGGGTTGAACCGCAGTACAGTGTTGTGCCTTTTTTTGTCCCCTCTTGGCAGCAGTACGGCGGGGCGGGGAACCTGCTGTGTCTGTCGGGAGAGGATATAAAAAGGGGGCGGCCATCTTCCAGAGGGGTCAGTTCTGCGCTCAGGCACCTTAGGCCTGGTCTGGTTGTCTCCGGGTGCCCTAGGCCCGGAGACGGAGCTGCTGTTCCATCCCAGACACCTTCATTCTGGGGTGAGGTACTTTGGAGAAAGGCCTGGAGCCCAGCGGCCTTCGGCTGGGATCCACCAGGGACCGAGGCTCCCAGGGATCTGCCTTGCGAGGGGACCTGTATCCAGGACGAGGAGGCCAGGGAGGTGACCCTTTCTGAAGACCCAGCGCAGAGTCGTGGTGACAGATGGGGCCTCTGGTAACTCTCCGGAGGGATGTTCTTGTCCTATAAAGGGCCAGTTTACTAACGGAAGGAAGTGCGTGTTCTTTAAGTCACAGTGGCAGTGACACTACTCACACAAGGTCAGTGGCAGTGGCTTTCATCTTTTCCACCCGGTCAGTGGCAGTGACCAACCTCATGGTCTGTGGCAGAGACCGTGCGCCCAGCCTATTCGTGCTGATCAGAACAGGAGAAAACCCAATTCAAGTTTGTGCCTGGACCTCCTCCCACCTTCTCTGACCTGTGTCTTGTCCCAACCTGTCTGCTCTCAAAGAGACTGTTTATTGTGCTGAGAAAAATAAATAAGAGTTGGACCTTTCAGTTGGTGTGGACAGTTGCTTACTGGGGAGAACTAAAGGCTTGTTTCTGACTACCACAGAAACGAGGTCAGCACTGGAGGTTTTTAAACACTGGCTGCAGGCAGGCCTGAGAAACTAACACCGCTCAACCTCCCCATTCAGGAGGGTACGGGCTTGTGGTGCAGTGTGCCTCATTCTTTCCTGCGGAGCAGCCAAGCAGAAGAAAAGCAGGTAGAGTCTGGGGTTGGTGCGCTACACATGCTAAGAGCGGTAACCCCAAGCCAGACTCGGGATTGCATTATAGGATACAGGGAAGTTACTTACCTTGTTCCCTGGATCCTGCGATGTCTCCCCGCAGTGTGCGCGGGCTGTCTCCTCGCTCGATTCACACTGCCGAGGGCCGAGCTCCGTTCCCTGCCACATCGCGACGCACAGGGACGGAGCATGGCGCCAAATTCAAAAAGTGAAACACACAATACAAACAGTATACTGTAATCTTACTGATTACAGTACTGTATCAAATAATTACACACCCCCTTTGTCCCTAGTGGTCTGTCCAGTGTCCTGCATGCACTTTTATATTATAAAAACTGTTCTTTCTGCCTGGAATTTGGAAATTGTCCATAGCAACCAAAAAGTGTCCCTTTATGTCAAAAGTGGTTTTAGACCAGCTAGAAAACAGCGATAATAAATTAGAATCACTTGCAGAATTGAGCGATAGTGATTTGTGGGGAAATTCATCATCAAACACTGAATCTAATGACAGCGACAATTCTGCAACTGAGCAAATTTCAGTGTTTTTGATTTGATTACATTATTGAATGATTTTTATTATAATTACATTATTATTTGTTAGAATTATTTAAGGTTATTTATTATATTATAATTTATGATTTTGTGTTTCAAACTTTATCATAATACCCGGGATGTCTACTAGACTCTGGTTTAAGTAAGTGTAGCGGCCTCACCCCTCTCTCTAGTTTTATCGGTTATACGGCTGTTGTCTAGGGGTACCTGGGAGAGAGAGATGAGATACACCATGGCCCATGTCCTCCATAGCTGATAGGTGAAGGCCAGAAGATTGGGTTTTGTGTAGGTGTCCTAGAGTCAAGTCCAGTACTTCGTCCCTGACTCCTTTGCTCCTAGTAACCAGAGTTCCACACAGTGAATAGGTCCAACTCAGTTTTATTCTTCAAACAACAAACAATTTCTTCTACTGAGTAATAATTGGGGATAGATCGAGGCACAATCCTTTCCCTTCTGTAGCCAACCACTGTGGTATCACCAGTGGCGGGTAGTCACTGCCACTGACTATATTGAGTAGAATGTGAATTACCTTCGCTAGCACTGCCCCTGTCAGGGGAAGGAAAT
This sequence comes from Rana muscosa, assembly GCA_029206835.1. NCBI lineage: Eukaryota > Metazoa > Chordata > Amphibia > Anura > Ranidae > Rana > Rana muscosa. The sequence goes on along the minus strand of CM055116.1, from coordinate 56,453,687 downwards.
CCGTCCAAGGGAGATACTGGAGGCCTCTCTGTCACTAGTGATGCTGCGCCGGACTCTCCAGAGAAGTTCCGCACACCAGTCCTCACGAACTCAGACACGGGCACCCAAGGAGTTAGGGCCCCCTCGGGTTCCTCCACCCTCGCGGAACTCAGTCGAAGGTACTGAGCCCCAGGCGTCCACCATAGTACCTCACCCCAGGCTAAAGGTGCCTGAGATGGACTCCATCTCTCACTCCGGCTAGGTCAAGGGCACCTAGACCTGGAACACTGGAACGCCAGCACCCAAGCTGAAGGTGCCTGGGTGCGGCCGAGTCCTCCCACTCCCACTCCGGACTCTGAACTCTCCACCCTGAGGTAAGGGCGTCCGCCCCTTTTATCCCCTCTCCCTTCGCGCCACAGCGGGTTCCCTGCCCTGCTGTACCAGCTCCAGGGGAGGAATAAAAAGGTACAGTCTTGCGGTGTGAGCTTAGCTCCGGCCCAGGCAACAGTGCCACCTGTGGACCACAAGGAACCTCACACCACCAGAGTCCTCCAAGAACCAGAAAAAGGTCCCGGATTCCCTAGCAATTAGTGCATCTGGGCTACACTACCACCCAGATGCTTCCCCTAAATTCAAATACCCGCTACATAAGTAATTACTAAGAAATGCAGGCCTACAATATAAAACGCCAAATTTCCATGTAAAATAATTGTACCGCTTTTGGTACATAATTCCAGACAGAATCATACCGCCAGGGTGGTTAAAGTAAATATAAGCAGCACTCCAAAACTTATCTCTTCTTTCTATATTTAATTTGTCAAAAGATAAAAACTGCATATATTATTATCTCCACCCCAAACCACCTTTCTTGATGTGTTTCGCCACTGCTGGCTGGTTCACTTCTCCTATCGTTGTGAATAAGCCAGCTGTGGTGAAGCGTGTGGAGACATTATTGTATGCAGTTTTTATTTTTTGAAGAATGAAATATAAAAAGATGAGATACGTTTTGGATTGTGGGAGGAGGCGAGCTTCAGTGGCCAGCCCCTGGGTCATCCGTGTTGATTGAAAAGAGCAAGTCTGGAGTGGAGCCATGGGTTTGGATATGTATCTGCTAAAGTACATTTAACTGCAAGCAGTGTAACAAACAGAATTTTACTTGTATCAGCCTCTTGTAATCCCCTGTACAGCATAGCTCAGACTTGGAGAAAGGGCCACAACTAAGCCAATTAGCTGTCCTTCCATGTTTCTTCCTGCCTGCCTGACAGAAGGAGAATGTAGAGTGGCTGCTGCTGTTTCTTTATTACCCAAATGCAGTTTGGGGCAGGGAGGTGACCAGGCTGCATTGCTTATGTAGCACACTCTGGAGTGCAACTAGTGTAGTTGTTTGAGTTTTTAATTAGGTCGGGTTGCTGCAGGTCAGGCTGGATGGCTCTACAGGGTGGGTCTCTGGTACTTCCCCTTGGATCTAGAAACGTGGAGGAGCTTCTGGAAGTTAGTGGGCGGAGGCCAGGAGGTCTTGATCTGCATACTTAACCACTTAAGCCCCGGACCATTTGGTAGCTAAAGGACCAGAGGTGATTTCAGAATTTTGCACTGCGCTGCTTTAACTGTAAATTGTGCGGACGTGCAATGTTGTACTCAAACGAAATTTGCGTCCTTTTCTTCCCACAAATAGAGCTTTCTTTTAATGGTATTTGATTGCCTCTGCGATTTTCATTTTTTGCGATATAAACGGAAAAAGACCGAAAATTTTGAAAAAAAATGATATTTTCTACTTTTTGTTATAAGAAAAATCGAATAAACTCAATTTTAGTCATACATTTAGGCCAAAATGTATTCAGCCACATGTCTTTAGTAAAAAAAATGTCAATAAGGGTATATTTATTGGTTTGCGCAAAAGTTATAGCGTTTACAAACTAGGGTACATTTTCTGGAATTTACACAGCTTTAAATTTATGACTGCCTATCTCATTTCTTGAGGTGCTAAAATGGCAGGGCAGTACAAACCCCCCCAAATGACCCCATTTTGGAAAGTAGACACCCCAAGGAAATTGCTGAGAGGCATGTTGAGCCCATTGAATATTGAATATTTTTTTTTTGTCCCAAGTGATTGAATAATGACAAAAAAAAAAAAATTACAAAAAGTTGTCACTAAATAATATATTTCTCACACATGCCATGGTTATATGTGGAATTGCACCCCAAAATACATTTTGCTGCTTCTCCTGAGTACGGGGATACCACATGTGTAGGACTTTTTAGGAGCCTAGCCACGTACGGGACCCCGGAAACCAAGCACCGCCTTCAGGATTTCTAAGGGCATAAATTTTTGATTTCACTCCTCACTACCTATCACAGTTTTGAAGGCCATAAAATGCCAAAATAGCACAAAACCCCCCCAAATGACCCCATTTTGGAAAGTAGACACCCCAAGCTATTTGCTGGCGAGTATTTTACAGCTCTCATTTGTTTTTGAAAATGAAGAAAGACATATTTTTTTTTTCTTTTTTCAATTTTCAAAACTTCGTGACAAAAAGCGAGATCTGCAAAATACTCAACGTACCTCTCAACAAATAGCTTGGGGTGTCTACTTTCCAAAATGGGGTCATTTGGGGGGGTTTTGTGCCATCTGGGCATTCCATGGCCTCCGAAACTGTGATAGGCAGTGAGGAGTGAAATCAAAAATTTACACCCATAGAAATCCTGAAGGCGGTGCTTGGTTTCCGGGGTCCCGTACGTGGCTAGGCTCCCAAAATGTCTCACACATGTGGTATCCCCCTACTCAGGAGAAGCAACAGAATGTATTTTGGGGTGCAATTCCACATATAACTATGGCATGTTTGAGCAATAAATAATTTAGTGACAACTTTTTGTAATTTTTTTTTTCTTTTTGTCATTATTCAATCACTTGGGACAAAAAAAAAATATTCAATGGGCTCAACATGCCTCTCACCAAATAGCTTGAGGTGTCTACTTTCCAAAATGGGGTCATTTGGGGGGGAGTTTGAACTGTCCTGGTATTTTATGCACAACATTAGGAAGCTTATGTCACACATCATCCACTCTTCTAACCACTTGAAGACAAAGCCCTTTCTGACACTTTTTGTTTACATGAAAAAGTTTTGTTTTTTGCAAGAAAATTATGTTGAACCCCCAAACATTATATATTTTTTTAAAGCAAAGGCCCTACAGATTAAAATAGTGGGTGTTGCATTTTTTTTTTCCTCACAGTATTTGCGCAGCGATTTTTCAAACGCATTTTTTGGGGGAAAAACACACTTTTTTTATTTTTAATGCACTAAAAAACACTATATTGCCCAAATGTTTGATGAAATAAAAAAGATGATCTTAGGCCGAGTACATGGATACCAAACACGACATGCTTTAAAATTGCGCACAAACGCACAGCGGCGACAAACTACATTCATCTTTAAAAGCATTTAAAAGCCTTTACAGGTTACCACGTTAGATTTACAGAGGAGGTTTACTGCTAAAATTACTGCCCTCGATCTGATCTTCGCGGTGATACCTCACATGCATGATGCAATTGCTGTTTACATATGACGCTAGACCGACGCTTGCGTTCGCCTTTGCGCAAGAGCAGGGGGGGACAGCGGTGCTTTTTTTATTTTTATTATTTATTTTGCTTTTTTATTTTATTTTTAAACTGTTCCTTCCATATTTTTTTTTTTTACCATTTTTATTGTTATCTCAGGGAATGTAAATATCCCCTATGATAGCAATAAGTAGTGACAGGTACTCTTTTTTTGAAAAAAATTGGGGGGTTAGACCCTAGATCTTTCCTCTGCCCTCAAAGCATCTGACCACACCAAGATCGGTGTGATAAAATGCTTTCCCAATTTCCCAATGGCGCTGTTTATATCCGGGGGGGGCATTCCCTCCCACTGCTTGTAAAAGCAGTCTAGAGGCTAATTATCTGCTAGAATTGCTTTTACATGAAAGCCGGCCACTGGCTGAAAAGAATGATACCAAGATGATACCTAAACCTGCAGGCATCATTCTGGTATAAACATTCAAAGTCCAGCAACATACCAGTATGTTGCTGGTCCTTGTTGGACATGTATTGTAATCTTTTTTTTTATGCAGCCTGTTGGCTGAATGAAAAAAAGAGATTGATCGGTGGGTATGCCCACCATTAGAATACCTCCCTTCATCCACCCACTTCTAATGATGGGCATATATGCCGAAGCATGGGGGCATCCTCCCGCAAAAAAGTTATGCCACGTACACACGGTCGGACTTTTCCACGAGCAAGCCTTCGTCGGAATTTCGACCGTATGTACGCAGCATAAAAGGTTATGCCGCGTACACACGGTCGGACTTTTCCACGGGCAAGCCTCCATCGGAATTTCGACCGTATATACGCGGCATTAGGAGCAAAATCGCTCCTCCGCCCCTGCTGCCCCCATACTTCGGCATATATGCTCTTTTTTTTAACTGTGGTGGTGAAATCACCTCCTACAGCGTTGGAGTCACGGCTTTATGTATTGTGGAAGCAAACGCTGTTGCTGTCAAGATAAATAGATCCGCTCTCCAACTGAATGGTGTACCTGCTAAGCAAATGATGGTTAACATTAAAACAAAGCAACATTACAGTACAACAGTAAGACCTTACCATACCATACCTGCAAAGCAAATACCAAAACAAAACCTAGTAAAAAATAAAACATTTTTTTAACGCAACCTGTGCCTAAAATATATATATATGCCGAAGCATGGGGGCATCCTCCCGCAAAAAAGTTATGCCGCGTACACACGGTCGGACTTTTCAACGGGCAAGCCTTCGTCGGAATTTCGACCATATGTACGCAGCATAAAAGGTTATGCCGCGTACACACGGTCGGACTTTTCCACGGGCAAGCCTCCTTCGGATTTTCGGCTGTATATACGCGGCATTAGGAGCAAAATCGCTCCTCCGCCCCTGCTGCCCCCATGCTTCGGCATATATGCTCTTTTTTTTTAACTGTGGTGGTGAAATCACCTCCTACAGCACTGGAGTCACGGCTTTATGTATCGTGGGAGCAAACGCTGTTGCTGTCAAGATAAATAATTCCGCGCTGCAGTTGAATGGCGCACCTGAAAACAAAAAATTACATACCTGAAAAGCAAGCATGATAAAACATTGCAGAATGGAATACAGTAAAAAAGAGCAGAACAATAGAGAGAAAATAGAGAGAGAGAGAGAGAGAGAGAGAACAATAAAACGACAACTATTTTTGGTTTTTTTATTTTAGATTTTTTTTGTGTTTTGTTTTTTACGTTTTTTTTTTTTCTTTTTTACACTTTTTTTTTGTAACTTTAACAACTGTAATGGTTCGGGTCTCTCAAAATGTAATGGCATCTTGGGAGACCCTGTGTAAGTGTGTTCTAGTCTGTGAAATGCTGTACCCTACGCTAAAACTTCACTTTTGAGTGGTAGCGTTCAAAACATTCACCAAGGCAAAGACCAGGTTTGTCAGGACAGAGTGGACAATAATGACGGGTGTCACGCCTAAATCCGCGCTTGCTACAGACACGACATCTTTTTTGGGGGGCTCGTTGGGTAGGGGTACTCGGGAGGACATACGTATAATGCCTCTCATGCAGCCGGCTTACTGCATTTGGTTGGGGATGGTGAGGTGCAGAACCGCCTGGATACAGGAGTTCTGTGACAATCTCATTCTGGAATTTTAGAAGAGATAAAGTCCCGCCTGAAGCTCTGTATAGCACATGAGCGTTCAGCAAAGCCAATTGAAATAAGGATAGAGACACTTTTTTGTACCAGCGTCTCGCCTTACGGTCAATTAGATACGGCGCCAACAACCGGTCGTTGAGGTCCACCCCTCCCATATTTTGGTTATATTCGTGGACACAGAGGGGTTTCTCCACAACACCAGTCGCCGTAGGAATTTGGACTGTCGTGTCTGCATGAAGGGAGGTAAGAAGGAAAACATTCTTATTGTCCCTCCACTTCATAGCGAGCAAATTATTACACTTTATGCAGGCTCTCTCCCCCAGCCTAAGACGGGCATCTACAAGCCACTGGGGAAAGCCCCGGCGATTAGGTCGCACGGTGCCACATCTCCAATCTGATGATCAAACAAGTGGCTAAACAGTGGCACGCTCGTGTAATAATTGTCCACATACAAGTGGTACCCCTTTCCGAATAAGGGTGACACCAAGTTCCACACTATCTTGCCAGCGCTCCCTATGTAATCCGGGCAGTTGACCGGCTCAACCTGACTACCTTTTCCCTCATAAACCGTAAAGCTCCATACATAGCCTGTTGCCCTGTCACAGAACTTATAGAGCTTGACCCCGTATCTGGCACGCTTGCTGGGAAGGTACTGCTTGAAAGACAAGCGGCCAGAAAATTTAATCAGGGACTCATCAACGCAGACAACTTGATCGGGAATAAACAAGGCTGCAAAACGTTCGTTGAAGTGGTTTATGAGGGGCCGAATTTTATAGAGCCGGTCGTATTCAGGGTCCCCACGTGGACGACAAAGTTCATTGTCGTTGAAGTGCATGAACCGCAAGATCTGCTCGTATCGTTTCCTGGGCATGGAGGCAGAGAACACGGGCATGTGGTCAATTGGGTGCATGGACCAATAAGCACGCAATGACGGGAATTTATGTGTGCCCATGTTGAGGGAAAGGCCCAGAAAGGTCTTAAATTTGGAAACCGTAATTGGTTTCCAATCTTTGGCAATGGAAGGCAACTGGGGATTAGCGGCGATGACTTGACCAGCATATAAATTACTCTGGTCCACAATAGATCTATAGAGATCTTCCGTGAAAAACAGCGAATAATAATCAATTGGCATAAAATCAGCTGTTTCCACCTGAATACCGGGTTGGGCAGTGAATGGGGAAAGTACGGGTTCTGCAGAAGTGGTGGGGACCCAATCAGGATAGGCGAATTCTGCAGGAAGGGCACTATGGGTACGACGGGCCTGCCTTTGTCTTCTTATTGGTGGCAGTGGGACACTACTTGTGCTTGCCACCTCGCCAGCTTTAAATGCACTTATGGGACTCGCCACGTCACCACGTGATACTGCAGTGCTGGATGTACGCCCAGGCTGTACTAGGCCGCTGGTGCTTGCCAATTCACCAGAAGGAATAGCGGCGCTAGTACTACTCTGCTCCATGATATGAGAGCCCTGCGGTTCTTGCTCCTCAACAACCTCAGAAGATCGGGATCGGGTATGCCTGACCTTAGCAGGGACCTCACCTTCGTCGTCAGAGCTATCTGACGTGGGGCCGCTGACGTCACTGTCTTCTACGGGAAGATATTCTGAGCCTGAATCTGACAGATACGTGACCTCCTCTTCACTATCTGCCATGCTCAGAATCTCGTAGGCCTCTTTACTAGTGTACCTTCGACTTGCCATTTTGAGCTCTAAATTTAGGGGTACACTAGTAAGATTCACAGGAAAAAAAGCACCTGACTGTCGTCAGCAAATATATCAAGGGAGAAAAAGAAACCCTGGACTGCCGCACTCTGTATAGACAGTTATTTATTCCAAAATTTCAGGTAAAAAATCCAAATTCAAAATAAATCCATAAATCCAAAACAACAAATGCAGATGGTGTGCATGCAGGGAAGGGTGGCTAACGCGTTTCACGTCACGAATTGACGCTTACTCATAGCAAATATATCAAACGCTACAAAAAAAACTGTTAGCGATCGCAGGGATCAGGCCTGTCTCTGCGAACGCTGCAGTTATGTGTTTTGTGTTTGGTAAGTGACAGTGATCGATCGATACTGCACTTGGGTGGGCTGGGCTGGGCGGAGGGGCTTAACGCAGGTGCTAGCAGGTATCTGGGCTGATCCCGCTAACACCGTGTTTTTGGGAACCCTAAACCGCTGGGGACGCTAGTATAGATCTGATCAGATCAGATATTGATCTGTTCAGATACTATACCACTAAGGGAGGTGTATGCTTTGCGCGTGGGTGTTAGCGTTACTGGCACTAACCTAACGCTGCCTGGGGCGACGCAGACCCTCTCTGGCGCTAAAACCTAATTGATCTCACCCGCCGGGCGATCAGGGGGTTAAACCTTTATTGGGTTATATACGGCGGGTGCCCTGATGCTATAAAAAGCAAACTAACCAACCAGCGTCACCCGTAACTTTTATATGGTGATCACTGGTGAAAGGGTTAACTAGGGGCAATCAGGGGGTTAAAACCTTTATTAGGTTAAATATGGGGGTACCCGACGCTATATAAAAACCTGACGGGTTACCTAAATAACTAAATAACTAACTGGGTAACCAGTGTCACCAGTGACGCTTATACGGTGATCACTGGTGAAAGGGTTAACTCTAGGGGCAATCAGGGGGTTAAAATAATATATGGGGGTACCTGACGCTATAAAAACCTGCGGCGAAACTAAAAATAAATAACTGGCTATCTAGGGCACCACCGGCACTAAATACAGCGATCGGAAATACGATCGCTTAGTGACGCTGGCGTTAGGGGGTGAAAGGGTTACCTGGGGGGCGATCAAGGGGTTAAACCTTTATTAGGGAGGGTTATGGGGCTACCCTGGACCTAAAGGGGCCTAAACCTAACTGCCCTGCAACTTTTTACTGTCACAGATGACACTAAATGCAGTGATCAGTAAAATAAATGATCACTGCAATCAGTGACACTGTTATAGGGGGCTGGGGGGTGACCTGGGGGGTGATCTGGGGGTGACTGGGGGGTGAAATATGTGCCTATGTGTACCTAAGTGTCAGTGGACTGTTGGTGCACTAACCTGCATCTTCTCTCCTCGGCACTGCGGACGAAAAGACCGCCGTGAGGAGAGATGACATCACTTCCTCCTGCTTCCTCTGCCTGTGTTTACATTACACGGTCAGAGGGAGCATTTTCATTCGCCGGGAGCGATTGCGAGGGGGTGGCCGGAATCGAATGGCCGTCCCCTCATCTCGGATCGCTCCCCAACGATAAACGGCCACTCACTGTATAGGAGGGGGGTCCGATCGGACCCCCCAACTGTACAAAGGCGATCACGTACACTGTACGTGATTGTGCCTGTCAGTGCCATTCTGCCGACGTACATATACAGTGAGCGGTCGTTAAGTAGTTAAAGGGAATCTAGCCAATCCCCAGGCAGAGGGCCTGGCAGGGTGGCTGGGTCTGCCCTTAAATATGGTGGAGCCTGGCAAGCATGGGGGTTGCAAGGGTGGAAGACGGAGTGCTAAGGTTGCTGTCATGTGGCCTAGGAGGGGAACCCCAGGTCTAGGGGCTCTGCCTACAGTCTGGAGCTGAGGAATAGAAGGAGAGGAAGCCTAAGAGAGGGATCTTCATTACCTTTGGGTCTTGTGCAGAAGACATCCTGGTTGGCATGGGCAGATCTGATTCATTGAAAGCCTGAACAGGATTCTTGCCCAGTGCAGCGTGGGGCAAAGGACAGTATCTCAGCACACCCAGGGGCATACAAGGGCAGAGACTGCCAGACGTACCATAATTTCCAGGGACAGGGTTGTGCTAAATCCCAATCTCTTGTCCTGGGGCGTTCTTCAGAATCAGCCAGGAGCTAGAAGCTAAGCAGCCAGGAGGGTTGATAGAATCTACAAGCATCAGGATAGAGAGACCCGTAGGAGAAAATGGACGGAGGGGCGGCATGACTAAGAGAGGAACAGGGTCAGGTACGGGTCAGCTAGGTCAGGGGGTTTGGTTGGGGTGTAGCCCTTACCTGATTGGAGGAAGAGGTTGAATGGGCAGGGTTCAGATGAGAGGGTCTTTGTGGGGAGGTAGTTCTCTCACATTCCAAGGAGTCAGGAGAAGTGACAGCTTCAGCTTCGATCGTCTCCCTCCCCTGCAAGAACTGCGGCATGATGTGTGTGTATGAGGCCTTGTTGGATCAAGTCAGGACTGCTGCAGAGGTACAGGGATGTGGTGGTTGTGGCTAGCTGACACACTGGGGGAGCGGCTACATCGCTGGCTACTGCACCGCCGGCATGAGATTGGGCTAGGAGGGTTGCCCTCCCGAGTGCCTCGTCCGTCACCTATCCCCCAGGTCCGGTATCACGTTAGGAGCCCCGGTCATAGAGACCCTCCGGGGCCTGCTGCGGGCTACCAGTACCAGCGGTGGCCCTGGGAGGAATCCGCAGGGGGAGGGCGGTCATCCGGCTCTTACTCCCCCTCTCTTCAGGTACCAGAACTAGCGGCGCCCCCCCCCGCAGCGGTACCGAGCGGGGGGGGGGGGCGGCTCAGCGTGGGAGATGATCGGGAACACGCAGTGGGGGGTGTCGCTGCCCCTCAGCTGCTCCTGGCATCCATCCGCCTTTGATGCTAGAGGAGATCGCATGGAGGGGGGGGTCTGCTTGATCTCCTGCCTGCCGCTGCCGCGGGGTTCCGGAGCTATCGGCTCTCTCTGTGGCTTCAGTGCAGAGAGGGGCCCAGCCAGGAATTAGATCAGCGATGGTCCGCAGGAAGGTGTGGGTGCCCTGTGCTGGACCTCCAGCGCCGCTGCAGCCAGGTGATGTCTGTGGCAGTAGGTCGGAGCCTCGAGCTGGGGGATCCGCCCCCTTAAAGTGACAGCATGTCACTGCTGCAGCTGGGGGTTCTAAGGTGCCCCGCAGCTCATCATCATCATCATCATCCTTAATAAACACAGCTTGTGCAGCCTGGTAAGTTGCACTTTATATCTGTTTTTAATTGTCCGGGTGTGACGGTTAGTTCAGGGGTTCCACAAGGGGGTTGTTTTCGGGGGAGTCGGGTTGGCAGGGGGTGCCGGCGCCCCCAGATGGGCAGCTTTCGTCAGGCTTTGCCGTAGGGGCCCCGGGTGCGGTGAAGGTTTTGGCAGCAATTTTCGCTGCCTACTGGGGGTACATCTTAGGCGGGTTGTCAGGGATATGAAATATGTAAAGGGGAGTACGTTTCACTGTTCTCCCTCTTGCATTTGGGGGAATTGGATTTGGAGGGGAGTTAGGTGGCCGAACGCCGGACAGAGGATGAGGCGACGCGCCGCTGGTGGCCTATCCCCGCCACGTTTATAATTGTCTTCGGGCTTTAGCGTCTTTGAAGGGAGGGCACCGGAACATTGTTCCTCACTTGATGGCTATCTTTACGCCATTGGGGAAGCGTATAGAGTTTGTGGGGCACTGCTTGGCTTAGTTATGATGAGCTGTTCCGCCAGTGGATGGCCTTGCGGCCTGGCTGGTGCTGGGGTCATACTGGGCATTGGGCTTTGGCACATGGCAAGGGCGGGGTCGTCAGGGCAGCCCTTTCTCTCAGGGCCGGCTGTGCAGGTGCTGCTGGACGGTCGGCCTGCCTTAATACAGGAGTTTGTTAGCAGTTCAGCGAGGGGTCATGCCTTCTTGGCGTGGCCTGTCGTTTCCGCCATGAGGTCTCCAATTGCGGGGGCTCACATAATTATGCCAAATATTTTAAGCGGGGGGGTCCCTACCAGGTGTGCCTGTTTCAAAAAGGGAGGGCGCCGGTTAGTCTTCCCGCGGTGGGCGTATTTAAGTAGCTGTCCACAGAGGGTGGAGGCGTATTTCCTGGCTGATGGTTTTGCTTGAGGCTTTCGTGTTCCGTGTTCTGGGCTGGTGGCTCCATCTTCCTGGCCTAGGTATTTGAAGCACACGCAACATTTTCTTGAGTTAGTTTCTGACAACTTGGCAGGAGAGGTGGGACTGGGGGTAATGGCTGGACCATTCGGGCTTCTGACCAGTCCATCTTTGCGTGTGTTTTCGGAGGGGGTGACTCCCAGGAAGGGACCGAAAAATATTCTTGGTTAATACACCATTTCTGGTATCCGACGGGAGATTCGGTGAACGATGTAATTTCTCTGGACTTGTCTGCGAGGTCGGATGTATGGGAAGGAAATGAGCCCTGGACTGCCGCACTCGGTATAAAAGATTTATTTTCAAAATTCCAAAATTAAAATCCAAAGTTAATCCATAGGTTCAAAAGTCCAAAAACAGACAAAATCAGAAAACTGACATGCAGGGGTGGATGGCTGACGCGTTTCACATCAAAGATAGATGCTTACTCATAGCTCCGGTCGGTATGTGTCGTTCTTTACCGCAGTCGGGTGGGTCCAACGTTGCGGGCGGGGATCGCTGTTGGTGAAGACGGATACTCTGTCTCCCAGTGGGCTGTTCCGTTTTGGCGCGCTAAGGTTTTTGAGTTTTTGGCACCTTCGTTGGATGGGTGGTGCGGTAGGACCCGCAGGTATGGTCGGTTATGCCCTATATCGGCGATTTCCTTGGCATTGGCCCCCCAGATTGGTTGTTTTGCTACGCACTTTGGAATCTATTGAACATGGTTTGGATTCCTCTGGCGCCTGAAGTCACGGAGGCTCCTGCCATGGTGCGACAATTCGGGGGTATTGTCATTTACGTGCCAATGGTGGTCTGTCGCTTGCAGATGGAAACATACTTTGTCTGGATCTATTGCGGTCCTTATTGTATCTGCTTAATTTTGCATGCGGCATTATGCCTATGGTTTTAAGTAGAGGGACAATTTGTTTTCATTGCGACGACATGGGGGGGGGGTTGTGTCTAGCCTGGCTGCTTTCGGCGCCGCCGGTGGTGCGCTTACTGCGTCACCTGGTCTGGAGGTGTTTCTACGTTGGCTTTGTTTTTTGGGCAAGTTGTTCAGGTCCCAGGTGTTCTGAATTCCATTGCCGATTCATTGTCTCGTTTCCAGTGGGAGAGTTTCTGAAGGCTGGCATTGGCAGCCGAACAGCAGGGGGTTTTCTTGTCACATGCAGCTGTGCAGACTGGTTTTGGAGTGGCGGGGGAGATGTTCCGTTGCTCTGTGAGGGTGGGTACGTGTTCTGGGTCTTCATCGGTTTGGGGGAGTGGTCCGCTGGTTCGGTGTTTGTTTTTCCATCCGGATCAATTATCTTTGCTATTGTCTTTTATTGGGACGGATTTTTTGCCGGGAGCACGGCAGTTTTAAAACCGGACGGGGGGGCTTGGCTGTTTTAGCTTTCCTCGTCCGGAGGCATGGCTTGAGTGATGTTACCAAGGACATTATGGTGAGTTAGGCCGGGCAGGGTTGTTCAACGCGGGAGGGTGAAGCTGGATACTGGGCGCTTGGCCTTGTTGAATGGGCATCAGAAATTTCGGAGGAGTTGCCGAGGTCGGCACCTCGGCCCATTAGGTGCGGCTGTTCACCATGTTTTTTTGCACGGGCCTTCTTTTTTAGGGCATTTTGGATTGGGGAGATGGTTAGAACTTAGCAGGAACAAGTGTGGTGTGGGTGGGCTGCATGCCCGGTGGTGACAATGGCTTCCCACTGCATTGGGAGTTGTATGGGGAACTTTAAAATTCTAGAATTGGATCAGTTGAAAAAGGGGGGTTGCTGTGTCCTTGTTTTGGGCTCTGCAGGACTCTGTCTGGCCAGTTTGCCTTCGGATGGATTGCCCTTGTCATGTTTTAGTTTGTGGCTGTTTCGCCATGGTTTGGCTTGGGTGGGCAAACCCTAGGCAAACCCAGTTTAATACGCATTCTTTTTATGTAGGAATGGCCACGTCGGCGGCCAGATGGGGTTTGTTACCTCAGGAGCGAGACGCATAGGGTGGTAGTCCGATCGTTTTGGATTTATGTTTGCCCTCATTTGCTCAGACAGGGTGGCTGTTCTTGGCATGGGTTTTTTTTAGTGTGGCTCTCTATTTTCTTTTCTTTCTGCTCTTCCACCTGGTTTTGTATGGATATTGGGATTCCTATGTTTGGGGGCGGGGTGGGCTGACGCTCATCCTGGGGGGAGGCGACTGGTCAGTAGGCATAGTAAGGTTATTCTGCAATGATTGGGGGATTTGAGGCATGATGTGAGCATTTCATTTCTGTCCTAGAGCCGACTGGCCCCTCAGTGGTTTTTAGTGCTGCAGGTAAAAGGTAATGAGTTGGGGTCCGGGCTGCCAGGTTCCCGGGGAGGAAGGTATAATTGGACGTTGGCACTTGATGCAGAGTTTCCCGAATACATCATTGTATGGTCTGATATGGTGGCTAGAAAAGTTTGGCATTTTGCTCGTTTCATTGGTCGTCTGCGCGCGGCGAGAATTGAGTTGGACGGAGAGGTAGGCCGGTTGGTGGCTATGCTCGAGGGCATTGTGGTTCGCCACCAGGAGCTGGTGGATCAGCTTGCAGCTTTTGGATGGTTTAATGGTGTTCGCCTGAATGCGGTTGGGACAGATATTGGGTCTTTCTTGCCGGCAGGGGGGGGGGTGGCGCTGGCAGGTGTGGAGGGATTCGCTTGAATGAGGTGTCACTCAAGCTCATTGTGGCGGGTCAAGGGGTCTTTGGGGGGTCAGTAATTACATGGTTACAAAAGTGTGGGGGCCCATCTAAGGTATGGCGCTTCCACTTGGTTAGCGGTGGTTCTCCCAGGAGCGAGGTCTCCTGGGGGAGGGGAATATGGAATTATGTGTGATGTCGGAACGTCTTCGAGCCGGTTGGGGCACGGCTGAGGACATGGACGATTATGGCGCTTACACTTGGTTAGCGGTGGTATTCCCAGGAGCGAGGTCTCCTGGGGGAGGGGAATATGGAATTATGTGTGATGTCGGAGCGTCCTCGAGCCGGTTGGGGCACGGCTGAGGACATGGATGATTCCAGTTCAAATTGTGCCTTAAGGACACCCAAAGACCTCTTGTTGTTGGGCATTACATTGTTGAATTTGGTATGTTTTAAGGTTATGTTATTTTATTCTTTGGTTAATAAAAAGTGGCTGCTGTGGCCGTATAAAACCCATGTCACTCAGTCCGTGTTTTTATTCTAAATAGTAAGGACCCAGGTTGATGAATCCTTTAGTCAAGAGAGACCCGTAGGAGAAAATGGACGGAGGGGCGGCATGACTAAGGGAGGAACAGGGTCAGGTACGGGTCAGCTAGGTCAGGGGGTTTGGTTGGGGTGTAGCCCTTACCTGATTGGAGGAAGAGGTTGAATGGGCAGGGTTCAGATGAGAGGGTCTTTGTGGGGAGGTAGTTCTCTCACATTCCAAGGAGTCAGGAGAAGTGACAGCTTCCCACCCACCCGCCCTGGTATTAGGGGTCACCGTAGTGGATAGGTAAGTTGTTGTAATTTTGTGCCTAAGGTTTTTATCAAGTTTTTCAAAAAATAAATAAATAATTAAATAAATAAATGAATAAATTAAAATAAAATAAAAATGCAATAAAAATGTATGAGACAATATTAATAATACTATACGAAAGAAAAAAGAAAAAAAGAAACAACATGGTATATATATATATATATATATATATGTATGGAATGATGATTTAAAAATGGGTTATGTTGCTAATTTTGTCACAGCAGTTGGCGGGTCAAGGGGTCTTTGGGGGATCAGTAATTACATGGTTACAAAAGTGTGGGGGCCCATCTAAGGTATGGCGCTTCCACTTGGTTAGCGGTGGTTCTCCCAGGAGCGAGGTCTCCTGGGGGAGGGGAATATGGAATTATGTGTGATGTCGGAACGTCTTTGAGCCGGTTGGGGCACGGCTGAGGACATGGACGATTCCAGTTAAAATTGTGCCTTAAGGACACCCAAAGACCTCTTGTTGTTGGGCATTACATTGTTGAATTTGGTATGTTTTAAGGTTATGTTATTTTATTCTTTGGTTAATTAAAAGTGGCTGCTGTGGCCGTATAAAACCCATGTCACTCAGTCCGTGTTTTTATTCTAAATAGTAAGGACCCAGGTTGATGAATCCTTTAGTCATGTGTGATGTTCTACTGACAAGACACTATACTCCTTTATACAGCTTGGGACTTTGTGCTATTTCACCAAAGGGGACTAAGAGCTCCTGGTTCATAAAGAACTTTGCTTGCCACTGATCTATGGAGACTGCGTTTTTTTCTGGAGGGGGTACAGTCCAGGATCTTCATTTTGTACATAGAGAAGGAAGTTTGCCCTCATCCGTTGTTCTTCAAGTCCAGTTGGACATCCCATAAACTCCTATACCCTATCCAAGTTGTTTTCCCAAATAAAACAACAAAAACAAGCCCATGGACTGATTTATTGTGTCAGGATGCAAGTTGAAAATACGTGTTGCCTGGTTGTGCAGAAATAGGGGTTACCAGTAGGGATGAGCTTCGTGTTCGAGTCGAACATACGTTCGACTCGAACATCGGCTGTTCGATCGTTCGACGAAGATCGAACGATTTGGGCCGTTCGCGCCAAATTCGAGTGACGCGAACGGCCCACAATGCACTACGCCATCGCAGTGTCATCCAGGCGCTGTGATTGGCCAAGCATGCACTGTGACCCCGCATGCTTGGCCAATCACAGCGCCGGCAGCGAGGAGAGCAATGATTGGCCACAGGCAGGATGCCTGTGGCCAATTATTGCTGAGGGTGTTTAGTACACGCCCCACACTATAAAAGGCCGCCAGCACGGCGGCCTAGTGTAGTGTGTTCCGGAGCAGGGAAAGAGCAGCATAGGCAGGGACAGTGACATTTATTTCTTTCTTGCTTAACCTGGATTCCTTTAGTTTAGGGAAAGAGAAGGATAGGTAGGGAGAGTGTCAGTGTGTTTTACTGTTCGAGTCCTTGTTTCTAGGGACAGGGAAGGACAGTGAGTGAATTCTCCTTGTGCTATAGTGTGCTTTAAAAAAACATTTTTTCTAGGGACAGAAAACTCTAGGTAGGGAGAGTGTCAGTTTCTTTCACTGTGCAAGTCCTTGTTTCTAGGGACAGGGAAGGACAGTGAGTGAATTCTCCTTGTGCTATAGTGTGCTTTAAAAAAACATTTTTTCTAGGGACAGAAAACTCTAGGTAGGGAGAGTGTCAGTTTCTTTCACTGTGCAAGTCCTTGTTTCTAGGGACAGGGAAGGACAGTGAGTGAATTCTCCTTGTGCTATAGTGTGCTTTAAAAAAACATTTTTTCTAGGGACAGAAAACTCTAGGTAGGGAGAGTGTCAGTTTCTTTCACTGTGCAAGTCCTTGTTTCTAGGGACAGGGAAGGACAGTGAGTGAATTCTCCTTGTGCTATAGTGTGCTTTAAAAAAACATTTTTTCTAGGGACAGAAAACTCTAGGTAGGGAGAGTGTCAGTTTCTTTCACTGTGCAAGTCCTTGTTTCTAGGGACAGGGAAGGACAGTGAGTGAATTCTCCTTGTGCTATAGTGTGCTTTAAAAAAACATTTTTTCTAGGGACAGAAAACTCTAGGTAGGGAGAGTGTCAGTTTCTTTCACTGTGCAAGTCCTTGTTTCTAGGGACAGGGAAGGACAGTGAGTGAATTCTCCTTGTGCTATAGTGTGCTTTAAAAAAACATTTTTTCTAGGGACAGAAAACTCTAGGTAGGGAGAGTGTCAGTTTCTTTCACTGTGCAAGTCCTTGTTTCTAGGGACAGGGAAGGACAGTGAGTGAATTCTCCTTGTGCTATAGTGTGCTTTAAAAAAACATTTTTTCTAGGGACAGAAAACTCTAGGTAGGGAGAGTGTCAGTTTCTTTCACTGTGCAAGTCCTTGTTTCTAGGGACAGGGAAGGACAGTGAGTGAATTCTCCTTGTGCTATAGTGTGCTTTAAAAAAACATTTTTTCTAGGGACAGAAAACTCTAGGTAGGGAGAGTGTCAGTTTCTTTCACTGTGCAAGTCCTTGTTTCTAGGGACAGGGAAGGACAGTGAGTGAATTCTCCTTGTGCTATAGTGTGCTTTAAAAAAACATTTTTTCTAGGGACAGAAAACTCTAGGTAGGGAGAGTGTCAGTTTCTTTCACTGTGCAAGTCCTTGTTTCTAGGGACAGGGAAGGACAGTGAGTGAATTCTCCTTGTGCTATAGTGTGCTTTAAAAAAACATTTTTTCTAGGGACAGAAAACTCTAGGTAGGGAGAGTGTCAGTTTCTTTCACTGTGCAAGTCCTTGTTTCTAGGGACAGGGAAGGACAGTGAGTGAATTCTCCTTGTGCTATAGTGTGCTTTAAAAAAACATTTTTTCTAGGGACAGAAAACTCTAGGTAGGGAGAGTGTCAGTTTCTTTCACTGTGCAAGTCCTTGTTTCTAGGGACAGGGAAGGACAGTGAGTGAATTCTCCTTGTGCTATAGTGTGCTTTAAAAAAACATTTTTTCTAGGGACAGAAAACTCTAGGTAGGGAGAGTGTCAGTTTCTTTCACTGTGCGAGTCCTTGTTTCTAGGGACAAAGAAGGAAAGTGAGGGGAATTCTCCTTGTGCTATAGTGTGCTAAAGCATTCCTCATCAACCATCTTTGAAATCCTTGTTTTTTGGACAGTCAGGGAAATTGTCGTTGTGCTATTCTGTGCAAAAGCAATCATCCTCAACCATATTTAGAAATCCTTAAGTAAAGGGACAGAGAAGGACACCTGAAGGTAGCCCTTATTGCTTTTTTCCCATCTCCCTGCAGGCCATCTATTAGAATGTCTGGAAGGCAAACAAGGAGAGGCAGACAGTCAGGAGGCAATAAAAGAGGGCAAGCAGGCTCTGTGTCTGGGGGCAACAGTGCTGGTCGTGGACGCGGTGCATTGTCATCAGCACATGGCCATGGGACACGCTTGTCCTTCTTTTCGGCAGCTGGACATGTTGAGCCACATCATGCCGAAGACTTGGTAGAGTGGATGACCAAGCCCTCCTCCTCCTCCTCATCCTCTCTCACCCAGGCTCAGGGTACTGGCAAAGCAGCTGCCAAAGCGTCCTCTTCCCTGGTATCAATGTCAGACTCATCATCAGTCACTCCTTCCCTAGACCCACCATGTCCTCCTCCTGAGGAGTCCCCCGAACTGTTTGAGCACAGTGTTGGGTACATGCTCCAGGAGGATGCCCAGCGTTTCGAAGGGTCTGATGATGAAACCCAGCTACAGGAAGGCAGTAGGGTGAGAGCAGACAGAGGGGATGCTCAAGAAGGACACCAATCTGGCAGTCATGTTCCAGCAGCTGCAGCATACTGCCAGATTGGCTCCAGTGATGAGGAGGGAGGGGATGATGAGGTCACTGACTCCACGTGGGTGCCTAATAGGAGAGAGGAGGAGGAGGAGGATGAGGAGGAGGCACATCTCCAACGAGGCAGGATGCCCTTTGGTGGCCAGCGTAAGGGCAGTACACCGACTGAATCACACCGCAGAGCTCCGCCTGTGCAGGGCGCTGCCTCTGCCCGTCATTCAAAAAGTTCCTTGGTGTGGGCCTTTTTTGAGGCTAGTGCATCAGATCGCACAGCTGCTGTTTGCAACATATGTCTCAAGCGTATATCGCGTGGCCAAAACATCAGCCGCTTGGGTACCACATGCCTGACCAGACATATGTTGACCTGCCATGCAGCTCGTTGGCAAGCCTACCTCAAAGACCCACACCAAAGAACAAAGCGGACCTCTCCTTGCACCGCATCAGCTGGGATCTCCAACCCCACTATAACTTCAGTCCTCTCTGAAACATGCACTGAGAGGAATGAAGGTGTAGAATTAGGTGTGTCACAGCCAAGTACTTGCGGCCACTCTGCTAGCAGTACACCGACGTCCGATTCTAGCAGGCAAATTTCCCTGCCCCAGCTGCTGGACCGTCAAAAGAAGTTCACTCCCAGCCATCCACATGCCCAGCGGTTGAATGCTAGCTTGGCTAAATTGCTAGCGCTTCAACTGCTGCCTTTTCAGTTGGTAGACTCGGCCCCCTTCCGTGAGTTTGTGCAATGTGCGGTTCCTCAGTGGCAGGTTCCCAAACGCCACTTTTTCTCACGGAAGGCTATTCCGGCTCTCTACCGGCATGTGGAAGGCAATGTCTTGGCCTCGCTGGACAGGGCGGTCAGCGGTAAGGTGCATATTACCGCTGACTCATGGTCCAGCAGGCATGGACAGGGACGTTACCTTTCTTTCACGGCCCATTGGGTCACTCTTTTGGCAGCTGGGAAGGATGCAGGACAAGGTGCAGTAGTGTTGGAGGTTGTCCCACCGCCACGCCTCCAAAATGCTACTACTGGTTGTGACACACCTCTCTCCTCCACCCCCTCCTCTTCTTCTTCCTCCATGGCCTCTTCCTGTGGTTTGTCCTATGAACCAGCGGTGCTCCGTAGCCGTTCACGGGGCTACGCAAGTACGCAGGCAAAAAGATGCCATGCCGTGCTTGCGCTGGTGTGTTTGGGGGACAGAAGCCACACTGGGGCAGAGGTCCTGTCTGCTCTGCAGGGCCAGGCCGAGAGGTGGTTGACGCCACGCCAGCTTAAGCCAGGAATGGTGGTTTGCGACAATGGCACCAACCTCCTCTCCGCCCTTCGACAGGGACAACTGACCCATGTGCCCTGTGTGGCTCACGTCCTTAACCTGGTGGTGCAGCGGTTCTTGGGCAGGTACCCGGGCTTACAGGATGTCCTGAGGCAGGCCAGGAAAGTCTGTGTGCATTTCCGCAGATCTTATAATGCCAGTGCTCGCCTGGCTGAGCTGCAAAAGGAGTTGAACCTGCCCAAGAACCGCCTTATATGTGACATGCCCACCAGGTGGAACTCAACGTTGGCCATGCTGCAGCGGCTGCACACGCAGCAGAGGGCCATCAATGAGTACCTGTGCGACTACGGCACCAGGACAGGGTCAGGGGAGCTTGGTTTTTTTTCTCCACGCCAGTGGGGCATGATCAGGGATGCATGCACTGTCCTGGCACCATTTGAGGAGGCCACGAGGATGGTGAGCAGTGACAGTGCATGCATCAGTGACACTGTACCTCTTGTCCACCTGTTGGAGCACACGCTGCGTGGAATAATGGACAGGGCACTTGAGGCAGAACAGAGGCAGGAAGAGGAGGACTTCCTTGCCTCTCAAGGCCCCCTTTACCCAGACAGTGTTCCTTCTGTCCCACCCATCGCACAGGAAGAGGAGGAGGAGGAGGAGGAGGAGGAGGATTGTGTCAGCATGGAGGTGGAGGCTGGCACTCAGCATCATCAGCAGCAGTCTTTTAGGGATGATTTACAGTCCCAAGAAACCAGTGGACTTGTACGTGGCTGGGAGGAGGTGACTGCGGATCATGTCGTCCTTAGTGACCCAGAGGACTCCGGAGCGAATGCCTCAGCAAACCTACGCTGCATGGCCTCCCTGATCCTGCAAAGTCTGCGGAAGGATCCTCGTATTCTTCGGATCAAGGAGAGGGACCATTACTGGCTGGCCACTCTCCTTGATCCACGGTACAAGGGTAAGGTTGCGGACCTTATGTTACCGTCGCAGAGGGAGCAGAGGATGAGACAACTCCGGGAGGCCTTGCAGAAAGGTCTGTGCAACGCGTTCCCAGAGACTGGGAGGTTACAAACTCCTGGTCCTGGACAACGAGTTGCTGAGGCTTCGGCCAGTCAAAGAAGGAGCGGTGGGGAAGGTGGCCGTCTGACCGATGCGTTCAGACAATTCTTTAGTCCGCAGCCCCAAAGTATGATCGGTTCCAGCAACCATCGCCAGCGTCTGATAAACATGGTGCAGGAATATCTAGGGGCAAGGTCAGACTTGGACACCTTCCCCACCGAAAATCCTCTGGCTTACTGGGTCTTGAGGATGGATCACTGGCCAGAGCTTGCACAGTATGCAATTGAGCTACTGGCCTGTCCTGCATCCAGCGTTCTTTCGGAACGCACATTCAGTGCTGCTGGAGGATTTGTCACGGATCACAGGGTGCGCCTGTCCACCGACTCGGTTGATCGACTGACTTTCATCAAGATGAACCAGTCTTGGATCACCACCAGCTACCACACACCTGATGCTGATATAACAGACTAATTGATTTTAACATGTCACATCCCTTCAAGACTGATGCTGATGCTGAGTGCCTGTGCTGTTATGTTGACTGGCTATCCTCCTCCTCCGAGTCCTCAATGATACGATTGATGATGATAGCTTGGAAGATCATTTTTGTTTATGGGTGCCGCCACCAGTGGCTAAGGCCCAATTTTTCAGCCCCTGTTTTACAGGGGCGTGTAATTACAATTTTTTTAGCAATAATTTGCCATAGGGCTCATTGCTGTGCTCCAAGTACAGTATCTGTGAGGGGTTGGAGTGTTGTGGCACCAGTGCCTAAGGCCCAATTTTTCAGCCCCTGTTTAACAGGGGCGTGTCATTACAATTTTTGAAGCAATACTTTGCAACAGGGCTCATTGCTGTGCTCCAAGTACAGTATCTGTGAGGGGTTGTAGTGTTGTGCCACCAGTGCCTAAGGCCCAATTTTTCAGCCCCTGTTTAACAGGGGCGTGTCATTACAATTTTTGAAGCAATACTTTGCAACAGGGCTCATTGCTGTGCTCCAAGTACAGTATCTGTGAGGGGTTGTAGTGCTGTGCCACCAGTGCCTAAGGCCCAATTTTTCAGCCCCTGTTCAACAGGGGCATGCAATTACAATTCTTGATGTAATAATTCACAGCAGGGCCCATTGCTGCACCCACCAAGAGTAACTCTGAGGGCTTACAGTGTTGTGGCAACGCCACCACCACCACCACCACGAAAGGCCCAATTTTTCAGCCCCTGTTCAAAAGGGGCATGTAATTACAATTCTTGATCTAATAATTCACAGCAGGGCCCATTGCTGCACCCACCAAGAGTAACTCTGAGGGCTTACAGTGTTGTGGCAAAGCCACCACCACCACCACCACGAAAGGCCCAATTTTTCAGCCCCTGTTCAAAAGGGGCATGTAATTACAATTCTTGATCTAATAATTCACAGCAGGGCCCATTGCTGCACCCACCAAGAGTAACTCTGAGGGCTTACAGTGTTGTGGCAACACCACCACCACCACCACCACCACGAAAGGCCCAATTTTTCAGCCCCTGTTCAACAGGGGCATGCAATTACAATTCTTGATCTAATAATTCACAGCAGGGCCCATTGCTGCACCCACCAAGAGTAACTGTCAGGGCTTACAGTGTTGTGGCACCAGCACCACCATCAAAGCCCCAATTTTTACTACCACTGTTCAACAATTATATGTAATTAAAATTCCTGATATAATAGTTGACAGCAGGGCGTTCCAGCACCAACCAAGAGTAACTGTGAGTGCTTACAGTGTTGTGCCAACACCAACAACTAAGGGGCCTATTTCTGCAGAGTATATACGGCAGGTCCCTACTTTCAAACATCCAACTTACAAACGACTCCTACTTGCAAACGCAAGAAGACAACAGGAAGTGAGAGGAAATCTACCCCTAGGAAGGAAAATTCTCTCCTGTAAGAATAAATATGGGAGAAAGGTGTCTCCTCTGTACTGATGCTTTATCAGCAATCCTTGTTTCAAGAAAAACACCACATTTCTAAAACAGTTGACATTGGGACGGAAAGTGAGGTGAAATGTTCTGAACAGGGGCACAGACAGCAAAACAAATGTTACAGGGGTGATAACCCTTACGTATGTTTTCCAAAAAGTTTAAAAATAGATTTTTGGGCTGGAGCTACACTTCAACAATGTACCTGTTCAAAATTACAAACAGATTCTACATAAGAACAAACCTACAGTCCCTGTCTTGTATGCACCGCCTGTATACGGCTATTCAGAGTATATAGGGCCTTTTTTATTTTATGTGCGGGGTTCCCCTTAATATCCATACAAGACCCAAAGGGGCTGGTAATGGGCTGGGGTGGGGGGGGGGGGGTTCATGGGGTAGCTATGCCATTTTTCTTAAAGATTTTCATCCATATTACCGGGACCAGACATTACATTAAAGCCGCAAGCAGTTTTAAATGGCTTTTTTTTCCTTTAGAAGTGTCATTTTGTGCAGGGACAGTTCTAAACACGGGAAACACGTGGCACTTCACAGGCATACTTTAGACACCCCCCAGGTACGATATTTAAAGGAATATTTGACTTTTTTTTTTTCACTTTATGCATCATTAAAATGACTGCTCCCGAAAAACGACCGTTTTTATAACTTCTTTTTGCATTGATACATGTCCCCTGGTGCAGAACCCGGGTTCCCAAACCCTTTTTAGGACAATAACATGCATAATAGTTGTTATAATTAGCACTTTAGAATTCGAACGTTCGCATCCATTGTATTTAATAGGGTTCTAATGTTCGTACGAACTTTCGGTCCGTTCGCGGGTTCTGGTGCGAACCGAACCCGGGGGTGTTCGGCTCATCACTAGTTACCAGTGGCTCCTGCAAGGGTGGCGCTACACTTATTTAGAGAAAAGACAGGTTTCCAAGCTGAGTGCACTGTCTGGCAGAGCTGTAAAAATCTCAGAACTGGTGCAGTATGTGTTCATCAGGTGTGTCAAGACTTCACTGGCTGCATACTTGCTCCAGGTCAGGGACTCATAGAGTAGTCAAACCATTAGATCAACATGATAGCTAGGCAAATAGCATTTTCAGAAGCAGAGGCCAGCAATGGCAGCTTTCGTATTTACGTGTAAGGTGGTGCCTTTTAACTAGGGAGCAATTATTTTTACACACACACAGTCGAGATTCTCAAGAACCGCAATCATTTCTCATTTGTCCTTCACAGCCGAGCGATTATTCCGATGATTCATTCTCACGTGTCACCTTTAGTCCCTTTGAAATATCGATCTTGTGCCTCTGCCTGACTCCTGGGAAATCGTGAGCCAGTATGAGAGGATGTTCGGAAATAAAGAGAAGTGGAATGAACGCACGCGGCCAAAAACAACATATTTTATAGGTCTGTACCTGTGCGCCGCGTAATAAATCCATCACAGCGCCTCATAATACAACCACGGCTGGCGAATAACGATCGCAGTTTTTAAAAAGAGTGTCCTACCCTTTTTCATCGAATATATCACTCCACTTACACACACACTCCTTTGATGCATTTAAAGCTGAACTCCCGGAAAACAGCTAAACATGCAGATAACATACACATAAGGGGTGGGTTTACTTGTCACTGCATGACACTGATACCAAGTCATATTCAGGTAATTACACTAGTTATATTTATGTAGCGGGGTGTTCCCCTTTAATGCAAGAGAGACTACATTACCCAGAACCCCATTTGGCAATGTTCCGCCGCAGAGACTCATGGGAGGGGTTATAAAAGGAGGAGGCGAGGCTGGGCTCGGCCTCTTTGGGACACGAGACTACACAGACTGATCCTCCTGTGCGGATGTGTCGGAGTGCAAGGCCTGAAGCCTGAGGCCTTGCTCAGCACCAAAGAGCCTTCCACCCCCTCTGCGAGCCTGGGTGGCATCTGACTTTGCTCAGCTACAGCCTTGTCGGATTAGGGACCCTATCGCTGGAGAGACTGAGTGTGTGTGTGACACAGTCGGTGGAAGTTTCCCGGACTGAGACCGTAGTCCGGGCGGGTGAGAGGGCATACGCCCAAACGATATACTGTTACTACATATAGGCCTATAGACTGTCGTGGCCCACCAGTTGTTCCTGATACCCTTATTGAAGAGCCGTACCATAGCTGAACTTACAGTTCGTATAGCCAAGTTCCCACCCATCTTTACCTACCCCATTGGATTACAAAGTTTGTACTCTGTTAATGTGCACCACCGTTAAAGATCTGCCGGTGAAGAAAAAGGACTAAGTTATAGATCTCAGAAACCAGGCCTGGTGGGGTTTCTAATGTGTTTTGGGTTACTGCGCCATAGGGCACTTAACTAACGGTCGCCCGTGTGGCGCACTTGTTGCATGTCAGCTCTTTAGTCTGTTAGCGTTGCAGGGCTCTGCATTACCATTGATTATTCTGTAAACTGTGATTACTGTTATATCTTTCTTACCAAGAGCTTAAGTAAAACCTTATACTTATTTAAAGTTAGTATTGTCTCAATGCTCAGTTATTCATAAAGTATAAGATATACAATTTACTGTCAATACTAGCTGTGCCAGTAGGGGGTAGAGCCTATTGGGTTGGCGGAGCTGCCATCAGGGCCCAAACTAAATCTGCGGCCTTCTTAGTTGGAGGTATCACTACACGTGGGGGTTCTCGTCCGGGATCCTGATGCAGCAAGTGAACGCCAGAGGTGCCGGCATGGACCCCATGGATCCACGAGCGGTAGAAGAATGGTGCAAAGCCTCTAACGCAGAGCCAAACCAGTCGATAGTCATCAGCCTCCCTGGGGAGACATGTTCGACTGAAACGGTAGAGGAATTGATGAAGTCAGTGTCCCCAAATCACACACCGTGGGTGACGGAGATAAAGTCAGACCCAGACACCTCATATCAGTATGCATTAGTGGAGTACTGGAACGGGATGCCAGAGGCCTGTAAGCGCAAGTGTGTGCGGACGCCAGACAACAGAACTTATAGGTTGGCGCACGCAGTAACTGAAAGAAAGGAACCATCACCAACGGGATCACCGCAGGCTGCGGCCCGTACCCCACCAGGAGAAAGGGACAGGGCGACGCTCCCGGTGGCGCCTGCACCTGCCACTGTTATATCACCAGAACTGATAGGTGCGATAGGGGATCTGCTAACCAAGTGTCAGAAGGCAAACACGGTGCATGTAGAGACTAGCTACCCGAGACTAAAGACATTCTCAGGGAAGCTCCCTGTCCCCGCAGGGGAAGAAGACTATGACACCTGGGTGGAGCAGGCATTGCAGGCAGTAGAGGCATGGGAGGTGCCTGGAGCGGCAAGAATGAAGCAAGTCTTAAAGGGAGCGCTGCGCTCGGATCCAGTCTGGTTGAACCTGAAAACCTCAGGAGGAGGAACATTGCTGACTTATGCTGACTTGATAAAAATCATCAGAGATGAGGAGGCACTGCAACAGGACCAGCAGTTGATTAGGACAAGTGTTGTACCCGCACAGGTGCTAGTCAATCCAGTAATGACCCCTGAAAGAGATTCGGAGATAGACACCCTGAAAGCTCAAATGTCCAAGGTGTTAGAGATGTTGACCTCTCTGATAGAAAAAGACACAGAGGGTCCCAAGAGAGAAGTACCAAGGAAGGAATTATTCCCAGTTGCCTCAGCACCCGCATCTTTACAAGAATGGGGAGATATCGTCTGCTTTAACTGTGGAGGAATTGGACATATTGCGGCTACATGCTCCAGTCCCAAAAAGAAGAAAATAGACAACCGCAAGCCGGCGGGAAACTTCAGAGGGCCCCGGTGAAGGAGTCAACCGGGTGCCCATCACCTTTAGTGAGCTCCAAACTGAAAGCAAAGCAGAAAATAACAGGAGATAAAACGCCTCGGGGGAAACACAACATTCCTAAACAGAGATACACCCCAGAGAAAGGGGGTAAGACCCCTCAGAAGAGGCACAGCACTCCCCAGAGGGGGTGCACACCTAAGAAAAACAATAGTATCCCTCAGCGGGTCCTTACACCCAGTAAAGTGGGGGGAGTCAATGCATACCAGGCTCAAGAAAGACTGAAGTCCAAAGGGGATTGGACGAGAGGAGGTTCAAAGAAAAAAAGTCTGAAGGAAGCGACCCCTGCCGGGCCTTACCCGGAGAAGCTGGTAGGTCCATCTCCTATAGTGTCCATTTAAGTGGAGGGAATCTACACCAGAGCAATCTTGGATACTGGGGCGCAAGTAACCCTGCTATACAGAGACTTTTACGATAAGTACTTGAGTCACCTACCCATCCGGAAAATAGAGGGACTAGAGATATGTGGGATTGGAACCCAGAACTTCCCCTACGATGGCTATCTGCCTGTCAGGATGACCTTTTGACCCATCTGTGGCTGGAAAAGTCGAAGTGTTTGACACTCTGGCAGTTGTGTGCCCTCAGCCACCAGGAGCCAACAAGAGCTCCCTGATAATAGGGAAAAACACGGACCTGGTCCGAAGACTTCTGACCCCTCTAGTGAAAGAGAAAGGGGCAGCGGTCACCAAGATCCACCCCATGCTGAAGACAGCTTACCAAAGGCTGGTCTTAGAGCAGAAGACCCCAGGAGAGGGGATAGGGAAGGTGTGGAGACTTGGAAGAGGAGGGATAGTGCTGCAGCCCGGTGAAGTAACCTGTCTCAGAGCCACTGTGAAGCTTACTTGAGAGCAGCCTGGACCCTTTGTCATGTTGGAATCTGATCCAAGAGAAGGGTCCCACGGTCTGGAAGTGATACCAGAAGTGATTCCGCTGAAGGCCCTAAAGAAGGCCCATTGTAGAGTCCCAGTGAGTGTTAGGAACAATACGGATGGCCCCATGGAGGTCCCAGCCAGGATGCTGCTAGGCCAGGTGAGCCCTGCTGCCCCTGTCAACCTGTCAGAGGTGGGCGAAGGAGGAGATGCTTGGGAGAGGATATCCATGGAAAACCCGAATCTGCCCAGGGCTTGGAAAGAGAGAGCCAAGGCCCAGCTGAACAGATGGGAGAAGATCTTCTCTAAAGATGAGTTCGATGTGGGGTGTGCAAGGAGTGCCACCCATCGGATCCGCCTCCAGGAAGATAAGCCCTTCAGAGAGAGAGTCAGGCGGGTCCCCCTAGCAGATCTGGAGGATCTAAGGGAACAACTCTCAGAACTCAAAAGGACTGGAGTGATACGGGAATCTAGAAGCCCCTATGCATCCCCGATAGTGGTGGTCAGGAAGAAGAATGGGTCATTGAGGCTCTGTATCGACTACAGGACTCTCAACAGGAGAACCATACCCGACCAGTATACTACTCCCAGGATAGAGGATGCCCTACAGAGTTTGTCTGTAGCCAAGTGGTTCAGTGTTATGGATCTCAAGAGCGGGTACTATCAGATCCCCATGCACCCAGAAGACAAGGAGAAGACAGCTTTCATAACCCCAGTAGGGTTCTTTGAATTCGACCGGATGCCTCAAGGTCTGTCTGGAGCCCCAGCTACTTTCCAGCGTCTTATGGAGAAGACTGTAGGAGACATGAACCTTATTGATGTCCTTGTGTACCTGGACAATGTCATAGTCTTTGGAAGAACCCTGGAGGAACATGAGGAGAGGCTGGAAAAAGTATTGAGGAGACTCAGTGAGGAGGGACTCAAACTTTCGCCTGAAAAGTGTCGGTTCTACCAGTCTTCTGTGAACTATCTGGGGCACATAGTGTCCGAAGAAGGGGTGGCCACAGACCCCGAGAAATTGGAGGCAGTTACCTCCTGGCCACGACCCACCACAGTAACAGAACTCAGATCCTTCTTGGGTTTCTGCTCCTACTATAGGTTTGTGGAGGGATTCGCCCGAATTGCTAGACCATTGAATGAACTGCTCAAGACTGAGGGGGAAGAGGACGACTCAGGGCCCAGGAAGCCGGGAGAGTCAGTCAGAAATCAGTGGAACCAGAAGTGTAAAGAGGCCTTCCAGGCATTAAAGGAGATACACATAGCGGCCCTGGTACATGCTTACAACTGCACCATCAGTGATGCTACAGGTTACTCCCCATATCGACTCATGTTTGGGAGGGAAGCGAGACTACCTGTGGACTTGGCCTTTGGCACCTCTCTGGACCATTCCTCAGCCACATCCCACAAAGGATATGTGGACAGGCTCAGACTCAGCCTGAAAGTAGCCTATGAACAAGCTCAAGCGGCCTCAGATCAAAGGGGAGCTCGAAACAAAAGAAACTTCGACTTGAAGGTCCGAGTGCAAGACCTACAGCCCGGGGACCGAGTACTGTTACGCAATCTGGGGGTCCCTGGGAAGCACAAACTTGCAGATAGATGGAGATCTGAACCTTATGTCATCTGTAGGAAGTTGTCGGGCCTGCCTGTCTACAAGTTGAAGCCGGAAGGAAAGGTGGGCCCTCTGAAGACGTGGCATCGAAACCACCTGCTCCCTCTTGCTGAGGCAGTTAGAATACCTCCCGTGGGAGATTCCCCTGAACCGGCCTCTATCCTGGATACTCCTAGGCCGAATACTCGGTCACAGGCTTCCCGAGATGAAGATGGAGAGGCCTCTCAACTTAGTGAAAATGAGGATGGAGAACTTAATTGGCTGTGGCCTTCCCCAACTCCAGGAACTTCTACCATAGACCTTCCAACCACTGAGGACACCACAGATGAAACACTGAACCCAGAAGCCACAGAGTTCATCCCCTCTAGTCCTTCAGCAGATTACTGGGAAGATGCCCATGATGGTTACTCAGAGGAAGAGGAGCCTGTGGCACCAGAGCCAGAAATCCCAAGAGAGCAAAGGGCTCGAAGAGTCATCCGGCCTCCTAAGAAGCTGACCTACCCACAAATGGGGAATAGCTCAGAGGATTCTGTAGTTACTGCTAGGAGGAATGCTGAAAATCCGGATCCCTCCACTGTCCATTTAGTGGAGGGCAACCCCAGCTCACTCTCTGGCACAGCTAGGCAGGCCACCCATGATAATGTGACCTGTGGGCAAGGGAATTCTACTCCTCAGTTTTGGTGGGAATTCCCTATGCCAACATCGTTTGTAGAATTGTCTAGAGTTGTACATAGTCTTTGTTAAGGTTTATCTTTGGGGACCAAAGAGTTCAAGTGGGGGGAGTGTGTAGCGGGGTGTTCCCCTTTAATGCAAGAGAGACTACATTACCCAGAACCCCATTTGGCAATGTTCCGCCGCAGAGACTCATGGGAGGGGTTATAAAAGGAGGAGGCGAGGCTGGGCTCGGCCTCTTTGGGACACGAGACTACACAGACTGATCCTCCTGTGCGGATGTGTCAGAGTGCAAGGCCTGAAGCCTGAGGCCTTGCTCAGCACCAAAGAGCCTTCCACCCCCTCTGCGAGCCTGGGTGCCATCTGACTTTGCTCAGCTACAGCCTTGTTGGATCGGGGACCCGATCGCTGGAGAGACTGAGTGTGTGTGTGACACAGTCGGTGGAAGTTTCCCAGACTGAGACCGTAGTCCGGGCGGGTGAGAGGGCATACGCCCAAACGATATACTGTTACTACATATAGGCCTATAGACTGTCGTGGCCCACCAGTTGTTCCTGATACCCTTATTGAAGAGCCGTACCATAGCTGAACTTACAGTTCGTATAGCCAAGTTCCCACCCATCTTTACCTACCCCATTGGATTACAAAGTTTGTACTCTGTTAATGTGCACCACCGTTAAAGATCTGCCGGTGAAGAAAAAGGACTAAGTTATAGATCTCAGAAACCAGGCCTGGTGGGGTTTCTAATGTGTTTTGGGTTACTGCGCCATAGGGCACTTAACTAACGGTCGCCCGCGTGGCGCACTTGTTGCATGTCAGCTCTTTAGTGTGTTAGCGTTGCAGGGCTCTGCATTACCATTGATTATTCTGTAAACTGTGATTACTGTTATATCTTTCTTACCAAGAGCTTAAGTAAAACCTTATACTTATTTAAAGTTAGTATTGTCTCAATGCTCAGTTATTCATAAAGTATAAGATATACAATTTACTGTCAATACTAGCTGTGCCAGTAGGGGGTAGAGCCTATTGCCGGGGGTTGGCGGAGCTGCCATCAGGGTCCAAACTAAATCTGCGGCCTTCTTAGTTGGAGGTATCGCTACATTTAAAAGGATAAAATAATTTTTATTAAAGCCCAATTCCACCTTAAAGAGATGCTAAAGTCAATATTTTTTCAAATAACAAACATGTTATACTTACCTGCTCTGTGCAATGGTTTTGCACAGAGCAGCCCCTAACCTCTTCTTCTGGGGTCCCCAACCGGTGTTCCTGGCTCCTCCCCTATGCCAAATGCCCCCAGAGCAAGCAGCTTGTGCATGCTCGCTCCTGAGCTGGCTCTGTGTGCCCATTGAGAAAGCCCCCCTGCTCTATCCTCACTTGCTGTCATTGACAGCAACAGGAGCCAATGGCTCCCACTGCTGCCTCTCTTTTCAATGAAGAGCGAGAGAGCCACTGCTCTTGTGCACATCGCTGGATGGAGATCGGGCTCTGGTATTTAGGGGGGGGGGGGGCACATGGAGAAAGCTTTTTTATCTTAATGCATAGAATGCATTAAGTTAAAAAAAAAAAATTGAACCTTTAGAACCACTATAAAAAACATCTTTCCTCATAATTTATAGGGATCGTTGGTCTGGTCACGTGACACCATGGGTCCTCTTCCACCTCCTCTTCCACCTCTTCTTCCTCCGGGGAGTTCGTGGGTCATGAATGCTGCAGAGAGGAGCTTCATGAAATGAGGTGGCGTGGTTACTGACATATTCTTATGCCGCGTACACACGATCGGACATTCCGACAACAAAATCGTGGATTTTTTTTCCCCATGGATTTTCGCTCAAACTTGTTTTGGATACACACGGTCGCACAAATGTTGCTCGGAAATTCCGATGGTCAAGAACGCAGAGATGTACAACACTACAACGAGCCAAGAAAAATGAAGTACAATGATTCCGAGCATGTGTCGAATTGATTCCAAGCATGCGCAGCACTTTTGTGCGTCGGAAATGGCTACACACGGTTGGAATTTCCGACAAGAACTTTTCTTGACGGAAAAATTGAGAACCTGCTCTCAAACATTTGTTGTCAAAAATTCAGACAGCAAATGTCCGATGGAGCCTACTCACGGTCGGAATATCCGACCAAAAGCTCACATCGAACATTTGTTGTCGGAAATTCCGATCGTGTGTACGCGGCATTAGTAGTCAAGTCCATGATGCCATGGGGTCACAGGTCATCCAACTTTGAAGAATACTTGTGTGGTCCAACACACTCCTTACAGCTATAGTCCATGAGCTCCTGAGTACAACAGTGAAACGATAGATGGCACCATCAAAATCTATATTTAGAAATGCCAAGCGGTATTTTTGGGTTGAATCCATATCTACCAAAGAACAACATTTCTGATCTGCAAAGGACCTCTTTCTCAAGCAGTAATGGTGACAGTACCTGTCTAAGGAAGGGGTCCTGAGTGACCCTGAAACCAGGCCTGTCGGAACAGGACAGGCAAAACAAGCAACTGCTTGGGGCCCCGAGCTGGTGCATATTTTAGACCTGCTTACTCTTTACAGCCAAGCATGTTAGATGCAGAACTTTGTGTCCTCCTTTTCTTGTAGGAAAAAAAGGACACAAGGTGGCATAATGTGAACCTGCATGACTGGGTGGGGCTGCTTCTTAAAGCTGAACTCCAGGAGAAAGACAAAATCTACAGCTGAGTGTTCACTAAGGTGCTTTGGACCGCAGTCGCATGATCACCGCCTTATGCATCATGCAGATGTAGTACCCTCATGTGTACAGAGTAGGGGCATTTAGTCTAGCTCCTCTGTAGGGAGAGGAGCTGAGATTAATTGTTGTTGTGCTGTTCAGAGTGCCAAGGGCTGAGTCTCTGTTACCTCCCCTGGCTTCTGGAACTGCTGGAGGGTTCTAAAACTTAGAGGGTGGAGGAGCAGAGAGTAGGCCTGAATATTTATGGAGTCTCCTCCATTCCCTGGGTGAGTACGGCTCGGAAGGTGGGGAGTTAGGGTATTCTGAAGCCTGGCAGAGAGTCCAGGGTCTGGAGGGGACCCCTGTGCTGGGGGGCTCTGCCCAGGGCAGAAGACAGAACAAGTTAGAGAGGGGGAGAGAGAGAGAGAGATCAGAAGCAGCTGAAGACTCACATCCCTTTTTAGCCTCAGCTAGGCTTAGCTGAAGCCATCCTGGAAGCCAAGATCAGGACCTATTCAGCAGGAGGTCCGTGCAGCAGTCGCTTGAGCTTCAGGGTTCACCAAAGAGCCTGAATGAGTAACTTCAACCACTACACCCCAGTGCCTGATAGAGAAGAAGCAGCCAGGTGCAAGGCCCTGCTTGCTCATTAGCAAGGGACTGCTTAGTGCCAATTAAAGCCTGTAAAGCATACACCTCTTGCTTGGGGGTCTAAAATATAGCCTGGTGCATTAGCATTTTCTACAGAAAGAGCATCTGCATCCAGTGTTTGGAACATTTCTCGCTACCAGTTCAGCTGATCAATGAATCCTATAAGAAGACAGCATAGTGACTTTTTTGCAGTCAGAGACAGTACCAAGTCCTCCGTTTACATTCAAGTTACAGTTCTGGGCATCCCATACCTTCCCGTAGCTATCCAAGTTCACCCCCCAATAAACCAAATACAAAACCCTGGACTGGTTATTGAATTCTGTGCAACTGCTGGAAAATGACTGTTGCCTGGCTGTGCTGTGAAGACCCAACAATCCAGTGGCCCTTAAGGGGGTAACACTGCACAGAATTATTAGTTCTGGATTGTATGTGAGGATGCTGAGGGTCCACTCACAGCCCACTCACAGGCCGGGGGTTTGGGCAAAAGGAAACATCACTGGAGCAGAAGATAAGGTACGTAATACATCTTTTTCCCTGCATGGTCAAAAACTGCACAGCTAACAGGATTGACATGATTTTGTTATTTCCGAGCGAAGCATCTCAACCCAGGAAAAAGAGGCTGACCCCGGATAATACAGAATTTACAAAATTACAGAAAGATTGAGGCCAATGGGTTAGAATAACAAGCATTTTAAGAAAGATGCCAGTAATGAAGCCCATGTATTTCTCTAATGGCAGAATTATTTTGAAACTAGTTATCTAATGACCACATTCCCAGGCGGACGTAATCAGCGAGTGGCTGGATTTTCTATCTCACCTGATAAATATTGAAGTGGATAATGACCTGTCTGGATGTCAAAATGCTCCCCATTCTCAGCTACCATATTTCAATATATTATCTCTGAAAATAAATTGACTTTACAAATAAAATATTTCTCAGAAATGATTTAGAATCAGTGACAGTATCTACATACACTGATCAGCCAAAACATTATGACAGCCCACCTAATATTGAGTACCGTATACACTCGAGTATAAGCCGACCCGAATATAAGCCGAGGCACCTAATTTTACCACCAAAAAATGGGAAAACGTATTGACTCAAGTATAAGCCTAGGGTACCCATCTGCATGCCTTACTGTGCCTCACTGTGTCCATGTGCATTCCTCACTGTGCCCATGCTTCACTGTGCCCATGCCTCACTGTGTCCATGACTAGACTGACGTTTAACATGGGAGTCTATGGAAGGGGTGCCCAGATTTGAAAAATCGGTGCTCCCCGGCCGTAGGTCCTCCAGACAAAAAACTTTGCACACTTATAGAGGAAAAATGGTGCTACATGTGTGCCAAGTTTAGGGTCCAGGGGACCTACGACTGGCCAGTACCGGGTCCCCAAATTCACAGGAGAAATGACCGTTTAACATGGGAGTCTATGGAAGGGGTGCCCGGCTTTGAAAAATCGGTGCTCCCCGGCCGTAGGTCTTCCGGACAACAACTTTGCACACTTGTAGAGGAAGGGTGAGGCTACATGTGTGCCAAGTTTGGGGTCCAGGGGACCTACAGCCGGCCGGTACCGGGTCCCCAAAGTTCGGGAGATCTGGCGCAAAAAGTTGCCTCGAGTATAAGCCGAGGGGGGCATTTTCAGCACAAAAGAATGTGCTGAAAAACTCGGCTTATACTCGCGTATATACGGTATGTCCCCCTTCTGCCACCACAACAGCCCTGACACGTTGATGCATGGCTCTGAAGGTACGCTGTGGTATCTGGCGCCAAGCCTTTAGCAGCAGGACCTTTAAGTCCTGTAGGCTGTGAGGTGGGGCATTCATGGATCAGACTTTCCATACCGCATCCTAGTACCATCGCCTTCCCAGGTAAGTGACGCACACACACCCGGCTATCTACATGATGTAAAAGAAAATGTGATTCATGAGACCAGGCCACCTTCTTCTATTGTTTCGGAGTGAGTTCTGATGCTCACGTGCCCATTGTACACACTTTTGGCAGTGGACATGGGTCAGCATGGGCACCCTGACTGGTCTGTAGCTATGCAAACCCATACACAACAAACTGTGATGCACTGTGTGTTATGACACCTTTCTATCGAAATAAGAAAAGAGAGCACTCACGTTGCCTCATCCGTAGATAATTATGGAAATACAAAAAAGAGGGTCCCAAAAGGTGACCCAAGGTCGGACTTTAAAGGCACAGTAAACAATAAGGATATAGAAAAATAATATTTATTGGGACATAGAAACATACACGGTATAAAAAGGGACGTGAAAAAAGATTAAAAAAACATATATATAAAGATACATAGTATATGATGTGAGCCCTAGTGCGTCAACACGTTTCGCCGTTAGGCTTCGCCAGGACACATTCGGGATTCGTTGGTTGCAAGAAAAAATAAAAGCGGGTCTCACTATCTTGCAAGAGAGTCAGCCTTGTTCAACAAATAGTTAAAGAAGGAGTAATATCCAATAAAGAGGAAAGGGTTGGCTCACAAAAAGAGCAATTCTCATGACAAGGATTTATAGGAACCAGCTACTGGCTCAGAAATTAGCATGGCTCTGAGTACAACATAGCCGTGTGCTTTGGTATAGCCATGGGTGTCCGCTGAACTTTTTTCAGGGGGGGCAATACATTGCAATACAAAAAGATGTACACAGTGGTGTCGTGGCACAGGCACTGCTGTTACCTGTAGTTCTTCAGCGATAGGGCAGGCCCTGGCAGCGTATTCAGTCTCTTGTCTCGGCCGCTGCACGCCACGCACCTGTGGGAGGAGCCGGCGCTGCGCCGGCTGGATCGGCATAGGCACATTTACACAGGCAGAGGCAGGCTGAGGCAGCAGCCAATCACGGAACAGCTGGGTCAGGGTCACAGTGATGTAAAGCAGAGGCGGAGCCAATCCGATGCTCGGGCTGGGGGTGAGGAGGGAGGGATGGATAGTCGGAAAAGACTGAGAGCAGCCCCAGCTTCCAGGCCAGCAGCAGTCTGTAGACTTAAAAAAAAAAGTCCATGACTTCCAGGGGGGGGGGGGGCAATTGACCCCCTTTGCCCTATGGAGCGGACGCCCATGGGTATAGCTGAGCTTTTATATTGGATATCTCGGATTGGAAGACTATTTCCATTGATATCTTGAAACCTTTGTATGGTTATCTTCTGCTCTCCGCTGTATCCGTATGCACCCCCCATGTTTGAGGCCACAATATGAGGATACTTGAATTCATGAGCCAGTAGCTTGTTCCTATGAATCCTTGTCACGATAATTGCTCTTTTTGTGAGCCAACCCTTTCCTCTGTATTGGATATTACTCCTTCTTTAACTACTTGTTGAACAAGGCTCTCTTGCAAGATAGTGAGACCCGCTTTCCCTTTTTCTTGCAACCAACGAATCCCGAATGTGTCCTGACGAAGCGTTGACGCATTAGGGCTCACATCATATACTATGCATCTTTATGTTCTTTTAAATCTTTTTTCATATCCCTTTTTATACCACGTATGTCCCAATAAATATTATTTTTCTATATCCTTATTGCCTTTAAAGTCCGACCTGGGGTCACCTTTTGGGACACTCTTTTTTGTATGACACCTTTCTATCAAAACCAGCAATAACCTTGACCAGTGTAGCCCAGGTGTCCCCAACCTTCTTTAACTGACCAACCACTCCTACTCCACAATCCCCCCTTACCATTATCTAAATTAACGAGACCAGACCTGAATTTGGAGTATAAATGGCCATAGCAGCCATATTCAAAACTTTTAACATATACAGTAAACATCTGTAAAACGACAACTATCAATCACTCAGTCTGTTGGTCTTTGACGGCACCCCAAACTTAACACATATTCCACCACTACACTACGAGATCTTTTCTCGATGATAGACCTCCAGCCGTACCACACCAGCTCGGAGACAACCCCCTTCCCGCAGTGCAACCATTACCGTATTCCAGCTAATCATTCTAACTGGAGTACACCAGAGGGGCACATACTACCGATGAGTCCCCAACACTTCCATCTCATATGTTTTCTGACACCATCAAAGACCAAAACACTGCCACTGCTCAGCTGCTATGATGAAAACCTGCTCCCACTGCACCTGAAAAGATAGAAAAACAGACAAACGAAAACCAACAACACAGGGAGGGTGGGTGGGAAACTACTTCCTCCTTTCTGCCCCAGGCTCTGTTGCCAGGAAGTCCCGCCTCCCCCTTAAATAAACAACACCCCTCCCACTCTGCCTTTACCCAGCCGTACCATCCCCTTCCTTGCAAACTTTCCTGATTTTAACCATTTGTTGTCTCCCCTCTACACACTGTCATGCCCGGCCCTGCACTACTTTCTCTTTTTCTCTTTTTGCTCCGGGCCTCACTTTTCACTTTTTCACTTTTTTCCAGTAGCTCTTCTATTGGATCGGACTATACAGGCCAAACTTCACTCCCCATGTGCATCAATGAGCCTTCACCCCTCTTAACCCTGTCGCCAGTTCTCCAGTTTTCCTTCCTTGGACCACTTTTGGTAGGTCCTGACCACTGCAGATTGGGAACATTCCACAAGAGCTCCAGCTTTGGAGATGATCTGACTAAGTTGTCTAGTCATTACAATATGGACCTTGTCAAAGTCCTTGGCACATTTAGCAAGCTTTTTCAAGGACAGCGCTGTGCTCAACCCTTTATCCACTGTCCTGGGAGATCTTCAGCAGCCAGGTAGGCTGATAGACGTGCAGCCAGGAGGGCTGGTAGTGCCTGAAAGCCGTGGAGCTGGGAGCAGTTCAACAAGAGGAGAGAAGATACTCCTGCATGCAGCTTTTCAATATTTTGTGCTACTTTCAAAAGGGGCTGAGGGCTCCTGGTTAGGGTGACCAGACATCCTCGGTTTCCGGGGAGAGTCCCCGGATTAAGGATACTGTCCCCGGACTAAGTCTGTCCCCGGATGGATTTGAACA
The DNA here is from genome assembly GCA_029206835.1 of Rana muscosa. NCBI lineage: Eukaryota > Metazoa > Chordata > Amphibia > Anura > Ranidae > Rana > Rana muscosa. Next base: position 56,415,295 of record CM055116.1, on the reverse strand, counting down.
GGGGCTGGGGCAATTTCAAAGACAGTCAGTGCAGAATTAAAAAAATAATTCTGAATTACACCCCCCCCCCCCGCTCCGCTCTAGCTTATAGGGGTGTATTTTTTTCATTATCTGTGCCCCTTTCTGATGATCATGTGCTGGTCGGAGCGGAGGGAATATTTCTTCAGCTTCGCTCGCATGTTCTTCTGCCTTGGCTGAAGTCCCGGCCAGCAGCCTGCCTGCTTATCTCCTTGCCTTCCCTGGCGGAGTGATCTTCCTCCGCTCCCCACCCATAGCCGGGGCCCGGAGAGTAACACTTGACAGGCTGTGAGGCAGGTGGTGACGGGCAGAGAGTCGCTGATTACCGCCATTACTAGTATAAAAAAAATATGTCCCCGGATTTCATTTTAAAAATCTGGTCACCTTACTCCTGGTCTGTAAGGGACTTTGCCACGGATCTAAGAGACTGGGTGTTTCTAGCAAGGAGAGCAGTCTAGGAGTCTAGGATCTTTTTCTCTGTACATAGGAAGGAGGTTGTCATCTGGTCTTCAAGTCAAGTTGGGCACCCCATAATCCCTATGCCCTACCCAAGTTGTTTTTCCCCAATAAAACAACAAAAACAAGTCAATGGACTGATTTCTTGGGTCTGGATGCAGGTTAGAAATGTGTGCAGGGCCGTCTGAACAGGACAGGGCAACTGCTTGGGGCCCCCGTGCTGGCCTGGGGCCCCAGCAGTCCCGCGATAGTGTGAATTTTCCCACACAGCAGGAAGAGGAGCAAGAGGAGGCAGCACGGGAGGAGGAGGTAAGACAAAATTCCCCCCCCCGCTTATCCACTCACTCTAATGTCCCCCCCTCCCACGATCGGCGTCCCCCCCTCCCGCGATCGGCGCCCCCCCCTCCCGCGATCGGCGTCTATGTCCCGCGGCAACTCCCTCTAAGAGCTAAAGGGGATGATTTGACAATCTATTGGGAATAAATGAATTTCTAATCTATGAATTTGTTCCTGGACAAAAAATGTGCAATTGGTCTTATGTGAATGCACTTGTCAAAGTTGATCTAGAAGTAGAACATTTATCCTACAAAAATGAAGACATTGACATGGTACTCAAACGAAAAGTCGTTCAAAATGGCATTATTAGATGGCTGGAATATTTTTTGCTTACTTGTCCGAACGTTCGAACGTAATTCTACAGGTGTGAGGCCAACATTACCCTGAAATATGCAGAAATAAAGAATGTGCAAAACAAATTTCCCACTGATAAAATGTCTATTGTTTCTCAGGAAGTAATATCACTTCTCAGGGAGGATGTGTACACAGCGTCAGCCCGGTAATCGATTAAATACATAACACTGAATTGATGTATATGGTATGTATATATATATATATAGCCATTCTGATTAAGTCACCCTCACTAAACAGCTGCTAAGTAAATATGGAGAAGGATCCATGGTGTTTACTTAGCAGCTGTTGAATGCAGGTCACTTGAGCAGAGTAGATATATAAATAACCTATAAGTCAACTCAATGTATTCTATGCAGCTGATTAGCAGGCTGACACTGTATACACATCATTGGTCTATTTTCTTCCTGAGAAGTGATAGAACTTCTGAGAAGCAATAAATGTTCCCACACAAAGTACATTTTCCAAGTGGAAACTTTTTACTCTTTTACACTGTTTACACAATTGCTAAAGAATGTATCATGAGAATTGTTTGATCTGCCAAAGGATTTATACTTTGCTGCCAGTTTTGAGATCCAGGCACCCCTGCCAGTCAGCACACCCAGGTCCTTAACCACAAGCACAACAGAAGCACAGGAATGGTGCATTAAAACTCATTGGAGTTGATTTACTAAATCTGTAGAGTGCAAAATCTGGTGCAGCTGTGCCTGGTAACCAATCAGCTTCTAACTTCAGCTTGTTCAATTAAGCTTTGACAAAAAAACTAAAAAAACTAACAAACCTGGAAGCTGATTGGTTTCTAAGCAGAGCTGCAACAGATTTTGTACCCTCCAGCTTTAGAAAAGCAACCCCATTAGGGTAGGGTGACCAGACATCTCCGGTTTCCAGGGACAGTCCCCGGATTGAGGACACTGTCCGCGACTCCCCGGACCAAGTCTGTCCCAGTTTTGTCCCCGGATAGGATTTGAACAGGGACTGGGGCAATTTCAAAGACAGTCAGTGCAGAATTTAAAAAAAAAATATTCTGAATTAAACACCCCCGCTCCGCTGCTCCTACTGGCTTAGGGGGCTTGGGGGTGTATTATTTTCCATTACCTGTGCCCCTTTCTGATGATCATGTGCTGGTCGGAGTGGAGGGAATATTTCTTCAGTTTCGGGTGCCCATTCAGCTCCGTTCGCATGTTCTTCTGCCTTGGCTCAAGTCCCGGCCAGCCGCCTGCCTGCTTATCTCCTTGCCTTCCCTGGCGGAGTGATCTTCCTCCGCACCCCACCCAGTAGTAGCCGGGGCCCGGAGAGTGAGACTTGACAGGCTGTGAGGCAGGCGGCAGCAACGGGCAGAGATTGGCTGACTGCCGCTATCACTAGTAAAAAAAAATATGTCCCCGGATTTCATTTTTTAAATCTGGTCACCTTACATTAGGGGCACATTCAAATATTATGCAGCATGTTGGTGCATTATGTTAAGGCAGCCCATTCAGTATGAACTTGCTGTCAATGTACCACAATGGACCAAAAAGCACACAACCCTTTTCTACTGCAGCACACCACAACACAACGCCACTACTGTATAGAGTGTTTGGGTGCCATTCACCCAGAGTGGCGCCCCAACACACCATTTAAAATGAATGGCATCCCAACACACTATTCCCAATGAATGGCGTCCCAAGACACCATTTAAAATGAATGGCATCCAAATGCACCATTCACAATGAATGGCTCCACAACACACTATTCACAATAAATGGCGCCCCAAAAAAACATTCACAATGAATGGCACCACAACACACTATTCTCAATGAATGACACTCCAATACACCATTTACAATAAATGGCGCCCCAACTCATCATTCACAATTAAAGGCGCCACAACACACCATATGCAATGAATGGCACCACAACACACCATTCACAATGAATGGCATCACAACACACTATTCCAAAATAATGGCACCAAAACACACTATTCACAATGAATGGCACCGAAACACACTACAGTTGAACATCGGATTACGAGCATAATCCGTTCCAGGAGAATGCTCGTAATCCAAAGTACTCGCATATCAAAGCGAGTTTCCCCATTGAAGTCAATGGAAACGAAAATAATTTGTTCCGCATTGACTTCAAAGGGATGCAATACCGCATACGGGCAGAGGTGGGGGGCTCCGGAGAGCCACGAAAATGGCCGGAAAGGCCCGAGGACACGTCGGCTGACCTCGGCAAACGTCAGAAAGGCTCGGAAACTGAGTATTTCCGTGTCTTTCCGAGCATTGCCGAACGGCGCCAGCTGCGATCGTCGCTGTTCGGCTCTGCTCGGCTCCGGCGCCCCGCACCTCAGGCCAAATGCTGTACTGCAGGCCCTATTAGGTTGAATTCTGCTCGTCTTGCGAGACAACACTCGAAAACCGAGTCAGAATTAAAAAAAAAAAGTTGCTCGCAAATCAAAACGCTCGTTAACCGCGTTACTCTTAAACCGAAGTTCCACTGTATTTACAATAAATGGTGCCCCTAACCCAAAACCAGCCTCACCAATACCAGGCCACATAACCTGACAAAACACCTTGTCCACATGTTGATGAGGACAAGGGCCTCTTTCCTACAACCCTGAATGGTGGTAGTTGGGGTCTGTCGGTGGGGGGCTTATCGGAACCTAGAAAACCTCATTTAATAATATGGGTGCCCCCAGATACTGAATTCTTACTACATGAATATGCTCATTCACATAAAATGTACAACCTAGAAATAAAGACACCCAAAGTTTGCAAAATCAATTATTAAAAAAAATAATAATAATCCTCCAAAAAATGTCCCTCATTGTAAATCCATTGTCAAAACTGATGCCTGCTGCCCAATGTCTGCTGAAAAATAAAGCAGATGATCCAGCGCATATGACCGTACCAAACATACCACTTGCCAAATCACAGTTTCCTCAGCTGTCATTAGCTAAATAAGGGAAGGGGTGAGGATAGTGGTGGTAGTATTGGCCATATTTGGCCAATGATGTAACCCCTCCGATCCCCACCCATTTTGGTGAATGGGGCAAGTGAAGTGAGTGGTTGGTAAGGACACAGTGGGTGCAAGCACTGCCTGACTTCTTAGCAATTACAACCGGTGCTGTCACGTTCATCCTCTCCAATTGCTCTACACATTCGGCATTCAGACAAACGTCAAACAGCCAGTGTTTGGTCCGAACTCAAATTCAAACTGGACTCTTACCTAACCCCTTTTGTGTGGGACACCGTTAAAGGTTGAGGGCTCTTTGTAAGGCTGGAAGTTTTTACAGTGGGCTGGTGGGCACTGTGCAGTGGATGGGGGTTGTGGTGTGGGTTAGGGCACTCGTCAGCAGACTTGGTGGCCCTATAGGGGATGAGGTTTCTGGATGGAGGCTGTGGGACAATATTTAATGTTGGTGGCACTTTGTAAGGCTGGAGGCTCTATAGTGGGCTTGGTATCACAGTGCAGGGGATGGGGGTTGTGGTGTGGGTTAGGGTACTCTTCAGCAGACTTGGTGGCCCTGTAGGGAATGAGGTTTCTGGAGGTGGCTGTTAGACAATGTTAAAAGTTGGGGGCACTTTGGATGTCTGGGGGCTCTACAGTGGGCTGTGGTGCACTGAGGTACACTGGATGGCACTGTGGGAAGCTGGACAGCTTTGTGGGAGGTTGGGGACCTTCAGAGAGCATAGGGACAATCTGGGCCACTATGGGAGATTGGGGGGCCTTGTGAGAGGTTAAGGGATCTAAAACTGGCTGGAGGCCAGGGAGAAGAGAGGCCTCAGCCCAGCAGTGGGCCACAGCCCAGTGGAAGACAACCGCTGCTTTAGACAATAAAAGATTATTACTATAGTATAATGTACTCAGACTTGACTGCTAAGAATTATGAAACACTATGAAATATCCAGGTATACCAGCAATGATAATTTTACACAGGAAGAGGGAACTTCATTTTTTATTCAGGAAGCTATTACAGTTTAATAATTAAACAGATTAAGTGATTAAATAGTTGTCTTGATTAAAAGCTGTAGATAAACACAACCGTTGACAGTGTGGGAACACAACGAGTTACTATGGAGCTCGCAGACTCCATGTAATACGATTGATCCCTATGCAAACAACATTTGTGTTCTTCTCAAAGTGGTGACTAATCCTACACCATGCGATAGTAAACTGTGATAACGGTGCAGGTTATTAATATCGTCCAGATAACCAGGGAATGATACTGGTGACACAAATATTTCCACACAAAGCCAACTAGAGACTTCATCTTAAAGGGATTGTGTAATGATGTTTGGATTTGCTGTTGAAATCTAGCAAATTGGAAGGATGAAATGTCACCAACACCTGTTTGTGGAACATCACATTGGTCAGATAAGGCCAATGCTTCAGGGCCATTCAGGGTCCCAACCTTAAGGCAACCCAGTAATGATGTGATCTTGAAAAGGAGGCAATGCATGGCCTGGAAATGTTATCTTTATTTGACTAATGTGAGAAATAGATATGTGTTGGTTACATTTCATATTTTAATTTTGGATCTCCATGGCACCATCCAATGTCGTCAATTGAAGCACCCACTTGTTACATCGGTCAAAGTACAGCGTAGATCTACTCTATGTTTACGAATTAGTTCATATTGGTTTATAAAAATGCTGAGATCGAGATATGTTTTTTTTTTTTGCATAGTTACATTGGTATAACTTGGATGCATATTCCATATCTGGCTCATCCCAATGGAAGTGGAGAATCACTGTAGTAGCCAGAGTATGGGCTCCAATCAAAGGATGGCTTCCATTTTTCACAAAGCGTTCTCTGATTGGATGAGGTGGAGAGGAAGGGTGGTGATGTTACTATCTTCACCTCCCCATTTAGAGGATGCCTTCCATTTTTTTGCAAAGGGTTTTTTGATTGGACAAGGTGGCAAGAAAGGGTGGTGATGTTACGATCTTCACCTCCCCATTTAGAGGGTGCCTTCCTTTTTTTCACAAAGCATTCTTTGATTGGACGAAGTGGTGAGGAAGGGTGGAGATGTCACGATCTTCTCCTCGTTCAATCAGAGCTCACTTTGTGAAAAAGGGTGGTGATGTTACGATCTTCACCTCCCCATTTAGAGGATGTCTTCCATTTTTTGCAAAGGGTTTTTTGATTGGACAAGGTGGCAAGGAAGGGTGGTGATGTTACGATCTTCACCTCCCCATTTAGAGGGTGCCTTTCTTTTTTTCACAAAGCATTCTTTGATTGGACGAAGTGGTGAGGAAGGGTGGAGATGTCACAATCTTCTCCTCGTTCAATCAGAGCTGACTTTGTGAAAAAGGGTGGTGATGTTACGATCTTCACCTCCCCATTTAGAGGATGTCTCCCATTTTTTGCAAAGGGTTTTTTGATTGGACAAGGTGGCAAGGAAGGGTGGTGATGTTACGATCTTCATCTCCCCATTTAGAGGGTGCCTTTTTTTTTCCACAAAGCATTCTTTGATTGGACGAAGTGGCGAGGATGGGTGGAGATGTCACGATCTTCTCCTCGTTCAATCAGAGCTCACTTTGTGAAAAATGGAAGGCATCCTCTGAATGGCGCTAATGGTGTGGCCACTACAGTGATTCTCCGCTTCCATGGGGATCAGCCAGATATGGAATATGTATACTTACACTGGTCCAAGTTAGACCAATGTAACTATGCAAAAAAAAAAGCGTACCTGGAATTCAGCATTTTTATAAAATAAAAAAGATACATTGAAGGATTGTAGTAGCACTGACTATTAGAATGATTGGTAGCTTTCATAGCAGGCTTTCAAGCATGAAGTATGCATACTTGAAATGGTCCAAGCTGGACCAATGTAAGGGCGACCTGTCAGAGCGCCGCTCTCCCCTATGGGGGATCGGATGATGACGGACCGTAGAGTCCGTTGTCATCCAATCCGATCCGCCAGACGGATGGAAAAGGGCCCTTTGGATGCAAATAAGATCATACCTGGAGTTCAGCTTTAACCTCTTGCCAAACATGTACGCATAAGTGCGTCAGGAAGGATGGTGGGCTTTAACACCTACAGTACATGCCGCACATACGTGTTCATGGTGGCCAAGTCTCTGTGCTGAGAGTCACAGTGACTACAGTGATCCTTGCTGTCCTCCAGTTCCTCCAGCCACCATTCAGAGAATGCCTTCCATTTTTCGCAACAAATGCAAAATATTCTCTGATTTAGTAAGGTAAAGAGGTAGGGTGATGATATCACATCAGAGAACGCCTTGTATTCATTGTGAAAATGTAAGGCGTTCTCCAAATGGCGCCTGCGCCAAGCGGGCACAGGTCTTGAAAGACAGCAAGGATCACTATAGTAGTGGCAGCTACTACAATGATTCTCCACTTCCACAGGCATGGAATATATACAGTATGTCCAAGGTGGACCAATGTACCTATGCAAAAAAACTATCTTGGATTTTGGCTTTAAAAATTTCTATTTTACAAATTATAATTTAAAGCGTACCTGTAGTTATTAAAGCTGAACTCCGGGAATGATCTTAATTACGCTAATCCCGGTCACAAACCCAAAATATCGACCTGGACATGGCTATGTCTGCTGACAGCAGGTAAAGCCATCCTAAAATCCCGGACAGTCCCTACTCCACCATCACCATCACTATCAATAGTGGAAAAAGATCTGAAAATGCTTCTAAATATTGAAAAATTGGACATATCAAACCACTCTTTCAACTCAACAAACTGTTTTTTTTTAAAGATGGAAAACATTCTTGGAAAGTTCTCTGACTAATACAGAAATAATACAAATTATGACAATGTTTAAATACTGAGTGGTATAATAAAGCATTTCTCTCTAATTCACTGGGAAGGTTGGAACTGAGATAAATTATCCACAACATGCCCTTAGCCCTCTGCAAATCCCTTTGGAAATTATCCCATTGCTCCACTGAAATTACACTTTCTTTCTTGATCCTCTTTCACGCCGAGAGTATGCTAGACAATACAGTACTTTTGAAACGTTATGTACTAAAACAGAACCACAGAGACATGTCATTTCTGAAATTTACTCCATATTGTTCTCTAACCTCAACCGCAAATCTAATATTGCTAGCCAACACTGGGAAAAATAACTATCTATCAACCTTAATGAGGAAGAATGGAGTGTTATTTACACTTACATACACAAAGGTTCTATTAATGTATCTACGCAAGAGAATGGATTTCATTTTTTTCCAGATGGTACAACACTCCACTTAAAATGCACAAAATCTCCCCCTCTATACCATCTAAATGTTGGAGATGTTCACATGAAGATGGCTCATTATTACACATATTTTGGTCCTGCCTTTACATTCAACCTTTTTGGAAAGAAATTCACTGTCTTACTACTCACATTACTACGCTCCCTATTATTTTTTTACCGGCAAAAAAATGCTCTTACATCATTCCAATATTCCTAAATCTCAATACCATAAATCTCTTGCTCTACATTTAATTAACGCTGCAAAAATGTGTATCCCAGCACTATGGAAAAATACCTCTCCTCCAACTATTTCAGATTGGTTTAAACGTATAAATAAAATAGCTAACATGGAAGAATTAATTCACCAAGCCAATGATACTCCTGATAAATTTCATAAAATTTGGAACTGCTGGCGACATTTTCAAAATTCTACTATGTTCAATCAATTATTATCCCAATGATACCTTAACACTGATTTATTTTACTGTCAAACATGGAAAAATAAATACTTTATTACTTTTAATCTATACTTTTTTTTTTCCTTTCTACCCTGAGTTTGCTTCCCCCTTAAATTAATATTTGAAAGAAAAATTTCCTTCTCTTTTATTCCCTATATTAATATTATCCCTTCTATATAATAATATTCTTAATATTATACCCTTTACACTTTCGATAAAGTCACGCTTGAACCTTTACCCTGCCTAGGATTTGCTAGAGGTCTGAAGACCGCAATCCTGTTAATTATTCCTATATCTATTGTAAGTGACTCTTAACAATTGTTATAACTTTATATTTAAAGTGGAAGTAAACCCTCCTATCATTTTCGGGCAAGGAAGCTGCCATCTTGGCCTCTGTTTAATCTTCAACTGCCATGATTCTGCACATGTGATCAGTTATGACACCAGCCATTGGATGGGTTGACAGTTTGGTTGAGAGCACAACCAATGTGTCAGTTGGCATTCCCGGCATGCCGGGAATCGAACTGCTTTTTGAAACTGTTAAATCGATGGGTTTACTTCCGCTTTAAATAACTCAAATATTTTATCAAACATTATTTCTCTGTAGTACTAGAAATAATTTTGCTTTTTACAAATTCCATCTCATTTCTAAATGTTTAATTAAACACGCTCATTCTAAATTATTGATTAAGATATCTTTACACCTCTTGTTAACATTTCCTAATATTCATATTTAATTTGAATAATTAAATTATTCTTTAATGTTTTACCTTAACAAGATAATATAAATGTAAACTGTACTTATCCCTTTTTATGTCTACAATATGTTATTTAATATTCTTTGTCCCAACATTGTAATGTTATGTACTTTATAACAATTCAATAAAAACTATTGAAATAATAAAAAAAAAAATACACTTTCTTACATATAAGTACGACAATTTCAGTCATTACTTTTCCTTCCCTTTTTATTTATATATATATTTTTTGTTTTGTTCTTTATTTTTATATTTTTGTTTTTATTTTATTCATATTTTATATCTTATTTTATTATAATTGATCATACTATAAAATACTCTAAATTGCTCAGTTAGAATGTTTTTTTGACAAAGAATTTAGAACTGTTAAAATGTTAAACTGTAAAATGGTCCAACTGTTCATCCATGCTTTTTACTGTTACGTTAAGAGTACAAATTATTATTATCAGATGAACCGCACATACTGTATTTACCTTTCTTCCAATATAAGCGTTATTTGACACATGCTGTATGATAACCTCTTGTTTGTACAAATTATCCAGAAAACAATAAAAATTATGGAAAAAGAAAATTACAGTTACATTGGTCCAGCTTGGCACAATGTAAGTATGCATGTTTCATACCTGTGGGAATGCAGCGCTACAAGAGCAATCGCCAAGGTCTTCCAGGTCCTAAGCTGTGTAGCTGCCCTGTTAGGAGCTTGTAGCGCACCTGCTACATTATAACTGCTGGTTCCAGCATCCTGGTATGGCTATAATGCATTTTCCCTGTCTGTCTGTCCACCTGCAAGGTGAGTGATATGGCCAGTCTCTGGGTGGAGAGGGGAACAAAACAGGAAGCGCCACCTAAGTGCAATATTTTAGTCACAATTTATTAACCACTTGTCCACCGCCCACCGTCAATTGACGGCGGGCGGAGGACACTCTCGTTCTGACAGGACGTCATATAACGTCCTGCCTTTAAAACGAGCTAGGGGGCGTGCGCGCCCGCCGCGTTGCTAGGGACCCGATGCGCGTGCCCGGCGGACGCGATTGCCGCCGGGCACCCGCGATTGCCCGGGAACAGAGCAGGAAAGTGGATCTGTGTGTGTAAACACACAGATCCACGTCCTGTGAGGGAGAGGGGACCGATGGTGTGTCCCTTGTACATAGGGACAACCATCGGTCACCTCCCCCAGTCAGTCCCCTCCCCCCACAGTTAGAACACATTGAGGGAACATATTTAACCCCTTCCCGCCCACTAGTGGTTAACCCCTTCCCTGCCATTCACATTTATACAGTAATCAATGCATTTTTATAGCAGGGATCGCTGTATAAATGTGAATGGTCCCAAAAATGTGTCAAAAGTGTCCGATGTGTCCGCCGCAATATCGCAGTCACAATAAAAATCGAAGATCGCCGCCATTACTAATAAATAAAAAAAAATGCTATAAATCTATCCCCTATTTTGTAGACGCTATAACTTTTGCGCAAACCAATCAATACGCGCTTATTGCGATTTTTTTTACCAAAAATATGTAGAAGAATACGTATCGGCCTAAACTGAGGAAAATTTTAATTGAAAAAAAATGGGTATTTATTATAGCAAAAAGTAAAAAATATTGTGTTTTTTTTCCAAACTGGACTCTCTTTTTTTGTTTATAGCGCAAAAAATAAAAACCGCAGAGGTGATCAAATACCACCAAAAGAAAGCTCTATTTGTGGGAAAAAAAAGGACGCAAATTTTGTTTGGGAGCCACGTCGCACGACCGCGCAATTGTCATTCAAAGTGTGACAGCGCTGAAAGCTGAAAAATGGCTTGGGCAGGAAGGGGGTTTTCGTGCACAGTAGAGAAGTGGTTAAAGACAGAGGAGATGCACTTACAGACATGTAAAAAATGGGCTCATCTGTGTGTGTAGTTCGCGGTGTGATCCGGTCTCAGGTGCGTCCAGGCTCACGGGTAGGCAGTGCAGTGTGTAGTTTCCATCCTGTGGCCACTAGGAAGCCAGCCAGAACCAGCAGGGAATGAGGATGATGACGTCACCGGAAACAGAACAAGAGAGATCACCGGAAGGAAAGACAGGTGTTCAGCACACCACTGAGAAACCAGGCTACGCGCTCGGAGCTATCTGCTCCTTCAAGAGGCCTGACACGGTACTGCAGCTATGGTACTACTTATGTGCTGTGACCATTAGTGGGACAGCAAGTCCCAGCACACAAAACAAAAGCAGTATGGAAAGAAATGCTAAAAAACTACAACCTGTGACTGGACTTTTTGAGATCTAATTCCTGGCCATCTATCATGCATTAGTCTTTTGCGCTAACAGTTTATTCCATTGTTTTTAGTCTCTGGGTGGAGACCAAACCTGATTTAAGCCAGCCAAGCCTGCAGTTTCATGCTGGTGATATTGGGGTTGATTTACTAAAGGCAAATCCACTTTGCACTACAAGTGCACTGCCAGTGCACTTAAAAGTGCAGTCGCTGTAGATCTGAGGGGGAGATCTGAAACGAGGGGAAGCTCTGCTGATTTTATAATCAAATCATGTGCAAGCTAAATTGCTGTTTTTTATTTTCCTTTCATGACCCCCTCAGATCTACAGCAACTGCACTTCCAAGTGTACTTTCAGTGCACTTTCAAGTGTACTTGCAGTGCACTTGTAGTGCAAAGTGGATTTGCCTTTCGTAAATAACTCCAATTGTGTCTTTAACACATGCTCAAAACTCTCTGTTTGTCCTGCTCTACTGATTGTATTTCCCTGTTTATGACCTTGGATAGGATATCGACAATTCCCTGAACCCTGACTATTCTAAACCTTGCCTGCCTTGTACCTGGACTGTCATTGAACCATTTTTCCTGTCTGCCAACCGCAAGTACCTGTTTGTTTTGCTCAATTTGTGCCTGCCCCGGCATGGTAGCCAGGCACTATAGCAATGTGTATAATTCCTGGGGGGCAACCAAGTACCGGTAGGCCTGCTTGCCTGATGGAAAAGGGGGCTGCTATATGTGCTAGCTACAGTGTCTGACCACCTGCGTTAGGGGTAATCATGACATGTCCCACTGCAAACTGACCTTTGGGTGTCACTCGCTTGGCACCACCGCCATTCACAGAATGTCTTGTATTTTTTTTTATAGATACAAGGCATTCTCTGAATGGACAAGTTGGAGAGAAGGGGTGATGATGTCACAATCTCCACCTCATCCAATCAGAGAACAGGACCTGGAAGATAGCAGCAATCTGCAGTGGTTTTCAGCTTCCACAGTGCTCCAAGCTGGAAAAAAAATTTAAGAGTGTGTTTCTAGCCCAAGCTTTTTTAAAATTAGCTTTGTATAGGTTGGGGAAGTGTTGGAGCCTCTGTCAGGTTTTTATTGCAGTCTGTGTCCCCTCTGAGTAGATTCACCCCTCTCTGTTTGTCTTGGTGACCATTGTGACTAGGACACAAAGTGATGGGAAATCCAAAATTCACCAGAACAAGAGGTGAGGGAAAATCCCCCAATGGGGACACCCTTGTGCCCACTGTCTAAGAGGGGATTTACCTTTATTTCAACTTTCTTTTGTTATACTGAGACACAATGTACAGTATAACAAATATGTTACCTGCATATGCAGCACACAGAATTCCATAACCCAGATCGACGAAATGGATGAAGATGAAGCAGGGAAATTCTTTCACTGCAGGTCCTAAGATACAGCTTCCTCTCCAGCAAGGAGAACAGTGAGTACCACAGTAAGGAAATCACCAAATCTCACTCCAAATCTGATGAGAGACAGCATTGCCTTAGATGATCTCAGACTGCACAGAACAGGAGTGCCTAGGCACAGGAATTGTTATTTTATTTATATTTAGGACCAAATCAAGACAGCTTGTTCAAATGGTACTTTACTAATGGTCCAAGACTCCAAGCTGTCCATTAAGCTCAGTGCTTCAGACAAGAAGTGAGGAGAGGCACTGTGAGCTCATCCTCCCAATCTGCTGCAATCAGAGTGTGCCAGCTTGTATTTAAACTGGCTGCTCTGGCTTCTCTGTATGTAGCTTCTGACAGGCTGCACAAGGAGTCCCGTATCTCCAGAACTGTAGATGGCGGGGGCCCAAATTTTGACCAGTGGTGGGGTAGGTCTCTGTGACCCCAGGTTGCCAGGCTACGACCCTCGAAGCTCAATCGTTTTTTTGGGGGGAGGTTTATGTTCATGGCAGGTAAGGCAGAGCCTCATAGGGTTGCCACCTGTCCAGGATTCACCCGGACAGGTCGGGTTTGGAATCATGCGTCCGGGTTTCAGACTGCCTGAAACCCGGACACATTATGCAGAGTGGACTATGGATTCCCAGCAGGGTTGCTGGCTGCAGTTGGCTAAGCTGAGAGTGTCTGTTATACTCTTTTACACTGCCCAAAGCCAGCACTAACAATAATAACAATTCCCCCACCCCGTCCCCCACACTGACAGGAGAGGAGAGAGGGCTCGATCTGCACCTCTTTCTCCTACCCCTACCCCTCGTTGTCTGCCCACACTCCAATCCCCAGGCTGTGCCTCAGAAAAGGATAGTGGGGGCCGAAAATTGGAAGTCTAGCAGCCTCAGAAACATCTGGATGAGAGGTGCTGACTGCCAAGGGGTGAGTGAGCTCACCATCCATCCCTGTCTGTGACTGAAGTCTACCCCCTTCTCTCTCCTGCCTCTGAGTGAGTACACTAAGGTAAATCAGGGTTCTCAGAGCACCCCTTAAATCAGTGTTCCCCTTTACATCAGAGGCCACAGTGTTCCCCCTTACAGCATAGTCCTCTCCATACATCAGAGTTCTCAGTGTTCCCCCTTAAATCAGGGTTCGCAGAGCATCCCTTATGTCAGAGTCCCAAGAGCTCTCCTTTACATCAGAGTCTACAGAGTCCCCCCTTTCAGTGAAAGGGAACTCTGCGAGTTCAGATGCAAAAGGGGAACTATGTGGATTCAGATGATTAGAAATGTTATTCAATAGCAAAATATATGTATAGTTTATACTATTAAAAAAAATTGCTGTGTCCTGCTAAAGTGTTCGGGTTTGATTTGAAGAAAAGGTGGCAACCCTGGAGCCTCACCTGCCATGAACATAACCCCCCGCCCAAAAAAATGTCAGGGACTTGATCTTGCACAGCCGGGCCACCCTGCTGCAGTATATATGTGGTGGGCGGTCCGAAAGCGGTTAATGTTTTCAGGAAGCCATGTACTGCCCCCTGCTGGCCCCTCCTACTAGCTGTGATCTGACTGCAGTGCATAGAGAAGCCCAGAAACCCAGAGATGGGTATAAAATAAACATTTTATAAAAATAAAAAAAGGAGAAAGGCAAAATATAAGCAGATAAAATGTCAGCTTTAAATCAAGCATAAAGAGTCAGGCAACACAGGCAAAGTAAATAAGCACTTTTATCAGCTGATATAATCACTTACTAAGTATGCGGCTCCTTTATCTTTTAATCCCCGTCTATGTTCCTGTGTAAGGCGGTGGCGTGAATTATGCCCCAGATTTCCTGTTTCAGGGCGGCTCCTTTTTCTTTTGCACTCTAGAGTTGTGTCTCCCTACACTGTGCTCCTCTACCCTCAGCTCTCTAAACTAACAAACTGGCTGGAGACTGCGCTGTCCAATGCTAACGCTTTCCTGGGAAAACCAAAAGTTCAGGGAAGCAGCACTGAGAGACCAGGGGGCCAGCAGCTTTGAAAATTGAACAAACTGGCAAGTGCTGGGGTAAGAATTTAAGCAAATAATTTACTGGGGAATGTTTATTTTATTAAAGTGAAAACAGTGCAGGGCTAAGAATCATATGTTGAGTATTGACATATCAACATACCGTGATATACAGAAGAAATTGTGATTAACATATGCAAAAAACTCCAACACCATCATCTGATTGATCGTGTCTCTAAATAAAGTGCACTGTGTAAATTGTAAATCAATATTGGTAGTATAGTCCCATTGGCAGGGCTTTTTTTCTCAGACAATAGGTGCAGGAACTCCCCTTTTCTGGGTCACTTGTTTTCTCTGCCCCCTACCCACCTCCGAACAACGTCCCTTGGTTCCATCCCCTACCCATCTCCCAGTACCGCCCCTTTTAGACAACACAGAACCAAGTATCGTTTTGTTGTGCTAAGTAATTTGTATGGAATTTGGTTGCCCCTTCAGCCAGCAACAATAGATCCCCCTAACAATGTACCACCCACAACAAAATTCCCCCCCCCAGCAACAATAGACTCCCGGCAGCATCAACAGATCTCTGCACAGCCAGCATTAATAGACTCTCTGGCAGCCATCAACAATAGACCCCTCTCCCAACAGTAGATCTCCTTCAGCAACAACTAATCCCCCAGCAACAATAGGTCCGCCACCAGCAACACTAGACCTCCTCAGCAGCAATAGACCCCCCTGCAAAAATAGATCTCCTCCAGCTAGAATAGATCCGCCAGCAGTGAGCATCAATACCCTGCAGCACACCCCAGCACCCCTTGACATTACATACAGTCAGTCCAGGAGGTGCCGGAACTGCGTTCCCCCGCGTTCCCGCTGAAAAAAAGCCCTGCCCATTGGTGATTAAAACATGAATCCATTAGTATATCTTAGTGCCGACCATACGCACATATGCGGCCTCGTCTTTAAGGGGTTATACCGGGATGATATGCAGCTGCAGGCATCATCCCGGTACCACTTTTTAGAGCAGGCGGTTGGCTCTTCAGGGATAACAACCAATGCGGCTAAAAGCCGCTGGGCTTCTATCCCGAAGGAGCGAGAGGGGACATCCCCCCTCCCGCCACCTTCAGTCGCTCTTCCCGGGCCTCCCGTCCTACCGGGAGACCCGATCCACGATTCGGCACTTCCGCCAGCTAGAGAGAAACTGTAAGGAAGCCGAAAATGGCTTCCTCATAGTTTTCTTTCTGTAAACACGGAAGCGGCGTCACAACGTAACTTCCGGTTTACTCGGCTGCCAATGGCACCGTTTAAAAAAAAAAAGACAGTATTCAGAATCGTCGTTTTTGCCGATCTGAATACTTTGAAGTGCAAAGGAGGGATTTGGGGTCTTTTAGACAATGTAAAAAAGTGACAATGTGAAAAAAAAGCAAAGAAAAATGGCGTAAGGGTCTGGTATGGATTTTAAGGGGAACCCCGCACCAAAATAAAAAAAAATTGCGTGGGGGTCCCCCTAAAAATCCACACCAGACCCTTATCCGAGCACGCAACCTGGCAGGCCGCAGGAAGAGAGGGGGGATGAAAGAGCGCCCCCCACCTGAACCGTACCAGGCCACATGCCCTCAACATGGGGACAAGAGCCTCATCCCCACAACCCTTGCCCGGTGGTTGTGGGGGTCTGCGGGCGGGGGGCTTATCAGAATCTGGAAGCCCCCTTTAACAAAGGGGACCCCCAGATCCCGGCCCTCCCCTATGTGAATTGGTAAGGGGTACATTGTACCACTACCATTGCACAAAAAAAGTGTCAAAAATGTTAAAAAACACACAGACAGCTTGGGACAAGTCCTTTATTAAAAAAGAAAAAAAGATTCCAGCGATGTAATCCTTCCTTGTCCCGGGATACGGAAAAACATGCCGCATAACACGATCCGCCTCCATGGGAGGCGCTCGCCGAATGACCCTAGACCCGCCATGACACCTCTTAAATAGCTGAGGGCGGGGCCAACCGTGACATGCGCAGGTGACCCCGCCCCCCTCTGACACAACGGGGAAACGCCGCGGGGTTACCCAGTGACATGTACGGAGTTCCCTTTAATATTCATATATTCATATTCATAATATTCATACCAGACCCAAAGGGCCTGGTAATGGACTGGGGGAGGTGGGGGGTACCCAATGCCGTTTTTTTCAATGAGTTTTATCTGTATTGCCGGGAACCGACAATTCATTACAGCCGCGAGTAGTTTTAAATGACTTTTTTTTCCTTTAGAAATGTCTTTTGTGCAGGGACAGTTCTAAACACGGGAAACATGCGCCACTTTACAGGCATACTATAGACACCCCCCAGGTACGAAATTTAAAGGAATATTTCACTTTTATTGTTTCACTTTAAGCATTATTAAAATCACTTCTCCCGAAAAAACTTCAGTTTTTAAAACTTTTTTTTGCATTGGTACATGTCCCCTGGGGCAGGACCCGGGTCCCCAAACACTTTTTATGACAATAACTTGCATATTAGCCTTTAAAATTAGCAATTTTGACTTTTCACGTTCGTGTCCCATAGACTTTAACGGTGTTCGAACAAATTTATTGCCTGTTCGCATGTTCTGTTGCGAACCGAACCGGGGGGTGTTCGGCTCATCCCTACAAATGAATGTGAGTAGTTATACTGTTTGAATTATAGGAGCAGCACTGAGTTTAAATTACATTTTTCACATCTTTTGGGGTATTCACCTTACACTATAGCAGCAGCCCTATTCCTAATATAACAATTTCATATTCTATCCCATAGCGCAGGTTTTTGTTTAATTTCTATTTTTATTTTATTTGATTCTTAGCGCTGCACTGTTTTCACTTCATTCATTCACACAATTATTTATGTGTATAGTGCAGTATTTTTATAATAATTCCAATGTTTATTTTATTGAAGGCAGTGAGCTGAAGCGGTATTAAACCCAAACCCAAAAATGTAAACCAGTGCTGTGAAAAAGTTTTTGCCCCTTCCTGATTTTTTTATTTATTTGCATATTTGTCACATTTAAAGCGCAACTCCACTTTTGTTGAGAAAAAAACATTCCCCTCTGGGAACATAGGGAAGGGTTATCACCCCTGTAACATTTGTTTTGCTGTCTGTGCAGTGTGCACCTGTTCAGAACAGTTCACCTCACTTTCCGTCCTAATGACAAATGTTTTTTGAAAATTTGGGGTTTTTATTGAAACAAGAATTGGTGATAAAGAATCAGTGGAGAGGAGACACTTTTTTTCCCATATTAACTCTTACAGGAGAGAATTTGCCTTCCTAGGGGTAGATTTCCTCTCACTTCCTGTTGTATCCTTCCATTTGCAAGGAGGAGTCGTTTGTAAGTTGGATGTTTGAAAGTAGGGGCCTGCCGTATATACTCAGCTGAAATTTGCCCCTTACATGTTGGTGTTGCCACAACACTGTGAGCCCTCACAATTACTCTTGGTGGGCGCATGAATGGGCCCTGCTGTGAATTATTAGATCAAGAATTGTAATTGCATGCCCCTGTTGAACAGGGGCTGAAAAATTGGGCCTTTGGTGGTGGTGGTGGTGTTGACACAACACTGTAAGGCCTCACAGTTAGTCTTGGTGGGCGCAGGAATGGGCCCTGCTGTGAATTATTAGATCAAGAATTGTAATTGCATGCCCCTGTTGAACAGGGGCTGAAAAATTGGGCCTTTGGTGGTGGTGGTGGTGTTGACACAACACTGTAAGGCCTCACAGTTAGTCTTGGTGGGCGCAGGAATGGGTCCTGCTGTGAATTATTAGATCAAGAATTGCAATTACATGCCCCTGTTAAACAGGGGCAGAAAAATTGAGCCTTAGGCACTGGTGCCACAACACTGCAACCCCTCACAGATACTGTACTTGGAGCACAGCAATGAGCCCTGTTGCAAAGTATTGCATCAAAAATTGTAATTACATGCCCCTGTTAAACAGGGGCTGAAAAATTGGGCCTTAGCCACTGGTGCTGGTGCCACGACACTGCAACCACTCCCAGATACTCTAGTTGGAGTGCAGGAATGAGCCCTGCTGCAAAGCATTGCATAAAAAATTGTAATAACACACCCCTGTTAAACAGGGGCTGAAAAATTGGGCCTTAGCCACTGGTGGCGGCACCCAGAAACAAAAATGTTCTTCCAAGCTATCATCGTCAATCGGATCATTGAGGAGGAGGAGGATAGTCAGTCAACATAACAGGACAAACTCTCAGCATCAGCATCAGTCTTGAAGGGATGTGACATTTGAAAATAAATTAGTCTGTTATATCAGCTTCAGGTGTTTGGTAGCTGGTGGTGATCCAAGACTGGTTCATCTTTATGAAGGTCAGTCGATCAACAGAGTCGGTGGACAGGCGCACCCTGTGATCCGTGACAAATCCTCCAGCAGCACTGAATGTGCGT
The DNA here is from genome assembly GCA_029206835.1 of Rana muscosa. Taxonomy (NCBI): domain Eukaryota; kingdom Metazoa; phylum Chordata; class Amphibia; order Anura; family Ranidae; genus Rana; species Rana muscosa. The sequence goes on along the minus strand of CM055116.1, from coordinate 56,395,661 downwards.
TCTGAAAGAACGCTGGATGCAGGACAGGCCAGTAGCTCAATTGCATACTGTGCAAGCTCTGGCAAGTGATCCATCCTCAAGACCCAGTAAGCCAGAGGATTTTCGGTGGGGAAGGTGTCCAAGTCTGACCTTGCCCCTAGGTATTCCTGCACCATGTATATCAGACGCTGGCGATGGTTGCTGGAACGGATCATACCTTGGGGCTGCGGACTAAAGAATTGTCTGAACGCTTCGGTCAGACGGCCACCTTCCCCACCGCTCCTTCTTTGACTGACCGAAGCCTCAGCAACTCGTTGTCCAAGACCAGGAGTTTGTAACCTCCCAGTCTCTGGGAACGCATTGCACAGACCTTTCTGCAAGGCCTCCCGGAGTTGTCTCATCCTCTGCTCCCTCTGCGACAGTAAGATAAGGTCCACAACCTTACCCTTGTACCGTGGATCAAGGAGAGTGGCCAGCCAGTAATGGTCCCTCTTCTTGATCCGAAGAATACGAGGATCCTTCCGCAGACTTTGCAGGATCAGGGAGGCCATGCAGCGTAGGTTAGCTGAGGCATTCAGTCCGGAGTCCTCTGGGTCACTAAGGACGACATGATCCGCAGCCACCTCCTCCCAGCCACGTACAAGTCCACTGGTTTCTTGGGACTGTAAATCATCCCTAAAAGACTGCTGCTGATGATGCTGAGTGCCAGGCTCCACCTCCATGCTGACACAATCCTCCTCCTCCTCCTCTTCTTCCTGTGCGATGGGTGGGACAGAAGGAACACTGTCTGGGTAAAGGGGGCCTTGAGAGGCAAGGAAGTCCTCCTCTTCCTGCCTCTGTTCTGCCTCAAGTGCCCTGTCCATTATTCCACGCAGCGTATGTTCCAACAGGTGGACAAGAGGTACAGTGTCACTGATGCATGCACTGTCACTGCTCACCATCCTTGTGGCCTCCTCAAATGGTGCCAGGACAGTGCATGCATCCCTGATCATGCCCCACTGGCGTGGTGAAAAAAACCCGAGCTCCCCTGACCCTGTCCTGGTGCCGTAGTCGCACAGGTACTCTTTGATGGCCCTCTGCTGCGTGTGCAGCCGCTGCAGCATGGCCAACGTTGAGTTCCACCTGGTGGGCATGTCACATATAAGGCGGTTCTTGGGCAGGTTCAACTTCTTTTGCAGCTCAGCCAGGCGAGCACTGGCATTATAAGATCTGCGGAAATGCACACAGACTTTCCTGGCCTGCCTCAGGACATCCTGTAAGCCCGGGTACCTGCCCAAGAACCGCTGCACCACCAGGTTAAGGACGTGAGCCACACAGGGCACATGGGTCAGTTGTCCCTGTCGGAGAGCGGAGAGGAGGTTGGTGCCATTGTCGCAAACCACCATTCCTGGCTTAAGCTGGCGTGGCGTCAACCACCTCTCGGCCTGCCCCTGCAGAGCAGACAGAACCTCTGCCCCCGTGTGGCTCCTGTCCCCCAAACACACCAGCGCAAGCACGGCATGGCATCTTTTTGCCTGCGTACTTGCGTAGCCCCTTGAACGCCTACGGAGCACCGCTGGTTCCGAGGACAAAGCACAGGAAGAGGCCACGGAGGAAGAAGAAGAGGAGGGGGTGGAGGACAGAGGTGTGTCACAACCAGTAGTAGCATTTTGGAGGCGTGGCGGTGGAACAACCCCCAACACTACTGCACCTTGTCCTGCATCCTTCCCAGCTGCCAAAAGAGTGACCCAATGGGCCGTGAAAGAAAGGTAACGTCCCTGTCCATGCATGCTGGACCATGAGTCAGCGGTAATATGCACTAGGCTTGTGCAATTCGTTTCGTAACGAATCAAAATTCGTCCGAATTTAGCAACTTTCGGACATTCGGAAGCATTCGAATTTCCGAACAGAGCAATTACGAATAAAACCGAATCCGAAATAAATTATACCGCAAAATAGCGAATGCCCGAAGGTCTTCGGCATAATTCGTTATGAAAAAAGTTACGAATGTACGAATCCATTCGAAGCACAATAACACTCACTCTGCTCTCTGCTTCTCCCTCACCATGCTGAACTCCCTCTCAAAATGGTGTACAGGGGCGGAGGCTATAGCCGCATGAAAAAACGAAAGTAAAATACGAGATTTCAAATCCATTCGAAGCACAATAACACTCACTCTGCTCTGCTCTCTGCTTCTCCCTCACCGTGCTGAACCCTCTCAAAATGGTGTACAGGGGCGGAGCCTATAGCCGCAATTTAAAAAGAAAGTAAAATACGAGATTTCGAATCGTTACAAATAACCGCTATGTATTTAGAAAAGTACAAATCCATTCGAAGCACATTAGGCATAATAGGCAGCGTCGTTGTGAGAGAGACACGGAAAATTACGAATCAACGAACCCCAAAAAAGTTACGAAAGTAGGAGTTGTGTCCAGAATCAACGAAAAACAACGTACTCTACCGAAAGTACGAATTATAAAGCAACAAAAAATTCAACAAAAAATGTCGCTTGCAAAAATACGAATGAGTCCGAACACGAAAAATCCCGTCTAGCAAAATTACGAATGATTACGAATCAACAGGACCGGAAAGAAACGAACCGAAACGGAACGAATTTTTCCGTTGTGCACAAGTCTAATATGCACCTTACCGCTGACCGCCCTGTCCAGCGAGGCCAAGACATTGCCTTCTACATGCCGGTAGAGAGCCGGAATCGCCTTCCGTGAGAAAAAGTGGCGTTTGGGAACCTGCCACTGAGGAACCGCACATTGCACAAACTCACGGAAGGGGGCCGAGTCTACCAACTGAAAAGGCAGCAGTTGAAGCGCTAGCAATTTAGCCAAGCTAGCATTCAACCGCTGGGCATGTGGATGGCTGGGAGTGAACTTCTTTCGACGGTCCAGCAGCTGGGGCAGGGAAATTTGCCTGCTAGAAACGGACGTCGGTGTACTGCTAGCAGAGTGGCCGCAAGTACTTGGCTGTGACACACCTAATTCTACACCTTCATTCCTCTCAGTGCAGGTTTCAGAGAGGACTGAAGGTATAGTGGGGTTGGAGATCCCAGCTGATGCGGTGCAAGGAGAGGTCCACTTTGTTCTTTGGTGTGGGTCTTTAAGGTAGGCTTGCCAACGAGCTGCATGGCAGGTCAACATATGTCTGGTCAAGCATGTGGTGCCCAAGCGGCTGATGTTTTGGCCACGCGATATACGCTTGAGACATATGTTGCAAACAGCAGCTGTGCGATCTGATGCACTCGCCTCAAAAAAGGCCCACACCAAAGAACTTTTTGAATAACGGGCAGAGGCAGCGCCCTGCACAGGCGGAGCTCTGCGGTGTGATTCCGTCTGTGTGCTGCCCTTACGCTGGCCACCCAAGGGCATCCTGCCTCGTTAGAGATGTGCCTCCTCCTCATCCTCCTCCTCGTCCTCTCTCCTATTAGGCACCCACGTGGAGTCAGTGACCTCATCATCCCCTCCCTCCTCATCATTGGAGCCAATCTGGCAGTATGCTGCAGCTGCTGGAACATGACTGCCAGATTGGTGTCCTTCTTGAGCATCCCCTCTCTCTGCTCTCACGCTACTGCCTTCCTCTAGCTGGGTATCATCATCAGACCCTTTGAAACGCTGGGCATCCTCCTGGAGCATGTACCCAACACTGTGCTCAAACAGTTCGGGGGACTCCTCAGGAGGAGGACATGGTGGGCCTAGGGAAGGAGTGACTGATGATGACATTGATACCAGGGAAGAGGACGCTTTGGCAGCTGCTTTGCCAGTACCCTGAGCCTGGGTGAGAGAGGATGAGGAGGATGAGGAGGGCTTGGTCATCCACTCTACCAAGTCTTCGGCATGATGTGGCTCAACATGTCCAGCTGCCGAAAAGAAGGACAAGCGTGTCCCATGGCCATGTGCTGATGACAATGCACCGCGTCCACGACCAGCACTGTTGCCCCCAGACACAGAGCCTGCTTGCCCTCTTTTATTGGCTCCTGACTGTCTGCATCTCCTTGTTTGCCTTCCAGACATTCTAATGGCCTGCAGGGAGATGGGAAAACCAGCAATAAGGGCTAGCTTCAGGTTTATACTGTGCAGGAGGCTTAGCAACAATGACACTGACACTGTCCCCTGCCTATCCTTCTCTCTCCCTGCACACAAGGTTTAGCAAAGAATAGGACACTGACACTGTCGACTGCCTATCCTTGTCTGTCCCTACACACAAGGTTTAGCAATATGGTTCAGCACACTAGGTTTAGCAAAGAATATGACACTGACACACTCGACTGCCTATCCTTGTCTGTCCCTACACACAAGGTTTAGCAATATGGTTCAGCACACTAGGTTTAGCAAAGATTATGACACTGACACTCTCGACTGCCTATCCTTGTCTGTCCCTACACACAAGGTTTAGCAATATGGTTCAGCACACTAGGTTTAGCAAAGATTATGACCCTGACACTCTCGACTGCCTATCCTTGTCTGTCCCTACACACAAGGTTTAGCAATATGGTTCAGCGCACTAGGTTTAGCAAAGATTATGACACTGACACTCTCGACTGCCTATCCTTGTCTGTCCCTACACACAAGGTTTAGCAATATGGTTCAGCGCACTAGGTTTAGCAAAGATTATGACACTGACACTCTCGACTGCCTATCCTTGTCTGTCCCTACACACAAGGTTTAGCAATATGGTTCAGCACACAAGGTTTAGCAAAGATTATGACACTGACACTCTCGACTGCCTATCCTTGTCTGTCCCTACACACAAGGTTTAGCAATATGGTTCAGCGCACTAGGTTTAGCAAAGATTATGACACTGACACTCTCGACTGCTTATCCTTGTCTGTCCCTACACACAAGGTTTAGCAATATGGTTCAGCACACTAGGTTTAGCAAAGATTATGACACTGACACTCTCGACTGCCTATCCTTGTCTGTCCCTACACACAAGGTTTAGCAATATGGTTCAGCGCACTAGGTTTAGCAAAGATTATGACACTGACACTCTCAAATGCCTATCCTTGTCTGTCCCTACACACAAGGTTTAGCAATATGGTTCAGCACACTAGGTTTAGCAAAGATTATGTCACTGACACTCTCGACTGCCTATCCTTGTCTGTCCCTACACACAAGGTTTAGCAATATGGTTCAGCGCACTAGGTTTAGCAAAGATTATGACACTGACACTCTCGACTGCCTATCCTTGTCTGTCCCTACACACAAGGTTTAGCAATATGGTTCAGCGCACTAGGTTTAGCAAAGATTATGACACTGACACTCTCGACTGCCTATCCTTGTCTGTCCCTACACACAAGGTTTAGCAATATGGTTCAGCACACTAGGTTTAGCAAAGATTATGACACTGACACTCTCGACTGCCTATCCTTGTCTGTCCCTACACACAAGGTTTAGCAATATGGTTCAGCGCACTAGGTTTAGCAAAGATTATGACACTGACACTCTCGACTGCCTATCCTTGTCTGTCCCTACACACACGGTTTAGCAATATGGTTCAGCGCACTAGGTTTAGCAAATATTATGACACTGACACTCTCGACTGCCTATCCTTGTCTGTCCCTACACACAAGGTTTAGCAATATGGTTCAGCACACAAGGTTCAGCAAAGAATATGACACTGACACTCCCCCTGCCTATCCTTGTCTGTCCCTACACACAAGGTTTAGCAATATGGTTCAGCACACAAGGTTTAGCAAAGAATATGAAACTGACACTCTCCCTGCCTATCCTTCTCTGTCTGTCATGGAAACCCTGTCAGGAACAGACGCCCTGGACTTCCTGGTTCCCGCCCCCGCAGGTGACGCCCGAAGGGCTATTTAAACTCCTCACTTGCAGACAGTCCCTGCTGTCTGCTCTACAGCGTTTATCCCAAGTGACCTGATCTGCCTTGTTTACCTGTATCTGACCCGGCTTCCTGTGACCCTCCTGCTATCTGCCTGTACCTGACCATCGGCCTGTTTTCTGACTTCGGTATTGCCTGATCCTTTTGTGCCTCGCTGCCTGCCAGTTTACCCGACCCCGGCTTGTCTGACGATCCTGCCTGACCTTGGCTCTTGTTCACCTGCTGCTGCCTAGTGGTTCCAGTTTACCTGCTGTGCCTCCCGGTCCGGGTCATCTGCTGAGTTCCTGGTTCCTGTCTGCTCATCTGCTGGTTCCTGTCTGCTCATCTGCTGGTTCCTGTCTGCTCATCTGCTGGTTCCTGTCTGCTTATCTGCTGGTTCCTGTTCACCTGCTGCTGCCTAGTGGTTCAGTTTACCTGCTGTGCCTCCCGGTCCGGGTCATCTGCTGAGTTCCTGGTTCCTGTCTGCTCATCTGCTGGTTCCTGTCTGCTCATCTGCTGGTTCCTGTCTGCTCATCTGCTGGTTCCTGTTCACCTGCTGCTGCCCAGTGGTTCCAGTCTACCTGCTGTGCCTCCCGGTCCGGGTCATCTGCTGAGTTCCTGGTTCCTGCCTACTCACCTGCTGCAGTTCCTGGTTCCTGTCTGCTCATCTGCTGGTTCCTGTCTGCTCATCTGCTGGTTCCTGTTCATCTGCTGCTGCCCAGTGGTTCCAGTCTACCTGCTGTGCCTCCCGGTCCGGGTCATCTTCTGAGTTCCTGGTTCCTGTCTACTCACCTGCTGTAGTTCCTGGTTCCTGTCCACTCACCTGCTGTAGTTCCTGGTTCCTGCCTCCTCACCTGCTGGTTCCTGATCACCTGCGGTAGTTCTTGATCCTGCCAGGCACTCGTACCCCTTCCACCTCCGTGCTTCCTGTTATACCACCAGGGGCCGCCGGTGGGAGCCGTAAGGGAGGCCTCCGTCTGCTAACCGGGCTTGTCACCGTCAGGTACGTGACAGTAGCAGACAGCCATGTCTGAGCCCGAGCAGGGAGCCTCACCTATGGAGGAACTATGCCGACACCTGGCGGGACTGACAGAGGCCGTTAAGAGCCTCCAGCAAGGCTACACTCACCTGGAAGGACAAGTGCGGGCCCTCACCAACCCCGATGGAGCTCAAGGGGGTCCACGTGCCTCCACTTCTTCCGCCGGGGCAGGAGCTGCGCCCACGGTGGTCATGCTTCCCCCTGAACCCAGGGTCCCTACACCCGAAAGATTCTCCGGGGACCGGAGCAAGTTCAGGGCTTTCCGGAACTCTTGTGAGCTGTACTTTGCCTTACAGCCCCGCACCTTTTCCTTAGAAGCTACCAAGGTGGGCTTTGTAATTTCGCTGCTTTCCGGAGACCCACAGAACTGGGCCCACCGCCTGCTAGAACGCAAAGATGCGTCCTTGGACAGCCTTACACTTTTTTTTGACGCCATTGCCCAATTGTACGAGGACCCTCAGCTCTCGGTCACTGCAGAGAACGCCCTGCGGACCCTTCAGCAGGGACGCAGAGCAGCGGAAAATTATGTAGCTGAATTCAGGCGCTGGAGCGCAGACACCAGCTGGAATGACGCTGCCCTCCGTCACCAGTTTCGCATAGGCCTTTCTGACCCAATAAAAGGACAAACTGGCTAGGGTAGGAATACCAGAAAATTTGAACCTACTGATCGATCTGACAATTCAGATCGACCGACGCCTGAGGGAACGGAGGGTTGAGAGGGCCACGGGCTTCACCCGGCCGACCTGGATGTTTCCCCGGGTCCCCAGTCATCCGCACCCAGCTTCTGCAGCACCCTTGACCCCCTCGTACGATGCTCCTGAACCCATGCAGCTTGGGGTCCTCTGCCATTCCCTTACTCCGGAGGAACGCCAACGCCGACGCGCGCACAACCTGTGCCTGTACTGCGGGGAGCCCGGTCACTTCGTTAGGAACTGTCCCCTGAAGTTCCGTAAGTGCTTGTCAGTATTCCCTGCTGTGATCAACCCTCAGACTAAATCCTCCTCTCACTTCGCTCTTTCTATCTCCCTGCAGCTCCCAGGAAGGACCCTGCAAGTCGTCGCAATTATTGACTCTGGGGCTTGTAGTTGCTTCATGGACTCAACTTTTGCCTGTACTCAACTTATTCCTCTACTTCCCAAGACCCATGGACTACGGGTTCACCTGGCTGATGGGTCCCTTATCAAGTCGGGGCCCGTGGTCGAAGAGACGGCTCCCCTACCTGTCACTGTCTTCTCCTCTACCGGGGTGCACCGAGAATATCTACAGCTGGATATTATCTCCTCTCCACTGTTCCCCATAATTCTCGGTATGCCCTGGCTACAAGCCCATAATCCTACCATTAACTGGGTCACGGGGTTGATCACGTTTCCTTCCTCCTACTGCCAACGGTCCTGTGGCTCACACAAACCCCCTGGGCCTGCCACCTTAATGTGTACCGACACTGAGGCCGGAATACGTCAGGCCATCCCTGACGCTTACCTGGACTTTCTCGATGTGTTTAGTAAACAGGGGGCAGAGACACTACCACCCCACCGAGCCTACGACTGCCCCATTGATCTACTTCCCGGAGCAGCTATTCCTTTCGGTAGGATTTTCCCTTTAACGGAGGTGGAACAGGGGGCCCTGAAGGACTACATCGATGAGAACCTTTTAAAGGGGTTCATTCGCCCCTCTACGTCGCCAGCAGGCGCAGGCATTTTCTTTGTAGAAAAGAAGGACCATACCCTCAGGCCATGTGTGGACTACCGTGAACTAAATAAGGTCACCATTAAAAATCGTTATCCTCTTCCTCTGGTACCAGAGTTGTTCCAAAGATTGGGAGCTGCCGTTATTTTTACTAAGCTTGACCTCCGGGGAGCCTATAACCTGGTCCGAATCAAGGAGGGCGATGAGTGGAAAACCGCCTTCCGCTCCCGGTTCGGACATTTCGAATATTTAGTGATGCCTTTCGGGCTGTGCAATGCCCCTGCCACCTTCCAGTATTTAATTAATGATGTTCTTCGGGACTTTTTAGATCTCTTTGTGATTGCTTATTTAGATGACATACTAATCTTCTCTTCATCCCTTGACTCTCATCGCAGGCATGTCAGAAGTGTGTTAGACCGGCTTCGGCAGCATAAACTATATGCGAAGGCTGAGAAATGCGAGTTTGAGCGGGAGAGCATAGCATTTCTGGGATTAATCATCTCTGGCAAAGGCATCAGGATGGACCCACAGAAGATCACCGCAATCTTGGACTGGCCAGCGCCAGTGGATAAGAAGGGAATCCAACGGTTCGTTGGATTCGCCAACTTTCATCGTAAATTCATCCGGGGGTTCTCCGCCATCATTGCACCCATTACTCAGCTAACCAAGCAAGGTACCCGCTTCCACTGGTCCCCTGAGGCCCAAAAGGCCTTTGAGGATCTCAAAGGGCTCTTCACCTCTGCATCCATCTTAAAACACCCAGATTCCTCCCTACCATTTGTACTTGAGGTAGATGCTTCTGAGGTTGCAGTAGGGGCAATATTGTCACAGAGGCAAGGAACCAAGGCTTTGCTTCATCCGGTGGCTATCTTTTCTCGCAAATTATCTGCGGCAGAAAAGAACTATGACGTGGGAGACCGGGAACTCTTGGCGATTAAGTCCGCCCTGGAAGAATGGAGGTACTTACTTGAAGGTGCTGCTCACCCGATCTTAGTATTCACCGACCATAAGAACTTAGAGTACCTGAAAACTGCAAAAAGACTAAAACCACGACAAGCCAGATGGGCCCTGTTTTTTTCCCGGTTCTCCTTCCATGTGACATACCGCCCCGGTGCCAAGAACACTAAACCTGACGCCTTGTCCCGAATGTTTCATGGATCCAAAGAACTCTCCTCACCCGATACAATCCTCGCTCCTGGGAATTTTCTCCTACTTCAGGAGGACCTACTCTCCCGGATCAGACAAGCCACCACTAGACAGGAACCCTCTCCTGAACTGGATCTGCAAACCAAGGATGGATTACTCTGGCACCAAGACAGGATATTCATACCAGAAGAACTAAAGATAACCGTGCTAGAGCTCTGCCACGATCATGCCCTTGCTGGGCACTTTGGCGTAGCTAAGACCACTGAGTTGGTACAACGTACCTTCTGGTGGCCTCGACTACGCGAGGATTGCAGGAGGTTCGTGGAGTCCTGTACTACATGTACCCGGAATAAAGGGTCCAGATCCAAAGCCTGGGGACTACTGAAGCCCTTACCCGTTCCAGAGAGACCGTGGAAAATGCTTTCTATCGACTTCATAGTTGAACTCCCCCCGGCTGAGAATCACACCACCATCTTTGTGATTGTGGACCGTCTGTCCAAGATGGCACATTTTGTTCCTATGAGAGGGACCCCCTCGGCCCCGGAAACTGCACAAATGTTCATTAAAGAAGTCGTCAGGCTCCACGGGGTACTTGCTAATATAGTCTCCGATCGGGGGGTACAATTTACCTCCCGGTTCTGGAGGTCCCTCTGCAAGACTCTGGGAATAGAGCTATCATTCTCTTCGGCTTACCACCCTCAAACCAACGGACAGACTGAGAGAACAAATCAGACCCTCGAGCAATATTTGCGTTGTTTTTCCTCCTTTGCTCAGAATGACTGGCTCTCCCTGCTTCCGCTAGCGGAGTTCTCCTACAATAACTCCATCCACTCCGCAACTAACCAGACCCCATTTTTTGCGAACTTCGGGTTTCACCCCACATTTCTGCCCAACTCTCTCCCTGAGTGCTCAGTGCCCGCAGTTCTGGAAAAAGTGAATTTCTTCTCCTCTAACAACCAGCTTCTACGCGAAGCCATGGCAAGAACTCAGGAGTATAACAAGACGGTCTACGACAGGAGGAGACGGGGTGAATTAGCGCTGGCACCGGGCGACCAAGTATGGCTTTCCACCATCAATCTAAGATTGGCTTGCCCGTCCAAGAAATTGGGCCCCAAGTTTCTAGGGCCTTTTCCTATCAAAAGGAAAATCAACAAGGTGGCCTACGAGCTGGAGCTCCCCGACTCCCTGAGGGTCCACCCTGTTTTTCATGTTTCTCTATTGAAACCGTCAGTCTCCAACCCATTCCCAGGTCGGACCCCGACTCGCCCTGATCCCGTCATCATAGACGGGGAACAGGAATTCGAGGTAGAAGCTATTTTAGACGCACGAAGAAGAAATAGCCAGAGTCAATTTTTAATAAAATGGAAGGGTTACGGACCAGAGGAGAACTCCTGGGAACCCGAAGAGAACATTCACGCCAAAGACCTGATACAAGCCTTCAGGAGGTCTCACCCCGAGAAGTTTGCTCCTAGGGGCATCCGGAGGCTGCCCCTTGGGGGGGGGGGGCAATGTCATGGAAACCCTGTCAGGAACAGACGCCCTGGACTTCCTGGTTCCCGCCCCCGCAGGTGACGCCCGAAGGGCTATTTAAACTCCTCACTTTCAGACAGTCCCTGCTGTCTGCTCTACAGCGTTTATCCCAAGTGACCTGATCTGCCTTGTTTACCTGTATCTGACCCGGCTTCCTGTGACCCTCCTGCTATCTGCCTGTACCTGACCATCGGCCTGTTTTCTGACTTCGGTATTGCCTGATCCTTTTGTGCCTCGCTGCCTGCCAGTTTACCCGACCCCGGCTTGTCTGACGATCCTGCCTGACCTTGGCTCTTGTTCACCTGCTGCTGCCTAGTGGTTCCAGTTTACCTGCTGTGCCTCCCGGTCCGGGTCATCTGCTGAGTTCCTGGTTCCTGTCTGCTCATCTGCTGGTTCCTGTCTGCTCATCTGCTGGTTCCTGTCTGCTCATCTGCTGGTTCCTGTCTGCTTATCTGCTGGTTCCTGTTCACCTGCTGCTGCCTAGTGGTTCCAGTTTACCTGCTGTGCCTCCCGGTCCGGGTCATCTGCTGAGTTCCTGGTTCCTGTCTGCTCATCTGCTGGTTCCTGTCTGCTCATCTGCTGGTTCCTGTCTGCTCATCTGCTGGTTCCTGTTCACCTGCTGCTGCCCAGTGGTTCCAGTCTACCTGCTGTGCCTCCCGGTCCGGGTCATCTGCTGAGTTCCTGGTTCCTGTCTACTCACCTGCTGCAGTTCCTGGTTCCTGTCTGCTCATCTGCTGGTTCCTGTCTGCTCATCTGCTGGTTCCTGTTCATCTGCTGCTGCCCAGTGGTTCCAGTCTACCTGCTGTGCCTCCCGGTCCGGGTCATCTTCTGAGTTCCTGGTTCCTGTCTACTCACCTGCTGTAGTTCCTGGTTCCTGTCCACTCACCTGCTGTAGTTCCTGGTTCCTGCCTCCTCACCTGCTGATTCCTGATCACCTGCGGTAGTTCTTGATCCTGCCAGGCACTCGTACCCCTTCCACCTCCGTGCTTCCTGTTATACCACCAGGGGCCGCCGGTGGGAGCCGTAAGGGAGGCCTCCCTCTGCTAACCGGGCTCGTCACCGTCAGGTACGTGACACTGTCCCTACAAACAAGGTTTAGCAAAGAATATGACACTGACACTCTCCCTACCTATCCTTGTCTGTCCCTACACACAAGGTTTAGCAATATGGTTCAGCACACAAGGTTTAGCAAAGAATATGACACTGACACTCTCCCTGCCTATCCTTGTCTGTCCCTACACACAAGGTTTAGCAATATGGTTCAGCACACAAGGTTTAGCAAAGAATATGAAACTGACACTCTCCCTGCCTATCCTTCTCTGTCCCAACAAACAAGGTTTAGCAAAGAATATGACACTGACACTCTCCCTACCTATCCTTATCTGTCCCTACACACAAGGTTTAGCAAAGAAAAAATATAACACTGTCCCTGCCTATCCTTCTCTTTCCCTGCGCCGGAACACACTACACAAGGCCACCGCGCTGGCAGCCTTTTATAGTGTGGGGCGTGTACTAAACCCCCTCAGCAATAATTGGCCACAGGCATCCTGCCTGTGGCCAATCATTGCTCTCCTCGCTGCCGGCGCTGTGATTGGCCAAGCATGCAGGGTCACAGTGCATGCTTGGCCAACCACAGCGCCGGGATTACACTGCAATGGCGCAGTGTATTGTGGGCCGTTCGCGTCACTCGAATTTGGTGCGAACGGCCCAAATCGTTCGTTGTTCGCCGAACGCTGCGAACAGCCGATGTTCGACTCGAACACCGAGCTCATCCCTACTGCAGATGCCTTTATTAGAGAACACCAGCAATACAGGGTAGATACAGGTGTATACTGTGCTGTGCTGGAGGAACACAACACCCACTAACTCCTGCAGATGCCTTTATTAGAGAACACCAGCAATAAAGGGTAGATACAGGTGTATACTGTGCTGTGCTGGAGGGACACAACACCCACTAACTCCTGCAGATGCCTTTATTAGAGATCACCAGCAATAAAGGGTAGATACAGGTGTATATTGTGCTGTGCTGGAGGGACACAACACCCACTAACTCCAGCAGATGCTTTTATTAGAGAACACCAGCAATAAAGGGTAGATACAGGTGTATACTGTGCTGTGCTGGAGGGACACAACACCCACTAACTCCTGCAGATGCCTTTATTAGAGAACACCAGCAATAAAGGGTAGATACAGGTGTATACTGTGCTGTGCTGGAGGCACACAACACCCACTAACTCCTGCAGATGTCTTTATTAGAGAACACCAGCAATAAAGGGTAGATACAGGTGTATACTGTGCTGTGCTGGAGGGACACAACACCCACTAACTCCTGCAGATGCCTTTATTAGAGAACACCAGCAATAAAGGGTAGATACAGGTGTATACTGTGCTGTGCTGGAGGGACACAACGCCCACTAACTCCTGCAGATGCCTTTATTAGAGAACACCAGCAATAAAGGGTAGATACAGGTGTATACTGTGCTGTGCTGGAGGAACACAACGCCCACTAACTCCTGCAGATGCCTTTATTAGAGAACACCAGCAATAAAGGGTAGATACAGGTGTATACTGTGCTGTGCTGGAGGGACACAACACCCACTAACTCCTGCAGATGCCTTTATTAGAGAACACCAGCAATAAAGGGTAGATACAGGTGTATACTGTGCTGGGGCACACAACACCCACTAACTCCTGCAGATGCCTGTATTATAGAACAGCAAAAAAGTGTAGATACAGGTGTATACTGTGCTGGGGCACACAACACCCACTAACTCCTGCAGATGCCTGTATTATAGAACAGCAAAAAAGTGTAGATACAGGTGTATACTGTGCTGGGGCACACACCACCCACTAACTCCTGCAGATGCCTGAGAAAAGAACACACTGTCCCTGCCTATCTAGGTTAGAGAACAGTAATAAAGGGTAGATACAGGTGTATAATGTGCTGGTGCACACAACACCCACTAACTCCTGCAGATGCCTGAGAAAAGAAAACACTGTCCCTGCCTATATAGCTTAGAGAACAGTAATAAAGGGTAGATACAGGTGTATACTGTGCTGGGGCACACAACACCCACTAACTCCTGCAGATGCCTGAGAAAAGAACACACTGTCCCTGCCTATCTAGCTTAGAGAACAGCAATAAAGGGTAGATACAGGTGTATACTGCGCTGGAGGCACACAACACCCACTGACAACTGCAGATGCCTGAGAAAAGAACACACTGTAGAACACACTGTCCCTGCCTATGTAGCTCTTTCCCTGCACGCCGGAACACACTACACAAGGCCGCCGCGCTGGCGGCCTTTTATAGTGTGGGGCGTGTACTAAACCCACCTGAGCTATGATTGGCCACACGCATCCTGCCTGTGGCCAATTATGGCTCTCCTCGCTGCCGGCGCTGTGATTGGCCAGGCATGCGGGGTCACAGTGCATGCTTGGCCAATCACAGCGCCGGCAATGCAGTGCGATGGCGCAGTGCATTGTGGGCCGTCCGCGTCACACGAATTTGGCGCGAACGGCCCACAAAGTTCTGGTTTCGCCTCGAACACCGAGCTCATCCTTAGTCATGATACAGCATCTCAATTGGATTTAAGTCCGTGCTTTGACAAGGCCACTCCAAAACCTAAATTTTGCTTTATTTGAACCATTTGGAGGTGTACTTGCTTTTGTGTTTCGGATCATTGTCCTGCTGCTGCATAACCCAAGTGCACTTAAGCTTGATTTCACGAACTGATGGCGGGACATTCTCCTTTAGGATTTTCTGATAAAGCTCAGAATTCATGGTTCCATCAATTATGGTAAGTCGTCCAGGTCCTGAAGCTGCAAAGCAGCCCCAGACCATCACTCTACCACCACCATGTCTACCTATTGGTATGGTGTTATTGTTATGAAATTCTGTCTTAGTTTTTTACACCAGATGTAACGGGACGCACAACTTCCAAAAAGTTCAAAGCCAAACTCCAGCTCACACTTTATAATCAGTTACGGCAAACAGTTTTTTCCTTTTGGAATGATGTTTTTACATGAATAAATAAAAGCTAACCATTTTAAGCACTCCTATCATGGTTCAATGTTTTGTCTCAACCCTCTAACTCAGGGGTGCCCAACCTTTTGAAGCACGAGGGCCACTTAAGCGACTTGGTAACTGGTCGGGGGCCACAATGAGCAGAGCGCGTGGATGGCATGTGTTTGCTCTGCTATACTCTTTTTTTTTTTTTTGTATCACATTGGAGGTAGGACACGAGTCAGTTTATGTCTGTCACTACTTAGAGGTGAATGGTGGGTCCAATTGGTCGAACTATTGGACTGACCGTGTGAAAGGGGCCCGAGGCCGCTTTCACACTGATGTGCTGCGGTTTACCCGCACCACGGGTGCAACGCAGTGTACCTTTGGCTTTCCTGCACTTTGCAATAGACTTCTATTTTATTCTGCAGGTGTGGTGCACTTTCAGAAAGCCCACCAAACTCGCAGGTAATAACAGAAGTCTATGGCTCAGTGCAGGTAACCCGCAGGTAAACTGCTCTGCACCTGTGGATCAGTTTGAAAGCAGCCCAGTAACCACTGCAGAACAGATATGCCCATATACACTGTGATTTTAGTAATAAATTGACCTTTAATAACAGTCTTCTATTCTATTCCATCCCAGAGCAGGAGGTCGCAGGCCACATCAGAGGGCTCCACGGGCCACATTAGAGGGCTCCGCGGGCCACATCAGAGGGCTCCGCGGGCTACATCAGAGGGCTCCTTGGGCCACATCAAAGGGCTCCACGGGCCACATCAAAAGGCTCCGCGGGCCACATCAGAGGGCTCCGCGGGCCACATCAGTGGGCTCCGCGGGCCACATCAGAGGGCTCTGCAGGAAACATCAGAGGGCTCCGTGGGCCACGTGTGGCCCCCGGGCCACTGGTTGGGCACCCCTGCTCTAAATATTTGAATCTACATAAATATAGAATTTCGAAACTAAATATTCCAATCTATATACAGTATATAATTTTAATACTAAATATTCCAATCTAAATATTTGATTTTAATGCTAAATACTCCAATCTAAATATATAATTTTAATACTAAATATTCAAATCTAAATATATAATTTTATTACTAAATATTCAAATCTATATACAGTATATAATTTTAATACTAAATATTCAAATCTATATACAGTATATAATTTTAATACTAAATATTCAAATCTAAATATAATTTTAATAGTAAATGTTCCAATCTAAATATATAATTTTAATAATAAATATTTAGATCTACGTAAATTTATCATTTTAATTCTAAATATTAAAATCTACATACAGTATATAATTTTAATACTAAATATTCCAATCTAAATATATTATTTTAATACTAAATATTCAAATCTAAATATATAATTAAATAGTCAAATCTAAAGATATAATTTTAATAATAAATATTTGATTCTAAATATATATTTTTAATGCTAAATATTCGACTCTAAATATATAAATTTAATAATAAATATTTGAATCTATGTAAATTTATCATTTTAATTCTAAAATGTAGTGTAGCAGCAAGGAAGTCTCCACTCACAGGGTAGAGCATGCGCCAGTGAGCCCCGATCACTGCCTCCACCATCCCATCCCACCATCAAGCTTCACTCACCTGGAATCAAGTTCCACTCACCTGGAATCAAGTTCCACTCACCTGGACTGGCACTAGTTACTTTTTTGCACCCCCTGCTGGTCGCACAGCTTAAAGCCTGCTCAGTCTGCACGCTTCTGTTTTGTAAGTAGCTGCACCTATCATCTGCCGGCTTCAGCACATGATTTAGCCCTTCATCTGTCGGCCGCCGCTGCGCAGCGGGCGCGTCGGAGACGCAGCAGAGACAAGGCCGTTTGCGGCCGTTCGCGGGCGACACGGGAGACCAGGGGGCCCCCTGATGGCTGTGAGGTCATTGTTAAGGAGGTCACCAGGTGGCTGATAAGGATTGCAACTGCTCTTTGAGACTATACTATTTATTTATTTATTTTTTCTTTGAATTCCTCACTGGTTAAAATTTTTGCTTAAGGTTTGAGTTTGCACCCTTATGGATTTTATTTATAGGTTGTCACACATTTTAAACTGTTTGATTTAGCTTTATGGACTCTCCACACTGTTTATTATGTATTAGGCCCCCGGCCCTCTAGTATTGTTACTATCTGAAGGGACTGGGTTCACTCCTATCATGCTTATGAGCACTCCTGGGTTGGTTTAGTTTTTGGTGTATTTTTATGCAGAGCTTTCTGTTTTCGTTTTAACTATAGGCTTTGGTGCTTCTCCCATTGGAGTTGCGAGACTTCCTGCTAGCGTAGTGTTGATTGCCCTCTTTTAGATATAGCAATAGCCAACATGGCTCGGTGTGGACTTGGCCCTCCTGCTAAGACTATTTCACACTCGGTCCCCATTTTTAAGGACCCGCAGTCCGCATTATTTTTATTTTTATCAGAGGACACCAAGTGTATATCGCATACTAATGTGACTGCTCAGTTTGAGGCCAATTGTTTTAATTCACACACTTCGTCTTCTCATAGATCGTTCTCACGGGTCAATGCTTCTAATACACTTCCTTATCCATTAAGAAACCTTCCTGCATCGTCCTTAACAGGGGGTCTTCTAAATTGCAGGTCGGCAGTGGCTAATGCAGCTAATATCGCGGCCCTTATTATGGATGAGGATCTGGATTTTCTTTGTCTCACCGAGACTTGGCTTCAAGATTTTTAAGCCCCTATCTTGGTTGAGCTGGTCCCTCCCCATTATAAAATATTTCAATGTAACCGCCAGTAACGGGAAGGCCCCGGGGAACTCAGAATCGCTTAGAAAGTATGAGATACCCTTGCTTCAGCTTCCCCAATGTCTCTTATGTGTCAACCACCCTGTGTCTCTATTAGGGGCACAGGGTGAATGAAAACCCCAATATGGTCTATGATAGCCATATTCAATGCTGCACATACATTGTATCTAGATTGGATGTGTACTGTGAGGGGGGGGGGGGGGGGGTTGTGTAATCATTGCTGTGAGGAATTAAGGTAATTTGCATTCTATTGTCTACTGTGGCTGGTAGGAATCAAGCCTATAATTATAGGTTTTGGAACCAGCAGCAGACAGGTTAATCACCTGCCTGCTTGTGTTGTAAATTAATCTAGGAGGGCGTCTGGAGACCCTTTCATTGTGAAAAGGGATAATTAAGTCTGTACTTGTGTGTATTGTAAAGACAGACTGGGGGAACACAAAGGTTATACAAGTCATGTAAGATGTGTATTGAAGATCGTTATGTCTATTGTGTAAAGTCTGTTGTCTCCTAACAGACGTCAAAATAATGTGTTGAGTCTTGTAATGTGTGGGTGGAGCTGGGCCACTGTTCATGTTAAACTAATGTGTATTGGATGTATATAAAAGTTACAATGTTTTTCTCAATAAAGTCAGTCTACTTGTGTGGAAGATACAGAGCGGGCGTCTCGTTCTTCCAGAAGGATTAATTCCTATGGGAAAGGGTCGCCTGGCTGTGGAAGATTGGTTTTTGAATGTGTGTCCAGGAGAGGGGAACATCTTATACGGTGTTAACCCCCTTTATATTTGGGGTGCCGTTACACCGCCCAACTGGCAGGGGGGGTGGGGTAGCCGTGATTTAAAAAAAAATTTTTTTAGTATCAGTTTCAGAGAATTTTAACACTATTTACAAATCTTTTGAAAATGTTGTTTTTTCTTTTCAAGTAGCTAGCAAGCTCACTTACGGGTTTGCTTTGATTTATCGCCCCCCTGCGTTAAAACTTGATTTTGTTTTTGAATTTCTCAGTCTAGCCTCACAGATGTCCATTGTGTTAAAAGGCTCCTGCATCTTGGGTGATTTAAACTTTTGGGCGGAGGATCTAAGTGATTCCCCCACCCAATTCCTTATCCAAGAACTGTTGCTTTTGGGGTATAGGCAACATGTGACAGCCGCCACCCACACTGCTGGTCATGTGTTGGATTGGCTCCTGTTCAGTGGATTGTCGGCAACCTGTGCGCTGCCTAGGGAGTTGACCTGGTCGGATCACAGGTTTATTTCCTTTAGCCTGGCCCTACCGGAAGGGAAACCTCCACATATCCCAGATCGCTCTGGCCCCAAGTTTTTCTCAAGAAACTTTTCAAAAGTCTGCCCAGACAGATTTGGAAACCTTGTGGCTACGAGTATTAACCAGCCAAACTTTTTTGAGCTGGGCGACCCGGTAGAGAAACTGAGTATTTTTCAGGAGTCGGTTGAAGTGGCTCTTGATGTGTTTGCACCCCGTAGGATGAGATCTAATCCCCGTCCCCTGGGCAAGAGCCCGCAATGGTTTACTGAGGAGCTTAGGCTCCTCAAAAAGCGGGTTCGGTCCAGGGAGAGACGCTGGCGGATGTTCCTTCTGGAAGCTGACAAAAAGCTGCATCTGGTGGTCCTCTATATTTATAAGAGGGCTATTAGAGAGGCTAAAAAGATCTACTTCCGAGAGCGAATCAGGAAGGCAGCCAACAGCACGGCCGAACTTTTCAAGATCTCCTCAGAGTTAACCCATCCCGAAGCTACCAGCTCTGCTCCCAAGGAGTCACAGGACTGGTGCCAGGAGCTTGCTGACTTCTTTGTCTCTAAGGTTAAGACCATTAGAGACAACATTCCCAGGCTAGAGACTGTGCAAGAGGACATTGGCCACATAGTGTTGGCCCCTAGATTGCCCGGTTTCCAACCAGTTACGGTTATACAGGTGGTTGAGGTAATTGCCTCTTTGAAACCATCTTCCTCTCCATTAGATGTATGTCCTGCCGGGCTGGTTAAAAAATCTGCTGCCCTTTTGGCCCCCTTTATTGGGGAGACAATCAACTGCTGCTTCAGGATAGGTACTGTCCCAGGCGCTCTGAAGCGGGCCGTGGTCTTGGCCCTGCTGAAGAAACCGACCTTGGACCCGGACATACTGGGCAACTACAGGCTGATTTCCATCTTGCCTTTTGTGGCAAAGGTGATAGAGCGCCTGGTGGTTATCCAGCTACAGGCTTACCTTTAGTCTTTCCATCTCTTGGACTAATTCCAGTCCGGATTTCGACCTGGACATGGAACAGAGACGAGCCTCATCTATGTCTATGATGATGTCCTTCACAGCTTGGACAGGAGTGACTCAGTAGCTCTGGTTCTTTTGGATCTGTCGGCCGCATTTGATACCATTAATCATGGAATCTTACTGGAGCTGATGAAATCAGTTTTGGGTATGAGTGGGTCGGCTTTGGCATGGGTGGCCTCTTTCTTAGAGGGCAGAGTTCAGGGAGTCAAGACTGGCCCCTTTTACTCTAAGTCCACTGCCCTGGATTGCGGAGTGCCACAGGGCACTGCCTTGTCTCCCCTGCTGTTTAAAATCTATATGAGGCCCCTTGCCGACCTGCTAAAGTCCCACGCCGTCCATTACCATGTTTATGCGGACGACACCCAGGTTTACCTAAAGATTCCTAGCAACCAGACAGCTGATGCCACCCTTGCCAGCTGTTTGGAGGCCATCAACACATGGATGTCTGCCAACTTCCTGAAACTTAATGGGGGAAAAACTGAGGTGATCATCTTCAGCGATCTGGCCACCCCTCCAGATATCCCACCTTGGCCTCCCTCATTTGGTCCTGCTCCGGAGGTGGCCCCCCAGGTCCGTGATCTGGGATTTGTCCTAGATTCAGGTTTAACTTTGGCTCCTCAGGTAAAGAGGGTCGTCAGTGCATGTCACTGGCAGCTAAAACTCCTGAGGGGGCTGTTTAAATATTTGGATATCTCGGACAGAAAAACGGTCATCTGCGCCACGATAGGTAGCTGCTTAGACTACTGCAACTCTCTTTATCTGGGATTGCCAAAGATGTTAGTGCAGGAGCTTCAACTTATTCAAATTGCTGCGGCTAGGTTACTCATGGATGTCCCACTGAGGGATCATATCACCCCTGTCCTCTGCGCCTTGCACTGGCTGCCGGTCCACTATCGCACCTTTTTTAAGGCCGAAAGTATTATGTTTAAGATAATGAGAGGCCTGGCCCCAAGCTATCTCTGCTCTCGTTTTCATAAACAAGCTTTTGTTAGATCACTCAGATCTACCGGCAGAGATCTCCTCCACATCTCGGTGCCCAAGAAGATCCGGCGTGGTGGTCGGGCCTTCTCCCACCAGGGTGCCGTTTTGTGGAATAGCCTCCCTGTCGAGCTCCAGGAGGCCCCTACTATTCTGGTCTTCCGCGGGTTACTGAAGACTTGGCTTTTCACGCAAGCCTTCCCCGCGTAGCCTCTCTCTTCCACACTTTCTGCCACTGTACTGCTTCTGGTTCCTGGGTCCTCTTTTCCCAGAAACTCTGCTATGCGCGTCGGGACCCTTCGGGGTAAGACCGCGCTATATTAAGATACCTCTCAACTCAACTCAAATATTCAAATCTATAATTTTAATACTAAATATTCCAATCTAAATATATGGTTTCAATAATAAACATTAAAATCTAAATATAATTTTAACCACTTGCCGACCGCTCACGGCATATATACGTCGGCAGAATGGCTCGTACAGGCACAATCACGTATTGCACTGATCGCTGTGATGACAATGGTCCCAAAAATGTGTCAAAAGTGTCCGATGTGTCCGCCATATTGTCACAGTCACGAAAAAAATCGCTGATCGCCGCCATTACTAGTAAAAAAATAATAATTCATAAAAATGCCTTAAAACTATACCCTATTTTGTAAACGCTATAATTTTTGCGCAAACCAATCAATAAACGCCGATTGCGATTTTTTTTACCAAAAATATGTAGAAGAATACGTATCGGCCTAAACTGAGGAAAAAAAATGTTTTTTTATATATTTTTTGGGGATATTTATTATAGAAAAATGTAAAAAATTTAATTTTTTTCAAAATTTTCGCTCTATTTTTGTTTATAGCGCAAAAAATAAAAACCGCAGAGGTGATCAAATACCACCAAAAGAAAGCTCTATTTGTGGGAAAAAAAGGACGCCAATTTTGTTTGGGAGCCACGTTGCACGACCGCGCAATTGTCAGTTAAAGCGACGCAGTGCCGAATCGCAAAAAGGGGCCTGGTCATAATGGCCCGTATTGGTCCGGGGCTTAAGTGGTTAATACTAAATGTTCCAATCTAAATATATAATTTTAATGCTAAATATTTGAATCTACGTAAATATATAATTTTAATACAAAATATTCAAATCTAAATATAATTTTAATACTAAATATTCCAATCTAAATATATGATTTTAATACTAAATATTCAAATCTAAATATAATTTTAATACTAAATGTTCCAATCTAAATATATCATTTTAATGCTAAATATCTGAATCTACGTAAATATATAATTTTATTACTAAATATTCAAATCTAAATATATCATTTTAATACTAAATAGTCAAATCTAAATATATAATTTTAATAATAAATATTTTAAACTAAATATGTAATTTTCATACTAAATATACAATTTTAATAATAAATATTAAAATCTAAATATATAATTTTAATACTAAATATTCAAATCTAAATATACAATTGTAATAAAATAAATATTTTAATCTAAACATAACATTTTAATACTAAATATTTGACTCTAAATATATAATTTTAATACTAAATATTTGCATCTAAATATACAATTTTAATACTAAATATTTGCAGCTAAATATACCATTTTAATACTAAATATTTGCATCTAATACTAAATGTTCTGAACTAAACATATAATTTGAATACTAAATATTCAAATCTAAAAATATAACGCTAATACTTTATTCTAATCAAGTTTTATTTAAAGATTTTTTTTTTTTTAAGTAACAAACAACATAGAGACAAATTGTCACACAAATCAACAGCACTAAAAATAAAAAAATAAAGTAAACAAAACAAAAAAGTAAAAAAAATATACACCACTAAGCCCGCAAATTGTACTCCATATTCAGATTCCTGCATCACTCCAACTGTGACTGGTTGTCTTTAAATAAAGAAGTGCTTTTTTTTATTGGATATATACTGTTTATCTGACAACTATCTTAAACCGAAAAACATCAGATAAAAAAGAATAGAAACAGGATGGACTTTATTGTGTCGTTTATTTAACATCAACAGAAGGACACTTTCATATTCTTCCAGGGACACATTCCTGAAATCCTGAGATGACTTCTCAGGAATCGGTGACATCTGGCAGATGTACCATCCATATACACAGGATTATCTCTCTAATGTACATTGATTGCCATCTGAGAAAAATAGCATCTGCAATGCAAAACCGTTGGTAGAGTTTAATCACTATACCGGTATGTTTTTTTTATTTTTTATCAAAAATATGTAGCAGAATACATATTGGCCTAAATTTATGAAGACATTTTTTTATTTTTTATTTAATGGATATGTTTTATAGCAGAAAGTAAAAAAAAACAAAAAAAAAAAAAAAACAAACACCACACACACACACATATATATATAAATATAAATATATGAAAAAACAAAAAAGACCGGAAAAAAATATATATCTGTATATATACATATATATATATATATATATATATAGATAGATAGATATATATATCTATCTATCTATATAGATATAGATATATATATATATCTATATATATATATATATATATATATATATTGTGGGAGATTAGCTTATGGGGATCAACTTTCTGAAACACAGTCCGCAAACAGGCACTTTCTTAAAAGTCTGGCGGATGCCAGGTTTTATTTATAAGAGGTTTGCAGGTATAAACAAACAAAACAGTAAATAAATCCTTGCCGTCCGGCGCTAAACTGAACAAAATAGTATCCTCTCTATACAGTGCGGGGCTGGTCCCCGTCACCCACAAAACATGCGATAAAGCAAACCTTTTCTTTTTGATCCACTCCAACAGAGCTCTCACTCAGGTTACCTCCTGAGTCTCCAAAACCAGAGCAATCCTGTGCTCTCTTCCTGGATCTTTAAAGCCTAGCTGACTGTGGATTCTAGTGAACCCGAACAACTGGACCGGAACCCAGCCGACCACAGAGGCTGGAAAAACCTGGGCCGGATTCTAGTTCAGTCCCTTACAATGGACCGAATGCGAGGTGAAATGTAGCGATTATCATGTATCTCACCTCACATACCATCACATATCCTCCCCCTCTGCTCAAGCCCCTGCGGCTTGGCACTTGACCCAGCCATACAGTGCACGCGGGAGAGGGCATCAGCATTATCCTGGAGTTTGCCCGGCCTGTGCTCAACTGTGAACTTAAAGGGCTGTAAAGCCAGGAACCACCTTGTCACACGGGCATTTTTTTTTCTGTTGTTACACATCCACTTCAGGGGAGCATGGTCAGTGACCAGTCTAAATGACCTCCCGAGTAGATAATACCTCAGGGAGTCTAAGGCCCATTTAATGGCGAGACACTCCTTCTCCACGATGGCATAGTTCCTTTCGTGTTTGTTCAGCTTCCGGCTCAGGTATACAACTGGGTGCTCCTCACCATTCCTGACCTGCGACAGTACGGCCCCTAGGCCCAACTCAGAGGCGTCTGTCTGTACGACAAACTCCTTTGTGAAGTCCGGGTTCACCAGCACCGGTAGTGCACAAAGGGCCTGTTTTAATTTTTGAAACGCCTTCTCTGCCTCAGGGTTCCATTTGACCATGACCGACCTTCTGCCCTTCGTCAGGTCAGTCAGAGGGACGGCAATGGTGGCAAAGTCAGGTATAAGTCGTCGGTAATACCCCGTAATGCCTAGGAAGGCCCGAACTTGTTTCTTGTTTACGGGTTGGGGCCACTTTTGAATTGCCTCAATCTTATTGGTCTGAGGCTTGACAAGTCCCCGGCCAATAACGTAGCCAAGATACTTGGCCTCCTCTAGGCCTATGACACACTTCTTTGGGTTAGCCGTGAGGCCTGCTTTCCGAAGGGAATCTACCACCACCTGTACCTGGGGCAGGTGCGATTCCCAATCTGGGCTGTGGATGACCACATCGTCCAAATAGGCAGCCGCATATGGGCGATGTGGTCTCAAAGTTTTGTCTATCATTCGTTGGAATGATGCAGGGGCCCCATGCAGACCAAAAGGCATCCGCTTGAACTGAAACGAGCCCTCAGGAGTGAAAAAGGCAGTCTTCTCCTTGGCCGATTCAGATAGCGGTATTTGCCAATAGCCTTTTGTCAGGTCTAGGGTCGTTATATAGCGAGCCTGTCCCAACCTGTCCACAAGTTTGTCGACCCGGGGCATCGGGTATGCATCGAACTTGGATACACTGTTGAGTTTCCGAAAGTCATTACAAAACCTGATAGTGCCATCGGGTATTGGGACCAGCACTATGGGGCTCGACCACTCACTGTGGGACTCTTCTATCACATCC
Organism: Rana muscosa; assembly: GCA_029206835.1. Taxonomy (NCBI): domain Eukaryota; kingdom Metazoa; phylum Chordata; class Amphibia; order Anura; family Ranidae; genus Rana; species Rana muscosa. Next base: position 56,370,110 of record CM055116.1, on the reverse strand, counting down.
AACTCCAACATGTTTTTAATTTCTTTCGTGACTGCCTCACGCCTGGCCTCTGGGATTCTATACGGCTTCACATTTACCCGAACCCCTGGTTCCGTCACTGTGTCATGTTGGATCACGTTGGTCAGTCCGGGTAAGGGGGAGAAAAAGTCTCTATTTTTATGCACGAACACTCTAACGTCACTTTGTTGTGCCACGGACAGGGTATTCGTAATGGGAACGTCAGGTGTCACGGGTACCCGGTCGGTTGGAGGCGGGGACGTGGCCAGTAAAGTCTCTCGGTCCTTCCAGGGTTTTAAGAGATTCACATGGTAAATTTGGTGTGGTTTCCTTTTCCCTGGCTGGTAGACTTTGTAGTTTACCTCCCCGACCCTTTCGTCAACCTCGAAGGGACCCTGCCACTTGGCTAAAAACATACTTTCCACCGTGGGGACCAATACCAACACTCTGTCCCCAGGGCTGAAAGTACGGACCCTGGCACTTCGGTCATAGACCCTCCTTTGGGCCTCCTGGGCCCGCTCCATATGTTCCCGCACCAGGGGTAGGACAGCTGCGATTCGATCCTGCATCAAGCAGACATGCTCTATGATGCTTTTATATGGGGTTGCCTCACCTTCCCATGTTTCCTTGGCAACATCTAGCAGCCCCCTGGGATGCCTACCATACAAGAGTTCAAAGGGGGAATAGCCTGTGGACGCCTGCGGAACCTCACGTATTGCAAACATGAGATATGGCAGCAAAAAATCCCAGTTTCTCCCATCTTTGTCGACCACCTTTTTCAGCATACTTTTCAAAGTTTTATTAAATCTTTCGACCAGACCATCCGTTTGGGGGTGGTAGACAGAGGTACGGAGATGGGAGATTTTGTATAACTTACAAAGCTCCTTGGTAACCTTGGACATAAAGGGGGTGCCCTGATTGGTTAAGATCTCTTTTGGGATCCCCAGTCGACTAAAGACATGGACCAATTCCTTGGCGATAGCCTTAACAGAGGTATTGCCAAAGGGTATGGCCTCAGGATAGCGGGTCGCATAGTCCAGAATCACCAGAATATGCTGGTGACCGCGGGCAGATTTCACAACCGGCCCCACCAGGTTTATGCCAATCCTCTCAAAGGGGACCTCAATTATTGGCAGAGGAACAAGGGGGCTGCGAAAATGGGGTAACGGTGCCGACATTTGGCACTCGGGGCACGATTCGCAGTACTCCTTGACATCTGCATGCAAGCCGGGCCAGAAAAATCTCTGGGCGATTCTCTCCCTGTTTTTTTCAACACCGAGATGCCCCCCCATTACATGACCATGGGCCAGGTCTAGCACCACCCTGCGGAAGGGTTTGGGGACTAGTAGCTGTTCTACCTTGTCCTCTCCATGTTTTATCACTCGATACAATAAATTGTTTTTAATTGCCATGTAAGGGAAAGACACCACCCAATTAGGATCCACCGGTTCCCCATCCAACATCTTAACGTTTTCCCTGGCTCTCATGAGGGTGGCCTCTCGTAGTTGCTCGGTACAGAAATCCTCTCTCCTGACCTCTAAATCGGGTACCACATTATGGCTACTCTCAATGTCAGGGTCAGAGGGGTTCTCCTGTTCGTTACCCTCAGGCTGGGAGCTAGCTTCCAGGTCCTCCGGCTCCCCAGCCATGACAGGGAAAGGAAGAGGGTCTCCGGCTACCTCGATTCCCCCAACAGCATCCCCTTCCCTTTGGCAAAAAGGGTCAGGTGAAAGTTCTCGTACTTCCCCAGCAGGGGGTGATCTATCTACCAGCCTCCCCTTGTTTTCCCATAATTTCCAGAAATGGGGAAAATCTCTTCCCACTAAAGCTTCGTGGAGCAGTGAAGGTACCACCCCCCCCACTGAATGTGTCACACTGCCCCAGGGGGTATCAACCTCAACCACCGCTGTCTGGTAGTCTCGAGTGTCCCCATGGATGCAAATTACCCCAATAGTACTGGGGTGTAGTTTTGTGGGGTTCACACAATCACTCCTGACTAGGGTCACCACACTACCAGAGTCTAGCAGGACTGTCAGTGGCTTTCCATCCACTGAAATAACACACATCTGTCTTTCAATGCGATTCTGACATGATGCAGTACATGCGACGTGTGCAAATAAAGACATGCGTCTTTTCATATGAGCATAATCGCATTCCATAGGTTCATCATTTATAGGACAGTTCGCAGCAATATGCCCTAATGCATGGCAACGAAAACATCTTATATGCTCAACTCCCAGTCCTCTCAATGGTCCCAAAGACCTTCCTGGCTGCTTTGGCCAGTCTCCAGGTCTAGGAACCACAGTCTCATCAGTTGGAACAACAGTCTTCTCAAATCTCCCCAAGCTCTTGGACCCCGGAACAGTCTTACCAGAACCGCCGGGATATCTTGCACCCCTAGACACACCAAAGTGGGGCGTAGATGGATTCACCAAGTCCTCATTAGCACTGTACCTCTCCACTAGGTCAACAAGTTGGGCTGCAGTTTTGGGGTCGCCCTGTCCGACCCACTTCCTCAGAGCAGCAGGGAGCGCACGCAAATACCGGTCCATTACCACACGCTCTACGATCTGCGGGCCTGTCAAGGTCTCTGGCTGCAACCACTTCTTGGTGAGGTGGGCCAGGTCAAACATTTGCGAACGGGGTGGCTTGTTGCTGGAGAAGGACCACTGATGCACCTGCTGGGCCCAGATTGCCATGGTGACACCCAAGCGTGCGAGTATCTCCGTCTTTAGAGTCTCATAGTCCTGGGCCTTATCGGGTTCTAGGTCAAAATAGGCTTTTTGGGGTTCTCCTGTTAGAAATGGGGCCAAGAGACCTGCCCACTGCTCTTTTAGCCATCCTTCGCGGACAGCAACTCTCTCAAAAGTTGTAAGGTATGCCTCAACATCATCAGCAGATGTCATCTTTTGTAGGTGGTAGGATGCACGTATCATCTTTGCTTCCACTGGCGCAGGAGGTGCGAACCCCTTTTTCAGTTCTAGCAGAGCCTCTGCGAACTGCCGGTTCATCTCCTGCTGGGCCGCCTGTTGAACTGCAGCAGCGTCGTGTTGTGCTGCCTGTTGTGCTGCGACTTGGCGGCTCATCTCCTGCTGAGCCTCCTGTTGTGCTGCAGCGGCCTCTGCGACTTGGCGGTTGGTTTCCCGCTGAGCTGCATTGGCCTGTAGCAGGGCCTTTAACATTTCCTCCATCTTTAGAAAGTACCCGTTGAATCCACCACGTGTGGGGGATTAGCTTGTGGGGATCAACTTTCTGAATCACAGTCCGCAAACAGGCACTTTCTTAAAAGTCTGGCGGATGCCAGGTTTTATTTATAAGAGGTTTGCAGGTATAAACTAACAAAACAGTAAATAAATCCTTGCCGTCCGGCGCTAAACTAAACAAAATAGTATCCTCTCTATACAGTGCGGGGCTGGTCCCCGTCACCCACAAAACATGCGATAAAGCAAACCTTTTCTTTTTGATCCACTCCAACAGAGCTCTCACTCAGGTTCCCTCCTGAGTCTCCAAAACCAGAGCAATCCTGTGCTCTCTTCCTGGATCTTTAAAGCCTAGCTGACTGTGGATTCCAGTGAACCCGAACAACTGGACCGGAACCCAGCCGACCACAGAGGCTGGAAAAACCTGGGCCGGATTCTGGTTCAGTCCCTTACAATCGACCGAATGCGAGGTGAAATGTAGCGATTATCATGTATCTCACCTCGCATACCATCACAATATATATATATATATATATATATATATATATATATATATATATATATATATTTATTATTTTCAGTCTTTTTTTGTTTATAGCGCAAAAAATTTCAACTCAGTGGTGATCAAATACCACCAAAATAAAGCTCTATTTGTGGGAAATAAATTATATAATTTTACATTTTTTTTTGAACAGAGTTGCATGACCGCGCAATTGTCAATTAAAGTAATACAGTGCCAAAAAAAGCAAAATACATTGTGCTCTGGAGTGCTCAGAGAAAGAATGTGAATGTGTTCAGCTCCACTTAACCCCTTGACCTCCGGAAGATTAGGCAATTTTTTGCTTTTTTTGGCACTGTATTACTTTAACTGACAATTGCGCGGTCATGAAACTCTGTTCAAAAAAAAATTAAAAATGATATACCGTATTTTTCGGACCATAAGGCGCACTTAAAATCCTTTTACTTTCTCAAAAATCGCCAGTGCGCCTTATACTGCGGTGCGCCTAATGTATGGATGGATTCGTAGTCGGGAGGTACGGCCATCGTAGTCAGGAGGTACGGCCATCGTAGTCAGGAGGTGTGTGTAGAGGTGTGCACATTCATTCGTTCATTTTCTATACCTGCTGCCCCAAAAATGGCTCCTGGTAAGAGACATGCTTACGAAGCGGATTTCAAACTCAATGCTGTGTGACAGCAGGAAGGTAAAGTCACCTGGTTGCATCCAGGGGGGTAGATATATTTCTCCCAGATTCAGGCTTTATGCTGACTTGTACAACTAGGGTGGAGAGTTGTATAAGCCCAGCTGAGGCTAGTAGGCTCATGGATGACTCATACCTCTAGGGAGAGGGCTGGGCGTCGTGCAGGCAGGGAGTTGATGAGACCAGCTGAAGCCTGTCAGTTCGTTTAAGGCCTCTATAAAAACTCCCAGATTCATTAGGTGTTAGCTCATGCCTGGAACCAGACCTGTGTGGACTGTCTAGGGAGAGTGAACCCCTGTGCGGTGAGGCAAAGCCTGTGTGGCTATTTGTTTGGACTTTTACTAAACCAGGGACTTAGGGACTAGGACAGCACCAGGCTGATCCCAGTTGTTAGTTTAGGAAACCTGCATGTTTAGTCAGAGGTCAAACTGACCAGGATTTATTTTGTTTGTTTCTTTTTGGCTTTGCTGTGTTTTTGTCACTGTACATAGAGAAATAAACCGCACCTTTTGATTTTGAAAACCACAACCTCCGTCTCCTGGCCCTGTTTTTGTGTGGGGAGCCCAACCAGGGGGTCACACACACCCGCTACCGAGTTAACCCCCTCACAGTTGGTGGAGAACCAGTGGCAGTTTTTTTTAAGCCAGCATGGAGGAGATACTGAAACAGCTGGCTCTAGCAAATGCCAATCAACAGCAGACAAATGCAGGTTTGCAAAGGAGCCTTGCAGCCCAGCAGCAAGCTCATCAACAAGCCCAGCAGCAATCTGAGGCCCGCTTCATAGACCTGTTACAGAAGCAAGAGCAGAGACTACAACAAATGGAAGCAGTAATGCAGCAACGTCCGCAGACCAGTGAGGAAAGCCGTCCCACTAATACCGCGTCCTTTGGGGTGAGTCGTTTATTGACAAAAATGACTGGAGAGGATGATCCAGAGGTATTTTTGACCACATTTGAAAGGACTGCTGAAAGAGAAAAGTGGCCTGAGGAGCAGTGGGCTGGACTGGTGGCTCCTCTGTTAACTGGTGAATCGCAGAAGGCTTACTATGACCTAGAGCCTGACCAAGCAAGAGACTATGTGATGCTAAAAGCTGAAATATTGGCAAGGCTGGGTGTCACCCTGGCTGTCCGGGCTCAGCGTGTGCATAACTGGACTTTCCAGCTTGGAAAACCCCCCAGGTCTCAAATGTATGATCTCATTCACCTGAGCAGGAAGTGGCTACAGCCAGAGACTTTGTCCGCACCAGAGATTGTGGAACGTGTTGTAATGGATCGGTTTTTGAGAGCTCTTCCTACTGCCATCCAAAAGTGGGTAAGCCATGGAGACCCAGAGACGGCCAGTGGTCTTGTGGATCGTGTAGAGAAATACTTGGCTACAGAGAACCTGACAGCCTCTTCCAGAGACTCTCGGACTTTCCACCCTAAGACCAGACCATCCCCAGGGGCGGATAAGAGGATTCCAAGGGGTGAGGGTGGAGAGAGTGAGAGGGTGGGAGCTCTACCCAAAGTTTGGCGAGAACAGCCTGGGAAGTCAGGGGCTCAAGAGGCGGCAAGAAGGATCGTTTGCTACCGCTGCCGGCAAGCGGGACATATTGCAGCAAATTGCCCGGTTGTGGAGGAACCCATGCAATGTGACTTTCTGACGGACAGACGTCAGTCGCTGTGTGCGACAGTCGCATGCACTGCCATTCGAGGAACTGAGAAACATTTATGCAAAATGTGTATTAATGGTAGAAATGTTGTGGTATTACTGGATTCAGGTAGCCTTGTGACCCTGATAAAGGCTGAATTAGTTAAAACAGAGGTCTCTGGGAATAGCAAGGTAGCTGTTATTTGTGTGCATGGGGACACCCGAGAGTATCCAGTGACTACAGTGTGTTTCGAGACCCCCAAAGGTACCCTCTCTCATCCAGTGGGCTTAGTATCTCAGTTACCGCATGACGCCATTGTGGGAAGGGATTTTCCGAAGTTCTGGGAACTGTGGGATGATCCTGAGCCCCCCACTGGTGCCCCTATGTACCAGGAATGTGATAGCCAGAACTCCTCTGAGAGTGGTGAGGACTCTCCAGAATTTCCCTTGTCAGTATTTGCAGGGGAGACTCAAGAAACTGGAGAGGAGCCCACCTCCTCAGACGAAAACCTACCGTCTGTGGAGTTTTCTGATCTGGAGGTTCACAGGGAAAATTTTGCCACAGAACAGTTAAAAGACCCCGCCCTAATAAAGGCACGGGAAAACGTAGTGGAAATAGATGGCGAGTTAGTGAACCCAGATAATACCTGCACTTACCCATACTTCAGCGTAGAGAAGGACCTACTGTATCGGGTGGCAAAAAGGGCAGAAGAAACCGTTGAGCAGCTGGTGGTGCCCAAACCTTACAGGAAGTTGGTGTTGGAGTTGGCCCATGGGCACATTCTTGGAGGTCATCTGGGGACAGAGAAAACCCGAGAGAGGGTATTACAGAGATTCTATTGGCCTGGGGTGATGAAGGACATAGAAAATTATTGTTCCTCCTGCCCTGTGTGTCAGAGGTCGGCCCCGATGCCACATTTCCGTAGCCCGCTGGTCCCTCTACCCATCATTGAGGTCCCGTTTGAGAGAATCGCAATGGATTTGGTAGGTCCTATAATCAAGTCCGCTAGGGGGCACCAGTACATATTGGTTATAATGGACTATGCCACCCGTTATCCAGAAGCGATCCCTCTCAGAAATACCTCGGCCAAAACCATAGCCAAAGAGCTATCTCTTGTTTTTAGCCGGGTGGGTATTTGTAAAGAACTGCTTACGGACCAAGGTACACCCTTTATGTCCCGGGTTATGAAAGAGCTGTGTAAATTGTTCAAAGTGACGCAATTGCGTACATCTGTGTATCACCCCCAAACCGATGGGCTGGTTGAAAGATTCAACAAAACCCTAAAACAAATGTTGAAGAAAGTGGTGGATAGAGATGGAAAGGATTGGGACTGTCTACTTCCTTATTTGATGTTTGCTATTAGGGAGGTGCCCCAATCCTCTACGGGATTCTCCCCCTTTGAGTTACTGTATGGGAGACACCCAAGAGGGCTGTTGGATATTGCCAAGGAAACTTGGGAAAGTGAGAGTTCTCCCCACAGGAGTGTGATTGAGCATGTCGCCCTGATGCAAGATCGAATTGCACAGGTAATGCCCATCGTGAAGGAACATTTGGCCCAAGCGCAGTTGGCACAGCAGAGAGTGTACAACCGTGGAGCAAAGACCCGTACCTTTTCCCCGGGGGATAGGATATTGGTACTTGTCCCTACGGTTGAAAGTAAATTCCTTGCCAAATGGCAAGGCCCCTACGAGATAATGGAAAAAGTGAGCGAAGTGAATTACAAGGTCAGACAACCAGGAAGGCGAAAGCCCGAACAGATATATCACGTTAATCTGTTGAAAGCCTGGAGGGATAGAGAGTCCCTAGTCGCAGAAACTTGGTCACCAGCTCAAACTGGTTGCGTGATTCCGGAGGTTGGAATAGCAGCCACCTTGTCACAACCCCAACAACAGGAGGTTAAGGAGTTTGTGCTTCGCAACAAGGAGGTGTTCTCTGAGCTGCCGGGACAAACATCTGGGGTAGAGCATGATATTATTACCCCGCCCGGTGAAAGGGTGAAGTTAAAACCCTATCGGATCCCAGAGGCCCGACGGGAGGCAATACGGGAGGAAGTACAGAAAATGCTGAACTTAGGGGTGATAGAGGAGTCCCAAAGTGATTGGTCTAGTCCCATTGTGTTGGTGCCTAAACCGGATGGGAGCTGGCGATTTTGTAACGATTTTCGTCAGTTGAACAAAGTTACAAAATTTGACACCTACCCCATGCCACGTATAGATGAGTTGATCGACCGGCTGGGAACAGCCCGATACATGACGACTCTTGACCTCACAAAAGGGTATTGGCAAATTCCCCTGGCCAAGTCGGCCAAAGAGAAAACCGCATTTGTAACCCCAGACGGGGCGTTCCAATATAAGAGAATGCCGTTCGGGTTACAGAATGCGCCGGCCACATTCCAGCGGAAAATGGACCAGATACTGAGGCCCCATCGGAAGTATGCTGCGGCTTACCTGGATGACGTAATTGTCCATAGCACAGATTGGGCCTCACATCTGCCAAAAGTGCAAGCAGTCCTAGACTCTATCCGGGAAGCGGGGTTTACGGCTAACCCCAAGAAGTGTACCATTGGGCAGGAGGAGGCCAAATATCTTGGGTACACCATTGGCAGGGGAGTGATAAAACCCCAACTCAACAAAGTCGAGGCCATCCAGAGTTGGCCACGTCCCAACAGCAAGAAGCAGGTACGGGCCTTTCTGGGAATCGCGGGTTATTATCGGCGCTTCATTCCCCACTTTGCTTCTAAGGCTGTGCCCCTAACCAACCTGACGAAAGGGAAAGGGTCGGTCATGATTAAATGGACCCCCAAGGCTGAGGCAGCATTCCAATTCTTGAAACAAGCCTTATGTAGCCAGCCAGTGTTGTACTCACCCGACTTCTCTAAAGACTTTGTCGTACAAAGTGATGCGTCAGATGTGGGGTTAGGAGCAGTATTGTCCCAGGTCTGGAACGGGGAAGAGCACCCAGTCATTTACCTCAGCAGGAAGTTGAAGTCCCATGAGGTAAATTACGCCACCGTTGAAAAGGAGTGTTTAGCGGTGAAGTGGGCTCTAGATTCCCTTCGGTACTATCTGCTAGGTAGGCACTTTGACATGGTTACGGATCACGCTCCGTTAAAGTGGATGGCTCAAAACAAGGAGACAAATAGAAGAGTGAATAGGTGGTTCCTGGCCCTACAGGAATTCAACTTCACAGTAAAGCATCGCCCTGGCGTTCAAATGGGGAATGTGGATGCTTTGTCTCGAGTACATGAATGCCTGATTGCTGGTGTTCCAACCCCAAGGTTAAAACAAGAGGGGGGGGTATGTGACAGCAGGAAGGTAAAGTCACCTGGTTGCATCCAGGGGGGTAGATATATTTCTCCCAGATTCAGGCTTTATGCTGACTTGTACAACTAGGGTGGAGAGTTGTATAAGCCCAGCTGAGGCTAGTAGGCTCATGGATGACTCATACCTCTAGGGAGAGGGCTGGGCGTCGTGCAGGCAGGGAGTTGATGAGACCAGCTGAAGCCTGTCAGTTCGTTTAAGGCCTCTATAAAAACTCCCAGATTCATTAGGTGTTAGCTCATGCCTGGAACCAGACCTGTGTGGACTGTCTAGGGAGAGTGAACCCCTGTGCGGTGAGGCAAAGCCTGTGTGGCTATTTGTTTGGACTTTTACTAAACCAGGGACTTAGGGACTAGGACAGCACCAGGCTGATCCCAGTTGTTAGTTTAGGAAACCTGCATGTTTAGTCAGAGGTCAAACTGACCAGGATTTATTTTGTTTGTTTCTTTTTGGCTTTGCTGTGTTTTTGTCACTGTACATAGAGAAATAAACCGCACCTTTTGATTTTGAAAACCACAACCTCCGTCTCCTGGCCCTGTTTTTGTGTGGGGAGCCCAACCAGGGGGTCACACACACCCGCTACCGAGTTAACCCCCTCACAGCTGTCAGTCACGCAGTACAACATGGAAATAGAGCAGCTGCGAGAGAATTCAACATTAATGAATCTATGGTACGGAAGTGGAGGAAGCAAGAAGACGCCCTGCGCCAGGTAAAGAAGACCAAACTGAGTTTCCGAGGGCACAAAGTGAGGTGGCCACAGTTGGAGGACAAAATCGAACAGTGGGTTATTGAACAGAGAACCGCAGGTAGAAGCGTCTCTACTGTCTCTATTCGACTCAAAGCAACAGCGATAGCAAGCGACATGAAGATCAACGACTTTCGAGGAGGTCCTTCTTGGTGCTTCCGTTTTATGAAAAGGCGTAATCTCTCCATCCGCACAAGAACTCCAGTGTCATCCGAGCTTTCAGGAAGGCCGGAATCATCACCGAACAGCTAGGTAACAGCATCAAGACTGACTCGGATAATGATAACGATGATAACGACGAGAGGGATCCGGGCATGCTTGATGCCGAAATCGCCCAACTGTTAAACTCAGACACCGAAGATGAAGAATTTGATGGATTTGAGGTAGAGGAATAAACTGAAAAAGTGAGTGTATTGTTTTGTATTTTATATAACTGAACAATGTTGAGAGTTATTGTTATTGTGAAAGAGTTGAATAAAGTTTGACTTATCAGACTTATCAGAGTTTTGTTTCATTTAATGCGCCTTATAACCCGGTGCGTCTTATGTACGAACATAAACCCGTTACCAGTCGATCATTGTTGTTGCGCCTTATAACCCGGTGCGCCTTATGGTCCGAAAAATACGGTAATTTATTTCCCACAAATAGAGCTTTCTTTTGGTGGTATTTGATTACCACTGAGTTTAAATTTTTTGCGGTATAAGCAAAAAAAAGACAGAAAAAAAGAAAAAAATACATTTTTTTTACTTTCTGCTATTAAACACATCCAATAATTTTTTTTAAATCAATATATGTATTCTGCTACATATTTTTGATGAAAATAAATAAAAAACTGAGTTAAGCACTGCACAAACTGTTGGTGCTATATAAAACCTGTATAATAATAATAATAATAATAATATTGATTGGTTTTGCGAACGTTATAGCGTCTACAAACTATGGTGTATACCGTATATACTGGAATTTTTATTTATACATTTTTTTTAATACTAGTAATGGCAACAATTAGCGACATGCAATGGGACTGTGATAGCATGGTGGGCAGTAAGGATGAGCTTCGTGTTCGAGTCCAACTCATGTTCGACTTGAACATTGGCTATTCGGCCGTTCGCCGAATTGCGAACATTATGGGCCGTTCGTGCAAAATTCGAGTGGCGCGTCACGGCCCATAATTCACTGCAGCATCGCAGTGCATTGCTGTCTGATGATTGGCCAAGCATGCACTATAACCCACATGCTTTGGCCAATCACAGCGCCGTCAGCACAGAGAGCCATAATTGGCCAAAGTCAGGGTGCCTTTGGCCACTCATGGCTCAGGGGAGTAGGTACATGCCCCACACTATACAGTGGGGATCGAAAGTTTGGACACCCCAGGTAAAAATTTGTATTATTGTGCATAACGAAGCCAAGGAAAGATTGAAAAATCTCCAAATGGCATCAAATTACAGATTAGACATTCTTATAATATGTCAAAAAAAGTTAGATTTTATTTCCATCATTTACACTTTCAAAATTATAGAAAACAAAAAAATGGCGTCTGCAAAAGTTTGGGCACCCTGCAGAATTTATAGCATGCACTGCCCCCTTTGCAAAGCTGAGACCTGCCGGTGTCATGGATTGTTCTCAATCATCATCTGGGAAGACCTGGTGATGTCAATCTCAAAGGTTTTAAATGGTCAGACTCATCTGATCTTGCCCCAACAATCAGCACCATGGGTTCTTCTAAACAGTTGTCTAGAAAACTGAAACTGAGAATAGTTGACGCTCACAAAGCTGGAGAAGGCTATAAGAAGATAGCAAAGCGTTTTCAGATGTCAATATCCTCTGTTTGGAATGTAATTAAGAAATGGCAGTCATCAGGAACAGTGGAAGTTAAAGCAAGATCTGGAAGACCAAGAAAAATATCAGACAGAACAGCTCGCAGGATTGTGAGAAAAGCAATTCAAAACCCACGTTTGACTGCACAATCCCTCCAGAAAGATCTGGCAGACACTGGAGTTGTGGTACACTATTCCACTATAAAGAGATACTTGTACAAATATGGTCTTCATGGAAGAGTCATCAGAAGAAAACCTCTTCTACGTCCTCACCACAAAAATCAGCGTTTGAACTTTGCAAATGAACATATAGACAAGCCTGAGGCATTTTGGAAACAAGTTCTGTGGACCGATGAGGTTAAAATAGAACTTTTTGGCCGGAATGAGCAAAGGTACGTTTGGAGAAGAAAGGGCACAGAATTTAATGAAAAGAACCTCTGTCCAACTGTTAAGCATGGGGGTGGATCAATCATGCTTTGGGGTTGTATTGCAGCCAGTGGCACAGGGAACATTTCACGAGTAGAAGGAAAAATGGATTCAATAAAATTTCAGCAAATTTTGGATGGTAACTTGAGGCCATCTGTGAAAAAGCTGAAGTTAAAGAGAGGATGGCTTCTACAAATGGATAATGATCCTAAACACACCTCAAAATCCATGGGGGATTACATCAAGAGGCGTAAACTGAAGGTTTTGCCATGGCCTTCACAATCTCCTGACCTCAACATTATTGAAAACCTATGGATAGACCTTAAAAGAGCAGTGCATGACAGACAGCCCAGAAATCTCAAAAAACTGGAAGACTTTTGTAAGGAAGAATGGGCAAAGATACCTCAAACAAGAATTGAAAGACTCTTGGCTGGCTACAAAAAGCGTTTACAAGCTGTGATACTTGCCAAAGGGGGTAGTACAAGATATTAACTCTGCAGGGTGCCCAAACTTTTGCAGACGCCATTTTTTCGTTTTCTGTAATTTTGAAAGTGTAAATGATGGAAATAAAATCTAACTTTTTTTGACATATTATAAGAATTTCTAATCTGTAATTTGATGCCATTTGGAGATTTTTCCATCTTTCCTTGGCTTCGTTATGCACATTAATACACATTTTTACCTGGGGTGCCCAAACTTTCGATCCCCACTGTATAAGGCCGCCTGCGTGTCGGCCTTGTGTAGTGTGTTGCGGCAGTGGAGAGAGATAGATAGAGAGTCAGAGTGTCATTTCATTTCAGTTAGATAGAGCAGTCAGGCGATTGAGTTAGCTTTAGTCAGTGTATTTAGTATATATATGCATCCTAGGAGTTGTATATATATATATATTGTAACGGCTGCCCAAGTATGAAAGGGGTTAACGCCGTTTAAGATATTCCCTCTCTGGACACACATCCACTGCCGATCCTCCACAGTCAGGCGACCACTTCCCATAGAATTAATCCTTCCAAACATACGAGACAAACGCTCTGTGTTGAAGTTCCAAAAACAGGGAATGAATTTATTACAAGCACATGGTAACACATTTCTCTTCAAAACCCTTTCCTCCCATCCTTGGGGAACAGGGCGGGTTAAACTGTCCAATGACAATGGTCATACAGGTCAGGTGTGTTCAAACTTCTCTTTCAGTAAACAGTCTTAGCAGGAGGGGTGATTCCCCCCCCTCCTCACAGAAAGACACTTAAACATCCCATAATAGGCAGCCAGACGGTCTACCAAGCTTCAATCCACATCACCACAGTAGCAGACTTACTTACCACAAGCCACAATAGACAATAGAATGCAATCACAACCCATCACAGCAAATATTACACAACAGCCCACACACAATATATACCATGTATATACAGCATATTCAATGCTGTACATACCATGTATATACAGCATTGAATATGACTATCACAGATCATGGTGGGGTTCTCATTCACCCTGTGCCCCAAGTGACCCCTGTCACATATATATATATGTGACCCCTGTCACATATATATATATATATATATATATATATATACACTGTATTCAGTTTAGCTAGATTCGTTCCTGTTATTCTCTTCCTAATATACTGACAGGCAGGCAGCAGCAGTATTTTCAGTCAGTGTACTGTATCCTGTGCACAGTGTGCAACTAAAGCTAACTGCAGACAATTCCTGGTGTTCTCTTCCTAATAATACCACAGGCAGGCAGCTGCAGTATTTTCAGTCAATGTACTGTATCCTGTGCACAGTGCGCAACTAAAGCTAACTGCAGAAAATTGCTGGTGTTCTCTTCCTAATAATACCACAGACAGGCAGCTGCAGTATTTTCAGTCAGTGTACCGTATCCTGTGCACAGTGTGCAACTAAATCTGACTGCAGACAATTGCTGGTGTTCTCTTCCTAATAATACCACAGGCAGGCAGCTGCAGTATTTTCAGTCAGTGTAATGTATACTGGCCACGGTGTGCAGCTAAAGCTGACTGCAGACAATTCCTTGTGTACCTACCTATTCCAATACATCAAATAAAGTATGTCTGGAAGGCCAACAAGGAGAGGCAGACACAGGGGTTGAGGGTGAAGGGTTGCAGTAAGGCCCAATTTTTCTGCCCCTGTTTAACAGGGACGTGTAATTCCAATTTTTGATGCAATACTTTGCAGCAGGGCTCATTCCTGCGCTCCAACTAGAGTTTCTGTGAGGGGTTGCAGTGTCGTGGCACCAGTGCTTAAGGCCCAATTTTTCAGCCCCTGTTTAACAGGGGCATGTAATTACAATTTTTGATCTATTATTTCACAGCAGGGCCCGTTCCTGCGCCCACCAAGTGTAACTGTGATGCCTTACAGTGTTGTGGCAACACCACCACACCGTCCACCACCAAAGGCCCAACTTATCTTGATCTAATATTTCACAGCAGGGCCCGTTTCTGCGCCCACCAAGAGTAACTGTGAGGGCTTACAGTGTTGTGGGAACACCAACACCTAAGGCCCAAATTTCTGCAGAGTATATACGGCAGGCCCCTACTTTCAAACATCCAACTTACAAACGACTCCTACTTGCAAACGGAAGGAGACAACAAGAAGTGAGAGGAAATCTACCCCTAGGAAGGGAAATTCTCTCCTGTAAGAGTTCCTTGTTTCACTAAAAACCCCAAATTTTCAAAATCCAGTCGTCATTGGGACAGAAAGTGAGGTGAAATCTTCTGAAGAGGTGCACAAACAGCAAAACAAATGTTACAGCGGTGATAACCCTTCCCTATGTTTTCCAAAAAGCTTAAAAATATATTTTTTGTCTGGAGCTACACTTTAAAAATGTACCTGTTCAAAATTACAAACAGATTCTACTTAAGAACAAATCTACAGTCCCTGTCTTGTATGCACCGCCTGTATACTGCTGTTCAGAGTATATAGGGCCTGGGGGTCCCACGCCTTTCCTTTTTTTTATTTGGGTGCGGGGTGCTGGGTTACAAGACCCAAAGTGGCTGGTAATAAGCTGGGGGGGGGGTCCCATGCCATTTTTCCCAATAATTTTCATCCATATTGCCGGGACCAGACATGACATTAAAGCCGCAAGCAGTTTTAAATGACTTTTATTACTTTAGAATTGTCATTTTGTGCAGGGACAGTTCTAAACACGGGAAACACGTGCCACTTCACTACGACGAGCTGAGAAAAATGAAGTTCAATGCTTCCGAGCATGCGTCAACTTGATTCTGAGCATGCATGGTTTTTCTCCGTCGGAGTTCCACACAGACGATCAGAATTTCCGATAGGATTTTTTTCCATCGGAAAAAAATAAAACATGTTCTATTTCTAATCTCCGACGGAAAAAAGTCCGATGGGGCCCACACACGGTCGGAATATCCGATGAAAAAATTTCGTCTGACTTTTTTCATCGTAAATTCCGATCATGTGTACAAGGCATAATACAATGATCAGCGATAAAAAATATGCACCGTCACTGTAATAATGACATTGGCTGGGAAGGGGTTAACCATACTTCACAACTGTCCCTGATTTGGACCTCTGTCCCTCTTTCCTCCTAATTTGTCCCTCATTTTGGTCTGATCTATATAGTTGTATATAAAATGCGCTTTTTATCTTTCAAAAAGTGTTTCCAGTGCTAAACCTTTCATCCGATTTCTAAATTGCTGCATTTGTAAATATCAAAAGCCAATATAAAGGAATAGTAGTGGTAAAAAAAAGCACTTGTGGGTTTAACTGATCTTTTTTTGGATAATTCTTCTTTAAGGGGGTGTGGCAGGGGGTGAGTCCTTTGCCTACATACTTTTGCTAATAGGTGTCCCTCATTCCGTCTCAAATATTTGAGAGGTAGGGGTTAACATCTAGGATGATCAAAGGGTTTAAATGTGTGCCCTAACAGGTGTTTATGTGTGTACTATGTGGTGCTTTCACTAAGGGTTATGCCGGTTTCTATTCCCTGCTTTACAGGGAAACAAAAGCTGCCACGTCCCCACTGACAGGACAGAGCTCTATATTGTTTACATCAACATAGCTCTGTCCTGTCATCCTCCTCGCTGATCAGAGGGTGCCAGCAGTCATCCATTGGCCGGCACCTGTTGATTGGCTTGTGCTGTGCCTGATCACAGCACATCCGGGGGTGCCCACAAAAGTGGTCCCTTCACCTGCTGGTAGTCCTTATCAGGGGGCCTTCTGCCACTGATAGTCTTCATCAGGGGGCCTTCTGCCACTGACAGTCTTTATCAGGGGGACTTCTGTCACTGGTAGTCCTTATCAGGGGGCCTTCTACCACTGATCACCTCTCGCAGTAATCACACTAATGTTCTAGAAATTATAGATATAATTTAAGCAGGGGTCCCCCAAGGCCTGAGAGTTCCTCCAGGGTAAAAAGGCTGAGAAAAGCAGCTCTGTGCAAAATTAGCATAAAAAAGTTTTGTGGGGGCTTTCCACACTAAGGGGTCTACGTATAAAGAATTCCCTGTGCAAGTACCTAAATATTCACACAGCCTTCGCAAATACGTAATCCTCCTAATGTGTCTATTAAGTATATTTTCTATGATCTTCAGCTTTATCTAGTGTCCATATTACAGTATTTTCCTAATTGCGGTATTTCAGAAAAATACCACACTATGGCCTCTAGATGGTGTTGAAGACCATAGGAAATAGACATATAAGACACATTAAAAGGAGAATTCACAAGGGCTTTTTTTAAAAAATAAATAGACCCCTAAAGATTTAGTTATGGGTTAGGTTTTTGTTTTGTTGATATACTAGTCCAAGTGCGCCTGTTCAGTAAATGAGAGGAATATACAAGTGTATGTTTGTGTAGTGGCAGTAAGTACAGAAGTGAATATTGTAGTGACAGAATCAAGAAAGTACATGCTGGTGCAGGTAGGCGGAAGTCAACGTTAGCAAAAAAGCTGTGAGTACAGAAGTGTGCACTGGTGCAGCGGTGGAGAGTGCAGAAGTACACACCGGTGCAGTGGTAAAGACTACATAATTGTGCACTGGTGCAGTGGTAGAGAGTACAGAAGTGTGCACTGGTGCAGTGGTGGAGAGTACAGAAGTGAGTGCTGTTGCAGTGGTGGAGAGTACAGAAGTGTGTGCTGGTGCAGTGGTGGAGAGTACAGAAGTGTGTGCTGTTGCAGTGGTGGAGAGCACAGAAGTGTGTGCTGTTGCAGTGGTGGAGAGTACAGAAGTGTGTGTCGGTGTAGTGGTGGAGAGTACAGAAGTGTGTGCTGGTGCAATGGTGGAGAGTACAGAAGTGTGTGCTGGTGCAGTGGTGGACTGTACAGCAGTGTGTGCCAGTGGAGAGGTAAGAGGTGTGTGCTGGTGCAGCGTTGGAGAGTACAGGAGTGTGTGCTGGTGCAGTGGTCGAGAGTACAGAAGTATGCACCGGTGCAGTGGTGGAGAGTACAGAAGTGTGCACTGGTGTAGTGGTGGAGAGTACAGAAGTGTGTGCCAGTGCAGTGGTAGAGAGTACAGAAGTGTGCACTGGTGTAGTGGTGGAGAGCACAGAAGTGTGTGCCGGTGTAGTGGTGGAGAGTGCAGAAGTGTGTGCCGGTGTAGTGGTGGAGAGTGCAGAAGTATGCACCGGTGCAGTGGTGGAGAGTACAGAAGTGTGCATTGGTGCAGTGGTGAAGAGTACAGAAGTGTGTCCCGGTGCAGTGGTGGAGAGTCCAGAAGTGTGTGCTGTGTAGTGGTGGAGAGTACCGAAGTGTATGTCGGTGCAGTGGTGGAGAGTACAGAAGTGTGTGCTGGTGTAGTGGTGAAGAGTACAGAAGTGTGTTCTGGTGCAGTGGTGAAGAGTACAGAAGCGTGTGATGGTGCAGTGGTGAAGAGTACAGAAGCGTGTGATGGTGCAGTGGTGGAGAGTACAGAAGTGTGTGCCGGTGTAGTGGTGCAGAGTACATACGTGTGTGCTGGTGCAGTGGTGAAGAGTACAGAAGCGTGTGATGGTGCAGTGGTGGAGAGTACAGAAGTGTGTGCCGGTGTAGTGGTGGAGAGTACAGAAGTGTGTGCCGGTGTAGTGGTGCAGAGTACATACGTGTGTGCTGGTGCAGTGGTGAAGAGTACAGAAGCGTGTGATGGTGCAGTGGTGGAGAGTACAGAAGTGTGTGCCGGTGTAGTGGTGGAGAGTACAGAAGTGTGTGTCGGTGTAGTGGTGCAGAGTACATACGTGTGTGCTGGTGCAGTGGTGAAGAGTACAGAAGCGTGTGATGGTGCAGTGGTGGAGAGTACAGAAGTGTGTGCCGGTGTAGTGGTGGAGAGTACAGAAGTGTGTGCCGGTGTAGTGGTGCAGAGTACATACGTGTGTGCTGGTGCAGTGGTGAAGAGTACAGAAGCGTGTGATGGTGCAGTGGTGGAGAGTACAGAAGTGTGTGCCGGTGTAGTGGTGGAGAGTACAGAAGTGTGTGCCGGTGTAGTGGTGCAGAGTACATACGTGTGTGCTGGTGCAGTGGTGAAGAGTACAGAAGCGTGTGATGGTGCAGTGGTGGAGAGTACAGAAGTGTGTGCCGGTGTAGTGGTGGAGAGTACAGAAGTGTGTGCCGGTGTAGTGGTGCAGAGTACATACGTGTGTGCTGGTGCAGTGGTGAAGAGTACAGAAGCGTGTGATGGTGCAGTGGTGGAGAGTACAGAAGTGTGTGCCGGTGTAGTGGTGGAGAGTACAGAAGTGTGTGCCGGTGTAGTGGTGCAGAGTACATACGTGTGTGCTGGTGCAGTGGTGAAGAGTACAGAAGCGTGTGATGGTGCAGTGGTGGAGAGTACAGAAGTGTGTGCCGGTGTAGTGGTGGAGAGTACAGAAGTGTGTGCCGGTGTAGTGGTGCAGAGTACATACGTGTGTGCTGGTGCAGTGGTGAAGAGTACAGAAGCGTGTGATGGTGCAGTGGTGGAGAGTACAGAAGTGTGTGCCGGTGTAGTGGTGGAGAGTACAGAAGTGTGTGCCGGTGTAGTGGTGCAGAGTACATACGTGTGTGCTGGTGCAGTGGTGAAGAGTACAGAAGCGTGTGATGGTGCAGTGGTGGAGAGTACAGAAGTGTGTGCCGGTGTAGTGGTGCAGAATACATACCTGTGTGCTGGTGCAGTGGTGGAGAGCAGTGGTGGCTGGTGAAGTTTTAGGATGGGGGGGAGCCAGACCTACCCTTCCTTTTTGACCCCTTCCACTTCTCATAAGCCCAACCCCTTATAAAATCCACCCACTTCGTCCCCTGTATTCCATTTGCTTCCACCAATTGTATCAGCAGAATACAGCTCAGCATCACAGGACAGAGTATACAGCCCCAGAAACACAGGACAGAGTATACAGCTCAGCCTCAAAGATCAGGGTATATAGGTGAGCATTACAGATAGGGTATATAGCCCAGAATTACAGATAGGGTATATAGGTCAGCATTACAGATAGGGTATAGTTGAGCATTACAGATAGGGTATATAGCTCAGCATTACAGATAAGGTATATCTCTCAGCATTACATATAGGGTATGTAGGTCAGCATTACAGATAAGGTATATAGTTGAGCATTACAGATAGGGTATATAGGTGAGCATTACATATAGGGTATATAGCTCAGAATTACAGAGAGGGTATATAGCTCAGCATTACAGATAGGGTATATAGCTCAGCATTACAGATAGGGTATATAGCTCAGCATTACATATAGGGTATATAGCTCAGCATTACATATAGGGTATATAGCTCAGCATTACAGATAGGGTATATAGCTCAGCATTACATATAAGGTATATAGGTGAGCATTACAGATAGGGTATATAGGTGAGTTGGCTGTGGAGAGGATCCTCCTGTGTTTCCACTCTCCTCCACAGTGTGGACAGCAGCGGTGGCTCCGGTGTCCGCTCCTCATGCTTCCTCCGCTCTGTGTCTCCTCTTCTGCCAAACTGCTAGGCATCCAATAGGATCGCCTGGCGCTTTGGCCAATCGGGAAACAGGTTTCACGACCTGCCTTCCTGATTGGCGCGGAGGCACTCTAGTGTGAAAATAGCAAAAATTCATTCGCTATGGTCACACAATTGGGTAGGGATCAGGGCGCACTCTCTGCACCCCGAGCCCACCCTTTTTTGAAGTATATTAGAGCCTCTGGCTCTAATCAGGTGCTTAAAAAATAAATAAAAAAAAAACACCCCCGCCATAGGAATCCATGCACCTGGCTTCCTGAAAGGGGCGGGCGCATGGATAGGGGGGTGGCCTCAATGCATGGGCCGCCACTGGAATTCTGCTTTAAATTCATATTTTTTATGTTTTAAAAATTATGTTTTATGTTTACTTATATGTGTACGGGGGGAGGGGATGTAGCTGTCTATTGGGGTCTGTTTAAAAAGCAGTTATAAAGCACATGACTTCCACCAAATATTCCTTTGAAACACATAAACCCGGAAGATTCTCTGGCCAAAAATGTTTTGCTGAATGTCAGATTCCCCCCTTTATAAATACACCCTGTACAGTCTACTAGCTCTGACCTGTGCAGTGATTGTGCTTTTCTTTGTTGTTCTTTTAGTCTCCCCTCCCCCCCCCAGTGATCAGACTATAAATTGTAACGTTGTAGCAAGTCACACAGCAGGGGCTGATCTGTGTCAGACATTTCTAAGCACAGTGAAGAACTGCACAGGCACCGAAATTTACATATATAGTTAACCTGGAGGATGCCGGAGCAGAGATGACTCTATCCTTCTGCAGAGAAAAGCAGATGAAGGCATTGCCAGGAGGAGGGCTGTGATCTCTGTGAGGGGGGAGGATGGAGATCTTGTGTTTCTGCTAAGCAGGAACACGGATCTCTGTCTTCCCCAGTCACAGTTAGAAAGCACTCCCTAGGAGCACATTTAACCCTTTGATCGTCCCTGATGTTTAACCCCTTCTCTGCCAGTATCATTAGTACAGTGACAGTGCATTTTTTTTAGCACTGATGACTGTATTAGTGTCACTGGCCCCCCAAAAGTGTCACTTAGCTCTTGTTCACACTGACTGCTGGAATGAAATTGTGCGAGTTCAGCTGAACTTGCACGATTTCATTCCCGCTTGTCAGTTCCGACTTAGGGGGGGGGGGCGATTTCAGAGACATCCGTGCGGGTTTCTGCACAGATGTCAATGGAAATCGCACCCCGAAATCGCCAAAAGTAGTACAGGAACTCCTTTTTGGAATCAGTGCGGCTCCGCTAATGCGGCGTCCATGGGTGTCCGCTGAACATTTTTCAGGGGGGGGGGGGCATCATTTTAAGGTCATCCATGCTCGGTCCCTTTTTGACAATGTCATGAAGGGGAGGGGCTTAGTCATTATGACATAAAGCGCAGGCATGCAAAGGTTTGAGAAACCTGATGCAAAAGCTTAATAGAAGGACCAAGCTGCCATTGTCTGATTAGCCATTTCTAATTTTTTTTAAACCCCCCCCCCCCTCTAGCGGCCGAATAGCGCCACTAAAACGATGGTAAAGCGACGCTAAAACTAGCGGCGCTTTACCAATAACGTGGCCAGCTGGCAGTGTGAAATAGCTCAAGGATAATTCTGCTTCACTCCATGTCCATATAAATATAGTGTGTCTCCAGGGGGGGGGGCAATTGACCCCCCTTGCCCTATGGAGCGGACGCCCATGGCGGCGTCGCACTGATATAGACGTTGCCATTGTCGGCAATTGCCTCTGATTTGGCATGCGATTTGACATGTGAAATCGCATCAATGTGAACCAGGGCTCACGCCCCTTTCACACTTGTGCGACTTGTCCTGTGACTTGACAAGTCGTACCCCATGATTTCCAATGAGCACCATTCATATCTGTGCGACTTCAAGTCGCACCGACCTCAAAGTAGTCCCTGCACTACTTGGGTCCGACTTTGATGCGAGTTGAGGGCCATAGACATACACAGGCATTCCCTGAAATCGCGTTAAAATCGCGCAACTTTGAAGTCGCAAGAGCGTGAAAGGGGCCTTACTGTCTCATTTGTCCACCGCAATGTTGCAGTCCCGCTATAAGGCCCCCTTCACACTGAGGCGTTGGGATTTACCTTGTTTTTCTGCGATTTTTTACCGCGTTTTTACCGCGATAGCGTTAAAAATAGCGTTTACGCCTATGCATTTTTACCGCGATTTTACCGCGTTAGCGCTATTTTAAAAATAGCGCTAACGCCTATGCGTTTTTACCGCGTTTTTTCCGTGGTTCTCATTCATTTCAATGGGGATAGGCGTTTTTACAGCGCTATTTTATGCGCCCCAAAGATGCTCCAAAAAAGCTGTTTGCAGGATTTTTTCCAACGCACAGCCAGCACAACGCCTCAGTGTGAAAGCCCTCAGGTCTTTCACATTGAGAATGCTGGGGCAGGATTATTTCAGGCATTTTTACAGCGCTATTTTTACCGCGAAAACGCGGTAAAAACGCCTCAGTGTGAAAGGGGCCTAAGTCGCTGATCGCCGCCATTACTAGTAAAAAAATAAATAAAAAATCCATAAAATCTATCCCACAGTTTGTAGACGCTATAACTTTTGCGCAAACCAATCAATATACGCTTATTGGGATTTTTTTTAACAGAGACATGTAGCGGAATACATATTGGTATAAATTGATGAAGAAATTTGATTTTTTTATTGGAAATGTTTTAAAGTAGAAAGTAAAAAAAATATATCTTTTTTTTTCAAAATTGTTGCTCTTTTTTTTGTTTATTGCACACAAAAAAAAAACAAAAAAAAAAAAACGCAGAGGTGATCAAATACCCCTAAAATAAATCTCTATTTGTGGGAAAAAAAGGACATCAATTTTATTTGGGTACAGCGTCGTACGACCGCGCAATTGTCAGCTAATCTAACGCAGTGCGGTATCGCAAAAAATGGCCTGGTCATTAAAGGGGGGGGGGTAAACCTTCCGGGGCTGAAGTGGTTAAAAAAGTGCAGCGTGCTGTATTCTTCTGCATCAGAATGCATTGCAAACGCACATGAATGCATGTCAAGATAAAAAGATAAAAGATAAATTCAAATAAATTACCAATTATTCCAAAAAAATGCACCGCAACGCACCAAAATGACATGTGAACCTCCATGCAGAAACGCACAGTGAGTGTGGGCATTCTGGTGTAAACGAGCCCTTACTCTATCCAAAGAGAAAAAAGTAACTTTAGCCTTTAGTTCTACTTTAATTCTTCCCCTTCCCGGCACTGTGGGCGGCCTTGTGGGCGGCACTGTGGGCGGCCTTGTTGTGGGCTGCACTGTGGGCGGCCTTGTGGGCGGCCCTTCATCATCATCAAATACAATGCAATGCGATTAAGGTAAGACTTGGGACCGCCTGCTGCAGTGAGGGACCGGTCGCACAGATGGAGGGAGCCTTACTGCCCCTAGACCTAAAGTGGTTGTAAACCCCTCACATATACCAAGTGAAGTGACTGGCCTCAGGTGATACACAGAGATGAGACAAATTCTCCTGCATAAGTTGTACCTGTTTATCTGCAGTCTTCTCTTCTCTACATCGAGAATTTATAAAGCTTGTCTGAGCTGTCAGAAAGCAGGGGGTGGGAGCTGCAGTTACACTCTGCAGAGCTCAGTAAGGAGAGCTCTGTGAGCTGATTGGAGGGAATGGACACACCCCCCTTCACACACTAACAGAGCTAAGGCTAATCACAGGCTGTGTGCTGGAGCTCCCTCCCCTGTCACCTTTTATCTCTTGGTGTCAGGAAAACGTGTCAGAATTGACTCATGCTGATAGCGGAGGAAGGAAGCAGCAAACAGAAATGACACTTAGTGCTCTGGATTGCGACAATTTCACACTATAGAGGGATATGCTTTGTTCATATTTCATGTCTGAGGTTTGCAAACACTTTAACCCTTGCAATCTGGGGGACTCCACTAAAAGGGTAAATTTTATCTAATTCCCGGAGATCAGCACAAACCTACAGTATGTAAAACCCTCCGTTAATTGTCGACGCTATATAATAAAAATATATATATATATATATATATATATGTAAATGTAATACATATTATTATAAAATATAATATAATATAATATGTAGAATATAATATAAAATTTTCTTGTTAAAAAAATAATAATATAATATATAGCATTGAATTATATATATATAATATAATGTAATATAATGTGTAGAATATAGTAATACCATAATATAATATATAGAATAAAAAATAAAAAATAATATATATATATATATATATTTTATATATATATATATATATATATATATATATATATATATATATATATATTATGTATAATATAAAATTTTCTTGTTAAAAAAAATAATATAATATAACACAAAATAATAGAATTTATAGCATTGAATATATATACCGGTATATATATATATATATATATATATATATATATATATATATATATATATATATATGTATATATATAATGTAATATAGAATGTAGAATACAGTAATAAAATAATATAATATATAGAATAAAATTGACTATATACAATATGTAGAATATAATATAAAATGTTCTTGTTAAAAAAAAAAGAATATAATATAACATAACATAATATAATAAATAGCATTGAATAGAATATATATATATAATATAATGTAATGTAATATAATATGTAGAATATAGTAATAAAATAATATAATATATAGAATAAAATTTAATATATATAATATGTAGAATATAATATAAAATGTTCTTGTTAAAAAAAATGAATATAATATAACATAACATAATATAATATATAGCATTGAATAGAATATATATATATAATATGATGTAATGTAATATAATATGTAGAATATAGTAATAAAATAATATAAAATATAGAATAAAATTGAATATATATAATATGTAGAATATAATATAAAATGTTCTTGTTAAAAAAAATGAATATAATATAACATAACATAATATAATATATAGCATTGAATAGAATATATATATAATATAATGTAATGTAATATAATATGTAGAATATAGTAATAAAATAATATAATATATAGAATAAAATTGAATATATACAATATGTATAATATAATATAAAATGTTCTTGTAAAAAAAAAAAAAAGAATATAATATAACATAACATAATATAATAAATAGCATTGAATAGAATATATATACAGTATATATATATATATATATATATATATAATATTATATTTTATATATATATATATATATATATATATATATAATGTAATATTATATATATATATATATATATATATATATATATATATATATATATATATATATATATATATATATAATATAATGTAATATAATATGTAGAATATAGTAATAAAATAATATAATATATAGAATAAAATTGAATATATATAATATGTAGAATATAATATACAATGTTCTTGTTTAAAAAAATGAATATAATATAACATTTTATAATATATAGCATTGAATAGAATATATATATATAATATAATGTAATGTAATATAATATGTAGAATATAGTAATAAAATAATATAATATAGAATAAAATTAAATATATATAATATAATATAATATATTGAATATATGTGAACAAGGCTTATCAGCCAGAACGCGTGAGCCCGTTTGTACTTTTTACTCTTTCTCATGAAATTGTATAATATAATATAATATAATATAATACAATATAATATAATATAATACAATATAATATATAATAAACGGCTGTAATAAAATAATAAATTTCGCAACAATGTGTCCCATAAAATGACAGTGACTAGGCACAGTCCAGATTTTACTACTCCTGGTGAAGAACAATAAAAAAAAGCAGAATCCATGGAAAGGAGAAGCTGACAATTAATGTGAAGTTGTGTGAGCTGCGGCTGCCCCTCGCTGGGAGACGGTAACTTTTGTCATTAATCCAGCTCAGAGCTGAGCA
This sequence comes from Rana muscosa, assembly GCA_029206835.1. Taxonomy (NCBI): domain Eukaryota; kingdom Metazoa; phylum Chordata; class Amphibia; order Anura; family Ranidae; genus Rana; species Rana muscosa. The sequence continues at coordinate 56,343,928 of CM055116.1, read as the reverse complement.
CGAGCTGCACTTTACACATAGTAGACTTCCAACTGTGAGACATAGAACGTGAGTGACAGGAGGAGAGAGCTGAGGCTGGGCTCACCGGCTGGAGTGGGCAGATACATAGAGCAGCATTGCACGCTGCCTGCTGGATAAGGAAACAGTCTGTGCTGTGGGTGAAGAAGATGGTTAGAGGAGAAGTTCCCTAGATTTCCGAGAGATGGGCTATCACAGAAGAGGCTGTAGCTATTTATGCTGAAGAAGACCCACCACCCCTGGCACCTGAGTCTGTACCTGCAGCCCTACCACCTTCAATCTTTGCCAGGCTGCGACTAGAAAAGATTATTTTGGACTCTTTGACACCTAAAGTGCAAAAAGATTCTTGATACGAATATGGAAGACTCTATCCATTCTACATATAGATCTCCTTGGCACCTTGGACACTAGGTACCCAAAGATCTTGCACAGAAGACTTTCTCCAGTTATTCGCGGCACCTACGACCAGGTTAGAAAAGATCTGTGCCCAGCTAGGATTACAGAAGACTTGCTAGGACTGGTAACTATAAGAGACTCATTTTACTTTAGTGCAACTTTCTACGACACTGCGTTCTTCAGCTGTAGCCAGATGACCATAACCCTCATGGCACCAGTGACTACATCCCTTTCTTGAATACTGGAGGCCCACCAGCTTGGCGCACTGGCACCTGGGGGTACATCTGAATCTTGGATGTTACTAAAAGTGACACAATTTGTGGCACAACTTTCTATGGCACTGCTGTCTTCAGCTGTAACCAGATGACCAGGCACCACATAACACCAACAACAACCTGATCTTGAATACTGAAGGTCCACCAGCTTGGCACAATTCTCCCTGGCATCTGTGGGTACATCCTAGTTTTGGATGAGATACGTTTTGCTTTGAAACACCTTTCTAAGGCACTCCAATCTTTAGCTGTAACCAGGTGACCATGTCCCACATGGTACCACTGACAGTGTTCATGACCTAGTTTTGAATTTTGGAGGTCCACCAGCTCCTCCCTGGCACCCTTGAGTACATCCGAATCTTGGATGTGACAACAAGAGACATATTTTGCTCTGCCACAACTTTCCACAGCACTGCAGCTTTAAGCAGATGACCGTGTCCTTCATACCACCAATGAGCGTGGCTAACAACTGATCTTGGGCTCTGGAGGTCCACCAGCTTGGCACAGTGGTCCATGGTACCTGAGATTGTGACCACATGCAGATGTCTTAAGTTCTCTGTCCAGCTGTGAAGATAGAAGACGCTTTTACAAATGCATTTTTTTTTTTTTTATGGCACCACCTGAGGTTGTGGCGACTACAAGATTTGCCCCCCAACAACTAAGACCCGTGACATCTCATGTGATGCCAGTCCTTTTCTCCTCGAATCAGTACATGCCAGGAAGATGACTTTGTGCCCCGGACTTCTAAAGCGCAGCCGAGACCCAGCGCTGATCATTGAAGGTAACATGGCATGAATGTGTAGGCTGACAAATGTAGGTTATCTGTCTATTAGCCACGCATGGCTGCCCCCTTACATAACATCTATACATTAAGTTACATAAAGATGCAAGCTTGGCTCTTTATTCGTGCCGAAGGGGGAAAAGCGTCACAAACAGTTAATGCATAGGTTAACCCCTGAGCTGATGAAGCCCTGCAGCACATATTGGGTTCTTGCAGCTGAGACATAGTTGCCAATATTTTAAAATGAATTTCTAAGGGGGGCCATTTAGCTGCTGCATTATATGCTTGTCATTTCAATTACGTCTCAGAATAGCAAAGATCACTTTACTGCATGGCTGCAAACAGTTAACAATGACTTCAGGGGCCATTAGTTGATTAAGCTCACTTTTTTTCGGCTAGCTACAATTTTACCTTTACGTGTTAACGCACTACATTTAAAAGTAATTTGATTCTAAAATATTTTGACACGTTACCTGCCTTCTCGTTAGAAACATTAACTTAAAAATTCAAGACAATTTGAACAGATAGAAGAAATAGGATGTAACACTCCAAAAACAGATTTTTTTTTTTTTTTTAAAGCTCATCAATGTTTTAAAATTAGGAACATACGCAAGACCGGATATTGGCCAGGGTAGATCTCCAAATCCAAAGCTCCTCAATGTTTAAAATTAGGAACATTCGCAAGACCGGATATTAGCCAGGGTAGATCTCCAAATCCGAAGCTCCTCAATGTTTAAAATTAGGTACATTTGCAAGACCGGATATTGGCCAGGGTAGATCTACAAATCCGAAGCTCCTCAATGTTTAAAATGAGGAACATTCGCAAGACCAAAAATTGGTGGGGGTAGATCTCCAAATCCGAAGCTCCTCAATGTTTAAAATGAGGAACATTCGCAAGACCAAAAATTGGTGGGGGTAGATCTCCAAATCCGAAGCTCCTCAATGTTTAAAATTAGGAACATTCGCAAGACCAAAAATTGGTGGGGGTAGATCTCCAAATCCGAAGCTCCTCAATGTTTAAAATTAGGAACATTCGCAAGACCGGATATTGGCCAGGGTAGATCTCCAAATCCGAAGCTCTTCAATGTTTAAAATTAGGAACATTCGCAAGACCAAAAATTGGTGGGGGTAGATCTCCAAATTTGAAGTTCTACCTGGAGATCAGTTAGCTATTTAGTAGCACTTGATTACATTGTCAATGCCAGGGTTTCTCAACCAGGGTTCCATGGAATCCTAATGCCGCGTACACACGGAATTGCTACAGACGATCGGAATTTCCAATAGGAATTTTTTCCGTTGTTCTCAATCTTTTGTTGGCGGAATTTCTGACAAGAAAAGTCCGATGTGAGCTTTTCGTTGGAAATTCCGACCTTGTGTAGGCTCCATCGGACTTTTTCTGTCGGAATTTCCGCTAACAAAAGATTGAGAACAACGGAAAAAATTCCTATCGGAAATTCCGATCGTCTGTAGCAATTCCGACGTGCAATATTCCTACGCATGCTCAGAAACAATTTAACGCGTGCTCGGAAGCATTGAACTTCATTTTCTCGGCTCGTCGTAGTGTTGTACGTCACCGCGTTCTTGACGGTCGAAAGTTCCGAGAACTTTTGTGTGACCGTGTTTATGCAAGCCAAGCTTGAGCGGAATTCCGTCGGAAAAACCATCCAAGGTTTTTTCGACGGAAATTCCGACCGCGTGTATGCGGCATCAGGTTCCTTCAGAGGTTGTTAGGGGTTCCTTAAGCAATGAGCAATTTACAGTATTCCTCTCAGATAAGCTCCCACTGACATCATTGGCACAGCTTGGATTTTACATATTATTGGAACCATATTCGTCATCTTCCTGGTTTACATATTACGTGTCTTGGGTAAGAATCGGGGTAAAGATCAGGTGCATCTACCAGTTAACAGTACACTTTGTCTTTCGCATCCTCCTTCTTTATGTCTCCACCAATGTTTAGATCAGGGTTTCTCAACTAGGGTTCCATGGAACCCTACGGTTCCTCCAGGAGTTGCTAGGGGTTCCTTGAGCAATAAGCAATTTATTCCTCTCAGGTTAGCTCCCACTGACATCATTAGCACAGCTTGGATTTTTCATATTATTAGAGCCATAATGGTTATCCTCCTGGTTAACATATTCTCAAACGTCTTGGGTAAGAATGGGATAAAGATCAGGTGCATCTACAACAGTACACTTTGCCTTTAGCATCTGCCTTCCTTATGTGCCCACCGATGTTTAGATCAGGGTTTCTAAAACAGGGTTCCTCCAGAAGTTGCTAGGGGTTCCTTAAGCAAGGAACAATTTCTGAATTAATAAAGTAATAATGCGCTAAAATCAACCTTCCAATATTACATAAACTTATACAAATTCCAATGGCATAAAAACAATGGGTGTACAATTAAATTACAGCCACGAAAGTCCAATATGTGAACAACTATTCACCACCACCAATTACTGGGTGTACTGCTCACCTAACAGTTAATTAGTTGATTGGCAAGAGGAACAATTTCTGCCTTTTTGATAAGCTCCCACTGACACCATTGATCTTTTTAGTATCTGTAAGGGGGGAATTCTTCCCAATGACTACAAATGTAAGAAGAATTCTTCTTGCCAGTGACCATCACATTAATGAATTATGTGTGTAGATATCTTAATTTTAAGCAGGAGACCTGAAAGTTATTGCAAGGGTTCCTCGTTGTTGAAAAGGCTGAGAATGGCTGGTCTATGCTTATCTTGGTTTAGAGCTTTCAGGACATCAATGAAATTTGAGATTGGATTTTTTTAGAAAGTATGTTATGTTGCTAAACACAAAGGACAAAAAAAGTCTGGGACAAATAAAAATAAAAAGTAAGATAGTTCCATATTGTGGGAATGCCCAATGACTTGATAAGAAGGCAGGACCAGTACCTGATCCATAGTCCTACCCCGTTCTTCTGTTCAAACCTAGTCCAGGCTGGCTTTGCTTGCTGTTTGCTGACTTACACTGCTTTCCAGATTGCCCTTTAATTTTTCATCAAAGCAGGAAACCCTGTTTAAGACCTGCTGAACCCGCTTGACTGCTCTATATAGTCTAGGGAGCTGTGCTCTGGTGCTCAGAGATTTTGGATGTGGCTTGTAATGATAATTGGGAGCAAGAAAATGCGCTTTAAAGTCTGAGAAAAAGCACAGAGGGGAGAAGTAATCCTATGAAGGCGTGTGTGTGTGTCTGAATGCTCTGACATGTGAAATAAGGCAATGTCAATAGTGTGGAGGATAGTTCATTAATCATGATAACGTACATTAAATATTAATGGTGGACATATGTGTGAGCTCTTCTGGCTCTTCTCCATGCACCTTGTAGTTTTGCCTTGATTGTCAGAACTCAGAACAATACTCTTGTCTTCTTCAGGAGAGCAACGGAGCATCTTGGCAAGCTTGGCATCTGTGAGGACCTCAGGAAGAGGGGATGTTGATACAGGTCCAGCCAACTCAGCTGTCATCCGTCCATCATTCTTCGCACAGTGTGGAGTCGCCCTGTCCCCCTCAACACCTTCTCCCACCTGCATTCATGACTGACAGACCCTTATCTTCTACTGAACAAGACTTGGTCACTCTGACAAATCACACCAACGCTACCAATTGCGGAGAGGAAATTTTGCCCTATGGGGACATCGAAAAGATTGTCATTGGTGTGGTTCTGTCGATCCTCACTGTGTTCACCATTGCTGGCAATGGTCTGGTCATTATCTCAGTGTGCATTGTGAAGAAGCTGCGGCAGCCTTCCAATTACCTGGTGGTGTCCTTGGCGGCGGCAGACCTGTCAGTGGCCATCGCGGTGATGCCCTTTGTCATCATCACTGACCTGGTTGGTGGAAAATGGCTCTTTGGGAAAGTGTTCTGCAATGTTTTTATAGCCATGGACGTCATGTGTTGTACAGCGTCAATCATGACCTTGTGCGTCATCAGCGTGGACAGGTAAGAGATGGGGGGCATCAACTGTATGGTTGGCTGGTCTTTTTGAAGTATGTGTAAGGTTTGTAGGTTGCATTGTTTCAAATATCCTGGGGAAATATTAGTTTAGGGCAGTGCTGAAATGTTTGTTTAGTGGGAACCCAAGAGGACAATATGTCTTTTTTGTTACCTCATCTTTAGGATTAAAGTCCAGTTGAAGTTTAATTTTAAATCAGCTGAACACATTTCAGGTCTATCCATATTTTTACAGTTCTTTACAAAGCAGCCACAGCCTTAGTAGAAAAGTCTGTCCCGTGCCAGCATGCTGCCAAGAAGGACCATTGCTCTTTGTGTGGAAGAAATGGCTTCTCTGCAGAGGTCCAATGTTCCCCCTACTAAGTCAGACCTTTAGTTCTGCAATCAGCAAAGCTCACGTCCTTGTTGATTGGAGAGCTCTAGCTCTGACTCAGCAGAGGGCGTGTTTTACTTCTGCAGAGAGACCACAGCTTCCTTACAAAGAACAAGCACCCCTCACTGCAGCATGATGGCAGAGGACAGGCTTTTCTACTCAGATTCAGACTCATTTCTATAGAAAATGACTTTTAAGACTTTCATGTGAAAGCCTTATGGACATGAAATGTATTTAGCATTTTATAACTGTTTAAACGGTTCAGTTGAACTTTAATGTGTGTTTGGGACCCCAGAAAAAGGTGTTTTCTAACAGAAAAGAATGGATTTTGAATATTATTGGAGCCAAATGTGTCCATCTCCTGGTTTACATATTACCATAAGTCTTGGATAAGAATCGGGGAAAGATCAGGTATACGCACCAGTTACCTGTACATTTGCATTTAGCATCTACCTTTTCTTTATGTGCCCACCAAGGTTTCATGAGCAAGATTCACATGTCGATAGTTGGAAATTTTCACAACTACTAGAACCAAAGTGTGAGATTGAAGCATAAAATAGAGGCAGTAGTGGTACCAGAAAGGGAGGACTGTGCCAGGGGGCAAGGGGGTATTTGCCCCCAGGTCAGTGCAAATAATATACAGTATGTTGGGCTGGTCCATGTCATTTTCACAGAGCAGTAGTTATCTTTTTGGCTCAAAGTCATTCTAAGTTTTCAATTCATCCTTTGCAAACCCTTTTTTGGCATACACTGCATGTATATCACGATAAACCATGTCCTTCTTTCAGCATACCCAGCAGCATTGGTGCATTTTTTTTTAGCCCCTCAGGAAACTCTCCCTGCCATGAAAGGGTCACTTGGTTGTGATTGCCCACAAGTCTAAAAGTTACCTGTTCTTCTCAGGGTACTAGTGAAATAGACAAGGCAAATTGGATGTCATTGTTCTCAACTGAAACATCTAATGGTGGCCATACACTATACGAAAAATCATCCGAACAACTTTGGAAAAATGAACATTCGGCCGTGAGCGCAAACGATGGTGCCATCATGTATTGACCGATAAATCGTTCAGTGGACATAAATAAAAAAAAATTGTTTTTTTTTTTTTTACTTATACCTAGTGCAGAAAGTTCGGACGGGAAACACATTAACCTTTCAATTTATCATTCGTTCGGCAGAAAATTTTCAAACTTGTCCTTCGTTTTTTCGGCTCAAAAACGTCCCAATGATTATCGATTTTGTGCCCATTAACTGTTCAAAAAACGAACGAACTGTCTGAACGGCCGATTTTCGTCCCGATTTTTCGTATAGTGTATGGCCAGCATAAGATCTCTGATAGGCAAAAGGTTAATAGATACGTTTTACTTAAATAGTAAGAATTGAACTTGGTTAACATGCATGTCTAGCTACTTAGATGAACATATAACAACTAATGAACATATAACATATAACAGTCAAGCGGGTTCTAGCTACTTAGATGAACATATAACAGCTAATGGTATAAAAAGTTTGCGTAATGAGCAGGCACATGAACATCCTATACCTGGACAGTACAATCTTTCTTGTTTGGCGTCCCTAGGGCTTTCATTCTACTATTTTTTAATAAATACAGCCTCTTTTTGGGGTCCACCAATAATAGCAAACGGTTTTAGACCAAGACACATGATAAATGTTACTTCTCCTTATACAGTAGATCCATCACACACCACCAGGGTCTAGCACAGTCTTCGTCTCAGCTTAAGTAACACATACTGTAGCTGTGGTCTATAAATGGGAAAGGTTAAAATGAAATAAGACTTTCCTTCATTCTACTATGTTTTAAAAAAAACAATCTCTTTTTGGGGTGCACCAATAATAGCAAACAGTTTTAGACCAAGACATATGATAAAATTTTACTTCTCCTTACAGATCCATCACACACCACCAGGGTCTAGCACAGTCTTCGTCTCAGCTTTAAGTAACAAATACTGTAGCTGTGGTTTTATAAATGGGAAAGGTTAAAATTAAATAAGACTTTCATTCATTCTACTATGTTTTAAGAAGAACAGCCTCTTTTGGGGGTCAACCAATAATGGCAAACAGTTTCGATCTAGACACATGATAAAAGGATATTCAAACCTCAACGTTCAAAATCTAAAGCAACTTAGATCTGTAGTCCCATAAGTTGGTCATCCACAGACAAGTCATTTAAGCTTGCCAATCATGGTGGTCTTCTCCTTATAGATCCATCACACACCAACAGGATTTAGCACAGTCTTCTTCTCAGCTTATATGACAAATGGCTGTGGTTTGTAAATGGGAAAGGTCCACTCCCTGTTCCCTGCTACTTATAATTGACAAGTCATTATGATGCTTGGAAGACCCCATTATCCATTCCTGCTTGACCACTGATGGCCATTAATGCATGTTAAAAGCACACAGAATGTATATATACACACATGCAGTAATATATGCTAAAAATTACCATTTTTGTATGTGCATAGAGGTAAAAAGCCTTGTTATTTACATGGTGAATCCCGTGTGGAAATCTTTGCCTATCTACCTTAATAATGTCCACTACTTCAAAAAGATGACTTAAACAAAAAAGTGACTCAAAAAACGCACAACAATTATAAAGAAAAAAATATTAAAAAAATATTTAAAAAAAATAAAAGAAAAACATTTCAGAGATGTCTCTTTTAAACATGCAGCTTTTAAGTGATTTCCGACTTTCTTTATACCGGGCAAGGTAATGGGTTCAGTTTACAAGAAGGCATGTTATAAATAATTTATCTTCCATGTGTTCCCCTTTCGTCCCGATGTGTCTCTATACTGCCCTTGACACTTATATGTGAGAGTGCTTGGGCCTCACCAGCCTTGGTGGTTGGCATCTCAGGCACCGGGCATTGCATGGTGGGTAGGCAGAAAGAGGGCCACCGAAAGCACCAGAGTTTCTTGGACAGCCCCGTGGGGTGGGGGAAGGCTTAGAAGGTGAATTCACACAGCTTTGCTCCTTCCCACCATCTGTACGCACGTACAGGGATAACTGTGAAAGCCAACCACAGAGATCACATTATCAGGAGTCCGCCTACGGACCTCCCTTGCTTACATTCCTTTAAAGAGCCAGCTTTCATTGGCAGAAAGGTGTTGGAGAAACATTAAAGAATGCCATTGTTGGATTTCAGTACTTTAGAGTTAAACACCTGGAACAAACCTGCTGTAAACAAATGTCAAATGAGTGTTATAATTTATATCTCGTTCCAGGCCAGCGGCTCATTAAGCATTGAGGCTAAAGCATCAGCATGATAGTCAGACAAGTTGCACCCTCTTGGAGAGGTCAGCAATGGCAAAGTACAATGTCCTTTCAAGCAAGGACACTTTGAACGTGTTATTTTGCTCAGTATAGTATAGGTTCACTTTAATCCAGAAGACCCATATGGACAGGTTTAGTCCCTTTGTGGATCCACGTCTACAGTACATGAAAGACATCTTAGGCCAGTCAATAATAAATAGTGTTGGTATAACTTTGAAATGTATTCTTGGTCACCATATTTAGGATGTAGTTTGAAACCCGGTCCCTTCCCTCAACTCCCCACCACCCAAACTACCCCTCTCCACTCCACTGATTTGCAAAAGTGCTTCTGCCTGGAGCACCCCTTGGCTCCACTCGTACAGCTACATCATTCATTCACAGATCAGTTTTAAATCCTCCAATGGAAAGACTACAAGTCTTATCTCCCACCAGGGCAGAGGGAGTCCCAGATCTCAATGGAGCACAAGTTTAGTCCATTGATTACTTCTTCCAGCCCCATAACAGAAGGTCCGTACCTCCAAATGGACCTGGGGCTGGGTTTCAAACAATGCAGGAGCCTGTGCATTGCACCTACCATGCACTGATTGGGGTTGCAATGTGGGTGCATTAATTTCTTTATTGCAAATGGTGGACTATGCCATTAATATTTATCTGAAGTTTTCTACTTATAAATGCAAAGAGGTTACACGACCCTCCTTGGTCTTGGCTGTGGGTGCATTGTTTGCCGACCCACCATTCGGTCAATTGGAATCCATGTGTCTAGCGCCCTGCATGTAGATTAGGGGCCGGGTGCATTGATTATGGGGCGGCGCCCCTTCTCCCCTAATGGAGCGACCGCTACTGAGAAGCAGGTTTTTTACGTTCTTTTTTTCAGGCCCCTTTCACACTGGGGAGGTTTTCAGGCACTATTGTGCTAAAAATAGCGCCTGCAAACCGAGCCTAAACAGCGGCTGCTGTCTCTCCAATGTGAAAGCCCGAGGGCTATCACACTGGAGCGGTGCACTAAGAGGACGTGAAAAAAAGTCCTGCTAGCCGCATCTTTGGAGCGGTGAGAGGAGCGGTGTGTTTACCGCTCCTTCCCATTGAAAGCAATGAGAAACCGCGGTAATACTCTGTAGAGGCGCATTGCCGGCGGTATTAACCCTTTTTCGGCCGCTAGCGGGGGTTAAAACCGCACCGCTAGCGGCCGAATACCTCCACAATTCCGACGGTATAGCGCTGCTAAAAATAGCAGCGCTATACCACCATGCACCCACCGCCCCAGTGTAAAACCAGCCGGACATAGACAGACAAAGAGGTAATCAGATGTAAACAGATGCATGTCCTTTTACATCCGCCTGCCCATAGACTGACATGGAGCTTCTGTTCAAATCTGCCTGAAAAACGGACTGATCTGATTGTACTCCTTCTGTGAAAGGGGCCTTACTGTTATATGGTTGAGGATAATGGAAAGATAGCGTTGAACCCATAGGTTTATTTTACTGTTAATGTTATCTTAAGGTGTTAATGTTGGTGTAAATGATCTGGTTCCTGGGCAGGTGGCTCCTACACCCCAGAGGATCTCCACAGTCTCCTTGGCTTGTAGTGTAATGTAAGAAGAGTGCGCCACGCCACTGCTAAGAGGTCTGGATCCAACTTTGTTTCATTAGAGGTCAGGAGTACAGATCAAGAAATATCCAACGTATTTTGGGGGTCTATGAGCCCCCTTCATCTGGGCTAGAAAGAATCTAAGACGATTATTATGTCAATATGACATCAATAAAATGTGGTTGGTTTAATGAAAGGCAAATAGACTGTGCACTTTGCAAGGGCAGTTGCTCCAGAGCTAAGTAAATGAACAGAAGCCCTGCTGACTTTCATCAGCCAATCATGTGCAAGCAAAAATGCTTTTTTTTTTTTTTTTCCCTTGCACATGATTGGGTATTTTTTGCAAATTGAAGCTTTACCTCATTTACTAAGCTTTGCAGCAACTGCTCTTGTAGAGTGCACCTGAGTTTAGAAAATAAACCCCAATGACCCCTCCACGGGGTCATAATTAAAACCAAACAGTCAATAGTAGTGACACTCTCATTACTATCGACTGTTTGCTTTTAATTATGACCCCGTGGAGGGGACATTGTATTGATGTCAGATTGACATGATAATCTTCTTATGTTCTTTCTAGCCCTGATGAAGTGGGCACGTACAGTGCCTTGAAAAAGTATTTATACCCCTTGAAATTTTCCACATTTTGTCATGTTACAACCATAAATGTAAATGCATTTTATTGGGATTTTATGTGATAGACCAACACAAAGTGGCACATAATTGTGAAGTGGAAGGAAAATAATAAATGGTTTTCAATATTTTTTACAAATAAATATGTGAAAAGTGTGGCGTGCATTTGTATTCAAGTCAATACTTTGTAGAGAAACCTTTCGCTGCAATTACAGCTGCAAGTCTTTTTGGAGATGTCTCCGCCAGCTTTGCACATCTAGAGAGTGACATTTTTCCCATTCTTCTTTGTAAAATATCTCAAGCTCTGTCAGATTGGATGGAGAGTGTCTGTGAACAGCAATTTTCAAGTCCTGCTACAGATTCTCAATTGGATTTAGGTCTGGACTTTGACTGGGCCATTCTAATACATGAATATGCTTTGATCTAAACCATTCCATTGTAGCTCTGGCTGTATGTTTAGGGGTCCCTGTCCTTCTGGAGGGTGAATCTAAACTCCAGTCTCAAGTCTTTTGCAGACTCTAACAGGTTTTCTTCTAAGATTGCCCGGTATTTGGCTCTATTCATCTTCCCATCAACTCTGAGCAGCTTTCCTGTCACTGCTGAAGAAAAGCATCCCACAACATAATGCTACCACCACCATGCTTCACGGTGGGGATGGTGTGTTTAGGGTGATGTACAGTGTAAAGCCTCGTATACACGATCAGACTTCCATCGGACAAATCTGTGGATTTTTGTCTGAAGGGCTTTGTCCGTGAACTTGGTATGCATACACACGGCAGAACATTTACAGCCAACAAACACGAATGTAGTGACGTAATAGACGTACTACATGGTTTTTGGGCAACTTCTGCTAATGTTGTCTTATGGTTAGCGTGGCTTCCGAGCATGCGTGTTTTTACTTTGGATTTGTGTACACACATGATCCGACGTAACACATTTGTTGTCGGACAATTTGAAAGCATGCACAGCCAACATTTGTTGTCGGAAATTCCAACAACAATTGTCCGATGGAGCATACAGACGGTTGGATTATCCAACAAAACACGTCCGTCAGACAATTGTTGTCGGAATACGGGCCTTCGTGTGTAAGGGCCTTTAGTTTTCCACCACACATAGAGTTTTGCTTTTAGGCTAAAAAGTTTTATCTCATCTGACCAGAGCAACTTCTTTCACATGTTTGCTGTGTCCCCCCATGGCTTCTCGCAAACTGCAAATGAGACTTCTTATGGCTTTCTTTTAACAATGGCTTTCTACTTGCCACTCTTCCATAAAGGGCAGATTTGTGGAGAAGCACGACTAATAGATGTCCTATGGACAGATTCTCCCACCTGAGCTGTGGATCTCTGCAGCTCCTCCAGAGTTACCATGGGCCTCTTGGCTGCTTCTCTGATGAATGCTCTCCTTGCCCGGCCTATCAGTTTAGGTGGACGGCCCTGTCTTGGTAGGTTTGCAGTTGTTCCATACTCTTTCCATTTTCCGATGATGGATTGAACAGTGCTCTGTGAGATGTTCAAAGCTTGGAATGTTTTTTTTTATAACCTAACCCTGCTTTAAACATCTCCACAACTTTATCCCTGACCTGTCTGGTCAGATAAAGGCCTTTAGGATGCTGTTTGTGCACTAAAGTTCTCCAACAAACCTCTGCGGGCTTCGCAGAACAGCTGTATTTTTACTGAGATTAAATTACACACAGGTGGACTCTATTTACTAATTAGGTGACTTCTGAAGGTAATTAGTTCCACTAGATTGTAGTTAGGGGTATTAGAGTAAAGGGGGCTGAATACAAATGCACGCCACACTTTTCATATATTTTTTGGTAAAACATTTTGAAAACCATTTATCATTTTCCTTCCACTTCACAATTATATGTCACTTTGTGTTGGCCTATACTCCTGACCTTTAATGGAATAAAGCATATGGTTCTTTGGTTTATTAGTAAACAGTCACGGAAGGTGGGGAGCAAGCTGGGACTTGTAGTTCCTGAAGGTCTGATGTTTACTTCAATCAGTTGGACTTCAATCCCCATCAAATTCCTGGCAGTACGTCTTATAAAACATGAGCGCTGACTGTTTATTAATTGCTCATCAGTTATTTATAAGGGCTGATAGGATCAGACAGGCAGATCTGGGTTCTCCTGTCATTCATGCTACGTCTGCCTCGGCAGGTACAGTGCAGTTATCGCTATGTAAGGTTTGCCTGCGGAGGCAAATTGATCTCAGGAGACCATTGGGTTAGATATTGTGTGAATTCCTGGTGACATGGATGATTTAGTGAGGTTGTTATAACTGAATGTTAAGGAGAGAGGGAGAGAGAGGCGAAAGAGAGAAGAGAAAGAGAAGAGAGACAGCGAGGGGGGGAGAGAGAGAGAGAGCGAGGAGAGAGAGAGCGGGAGAGAGAGAGAGAGATAGAATAGAGAGAGAAGGGGGTTCGAGAGACGAGAGAGAGAGGGAGAGAAAGAGAGGAGAGAGAGAAAGCAAGGGTAGAGAAGAGAGAGAGACGAGAGAAAGCAGGCCATAGAATAGAGAGAGAAGGGGAGAGAGTGGAAAGAGAGAGAAGAGAGACAAGAGACAGAGCGAGAGAGAGAGAGAGAGGAGAGAGAAAAAAGAGAGAACGGGTGATATAATAGAGAGAGAAGGGGGAGATAGAGAGAGAGAAAAGAGAGACAAGAGAGAGAAAGAGACACAGCGAGAGAAAAGAGAGAGGGGGAAGAGAGACAACAGAGAGAGATAGAGAGAGAGAGAGAGAGAGGAGAGAAAATAAATAGAGAGAAAGGTGTAGAAATAAAGCAAAGGGAATTGAGACGGATGGATAAAGGTAAGGAAAATAGATAGGGAGATAGAAAGAGAAGGGAAGAAGATAAAGGGGATAGAGATAGAGTGAGAAGGAGGAGAGAAAAGGAAAGGAAATACAGAGATGGATAGAAGGAGAGAAAGAGAAGGGAGACATAGAGATGGGGAGAAGGTGAGAAAGGTAAGGGAGATAGCGAGAAGGCAAGAAAGAGAGAAATCGAAAAGATGATGAGAAGGACAAAGGTAGAGAGGTAGAGATAGCAGAGGAAAACAGAACAGAGGGAGACGGGGAGAGAAAAAGACATGAACACTAAGAAAGGCTATCCATAGACTTCCACAAATAGAAGAAAAGGTTGTTGCTCCCAACCTTTCTCTGTGATGCTGGGGATTGGTAACCCAGGTGTAGGCATCAGATGCAGTTCTTCTACACTTCCCATACATCATCCACACACCAATGATCGCAGCATTCAACAAAACAATATTCTTCTGGCAGAGGCATAACTAGAACCTTCAGAGCCCCGTTGCAAGAAACCATGATGGACCCCCCTTCCATCCCAGCCACGGGCTTCTGATTTTGGGAGGGTGTCCATGAACATCCTCCCAGAACCCTGCCTCCCGCATGTCCCCTAGGGCACGCATCCAGCTCACTTTGTGACTGCTATGTCCTTCAGATGATCACAGATCATGGTAAAGGGCCAATCACAGCAGCCTTTTTATCATGTGATCAGCTTATCACATGTAAACAGACTTGCCGGTTATCGGCAGCCCTTTCCTCCCACACTGTGTCTGTACATAAACAGCAACTGTTTTCCTTTATGAAAAACAGTGGGACATTTCAAAATACACATCAATGTACCAGATACTTGTCAAAAGAATGGAGATGTGTGTTGTGTACAATCATCTGATCATCTTAAAGGGGAGTTCCAGCCTTTTTTTTATGTTTATTAAAAGTCAGCAGCTACAAAAAGTGTAGCTGCTGGCTTTTAATAAACATACACTTACCTGTTCCACTGTCCAGCGACGCGACGCCTGGAGCTCCGCTCCTCTCCCCCCCTTCTCCACCGGCGCCTCCATTCATAGTGTGGGCACCCGGCCGTGACAGCTTTCGGCTTCACGGCCGGGCACTCACTGCGCATGCGCGAACGGCGCAGCGCTCTCTGAGTGGACAGGCGATCGCCTGGGACCTGTCACGTCCCAGGTGATCGCCTATAGGGAGGGGCCGCCACAAGGCGATATGACGTATCGCCTAGGCGACCCCAGGGCGGAAGGAGGAAGTGGGACAGGAAGTCCCACTCCTACTGAAGCCCCCACTCCCCCCCAAATGTGGCATGTAAGGGGGTGAGGAGTGGATTAAGCGGAAGTTCCAAATTTGGGTGGAACTTCGCTTTAAGATGGATATGCAAAAATAATTTTCCTCCATTGTTCTTTAAAAACCAGCTGTTCATATCAATTCTTATCTAAGAAGGATTGCTTCTGTGAAACATCTGACTTGAAATCACCTGTTTCTTCAAACCGCTACCTTATCTCTATGGGAAGTCAAATAGGGAAAAAGGAAAGTTATTGTTTGACTTGAACTGCAGCCGGTTTTCCCCAATCACCTAACACCTGCTGGCTATACACAAAAATGTAATATATTCTTGGTCATTCTGATATTCAAGGAAATAAAGATTTTAATTAATTAATTAAGAACCCCCGGGTCATTTCTATGCCGTTTTACTTCCTTGTATTCATTATAGACCTTAGCCACACCTGAACTGTTCACCTCTTGTACAGCACACAGTGTCTGCCTCACAGATGTCATTTACGATCCACAGATATTTTTTGAGTACACTGCGAAGATTAATAACTCATAAATACTCATGAAATGGTCCTTCAAACACGGAAGGTAAATGTAGAGGCAGTTGTACCTGGTGATGGTGTAACGTGCTGCCAATGATACACCGGGCTATCTGTTGGATTTATTTTACACAGGTAAATGTGCAACAACATAAACCAGCCTGTTGAATGGTAGGATTTGTAAGGCATGTTAAATAAATTTGCAACAAATCTACAAGTTTCTCAATTCTTCTGCCCTAAAATTCAAGTAGTATTGCTACAATAAGATGACCAAATTACTCATAAACAAATTACAGCTCATTAAAAGATACTAAAAAATGCTGGCCCTCCCTTTTAGTATCGCTCTGCGCTTATGGATAAAATTCTAAAGGAAAAATGCTAAAATAGGAATGTGAAAGATGTCAGCAGCTGCTTAAAAAATCACAAGTACATATAAAACACAGTCATATAAAAACTCCCATAAAAAGTTCAGAATAAAACTGTAGCAGCGCTACGGACAAATAATGTTCATTTGTGCGTCTTCTATATAAATGAATATAATGGTGATGATGATAGTGAATGGTGAGTTTGGTTCTACTTGATCCTAGTTTCAGTGCTTCTCTTCACCCAGATGTGATTCACCACGTGGGGGGTAATAACAGTCCCCCTATGGGGATGCACTCACCAGATAATAAATCAAAAAAGACATGTATAAACCTTCCTCATTCCATGTGACTGCAGCCTTAAACTTGGACACCGCTCTGATTGGTTGAGATACTTCTCGACGTGCCTTACATTTCCTACAGGCAAAGAATCCGTTTTGGTTCCAAAATGTTGGAGGTTTGCCTGGGGGGTCTAGGAGCAAGATATTGGCTGGTGAAGACACAATATTCCGGCCAGAATATTGTGTCTTCACCAGCCAATATCTTGCTCCTAGACCCCCCAGGCAAACCTCCAACATTTTGGAACCAAAACGGATTCTTCGCCTGTAGGAAATGTAAGGCATGTCGAGAAGTATCTCAACCAATCAGAGCGGTGTCCAAGTTTAAGGCTGCAGTCACATGGAATGAGGATGGTTTATACATGTCTTTTTTGATTTATTATCTGGTGAGTGCATCCCCATAGGGGGACTGTTATTACCCCCCACGTGGTGAATCACACCTGGGTGAAGAGAAGCACTGAAACTAGGATCAAGTAGAACCAAACTCACCATTCACTATCATCATCACCGTTATATTCATTTATATAGAAGACGCACAAATGAACATTATTTGTCCGTAGCGCTGCTACAGTTTTATTCTGAACTTTTTATGGGAGTTTTTATATGACTGTGTTTTATATAAATTACAGCTCATGTTTCCACTTCTCATGTATGACTTTTAATGGGTCGCCTTACTCAAAAGTTGAACCTGGTGGGTTGACTTAACCCCTGACTTCTTATATGTCTTAGATTCTCCAGTGAGATTTCCAAGCCATAATTCCTGACTTGGTTCCTAACCACTTAGGAGATTTGAGTGTTATCACCCATCTTTGTGAATTCTACTACAACTGTACTGTTGCATTCTTTATAACATAAAATAAATGCAGATAGAGGAGCAATGGTGGGATCATAGAGACTCCACCAATCCTCGAGAGAGAAAGTCTTCAAGAGGTACAATAAACTATCAGATGGATTGACTCTCCAGCATTCACCAAGAAGTCTTGGTGGACTAAACCTCTAATGGATCCCATTATCGGCAGGTACAGGGATCAACAATGGGTACCAAATATGCCTCCACCTTCAGCAACCTGTAACAATTATTTTCCAGCGATGGCTTATTTATTCCTTGTGTTTTATCTTAGCATGGATGCAAATGATTAAAGGGCATCAACTTATTCCATCCACAGGCTGAGCATGTCATCCACATTTCTATAAAAGAATAACATGTGGCTCAGTTACGTAGATGACATACCTGATAGTAATATTGAAAGGATCAGTTGATACACTTCTGTCATTTCCACTGACAATCTAAATGATTCACTTTTAATAGTGAAATATCTGTATTACTGTATATACTCGAGTATAAGCCTACCCGAATATAAGCCGAGGCACCTAATTTTACCACAAAAAACTGGGAAAACGTATTGACTCGAGTATAAGCCTAGGGTGTCCATCTGCATGCCTCACTGTGCCTCACTGTGTCCATGCCTCACTGTGCCTTACTGTGCCCATGCCTCACTGTGTCCATGCCTCACTGTGCCCATGCCTCACTGTGCCCATGCCTCACTGTCACTGTGCCCATGCCTCACTGTGTCCATGCCTCACTGTGCCCAATCTCCCTACATGATCTCCAGCGCTGTGTGACTCGACTGACGTTTAACATGGGAGTCTATGAAAGGCGTGCTCGGCTTTGAAAAAACGGTGCTCCCCGGCCCTAGGTCCCCTGGACAAAAAACTTTGCATACTTGTAGATGAAGTGTGTGTGCCAAGTTTGGGGTCCAGGGAACCTAGGGCCGGCCGGAACCAGGTCGCAAAAATTCACCGGAGAAATGACCGTTTAACATGGGAGTCTATGGAAGGAGTGCCCGGCTTTGAAAAATCGGTGCTCCCCGGCCGTAGGTTCCCCGGACAAAAAACTTTGCACACTTGTAGAGGAAGAGTGAGGCTACATGTATGCCAGGATTGGCATCCAGGGGACCTACGGCTGGCCAAGATCAGGTGCACAAATTTGAAGATGGACACTTGCAAATGTACTATTTATCATTGAGGGGGTCAAAATTTTACCTGATGCTTAAAGTGAAAGATTATGTTTAGGGGTTTAGTTGAGATTGAGCCTTAAGTTATGTGTTTCTAGGCCCTACTTCTCTTTCTCTCCTTCAACTTATATCCTAAACTATCCCAGTTCTCATATTATCTTGGCTCTGTGGCCTCCTTAGTGCCTCAAAGCCTCTTCTGAAAATCTTGTCAGTCGAAGTTCTGCCATTGGAGTTGACAGGTGATATATAATATGAGGGATACACAATAATACTCCATAAGTTTCAACTCCCTGAAAATGCACATACATTTTGAAGGGTTTTTCCACCTTTACACATCCCTTCAGTTCCTGCTGCATGTAAATTATATGAACCCCAACACCTCTTCCAGCTAGTATAACGGTCTGCAACTTTAAAACTTCCCTACACAGCACCAAAGGCTGTGTAATGGCACTATGAGAGCAAGGGTGAGCGCTCATTGGTCAACGCTGTCTACGTGACCTCACTAACCAATGAGAATCCTTTTGAGGCTCCTTTCTTCTGGTCAGTATGGTCACATGGCTAGTGTTGACCAACAAGCACTCAACAATGTGAGCAATAGGCTGTTGTACAACTTCCTGTGCTGTTTGGTGAAGTCTTAAAGTGCAGAACCATTTTACTAGCTGGGAAGGACGGCAATAGATGAGGATCATATAAAGCACATGCAGTAGGGACCGGAGGGGTGGGGAGGATGTTGTAAGTCTGTTCACCTTTCGTCTTTTGTGAAAAGGTGAACTAACACTTTAAAGACAAGGTTAGGAATTAGGTTTAGGGCTAGGCCGAAGAGTCATATTGAGTTTTAAAGCGGAGGTCCCGCGAAAAAAAATATATTAAAAGCCAGCAGCTACAAATACTGCAGCTGCTGACTTTTAATAAATGGACACTTACCTGTCCTGGAGTCCAGCGATGTCGGCAGCCGAAGTCGAGCAATCGCTCGTCTCTCGGCTTCCCCTGCCGCCATCCTCGGTGAGGTAATCAGGAAGTGAAGCATTGCGGCTTCACTACCCGGTTCCCTACTGCGCATGCGCGAGTAGCGCGGATCGTTCCCAGTGGTCCCCGCTGTCTCCTGGGACCAGTGTGTTTCCCAGAAGGCAGCGGGGGGGGGGGGAAGTGGAGTTACTCCCGTGGGAGTCATTCCCGGAAGTGGGTGCAAATACCTGTACTATACAGGTATCTGCACCCCCCTTCCCCCTGAAAGGTGCCAAATGTGACACCGGTGGGGGGGAGGGTTCCGAAAAGCGGAAGTTCAATTTTTGGGTGGAACTCCGCTTTAATGAGCAGTCGTTTTTTAATATTGCAGGTGTAATAAAAGTTATTCATGGTAAAGAAAAAAAAAAGGTATGTGTCACTTGACACCACCACCCAACCCAAGTATCTTCTGTAAATATGCACCAAACGACCATAGTATTCAGGGTAAACCATATGTACACATCACATTTTTGTAACCTTGCTGTGAATTATTTCATTTCTCCAGTGCCCCGTGTGGTATCTTGCATTTGGTTAAAACAAAAATGTTATTTAACAACTTAATAATAAATCCTAATTATAATATTCAAAATGCAACCTCTGCAACCAAGCCCCAGTGTGAGGGACGAAACATGTCAGAGGGTGTGGCAGGTGTGGCACTGGTTGAGGCCACACTCATTCACATATTCATGCACTGGGTCAGTGAGTGGTGTTCCTTCCTTTTTCTGATGATGCTTCTACACCTCTGAATGGTGCATAGGTGCCTGCTCCCTCCACTGCGACCGGGGGGAGATCTTTTTTCTCAGCGAAGAGGAGCACTGCAAATTATACCTGGATCACATTCAGAATGCAAACTTGGGATTTCCAGCCACAAAACAAGTCAATTTTCTAAATAGTGGGAACATTAATTGTGTGTGCATAAGGACCCTCTGTAGATGTATGGGGGGAGTTGATCTCAACTGCAGAGCCAGTGAAGAAGGAGTTCTAAGTTCAAAGCTACCTTTCTCTACTGACCATCTATACTGTTAATTAATCCTTTGGGTTTGCTTTTTTTTGATAAGCAGTTATTTGGGCCTAATCCAACCACAAATCCATGCTCTAGGGTTTGCCATGTGCTCTTTGACCCTCTACTATCACATTGAGTTTCAGGGGCTACTATTAATCATTATAACAGAGAATTGACTTTTTATTCAGCTGTTGAATACTATACCATTTGGAACCTTAGAAGGTGTAAACCATTGATCATATAAGTTTCCAGTGTTATCATTTTACATCAGTTCTCGTAATTTATTACTGGAAATCGGAATGCAAACAACTGGGGATGGGACCTGTGATTGAACCTTTTTTTTATTACCCGTGTAATCACATTGCATTTACAGCAGTCGTAATTTTAGAAACAGAAAGGAGAATGCATTGTTTAGGTTGTTTTATACTTGTCTTTCAAAAAACAAACAAATGCAAAAACAAAGAGTGACTGCATATCAAATATAGTGCTGCTTAAAAGCCTTCCACGCGTCCTGTCACTGGTTGTCCTCCCACAGTGGGTCCCAATCCCTTTAGGTGCATGGTATGCTCAATGAGACAACCACAGTATTAAACTTAGGGGGTGCACTTCAATTAGATCAGCCACATCTACTGGTGAAAATAGAGACGTCATCTAAGGTCCCCACATCTTGGCCACACCCCTCTGACGCTTTTCACCCTGATTGGGCATAGACTCTATGACTAAGCCCAATCAGGGTGAAATGTTTCACAGGGACGTGGCCAAGATGTGGGGACTATAGCTTAAGCCTCTATTTTCACCAGTGGATGTGGCTGATCCAAGTGGAGCGTGCCCCCTAAGTTTATTACTGCAATAATAAAGAACTTGGATTTTGGAAGGTTTAAAGCGGAGTTCTACCCAAAAATGGAACTTGCGCTTTTCGGAACCCTCCCCCCCCCTCCGGTGTCACATTTGGCACCTTTCAGGGGGGAGCGGGGTGCAGATACCTGTATAATACAGGTATTTGCACCCACTTCCGGGAATGACTACCACGACAGTCACTCTACTCCCCCCCCCCCCCGCTGCCTTCTGGAAAACACACTGGTCCCAGGAGCCAGCGAGGACCACTGGGAATGCGCCGCGCTACTCGCGCATGTGTAGTAGGGAACCGGGTAGTGAAGCTGCAACGCTTCACTTTCTGATTCCATTACGAGGATGGCGGCGGGGGAAGCCGAGAGACGAGCGATTACTCTGCTTCGGCTGCCGACATCGCTGGACTCCAGGACAGGTAAGTGACCATTTATTAAAAGTCAGCAGCTGCAGCATTTGTAGCTGCTGGCTTTTAATATATTTTTTTTCACGGGACCTCCACTTTAATGTAAATTTTAGGTAGTATCTTAGAATTAATAGAATAGTACATTTTTTATAGAGGTCTATTCATTAGACAAAAAAAAAAAGGAAAGAAGGATCAGAGGGCTAGAGTTCCAATATAGGAACAGTCCAGCCAAATGAGGATCGTATGAGAGCAACGGCTACATGGTATAGCACTAGTAAATAGATAGGAAGGCATACTATATTTGCTTGTTTAAACTTTTTATATATATATATATATATATATATATATATATATATATATATATATATATATATATATGTCTTCAGTTGCTTCCTGCTTTCTGGCCTAGGCCCAAAATGATATAATACATCCCAGAAGTTTTCATGGGCATTTTTTTTTCTCTTTCATCTGGAGGAGGGGAGCAGGGGTTTTCTCAGCTAAGTACACCCTTCCGTCTGCATGCCTAGGCTAAGGGAAGATGGATTCCAGGAAGTAAATGCTACATGAACCATTTGCCCTTACTCTAGATGGCTGAAGCTAGACATGCTAGGGGGTGTTTTTCAAAGTGATTTCTCCACAAAATAAAGCATGGAGACATGGATGGATGGGTGAGTTTGCTGGGAATATTAAAAATGAGTTAAAGCGGAGTTACACCTAAAAGTGGAAGCTCCCACTTATCATCCTTCTCATTTGGCACTTTCGAGGGGTAGGGGGGAACGCATACCTGTTTTTGACCTTATATTAAAAGTCAGAAGCTACAGTATGTGTAGCTGCTGACTTTAAACTTTTTGCTGGAGGAGCGGAACTCCTCTTTAAAAAACATTTTCCGTGTATGGTGCTCTGATACAGCTGAGTTCAGCTTTAAGGAGTTTATATGAGCGTGTTTAGCTGGTAGGTATACAGTGTTTTGCTGCAAGTCTGCCTTTCTGCAGAGATAGAAAAGAGGAAGGAGATTTAATCCCTTGCCGACCAGCCGCCGTCATTATACTGCGGCAGGTCGGCACAATCCCGCGAGCCGTCGTAGCTGTACGTCGGCTCCTTTAAGCGGGATAGCAGGCGCACGCAGAACTGTCAGTGCAGGCTCTGCGCTGTATGAGAGAGACGCTCTCAGCTCAGAGTCCTGCTGAGGAGGTACTAATTAGGAGGCACTGATAGGCAGCACTGATGGGTACTGATAGGCGGCATTGATGAGCACTGATAGGGGGCACTGATGGGCACTGATAGATGGCACGGATAGGCAGCATTGATGAGCACTGATAGGCAACACTGATAGACAGTACTGGTGGGCACTGATAAGCGACACTGATAGGAATTGATAGGTGGCATTGATGAGCACTGATAGGCAGCACTTATAGGCAGCACTGATTGGCACTGATAGGTGGCACTGATAGGCAGGACTGATAGGCGGCACTGATAGGCAGCATTGATGAGCACTCATATGTGGCACTGATAGGCAGCACTGATAGGCGGCATTGGTGTGCACTGATAAACGGCACTGATGGGCACTGATAGGTGACATTGATGAGCACTGATAGGTGGCACTGATGGGCACTGCTAGGTGGCATTGATGACACTAATAGGGGGCACTGATAGGGTGGCACTAATAGGCAGCACTGATAGGCTGCACTGATAGGCACTGATGGAGCTGCACTGATAATCAGGGCACTGATGATAAGTGCCTTGATTATCAATATAAACAAGGTCCTGACAGTCTTTCCGGTTAATCTCTCTCCTTTCCTCACACAGAGTGGCAGGATAGGACTACTGATAACCGGAAAGTCTGTTTACATGTGATCAGCTGTAAAGGGCTGCTGTGATCTGCCATTAGCTGTGTTCAAAGGACAGAGAAGTCACAGAGTGTGGGAGGCAGGGTTCTGGAAGGATGTTGATGGATTCCCTCCCAGAACTAAAAGCCCGGGGCTCAGATGGAAGAGGGGGATTAGATGGGCCCTTCATGGTTTCTTGTACCAGGGCCCTGAAAGCTCTAGTTAGGCCTCTGGCAAGAACCATAAAGTGAAAGAAAGGGCATGCGTTGATAGTCTTGTTTACTTCAAACAGATTTTATATTCTATGTAAGTCAATAAGAATGCAAAACCCACTTGAAGCAAGTCTAACGCAGATCAGAAGGAAATCAATGGCAGGTCAAATGCAGATCAGAAGGAAATCAATGGCAGGTCAAATGCAGATCAGAAGGAAATCAATGGCAGGTCAAATGCAGATCAGAAGGAAATCAATGTCAGGTCAAATGCAGATCAGAAGGAGGTCAATGGCAGGTCAAATGCAGATCAGAAGGAAGTCAATGGCAGGTCAAATGCAGATCAGAAGGAGGTCAATGGCAGGTCAAATGCAGATCAGAAGGAGGTCAATGGCAGGTCAAATGCAGATCAGAAGGAAGTCAATGGCAGGTCAAATGAAGATCAGAAGGAAATCAATGGCAGGTCAAATGCAGATCAGAAGGAGGTCAATGGCAGGTCAAATGCAGATCAGAAGGAAGTCAATGGCAGGTCAAATGCAGATCAGAAGGAGGTCAATGGCAGGTCAAATGCAGATCAGAAGGAAGTCAATGGCAGGTCAAATGCAGATCAGAAGGAGGTCAATGGCAGGTCAAATGCAGATCAGAAGGAGGTCAATGGTAGGTCAAATGCAGATCAGAAGGAAGTCAATGGCAGGTCAAATGCAGATCAGAAGGAGGTCAATGGCAGGTCAAATGCAGATCAGAAGGAAGTCAATGGCAGGTCAAATGCAGATCAGAAGGAGGTCAATGGCAGGTCAAATGCAGATCAGAAGGAGGTCAATGGCAGATCAGAAGGAAATCAATGGCAGGTCAAATGCAGATCAGAAGGAGGTCAATGGCAGGTCAAATGCAGATCAGAAGGAAGTCAATGGCAGGTCAAATGCAGATCAGAAGGAGGTCAATGGCAGGTCAAATGCAGATCAGAAGGAAGTCAATGGCAGGTCAAATGCAGATCAGAAGGAGGTCAATGGCAGGTCAAATGCAGATCAGAAGGAGGTCAATGGTAGGTCAAATGCAGATCAGAAGGAAGTCAATGGCAGGTCAAATGCAGATCAGAAGGAGGTCAATGGCAGGTCAAATGCAGATCAGAAGGAAGTCAATGGCAGGTCAAATGCAGATCAGAAGGAGGTCAATGGCAGGTCAAATGCAGATCAGAAGGAGGTCAATGGCAGGTCAAATGCTGATCAGAAGGAAGTCAATGGCAGGTTAAATGCAGATCAGAAGGAGGTCAATGGCAGGTCAAATGCAGATCAGAAGGAGGTCAATGGTAGGTCAAATGCAGATCAGAAGGAAGTCAATGGCAGGTCAAATGCAGATCAGAAGGAGGTCAATGGCAGGTCAAATGCAGATCAGAAGGAAGTCAATGGCAGGTCAAATGCAGATCAGAAGGAGGTCAATGGCAGGTCAAATGCAGATCAGAAGGAGGTCAATGGCAGATCAGAAGGAAATCAATGGCAGGTCAAATGCAGATCAGAAGGAGGTCAATGGCAGGTCAAATGCAGATCAGAAGGAAGTCAATGGCAGGTCAAATGCAGATCAGAAGGAGGTCAATGGCAGGTCAAATGCAGATCAGAAGGAAGTCAATGGCAGGTCAAATGCAGATCAGAAGGAGGTCAATGGCAGGTCAAATGCAGATCAGAAGGAGGTCAATGGTAGGTCAAATGCAGATCAGAAGGAAGTCAATGGCAGGTCAAATGCAGATCAGAAGGAGGTCAATGGCAGGTCAAATGCAGATCAGAAGGAAGTCAATGGCAGGTCAAATGCAGATCAGAAGGAGGTCAATGGCAGGTCAAATGCAGATCAGAAGGAGGTCAATGGCAGGTCAAATGCTGATCAGAAGGAAGTCAATGGCAGGTTAAATGCAGATCAGAAGGAGGTCAATGGCAGGTCAAATGCAAATCAGAAGAAGGTTAATGGCAGGTTAAATGCAGATCAGAAGGAGGTCAATGGCAGGTCAAATGCTCCTGTCAATGAATTCTGAATGATCTCAGGAGCGTCTCATACTGATGTCAAACTGATGCCATCAACACAAGCCCAAAGCCAATCAGCACAGGCCCTAAATGTGAACTCCTTACTTATAATGGAGCTCTTTTACCTGCTAAAGGTGTCAATCCAGTACTGAGATTTTCACAACCCAGCCACCCCACGCAGTCTTTTCTGGCAGTGGAGGAGACCTGATTTTTCTCTGCTGCAGTTCAGTAACACTTACAGGTCTTGTCCCTCCCCCAGCCTGTGACTGGACGGTGAAAATAAATCAGCTCATCTCTCTATCACCTGGCTATCTCCTCCAATCAGCACGCTTCCTGTTAGCAGATGAGCACAGCAGCACAACTGGCTCTTTGTGATGCCTTTTCCTTTGCCAGTCTGAGCTCTGCTGTACAAGGGACTGGAAGAGACTGATACTAAGTTAAATTCCGGTACTTACACTAGTTGCAAAATACATTGAATTGTGTTTTAGTAAATACAGAATTAATTTGTGTCTTTTATATCTACCTGGAGTTTAGCATCAAACTTTCTGCAGACACATCGCCAAGACAACTTTAGACTGTCTACAGTGATATCCTATTTTATATTCATCCAGTTCCCTGCAATGAAGTTGCATTAGTAACATTTATTTAGATAGGATGTACTAAAGCCCAGTTCCAGGTTTTAGGGTTAGGGTTCCCACGTCCCACCAAAGTCTCTGGAAAATAGAGGTGATATGACCCTGGACATCATTCAACCCAGAAAAGCAGCAGCCATGACAGCATGGAGAGGCGTGTCTATGGGGGGTAGACACAGCAGGAAGGGGAGTACTGCAGTGAAATTTAGTATTTTTTTTTTTTAATACTACATGTGTTAGGAAATCCAAAATGTATTTATTTTTTTAAAGATGGCATCAAGCTTTAAGATAGTACTATAAGGACTCTTTCACATGGGTGACGGTGCCTACCTCCCTCTGAAAAACGATCCACAGTGGATCAGTCTTCAGGTAATGGAGTAGCAGCAGCTGACAAGTATTTAGGAAGAAATCCTGCTGCCTCCTCCCTTTTATTATTATTATTTTATTTTTATTTTTTTTAACCACTTAAGCCCCAGACCAATACGCAGCATAAAGACCAGGCCCCTTTTTTGCGATTAGGCACTGAGTCGCTTTAACGGACAATTGCGCGGTCGTGCGACGTGGCTCCCAAACAAAATTGACGTCCTTTTTTTTCCCACAAATAGAGCTTTCTTTTGGTGGTATTTGATCACCTCTGCGGTTTTTATTTTTTGCGCTTTAAACAAAAATAGAGCAACAATTTGGAAAAAAAATCAATATTTTTTACTTTTTTCTATAATAAATATCCCCAAAAATATATAAAAAAACATATTTTTTCCTCAGTTTAGGCCGATACGTATTCTTCTACATATTTTTGGTTAAAAAAATCGCAATCAGCGTTTATTGATTGGTTTGTGCAAAAGTTATAGCGTTTACAAAATAGGGGGTCGTTTTATGGCATTTTTATAATTTTTATTTTTTTTACTAGTAATGGCGACTTTTGACACATTTTTGGGACCATTGTCATTTTTTCAGCGATCAGTGCTATAAAAATGCACTGGTTACTGTAAAAATGACACTGGCAGTGAAGGGGTTAACCACTAGGGGCGCTGGAGGGGTTAAGTGTGCCTAGGGGAGTGATTACTACTGTGTGGGGGCGTGGCTACGAGTGACACGTGACCGATCTCCGCTCTGATTACACAGAGCGGAGATCGCTGACATTGTCAGTAGGGGAGCGGGGAGTTGTTGTGTTTACATTAACATCTCTCCGCTCCATGCCTCCGTGAGACGATCGTGGGGATCCCCGCGGCGATCGAGTCTGCGGGACCCGCGGTCCGACTCACGGGGAAGGCAGGGGGGTCGCGGGCGCGCGACCCCAACGTCGGGCAGTTAAAGGGGACGTACAGGTACGTGATTGTGCCTGTACGAGCCATTCTGCCGACGTATAAGTACAGTGCATGGTCCTTAAGTGGTTAAAGTACCGGTTCACACCACAATTTCTGCATTCCGGATGTGTTTTTTTTTTTTTCCCTCTCTTTTTTTTTCTTCATCCCATTTGAGAACATGTGCATTCTGGTGCGTTCCATACAGAAATAATGCAACATGTTCTCCTTTTGTCGACTGCACCGGTAGGCACCGCACTGGCATGAACTAGGCCCATTGGAAACCACGTTAACCACTTGCCTATCGGGCACTTTCAACCCCCTTCCTGCCCAGGCCAATATTCAGCTTTCAGCGCTTTCACACTTTGAATGACAATTGCGCGGTCATACAACACTGTTCCCAAACAAACATTTTTATAATTTTTTTCACACAAGAATGCACGGACAGGCATAATCACGTACCTGTACGTGGCCCTTTAAATGCCTGCCGTGTGGTTGCGACCCTGCCGCCATCCCAGTGAGTTGGACCGCGGGATCCCCGCGATGGTCTCACGGAGGTATAGAGCGGGGGAGATGCTTGTGTAAACAAGCATCTCCCCGCTCTGCCTAGTGACAATGACACGGATCTCGGCTCTGTGTACTCGGAGCGGAGATCGGTGTCATGTGACACAGAACCCAACCCCCCTACAGTTAGGCCCCTTTCACACTGAGGCATTGAAAAAACGCGAAAAAATTATGATTTTTTTTCCCGTGATTTTACCGCGTTTTTACCGCATTTGCCGTAAAAATAGCGCTAACGCCTATGTGTTTTACCGCGTTTTACCGCGTTTTTACCGCATCACTCATTCATTTCAATGGAGATAGGCGTTTTTACAGCGCTATTTTTAGCGCCCTAAAGATGCTCCAAAAAAGCTGTTTGCAGGATTTTTTCCAACGCACAGCCAACAAAACGCCTCAGTGTGAAAGCCCTCAGGGCTTTCACATTGAGAATGATGGGGCAGGATTATTTCAGGCATTTTTACAGCGCTATTTTTACAGCGAAAACGCAGTAAAAACGCCTCAGTGTGAAAGGGGCCTAAGAAACACTATGCAGGGAACACTTAACCCCTACAGCGCCACCTTCACTGCCAGTGTCATTTTCACAGTAATCAGTGCATTTTTATAGCACTGATCGCTGTGAAAATTACAATGGTCCCAAAAATGTGTCAAAAGTGTCCGATGTGTCCGCCATAATGTCGCAGTCACGAAAAAAATCGCTGATCGCCGCCATTACTAGTAAAAAATTTTTTTTTTATAAAAATGACATAAAACTATCCCCTATTTTGTAAACGCTATAACTTTTGCCCAAACCAATCAATAAATGCTTATTGCGTTTTTTTTAATCAAAAATATGTAGAAGAATACGTATCGGCCTAAACTGAGGGAAAAAAAACGTTTTTTTATATATTTTTGGGGGGATATTTATTAAAGCAAAAAGTTAAAAATATTGAATTTTTTTCAAAATTGTCGCTGTATTTTTGTTTATAGCGCAAAAAATAAAAACCGCAGAGGTGATCAAATACCACCAAAAGAAAGCTCTATTTGTGGGGAAAAAAAGGACGTCAATTTTGTTCAGGAGCCACGTCGCACGACCGCGCAATTGTCAGTTAAAGCGATGCAGTGCCGAATCGCAGAAAGTGGCCTGGTCCTTTAGCTGCAAAATGGTCCGGGGCTTAAGTGGTTAATCACTACTTGGTTTTTTATTTTTTTTGCTAAATAAACGAATAAAGACCAAAAAATTTTAAAAGAAAAAAAAAAACGTTTTCATAGTTTGTTATACAATTTTGCAAACCGGTAGTTTTTCTCCTTCACTGATGTCCGCTGCACTGATAGGCACTTATTAGGAGGCACTGATTGGCAACGATTAGGCTGTTTTGATGGGCACTCATGAGGAGGCACTGATGGGCACCGATGAGGCTGCTTTGATGGGCACTGATGAGGAGGCACTGATGGGCACTAACAGGCGGCACTGGTGGGCACTGATAGGCATCACTGATAAGCGCTGGTAGGTGGGAATGATAGGCGACACTGATGAGGAGGCACTGATGGGCACTGATTGGCAGCTCTGATGGGCACTGTTTGGCAGCACTGGTGGGCACTGATTAGCAGCAGCACTGGCAAACAGTGATTGGCAGCACTGGTGGGCACTGTTAGGACTGCACTGATAATTATGTCACTGATAATTAGTGCTTTGATTATCAGTGTAGATGTCCCTTTTAGAGAAGCCGGTTATCAGGATAACCAGCTTCTGTTGACAACCGTGATCAGCTGTGATTGGACACGGCTGATCACGTGGTAAAAAGCCGCTTATTGGCTCTTTACCTCAATCTGTAATCAGCAGTGTCCTCCAGACGTGCGGCGGGTGCAATCACGGGGCGCCATCATATGACGGCGTCCCAGAACTGGCCGGCCGCGCTGTAGCCGTCATTCGGCTATAGCGCGGTCGGCACGTGGTTAAACACTGTCCATGTGTTTCTGATGCAGAATAAAAACACACTGGACTGAGTCTGATGTAAACCAGCCCTAAATACCAAAGGGGATTTTGTACTAAGAAATTGCAAGTGTTTGGCTCGCAGTTGCAGCGCATGCAATAGAGCAAATTGGTTGTGGCTTTTATGGGGTTAAAACAGGTGGCAAGGAGACGTCATATTTCCCCCTCACTGCCTGTCAAAAACCTCTGAAAAATAATCTGAACGCGGATCGCACTTCTGATGTGCGACCGTTAAGCCGCACATTTAAACCTAGCCTTATGTATGGGAATCCTTAGGCACTTTGGTATTACATTGTTGAGCTGCACAACATACCGTATATACTTGAGTATAAGCCGAGTTTTTCAGCACATTTTTTGTGTGCTGAAAATGCCCCCTCGGCTTATACTCGAGTCACCTTTTTGCGCCTGATCTCCCGGAACATGTAGCCCCACTCTTCCTCTACAAGTGTGCAAAGTTTGTTGTCCGAGGGACCTACGGCCGGGGAGCACCCATTTTTCAAAGCTGGGCACCCCTTCCATAGACTCCCATGTTAAACGGTAATTTCTCCGGTGAATTTAGGGACCCGGTACCGGCCGGTCGTAGGTCCCCTGGACCCGAAACTTGGCACACATGTAGCCCCACTTCTCTATACAAAGTGTGTTGTCCGGAGGACCTACGGCTGGGGAGCACCGATTTTTCAAAGCTGGGCACCCCTTCCATAGACTCCCATGTTAAACGTCAGTCTAGTCATGGGCACAGTGAGGCATGCAGATGGACACAATGAGGCAAAGTGAGGCACAGTGAGGCATGCAGATGGACACCCTAGGCTTATACTTGAGTCAATAAGTTTTCCCAGTTTTTTGTGGTAAAATTAGGTGCCTCGGTTTATATTCTGGGTATTCAGGTCGGCTTATACTCGAGTATATACTAAGGTGACCAGATAAAAAAAAAAAACCTGGGAACATTTTTTTTTTTACTAGTAATGGCGACAATCAGTGACTCTCTGTCCGTCACCACCACCTCACAGCCTGTCAAGTCTCACTCTCGGGGCCCCGGCTACTACTGGGTGGGGAGAGGAGGAAGATCACTCCGCTAGGGAAGGCAAGGAGATAAGCCGGCATGCGGCTGGCCGGGACTTGAGACAAGGGAGAAGAACATGTGAGAGGATCTGAATGGGCATGCACCCGAAACTGAAGAAATATTCCCTCCACTCCGACCAGCACATGATCATCAGAAAGGGGCGCAGATAATGGAAAAAAATACACCCCCCCCCCCTAAGCTAGTAGGAGCGGTGGAGCGAAGGGGGTGTAATTCAGAATTTTTATTTTTAATTCTGCACTGACTGTCTTTGAAATTGCCGCAGCCCCTGTTCAAATCCAATCCGGGGACAAAACCGGGGACAGATTTAGTCCGGGGACAGTGTCCTCAATCCGGGGACTGTCCCCTGAAACCGGGGATGTCTGGTCACCCTAGTATATACGGTACATAGAATAAGGAGGCAGCTGATATAAAACCACCGGATTTACATGTGAATTGTGTTTGGCTTATGCTTAAGTGCAAATCAATCCTTTAATGGACATTATGGACTTTACGGTCAGCCACATGACCTACATTTTTTTAAAAGCAGTCGATCCATTTCTATGTGGTAACACTATAGAGCATTTAGGATGGTGGTGTGATTGCTGGAATTGGTAACCTGCAACCTGGGCAAGCCAACGACAGATCATTCTTCTTTAGGGTCCAATCACACGGTTGCACCCTACAGTACATGTCCCTTTTTTCATGCATTAGGCAGCCAATTCAAATGAATGTGTTGCCTTATTCAAATGCTTGTCAAAGCGCATGCATTAACACACAACAATCAAATCCTTAGGCTTCATGTACACGGGACGTTGTTCATCCTCTCCTGAACTATTTAACTTGACAGCTAGAAAGCAGTGTCTAAAAACGGTCGTTTAGCCGCGTTTACATGCCGCGTTTACATGCCGCGTTTAGCCGCGTTTGCGTCTAGAAGCATTTGAAAAAAAAAATGTTGACATTTTTTTTTTGTAAAATTAAAAACATCTCTAAACGAAACGCCGCTAAACGTGAGTTGCCGCGTTTAGCCGCGTTTGGCGCTTCAACTGCCTCTATACACAGCTTCTGAACGCATTTTTTGGGGTTCAAGAAAAGGCGTCTAAACACAACTGCCTAGAAATTACTTCAAACGACCCTGTGTACATGTACTGATAAGATAACATAGAGGAGGGTTCAGGAGCAGTTGGAAAAAAATGCCCAACTGCTCCCAAACATCCGTTTACCAGCAGCAGTGTACATGAGGTCTTAGGAAAAAGGGAGGAAGCTGCTCACCGTTTAAAAGCCAGTATTCGGGATTATTGAAATGGCCAATGCTCTACCAACTCTAATGCCGCCTACACACAGTCGGAATTTCCGACAACAAATGTTCGATGGGAGCTTGTTGTCGGAAATTCCGACCGTGTGTAGGCCCCATTGGAGATTCACTGTTGGAATTTCCGACAACAAAGCTGGTTCTCAAATTTTCCGAAAACAAAACTTGTTGTCCGAAATTCCGACCGTGTGTACACAATTCCGATGCACAAAATTCCATGCATGCTCGGAATCAAGCAGAAGAGCCGCACTGGCTATTGAATGTCACTTTTCTCGACGCTTCGTAGTGTTGTACGCCACCGCGTTCTTGACGTTCGGAATTTCCGACAACATTTGTGTGACCGTGTGTATGCAAGACAAGTTTGAGCCAACATCCGTCGGAAAAAAAACAGCGGTGTTGTTGTTGGAATGTCCGATCGTGTGTACGCGGCATAACTTGTTTCACTCCAAAATGGAGCTTATTCGTAGAGTCAATATTTGTAGTCCATGTAGGAGTGAAACGCGTAAGTTAGTGTATCAGTCATTTTAACCGGTTCCTGACCGACTCACGCAGATTTAGGTCCCTTTCACACTAGCGGACCATATGTCCGCTTTTTCATCCGTCCGTTTACGGATGAAAAAGGGACATACATTGGTCCCTATGAGATCGCGGGTGTCAGCAGATGAACATCCGCTGACACCCGATCTCCTTCGGGTCCGCAATCCCCCGATTCTGCAGACGGAGGAAAATCCTATTTTTCAATCCGTCTGCAGAGCGGATCGGATGAACACGGACAGACAGTCCCTGTTCATCCGATCCCCCCATAGGGGAGAGCGGAGATCTGAAAGGGCGGTCCCTGCACAGAGTGCGAGGACCGCCCTGTCATCTGCCGGCTCAGCGGAGATCAGCGGAGCGATCCCCGCTGAGCAAGCGGAGGTTCACGGGGCAGATCATTACTGATCCGTCCTGTGTGAAAGGGGCCTTACTGCGGCAGAATGGCTCCCCTGGGCGAAACCCCATACGGGTACGTCCGTTCCTTTAGCAGCCACCAGAGGGCTTGCGCGCTGCATGGCAAGGGACCCAATGCCCGTGGCCGGCTGGCACGATTGCCGCCGGCCACGTGCGATTGCATACACGAGCGCCAGCACAGGGATTTTTGTGTGTAAACACACAAATCCCTGTGCTGTCAGGGAAGAGGAGCCATATTGTTTGTTCCTACTAGTCACTCCCATCCCCATGCAGTTAGAACACAGTGAGGGAACACACATTTAACCCCTTGATAGCCCCCTAGTGTTAACCCCTTCCCTACCAGTGACATTAAAGCCCTGTACACACGATCGGTTTTACCGATGAAAACAGTCCGATGGACTTTTTTCATCGGACAAACCGATCGTGTGTGGGTCCTATCGATCTTTTTTCCATAAATTAACATGTTTTAAATTTATCCGATGGAAAAAAAAACGATAGCAAATTCCGATCGTCTGTGTGGAACTCCATCGGACAAAAAACCTCACGCATGCTCAGAATCAAGTCGACACATGATCAGAAGCATTGAACTTCATTTTCTCGGCTTGTCGGAGTGTTTTACGTCACCGCGTTTTGGACGGTCAGATTTTGGACTGATGGTGTGTAGGCAAAACTGATGGAAGTCAGCTTCATCGGATTTCCGATGGAAAAATCCATCGGATTAGAATCCATAGGAAATCCGATCGTGTGTACAGGGCTTTACACAGTAATCAGTGCATTTTTATAGCACTGATCGTTGTATAAATGCCAATGGTCCCAAAAAAGTGTCAAAAGTCTCCAATCTGTTGCAATGCTGCAGTACCGCTAAAAATCGCAGATCACCGCCATTACAAATACAATAATAAAAATGCCATAAATCTTTCCCATAGTTTGTAGGGGCTATAACTTTTGCGCAAACCAATCAATATATGCCTATTGCAATTTTTTTTACCAAAAATATGTTGAAGAATATATTATATAGCCTAAACTGATTTTTTTTTTTCAACTGGGGATATTTATTATAGCAAAAAGTAAAAAATATTGTTTTTTTTTCAAAATCGTTGCCCTTTTTTGGTTTATAGCACAAAAAATAAAAACTTTTGAGTACAGCATCAAACGCCTGCGCAATTGTCAGTTAAAGCGTTAAAGCAACACAGTTTGAAATTGTAAAAAGTGCTCTGGTCAGGAAGGTGGTAAAATCTTCTGGGGCTGAAGTGGTTATTAAAACGAAAGTGCCCCTGGAAAAAAAATATTATAAGCCAGCAGCTGCAAATACTGCAGCTGCTGACTTTTAATATTTGGACACTTACCTGTCCTGGAGTCCAGCAACGTCCGCAGCAGAGGACGAGCAATCGCTCGTCACTCTGCTGCCCCCACCGCCAACCTCAGTGAGGGAACCAGGAAGTAAAGCCTTGTGGCTTCATGCCCGGTTCCCTACGGCGCATGCGCGAGTCGAAGCTGCGCCGTTCTGACTGGTCCTCCTGTGTTCTGGGAGCCGAGTGTCTCCCAGAACACAACGGGTATTCTTCGGGAAGTGACGCACTACCCGCAGATTTCCCACAGAGAGGACTCCCGGAAGTGGGTGCAAATACCTGTCTTAGACAGGTGTCTGCACCCCCCTCCCCCCTGAAAGGTGTCAATTGTGACACCGGAGGGGGGGGAGGGTTCCGATGAGCGGAAGTTCCACTTTAGGGTGGAGCTCCGCTTTAAACCTGATTATTGTCTTTTAAATGGTGAGTGGCCCCCCAAATTTTTCCAAAGCGTTGCATATTAAAAGGGTTTTGACCACTGGGAACCTGGCAGTAAATAGTGTGGGGGGGGGGGGGGGTTATGCCTGTAGCGAAATACAACTTTTCCAGTGTTGCCCATTGAGTGGGTGTTGACCATTGGGAACCTGGCAGTAAAGAGGGGGGGGGGTGTGTTATGCCTGTAGCGAAATACAACTTTCCCAGTGCCAGCAACCATCACAATGGGGTAAATGGACCCTTGGGATGGAAAACGAAAGCTGATGTCTGTCTGTTGCTTATATCTCAGGATTGCCATGACTTCTGAAGCCTCGTACACACGGCCGGATTTCTCGGCAAGAAAACTGCTGGGAGAGCTTTTTGCCGAGAAAACCGGTCGTTTGTATGGTTTCTCGGCAGGAAAACTGTTGGGAATCTCGATGAGAAAAATAGAGAACCTGCTCTCTATTTTTCTCGTCGGGATTCTCGGCAGAGTTATCCTGCCGAGAAAACCGTTCGTGAGTATGCTTACCTGTCCCCGGTAAGCCCGCGCATGGTCGATGAGACTTTGACGCATGCGCGGTAGCATACAAGGGTAGTGTAGGGTGTAGCAAGATGGCGGCAAAGGCATCAAATGTGACGAGCGCGTGCTCGTCGTAGTTGATGACGTCACCGCGTTCTTGCCATTCTAAAAAGAACGGCGGTTCTTTTGAATGGTTGCGTGTGTACACAGGGCTTGGCAAGACAAGCTTGCCAGGAATCCCGTCGAGAAAACCAACGTTTTTTTTGGACGGGATTCCCGCCCGTGTGTACGAGGCTTGAGACTTTGTTTCCAGAGGGCAATATCTTATTGAGTTGGGTTTTCCTGTAGGATGGATAGATCATTTGTTTGCTTGAGGACTTGTAGTAGCATTTTTGAATGGCAAAGGGAAGGTGGGATACTTTTGTTTTCTCCTATATATAGGGCTGGGGAGGACAGACATTCACTTATATAGGGGTGGGGATGAGAATGAACCCATCCATGGCTGCAATGGATGGGTTTATTAGGGATTTATTGCTCTGAATGTGAAGAGGGACGTGGGATGCATGTCTTTTATCCATTCCTATGTATAGGGCTGGGGAGGACAGATACTCACCTACCTTGGGTTGGGGGGACTGATTTAAATCATTCATGGCTGCAAGAAGGAAACATAGTCCACTACTATGAAGATACACTATATTGTCAAAAGTATTGGGACACCCCTTTACACGCACATGAACTTTAGTGGCACCCCAGTCTTAGTCTGCAGGATTCAATATTGAGTTGGCCCCGCCCTTTGCAGCTAAAACAGATTCAACACATTCAAGTGAATGGGGCCATGCTGTAACTGTAGGTGAGGGCATACTATAAAAAAAGAGAGGGAGTGATAGAGAGAGAGTGGTTGATATGGGTTTACTATATAGAATGAGAGAGAGGGAAGGAGTGGTAGGTAAGGGTGTACTATATAGATTTAGAAATAATGAAAGGGTGTACTATACAGAACTGGAGATAATTAAAGGGGTACTGCATAGAATTGGAGGTAAATATGGGTGTTTTATACAGAATTAGAGGTAATAAGGCGTGTACTATAAAAAATAGGAGGTAACTAGGGGTGTACTATACAGAATTGGAAGTAATGAGGGGTGTACTATACAAAATTGGAGGTAATGAGGGGTGTACTATACAGAATTGGAAGTAATGAGGGGTGTACTATACAAAATTGGAGGTAATGAGGGGTGTACTATACAGAATTGGAGATAAAAAGGGGTGTTTTATACAAAATTGGAGGTAATGAGGGGTGTAATATACAGAATTTGAGGTAATGAGGGGTGTATTATACAGAACTAGAGATAATGAGGGGTGTACTATACAGACTTTTAGGTAATGAAGAGTGTGCCTATACAGAATTGGAGATAATGAGGGGTGTACTATACAGAATTGGAGATAATGATGGGTGTACTATACAGAATTGGAGATAATGAGGGGTGTACTATACAGAATTGGAGATAATGAGGGGTGTACTATACAGAATTGGAGATAATGAGGGGTGTACTATACAGAATTGGAGATAATGAGGGGTGTACTATACAGAATTGGAGATAATGAGGGGTGTACTATACAGAATTGGAGATAATGAGGGGTGTACTATACAGAATTGGAGATAATGAGGGGTGTACTATAAAGAATTGGAGATAATGAGGGGTGTAGTATACAGAATTGGAGATAATGAGGGGTGTACTATACAGAATTGGAGATAATGAGGGGTGTAGTATACAGAATTGGAGATAATGAGGGGTGTACTATACAGAATTGGAGATAATAAGGGGTGTACTATACAGAATTAGATAGAATAGACAAGAAGTGGATAGCAGGTCGGATGCGTTGTTTCTGCATGTCTCGGTCCTGATGAAAGCTCTGTATCTGGATTAGTGGGTAGAAGAATATTACGTAGAGTCGGGGGTCTCGCAGTGGCTGATAATCCTCAGAAGTGCGGGCAGGAGGCGGAATCCTCACATTAGTGATGTTACAAGTCAATGAACAGCGTTCTACTATTATAAGAGGCTTTTCTCCTTTCTTCTGCTCCATAGCTGCAGATGAAGCAGATTAAGGCGAAAGCCGAGCGCCGTCCTCTAATGCCTGCTGAGTACATGACAGAAAACCCCCATTACAGGCTTGCCGCTGATGGGAAGACCGTTGGAGTGTCTAGAAGCAGGCTGGAGGATGAGATCTTCCATTCACTGCCGGAATAAGAACCACACTACAACTTCACCCCCCCCTCCTCCTCCCAATCTCTTCATTCATAAATCGCACCCCTACTATGCTGGGTGCATGCAGGGCCGCCATCAGGGGGGTACAGGCAGTACACATGTAAGGGGCCCATAGGTCCCCAGGGCCCCGGATGGTAATCCCCCTTTTTTGTGTATTTTTTATAAAAAATAAAAATAAATGTAATTTTATTTTTATTTTTTGATTTAGTTTTTGTAAGTGGCCCAGAGGTCCCCAGGGCCCCGGATGGCAACCTCCCTTTTGGAAAGTGAAGAGCAAACAGCAACAGTTCTTCCTTTCTTTTCAGGCACAAACAACGGGCTCCAGAAAGTTCAGCAGTTTGAAAAAAAAAAAGAGTCTTTCTTCCTCCTACAAGTAAAAGCGGGGATGCGGCAGAACAAGTGGCTTCAAGTGCTGATCCATGGTTTCCAGATGATACTCCACATCTTCTCCTTCCTTTCGTCGGATCAACACTTTGTCTGCATGGATGTGTCGTCCCAACATCCATTCTGCCTTGCAGTCTTTAAAGCGCTGAGAGGCCTTCGGAGAGCATGCCAAGTACCTGCGGGCGTGGGGAACCTGAATGTGAGTCCACACGAAGTCATTGTACCAGCGTTCCCGGCACACTTCCACCTCATAGAGTAAGTCATTCGATAAGTATAGATACTCCCATCCGTACTCCGCAGCAACCTTCTGCCCAAATAGGCGTTGTAGTCTCGCCAAAGGAGGCATGGTAGCTTTGTCCCCTTCGCCAGGCAACACTATCGAGTCCGGGTGGCGAGGGACCTTGATCACATCTGATCGGGGCATAGGTGCCCGCAGCAATAGTCTCTTTTCCCCGGCCTTCGGTACAGATGGCACCGGGGATGTAGCAGCAGGCTGGGGACGGGACCTCTCTTCAGGCGCTGATGCCTCCACCCGGGTTGTGCTTTCCCCTGTTGACATGGGTGGATCTCTGATCCTGCGGGATGAAGCAAGCGGTACCTTGTCCCAGCCCTTCTCGGCAAACAAATCGTCTATGGCTATGTCGTCTCCCATGTCCGAGAGCGACTCCAGGTCGGAGGTGTCACACTCCTCCGCGGGTATGTAGCCGGTTGTAGAAACGGAGCCACCACCTCCCGCGGATTCGCTAGGCCATGACTTCCCGACACCTCCACCCACACACCAAATCTCTCCGCCTGGCTTACCTCGGCCTTTACTTGAAGCGGGACGTCCGGAACTCTTGTCGACGGATTCATCCGGGCCGGGCGTAAGCCGGCGAGACAGTCCACCACAACCGCTGGTCGGGGCTACCATGCCAGTCTTCCTCTTCGGTGGTGGACGCTGCGAGACAGTGGTGACCGAGTCAGCATCCTTGGATTTCTCCCACGTGTAGCAGACCTCCTCCGCTCCCCTCTTTCTCTCGTCTCGTCTTTCTGTTGTCTAGGGGTACCTTAGAGGGGAGGGATCGGGGACACTACGCCTGGCTTCCACCACAGGTGTTAATGCGGTATAAGCAACAGTTCTGTATTACCTTCGGGTCAGTGCCGTGCACCTGGATCCTCCCTCCAAGAGTCACCTGGAACAATGTCCGTTAGAAAATGAGCTCCACACCATTAAAGTTCAACACTCCTTTATTCTTCTTATCCTGAACACAAACAGTTGAACTCCCTTAAAAGAATAGAACAGAAAAGGAGGTGTGGATGCGAACAGGCCCAGACACAATGTAAGTTGCCACTTCCCTTCCTAGAAGTGTGTCCTGGTCTCCGCACGAGGGTAGATTTCCTTCCAGGCGGTCTCCGACGAGAGACTCACTTGTCACCGGCAATATGCTGCACCTGGTCTTCAAATGAGGAGCTCCCCCCGGTCCATTGC
This sequence comes from Rana muscosa, assembly GCA_029206835.1. Lineage (NCBI taxonomy): Eukaryota > Metazoa > Chordata > Amphibia > Anura > Ranidae > Rana > Rana muscosa. Next base: position 56,303,790 of record CM055116.1, on the reverse strand, counting down.
GCCTTCCGGATTAGGGTACCCAATCCCTGGGTACCCTAGAATCTCCTTCCCTCGCGGAACCCAGTGTTGGGCACTGAGCTCCGGACCTCCATCCAAGTACCTTACCCCAGGCTAAAGGTGCCTGAGGTGGAACTCGACCTCCGCCGTCCTCTAGGCCTAAATCACCCAGAGGAGTGACAAGACCCACAGTCCGCAAGCTCAAGGTGCCTGGGACTTCGACCCCGTGACAAAGATAGCCGGCCCCTTTATACCCTCTCCCAGCAAGCACGGCGGGTTCCCCGCCCCACCATACCACTGCCGAGGAAGGACAAAAAGGAGGACGGCACACAGCGACAATCCAACCCAGCCAGGGCGACAGCGCCACCCAATGGGCTGCGGTGAACTACACATCACTGGTGTCACTTCCAAATTCAAATTTACACCCGGGAAAGTACATACCCGCTACACCAGGGATATGCAATTAGCGAACCTCCAGCTGTTGCCAAACTACAAGTTCCATGAGGCATAGCGAGACTCTGACAGAAGCAAGCATGACACCCAGAGGCAGAGGCATGATGGGACTTGTAGTTTTGCAACAGCTGGAGGTCCGCTAATTGCATATCCCTGGGCTACACTCTCCCCTCGGTCCTTTGACACTGGTCCCCAGTGTCTGGAGTAAACCATGCCCTCCACAGCTGACATAATTCAATCCAGAAACAGACTAACAATTGTATAAAAATATAAAACTTTGGGAAACTATCCTACTAAAACATTGTGTCTGAGCCCTGTAAAGAAAGGGAAATAAGACAAACAAGAAACAACTATTTTGATACATGACTTAGAATCACATTTAACTTTTCCCACCCATCCTGACTAAGACCCACCCCATTCTCAGTGGACTTGACGGGATGTTCTCCTGCAGAGGGAAAAGAAAAGGGTTAACACCTATAACCCTGACACCTGTATTCGTGTAATGGAAAATAAACTTCTCCTAGAAGAAATCCCTTTTCTCCAGAGTGAGTGTATGATAAGTGTTTAAACGTTGTGCAACACTGCCACCTGGTGACAGCATCGCGGTAACTGCACTCGTGGAGCTTTCCTCTTTTCTTTCGGCCCTATCTACCCCAGAGTCAGTAATCTCTTGCTGGAAAGTGAAGAGCAAACAGCAACAGTTCTTCCTTTCTTTTCAGGCACAAACAACGGGCTCCAGAAAGTTCAGCAGTTTGAAAAAAAACTGAGTCTTTCTTCCTCCTACAAGTAAAAGCGAGGATGCAGCAGAACAAGTGGCTTCAAGTGCTGATCCATGGTTTCCAGATGATACTCCACATCTTCTCCTTCCTTTCGTCGGATCAACACTTTATCTGCATGGATGTGTCGTCCCAACATCCATTCTGCCTTGCAGTCTTTAAAGCGCTGAGAGGCCTTCGGAGAGCATGCCAAGTACCTGCGGGCGTAGGGAACCTGAATGTGAGTCCACACTAAGTCATTGTACCAGCGTTCCCGGCACACTTCCACCTCATAGAGTAAGTCCTTCGATAAGTATAGATACTCCCATCCGTACTCCGCAGCAACCTTCTGCCCAAATAGGCGTTGTAGTCTCGCCAAAGGAGGCATGGTAGCTTTGTCCCCTTCGCCAGGCAACACTATCGAGTCCGGGTGGCGAGGGACCTTGATCACATCTGATCGGGGCATAGGTGCCCGCAGCAATAGTCTCTTTTCACCGGCCTTCGGTACAGATGGCACCGGGGATGTAGCAGCAGGCTGGGGACGGGACCTCTCTTCAGGCGCTGATGCCTGCACCCGGGTTGTGCTTTCCCCTGTTGACATGGGTGGATCTCTGATCCTGCGGGATGAAGCAAGCGGTACCTTGTCCCAGCCCTTCTCGGCAAACAAATCGTCTATGGCTATGTCGTCTCCCATGTCCGAGAGCGACTCCAGGTCGGAGTTGTCACACTCCTCCACGGGTATGTAGCCGGTTGTAGAAACGGAGCCACCACCTCCCGCGGATTCGCTAGGCCATGACTTCTCGACACCTCCACCCACACACCAAATCTCTCCGCCTGGCTTACCTCGGCCTTTACTTGAAGCGGGACGTCCGGAACTCTTGTCGACAGATTCATCCGGGCCGGGCGTAAGCGGACGAGACAGTCCACCACAACCGCTGGTCGGGGCTACCATGCCGGTCTTCCTCTTCGGTGGTGGACGCTGCGAGACAGTGGTGACCGAGTCAGCATCCTCGGATTTCTCCCGTTGAGATTTTACGACCTCCTCCGCGGTCGTTGCAGTGTGCGCAGGGGTGACTCTCACAGCAGTGATTCCTCCTCTCTGAGTGGTGTTGCCTGAAGCCCGGCCAGGGTAAATGGTTCTCGGCCTCTCCACCGCCGGATCCACTTCAAACAGGAACTCCCCACAGGCCTCACAGCGTCCGAACGGCTTCAACTGGCACACCAGTCCCGAACACCCGGGACAAATCACACCCAGGGCCTCAACGTCCATGCACGAATACAGGGCGAATCAACCCCTTGGCTTTAGTCGGATCCCCATATCTGTTACCGGAGCAGCAGCAGTCAAAGTCGTGGTGGAAGGGTGAACTGGAATCCACGAGGTGTGTCCAAACATGGCGACCTGTTGCTGATCAATCGCACACTGCAGAGTTTTTGCGCCAACGTCCCACGTGTAGTCCTTCACACGTATTGGACTCCTCCCCTTTGCTCCAGTTCACGGGCTTTTCTTCTTTTCTGTTTCTGAGTCACGCCCACGAACTAAGCGGTGGGGGTGTGCCTGGTGGCGCAGTGCAATAGAAGCCCCACGTGTAGTACCTCACACGACTGAACTTCCCCTTCTTTCCACTCTTCTGCGCGGGCCTTTCCCTTCATTGGGTCATGTCCACGACTTCGAGCAGGGATGCACTTCGGCCAATGAAGGCCTGCCTATTCGCTTAACTCTTCCAGCAGACACGTTCAATACTGTGGTGCACAAACACTATACCGGACCCGAGCCCCCACGTGTAGTGGACCTCCTCCGCTCCCCTCTTTCTCTCGTCTCGTCTTTCTGTTGTCTAGGGGTACCTTAGAGGGGAGGGATCGGGGACACTACGCCTGGCTTCCACCACAGGTGTTAATGCGGTATAAGCAGCAGTTCTGTATTACCTTCGGGTCAGTGCCGTGCACCTGGATCCTCCCTCCAAGAGTCACCTGGAACAATGTCCGTTAGAAAATGAGCTCCACACCATTAAAGTTCAACACTCCTTTATTCTTCTTATCCTGAACACAAACAGTTGAACTCCCTTGATAGAACAGAACAGAAAAGGAGGTGTGGATGCGAACAGGCCCAGACACAATGTAAGTTGCCACTTCCCTTCCTAGAAGTGTATCCTGGTCTCCGCACGAGGGTAGATTTCCTTCCAGGCGGTCTCCGACGAGAGACTCACTTGTCACCGGCAATATGCTGCACCAGGTCTTCAAATGAGGAGCTCCCCCGGTCCGTCAATTTTGTTTGGGAGCCACGTCTCACGACCGCACAATTGTCAGTTAAAGAGACGCAGTGCCGAATCGCAAAAAGGGGCCTGGTCTTTATGCTGCGTATTGGTCCGGGGATTAGGTGGTTAATCACCTGCGGTTTATTACCGCTTTAACAAATAACTATTTTAAATGAATTTGAAAAGAAATGGAAATTTGTACTATGCCCTTCTAACAACACACCCAGAAGTTGTTCATCTGTTGCGCAATTTGACTATCAGGCTTCATGCCCACAGACGTTTTTTAACAGCTGCGTTTTTTACAGCTTAAAAACGCCTGTCCTTGTTATTGTAAATTATTTTTTTTGAAAAAAAAAAAAAGTCGAAGCTAAAAAACGCGACCGCGCGTTAGTGTGCGTTTTTGCGCGTTTTTTGACGCTCGCGTTTTTTTCTGCCTAACTCCGACGCTGAGGAACGCACTGGTCCTGGGTTTTTTTTACAGCTTAAAAACGCCCATGCTATTTGCAGCTCAAAAACGTCTAGGTGGGCATGAAGCTATAGACTAACATGGACAGGCGTTTTTAAGCTGTAAAAAACGCTCAAAAACGCGGCTGTAAAAACGTCCGTGGGCATGAGGCCTCATAATCAGAGTGACAGCAGCCTAGGTCATAACTGGGTGCTTACTTTTTCTGTATGTTGAACTCCAGCAAGAAAAACACACTTCATTCTTTATTCATTAGAATCATTCATTCATGTATTCATTCGAATCATTCAATCATGTATTCATTAGAATCATTCATTCATGCATTCATTAGAAATCAATCTCCACTCTCCTTGGTGCACCGCTATCACACACCTCCCTGGCCTAACATGGGGAAATTGTAGTGTAGTAAACACATATTGATTATTATGGAAGTGTTTGCTCTAAAGTAATACTTAAAACTGAACACTGGGCAGATATAAAAGACATACATTAATACAGCTCTGTAATCATTAAAGTGATACTAAACACACACACTGCTTAATTTACATTGTCCCTTCTACAGTGGAACCTTGGTTTACGAGTGACGTGGTTAACGAGCAACTTTTTTTTTAAAATCCTGACTCGGTTTGCGAGTGTTGTCTCGCAAAACGAGCAGAATTCAAGCCAATGGGGTGTGCAGTACCGCATTTGGCCAGAGGTGCGGGGGGCGCCGGTGACACTCGGAATGGTTCGGAGCTGTTTGGTATTACTTGGAAACACAAGGGACATCCTGGGACTCCTCTTCCCAGAAGCGGGCTCCAGCTAAAGGTGCTGGGCCCAGTGTTGAAGATGCAGCCCCAGGACTAAAGGTGCCTGGGACTGATGCACACGTGGCCCCATGGCCTGGAGGGCCATGCGCCACGCACCAGGACCCCGACTCTGGAACGAAGAACCCTCCCAGGCAGTGTCTGCCCCTTATGTATCCTCTCCCGGCATGCACAGCAGGTCGCCCACACCCACTGTACCGCTGCCGAGAGAGGACACCCTAAGGCACAGCACTAATACCAGTGGTTCAACCCTGACCCATTATGGCAGTGCCACCTACAGGCCACAGGGAACTGCACACCAATATACCATCCTGGAAATAAACAGCACAACCTATAAATTGTGAACGGTCTGTGCCCAACTACTATCTCAGACCAGCCCCTAAATTTGGGTATATAGCACCCCTAAATGGGGTGGGCACTACATATGGTTACATGGGCTGCTCAGATGTAATAGGAAGGAAATGTTCAGCATAGAGGAGAACATGCAAACACCAGGCAGATAGTGCAGTGGTTGGGATTTAAACCAACAACCCCAGTGCTGCTAGGCAGAAGTGATAACCACTTAGCTATACCATGTGCAGGCATAGGTGTGCGCAGCCTATTGCATTAGGGTGTGCACCCCAAAGCTCAAACACACATGTGTGTGTGTGTGTAAGTGTATATATAGAGCAGTGAATGATGTCAGTAGGGTAGAGATTAGTGTCAGTAGTAGTTTTTATTATTATATATTATTTTAGAATTTTTTATTTAATTGTATTTTTTTACAATTTTTTTGGAGGCCCATTGGGGGGCTTTGGTGAAATATCAGGGGTCTAAACAGGGGGAATCTGCGCCACACTGGATGATTAGGGTGTGCCCAGGCACACCTGGCACACCCTGTGCGCACGCCTATGTGTGCAGGCATGTAAGCCCAAAGAGTGGGGATAGGTATTAAATAAAAAATAAAATAAAATGGCATGGGGTTCCCCCCAATTCATACAAGTGAGTACATTTAACAATGATTTGCTACATCGGTGTACTAGAGGATTTTCTGGAGTTTTTGTATTGTGTCAGGACCAGTGCCGGTGTCCTGTCGAGAAATGCCCGGGTGGAACTGCGCATGCGCCACGCACGTGCAGTACGCACCCCCAGAACAGCTGAGTTTCGATCAGCTGTTGTCTCGCGTGGCCGAGGCACGTTCATGTAGCTGAGGGGCGGCTACTTACATGAAGGGGGTGGATTTTTAAATGATGGACAGCGCTGGGGGCGGAATTTTTATCGATGGCCAAACATAGCTACAAAGGAAATCTTTATCTACTAATCTTTCTGGACGCTTGCGGGGCGTATTTAGTGAATTGAAGGGCGGATTTTTCTATATTAGATAAAGATTTATTTTGCAGTTTTGTTTGGCCATCGATAAAAAATTCGGCCCCCCCCCCACACTGCCCATCATTTAAATATCCGTCCCCTTCATGTATCTATCTTCCCCTCACCTATATGAATGTGTCTCGGCAACGGGACTCAACAGCTGAGCGTCAACTCGGCTCCATGCGGCGCATGCGCAGTTCCACCCGGGCGCTATTCGATAGCCGGGACTAAGGATGGGCAGAAGGGGCGGCTGCCCTGCGCACTGTGGGATTATGTGAGGTGGGGGGGTATTTGTGTTGAGAGGGGGAGTTTGGCGAGTGGCAGGGGATAAGAATTGTTCTAGGAGGGGAAATTAGAGGTGTGTGCTAGGAATTGTGATTTAAGGGGGGGGGGGGTTAGGGTTGGGAAGGGGGATGAGGATTTGTGGGGTTTGTGCTAGAAGAGGTGATATGGTAAAGGGGGCAGAGAATTTGTCCTAGGAGGGGATTTTTTTGGGTGGGGGAATTTGTGCTAGTAGGAATGATTTGGGGGTATTCATGCTAGGAGGGGAAATTTGGGGGATATTTGTGCTAGGAAGGGGGATTGGGGTGAGACCTTGTGCTAGGAGGCCGGATTTGGAGTGGGGGGGGGAGGATTTGTGCTTGGAGGGTGAATTTGAGGGGTAGTGTATGTGTGCTAGGAGGGGTCATTTTTTTTCCTGGGGGGGGGGATTTGTGCTGGGGGGATATGGAGAGAGGGTGGATTTGAGCTTGGGGGGATTGGGGGCTTAGATCTGTGCTGAGGGGAGATTTGCACTAGAGGGAGGGGGAATTTATGCTTGCAGATTTTTGCTGACACATAATGATCATACATCTTGGGGGGGGGGCGCAGTTTGGTATATTTGACCTTGTCCCGGAACTGGTCAGGACTTTATTCATACAGACATGTGAAGTGTCTGAGAATTCCACTTTAAGTGGTCCTTGCAGGAAAGCAATGGACAAAAAGTGCCTTAAGGTGGTTGTAAACCCTCACATATGACCCAGTGAAGTGACTGGCCTCAGGAGATACGTGGAAATGAAACAAATCCTCCTACATAAGTTGTACCTGTTTATCTGGGGTCTTCTCTCCTCTACATCTGATCAAAGTGCAGAATGTATCAAGCTTATTTGAGCCGTCAGAAAAAAGGGGGGCAAAGAGCTGAAGTTTCACTCTGCAGAGCTCAGTGAGGAGAGTTCTGGGGGCTGATTGGAGGGAAGGGACACACCCCCCTCCACACAGAACACAGGAACAGAGCCGAGGCTGTCAATCAGCTGGAGCTCCCTCCCCTGTCACCATTTTTCTCTTGGTGTCAGAAAAACTCGTCAGAAGTGATTCATGCTGATAGCGGAGGAACGAAGCAGAGGACAGAAATTACACTTAATGCTCTTAAATGAGACAAGTACACACTATAGATGGATATGCTTTGCTCATATTTCATGTCTGAGGTTTACAACCACTTTAAGTGCAAAAACTTGGGGTTTATAAAGCGTCCCCCCGTACCTGTCTCAGGAAGCCGGGAAATGTTCTTATAAAAATTGCAATAAAATGAATCATGTGCCAGTTAAGTAGCTCCACTATAAGCAGACCTTAATAAGGAGGATATTTATTATAGCGGGATAATTACTTTCTGGAAGTTTCTCTTGTGCTGTTGTTTACGGCTGCTCAGCAGTTTTATTTTCAAGCCGATAGTGTAGAGATAGATGAAAGGAAATGATAAATCTGCCCATACTGGGACTGAATATAAAAAAGAATTTACAGACATACTGAGCTCTATAAATTGGCCAGAGAAGAATAATAAACCAAAGCATCTCATAAAAAGGCAATACACTCAATAATACGTACAACTGCTGAATGTTTTATTAACAGAACAGGACAGCATTGAGATGTTCTTATGAGCAAAATATAGGGAATCGGCAAATAAAGGCAAACTGTACGGGATTGTACCTAGCAGTAGGGATGAGCATGGGTTTGGTCTGGAGCTGGAAGCAAGCTGTTACTCCTGCCAAATCAATCCTCGGCATCTTCATTGACCTACTATGGTTGCATGGCCATATCTGGACAATATCATTGACCATATGGTCCTGGAGCCTTATTAGGTTAAGGTGACCGGATTTCTAAAATGAAATCCGGGGACATTTCTTTTTTTATGGGCAAATGGTAAACTATTTTATATGGATATTTTCCTCAAATTATATATGCAGTCAGTGGCGCAGCATGGGTTGTCAGCGCCATGGGACAAGGCAAGACATTTTCGCCCCCTGACCCGCAGACCTTAAGCACTCCCTGGGTCCCTTTCACTAGTACAGTAGTACTGACCAACCTGACCCCTACACTGACCTACCTGACCACTGCACTAACCTACCTGATTCCAAACACTGACCTACCTGACCACTGCAGTAACCTACCTGATTCCTACACTGACCTACCTGACCACTGCACTAACCTACCTGATTCCTACACTGACCTACCTGACCACTGCACTAACCTACCTGATTCCTACACTGACGTACCTGATCCCTACACTGTCCACTACACTTACCTACAGTGGGTGCGGAAAGTATTCAGACCCCCTTAAATTTTTCACTCTTTGTTATATTGCAGCCATTTGCTAAAATCATTTAAGTAAATTTTTTCCTCATTAATGTACACACAGCACCCCATATTGACAGAAAAACACAGAATTGTTGACATTTTTTGCAGATTTATTAAAAAATAAAAACTGAAATATCACATGGTCCTAAGTATTCAGACCCTTTGCTGTGACACTCATATTTAACTCAGGTGCTGTCCATTTCTTCTGATTGGAGGTGTAGGTGGCCGGAGGAGGCATGTTGCATGTGCCCCCCTCCCAACGCCACTGCAATCCGGGGACAGACAGGCTCCTAGGACAGTGTCCTCAATTCGGGAACTGTCCCTGGAAACTAGGGATGTCTGGTCACCCTATATTAGGTCAACAATGTCATGGGCATCCCCACCCCTTTGTTATGTGCAGCTGCGAGGCAGGAAATGCCCTGGCCCCAGCCCCCAGCTGATTGGCACTGATTTGACAGGAGTGCCAGCTTGCTTCTAAGTTCCGACCAAACCCATGCTTGTTCCTACCTTGCAGAACTGGGGTCCTCGCTTTTAATCTTGGCCAGGACACTATCTCCCTGTGCTTGCATGGGTTTCCTCCAGGTACTGCGGTTTTCTTGCACACTTAAATACATGCTGGTGGGTTTTTTGGCTCCTGTCTAAAATTGGCCCTAGTATATGTGTGCAGGTCTAAAAAATCCCAACTACAGCCTCCTATGGCAGACGCTGGTAACATTCTGTTGATTGACTAATGCAACTCTTGTACGTATTTCAGGCATGGTGCCAAAGAAAAAAAAAAGTTCCAAGGATAGTAGTGCACCAAAGATTGCAAAGCAGTCATTCTAGTGGGCAGGGCTTTTTTTCAGCTGGAACTTGGTGGAACTCAGTTCCACCACCTTTGGCTGAGGCCCTCTGCTCCCTGCTCACCACTATCACTTGTAAACACAGAAGTCTGGCTTCTGTGTTTACAAGTGACAGCTTGTCTTCCAACAGCTTCCATAGATCTGATCTCCTAAGAGGCTCCCACTGAGTGCAGGATGGGGACCTGGGAGATGTAGGTGCCTGGGGTGCAGTGCAGATGCTGACTCCCCCACTGGATGATCTCCCTGAAAATGAGTGAGGCAGAGCCACCTATAGTGTGGGGGAAGGTACTAGGGAAGAAGAGGGGTGAGGGTGAGATGTAGATGGAGGAAGCAGAAGTAAGTAGCTGTGGAAAAAGGCTCTGCGCTATGTATGTAGCGCAACCCTAAACACTGCACTCTGTGTGTAACCCTACTGAACTCTGCACTCTATACGTAATGCACTCCTGGTATTTAATGCCCCTTTAAGACCCTCCTACTATTAGTATTATTTCACCATACCAACTATTTGATGTGGTTTGGAGGGTGTGTGTTTGAGGGGGTTATGATTGAGTTCCTGCACCTATTTTCTGAGAAAAAATGCCTGGTAGTAGGGATGTTACGGGAAAGTACTGGAAAGAGAAAAAATGAAAGCCTTGAAATGCATAAGGAGGATTCATGCTTCCTGATCAGGGTTCATCCATTGTTGTAGTGCACCAGTCCCCCATTTTTGTTAGCATTACTTAGCTCCAGGAACCCCTTCTTTGTAAGGCGGGAGAGATTCCCAAGCACACCCAGTGCAAGCTTTTATTTCTGCTTCTCACATACAGAAAAACGTATGTATCAAACTGTTGATACTAATAAATTGCTTGTGTAGCACTACCCCCGCAGGAGCTGCTGGTTTAATTTTGGGCCTTTGCCGTTACCTTATTGTTCCACCGTGTCCGTCATAGGGGTCCCATTGAAGAGTTGTTCACAGATGTCAGCACCAACACACAGTCTCTTTTCCAATGGTTTTATTCAACAAAGTCAGTTAAAGGGATGGAGGGTTAGGGTAGATTCAGGTACCTTGTATTTGCGGATCACGGGTACTTCTCTTGATCCAGAGGACAGACAGTCTCCACACTGGATATAGCAACCAGCGGATAAGCCTCTCTCACTGACCTAGCAGCCGATGCGGTGCTCGGTCAAAAGTCTCTGCCACAGATTAGAAGAATAGACATAGTCTCTGCGCAATCCTCTGCCACAGGATTGTATGATCCAGAACTTTTGCAAAGTCTAAGTCACACAGTACCAGTTTCTTTCAGCCAAGCCGGCAACACTGTGAGGTAGATGGGCCGGGATGCGTCCTCCAATTGAGTCTCCAGGCTCTTCCTGAGATACCAGCTTTTTCGCTCGGTCCTCTCTGAGAAAAGTCCTCCCCTGGTTTCTCCAATTGCTGGGCTTCTTCCCACAGGCAAGACAGCACAGGACCACCCCTGGTCCAGTAGGCCCCAGAAACTCCTGGGCCTACTATCAGTAACGAAGCCTCGGGCCAGCAGGCCCAGAGACAGAAGACTGTCACAGCACACCTTAGGTTAGGAGGGCCATCAGGTCAGAGAGACCCGGAAAACGGTGTCTGTCCCTTAAGTAGCCTCTCCCAGAATGCACAGGGGGGGACCACTCCCACTGGGCTACTTCTGGGTAAAGAATACGCAATACACCCAGCCTGAAGCAGTTCCAACCTTGACCCGTGGTGACCGCGACACTTACAGTCGCAACACAGCTGGACTGGAACAGAAACCAGCAATTTAACACAATCATTCTGAGCCAAACTACAGCTCAGATAACTTAAATTTAAACATAGCGCCTACTCAATAGGAGCAGGAAGCTACACACAAAACCACCAATGAGATGAAATGTGACCCACCCCTGCCCTTCATGGGCCTATATTAAACTCTGTGACCTTCATATTGCTGAACAGTCTTTGGGATTCCAAGAGAAGAAGAGGGGCACTGCATGGACCTCACATCGGTCTTCTGGGAAATATAAGTGATAGGAGGAGGTGCTTGGAGTTTTTTCTCATTTGTTGCTCTCTGAGAAGCACTAAAATATACCCAGAGTCCATCCATCATACAAGGAAGGATCCATAAGGCCATACCTGGGAACTTTCCAGAAATATCTTGGCAATGCTGGCTTTTTCCTTAAAATATCAGCCCAGCTCAATCTCCTGGCTTTTCGAAGGAGATGTAAACACATTGTTACTATGAGACATTTCATTTATATTTTGTGGGGAATGACTTTGGCCCCATCCCTCCCTGCCCGTCTCCAGCTCATCAAGTTTGAAAAGTTCTCAGGTATGCATATGGCCAGTAGTGCATTTGGGTTTTGTGCTGCCCTAAGCCTGACTAAACTCGTGCACCCCCTATTTAAATATGACCCAATCCTTCCTGTCAAGGCCACACCCTTGCTGTTTAAGACCCTCCCTGAAAATTTTGAGTGTAGGCACTAGTTCTTAGGGGCCTGGGGGGGGGGGGGGTGGATTCCCTTAATTTGCATAGATTTCCTCTCACTTCATGTTTGGCTATGGGGCAGGAAGTGAAGGGAAATCTCCGCAATGGGACAGGGAAGGTAAAAATAAACTGACAGGGTCTATAACCCTCCCTTAGTCTATCCAAAATGAAAGAAAAAGTGTTGCCTATAGTTCTAATTTAAGCATAAATTTCTGATAATTCTATGGAGAGGACTAAGAAGATATAACCATGCCAATGATGCAGCAGAAACATATAGCACCGTGAGGAAGGTTTGTGGTCCAGGATGATAGGACAGTCAAAATTAGAAGCGGCCGCCCGCAAACCGGAAGCAGTGCGGCCGCCTTATGGGGGCGCTAAACTAATTTGCCCAACAGTGTAGCGCAAGCCGGTGGGGACTCTTTTCGTGCTGCCCCCCTGCAAAGTGCTGCCCTAGGCCTGGGCCTTGTTGGCCTAGGCCGGGATACAGCGTTGCATATGGCACAGTGTTGGCTGGAACTGGACAAACTTCTTCTTTAGATGCAAAGTAGGAACAAAGGTAGCAATGTGGACTCGAGGAAGGTCCCTACTAGGAGGATAAGGAAAGAACCGGAACTTCCAGTTTTTTATTTTTGTCAAAGCCTAATAAAACAAACTTATGTTAGAAGTTGATTTGCTACCATGCACAGCTGCACCAGATTTTGCACTCTCTAGTTTTAGTAAATAAGCTCCATAGTCAGGGCCGTCTTTAAGGCAGGGCAAAAGGGGCAGCTGCCCTGGGCCCTGTGATTGTTGTGGGGCCCAAAGAAGCTGCCTCATACTTGCCACTGATCCTGGTTTAAATCCCCTTGTCCCTTGAAGTTTTAATCCTGTGCTGTGTCCCAATATCTCAGTGTGAAGTTCTGTTACTAATGCTGCCCAACTCTGACCTATTGTTGTGTATGGATGACTCACCGGCAGACCCTGTGTTTACATGTAAATAACCGGCATTCATATGTAATTAGCGGTGGGCTTCATATGTAAACAGCGGCGTTCGGTGGCATTGATATGTAAATAGAGGTGGCATTCATATGTATATCATGCCCCCCTGAAGGTCATATCCACTATCACCTATACTGAATGCTGCTGGATCTCTAGGAGTTTTCTGTCTATTGATGGGTCCGCCCACCTCCCCAGTCCACCATGGTGTGCAGGCAGTGAGGAGATGATGTGCTGTAACCTCTATCAACCAATCAGTGAGTAGTATTACTGTACAGTAATCTCTAGCAACCAATCAACAAGCAGGAATCATGTGCTGTAACCTCTAGCAACCAGTCAGTAAGCAGTAATGATATGCTGTAACCTCTGGCAACCAATCGCAATTGCTGCCTGATATGATACAGTAAACCAATTTGAGTCTAGATGCTATTTATTGTATGTCTTAGAGCAGGTGGAGAGTGACAAGAATTTTTTTGCCCAGGGTCCAATCAATATTAAAGACGGCCCTATCTATAGTGTTTAGAGAGCGGACTTTGGGTTCACACTAGAGATCATAGTGGCTCACAGCAGGAGTCCGGTGCGTCTCCATTCACCATTCCAGGTCCGATTTCAACCCGAATTTTGGGCTGAATTCAGACCTGAAATGGACCAAAAGACACACAGGGCTCCTGTGCAATTCGTACCGGAGCCGCTGCGGAGATGTGTGAACCAGCTCCTTAGAGAGCCAGCCAGAGCTCCATAGTGTGAACCCAGCCTGAAGAAGTTTCTTTAAATCCATAGAAGTTTGAGATTTGGAGGGGTTGATGGACAAAAAGGTCATTACGACTTATTTTCGGCCTCCATGGGAAGAACATCTATGACTCCTGCTTGCCAACACATAACCTACTCTGCTTCTTCTCCGGCTAAATAATGAGTCCGCCGGAGCTCATTGCTCACACAGCTGGAGAACCTATTTATTCTTCGCAGCGAGAAGATAATGACAAAAACACAACGGCGGGTGCAAAATAGAGACATTTCCGACCACCACTGAGGAACTTTGATCTCCTTTCCTTTGGATATGTACAGAATCGAGACAAAGTTACACTTGACAGGCAGTTGTCCCTTCTAACTTTTTCCCTACAACAGATTGACTGCAGAGAACCCAAAGGCAACACAGGATTATTGATTTCACTCATGCATAAAATGCTGACATATTCTGTAGTGCGTTATACAGAACATTGAACCATGGACATCAATCAGATGCATTCAGTGCTGTAAGATCAGTTGAGGGGCAGCTAATGTCCCTGACACTTTATCTAACGTGTCAGTCTTGGACAAAGCAAGTAAAGATTAATCAAGTAGAGCAGGTTCAGAGACTGGCAATGAACATAGTGCAAGGTCTAGGGCAGTGGTTCTCAACCTCAGACCTCAAGTACCCCCAACAGGCCATGTTTGCAAGAGAAATTCCCAAAACATGGCCTGTTGGGGGTATTTGAGGACTGAGGTTGGGAACCACTGGTCTAAGGAATAGCACATATCAGGAGAGACGGGGAACTTAAAATGTACAGACTGGAGGAAAGAAGGTAAAGTGGGGCATGACTGAGACCTTAAAGCGGAGTTTCAGCCAAATTGGAACTTTAGCTTTTCGGAACCCCAACCCCTTCCGGTGTCACATTTGTCACCTTTCAGGGGGAGGGGGGAGCATATACCTGTGTATTACAGGTATTTTGCTCCCAGAAGCCACCCGCGGGTATCTACGCCACTTCCGGCTAGGGTGCCCACGTGTCCCGGATTGCCCGGGATTGTCCCACAATTTGCATTTGTGTCCAGTGTCCCGGGCACCTTAATTCCAGGACAATACAGTGTCCCGGAATGAAATGAGGACACACAGCCACCCTAATAGACAATTGCCAAACTGGTTGATAGGGTCGCCCCACCTGGCGTCTAGCAACAAGTGACGTCACATTCGCAGAGTCTCAGAGCGAGGCCAAGAGGAGCAAGGCCTTTACCCAGTGCTGCCCTGCGCTCCCAGTCCACCCACCTTCTCTCCTTCTCCGACCGCAGCAGCAGCACCTCCTGACCCCTCCAGGCTTCAGTGACCTCCCGGCAGGCTGCGCCATTCTGTAGTGCTGGCTGGCTTAGATCCACGGTTTGACTGCCCTTCCCGACTCCCACAGTGTATTGCCCGACTTCTCCGCCTCCCGCCCTGGGGCCGAGCCGCCCGACTGCCTGAGGGAGGCTCCCCAGCCTGGACCAGGGAACAAAGACTGGCGCTCAACTGCCCACCACACCAGACCAGTCCAGATTAGAAGGTGAGCAAATGGAACCTGATTGGAGCAGGTCAGATGACAAGTCGGGGCACTGAGGCTGGGGACAGTACAGTAATAAATGAGGCTTTCAAAGTGGGGCCCCTGCCCTGGGGGGCAATAAAAAATGAAGCTGACAAGTGGGGGAAATAAAAAATGAAGCTGACAAGTGGGGGCAATAAAAAATATATATTAAAAAATGTATATCACCTGTCTAAACTGGTGAATACTGTTTGCTTTTGTATTTCCAAAATATGGCAAAAAAAATCATCTTTTTTTGGGCTGGTGCGAGGGTGGGGGGTGTCCCTGAATGGCAGTTCGGAAATGTGGTCACCCTACTTCCGGCGCCTTCTCCGTCCCCCTCTGTTTTCTGGGAGACACACAGGTCCCAGAAGACAGCAGGGACCAGTGGGATAGCGCAGTGTGAGTTGCGCATGCGCGTTTTCGGGAACCAGGAAGTGAAGCCGCAAGGCTTCACTTCCTGATTCCCTTACCGAAGATGGCGGCAGCAGAACCCGAGAGCTGAGTGATAGATCGGCTTCGGGTGCCAACATCGTGGGCGCCCTGGAGAGGTAAGTGTCCTTATTTTAAAAGTCAGCAACTGCAGTATTTGTAGCTGCTCACTTTAAAAAAAAAAAAATTTGTCGGACCTCCGCTTTAATGCTGGTACATAAACACTTTTACTTAAATACACTCACCGACCCCTTTATTAGGTACACCTTGCTAGTACCAGGTTGAACCCCCTTTTGCCTTCAGAAATGCCTTCATTCTTCGTGGCATAAATTCAACAAGGTGTGGGAAACATTCCTCAGAGATTTCGGTCCATAGTGACATGATAACAGTACGCAGTTGCTGAAGATTTGTCAGCTGCACATCCATGATGTAAATCTCCCATTCCACCACAACCTAAAGGTGCTTTATTGGATGAGATCTGGTGAGTGTGGAGGCCATTGGAGTACAGAGACATCATTGTCCAGTGGTGAGATGATTGGAGCTTTGTGACATGGTGCATTATCCTGCTGGAAGGAGCTATCTGACGATGAGTACACTGTAGTACTAAAGGGATGGACATAGGACAGCAAAAATACTCAGGTAGGTCGTGGTGTTTAAACGATTCTCATATAGTACTGAGGTGTCCAAAGTGTGCCAAGAGAAAATATCCCACACCATTACACCACCAGCCTGAATTGTTGATACAAGGCAGGATGGATTCATTTGATGTTGTTTTGGCCAAATTCTGACCCGACCATCTGAATGTCGCAGCTGAAATCGAGACTCATCAGACCAGGCAATGTTTTTTCAATCTTCTATTTCTCCAATTTTGGTGAGCCTGTGCCAATTGTAGCCTCAGTTTCCTGTTCTTAGCTGACAGGAGTGGCACCCGGTGTGGTCTTTAGCTGTAGTCCATCTGCTTCAAGGTTTGATGTGTTGTGCATTCAGAGATGGTATTCTGCATACCTTGGTTGTAATGAGTGGTTATTTGAGTTAATGTTGCTTATGTAGAGAGCAGAGCTGTGGTAGGGGCCCAGCAAGCTCCACCCACTACAGGCCGCCTGCAGAAAAATACAAGAGGGGGTGGGTACAAGACCAGTCACCCTGTATAAGGGGAGAGAGCAGCAGTGAGCGGTCTTTATTACAGGAAGTTCCTGCACAGAGGAAAAGTTTCACACTGGATTACTGCACAGATCTGGGAGAAATATACAAATCACACCAAGATTGAAGGAAGAATACACATGATGAATGCATTTAGGCAATATCATTTCCTTTTTCCAGGGTTCAGCTTTAAATACATTAAGAATGTATTTGGCAAACCTAGGTCACCCCTTCTAGGGAGCAAGAGTACAGGAGAATTGTGAGGCACAAGTGACTTGATTGCAGTGACTTCCCCTATTGAAACCTTCCTTTAGCCCAGGTTCAAACTGGGCTGAGAGAGTGAAGCCGTGCGAGTTCAGCTGAACTCGCATGATTTCTCTCCCGCTGGTCAGTTTCGATTTCGGCCATGATTACAGAGACATCTGTGCAGGTTTCTGCACAGATGTCAATGTAAATCGCGGGCCAAAATCGCAAAAAGTAGTACAGAAACGACTTTTTGAAATCAGTGCAGCGCCGCAGATACGGTGTCTCGCCGATTAGGACGGTGCCATTGCCGACAATTTGCGGCAAATACCGCCGTTTTGACATGTGATTTGAAATGCCAAATCGCATGTCAAAATGCACCAGTGTGAACCAGTGCTAAGGCATTAGGTTGGAAATGCCTCTTGGTAAAGAAAAGATTGTTTGCTAACAAGTTATGTTAAGGTAATGCTGTTAAACTGTAATCCAAGCCCAAATGGTCAGTCCATATCTACAAAAGAGTGGGTTGAAGAATGAACAGAGTAGAAAAGGTGTTCAGCACCATCATGGGCTCTGGTATGGAATAGGATAGTTGGCCTGCCAATCGGTCACCAGTGTGGAATGGGGTGCATGGGTTCCCCTTCTCTTGAAATGTACCACAAGCCTTGTGCCCTGCAGTCTGAAGGGTATTGGTGTTGCAGTGGGAATCTAAAGGCAGATGCTGGGAGCTACTGGTGTGAGGAGCGGCCTCTTGAATTATTTGTATCCATAACAGCACTAGAGATAAGCCCGATGTGTTGGACTCGAATATTGGGTGTTTGTTCGTTCGTCAAACATATGGGGCGCTCATGGGACGTTCGCCCGCCCGGAACACCCCATAATGCACTGCAAAATCACAGTGCATTGACAGGCTGCTGATTGGCCAAAGCATGCACCTGACCTGTATGCTTTGGCCAATCACAGCGCAATTTACTGTCAGAGCCATGATTGGCAAAAGGCAAGATGCATACATGTTCAAAAAGGAGAACAAAACCGGCCCATTGTGTAGTATTTAAAAGTAATTCAGCATTTATTAAAAGACTCCAGAATACTCACAATGTACAAAGTTAAATAGACATGTCATCAAAAGAAAAGAAGAGTAATCCACTGCTCCAGGATTGTGCAATACCTTGATTGGAACCAAGTAGCAGTGCTAACTCCGGCCCGCCTCCATAAAAAATTTGAGAAAAAGAAGAAATGGCTGCACATCCAAAGTTTCCAAATGTGCCTTTTATTGCAGATGGTCAAAATAATTAATAATTGATCATGATTAAGCACAGATCAGATGTGTGAAACGTGTCTACGTGACTAACACCTGGTGTCCCTGGTATCCATTTCTTCTTTTTCTCATGTCATCAAAAGACCTGGAAAGGTTTCTAACCAGCAAGATGGGCGCAGTCCTTGTGCGTGGTGACGTCAGGTGTCCTAGCTCCAGTCAACGCATTTCGTCATCACAAGACGTCATCAGGGGCTTTTAAATAGTACACCATGAGGTGGTTTTGTTCTCCTTTTTGACCATGTATGTTGTGGGACCCTGATCTCTGGAGTGATCATTTATGAGGATCCATACCTTCCATGAAGCTGTTTGAGAATCTGACCGTGGTTGGTGTCTAATTTGTTTGTGCTGTTTGACCGCTTATAACTAGGTGGTCCACAATTGAGGTTAAGAGGCCCGGTGTGCTATGGTGCGGGCGGAGGATTCTTCTTATCACTCTTTTGCGATGTTGTATACACATCTGAGGTGCCTTCCTTGCTCCTAACTTCATTTAAAATTGCACAGACTTTGTTAAAGGACTTTTATTTATTATCAAAAAAGCCCTGCATTATAGTTACATAGTTACATAGATTTTCATCTAATGTACTATATATGCGGAAATTTGAGTATAGCCACATATAAACAAAATAAAAAGTCTTAACAACGTACCATCATCCGGGTTTTTGAGAGAATCAAGGGGCGATTGGGGACAAGGGACAAAGGGGCAGTGGCTGATGCTGACCCTACAACGTTCCCTCCCCATAATTTGATGGACTATCTCGGTACTGATAAACAATGACATACATATTGAAATAAAGATATTTTATTGCATATAAAAATTATACATGGTGTACATTTAAAATTGAAAAAAAAAAACAACAGAAAACCAGGGTTCCCCCAAGAAATATCTATCATTAACATATAGAATGGTCTGGGTCTCAACTAGTTTCGCGGTGTAACCGCTTCCTCAGGAGGACCAATCTATGAGACAAAAATTACAGTAAGGCAAACATCATGGGTTCAGTAATAGAAATACAACAGCATGTATGGAAGGTAACAATAGTAAAGAGGAGGAAATAGCTTACCCAGTATTGAGGTGGTCATGTACGGCACAGAGCCGCTCGGTGCCATACATGACCACCTCAATACTGCGTAAGCTATTTCCTCCACTTTACTATTGTTACCTTCCATACATGCCCGAATAACGATCCAACAGTCCGTGCAGCTGGCCATAAAGATGAACAGAGACCAGATCGTCCCTGATCATCTCTATGATCTGGAAAGACCGGAGTGACGCACTGACGTCACTTCCGGTCTAGGGCGGAAGTAAACAATTATTTTTTTAAAGGAAAAGATCACCTTTTTTTTGGATCTTTTGCTTTCAAACGTAGAGGAGAGATTTGGGGTCTATACACCCCAGATCTCTCCATAAAGAAGACCTGTCATCCTTATTTATCATTCTTAAAAGTGATAAAAATAAATAAATTAAAGGGATAGTGTAAAAATAAAATAAAATGAGAAAAAAAAATATTTAAAGCTCCCTCATCCCTTCATGTTCGCACGCAGAAGGGAACGCACACGTAAGTCGCGTACACATATGTAAACGGTGTACGCACCACACATATGAGGTATCACTGGGAACATTAGAGCGACCTGTAAAAAAAAGTGTTGCCTACGGAGATTTATAAGTATCATAGTTTCTTGTGCGCAATTGTTAGGTGACTATTTACATCATCTTTTATACTTTACCAAAAAATTGGGTTACAGTATCTCACAAAAGTGAGCACACCCCTCACATTTTTGTAAATATTTTATTATATCTTTTCATGTGACAACACTGAAGAAATTAAACTTTGCTACAATGTAAAGTGGTGAGTGTACAGCTTGTATAACAGTGTAAATTCGCTGTCCCCTCAAAATAACTCAACACACAGCCATTAATGTCTAAACTGCTGGCAACAAAAGTCAGTACACCCCTAAGTGAAAATGTCCAAATTGGGCCCAAAGTGTCAATATTTTGTGTGGCCACCATTATTTTCCAGCACTGCCCTAACCCTCTTGGGCATGGAGTTCACCAGAGCTTCACAGGTTGCCACTGGAGTCCTCTTCCCCTCCTCCATGACGACATCACGGAGCTGGTGGATGTTGGAGACCTTGCGCTCCTCCACCTTCCGTTTGAAGATGCCCCACAGATGCTCAATAGGGTTTAGGTCTGGAGACATGCTTGGCCAGTCCATCGCCTTTACCCTCAGCTTCTTTAGCAAGGCAGTGGTCTTCTTGGAGGTGTGTTTGGGGTCGGTATCATGTTGGAATACTGCCCTGCAGCCCAGTCTCTGAAGGGAGGGGGATCATGCTCTGCTTCAGTATGTCACAGTACATGTTGGCATTCATGGTTCTCTCAATGAACTGAAGCTCCCCAGTGCCGGCAGCACTCATGCAGCCCCAGACCATGACACTCCCACCACCATGCTTGACTGTAGGCAAGACACACTTGTCTTTGTACTCCTCACTTGGTTGCCGCCACACACGCCTGACACCATCTGAAACAAATACGTTTATCTTGGTCTTATAAGACCACAGGACATAGTTCCAGTAATCCATGCCCTTAGTCTGCTTGTCTTCAGCAGACTGTTTCCAGGCTTTCTTGTACATCATCTTTAGAAGAAGCTTTCTTCTGGGATGACAGCCATGCAGACCAATTTGATGCAGCGTGCGGCGTATGGTCTGAGCACTGACAGGCTCACCCCCCACCCCTTCAACCTCTGCAGCAATGCTGGCAGCACTCATACGTCTATTTCCCAAGGACAAACTCTGGATATGACGCTGAGCACAAGCACTCAACTTCTTTGGTCGACCATAGCAAGGCCTGTTCTATGTGGAACCTGTCCTGTTAAACCGATGTATGGTCTTGGCCACCGTGCTGCAACTCAGTTTCAGGGTCTTGGCAATCCTCTTATAGCCTAGGCCATCTTTATGTAGAGCAACAGTTCTTTTTTTCAGATCCTCAGAGAGTTCTTTGCCATGAGGTGCCATGTTAAACTTCCAGTGACCAGTATGAGAGAGTGAGAGCAATAACAGCAAATTTAACACACCTGCTCCCCATTCACACCTGAGACCTTGTAACACTAACGAGCCACATGACACCGGGGAGGGAAAATGGCTAATTGGGCCCAATTTGAACATTTTCACTTAGGGGTGTACTCACTTTTGTTGCCAGTGGTTTAGACATTAATGGCTGTGTGTTGAGTTATTTTGAGGGGACAGCAAATTTACACTGTTATACAAGCTGTACACTCACTACTTTACATTGTAGCAAAGTTTCATTTCTTCAGTGTTGTCACATGAAAAGATAGAATAAAATATTTACAAATATGAGAGGGGTGTACTCACTTTTAGAGATACTGTGTGTGTGTATGTATATATATATATATATATATATGTGTATATATGTGTATATATGTGTGTGTTTTTTTGCATTAAAATTCATTAAAGTGCATTTTTTCCCCAAACATTGCATTTGAAAAACCACTGCGCAAATACAGCGTGACATTTAAAATTGCAACGATCGCCATTTTATTCTCTAGGGTCTAAAAAAGAATATATAATGTTTGAGGATTCTAAACATTCTTCTAGCAAAAAATGAATATTTTTACTTGTAAACAAAAAGTGCCAGAAAAGGCTTGGCCCTTAAGTGGACGAAACATGGCAAACTGCGTATGCATTGCAAAGTTGTGCTGCAAATTTCTTTTTTTTTGTCAAGGCACATTAAAAGATGGTGTGTGTTGGTATATTCGTTTCATTTTTTTTTTTTCTTACATTTTGCTTCCTATGTAAGCATTTTTTTTTGTTTTACATTTCTCCACTGTAACATGTCTATACCCTCAGTTTCAAAGTAGTAATTATGTTTCAAAGCAATAAAGCGCATGATTAATAGGTTTGGCACAAAAAAAAAAAGAGAAATAACAACATTTTTTAAAAATCAATCAGATTTTCCAAAATTGAGGTAGATGGGAATGGAAAAATCGATAATATTTTGTAAAAAAAAAAAAAAACCTTGGATACGTGGGTGGCTGTGCCGCAAAAATCAATAGCAGAGTGAAGCAATTAGAGTTAGAATACAGAAAAGTTACAATTATATTTTCAAAGATAATTGTTTTGGTCTCTACAAGATAACATTGGGCTGTGCTTATGTTCCATCTTCTGTGTTTACCGGAGCTGCTTGCTCTCCGCCGGCATGATCTATGATGGTTCTGGAGGAACTTGAGGTCATTTATTGCATTTTCCCTTTAGAAGTCTATTTTCAGAAGTTCTAATGAAAGATTGCTGCCTGTTTGGGGAGACATGCAATCTAATTCTAAAGCCTCGTACACACGATCGGACTTCAAACAAAGCTTTCCGTGGATTTTTGTCCGAAGGGAGTTGGCCGGGCACACCCATAGTATACACACGGCAGAACTTTTCTGCAAACTTTCCCAAAACTTTCCCAACATCACGTGTTTTTTTCTGCTCTTTTTCTGCTCTTTACCGCCACCCTTTGGTCAACTTCTGCTATTGTTGGTTGATTTTAACATTGGTTCTGGGCATGCGTATTTGTACTTCGTACAAAAGTCCGATGGATTTCTGTACACACGATAGGACTTTGCACCGTAGGACTTTTGTTGCTGAAAAGTTTGTCCGTTTGCAGAGCGAACTTTTGTCCGATGAAAAACGAAAAAGTTTGTCCGATGGACACGGTAGGATTTTTTGGAAAACGTGCTCATTTTGAAGTTTGTTGGCAAAAAGTCCGACCGTGTGTATGGGGCTTTAGTCTCTCTTGCTTTTGCTCCAATTTTGTACATCTCGTTTTGTTCTTTTGATGTATGTGGGTGCCTAGTTTTATTTGGCAGTATGGGTGAAATCCATAATCCTAGGATGCTACCATAGGACCATGCTTCCCAAAATGTGCCATATGTACTGATGTCAGTGATATGGCCCAAGGCTTGTGCCGCGTACAGACGATCGGAAATTCCTACAACAAAACCGTGGATTTTTTCCTGATGGAATGTTGGCTCAAACATGTCTTGCATACACACGGTCACACAAATGTTGTTGGAAATTCCGAACGTCAAGAACGCGGTGACGTACAAGACGTACGACGAACTGAGATCAATGAAGTTCAATAGGCAGTTCGGCTCTTCTGCTTGATTATGAGCATACGTGTTTTTTTGTGAGTTGGAATTGCATACAGATGATCGGAATTTCCGGAATTTCCGACAAGAACTTTTGTTGTCGGAAATTTTGAGAACCAGCTCTCAAATTTTTGTTGTCGGAAATTCCGACAGAAAATGTCCAATGCGGCCTACACACGGTCGGAATTTCCAACCAAAAGCTCACATCGAACATTTGTTGTCGGAATTTCCGATCGTGTGTACGAGGCATTACAATAGAAATGCAAAAGACCAGAGACTTGTTGATTCATTAAAGTGATAATACACCCTCAGTATTAAAGCGGAGTTCCACCCAAAAATGGAACTTCCGCTTATCGGAAGCCTCCCCCCCTTCGGTGTCACATTTGGTACCTTTCAGGAGGGGGGGGGGGGGGGGGAGCAGATACCTGTCTAATACAGGTATTTGCACCCACTTCCGGGCATAGTTAGCCGCATTATCTGTGGATATCTACGCCACGTCCGGCACCCCCCCCCTTGCTGTCTTCTGGGAGACACATAGGTCCCAGAAGACAGCAGGGACCAGTGGGATCGCGCAGGGCGACTCGGGCATGTGCTGTAGAGAACCAGGAAGTAATTCCCTTACCAAAGAAGGCGGTGGCAGCATCCGACAGCCTAAGGAAAGATCGGCCTCGGGTACCGACATTGCGGGCGCCCTGGACAGGTAAGTGTCCTTATTTTAAAAGTCAGCAGCTGCAGTATTTGTAGCTGCTGACTTTAAAAACAAAAAAATTGGCGGACCACCGCTTTAAAGCGGAGCTCAGCCGTTAAAAAAAATATTAAAAGCCAGCAGCTACAAATACTGCAGCTGCTGACTTTTAATATTAGGACACTTACCTGTCCTGGAGTCCAGCGACGTCCGCAGCAGAAGACGAGCAATCGCTCATCACTCTGCTGCCCCCAACCGCCATCCTCGGTGAGGGAACCAGGAAGTGAATCGTTCCGGCTTCACTGCCCGTCCTCACTGGTCCCTGTTGTGTTCTGGGAGCCGTGTGTCTCCCAAAAAACAACAGGCGGGGGCGGGAAGTGACGCACTACCCGCAGATCCCTGCAGAGAGCACTCCTGGAAGTGGGTGCAAATACCTGTCTTAGACAGGTATCTGCACCCCCCTCCCCCCTGAAAGGTGCCAAATGTGACACCGGAGGGGGGGAGGGTTCTGATGGGCGGAAGTTCCACTTTAGGGTGGAGCTCCTCTTTAAGCATTTTCAGCAGAATTCAGCAGGTCACTTACTGAGTATGCAACGTCTTTATCTTTTAATCCTTGCCTATGTTCCGGTTTTAGCTGGTGCTATGACCACTGCCCCAGGTTTCCTGTTTCAGGGTGGCTCCTTTATTTTGCCGCATCCAATGGAGCCACCCTTGAATGTGGGGACTAGAGTTGTGTCTCCCTATGCTGTGTGCATCAATAGAAACACACAGCTCCTTAGCCTAGAAATGCAGAACAACAAAAAAACATGCATAAAAGGAAGGAACACCAGACCAAAAGATAAAAGAGTCCGAATTCATTTATTGGAATTGTATTGTGATGGAACCGTCAAGATATAGAGCTTCCTCCAGTCTGGACACAGGAACCAGATAATATAGCGGACCATACAAGACTAGCCGGCAATAGCTTGCATGAGAACTGGAACTGTTTATTGAGAACTCACACACAATTTATAGTACACCAGGTCAGGTGATCACATTATCGTGTGCAAAGAAAATGTATACAGAAATATAATTAACATAACTAAGGTACAACCAACATACTATATACTATATGCAAAACCACCCCTAGTAACTAATAGCTGACAGTGATATAAGTAGCACAATCTAACCAGCCTAGTCACTTAACCACTTCCCGCCCAGTCAATAGCATATTGACGTCCGGGAAGTGGTTGTGTTATCCACACTGGACGTCATATGACGTCCTGCGGGATAACAGCCGCCGCGCGCCCGGGGGGGGGGGGGGCGCGCATCGCGACGATCGGTGGAGCGGTGTGTCAGTCTGACCCACAGCTACACTGATCTAGGTAAAGAGCCTCCGGCGGAGGCTTTTTACCACGTGATCAGACGTGTCCAATCACGGCTGATCACAATGTAAACAGGAAGAGCCGTTGATCGGCTCTTCCTCACTCGCGTCTGACAGGGGGGTTCGCGCTGATTGTTTATCAGCGCAGCCCCCCCTCGGATACCCACACTGGACCATCAGGGAAGCCCCCCAGGACCACCAGGGAATCCCAAGCATGTGGATGGCCAGGTAAGTCCCCCATGGCCATCCACATGCACAAATAGATAAAAAATATATGCCAATCAGTGCCCACAAATGGGCACTGATTGGCACAATCATGGCACAACAAAAAATGCATGATGCCCAGCAATGCCAGCCACCAGTCATCAGTGCCACCTACCAGTGTCCATTAGTGCCACCTATCAGTGCCCATCCGTGCCTATCAGTGCCCGTCCATGCCACCTATTAGTGACACCCATAAGTATCCATCAGTGCTGCCTATAAGTGCCCATCAGTGCCGCCTATGAGTGCCCATCAGTGCCGCCTATGAGTGCCCATCAGTGCCGCATACCAGTGCCACATATCAGTGCCCATCAGTGCCGCCTATCAGTGCCGCCTATCAGTGCCCATCAGTGCCCATCATCAGTGCCACCTCATTGGTGCCACCTCATCGGTGCCCATCAGTGTCGCCTTATCAGTGCCCGTTAGTGCCGCCTTATCAGTGCCCGTCATTGAAGTAGAAAAGGTACTTATTTACAAAAAAAATTAACAGAAACAAAGAAAAACTTATTTTTTTTCACAATTTTCGCTCTTTTTTTATTTGAGGCGATCAAATACCACCGAAAGAAAGCTCTATTTGTGGGAACAAAATGATAAAAAAATTGTTTGGGTACAGTGTAGCATGACCGCGCAATTGTTATTCAAATTGCGACAGCGCTGAAAGCTCAAAATTGGCTTGGGCAGGAAGCTGTATAAGTGCATGGTATTGAAGTGGTTAAACCAGCCTACTGTATTAACGCAAGGGGGCCAAATAATTTTGCACGCCCCACTTTTCATTTTTTTCTTAGTTAAAAAAGTTTCAAAAATCCAATAGATTTCGTTCCACTTCACAATTGTGTCCCACTTGTTGGTGATTCTTCACAAAAAATAAAATTTTTATATCTTTATGTTTGAAGCCTGAAATGTGGCAAAAGGATGAAAAGTTCAAGGGGGCCGAATACTTTCGCAAGGCACTGTAGTGTTCCCTTACAAGCCAGGGTCCATAGTCAGTAGGCAGTCCCCTTCAAAAGCCTCTGTCCTTGGTGAGTCTGTCACATGTACAAAAAAAAAAAAACCAACATGTTTCAGGGGTCATAGGAGCTCTCCCTTCATCAGGGCTGCACTAAAACATAATATAATGTAAATATAATTGTGACTTATAAAATCATTAGTGTAACAGTCAGAAACATCACGGATAACATACATATACACTATATTGTCAAAAGTATTGGGACACTTGCCTTTTCACGCACATGAATTTTAATGGCATCCCAGTCTTAGTCCGTAGGGTTCAATATTGAGTTGGCCCACCCTTTGCAGTTATAACAGCTTCAACTCTTCTGGGAAGGCTGCCCACAAGGTTTAGGAGTGTGTCTATGGGAATGTTTGATCCATTCTTCCAGAAGCACATTTGTGAGGTCAGGCACTGATGTTGGATGAGAAGGCGTGGCTCGGGGTCTCCGCTCTAATTCACCCCAAAGGTGTTAAAGTCAGGACTCTGAATGAATGAGAATGAATGAATGAGTGACTTGTATAGCGCTCACATGCGAACTGAATTGCCTCTAGGCGCTTTTTGCAGCCAGTGTCTGCTTGGCTGGTGCAGTCATTTTACCCCGTAGGATCTCAACACGCTTGGGACACACAGTCGTACACACATATATACATATATACTGGGCCAATTTGAACAAGATCCAATTAACCTACCAGCATGTCTTTGGAGTGTGGGAGGAAACCGGCGTACCCGGAGGAAACCCACGCAGACACAGGGAGAACATGCAAACTCCAGGCAGATGGTGTCGTGGTCGGGATTCGAACCAGTGACCCTTTTGCTGCTAGGTGAAAGTGCTAACCACTACACCACTGTGCTGCCTCTGCACAGGCTAGTCAAGTTCCTCCACCCCAAACTCGCTCATCCATGTCTTTATGGACCTTGCTTTGTGCACTGGTGTGCAGTCATGTTGGAACAGGAAGGGGCCATCCCCAAACTGTTCACACAAAGTTGGGAGCATGAAATTATCCAAAATGTCTTGGTATGCTGAAGCCTTAAGAGTTCCCTTCACTGGAACTAAGGGGCCAAGCCCAACCCTTGAAGAACAACCCCACACCATAATCCCCTCCACCAAATGATTTGGACCAGTGCACAAAACAAGGTCCATAAAGATATGGATGAGCAATTTTGGGGTGGAGGAACTTGACTGGCCTGCAAAGAGTCCTGACCTCAACCTGATAGAACACCTTTGGGATTAATTAGAGCAGAGACTGCGAGCCAGGCCTTCTCGTCCAACATCAGTACCTGACCTCACAAATGTGCTTCTGAAAGAATGGTCAAACATTCCCATAGACACACTCCTAAACCTTGTGGACAGCCTTCCCAGAAGAGTTGAAGCTGTTATAGCGGCAAAGGGCGGGGCCAACTCAATATTGAACCCTACGGACTAAGACTGGGATGCCATTAAAGGTCATGTGTGTGTAAAGGCAGGTGTCCCAATACTTTGGTATTATTGTGTGTGTACATGTACTGGATATGTGTGTATTTACTACTCACTTAGTTCCTGAACACATCAGGACTCTGGTTGAAGGTTCAGGTCGGCGCTGTGTACTTCTTCAGTGACTGGGAGCATATCCTATCAGCTTAGGTTCTTCAGGAGCTTCTTGGCAGTTTCTATAGAGGTTTTCAGTTTTTAGATGGGCTAGTTCAGCAACTCAGTCCTTTTCATGCCGATTTATGCTAATAATGTTTAGGCAGGGGAGATTTAAATGTTGGGGAGGGATGGGTGTGCTCAAGTGTAGTGGACATTCATTCTTTAATGTGTCTTAAAGTGGAAGTAAACCCTCCTATCATTTTCAGGCAAGGAAGCTGCCATCTTGGCCTCTGTTTAATCTTCAACTGCCATGATGCTGCACATGTGATCAGTTATGACACCAGCCATTGGATGGTTTGACAGTTTGGTTGAGAGCACAACTAATGTGGCAGTTAGCAGTCCCGGCATGCCGGGAATGTAACTGCTTTTTAAAACTGTTAAATCGATGGGTTTACTTCCTCTTTAAAGTAGAACTTAAGTCTGCAATATTTACCTTTGCTGCAACGGTCCAACAGCCATGAGACCCTTTGCTGCCGCTGGCATCCTCTCCCTTGCTTCTTTTGGGTGCCGGTCTTCAACAGTCTTGGTTGACAGGTGCAGGGTGATGTAATTGGAAGGAAAAGAAGACTGACAAATGATCCAATCAGACTGCTGCTCCTCTTTTTGCCATCCAGTCACAGTCTAGGGGGTGGGATAAGACCTGTAATGCACACGGTCAGAAATTCTGACAAGAAAAGTCCGATGTGAGCTTTTGGTCGGAAATTCCGACCGTGTGTCGGCTCCATCTGACTTTTTCTGTCGGAATTTTCGCCAACAAAAGAGTGAGAGCAGGTTCTCTATTTTTCCGACCGAAAAAAGTTCTTGTCGGAAATTACGATCGTCTGTAAGCAATTCCGACGCGCAAAAAAAACACGCATGCTCAGAATCAAGCAGACGAGCCGAACTGCCTATTGAACTTCATTGATCTCGGCTCGTCGTACGTCTTGTACGTCACCGCGTTCTTGACGGTCAGAATTTCAGACAACATTTGTGTGACCGTGTGTATGCAACACAAGTTTGAGCCAACATTCCATCGGAATAAAATCCATGGTTTTCTTGTCGGAATTTCCGATCGTGTGTACGCGGCATTAGTGTTACTTAACTGCAGGGGGGAAAAATCCCATCTTCTGCCCTGTCGGATGGGCTGTGCTGTATGGCAGAGCTGTCTAAATCTTAGAATTAGATAAACAGAAATATTAATTCTTTGGCAAGTAAAACAGCTCTCTTGTTCGTATTTAATGTGTTTAAGTTGTTTGCATGGAGTTCAGCTTTAACCACTTCAGCCCCGGAAGATTTGGCTGCCCAATGACCGGGCCATTTTTTGCGATTTGGCACTGCGTCGCTTTAACTGACAATTGCGCGGTCGTGCGACGTTGTACCCAAACAAAATTGACGTCCTTTTTTTCCCACAAATAGAGCTTTCTTTTGGTGGGATTTGATCATCTCTGCGATATTTTTAGCGCTATAAACAAAAAAAGAGCGACAATTTTGAAAAAAAACAATATTTTGTACTTTTTGCTATAATAAATATATATAAATAAATATAATAAAAAAAAATTCTCAGTTTAGGCCGATACGTATTCTTCTACATATTTTTGGTAATAAAAATCTCAATAAGCGTTTATTGATTGGTTTGCGCAAAAAGTTATAGCGTCTACAAATAGGGGATAGATTTATAGCATTTTTTTTTTATTAGTAATGGCGGCGATCTGCAAATTTTATCGGGACTGCGACATTATGGCGGACAGATCGGACACTTTTGACACATTTTTGGGACCATTGTCATTTATACAGCGATCTGTGCTATAAAAATCCACTGATTACTGTAAAAATGTCACTGGCAGGGAAGGGGTTAACCACTAGGGGGCGATCAAGGGGTTAATTGTGTTCCCTAGTGTGTGTTCTAATTGAAGGGGGAGGGGACTGACCTAGAGGAAATGACAGATCGTGGTTCCTAGCTATTAGGAACTCACGATCTTAATTTCCTCACAGAACATGGATTTGTGTGTTTACACACACACGTCCCTGTTCTGCCTCTCGTGCCCGTAGATCGCTCGTGGCTGGCGGTCATTGCGACCGCCGGTCACGAGCATCGGCACTCCCGCGATGCGTGCGCGCGCCTGCTAATATCGCTTAAAGGGGTTGTAAAGGTTCGTTTTTTATTTTCCAAACAGGTTCCTTTAAGCTAGTGCATTGTTGGTTCACTTACCTTTTCCTGCTATTTCCCTTCTAAATGTTTTTTTTTCTTTGTCTGAATTTCTCACTTCCTGTTTCTCCTCACTAAACTTCACACCATCATCCGAGTGGTGTGGAGTCAGCCAGAACAGCTTACTGAACAGCTTACTGAGGAGGAACAGGAAGTGAGAAATTCAGACAAAGAAAACAAAGAATAAAAACATTTAGAAGGGAAATGGAAGGAAAAGGTAAGTGAACCAACAATGCACTAGCTTAAAGGAACCTATTTAGAAAATAAAAAACGAACCTTTACAACCCCTTTAAAGCGACCGACGTACAGCTACAACGGTTCGCCCAGCGGAGCCAACCTGCTGCAGTATAACTGAGGCAGCTGGTCTGCAAGCGGTTAAAGTATTACTAGCTAGACCCACAACAGTAAAATCATTCTGTATACGCAGTAAAGCTTAGTATACTCACTGTGGAACCTAAGGGGTAATCCTCCGCATTGAGTAAAAAGGCCGTTTGATCCTGCCTTATCTGTTCCTCCCCTTCTTTTAATGTCCCCAATCCATCTACTGATAGTACAGAGCCTAGGGGACACGCTGCACATGCTCAGTTGGGTGTGAGTTACTAGAGTTTTTTTTGTGGGAGGGTGCATGTGATCAGCACAGGGCCAATCAGCACTGTCCAGGCAGAGTATCAGGGGTCATGCAGCCTCATAGGACAGTCTGAGTAGAATGAAAACCCCTCCTATAAGTTTAAACCAGTGCTCAGCCAACACTGTCAGAAGTCTCAAGCCTGCTTTATACTGCTGATGAGAAAAGGTATATAGCAGTTTATATTTACTAAAATGATTGCATTTCCATCTTCTGTGTACTGTTGGAGACCAGATATAGTGAATATACTAACTCCTTCACTTTAAGTCTTAAAGCGGGATTCCACCCGCAATTTTTATCTTTTTTTAAAAGTCAGCAGCTACAAACACTGTAGCTGCTGAATTTTAATAGGGCACTTACCTGTCCTAGGCGCCCGCAATGTCAGCCCCCCCCTAGGCCGACCCCTTGATCATGGAGGGTCCCGCGCCGACATCCTCAGTAAGGGAAACAGGCAGTGAAGCCGTGCAGCTTCACTGCCTGTTTCCTACTGCGCATGCGCGAGTCTCGCGCTGATTTGTGAATGGGCGGTTGCTTTCTGGGATACACACAGTTCCCAGAAGGCAGCACGCCCCATTCCCCAGAAGACACCGCGACGGAGGACGAGGAAGAAGACCAGCCGCGGTGGATGAAGAGGAAATTCCGACAAGAAAAGTTTGATGTGAGCTTTTGGTCGGAAATTCTGACCGTGTGTAGGCTCCATCGGACATTTTCTGTGGGAATTTCCAACAACAAAAATTTGAGAGCTGGTTCTCAAATTTTCCGACCAGAAAAGTTCTTGTCGGAAATTCCGATCGCCTGTTTTTCTTTCCTTCCTTCCTTTCGGACTCTAACCACACCCCTTCCGAACCACGCCCATTTAAGCCACGCCCACTACCACGCGTAAACCATGTCGCATTTTCCTATTAGGGTGTGGCACGCCTACAAATGAATGTCCCGCCCCCTAATTATAGCAAGGCTCCGCCTACATGCAAAAAAAGTCTCCCGGATTATTTTTTTTGCAATGTTGGCAACTATGCACTTTGAAGAGGGATATCTTGGTAATGGCAGCTGCTGCTGCCATAACCAAGGTATCCATCTCTTCAGGCGGCGGTCCAGTTAACAATAATTGTGGTCTCTGCGGCGGATTCATTGGAAAATCACCGTTATAGGCGGTGGGAGAGGGCCCCCCTTCCCGCCGCGCTCCCACACCCTCGGCCGCTTACCGGAGCCGTCAGTAGTGGCGGAGGCGATCGGGTCCTCTTCCTAGCTGGGTATGGATACGAGTGAGGGCAAGATGGCCCCCACCAGTCTCCATACCAAAGCAGGGTGGAAGCATGCTCATAATCAATTTGACACATGCTCGGAATCATTGTTCTTCATTTTTCTCGGCTCGTCGTAGTGTTGTACGTCACCACGTTCTTGACGGTCGGAATTTCCGACAACATTTGTGTGCCCGTGTGTGTGCAACACAAGTTTGAGCCAACATTCCGTCTGAAAAAAATCCACGGTTTTCTTGTTGGAATTTCCGATCGTGTGTACGCGGCATAACTCCTCCAGCTGCATTCCTCATTATTATTGTGAATAAAAGTTCAACAGAGTGATTGAGTCCTCAGACCTAAATCTCAGTACCAAAATATCCACAAAATAGATGGACAATAAATGATTTATCCAGCCAGCATTTTTTTTAATTAGAAAGATCACACTGTTTGGACTGATGCTTTAAATACATCTGACCCTGGCTTGTGGTCTAAAACAACACGTTTCTTGTAGGGTGACCACATTTCCAAACTACCATTCAGGGACACCCTCCCTTCCCAAAAATCAGCTTGTGCTGTAACAAATCACAGCACAGTGATTGGACACAAGAGGCGGGATTTATGATTTCTCCAATCACAAGCAGGGGGTGGGATTGCGCTCCTTCAGGCATTCCCGGCCAGGACAAGTACTGTCAGTGAGTAAAGCGGTGATGTGGCAGCCTTTTTTGGGGGCATCAGATTGGCCTGGGGGGTGGCTGTGTAAGTTTCACTCCAGGACACTGTATTGTCCTGGAATAAAGGTGCCCGGGACAGATCTGCAAAATGCGGGACTGTCCCGGGCAATCCGGGACACGTGGTCACCCTAGTTTCTTGGTGTCACGTGGCCAAAAATCCCACCTGAAGCTCAACTGTTTCACAATTCATATTCATCAGTGGGCAATGAGATATCAATTATGAAATGGTCAATCCTTTCAATGTTTTATTTCAGCTATAACAGGAGCCTGGTGGAATGAGTTAACCATTAGCTTTGTAGACCACTTGAAGATTCCAAAGACGGCATCTCCATTCCAATGGAGAGGTAGTTGCAAGGCTCTAGACATGGATCCTCAACCAATTCAAATAGAAGTTGTTCGCTTAGGTTCTGCAGCTCTCCACAAAATTAGGGTTCCTCATGAAGGGGCAGAGGTCACCCGAAATTAAAAATCTATGCATAATTGAACCATAAGGAGGGCCAAACAAATGTTTCTCAGAGTCCAAAAGTATTTTTTTGATGCCACAAGCCACCAAAAGGAAAACAAAAGCTGTCCAACATGTTTCAGGGGCCCAAACACTCATTCCTCAGGGATAAAGAACGTCCCACTTCTACTTCTTGAAACAAAACACCACCGAAAGGGAGTCAGATGTATGCTTACCAAATGGCAAGGACCTTCTGTTAAAAGAAAGGTCAAACAAGCCACAATTACATGTGGTTCTCCAAACTCTCCACGTTCCTATGCGGCATTAGATAGACTCCAGACCATATCATCACATAACTGCAGTTGTTCTGGAAATGTTGATGTCGGCTTTATCAGTGTCTTTTTGGAAAAATCATCAGTCTCACATGAACGAGGCCTACAGCTCAGAGAAATACAGCTCTCTGCACTTCACTTCAGCCCCCAGCCTGTTTTTCAGACTCTGTGTTTACAAGTTAAAAACATTTTTTTTTGCTAGAAATTTACTTAGAACCCCTAAACATTATATATATTTTTTCTAACACCCTGGAGAATAAAATGGTGGTCATTGCAATACTTTCTGTCACACCGTGTTTGCGTATCGGTCTTACAAGCGCCCCTTTTTTTGGAAAAAATTCACTTATGTGAATTAAAAAATGAGACAACAGTAGTTGGCCCAATTTTTTTTATATTGTGAAAGATAATGTTACGCCAAGTAAATTGCTACCCAAAATGTCACGCTTCAAAATTGCGCCCGCTGGTGGAATGGCGTCAAACTTTTACCCTTAAAAATCGACGTAGGCGACGTTTAAAAAATTCTACAGGTTGCATGTTTTTAATTACAGAAGAGGTCTAGAATTATTGCTCTCGCTCTAACGATTGCGGCGATATCTCACATGTTTTCATATGCGGGCACTGCTCACGTATGCGTTCGCTTCTGCACGCAAGCTCGTCGGCACAGGGGTTTTAAAAAAAAAAAAATCTTATTTATTTTACTTGATTTTATTTATTTTTACACTGCTTTTAAAAATAAATACAAATTTGGGTCACTTTTATTCCTATTACAAGGAATGTAAACATCCCTTGTAATAGAAAAAAGCATGACAGGCCCTCCTAAATATTAGATCTGCAGCCCCAAAAATATGCAGCCCCACGATCGGATCCGCTTCCCCTCTGTTCCTGCTGCTGGACACCATCAGCTGAGCTTTGCTGCCTCTCTCTGCCCGTCACCGCCACCCGCCTCACAGCCTCTCAAGTCTCACTCTCCGGGCCCCGGCAACTACTGGGTGGGGAGCGGAGGAAGATCACTCTGCCAGGGAAGGCAAGGAGATAAACAGGAAGGCGGCTGGCCGGGACTTGAGCCAAGGCAGAAGAACCTGTGAGCGGAGATGAATGTGCATGCGCCCGAAACTGAAGAAATGCCCCCCCCGCTCTGACCAGCATATGATTATCAGAAACGGGCACAGATAATGGAAAAAAATACACCCCCCCCCCCCAAGCTAGTAGGAGCGGCAGATTTTTTTTTTTTAATTCTGCACTGACTCACTTTAAAATTGCCCCAGCCCCTGTTCGAATCCAATCCGGGGACAAAACTGGGGACAGACTTGTTCTGGGGACAGTGTCCTCAACCCGGGGATGTCTGGTCACCCTAGCTTGGTTGCTACTAGTAACTAACATCCACCATATCACCCTGCTGTCTATCACCTCAGAGACAATGAACAGTCATTTGCGTTGTTTTGTTTTTTGTTTATTGGGGGATATAACTTGGTTGGGGAAAGGGGGATATGGGATGCCCATAGAACATGTTGCTTTGCCATCACATTAAAGAACTTGTAATGTGGTTGAGCATTGAACTACTGATGCACAGTAGTGATGAGCCGAACACCCCCGGGTTCGGTTCGCACCAGAACCCGCGAACGGACCGAAAGTTCGTACGAACATTAGAACCCTATTAAATACAATGGATGCGAACGTTCGAATTCTAAAGTGCTAATTATAACAACTATTATGCATGTTATTGTCCTAAAAAGGGTTTGGGAACCCGGGTTCTGCACCAGGGGACATGTATCAATGCAAAAAGAAGTTTTAAAAACGGTTGTTTTTCGGGAGCAGTCATTTTAATGATGCATAAAGTGAAAAAAAAAAGTCAAATATTCCTTTAAATATCGTACCTGGGGGGTGTCTAAAGTATGCCTGTGAAGTGCCACGTGTTTCCCGTGTTTAGAACTGTCCCTGCACAAAATGACACTTCTAAAGGAAAAAAAAGCCATTTAAAACTGCTTGCGGCTTTAATGTAATGTCTGGTCCCGGTAATATGGATGAAATTCTTTAAGAAAAATGGCATAGCTACCCCATGACCCCCCCCCCTACCCCAGCCCATTACCAGCCCCTTTGGGTCTTGTATGGATATTAAGGGGAACCCCGCACATAAAATAAAAAAGGCCCTATATACTCTGAACAGCCGTATACAGGCGGTGCATACAAGACAGGGACTGTAGGTTTGTTCTTATGTAGAATCTGTTTGTAATTTTGAACAGGTACATTGTTGAAGTGTAGCTCCAGCCCAAAAATCTATTTTTAAACTTTTTGGGAAACATAGGTAAGGGTTATCACCCCTGTAACATTTGTTTTGCTGTCTGTGCCCCTGTTCAGAACATTTCACCTCACTTTCCGTCCCAATGACAACTGTTTTTGAAATGTGGTGTTTTTCTTGAAACAAGGATTGCTGATAAAGCATCAGTACAGATGAGACCCCTTTCTCCCATATTTATTCTTACAGGAGAGAATTTTCCTTTCTAGGGGTAGATTTCCTCTCACTTCCTGTTGTCTTCTTTCGTTTGCAAGTAGGAGTCGTTTGTAAGTTGGATGTTTGAAAGTAGGGACCTGCCGTATATACTCTGCAGAAATAGGCCCCTTAGTTGTTGGTGTTGGCACAACACTGTAAGCACTCAGTTACTCTTGGTTGGTGCTGGAACGCCCTGCTGTCAACTATTATATCAGGAATTTTAATTACATATAATTGTTGAACAGTGGTAGTAAAAATTGGGGCTTTGATGGTGGTGCTGGTGCCACAACACTGTAAGCCCTGACAGTTACTCTTGGTGGGTGCAGCAATGGGCCCTGCTGTGAATTATTAGATCAAGAATTGTAATTACATGCCCCTTTTGAACAGGGGCTGAAAAATTGGGCCTTTCGTGGTGGTGGTGGTGGTGGCGTTGCCACAACACTGTAAGCCCTCAGAGTTACTCTTGGTGGGTGCAGCAATGGACCCTGCTGTGAATTATTAGATCAAGAATTGTAATTGCATGCCCCTGTTGAACAGGGGCTGAAAAATTGGGCCTTAGGCACTGGTGGCACAACACTACAACCCCTCACAGATACTGTACTTGGAGCACAGCAATGAGCCCTGTTGCAAAGTATTGCTTCAAAAATTGTAATGACACGCCCCTGTTAAACAGGGGCTGAAAAATTGGGCCTTAGGCACTGGTGCCACAACACTCCAACCCCTCACAGATACTGTACTTGGAGCACAGCAATGAGCCCTATGGCAAATTATTGCTAAAAAAATTGTAATTACACGCCCCTGTAAAACAGGGGCTGAAAAATTGGGCCTTAGCCACTGGTGGCGGCACCCATAAACAAAAATGATCTTCCAAGCTATCATCATCAATCGTATCATTGAGGACTCGGAGGAGGAGGATAGCCAGTCAACATAACAGCACAGGCACTCAGCATCAGCATCAGTCTTGAAGGGATGTGACATGTTAAAATCAATTAGTCTGTTATATCAGCATCAGGTGTGTGGTAGCTGGTGGTGATCCAAGACTGGTTCATCTTGATGAAAGTCAGTCGATCAACCGAGTCGGTGGACAGGCGCACCCTGTGATCCGTGACAAATCCTCCAGCAGCACTGAATGTGCGTTCCGAAAGAACGCTGGATGCAGGACAGGCCAGTAGCTCAATTGCATACTGTGCAAGCTCTGGCCAGTGATCCATCCTCAAGACCCAGTAAGCCAGAGGATTTTCGGTGGGGAAGGTGTCCAAGTCTGACCTTGCCCCTAGATATTCCTGCACCATGTTTATCAGACGCTGGCGATGGTTGCTGGAACCGATCATACTTTGGGGCTGCGGACTAAAGAATTGTCTGAACGCATCGGTCAGACGGCCACCTTCCCCACCGCTCCTTCTTTGACTGGCCGAAGCCTCAGCAACTCGTTGTCCAGGACCAGGAGTTTGTAACCTCCCAGTCTCTGGGAACGCGTTGCACAGACCTTTCTGCAAGGCCTCCCGGAGTTGTCTCATCCTCTGCTCCCTCTGCGACGGTAACATAAGGTCCGCAACCTTACCCTTGTACCGTGGATCAAGGAGAGTGGCCAGCCAGTAATGGTCCCTCTCCTTGATCCGAAGAATACGAGGATCCTTCCGCAGACTTTGCAGGATCAGGGAGGCCATGCAGCGTAGGTTTGCTGAGGCATTCGCTCCGGAGTCCTCTGGGTCACTAAGGACGACATGATCCGCAGCCACCTCCTCCCAGCCACGTACAAGTCCACTGGTTTCTTGGGACTGTAAATCATCCCTAAAAGACTGCTGCTGATGATGCTGAGTGCCAGCCTCCACCTCCATGCTGACACAATCCTCCTCCTCCTCCTCCTCCTCCTCCTCTTCCTGTGCGATGGGTGGGACAGAAGGAACACTGTCTGGGTAAAGGGGGCCTTGAGAGGCAAGGAAGTCCTCCTCTTCCTGCCTCTGTTCTGCCTCAAGTGCCCTGTCCATTATTCCACGCAGCGTGTGCTCCAACAGGTGGACAAGAGGTACAGTGTCACTGATGCATGCACTGTCACTGCTCACCATCCTCGTGGCCTCCTCAAATGGTGCCAGGACAGTGCATGCATCCCTGATCATGCCCCACTGGCGTGGAGAAAAAAAACCAAGCTCCCCTGACCCTGTCCTGGTGCCGTAGTCGCACAGGTACTCATTGATGGCCCTCTGCTGCGTGTGCAGCCGCTGCAGCATGGCCAACGTTGAGTTCCACCTGGTGGGCATGTCACATATAAGGCGGTTCTTGGGCAGGTTCAACTCCTTTTGCAGCTCAGCCAGGCGAGCACTGGCATTATAAGATCTGCGGAAATGCACACAGACTTTCCTGGCCTGCCTCAGGACATCCTGTAAGCCCGGGTACCTGCCCAAGAACCGCTGCACCACCAGGTTAAGGACGTGAGCCACACAGGGCACATGGGTCAGTTGTCCCTGTCGGAGGGCGGAGAGGAGGTTGGTGCCATTGTCGCAAACCACCATTCCTGGCTTAAGCTGGCGTGGCGTCAACCACCTCTCGGCCTGGCCCTGCAGAGCAGACAGGACCTCTGCCCCAGTGTGGCTTCTGTCCCCCAAACACACCAGCGCAAGCACGGCATGGCATCTTTTTGCCTGCGTACTTGCGTAGCCCCGTGAACGGCTACGGAGCACCGCTGGTTCATAGGACAAACCACAGGAAGAGGCCATGGAGGAAGAAGAAGAGGAGGGGGTGGAGGAGAGAGGTGTGTCACAACCAGTAGTAGCATTTTGGAGGCGTGGCGGTGGGACAACCTCCAACACTACTGCACCTTGTCCTGCATCCTTCCCAGCTGCCAAAAGAGTGACCCAATGGGCCGTGAAAGAAAGGTAACGTCCCTGTCCATGCCTGCTGGACCATGAGTCAGCGGTAATATGCACCTTACCGCTGACCGCCCTGTCCAGCGAGGCCAAGACATTGCCTTCCACATGCCGGTAGAGAGCCGGAATAGCCTTCCGTGAGAAAAAGTGGCGTTTGGGAACCTGCCACTGAGGAACCGCACATTGCACAAACTCACGGAAGGGGGCCGAGTCTACCAACTGAAAAGGCAGCAGTTGAAGCGCTAGCAATTTAGCCAAGCTAGCATTCAACCGCTGGGCATGTGGATGGCTGGGAGTGAACTTCTTTTGACGGTCCAGCAGCTGGGGCAGGGAAATTTGCCTGCTAGAATCGGACGTCGGTGTACTGCTAGCAGAGTGGCCGCAAGTACTTGGCTGTGACACACCTAATTCTACACCTTCATTCCTCTCAGTGCATGTTTCAGAGAGGACTGAAGTTATAGTGGGGTTGGAGATCCCAGCTGATGCGGTGCAAGGAGAGGTCCGCTTTGTTCTTTGGTGTGGGTCTTTGAGGTAGGCTTGCCAACGAGCTGCATGGCAGGTCAACATATGTCTGGTCAGGCATGTGGTACCCAAGCGGCTGATGTTTTGGCCACGCGATATACGCTTGAGACATATGTTGCAAACAGCAGCTGTGCGATCTGATGCACTAGCCTCAAAAAAGGCCCACACCAAAGAACTTTTTGAATGACGGGCAGAGGCAGCGCCCTGCACAGGCGGAGCTCTGCGGTGTGATTCCGTCGGTGTACTGCCCTTACGCTGGCCACCAAAGGGCATCCTGCCTCGTTGGAGATGTGCCTCCTCCTCATCCTCCTCCTCCTCCTCTCTCCTATTAGGCACCCACGTGGAGTCAGTGACCTCATCATCACCTCCCTCCTCATCACTGGAGCCAATCTGGCAGTATGCTGCAGCTGCTGGAACATGACTGCCAGATTGGTGTCCTTCTTGAGCATCCCCTCTGTCTGCTCTCACGCTACTGCCTTCCTCTAGCTGGGTTTCATCATCAGACCCTTCGAAACGCTGGGCATCCTCCTGGAGCATGTACCCAACACTGTGCTGAAACAGTTCGGGGGACTCCTCAGGAGGAGGACATGGTGGGTCTAGGGAAGGAGTGACTGATGATGAGTCTGACATTGATACCAGGGAAGAGGACGCTTTGGCAGCTGCTTTTCCAGTACCCTGAGCCTGGGTGAGAGAGGATGAGGAGGAGGAGGAGGGCTTGGTCATCCACTCTACCAAGTCTTCGGCATGATGTGGCTCAACATGTCCAGCTGCCGAAAAGAAGGACAAGCGTGTCCCATGGCCATGTGCTGATGACAATGCACCGCGTCCACGACCAGCACTGTTGCCCCCAGACACAGAGCCTGCTTGCCCTCTTTTATTGCCTCCTGACTGTCTGCCTCTCCTTGTTTGCCTTCCAGACATTCTAATAGATGGCCTGCAGGGAGATGGGAAAAAAGCAATAAGGGCTACCTTCAGGTGTCCTTCTCTGTCCCTTGAAACAAGGACTTGCACAGTGAAAGAAACTGACACTCTCCCTACCTACAGTTTTCTGTCCCTAGAAAAAATGTTTTTTTTAAGCACAATTTAGCACAAGGAGAATTCACTCACTGTCCTTCCAGGTCCCTGGAAACAAGGACTTTGACAGTGAAAGAAACTGACACTCTCCCTACCTACAGTTTTCTGTCCCTAGAAAAAATGTTTTTTTTAAGCACAATTTAGCACAAGGAGAATTCACTCACTGTCCTTCCAGGTCCCTGGAAACAAGGACTTTGACAGTGAAAGAAACTGACACTCTCCCTACCTACAGTTTTCTGTCCCTAGAAAAAATGTTTTTTTAAGCACAATTTAGCACAAGGAGAATTCACTCACTGTCCTTCCAGGTCCCTGGAAACAAGGACTTTGACAGTGAAAGAAACTGACACTCTCCCTACCTACAGTTTTCTGTCCCTAGAAAAAATGTTTTTTTTAAGCACAATTTAGCACAAGGAGAATTCACTCACTGTCCTTCCAGGTCCCTGGAAACAAGGACTTTGACAGTGAAAGAAACTGACACTCTCCCTACCTACAGTTTTCTGTCCCTAGAAAAAATGTTTTTTTTAAGCACAATTTAGCACAAGGAGAATTCACTCACTGTCCTTCCAGGTCCCTGGAAACAAGGACTTTGACAGTGAAAGAAACTGACACTCTCCCTACCTACAGTTTTCTGTCCCTAGAAAAAATGTTTTTTTTAAGCACAATTTAGCACAAGGAGAATTCACTCACTGTCCTTCCAGGTCCCTGGAAACAAGGACTTTGACAGTGAAAGAAACTGACACTCTCCCTACCTACAGTTTTCTGTCCCTAGAAAAAATGTTTTTTTTAAGCACAATTTAGCACAAGGAGAATTCACTCACTGTCCTTCCAGGTCCCTGGAAACAAGGACTTTGACAGTGAAAGAAACTGACACTCTCCCTACCTACAGTTTTTTGTCCCTAGAAAAAATGTTTTTTTTAAGCACAATTTAGCACAAGGAGAATTCACTCACTGTCCTTCCAGGTCCCTGGAAACAAGGACTTTGACAGTGAAAGAAACTGACACTCTCCCTACCTACAGTTTTCTGTCCCTAGAAAAAATGTTTTTTTTAAGCACAATTTAGCACAAGGAGAATTCACTCACTGTCCTTCCAGGTCCCTGGAAACAAGGACTTTGACAGTGAAAGAAACTGACACTCTCCCTACCTACAGTTTTCTGTCCCTAGAAAAAATGTTTTTTTTAAGCACAATTTAGCACAAGGAGAATTCACTCACTGTCCTTCCAGGTCCCTGGAAACAAGGACTTTGACAGTGAAAGAAACTGACACTCTCCCTACCTACAGTTTTCTGTCCCTAGAAAAAATGTTTTTTTTAAGCACAATTTAGCACAAGGAGAATTCACTCACTGTCCTTCCAGGTCCCTGGAAACAAGGACTTTGACAGTGAAAGAAACTGACACTCTCCCTACCTACAGTTTTCTGTCCCTAGAAAAAATGGTTTTTTTAAGCACAATTTAGCACAAGGAGAATTCACTCACTGTCCTTCCAGGTCCCTGGAAACAAGGACTTTGACAGTGAAAGAAACTGACACTCTCCCTACCTACAGTTTTCTGTCCCTAGAAAAAATGTTTTTTTTAAGCACAATTTAGCACAAGGAGAATTCACTCACTGTCCTTCCAGGTCCCTGGAAACAAGGACTTTGACAGTGAAAGAAACTGACACTCTCCCTACCTACAGTTTTCTGTCCCTAGAAAAAATGTTTTTTTTAAGCACAATTTAGCACAAGGAGAATTCACTCACTGTCCTTCCAGGTCCCTGGAAACAAGGACTTTGACAGTGAAAGAAACTGACACTCTCCCTACCTACAGTTTTCTGTCCCTAGAAAAAATGTTTTTTTTAAGCACAATTTAGCACAAGGAGAATTCACTCACTGTCCTTCCAGGTCCCTGGAAACAAGGACTTTGACAGTGAAAGAAACTGACACTCTCCCTACCTACAGTTTTCTGTCCCTAGAAAAAATGTTTTTTTTAAGCACAATTTAGCACAAGGAGAATTCACTCACTGTCCTTCCAGGTCCCTGGAAACAAGGACTTTGACAGTGAAAGAAACTGACACTCTCCCTACCTACAGTTTTCTGTCCCTAGAAAAAATGTTTTTTTTAAGCACAATATAGCACAAGGAGAATTCACTCACTGTCCTTCCAGGTCCCTGGAAACAAGGACTTTGACAGTGAAAGAAACTGACACTCTCCCTACCTACAGTTTTCTGTCCCTAGAAAAAATGTTTTTTTTAAGCACAATATAGCACAAGGAGAATTCACTCACTGTCCTTCCAGGTCCCTAGAAACAAGGACTTACACAGTGAAAGAAACTGACACTCTCCCTACCTACAGTTTTCTGTCCCTAGAAAAAATGTTTTTTTAAGCACAATATAGCACAAGGAGAATTCACTCACTGTCCTTCCAGGTCCCTAGAAACAAGGACTTGCACAGTGAAAGAAACTGACACTCTCCCTACCTACAGTTTTCTGTCCCTAGAAAAAATGTTTTTTTTAAGCACAATATA
The DNA here is from genome assembly GCA_029206835.1 of Rana muscosa. NCBI lineage: Eukaryota > Metazoa > Chordata > Amphibia > Anura > Ranidae > Rana > Rana muscosa. Next base: position 56,260,315 of record CM055116.1, on the reverse strand, counting down.
GCACAAGGAGAATTCACTCACTGTCCTTCCAGGTCCCTAGAAACAAGGACTTACACAGTGAAAGAAACTGACACTCTCCCTACCTACAGTTTTCTGTCCCTAGAAAAAATGTTTTTTTTAAGCACACTATAGCACAAGCACAAAACACACTGACACTCTCCCTACCTATCCTTCTCTTTCCCTAAACTAAAGGAATCCAGGTTAAGCAAGAAAGAAATAAAAGTCACTGTCCCTGCCTATGCTGCTCTATCCCTGCTCCGGAACACACTACACTAGGCCGCCGTGCTGGTGGCCTTTTATAGTGTGGGGCGTGTACTAAACACCCTCAGCAATAATTGGCCACAGGCATCCTGCCTGTGGCCAATCATTGCTCTCCTCGCTGCCGGCGCTGTGATTGGCCAAGCATGCGGGGTCACAGTGCATGCTTGGCCAATCACAGCGCCTGGATGACACTGCGATGGCGTAGTGCATTGTGGGCCGTTCGCGTCACTCGAATTTGGCGCGAACGGCCCAAATCGTTCGATCTTCGTCGAACGATCGAACAGCCGATGTTCGAGTCGAACGTATGTTCGACTCGAACACGAAGCTCATCCCTAATGCACAGATAATATCTACAGTCACTTCCCCTGCATCACCATGCAGACTATTTTTCCTCCTCTGCATATCTCCTGCAGACTAGACAGTGCTGTTACTAGGCCAGAGGTCTGCAGTACCTCTCCCCGGTGGCCTAGTAATTTAGTAGCACATGTAACTTGGCGGACTACTGTTCCCAGCAAGTCCTGTCTACAAATCCTGCGCCCTCAATTTGACACTTTTCCCACAGTCTCTCCCCTGGCATGCCTCCTCCAGAAATCCACTGTGATCCATTTACCGACCTTTTCCTGCCCCGAGTCCATGATGAAGAATAGGGATGAGCTTCGAGTTCGAAACAAACTCATGTTTGACTCGAACATTGCCTGTTCGCACGTTCGCCGAACAGCGAACAAATTGGGGTGTTCGCGGCAAATTCGAAAAGCCGCTGAACACCCTGTAAAAGTTTATGGGAGAAATCTAAAGTGCTAATTTTAAAGGCTTATATGCAAGTTATTGTCATAAAAAGTGTTTGGGGACCCTGGTCCTGCCCCAGGGGACATGTATCAATGCAAAAAAAAGTTTTAAAAATGGCAGTTTTTTCAGGAGCAGTGATTTTAATAATGCTTAAAGTGAAACAAGAAAAGTGAAATATTCCTTCAAATTTTGTACCTGGGGGGGGGGGGGGGGGGTGTGTATATATAGTATGCCTGTAAAGCAGCGCTTGTTTCCCGTGCTTAGAACTGTCCCTGCACAAAGTGTCATTTCTGAAGGAAAAAAAGTAATTTAAAAGCACTCGTGGCTATAATGAATTTTCGGCAATACAGAGAAAAGTCATTGATAAAAAAAAATGCGTGGGGGTCCCCCCAAATTCAATTACCAGGCCCTTCAGGTCTGGTATGGATATTAAGGGGAACCCTGTGTCAAATAAAAAAAATGACGTGGGGTTCCCCCCAAATATCCATACCAGACCCTTCAGGTCTGGTATGGATTTTAAGGGGAACTCCACACCAAATAAAAAAAAAATGGCGTGGAGTTCCCCCCAAAAATCCATACCAGAACCTTTATCCGAGCACGCAAACCCGGCAGGCTGCAGGAAAAGAGGGGGGGGCGAGAGAGCGCCCCCCCCTCCTGAACCGTACCAGGCCACATGCCCTCAACATGGGGAGGATGCTTTGGGGGTCTGTGACCCCTCAAAGCAAAATGTCCCCATGTTGATGGGGACGAGGGCCTCATCCCCACAACCCTTGCCCGGTGGTTGTGGGGGTCTGCGGGCAGGGGGATTATCGGAATCTGGAAGACCCCTTTAAAAAAGGGGACCCCCAGATCCCGGCCCCCCTATGTGAATTGGTAAGGGGTACATTGTACCCCTACCATTTCACAAAGAAAGTGTAAACAATTGTAAAAAAAAAAAACAACAGACACAGTTGGGAAAGTCCTTTATTAAAAATAAAAAAATAAAAAATAAAAAACCCATTCCAGCGATGTAATCCAGTGTCCCGCGGTGATCCGATGTCCAGCGCTACAGTCTCCACTCCACACGTCATTGGCTGAGCAGACCTGATGGGGAACTTCCTCCGCAGTGTAATAAATGAATAGACCCCGCCCCTTCTCATGTTCCCCATCAGGTCCGCTCAGCCAATGACGTAGGTGTAAGCCCCCGCTCCCTCGTACCTCAGACCCCGCCTACGTCATTGGCTGAGCGGACCTGATGGGGAACTTCCTCCGCAGTGTAATAAATGAATAGACCCGCCCCTTCTCACGTTCCCCATCAGGTCTGCTCAGCCTTACACCTACGTCATTGGCTGATGGGGAATGTGAGAAGGGGCGGGTCTATTAATTTATTACACTGCGGAGGAAGTTCCCCATCAGGTCTGCTCAGCCAATGACGTTTCGTGTGGAGTGGAGACTGCAGCGCTGGACATCGGATCACCGCGGGACACTGCATTACATCGCTGAAATGGGTATTTTATTTTTTTATTTTTAATAAAGGACTTTTCCCAACGGTGTCTGTGTGTTCTTTTACATTTTTTTAAAAAAATGTTTACACTTTCAATGGGGATGGCCTCCTGCTACTGCCTAATGCTCCATTCTCCACGTCTCCTGGCCAACAACTCCTCCCCAGTGGGCTGGAACCTGAGCTTATATGGGAGGCCTGCCCCCTGCCAATACCAAGTGGGGATTGGTCAGGGCTCCTCACATGAGCTCTCTGTCACTCCAGTCCTGTGCCCTTCCCCTCTTCCAGATCATTCTCCCTGAAAGCAGGGGAGGCGCCCCAGAACTAGAGCACAGGTGGTCACACCCACTGCTACAGTAACCACTCCCTTCCCCCCAGATCAAAACAAACAGGCCCAGCCTGAAGCATATGCCTGCCTAAATTTACCTGCACTGACAGATTCCCTAGCAAAAATCCTATTCTAGCACCTACCTACGGTAGAGGGTGCTACATACAGAATAATATATAGTATGTGAATGCTTGTGTTAGTGGCAGATCAGCAAACCTTCCCATAGTCCTTGCTTATCTTGGAGTTTTTGGTGTTCTCTTCTACCTTTGGTGTTCTCACTTTGGCTTTTGTATTCGTTAAGATATAAAATGTAATTAAAATCCAGCAAGAAAAATGGACCTTCCATACTGACCACAGCAGATGTGAAGTCCCGTTTTTTGGGGAACTCACAAGTTCATGAGAGGAACCAGTAGGTGATTTACCGCTGCTGTAAATCTACTGTAAATAGAGGTACGGTATACATTTTGGATGACCTGAACTTAGAAGCTTTCTCAGCTAAATCATAAACTCGAAGAGCTGATGCACTTTTTTCTTTATCCCCAGAATAGCTCTTCTGCATGAGCTGCTGATTTGAATCATGTCACTAAATGCAATTTCATGTCACCTCTCCCTGCTGGGTGCTTTAAGCAGGAGTCGCTCCGTCTTAATTCAGCGAATGCTTCTTCTCAGGTGCTGTTGTTGTTAAGTCTGTGACCTCATACGGTTCTCTTCGAATTATACGAAGTGACTTAACAGAACAAATTAATTTAGGTTCACTAGTCTCTACCCATAAATACACCGCGTACGGCGCTATAAGACGAAAAGTCCTGCCGAGATTGTCATGGTAACCTACAATAAGCTGCGATCGTTTGTAATTATTTCACTCGATCACGGCTGGAAAAATTACACTCGCAAATATCTTAGGTGCCGTCACTGTGGGAGGATAGTATATCCATACTGGGAGATTTTACAAGACTAACCTTGAGCGGAGAAAGCAAGGAGACGAGGAGACGGAATTCATCCTACTTTACATGGAAGGGAGATGACAAATTGGTTAGGATAATTAATTATTCCACAACAAAAAGATAAGAAAAACATTAATTCAGAGAGATAAGCCTAGACTGTTCTAATTTCCCTTAAAGGAATTTATAGAGAGGAATGAAATGCGGTCACATCATTTGCAGCATGGTTATTGCTCATCTAAAGCTGACAAATATTTAAAGTGTATCTAACTAAAAGGTCCTTTTTCATGTAAAGTGGAAATCCATCCAAAAGATAATTAAAATGCTGTGATGTTCAATATTAATGCAGAGAATATACGGAAGTAAAGAGAAATATCCTCAATGGAACATAGGATCATTCATGTCTTTATGGGCCTTGCTTTGTGCACTGGTCCAAATCATTTGGTGGAGGGGGGATTATGGTGGGGGGTTGTTTTTCAGGGATTGGGCCCCTTAGTTCCAGTGAAGGGAACTCTTAAGGCGTCAGCATACCAAGACATTTTGGACAATTTCGTGCTCCCAACTTTTGGGGATGGCCCCGTCCTGTTCCAACATGACTGCGCACCAGTGCACAAAGCAAGGTCCATAAAGACCTGGATGAGCGAGTTTGGGGTGGAGGAACTTGACTGGCCTGCACAGAGTCCTGACCTCAACCCGATAGAACATCTTTGGGGTGAATTAGAGCGGACACTGCGAGCCAGGCCTTCTCATCCAACATCAGTGCCTGACCTCACAAATGCACTTCTGGAAGAATGGTCAAACATTCCCATAGACACACTCCTAAACCTTGTGGACAGCCTTCCCAGAAGTGTTGAAGCTGTTATAGCTGCAAAGGGTGGGCCAACTCAATAGTGAACCCTATGGACTAAGACTGGGATGCCATTAAAGTTCATGTGCGTGTAAAGGCAGGTGTCTCAATTAGGGTGACCACGTGTCCCAGATTGCCCGGGACAGTCCCGCATTTTGCAGGTCTGTCCCAGGCACATTTCATTCCAAGACAATACAGTGTCCCGGAGTGAAACTGACACAGCCACCCCCCCGGGCCAATCTGATGCCCCCAAAAAAGGCTGCCACATCACCGCTTTACTCACTGACAGTACTTGTCCTGGCCGGGAATGCCTGTAGGAGCACAATCCCCGCCCCCTGCTTGTGATTGGAGAAATCATAAATCCCGCCTCTTGTGTCCAATCCCTGTGCTGTGATTCGTTACAGCACAAGCTGATTTTTGGGAAGGGAGGGTGTCCCTGAATGGTAGTTTGGAAATGTGGTCACCCTAGTCTCAATACTTTTGGTACTATAGTGTAGATGACCCTTAGGGCCCACGTGTGCATCGGTGGTACATTGTGTTAGCCCACTGGGGTGCAACTGAAAAGTAATAGGTCTGCTATGCAATGTACCACTGCTTCACATGTGTTGCACTGCATCATGACATGGGTTGTGGTGCACTGTGTTGGAAAAAATGGAGCACGTCCAATTTTTGGTTCATTTTGGTGCACTGACATCCCATGAGGCTGGGTTCACACTTGTGCGGTGCGAATTTCAGCTCTGTTATCTCTGCAAAGAAATAAGAGAACTGTTCAGCGGATCATCTGCGTTTTAGCTGCGAATTTGGTGACCTGGGAAAGGGGAGGGGGAAGTGTAGTGAGCTGGGAGAGAAATCCTGATGAGAACTGAACACATCTGCGAATCAGATGCGTGCCCATAGAAGATAATGGGCCTGAATCCGCACCTGAGCCGCACCGCAATGCCTAGAAAACGCACACGTTTTTTGGGCAATGTGCAGTGCGAATGCATCGCACATATGTGAACCAGCCTCGTTACAATCAATGTATTTTATAATGTTATATGAATTGGATGCGGTGTAAGCTGCAACCAATTCACATAGGTGTGAACGGGGCCTGAATGGGACATAAGAGTTTCACTTTTTTTTGGGCAAAATTTATTTTTTTAGCCAGAGAACACACATGGAAAAGGCAGCTGGCATAATAAACACCAGATTGAAGTCTATAAAACCATAATGGTCCATCTCCCATATTTTGCAGCTTTTATTTGTTCTAGCGATGATCTTTATGACCGGGCTTATAATGATTCTTTTCATCTTCAGTATCACATCATCTCCCCCACACTCATCCCCTATCCCATCCTGCTAATGAATCACCTGCAAGACATCACTTCTCACCTTCAGAGCCATTTGGCGCAGTTAGTCACAGCAAGACTTGGCAGAGTAAAAGGCTATTTGTGTCGGGACAAAGATATGATTCCGTCTTTCATTCGGAGCGGCATAGCGAACAATAATTGAGGTTTTCGAGGCCAAAAACCAGACACCTGTAGAGAGAAAATACAAATTGTCAAAAAAATAGATCCAAGGCATATCTTCAAAGCTTTCTCAAAACTCATACATCATCACCTAAGCTGGAGCTATAGAGATCTAATGCCTACTCACCAGGGTCGGGACAAGGGGTGGGCAGGAGGGGCGGCTGCCCCTGGCGCAATAGATTATTGCAGGGATGGGGGGCACCCTGACCCTAACCCTAAGGGAAAGGAGGGGCGCAGTTTGTCATTTTTGCCCTGGGCGCTGGATGACCTTGTCCCGGCACTGCTACTCACCGGTGGCATGGTTGCCAAGTGCTCCAGATCCTGCAGGACAGGTTTACAGTTTTGGACATTTTGGGCATTTATGTCCAATGGCCGGCTGCCCAGGATCCAGGATGTTCTTCCAACTCAGACATCTGTCAGCATGGCCATTTATCTCTAAAATTATAGCTGATATTGTTATAATAAATACACATGATCTTCTACTCATACCCGCCTATTAGGGTTGCCACCTGTCCGGGATTCACCCGGACAGTTCAGGTTTTGAATCATGTGTCCGGGTTTCAGACTGCCTGAAACCCGGACACATTATTTAGACTGGACTATGGCTTCCCAGCAGGGTTGCTGGCTGCAGTTGTCCAAGCTGAGAGTGTCTGTTACACTCTCTTTCGCAGTGCCCTAAGTCAGCACTAACAACCCCCCCCCACACATACAGGTGGGAGAGGAGAGAGGGCTCGATCTGCTCCTCTTCCTCCTGCCCCTACCCCTCTGTGTCTGCCCACACTCCAATCCCGGGCGCTGTGCCTTAGAAACGGAAAGTTGGGGCAGGAAATTTGAAGTCCAGCAGCCTCAGAAACATCTGGATGAGAGGTGCTGACTGCCAAGGGGTGAGTGAGCTCACCATCCATCCCTGTCTGTGACTGAAGTCTCCCCCCTTCTCTCTCCTGCCTCTGAGTGAGTACACTAAGGCAGTGGCGGTGCGTCCATAGTGGGCGCAGTTGCGCCACCCCCTCTCTCCCCTGCACCGTCAACAATACATACATTCATGCATTTCATCGCAGTTGGTTGGTTTTTGGAAGTGTCTATCAGAGCCAGTGGCTCTGATAGGTTTCCCGGCTTCCAAATAGTTAACCAGGGGACGCACCTAAGACCTTGTAACACTAATGAGTCACATGACACCGGGGAGGGAAAATGGCTAATTGGGCCCAATTTGGACATTTTCACTTAGGGATGTACTCACTTTGTTGCCAGTGGTTTAGACATTAATGGCTGTGTGTTGAGTTATTTTGAGGGGACAGCAAATTTACACTGTTATACAAGCTGTACACTCACTACTCTACATTGTAGCAAAGTGTCATTTCTTCAGTGTTGTCACATGAAATGTAGAATAAAATATTTACAAAAATGTGAGGGGTGTACTCACCATTGTGAGATACTGAGGTCTATTTACTAAAGGCAAATCCACTTTGCTCTACAAGTGCACTTGGAAGTGCAGGCGCTGTAGATTTGAGGGGAAGATCTGAAATGAGGGGAAGCTCTGCTGATTTTATCATCCAATCATGTGCAAGCTAAAATGCTGTTTTTTATTTTCCTTGCATGTCCCCCTCGGATCTACGGCGACTGCACTTCCAAGTGCAAAGTGGATTTGCCTTTTGTAAATAACCCCCAAAGTTTGTAGACTTTATAACTTTCACACAAACCAATCAATATACACTTAAGCCCTGTACACACGATCGGATAACCTATGGATTTTCGTCCGATGGATTTGTCCATCGGAAATCCGATGAAACTGTTTTTCATCAGTCTTGGCCACACACCATCAGTCCAAAAACCGACCGTTCCAAACGCGGTGACGTAAAAACACTCCGATTAGCCGAGAAAAATGAAGTTTAATGCTTCTGAGCATGCGTCGACTTGATTCTGAGCATGCGTGGGTTTTTTAACCGATGGACTTGCCCATAGACGATCGGAAATTCCCATCGGTTTTTTATCCATCGGAAAATTTTAAAACAAGTTCTATTTTTTCCATCCGATGGGTACCATACATGATCGGTTGGTCTGATGAAAACCATCCATCGGACTGTTTTCATCAGTCACACCGATCGTGTGTACAGGGGTTTACTGGGATTTTTTTTTTACCAAAGACATGCAGTAGAATACATTTTGGCCTAAATTTATGAAGAAACTTGTTTTTTATTGGATTTTATTGGATTTATTTTTTATAACAGAAATTAGAAAATATTATTTGTTTCAAAATTCTTTTTTTGTTTATATAGCAAAAAAAAAAGTGGTGATCAACTACCATCAAAAGAAAGCTCTATTTCTGTGGAAAATATGATATAAATTTCCTTTGGGTACAGCGTTCCATGACTGTTCTGGAAATGAATAGATAGGTAACTTGTATCCTCATATTGATCAATGATTCCAAATTAATAAATACTGCAGTAGGGAACAGACACAGAAGATACACTCTGCATCTTTCCAAATAACTGTTCTGTTTTTTCAACGCAATTGAAGATTTTTAACTACTTCACCCCCGAAAGAATTGGCTGCCCAATGACCGGGCCATTTTTTGCGATTCGGCACTGCGTCGCTTTAACTGACAATTGCGCGGACTTGCAAAGTTGCACCCAAACAAAATTGACATCCTTTTTTCCCCACAAATAGAGCTTTCTTTTGGTGGTATTTTATCACCTCTGCGGTTTTTATTTTTTGCGCTATAAACAAAAAAAAACGACAATTTTGAAAAAAAAGCAATATTTTTAACTTTTTGCTATAATAAATATCCCTAAAAAATATATGAATATTTTTTTTTTTCTCCTCAGTTTAGGCCGATATGTATTCTTCTACATATTTTTGGTAAAAAAAATTGCAATTACCATATATTGATTGTTTTGTACAAAAGTTATAGCGTCTACAAAATAGGGGATAGTTTTATGGCATTTTTTAATTTTTTTTTTTTTTTACTAGTAATGGCGGCGATCTGCGATTTTTATCGTGACTGCGATATTGCGGCGGACACATCGGACACTTTTGACACTATTTTGGGACCATTGTCATTTATACAGCGATCAGTGCTATAAAAATGCACTGACTACTGTGTAAATGACACTGGCAGGGAAGGGGTTAACCACTAGGGGGCGAGGAAGGGGTTAAGTGTGTCCTAGGGAGTTATTCTAACTGTGTGGGGGATGGGCTACATGTGGCATGACAGTGATCACTGCTCCCGATGACAGGGAGCAGTAGATCACTGTCCTGTCACTAGGCAGAACAGGGAAATGCCTTGTTTACATAGGCATCTCCCCGTTCTGCAGCTCCGTGACACGATCGCAGGACACCAGTGGACATCGAGTCCGTGGGTCCCGCGGCACGGTCACGGAGCCCGCACGCGCGCACGCAAGGCGGCAGATTCAAAGCATCGTACAGGTACGTTGCTTTGCCTGCCCTTGCCATTCTGTGGACGTATATCTACATTAGGCAGTCGGCAAGTGGTTAAACACATGATTACGTAGGTATCACATTATTATTACAATTGTACTTTTATGGTAACAAGGGGCATAACATAGGCAGGCTGATATAAATTTTATTTGGGTACAGACAGTGCTGCATGACTGTGCAATTACCAGTTAAAATAGCAAAATAGCGCAGTGCTGAATAGCAAAAAAAGGGCAGGTCATGAAGGGGGGTAAAATCTTCTGGAGGGCAAGTAGCTAAGGGTGTTGAGCAGTGAGTGTTCTGATTTTTTTTTATATATAGTATGGACATTTGCCAAGCCCCACATGCTTACCATGTTTCCCCGAAAATAAGACCTACCCCGAAAATAAGACCTAGCGCTATATAAGACCTGGGCTTATTTTCGGGGGAAACACGGTATTTATATGAAATTTTATTGTGTTTTTACTACTGTGTTATATATAAATACGTGGTTATGGTTACAAACATTCACTTCGCTGTATCAGTTGCTGACTTCAAATATTAAGCAGTAGTTGTACTGGTTGTTTTAGGGAAAAATCTATTTGCTAATTTGTCTTTGTTCTCTACAGAAGTCCCCCAGGGAGAAGAAATGTTACTCTATGACACACTTCACTCATTATTGAGTCTAATTGGTTGACACTTTTGGTAGATGTCATAGGAGGAACATGGAGGCTGCCATTGATAACCTCTCCTTCGTCTGCAGATTACAGCTTGCTGGTTGTGTCTTGCTGACCTTCTTGCTTGGAGAATTTGAGCCTTTGATCTGGAACCAGAAAGCATGGAAGACCTTCTGAGTTTCCTGATCTGTGGGTCAGCCATTAATAGTATTGATTTTAAAGGGTCCAAAAAAAAAAACAGTCAAGCGAATGGTATTTTCAGAAGAAGGTCAGCCATGGCAACTGCTATTTTTTCTCATGACAGGTTTAACCACTTGACCTCCGGAACATTTATCCCCCTTCATGACCAGAGCATTTTTGCAGTACGGCACTGCGTTACTTTAACTGGTAGTTGCGCGGTCATGCAACACTGTACATCAATGAAATGTATGCCTTTTTTCCTCACAAATAAAGCTTTCTTTTGGTGTAGAGTGGGTTACAAGGCATGGTGGGTGTACTGCAAGATGAAATGGTGGGTGCCAGACACTTTTTGAATGCAAAGAGATTTATTGTCTCTTGAACAGAACTGTGGGAGAGAGGATTAGGGCCAGGACACCCTTAGGTAGATGCAATGATAATTGGCAGACTCTGAGACTTCTATAGTTAGACAGCTATGCAGGTGAAGGCCTCCAGCCGGACACCACTTCTGTATAGGTAGGACCGCTGTCTCCTATGGTAACAACCTTGTAGTAGTTACTAATGGTAGCTGTATTCAACTATTGGTAACACAAACAGTTCTCCTCTTACTCCACAATCTCTCACTGTGGGTCTTTACTCAACAAACTCCCAGTCTTTCACTAGACTTCGGATCCAATAGCCACTGGATCCCCTGAGCTCTTCCACTTTTAGCATTCAGTATCTTTCTCAAGCTTCACCCCCGCTTCCCTGCTGGGTACCTGCTTGGCACTCACAGATACTCTTCAAGCGTCACCCCTGCTGGCCCGCTAGGTCCCTGGCTTGGCACCCACTGATGCTCCACAAGCGTCACCTCTGCTGTCCCGCTGGGTCCCTGGCTTTGCACTCACAGAACTTTTCCCACTTCTTCACCGTCCCCGGGCTGGTGAGAAGACTGCTCTGGTACTGGCTTCAGCTTGCTCACAGTGGTCTCCGGTGACGAGGTGGATAGTCTCATAGTGGGGACAGCTTTCCCCTCTACCTCCGACCACAGCTGGTTCCCCATCTGGCTGAACCGCTACTTCTGGTTGGACTGCAAGCCCGCAGTCCCAACCCTACGCTGCTCTCCTGCTTTTGGATAGGCTATCAGACAGCCTAGAAGCCAAATGTCCCCGGGATAGGTCTCAGGCTTCCCGCCTAGCAGCTCGGGACAGCATAACACATGTCCAACCCAGACAGCCATCCAAGTGGCACAGAACCCCCGATCACCTGACTCCACCCAAATAAATTGGCTCTCCCAACAGGCCAAGGGACCAAAGAAAATCCCTGCCCATTGGCTGAGACATCCCATCAATTATGTCTGAGCCTGTAAGCCCCCCGTCTTATCTAATGCCACTAGCATAGTGCCACCTAGTGACAGAAGTGAGAGGGTGCAACAAGTCCAGATTTAGAGAGGAATCAATTGATCTCCTAACAATTGGCTAAGGCAAATATCGACTGGAAAATAGATTTGATAGCAACCCTGCCTAAACATCAGGGTGCTACATATTGTTATCTGATAACAGGTGATATGGAGGGGCTATGAGGAAAGATTATTTGTAATGCATTGGAAATGACAAAGGATGTGTAGATGGAGTACTGGATCCAGGGTTAGACAAAAATTTAACATGAAATCCAACTCTTGGAGGCAGCTGTCAGACTTTGTATCTCCCTGGGTATCTCTGGAGTCGTTTAGAGAGAATCCTTGATGAGGGTCTGCTATTGATGTTAAAAAAACAGCATGGGGTTTCTCCCAAATTCTAAACCATACCCTTATCCCAACATGTAGCCTGGCAGGCCACGAAAAGGGGGTGACTAGCGTGTGCTGAATTATACCAGGCCACATGTCCTCAACATGGGGGACCCACTGGCAAAGCACCTTGTTCCTATTTTGATTAGGACAATGGCCTTCCCCATAACCCTTCCTTGGTGGTTGTTGGGGGCCTGTGAGCATGGGCCTTCTTGGCACCTGGAAGCTCCCTTTAACAATAAGTGGGACCCCTACTTGTTCCCCCAAAAAAGTGAAAAGTGAATAAAAACACATAGTTTTTAACAAGTCCTCTAAAGTGTCACTAAACCAACATTGTAAAAAACGATCAATAAATGGTGTATTCCATGCTGTTCATACTCGATCAGTCAGTGAGATTCATTTTCTGTATTCTGCAAAAAAAATAAAAAAACTGGTTGATCCTGCTGCTCTCTATATCCCCCTTCAGTCCATGTCCCCAATTCAGTGAGGGATTTTACAGAGCAGTGTTGGCAGCTCTGCACATGCTCAGTTTTCAGTGAACATCAATGCTGAGCATTTCCCCCCTAGCAGCCCATGTGACTATAGAGTCACACATGTGGGTGTATACACAGTGGTAAATGACAGCCCACTCTCTCCTCCCTCATGCCCACTAACTAGCTAAACACAATAGGGGGGGGGGGGTATATTTCATCTTAATAGACAGAGGCTTCACCTCCCTTTCTTTTAAAGACACAGGCTGGAGGGGTGTGACACAGCCTGTGACTGGCAGAAATTCACCCACACCATGTTATTGCATAAAAATTAAAACTATTTGATTTCAAATATCTATTTGTATGACGATTTAAAACAGTTTATTGAAATTATTCTTTTTCTATTTTTACTCTGTATTCCAAAGGCAGTTTTTTCTCCTGCTTATGTTTCCCTGCAGACAGGCTGGGAGGGGTGTTTTAACAGGGGTGTGTATACTTTTTATATCCACTATCTATCAGTGTGTAGCCCCCTCCCAGCTAGGCTGTTAGGTGAACTTAGTTTTTGGCTCCACCATACTAAATGGAGTGGTTGTTTCCAGTTAGGCTGTTAGGAAAATGTCGTTTTTAGCTCCACTGTAGTGAGTAGAATGGTTATTGATTGCTTGGTCTGCTTAAGGACTCATAGCCTGAGAGTTTGATTGTTTACCCCCTGCCTTTAGAAGAAGCTTCCCAGAACATAGGGAGGGCGATTCAAATGATCAGCTGAATATTTATCATGCCCTGGCCAATCCCTGGAAGGGAGCATCCGGAAGGTGGCTGGGGAGGTAATAAATGGGCAGGAGCCCTGGACAGATTGTTCTTTCCTTGTCAGGGAGTGTTCCAGTACTTCTGTAGCTGCTCCCCCTAGGAGAAGGATCACAAGAAACAGAAAAAGTATGGCATGGATAAATACCCACCCAAACAAAATAAACTGACTTAATCAGCCCACCATCAGAGACGTCACGTATATATATATATATATATATAAATCAATAACTTTATTACAAAAGAATAGCCAGCGGGGCAAGAAGGCCCCAAGTTCTGTAAACCTCTCAATCGACTGGAAGTCTAAGTAGTAGTCTCGTGTAATCACATTTGATATCAGAATTGGTCAAATTTAGGTATGATAGCTGTACTCCAGTTGCCAAGGTCAACGCGTTTCAACAATTTATGGCTTCTTCAGGACCCAATATATGGGAAGGGCATCACTACGTACAACACATAATAGCACAATATTAACAATAAATAAACATGCATCTGTTCATTATGCAATGCATGTTTATTTCTTGCTAATACTGTGCTATTATGTTTTGCCAAGGAGGATAGCTAAAAAGGGTAAAGACACTGAAAGACACTATTTCAGAGTCTAGGTCTGGAGGAGGACTTTGTCGTCACCCCATTGAGTATCTATCTGAGGAGACAGTGGCAGACAGGTCCTAGGACACTGTGAGCAAGGATCTTACTGGGGACTGACAGTTGCGTAGAGGTGGAAGAGAACTAATTACCAACGACTGTAAGCCTTTAGATATACCTTCATCCCCAGCTACTCCCAGAGAAGATGATACTGCAGACCGTCTTGGAGTATCCCGTCACCCTAAACCCCTCCTTTGTTAACATTTCTTGAACAATGTATCCTAAAAAGACACTCCCTGGAATGAGCTGTGATTGTCGGTGTGCTTGGGTGACAGGTTGCCTCTGTACTACTTAGGGAGAACCTGTCTGATGCCAGCGGCCCCATCGGGGGTAAGCACTATATGTATATAATTTTTTTAAGGTGTTTCTTTTTAACATTTAAACTGATAAAGGGCTTAATTGAATGGTTATGTGTTGAGTTCTTTAACCGCTTGGCGACCACATAACTTAGTTATACGGTGGCAGAGTGGCTCTCCTGCTTTTACTAGGTACATGATCCATCAGTTACGGGTAGGGGGTGCGCACGCCACCGGTGTCGCCGCTGTGCTGTGATTAGACACAGAGCAAACCTATCAGCAAGTGACGGCCAATGGATGTCCACTTCGGTTCTGTCGAAATAGCTAACTCGTCAAAATCTCCAACTACGTCACTTCCGGTGACTCTCCAGCAGCAGATTTTGATGAGTAGGCTCTACTGTCCATGCACGCACGTGCACCCGACAGAATGACAGAAACCCCTGGCAGCTGTTGGAGAACTCGACTAGTTTTCCTCGGACATACCAATCGGCACAGTGTGCATTCGCAAGGTACGTCACTTACCTTTTTTGAAAACTCGTCAAGTTCTCCAACAGCTTCCGGGGGTCTCTGCAATTCTGCTGGGTGCACACGCGACCATGGACAGTAGAGCCAACTCATCAAAATCTGCTGCTGGAGAGCCACCGGAAGTGACGTCGTTGGAGATTTTGACGAGTTGGCTATTTCGACAGAACACCGGCACCCACTGATCAGCGAGGAGAGACAGAGAACAGAGCTCTGCCTATGTAAACAAGGAAAATCTCTGTTCTGTAAGGGGGGATGTGAAAATTCATCACATCCCTTAATAAAAACAGCACACAAAGTACACAAAAAGCTGGTTAGGCACACCGTTAACCTTTTGATGGCCCTAGATGTTTAACCCCTTCCCGGCCAGTGTCATTAGTACAGTGACAGTCCATATTTTTAGCACTGATCACTGTATTAGTGTCACTAGTTGCCACAGAGTATCAAAAGTGTTAGTAAGGCTTGGTTCACGCAGTGGATTCACCCTGTGAATCCACTGCGGGTTCCCGCATCGCACTGCCATATGCGAACAGCTGGGATTGTCAATACATTGTTAATGACACCCCCATTTCAGCTCGCATATCGCACTGCGAACTGTCAGTTCAGACATGAATTGGATTGCATGGGTGTGAACACCTATGTAATCTGATTTTGGTGCGGACCAAAAAAAGGGTCCTGTGTGAGTTTGGTCAAAATGTGATGCAATATCAGCTATACTATCTGTATGGCTGAAATCGCACGTACATCGCATGTGATATACACTGCAGTGCGGTGCGAATCACATGCGATCCCGCAGAGCGCAGTAGTGTGAACCGACACTTAGTGTCAGACTGTCCACTGTTGTAGAATCTCATATTAGCCAATGTATTTCATATTATTCATATTGATTTGCATATGTTTTATTGATAATATAATTATTATTTAGATTATTATTCATATTATTATTCATATTATTATTATTATTATATAGTAGTGGTCTTATCAATATTATTATTCAATAGTAAAGTAATAGTTATTAAATCTTTATTAATATGTTATTCTATAAATATAGAGAAAGTCTTCATTTTTAAATGCTGAACTTTAGATGACCTCTCTGCTTCATGCTGGTATTTTTTATAAGACAGTCACAAGTTTACTGGGTGAAAGTGTATTAGGATAGTTCATTTTAAGTTCACTAATTAAAAAAGAAACATTTTGACAACAGTTGAAATATAGCCTGATAACATACGTACTGTCAAGGATAAGTGATACAGGTGGTTTAAAATAATTACATGGAATATGGGAAAGTCATGTACAGTACATTAATTAAGTTTGACAGGGTCAAACAAAGGTCTGCTTGTGCCCTTATTAAAAATGTTAAAACATAACACATAAGGTGAGGTCATTGAAAGTTCATTCTCCCAAAGTCGTAAATCTGTTATCCTTGAAGTTGGTGGAGTCTTATCAGGACGAGGAGGGTTTGATCTAACATGGCTGGGTGCCATACTGTCTCTACACAGGTATTCTTAATTGGACAAAACCAGTTATAAATCATTTTAATAAACATATAGGAATTAAGTTTGTCTGGTTATAGGACAGGTGTCAGATTTATGGTTAGTTACATTGACGTAGATCTTAGCAACCAATCATGTTGTACCTAATAGGCTTGCATTGTAAGAAACTGTATAAATTGAACCTGCATCTTGTAATACTTTGAACATAACCCTGTATTAAACCTGCATCGCTGAAGTCCTGCCTGGTTCGATACTTTGTTATTCTACTTCACCACTGCAATATCACAGTCCTGTTATAATTTGTTGATCGCCGCCATTACTGGTGTAAAGAAAAAAAATCCAGTATATATACACAATAGTTTGTAGGTGCTATATCTTTTGTGAAAAGCAATCAATATATGCTTATAGGGATTTTCTTTCAAAAAATATGTAGCAGAATGCATATTGGCCTAAATTGATGAAGAAATTCGATTTTTTTTATTGGATATGTTTTATAGCATAAAGTAAAAAATATATATATATTTTTTTTAAATTATAGCACAAAAAATAAGAAACTCCAGTGGTGATCAAATACCACCAAAAAAAAGCACTATTTGTGTGTGTGGGGGGGGGTATGACATACTATTTTTTATGTACAGCGTTGCAAGACCGTGCAATTGTCAGTTAAAATAACGTAGTGCTATATAGCAAAATGTGGCCTGGTTATGAAGGCCTGGGGGGGAGGGTAAATTTTCGGGAGGTCAAGTGGTTAAAGAGCTTACCAAAAAGCATTTACATTTTACAAAATCTCTTAAAGTCAAATTTATTGAAAAAAAATCAATAGAAAAATGGATTCTAAGATAAGGTACTTGCTGGGTTACATGATCAATGTCATCACGCTAGCCGTTACACACAGTGCACTTTGTTCCCACAGTGGCCCCTCCCATAAAATGCTCTGACTGCAGGTTTAAACACAATACCATTGTATGCTCTATTGCTTTAAACTCTTTGGAAAATCTATATCTTCAATAAAACCAATTAAATAAAGATAGATGTAAAACGTTTCTTTCTCTCCAGACCCTGATTATGAATTGTTCCTTTATATTTTCTCCCCTAAAGCTATAACATCCTCAGATATAGTAGTCCAGGGAATAATTATAGGTAATTGCATAGAAGATTTACATATTGTCTGGGACACATATCTTGTGTGTCTAATTAGAAGAAAGTCAATTAGGTATTCATATAACTAACACTTTTATCATGGACTAGCTCAAGTAAAGACTAATGAAGTTATTATGTTGGCGGTAAGTGGTGAGCACCTTTGTAGTGCTAAGGTTCTGGGCTTACATCCCACCTGCATGAAGAATGCATACCTCCAAACTGTCCCTGATTTTGAGGGACTGTCCCTGATTTGGAGCAATGTCCCTCTGTCCCTCATTCCTCTTCATTTGTCCCTCATTTTAGTCTGATTTATATAGATGTATATAAAATGCACTTTTTAGCTATCAAAAAGTGTTTCCCAGTGCTAAACCTTTCATCTGATTTGTAAATTGCTGCATTTGTAAATTCTAAAAGCCAATATACAGTGGGGATTGAAAGTTTGGGCACCCCAGGTAAAAATGTGTATTAATGTGCATAACAAAGCCAAGGAAAGATGGAAAAATCTCCAAATGGCATCAAATTACAGATTAGACATTCTTATATGTCAAAAAAAGTTAGATTTTATTTCCATCATTTACACTTTCAAAATTACAGAAAACAAAAAAATGGTGTCTGCAAAAGTTTGGGCACCCTGCAGAGTTAATATCTTGTACTGCCCCCTTTGGCAAGTATCACAGCTTGTAAACGCTTTTTGTAGCCAGCCAAGAGTCTTTCAATTCTTGTTTGAGGTATCTTTGCCCATTCTTCCTTACAAAAGTCTTCCAGTTCTTTGAGATTTCTGGGCTGTCTATCACCCACTGCTCTTTTAAGGTCTATCCATAGGTTTTCAATAATGTTGAGGTCAGGAGATTGTGAAGGCCATGGTAAAACCTTCAGTTTACGCCTCTTGATGTAATCCCCCATGGATTTTGAGGTGTGTTTAGGATCATTATCCATTTGTAGAAGCCATCCTCTCTTTAACTTCAGCTTTTTCACAGATGGCATCAAGTTACCATCCAAAATTTGCTGAAATTTTATTGAATCCATTTTTCCTTCTACTCCTGAAATGTTCCCTGTGCCACTGGCTGCAATACAACCCCAAAGCATGATTAATCCACCCCCATGCTTAACAGTTGTACAGAGGTTCTTTTCATTAAATTCTGTGCCCTTTCTTCTCCAATTCTTCTCTCATTCCGGGCAAAAAGTTCTATTTTAACCACATCGGTCCACAGAACTTGTTTCCAAAATGCCTCAGGCTTGTCTATATGTTCGTTTGCAAAGTTCAAACGCTGATTTTTGTGGTGAGGACGTAGAAGAGGTTTTCTTCTGATGACTCTTCCATGAAGACCATATTTGTACAAGTATCTCTTTATAGTGGAATAGTGTACCACAACTCCAGTGTCTGCCAGATATTTCTGGAGGGATCATGCAGTCAAACATGGGTTTTGAATTGCTTTTCTCACAATCCTGCGAGCTGTTCTGTCTGATATTTTTCTTGGTCTTCCAGATCTTGCTTTAACTTCCACTGTTCCTGATGACTGCTATTTCTTAATTACATTCCGAACAGAGGATATTGACATCTGAAAACGCTTTGCTATCTTCTTATAGCCTTCTCCAGCTTTGTGAGCATCAACTATTTTCAGTTTCAGTTTTCTAGACAACTGCTTAGAAGAACCCATGGTGCTGATTGTTGGGGCAAGATCAGATGAGTCTGGCCATTTAAAACCTTTGAGATTGACATCACCTGGTCTTCCCAGACGATGATTGAGAACAATCCATGACACTGGCAGGTCTCAGCTTTGCAAAGGGGGCAGTGCATGCTATAAATTCTGCAGGGTGCCCAAACTTTTGCAGACGCCATTTTTTTGTTTTCTGTAATTTTGAAAGTGTAAATGATGGAAATAAAATCTAACTTTTTTTGACATATTATAAGAATGTCTAATCTGTAATTTGATGCCATTTGGAGATTTTTCCATCTTTCCTTGGCTTTGTTATGCACATTAATACACATTTTTACCTAGGGTGCCCAAACTTTCGATCCCCACTGTAAAAGAATAGCAGTGGTAAAAAAAAGCACTTGTGGGTTTAACCAATCTTGTTTTTTTGTACAAATCTCCTTTAAGGGGGCGTGGCAAGGGGTGTGTTTTATGCCTGCATACTTTTGCTGATAGGTGTCCCTCATTCCCATCTCAAAAAGTTGGGAGGTATGAGTATATATGTTCTTCCTGTTTGTCTTTGAGGCTAGTGGACTTTAATGGTACCATAACAATTAAGATACACATATATAACACAGATAAAGTTTTATTGAATTTACATCAACAGATTTAAAACATACAAATTTAAGAGGAAAGCTCTGTCTATCTAAATATAAGAGGTGCAACTGAAGTGGATGGTTATACCAGTGCACCAAATCTTAGTTATGATGACATACTCGACTTGTTTCGCAAAAGTTCACGGCTTCTTCAGGAGCTTTCGTTTGCATAATAATGTTTTTTTAAAAGAACAGAGATAATGTATAATACTATTGAATAGAAAGAGAGAGAAATACATTAATCATAATGAACAAGGTCACAAAAGGTGATAACCTAATCATAAGGTAATGGTGAGCACAGCATCCCTCCCTGAAGGTAATCATGGCCATTACCTCAAGCAGCAACATGAGTAGCGGTCCAAAAGAATAGGCCCACCCCGGAGGGCGCGGAAGCCCCCAAAGACAGAGAAGGGAAGCGGCAAAAAATCTATCCAAAAAACAAGCATTCTTTTGAATATCAAAGCATTTTCCATGTGCATTTCCTATTGCTATCTAAACGTGTATTATATCGGATGGACATACCAGAGTATATCGCTTAAATGGGCATACAAGGATTATTTCGGCCCTGTGTCATAGACCATGTATCATAGCCGGTCGGTGTACCAAGATATATGTATATGTAGCTAGCATAGGTATATAAAGATTTGCGGTTATCGCGGGCTGTAAGAAAATAAAAAAGAAGGGGAATATGTATATCCCAATCTATATAGCACATGGAGCAATAGTGCTCCCCTAAGGGATATATTTTTTTATATAGCAACATGGAGGGAATATTTTACCTTAAGCTTCCTTTAAGTTACCGTATTTTTCGCACCATAAGACGCACTTTTCCCCCCCTAAAAAATGTGGGAAAATGTCCCTGCGTCTTATGGAGCGAATACTGACCCCCCCCCCCCCCGTCGCCGCGTCAGAATACCAGTGCTCGGCTTCTCTGTGAAGGAGAGAGAAAGGGAGTGAGGCGGATCCTGGCAGGGACATACCAAGGGGGAGCGGGGGGGAGGCGGCCGGGTGTCAAAACATGTCAGTGTCAGTAGCGCTGCTATGGGGGTGCGCTCCGCACCCAAATCGGGTGACACCAGCCAGAGGTGACATTATCTTGAAAGCGGCGAGAACCCTGGCTGTTTTTTTTTCTCGCCAGAACCCCCCCCCCCCCCCCCCGGCGCCGTGGTCTGGTCCAGTCTCACTTCCTGCTCCTTCCCCCGTCAGCTGCTGCTGTTGTAAACTATGTTCCCAGTCCTCCTTCCTAGCTGCTGCCCATGTACATCTGAGGCTGAGAGCCAGCCAGCCAGAGGGGGTTGTGAATTGTAATGACAGTGTCCTCCACTGCCTGAGGTGAGCTGAGCTGGTGATAAGGGGGTGGGAGATGTGGGCTGGCATGATATCCACTGCCCAGTCACATGAGCTGTTGTGATAGAAGAGGCTGAAGGGGTGTTTGTGTCTGCCCTGCCACCCTGAGCTGATCTGGGAAGGGGGGGAGGTTGCTGTGTCCACCACCCAGGTATAGTGTAGCTGAGCTGATTTGATAGGGGGGGGGGTGGTATTGCTGTGTGTCCACCACCCACCTATAGTAGTAGTATAATATAAAGTATTTTAGTACACCATTTGGTTCAGAATATTTTTTTCTTGTTTTCCTCCTCTAAAGCCCCATACACACTATCAGTTTTCTTGCAGGTTTTTCTCTTCAGGTTTACCAAAACCATCTAATATGAGGTCAAACCTTAAGAGTTTCAATTCGTATGCAATCAGGCAGGCCCTTGCACTACATGGTTTTGGTAAACCTGAAGAGAAAAACCTGCAAGAAAACTGATAGTGTGTATGGGGCTTTAAACCTAGGTGCGTCTTATGATCAGGTGCGTCTTATGGAGCGAAAAATACGGTAGTTACCATCCACTTCAGTTGCACCTCTTATATTTAGATAGACAGAGCTTTCCGCTTAAATTTGTATGTTTTAAATCTGTTGATGTCAATTCAATAAAACTTTATCTGTGTTATACAGTGATTCTCAACCAGGGTTCCATGGAACCCTAGGGTTCCTCCAGAGGTTGCTAGGGGTTCCTTCAGCATTGGGCAATTTCTGCCTCTCAGATAAGTTCCCTCTGACACCATTGATCTTTTTAGCTATCTGTAAGGAGGTAATTCTTACCAATGACCACCAAGTGTAAGGACCGTTCTTCCAACTGACCATCACACTAATGTATCATGAGTTGTAGATTACGAATTTTTAGCAGGGGTTCCCCGAGACCAGAGAAATATTTCAAGGGTTCCTCTGTGTTGAAAAAGTTGAGAAAGGCTGGTGTTATATATGTGTATCTTAATTGTTATGGTACCATTAAAATCCACTAGTCCACTAGTCTCAAAGACAAACCTTTCCTTCGATAGGGCGTAGGTACCCCCCCCCTTTTTTTTTTTGGCACTGTATTTAAATATGTTCTTCCTGTATTTGTTTGAACTTACTCCCAGAAAATAAAGCTGAAATAGAACAAGTGGATGTAGTAAATACTGTAGTAAGGACACTCTGAAATACATGATTGAGGCAAAATCACAATAGGAACATCACAGCCCCAGGATCCAAGGAGATACACTATGTTGACGTGTTTCGTGCTCAAAGGCGCAATATATTATATATTGCAATTTACTGCTTGTAAAGTTGGACAGCTTAGCTGAGCTATTGCTGGAAAAATTTATGTGTGTGTATGTTATATAATCTTCAGACTTCTTCACTTTGTATGGAACTGGAAGTTACTCAGTCTCTCACTCTCAGGCATACCAGTCCATGATGCCCAGCAGCCCATATAAATATAGCCTAGAGATTAGAGAATGTACATCTTTTTGTATTGCAATGTATTGCAATACATCTGTTATGGGCGGCCATATTTTGATCTTGATGAAAACAACCTATACAGTATAGGCTGTTTTCATAAAGATCAAAATATGGCCACAATAGATGTATTGCAATACATTGCAATATAGAAAGATGTACATTCTCTAGGCTATATTTATATGGAATACCGCTATATGATAAGATGATAACCAAAGATCTAAATGGTTAACCGTGAACCTAGAATCAAAAATAATTCAATAAAATTCGCAACAGCATGTGTGCAACAGTGATTAAAATCTCCTGTAACTTAGGAAGTCCATTCTAGGTTCACGGTTTACCATTTAGACCTTTGGTTATCATCTTATCATATAGCGGTATTCTACACCACTATTTATGTTATAGCGCTGCACTGTTTATCCCTAGTTCCGTTTCACTTTGTTTGAGTGCTGGCAGCTTGTATTTGCTTGTATTTCCTGGGTTCTAGTGCAGTTTTTTCCTTATTTCACTTTATATTTATATGGAGTGAAGCGGAAATATCTCAAGAGCTATTTCACACTGCCAGCTGGCTGCGTTATCGGTAAAACGCCGCTAGTTTTTGCGGCGCTTTACCATCGTTTTAGCGGCGCTATTTGGCCGCTAGCGGGGTGCTTTTAACCCCCGCTAGCGGTCAAAGAAAGGGTTAAATGCGACTGTGTATCGCCGCTGCCGAAGCGCCCCCCCCCCCCCCTGAAAATGTTTTGTGTGATGAATAAAAAAGGGCAGGTGTTTTAAAAGGCCTATTGTGGTGCATTGGAACTTGACTTGTCCTACTGCAGATAGTTTAGTCCTATCTCCTTCCATGTTCCATCATTCAGTGTTATGCCGCGTACACACGACCGTTTTTAATGACGAGAAAAATGCAATTTTTTAAAATGGTCATTAAAAATGATCGTGTGTGGGCTTCAGAGCATTTTTCACGACGTGAAAAATGGCCATGAAAAAATTGGAACATGCTCTAATTTTTCTCGTCATTTTTCACCTCGTCGTTTTTCTCGTCATGAAAAATGGCCGTGTAGAGGGTTTAACGACATGAAAAAAAACGCGCATGCTCAGAATCAAGTATGAGACGAGAGCGCTCGTTCTGGTAAAACTAGCGTTCCTAATGGAGATAGCAAATTCATCACACAGTAACGGACTGAAAAGCACGAGGCTGAAAAGCGCGAATCATCTCTCAACAAATTTTACTAACATGAAGGGTGGTGCCATCCGAATGGAACTTCCCCTTTATAGTGCCGTCGTACGTGTTGTACGTCACCGCGCTTTACTCAAGCATTTTTTTCAACGATAGTGTGTATGCAAGGCAGGCTTAAGTAGAATCACTTCGAGAAAAACATTGTTTTTTTCAATGACATTAAAAACGGTCGTGTGTACGCTGCATGAGTTCTTCACAGGGATTGGGCTTAGGAAGGCCATTGTCTGCAAAGGGAAAGCGATACCAACTGTGGATTAAGGTGCTGCACACCCCTGAATAGATTCATGAGAAAGAAAAAAGGTACCCCTAGGGGCTTTGAGTTGCAGCAATGGGTGTTAATGAAATCAATATAGAATGTAAAAGAGTATATAAGTTATTCAAAGACACAAGGTACAAAATCAAAAAGAAAACCATCTAATAAAAATCAAGACCTGGGCTCCAGGGTGTCAATTAAACACACATAAGTACAACTGATATGAATTCATACAACAGTATCATGGTTGCCTTAGCGCAAAACCCCAACGCGTTTCGACCCTTGTGGTGGTATGGGTCTTCAGGGGGAAAATAAAGTATGCAGGCATAGGCTCTATAAAAGAATATATACACATAAGTAAATAAATAAATAAAACTTGTCAAAGAACAAATAGCAAGCAAGACTACATGTATTGTTCTATTAATATACAGTCATTGTAAGAGACATTGATCCAAATGCATATAGTTACAGAGATGAATGTCAAGTGTTTGGACCAATGGCCCGCCCTGGACCACACCGCCAGGAGCAGGCATCCCCCAAGGTACACGCAGAAAACAGGGAAGGTCAAGATGTAAACGTAGACCAGGCTATAGAATGCATGCACCACCCCCAGGCCTACGAGAGGTCGCAACCAATGACCCCACACTGGACCGGGGGGGGGGGGGCAGGCGGGTCAGGTGTCTTCCTTACACTTCAAACAGACTGGAAAAACACGGTAATCAGCGATTTTTATCATGACTGCAACATTATGGCGGACACATCGGACATTTTTTACGCCATTTTGGGACCATTATCATTTTTACAGCGAACAGTGCTATAAAAATGCACTGATTACTGTAAAAATGACACTGGCAGTGAAGGGGTTAACCAGCAGGGGGATGCTGAAGGGGTTAAGTGTGTCCTAGGGATGTGTTCTAACTGTAGGGGGGATGGGCTACGAGTGACACGACACTGATCACCGCTCCCGATCACAGGGAGCTGTGATCAGTGTCCTTGTCACTAGGAAGAATGGGGAAATGCTTGTTTACATCAGCATTTCCTGTTCTTCCTCTCCGTGAGACGATCGCGAGACTCCCGGCGGACATCGAATCCGCGAGACCCGCGGTCCAACTCACGGAGCTTGCGGCGCGCGCCCACAATGCCGCGTCTTAAAGGGCGACGTATATATACGTTAATCTGCCCAGCCGTGCCATTCTGCCGACGTATATTGGCGTGAGCCGGTCGGCAAGTGGTTAATATGTGCTGTCAAGACAGTCAACTACTGGTGACCACATGATCTGTCTTCAGCTTGGGTTTTAAGTCGTTGTAACTGCATGTCCATACTTTCTCTTGCTGTATCCAGCCACCATGTTGCTGGCTGTCCTCTTCAACTTTTTATTTTGCTGGCTGTCCCCTTCAGCTATTTTCATAAAATGTCCAAAATAAGAGCTTCAACTAAGCCAACAGGGCTTCTTCAGAAAAGTTGGGCTTGAACTACATAGGGATCCATTTGCTTGTTTTCTTTTTTGTTAAAAAAAAAATCACCAACGCCAAAGTTCAAAGACATCGATACTTTTCCATTATTTTCTTCTTTGTTTGTCCAGCTTGTACTGCAGCAAGTGACAGATAATACCAAAGCCTGGACAAATCTGACCTTTGATCTTCTAGACACATCAATACTTTTAAGATCTTTTCTGGGTCTTTCATCCTGTACTGAGCCACTGTACTTCATGTTTCCCCACTGCTGGATCCTTTGTTGTTAATAATTGATCCAAGGAGGGAGAAGCTGCCAGCTATATCTTCACCATTAGCTCGGAAGTGTGCTATCTTCCTTGTAATATTTTTTTTTTTATATTTTCACTCATTATTGGTGGCTTTTGAGGTTGTCCACATTTTCAGCTATGGATGTAGTGTCATCGGCATATCAAGGGTTGTTGTTGTACCTTCCAAATATTTTGAAACCTCTACCTTCCTTCGTGCTTGCTCCACTTTATAATTCAGCTTATGAGTTGAATAAGTAGGATGGGTGTACATAACCTTGCCTCCTTGGC
Organism: Rana muscosa; assembly: GCA_029206835.1. Taxonomy (NCBI): domain Eukaryota; kingdom Metazoa; phylum Chordata; class Amphibia; order Anura; family Ranidae; genus Rana; species Rana muscosa. The sequence continues at coordinate 56,234,136 of CM055116.1, read as the reverse complement.
TTAAACCAGTGTGTGTCTCCATTTTCTGTCATGACCGCGGTGTTCTTGATATGTGTAGAGCAGGGGTCTCCAAACGTTCTAAAAAAAAAAAGGGGCCGTTTACTGTCCTTCAGACCTTAGGGGGCCAGACAGTGGCCACCAGGAGTAAAAAATGTCCCAGTATCGGTTGGAGTAAACAATGCCCAATTTTTGGGAACCGTGCCCATCACTGTGTCATTAGTAGGAATTTTTCCCTACCTTTGATGTCATTGGGAAGAACCCAGATAGCAAGGATAACTTCCCCCAACTTGCACATTTTCACTGGCAAATTGTACACCTGCAGAGCACTTGAAGCACAAGTTCTGATTAACACTTATTCAATTTGAAGCAAATTTGCGTGGCAAGCAGTGGCGGTGCGTCCATAAAGGGCGCAGGTGCGCCACCCCCCTCCTGATTTCTCACATAGATAGATTCATGCATTGCATGAATCTATTTATGGTCACCGCTGCCGCCCCCTATTCATGTGCCCGACCGCTTGTTGGGTGCCGGGCATATGAATTACAGCAGCGTTTTTTGTTTGGAAGCGCCAGATTAGAGCCATAGGCTCTAATAGGCTTCCTGTGTAGAGACGTGGGCTCTAATAGGCTTCCAAAAGGGTAAACAGCGGGTACACTGCTGTGCGTTCGCTGATTACTCAGTGTTGTGTTAGGGAAGCGAATACATTGCTTCCCTAACACTGATCCGCCTCTCAGCCAACCAGGTGCACTGGCTCTGATTACCTGTCACCTGATTGGCTGAAACAACAGGCGCCGCTATTGGACGACTGACTGGAAAAGAGGATGGGAGTCGGAGATGAGGACGGTGTCGAGAAGTGCCCGCAGTAGACATGAAGGACCCCGCTCGTCGCCATCACTCGCTGCCTCACCAAGACAGGGTAAGTGCCAGGCAGACGGCGAGCGGGCGAGGGTCATACTGGCAGCATTTAATGGGCACACTGGCAGCATTTGATGGGCACACTGGCAGCATTTGGCACAGTGGCAGCATATGATGGGCACCCTGGCAGCATTCGATGGGCACACTGGCAGCATTCGATGGGCACACTGGCAGCATTTAATGGCACAGTGGCTGAGTTTGATGGGCACAGTGGCTGCGTTTGATGGGCACAGTGGCTGCGTTTGATGGCACTTGATGGGCACAGTGGCTGTGTTTGATGGGCACAGTGGCTGCGTTTGATGGCACAGTGGCAGCGTTTGATGGCACAGTGGCAGCGTTTAATGGCACAGTGGCAGCGTTTAATGGCACAGTGGCAGCGTTTGATGGGCACAGTGGCAGCGTTTGATGGGCACAGTGGCAGCGTTTGATAGGCACAGTGACTGAGTTTGATGGCACAGTGGCTGAGTTTGATGGCACAGTGGCTGAGTTTGATGGCACAGTGGCTGAGTTTGATGGGCACAGTGGCAGCGTTTGATGGGCACAGTGGCAGCGTTTGATGGGCACAGTGGCAGCATTTGATGGCACAGTGGCAGCAATTGATGGCACAGTGGCAACGTTTAATGGCACAGTGGCTGCAATTGATGTTTTTAAAAAAAAACAACTGTTTGTTTGCACCCCTCAAAAATTTTGAGCACCAGCCGCCACTGGTGGCAAGTCTCTAGCAAGAGTGAAGTTGCAGTGGTGAGCCTACAGCAAGAGCTCTGCAAGTCACAGTGCCCCGTGTGGCGGGATGACTATTGCACAACATAACTGAACCAGAACCTGCAGCAGACTTGCAGAATGTTTGCAAAGAAAGTTGATCTGGAGTCATGCAATGCGGACTTGCTGCAATTGTGCAACAAACTTGTGAAGCCTGGCAAGTCTAGCAATAGCTTAGCAAGTCATTTTCAAACTTGCAGTTCGATTGCTTGCTATCTGGGAATTGTGCCCCAGCTTTAGTGTCAGTGGATGAGATAGTGGCCAAAGGGCCGGATAAAATCGAGCAAAGGGCCGCATCCGGGCCCCGGACCACAGTTTGGAGACCTCTGGTGTAGAGGCTCTTAAAAAAAAAAAAAACAAGATGTTGAGGTACCTTCATTCCTAAATTTAACATGGTCGACACAATCAAAGGCTGCGTTGTAATCAGTGTTTGTGTTTACTCCTTTCTTGTATCCAGTGGTATAAAAATACAAATATTTTAGCTGGAGTTGGAATCTAAAATGGAATTACCGTCACTACTTGCTGACCACCATACAGATATAAACGTCCTGTCAGCAAGTGGCTGTGAGGTATTTCCGCCAAATATATGAGTGAGAGCAGTACTTATAAGGTCATCATTAATGATTAACTCTACACTGATAATCTATAAAGGCTTTTAAAGCATCACCTATGAAAATTTTAGGTACCGTAGTAAGTCGCCATTTCACGGGTGCACACATTTTGGATCTTGACATGTTTGGTATCTATTTACTCAACGCAACCCCATCTGTTATACTCTACGCATGCTCGGAATCATTGAACTTAATTTTTCTCGGCTCGTCGTAGTGTTGTACCTCACCGCGTTCTTAGCGTTTGCAATTTCCGACAATATTTGTGTTGTATGCAACACAAGTTTGAGCGAACATCCGTCGGAAAAAAATCCACGGTTTTGTTGTCGGAATGTCCGATCGTCTGTACACGGCATAACTGTACTAATGACACTGGCAGGGAAGAGGTTAACATCAGGGGCAATCAAAGGGTTAACTGTGTGCCTAGCCAGTGCTTGCTAATTGTGTCAGGAATGCTCTGACTGGATGAAGACAGAGATCCGTGTTCCTGCTTAGTCGCTGTTAGAATCACGATCTGCCTTGTTTACATAGACAGATCGCCGTTCTGCCTCTCTGGGAAATGATCGCGGGTGGCCGGCGGACATCGGGCCCACCGGACCCACTGATTGGCATTCCCTGTGTATAATCAGCCCCCCAGTGTCTATTGCATGAAATGACTTACAGGTACGTTGTCTCGCCGAATAGAGCTGACCTGCCAAATCAAATACCACCAAAATAAATCTCTATTTGTGGGGAAAAAAGGACATACATTTTATTTGGGTACAGTGTCGCACGACAGCGCAATTTTCAGTTAAAATAACACAGTGCCATATCGCAAAAAATGGCCTGGTTATTAAGGGGGTAAAACCTGCCGGGGATGAAGTGGTTAAATGTGTGTGTGTTAAACAGCTGCACAAATATTATGTGACATAAAAATTGCAACAGCTCCCTTATATTCTCCAGGGTCTTTGCTTCCAAAAAATATGTTTGGGGGTTCTAAGTAATTTTCTAGCAAGCAAATTCAAATTTAACATGTGTGAAAACTTAAAAAAATTGCCATGGACAGCAAGTGGTTAAAGCCCAACTTGTTTTGTCCAGGGGAAAGGAGAAACAGTTTTTACCTCCCTGATCCTCCTCTCCCTCGGCAGTCAGTACTCCCCACGATCCAGCAGTGGACTGTTCCTCGGCATCCTCATGTTTAGGTAGGGTCAGCGCGTCCATTAAGGGAGCACGGGCGCCACCTCCCCTATCCATGCCCGTTGCCACCCCCTATACGGCCCCTTTCAGGACCTCGGGCGCATGAATTACAGTGGCGGGGGTGTTTTTTTGAAGCTCCGATTAGAGTCAGAGGCTCTAATAGCCTTCAAAATAGGGTGGACTCCGGGCGCAGAGCATTGCGCTCGGAGCCCACCCAAGTGTGTTAGAATAGAGAATGAATATTCACTATTCTCACACTGAATCGCCTCTCCGCCAATCAGGAAGCGCGGGTCTGATATACGTTTCCCGATTGCCTGAAAGGAGAAACGTTCTGATTGGCTGCCGAGGAGGAGGGAGGAGACAGAAGCCGCCAAGCAGGGGAAGGAGAAGCTGCTCGTGATTGCCCACCATGGATGAGGTAAGTGCACCGACCACCCTACCTGACCGTGGGGTGGCGGGTGCAGTTTGCCGCCCCCACCTCAAAAAAAAATTACCACCAGCTGCCACTGTGTCTAGGGCAGGGCTATAGACCCTGCTGTGGTCTTGAGGACAGTAGGGTGGTACAGAGGCTGCAGGGGTTGTCTAGCTGCTAGAAGGAGCAGAGGATCAGGGAAGCAATATGATAAAATACGACTAAAACTAAAACAATTCAGATTAGACATGTGCAATTTGTTTTGCTTCAAATAATTTTTTTAACGAATTTTGACAAATTCGTTAATTCGGAAGAACCAGAATTAACGAAAACCCGTTTAACAATTTTTCATAATTTTCGTAAATTTGAGTCCAAAACCCCCAAAATTCGAAAATCTGAAATAATAACTAACTAAATATAACTATTAAATTATAGGTATTGGAATTTCCTTTTAAATTTGGCTGTTAATGAACGTAACAAATACGAATATATCCGAAGTTATGCATTATCGGAATTAGCGCATGCCGTATAGCTAAACGAATGGAAAGTACCAAATTAATAATAATAAATAACAATAATGATAAAGTTTTTTTTTTATTTTTTTATTATTATTATTATTTATTATTATTTTGTTCCGTTCCATTTGTTTAGATGCGGCATTTGTTATTTCGGATAATTCGTACCTTCGGATAAATTTGTTTTCGTTACGTTCACAAACAGCCAAATTTGAAAGGAAATTCCAATACCTATGATTTAATAGTTAGTTATTATTAGTTATTCTTTACGATTTTCAGATTTTCTTTCTTATTTTTGGATTTTCAAATTTTCTAATTTTCTAATTTAGAAATTGACAAATTTAAGCATTTTCTAATTTTCTAATTTACAAATTGACAAATTTAAGCATTTTCTAATTTATGAATTTTCTAATTTACTAATTGCGATTGTGACGAACCCTCTGTCCTCAAACAGATCTAGGTCCGCCGTCAATGCTTCCTATGTTCAGATCCAGCACCGTCCAAGCTTCTTTAGCCCCCCCCAGTCCACACACACAACACCTGAGTGTAGGGTAAAACCACAAACTGCTTTATTCAAGCACATGTTAACAGATATCTCTCTTCAAATCACTTCCCTCCCACCCTTGGAAAACAGGGTGGGTTAAACTGTCCAATGACAATGGTGATACAGGTCAGGTGTGTTTAACTTCTCAGTACACAGTCTTATCAGCAGGGGGGTTGGAGGAATCCCCCCTCCCTTTTTCCTCACAGCAAACACACTTGCACATCCCATAATAGTTAAGGCAGCCACAATAGACAATAGAATAGTCACACCCCACCCCATCACAGCAAATAGTCCAACCGCATGGGACAGCACACATTATATATACATATATACAGCACACATTATATATACATATATACAGCACACATTATATACATTTTACAAGGTTCTAGTGTGGCTGTAAAGAGAGTCCGACTAGTACAGATCAGACTGGGGTTCTCATTCACCCTGTGCCCCTATTAGAGACACAGGGTGGTTTACACATAAGAGGGGATGGGGAAGCTGGACAAGGAGCCTCCAGAACTCTCCAGGGCAAGCTGAGCCTCACAAACCCCTGACCCAAAGTCACTCCTGTCACAGTGATCATAACGAATGACCCTAAAAACGAAAAGAAAAAAAAAACAAAAACGAATGAAACTAAATTGAACAAATTTTTTGGCAGTGCACATGTCTCATTCAGATGACTAAAATATGACTTAAACTAAAGTGGCATTTTAGTCAAAAGACTATGACTAAAACTAAATCGAAATTTTACGTCAAAATCAACAATGCAGGTAAGTATATTTCCTTTGACTGTTCTTCTAAGACCAAAATGAGCTGAGCTTTAAAAAGCGAAATAACATTTTATAACAGATATTCAAACAGGATAATTTACAGAGAAGTCTTTACCAAGTTAAATAGAAAAATACCGCTTGAAGGTTCAAATTAATTTTTGATATTTTTCTTATGTTTGCTGCTTCTTTCCTACACCATATTATTTTACATTAATTTTACTTGTCCAATTTTGATAGTCTTCTGTTTCAAATTCTAATTATGTTTCTGTAGCTATCCTATTTGAATGGATCTTATATTTCTTACTTTGAAGTCATTACGCAAATGAGATTTAATTATTGTCTCTTATCATCAGTAAGGGGAGTCGAGAGAGCATAAAATGAAGGCAAATGCGATCATACACTTCTGTTTCCTCCAGCATACATCTCAGGTCACATATGTCCACATTCTAGAACACACACTGACATCTCTAATGTCTGCCATTCATTTTAGTATGTCGTTTTATATTGGGGGGGGGGGGGGGTAACAGCACATGAACTGCTGGGAGCTACAGGCTCAGCCTAGGGGGGGTGGCTTTTTAGAATTTATTGCTGAATAACTTGAAAAAAGAGAGGGGTATAGGGAACAGGATACTCCAAACTAAAAAGAAATAACAAGAAGACAGCTTCTCTTTAATCTTCTCGAAGCAGTCCTTCCTGGAGGTACCAGGGGATGGCCAATATACAGTCATGGCCGAAATTGTTGGCACCACAGAAATTTTTCCAGAAAATCGAGTATTTCTCACAGAAAAGTATTGCAGTAACACATGGTTTTCTATACACATGTTTATTCCCTTTGTGTGTATTGGAACAAAACAAAAAAAGGGAGGAAAAAAAGCAAATTGGACATAATGTCACACAAAACTCCAAAAATGGGCTGCTCAAAATTCTTGGCACCCTTAACTTAATATTTGGTTGCACACCCTTTGGAAAAAATAACTGAAATCAGTCGCTTCCTATAACCATCAATAAGCTTCTTACACCTCTCACTCGGAATTTTGGACCACTCTTCCTTTGCAAACTTCTCGAGGTCTCTCTTATTGGAAGGGCACCTTTTCCCAACAGCAATTTTAAGATCTCTCGACAGGTGTTCAATGGGATTTAGATCTGGACTCATTGCTGGCCACTTTAGAACTATCCAGTTCTTTGTTGCCATCCATTTCTGGGTGCTTTTTGACGTATGTTTGGGGTCATTGTCCTGCTGGAAGACCCAAGATCTCGGACGCAAACACAGCTTTCTGACACTGGGCTCTACAGTGCGACCCAAAATCCTTTGGTAATCCTCAGATTTCATGATGCCTTGCACACATTCAAGGCACCCAGTGCCAGAGTCAGCAAAACAACCCCAACACATCATTGAACCTCCACCATATCTCACTATAGGTACTGTGTTCTTTTCTTTGTAGGCCTCATTCCGTTTTCGGTAAACAGTAGAATGATGTGCTTTACCAAAAAGCTCTATCTTGGTCTCATCTGTCCACAAGACGTTTTCCAAGAAGGATTTTGGCTTACTCAAGTACATTTTGGCAAACTGTATTCTTGCTTTTTTATGTCTCTGTGTCAGTAGTGGGGTCCTCCTGGGTCTCCTGCCATAGCGTTTCATTTCATTTAAATGTCGACAGATAGTTCGGGTTGACACTGATGTTCCCTGAGCTGCAGGACAGCTTGAACTTCTTTGGAACTTGTTTGGGGCTGCTTATCCACCATCCGGACTATCCTGCGTTGCAACCTTTCATCAATTTTTTCTCTTCCGTCCACGCCCAGAGAGATTAGCTACAGTGCCATGGGTTGCAAACTTCTTGATAATGTTGCGCACTGCGGACAAAGGCAAATCTAGATCTCTGGAGATGGACTTGTAACCTTGAGATTGTTGATATTTTTCCACAATTTTGGTTCTCAAGTCCTCAGACAGTTCTCTTCTCCTCTTTCTGTTGTCCATGCTTAGTGTGGCACACACAGACACACAATGCAAAGACTAAGTGAACTTCTCTCATTTCTATCTGCTTTCAAGTGTGATTTTTATATTGCCCACACCTGTTACTTGCCCCAGGTGAGTTTAAAGGAGCATCACATGCTTGAAACAATTTTATTTATCCACAATTTTGAAAGGGTGCCAAGAATTTTGACCAGCCCATTTTTGGAGTTTTGTGTGACATTATGTCCAATTTGCTTTTTTTCCTCCCTTTTTCTGTTTTGTTCCAATACACACAAAGGGAATAAACATGTGTTACTGCAATACTTTTCTGTGAGAAATACTTGATTTTCTGGAAAAATTTCTGGGGTGCCAACAATTTTGGCCATGACCGTATCTAGGACTCTATAAGGGTTGGTTCACACCAAATGCAGCCCAGTGCATTTGTGTTTAACATAAATTCCAATGGCCCTAGTTCACACCAGTGCAATGCGTTCCAGTGCAGTCAACAAAAGTAGCCAATCTTGCATTATTTCTAGGATTGCACCGATACCACTTTATTAAGACCGAGTGCAAATAACAATACTTTTTTCAAGTACTTGCCTATACCGATTACCAATACTTTTTTTTAATGTCATGTGACAGTGGACTGTGTCAGTGTTTTTTTATTTTTATTTTATAATTTTTTTCATTTTTTTATTATTTCTTACAAATTTTACAAATTAGTATTTGTATTGTTATTTTTTTTACAATGCTTTCTTTTTTGGGGGGGGGGGGGGGGTGGACAGTGTCAGTGTTTTTTAAATTTTACTTTTTTATTTTTACAATTTTACCTTTTAAATATTTATTAAAATTTTTCATTTTTTTTATTATTATTATTTTATTTTAATTTTATCAGCCCTGTTGGGGGGGCTTTGGTGAGATTTTAGGTGTCTAAGCAGATTCCCCAGTCCCTTTCTCTGCACTGAAACTAAATGGACAGGAGACAGAGGCTCCTCTCCATTCATAAATGGAGACATTGTAAATACAGTGATCACTGACTCTGTGCATTTAGAAAAGGAAGGAGCCAGTAAATGACATATTTACCGGCTCCTTCCTCCGCTCTCCATTCTGACAGATCCGGGACAGGGGATGTAACGGCACCCCAAATACGAAGGGGGTTAACGCCGTTTCCTCTGTCCCCTCTCCTGGACACACATCCACTCGCTACCAATCTTCCACAGCCAAACGACCCCTTCCCATAGGAATTAATCCTTCTGAAGAAACGAGACGCACTCTGTATCCTTCTGGGGTAGAATGACTTTTATTGAGAAACATTGTAACTTTTATATATATCCAATACTGCATTAGTTTAACATGAACAATGGCCCAGCTCCACCCACACATCACAAGACTCAACACATCATCCTGACGTCTGCTAGGCTTCAAAAGATCCCACACAATAGAATATAACGATCCCCAATACACATCTTATCACAAAGTGTTGGCAGCCAGTCTGTCTGCTGGATACCATACACACAGGCATAGCGTTAATTATCTCTATTCACACCAGACCTTCCCCAAGTCATAATGAACAATAGAATGCAAATCACCTTAATTCCTCCCAGCAATGATTACACAAAGGCAGGGGCTGGGGTGATGACATTAGCATCTAACAGTATGTGTCCCAACATCATGAAGGCGTCACTTTTCAATTACCCTGTTGAGGTCATAATCAAACAGTAAATAGTTCTTTGCAGGTATCCTGAGGAATATGGTGGATCAATATTACAGACCCAATCTAAATAAAATGTATGTACAGAATTGAATATGGCTATCATAGACCATATTGGGGTTTTTCCATTCACCCTGTGTCCAAAGTGACCCCCTTGTCACACATCTCCCCTTTCGGCAGGAGACTAACAGAGGAGGCGACCCCAGACGGGTTGACTCCGAAGTTAGTCCATAGGTCCATTCCTCTAATGCCGGTATCCACACAGTACCCCAAATGAATTGCTCCAAACAGAGCACTACTCACCCAGCCAACCTCTGCCTCTCTCAGAGAACATACCCGCCGGCGGGGGGAGGCCTGGACTGGCCCTTCTCCCTGGAGTCCCTTCAGCCGCTGTAGAGAAGACAGGGTGACTGGGCTCAGTCCGTCATGCTGTTTGGGATCTGGGCCAACTGCCCAGCATTCCTGGGGTATACAAGTGGAGACTGAATTCCCATCCCCTTGTGGTAGGTGAAAATCCCCTAGTGCTTGCAAAGCAAGGCTGACATCCTCCTGTCTCAGTGTCACACCATTTTCTGGGGTTGTGTCAGTGAGGACCGAAGTCCCATCCAATACCACAGGAACTCTCTTTTCTGTTAGTTGAGAGCAGAGGCCCGAGGCACTCTGCTCAGTTGCCAGCTCTTCTGCTGGGTTGCTGTGAGTGGAGACCGCAGTCCCATCCACCGATATCCGCTCAAGTGGCAGTTGTGTGCCGAGGCCAGTAGCATTCTGCCCTGCTGCCAGTGATTCAGCTGGGAGTAAAAGCTTTACTGCCTCAGCTTGTTGCTGGGGAGAAGGGCCAACTGCCCCGGCTCCCTGAAACTCCACAGTGGTTTCCGGTGCTGGGCAGAGGTGGGTATCACTCTGCCCTGTTGCCAGCACTTCTGCTAGGGACTCCACACTATCTGCTCTGGTTAACTGTTGGGGGGGGGGGGGAATGGCCTGCTTCTCCTCCCTGCATCTCTGAAATCCACTCGGAAAGAGGAACCATCACCTTCTCAACTCGGGCCTCCAAAACTGCCACGGGTGTAGAGCAAGGGTCTGCAGTACTTTGTCCTGCTGTCAGTACTTGAGCGGGCGATGCATAATCCATACCATCCTCTGAACAGTCCCTTAAGTCCATACCTTCTGTAATCTGTGGCTGGGGAGATGAGCCAACTGCCCTAGCTCCCTGGAACTCCATATCATCCACTTCGGCTTTAGGGAGGGCAATCTTCAGCTTTTCCACTGCCGATTCTTCAGCCAAGATTTCAGAGTTGTCAATTGGTATTTCCTGATAGTCCCAGGCAAAGGTAGCACCACCCTGCTGCTGAGCAGATTCTAGCAGCTGTCTGTAGGCGATCTCCAGCTCCCATTCCTGAACGGCCAGAAACTCCAAATCTTCCTCTGCCCAGTGCCCTTCCGAGACATTCAGTTTTCGCTCTCTTTCCTCCATTATTTCCTCCAAACGCCACTCCCGATCACTCCCGAAGTCAGGGTCCTCGGACAGCCTCCAATACAACAATCCCAGGCCATTATAGTCAAAGCCTTCCGTGGGGCTGTCATCCGCTGACCACTGGCACTCTTGGGCTACATACCACCGGAGGGCTCTTTAGCTCTCGTCCAACCGCATCTCTGCCCGGATCAGCCTGCTTAACTCAGCTGTGTGTCCACTCCTGCTTCGGTTGTTCCCCCAATAACAGCATTCGTACTTCATACTGCGACCAGTACCTAACATGGATGGAGGGGAGAACTTTTCCCTGGTGTTGCTGCTCGAGAGCTAGCGCTATCTTCCAGAGTTCGCAGCGGATTGAATCAGACCATCCCAGCAGGACCTCCTCTGATACTGGTCCTCTATGCTGTATCTGCATCTCTCGCAACCTCCTTCCGAATTCCTCTTCCATGGCGGCTGGTTCTTTAGGCGTTGTCTCCGATTGCCGTATTTCCGCCATTCTCCGCTCATGTTGCCGCTCTAGTTCTCTCTTTTGTCGCTCTAGTGCTTTCTCTTGTCGCTCTCGTTCTCTCTCTTGACACTCTCGTTCTCTCTTTTGTCGCGCTAGTTCTCTCTCTTGTTGCTCTCGTTCTCTCTCTTGTCGCTCATCCTGCAGCTGGATGCCTTTAATGGCTTCCTGTATGGTGGTCTCTGATGGGTTAGCACCATATAATGCCAACCGCTGTTGAACACGTTGCTGAAACAGGTCTTCAACTGACCGGGGTCTTGCATCACCAACCCTCTTCTGGTCCATCTCGGCTCTCAAGTAGGTCTTTCAGCGTGACTTTCCTGCAGGCTGCATAGCTGGTCATTCACTGTGGTGGTTTGGAGTGTCCCAGGAACTGGAGGGAAAATCCCGCTGCTGCCAACCAATGTAACGGCACCCCAAATACGAAGGGGGTTAACGCAGTTTCCTCTGTCCCCTCTCCTGGACACACATCCACTCGCTACCAATCTTCCGCAGCCAAACGACCCCTTCCCATAGGAATTAATCCTTCTGAAGAAACGAGACGCACTCTGTATCCTTCTGGGGTAGAAATGACTTTTATTGAGAAACATTGTAACTTTTATATATATCCAATACTGCATTAGTTTAACATGAACAATGGCCCAGCTCCACCCACACATCACAAGACTCAACACATCATCCTGACGTCTGCTAGGCTTCAAAAGATCCCACACAATAGAATATAACGATCCCCAATACACATCTTATCACAAAGTGTTGGCAGCCAGTCTGTCTGCCGGATACCATACACACAGGCATAGCGTTAATTATCTCTATTCACACCAGACCTTCCCAAGTCATAATGAACAATAGAATGCAAATCACCTTAAGTCCTCCCAGCAATGATTGCACAAAGGCATGCGCTGGGGTGATGACATTAGCATCTAACAGTATGTGTCCCAACATCATGAAGGCGTCACTTTTCAATGACCCTGTTGAGGTCATAATCAAACAGTAAATAGTTCTTTGCAGGTATCCTGAGGAATATGGTGGATCAATATTACAGACCCAATCTAGATAAAATGTATGTACAGCATTGAATATGGCTATCATAGACCATATTGGGGTTTTTCCATTCACCCTGTGTCCAAAGTGACCCCCTTGTCACAGGGGAGACCGGAGGAGGACAGAGGGGGACCGAAGGAGCACGGAGGACATGGCAGGGGACCAGAGGAGCACGGAGGACATGGTACTAGTACTATTATCGGTGCAACCCTAAATAATTTCTGTATGGAACGTATCTGGACCATTGCAAAACCCATTAAAAATTATCCAGAACGCACTTGTCCTCAATTGAAATGAAGAAAAAATGGGGAACAAACGCATCAAAAATGCGCATGCAGAAACGCATCTGGAACGCAGAAATTGTGGTTTGAAACAGCCCTTATGCCGCGTACACATGATTGGAAATTCCGACAAGAAAAGTTCGATGTGAGCTTTTGGTCAGAAATTCCGACCGTGTGTAGGCTCCATCGGACATTTTCTGTAGGAATTTCCGACAACAAAAATTTGAGAGCTGGTTCTCAAATTTTCCGTCCTGAAAAGCTCTTTTTGGAAATTCCAATCGTCTATATGCAATTCCGACGCACAAAAAACCACACATGCTCAGAATCAAGCAGAAGAGCCGAACTGCCTATTGAACTTCATTGATCTCGGCTCATCGTACGTCTTGTACGTCACCACGTTCTTGACGTTCGGAATTTCCAACAAGATTTGTGTGACCGTGTGTATGCAACACAAGTTTGAGCCAACATTCTGTAGGAAAAAAATCCACGTTTTTCTTGTCGGAATTTCCGATCGTGTGTATGCGGCATAAGAGCAATCCCAGTCCATATAGCATCCTCTGGTCTTTAATCACAATGTCCCAGGAGCTGTCTGCCATCCAGCATCCACAAGTAGTAGACATGTTCAGTTAGTTTTGTTCCGAATTGAAATTCGGATGATTTTTTCACTATTCAGAAATTTGGATGTATCTGAATTTTCAAATTACAATCGTAATGAATTTAAATGAATCCGAAATGTATTATCACCAACCTTTTGATAATTCCACACTTCCCACTGCATTCTCCCTAGATGAAAATCATACAGGGAGTATAGGAGTCCCCCTTTCCCCAGGGAAGATAGTAGAATGCATGCATACTTTGCAAAGAAGGTGTGGAGATCTCACCCATTTAGCTCTTCAACATTTATCTAAATGGATTAATTTTCAGTGTAACAATTATTTCCTTTACTCCTTCACCCTCTTACTCCCCATGTCTTTTCTCTGCCTGCCAATCCTGATTATACCCACCTCTCTAATCATCCTTTTTCTTAGTTTTATGATTTCCATACGAACATTCCACCAATAGCCATACCAGCAGATCGTATTTTAAATATCATGTAGGAATTGATGGTGGCACTTACACCATTCATTCATCCTTCTTGTATTCACATGTATATACCAGATAATATACCAGACAATACCAGACACAAATATGTTATAGTATTACGGGGGTCATATGGGTCATTAAGGGGTAATACGGTGATTATTCATGTTGGCTGTGCGAATGCTTGAAGTGTTTGCACACCAAATTTTTGATAAATAGACCCCTAGGTCATGATTAATGATTGTAATATGAATACATTCCTTGTATACAAATGTACTTTGGAAAAAATGTGTCAAAATTGGATATAGTTTGTCAGTTGATTGAACATTTTTAATTAATACTATTGAACAAGAAAGAAAACAATTAATATGTGGTCAGATAGTGCCCACACGTTTAACCGTCTTATTGATTCACTATGACTATCTTAAAGTGGAGTTCCACCCTGAAATTAATTTTTTTACCAAAAATCCACAAAAAAATAGAAAAAAAAATAGAAATACCAGAAATAGCGGTTGCTATGCGGAAGTTCCTAATCTGCCTCTTCATCCTCCGCGGCTGGTCTTCTTCCTCGTCCTACTCGCGGTGTCTTATGGTCAATGGGGCGCGCTACCTTCTGGGAACTGTGTGTATCCCAGAGAGCAGCCGGCCCATTCACAAAGTGCCGCGCTACTCGCGCATGCGCAGTAGGAAACGGGCAGTGAAGCCGCAAGGCTTCACTGCCTGTTTCCCTTAGTGAGGATGGCCGCACGGGGACCTGCCGCGATCGAGCGATCACCCACGAGGGGGGCAACTTTGCGGGCACCTAGGACAGGTAAGTAAGCAGCTACGGTGTTTGTAGCTGCTAACTTTAAAAAAAAAAAAATTGTGGGTGGAACCCCACTTTAAAGTCAGAAAGCCCTAAAGTGTAAAGCAGAAGGCTCCAAACTAATGACCGTATGTGGCCCTTTGCTTGCTTCTATCTGGCCCTTGGGGCATTGTTCCTCCCAATGACACCAACAATATGGCACTATTTCTCCAACAGTCACCAACGATAGGGCACTTTTCCTCCCACTGACACCAATAATGGGGCACTTTTTCTCCCACTGACACCAATGATGGGGTACTATTCCTCCCACTGATACCAATGATTAGACACTATTTCTCCCACTGGCACCAATGATTAGACACTATTTATCCCACTGACACCAATGATGGGTCACTATTTCTCCCACTGACACCAAGGATGGGTCACTATTTCTCCCACTGATACCAATGATGGGACACTATTTCTCCCGCTGACACCAAGGATGGGTCACTATTCCTCCCACTGATACCAATGATGGGGCACTATTCTTCTTACTGACACCAATGATGGGGCTCTATTCCTCCCACTGATACCAATGATGGGTCACTATTTCTCCCACTGATACCAATGATGGGGCACTATTCCTCCCACTGACACCAATGATGGGTCACTATTTCTCCCACTGATACCAATGATGGGGCACTATTCCTCCCACTGATGCCAATGATGGGGCTCTATTCTTCCCACTGATACCAATGATGGGTCACTATTTCTCCCACTGATACCAATGATGGGGCACTATTCCTCCCACTGATGCCAATGATGGGGCTCTATTCTTCCCACTGACACCAATGATGGGTCACTATTCCTCCAACTGACACCAATGACGGGTACTATTCCTCCCACTGACGCCAATGATGGGGCACTATTCCTCTGACGGGCACTATTCCTCTCATTGACACCAATGATGAGGTACTATTCCTTTCACTCACATGAATGATGGAGCACTATTTCTCCTCCTACTGACCACAGAAGCTATGTAATTTTTTTACTCCCATTGACAGCCAAGCCTGAGGCATTGTTTCTCCCACTGATGCTGGGCATTTCTACCCCCACTGGCCACAGCCCGGCCCTCCTAAAGTCTGAAGGACAGTAAACTGGCCCTTTGTTTAATAATTTTGGAAACCCCTGTTTTAAAGGATAGAGTGGTGAGGGGTTTGAACCTCTGTCAAGTTTGTTGTTGCTGTCCATGTGCCACTGGGTTAATGCTCTCTTTCTGTTTGTCCTGGTGGCTGAAAGTGGAATTACATTTTTTCCCAGAACAGGGAAAGAGAGGAAATCTTACAATGGGGTCACTTGTACCGGGGTCTACTGTCTAGGAGGCAATTTGCCCACACTTCCTTTTGTGTCTACAGAACACTGACAGGACATTTTAACCATTTTAACCATTCTCTGCTCTAATGGAAAACAAAAATGAATTTTGGCTTTAGATAGATTTAGGAAACTAGACATCCAGCATTTTTTCTTTTACTTATTTATACCAAACAAATAACAAATGCTATAAAAAAAAGTGCAGGCATTGCCAAATAAAATGTAGGAGATTAATTCTTTATCTTTCTACTGTGAGGTCTACAAGTTCTAAACAGTTGATTTTGTTTTGCAGGTACCTTGGAATAACTCGTCCCTTGACCTACCCTGCTCGACAAAATGGCAAGCTCATGGCTAAGATGGTGTTTATCGTCTGGCTCCTCTCTGCCTCCATAACCCTCCCTCCTCTCTTTGGATGGGCCCAAAATGTGACCGTAGAGAGAATGTGTCTCATAAGTCAAGACTTTGGCTATACTGTCTACTCTACTGCAGTGGCCTTCTACATCCCTATGACCGTCATGCTCATAATGTACCAGAGGATTTTTATTGCGGCTAAAATCAGTGCTGAGAAGCACAAATTTGTGAACATCCCTAGACTTATGGAGCAGGAAGGCATATACACTTTGGAGGAGAAAATGGCTCCCAAAAAGAACTCCAAAAAAAAGAAAGCAGTGGAAGAGTTTGCCACCCTGTCGAAGTTAATACGTCAAGACAGAAAGAACATTTCCATCTTCAAGCGGGAACAGAAAGCTGCAAGGACTCTCGGAATCATTGTTGGGGCCTTCACGTTATGCTGGCTCCCGTTTTTCTTGTTGTCTACAGCCCGGCCATTCATCTGTGGCATTAGCTGCAGCTGCATGCCCCTCAGGCTGGAGAGGACCCTTCTGTGGTTGGGCTACACTAACTCGCTCATAAATCCATTGATCTATGCCTTCTTTAACAGGGATTTAAGGACTACGTTCTGGAACTTGCTGAGGTGTAAATACACCAATATCAATCGGAGGCTGTCAGCTGCTAGCATGCATGAAGCTCTGAAAGTCACGGAGAGACACGAGGGCATTCTGTAACAATTTGGTGTGGTTTCTTTTTGGTGAACTTGACATCATTTGAAGGAAACCTCCAAAAGACATGCTATACAGTGCCTACTCCAAGTGATGATGCTTTATTGTGAATTGTGTGTGATATTTAATGGATATTTATTTAAGTCTTTAACATTCATTTGTGATGACCCGTGGCATCTTTCCAACATATTAGACAAAAAAAAAAACTTGAACAGACTGTTGGGTGGAAAATGCATTTGAGAAATGTACACAATTATCTAAGTAAATACTTAGGACGACATGACTGATGTTGAATGTGCAATGTCCTCAATTTTCAAGGTTTACATAAAAATCAATATCACATTGAGGCTTCAAATTCGACAATGGCCACCAGATTGTGAGATAATTTATTTTGGTAATAGTTTGCCACTTATGAAAATTTGTACCTCGTTTTAGCTGTAATGATGAATATTGAATACCAATATTTAAAAGCCTACCTCTGTTTTGAGCCAGTTTTTATTTTTAGAGGAGTGGGGCTTCATATTAGTAGGTGTGGTAAGCCCAAGTACAAGAAAATTTGGGGCAATTGTAGGGAGACTTATGCCTTGTACACACGACCGGACTGTCCGTCTGAGTTTCCGACGGAATTCCGCTCAAGCTGTCTTGCACACACACGGTCACACAAGTCCGACCGTCAAAAACGCGGTGACGTACAACACGTACGACGAGCCGAGATGAATGAAGTTCAATAGGCAGTTCGGCTCTTCTGCTTGATTCTGAACATGCATAGTTTTTAGTCCGTTGGAATTGCATACAGACGAACTGACTTTCCGATAGAAATTTTTGTCCGTCGGAAAAAAAGAGAACAAGTTCTCTATCTAAGTCCGTTGGAATTTCAGAAGGAAAAAGTCCGATGAGGCATACACACGGACGGAATATCCGATGAAAATAGCCCGTCTGACTTTTTCCATCGGAAAATCCGGTCGTGTGTACAAGGTATTAGGGAAAAAGTTAAAGTGATACTGAACACACAATGTTTAATTTACATTATCCCTTTTTCTGTATGTGGATGATGGCACTGTATTTATTTTAATTTAAAAAAAAAACATCCAAGTACCATTTTTCCTAATTGATGTACAGCTGTCACATGACCCAGCTCTTTCCCTACCTGTCTGCAGGGAAACAGTGGAAGGAGGAGCTTCTAGTCCTCAGCTGCTGGTCACATGTTAAAAAAAAAACAGCCTTTGGGATACCGAGTAAAAATAAATTATTAATATCAATAAACTGTTTTAAATTGTCATACAAATATATATTTGAAATTAAATCTTTATTATTTTTTTGTCAATAACATGGTGTGGGTGGATTTCTACCAGTCATAGGCTGTGTCACTCCCCTCCAGCCTGTGACCTAAAAAAAAAGGGAGATGAAGCCTCCATCAATTAAGATTAAATATCCCCCCCCCCCATTGTGTTTAGCTGGTTAGTGGGCATGGAGGAGGGGGGGGGGAGTGGGCTGTCATTTACCACTGTGTATAAGCCGACATGTGTGACTCTACAGTCACATAGGCTGTTTAGATGTAAAAGGGAGGAAATACTCAGGGTAGAAAATACACTGAAAACTGAGCATATGCACTAGCTGCCCATGCTGCTTTGCTGAATACCCAACTGCAGTTGGGACATGGACAGGAGGGGGAGATAGAGAGCAGCAGGATCAATCAGGTTTTTACAGAAAATGAATCCCATAGTAACTAAGTGAGTATGAACAACAGTTATTACAGCATTTATTGATAGTTTTTAATGATGTGGGTTTAATGACACTTTAAAGGCCATCTCCAGGCATATGCAATCCTCCCTCCACCCACTCTCCCACCCAGCTTCTACCCATTCACAATTTTTTTTAGGAGCTTTCTGAAGCTGTTTTTATTCAACAAAGTCCGCCTTGTGTAGCACTTCCTGGTGCTGCTTTCACAAGTGAAGATCTTTGATCCAGGACTGCAGTCCTATTGGTTGATTCTTGTGATGACATCATGCTGTGCAATCTTTTAGAGCAGTGGTCTCCAAACTGCGGCCCGTTGGCCGAATGTGGCCTTTTGCTACCCTTTATTCTGCTTTTGAGGCCCTATTCCTCTCACCTCTCACCAGCAAGGAGACACCATTCTTTTCACTGACACCATCATTGGGGAACCATTTCTCTCACTGACACCAACAATAGGGCATTTTTTCTTCCACTGATACCAATGATGGGGCACTTTTCCTCCCACTGATACTAGCAATGGGGCATAATTCCTGCCACTGATATAAACAATTAGACACTATTCCTCCAACTAATACCAATGATGGGACACTATTCCTCCAACTAATACCAATGATGGGACACTATTCCTCCAACTATTACCAATGATGGGACACTATTCCTCCAACTAACACCAATGATGGGACACTATTCCTCCAACTAATACCAATGATGGGACAATATTCCTCCAAATAACACCAATGATGGGACACTATTCCTCCAACTAATACCAATGATGGGACACTATTCCTCCAACTAATACCAATGATGGGACACTATTCCTCCAACTAACACCAATGATGGGACACTATTCCTCCAACTAATAGAAATGATGGGACACTATTCCTCCAACTAATACTAATGATGGGACACTAATGCTCCAACTAATACCAATGATGGGGCACTATTCCTCCTTCTACTGACTACAGGCGCTATGTAATTTTTTTACTCCCACTGGCCACTCTGCCCCCCCTAAAGTCTGAAGGACAGTAAACTGGCCCTTTGTTTAGAAAGTTTGGAGACCCTTGTTCTAGAGCATGAGAGGACCCCATCTCTGGACAGCTATTACTGATTCCAGAATTCTCCTCCTTTGCAGTGAAGATGAGGGAAGACTTGAGTAGGTAACTAAAAAAGGCTTTTAGCTTAGGATTTTTTTTCCATGTTAGCATAGCAATTACTAAAATCCAACAACAGGAACCACTCAAAGTTGAGCCCAGCAGTGCTGGGACTAGGTCATCTAGAGCCCAGGGCAAACATGCCAAACTGCGGCCACCCCAAGATGTATGGGCATTATGTGTCAGCAAAATTCCCCCCACAAAAACACTGAGCACTAATCTGCATGCGTACCCCTTTAGCATAAATTCTACCTCCTCCCAGTACAAGACCGCCCCCCTGCCGAAATCCCCTCTCTCAGCACAAATCTTTGCCCTCAAATCCTCCCAGCTCAAAGGCCTCCCCCCAAAAAAGATTTACAAATCGTCTGCCCCTAAAAAATTTCTCTCTGTGTATACACCTCCCAACACAAATTCTCCTAGATTATTACCCTTAGCACCCCCCCATATTTCCCTTCCTAGAACAATGCTTACCACCTGCCGCCCCCCAAATTCCCCCTTCCAACACAAATCCCCTCCCCCCAATCTCCTTGTGGTGCCCCTCCCCCACTTCACATGATACTAGAGTGCCCAGGGCAGCCGCCCCTCCTGCCCACCCCTTGTCAAGGCCCTGAATCCCAGCATCCACTTGAGGTCCAGAACTCGCCCACATTTGTCACTCACTCCCAATAAAGTTCTAAAGGAACACCGGGAACTCAGAATAGACATGGCGGGGTCTATATTCTGTATTTTACAAAAAAACTATATTTAAACACGGGAGATACTGGAGAGCAGGTATGTTCTAAATGTAGCGGTGATTGTTTTGGGAGGGGAAAGGGTATTCATGCCTAGAGATCTGCTTTAAATGGGGACTACAGTGTATTTTTATTCATTTACAGTAAGCGTATAACAGGGGTAGGCTACCTCGGCACTCCAGCTGTGGTGAAACTACAAATCCCATCATGATGAAAGGATAAAGGACAATCCACAACTCCATACATGCTCTTAAATAAGTCTGAATTTATTGTATCTCCATAAAAAATACAGCAAGGGTAGACGCGTTTCAACCGCAAAGGCCTTGTTCACAACATTGATGTACAAAAACAGCACAAAATATATGCTTGTAAGAAATACTCCCCACCCCGCCCCCCCTTCATTGGTCACAGAGGTTTCCAATTAGCCTCTTAATTCTCAAATTGATGCAATGAAATCAGAGGGAAAAGAGAATTTGGGAGTAGTTCATTAAAAAAGCAAACCACAGTAAAAAATGTAAAGATAGAATTTATAAAAAATACATTTTGTTGAACGATAGTTTGGATGGCCAAGGAGAGAAAAAGGTGGGACAAAAGAATATGAGACGCGGTGGGAAAAAGGTAATGTATATACATATGTATATACATGCACACACATACATTTAAGAATACAAATCCCAGCATGCCTCTGCCTCTAGGAGTCATGCCTGTGATTGTCAGGGTCTTGCAATGTCTCATGGGACTTGTAGTTTCACCACAGCTGGAGGGCTGAGGTTGCCTACCCCTGGCCTATACAGTAGATCAGCCGTTATCAACCTTTTTTATATGGAGGAACCCTTAAAAAATCTTCTGGTCCTGTTGAACCCTGGCTAAAACTAATACATTTTGGGTAAGTAGGAAAAAAAGCCTTGCATTGGTGGTTAGTAGGAAGTATGAAACTCTAAAGCCCTGTACACACGATCGGATTTCCTATGGATTCTAATCTGATGGATTTTTCCATCGGAAATCCGATGAAGCTGACTTCCATCAGTCTTGCCTACACACCATCAGTCAAAAATCCGACCGTCCCAAACGCGGTGACGTAAAACACTCCGACAAGCCGAGAAAAGTGAAGTTCAATGCTTCTGAGCATGCGTCGACTTGATTCTGAGCATGCGTGGGTTTTTTGTCCGATGGAGTTCCACACAGACGATCGGAATTTGCTATTGTTTTTTTTCCCCATCGGATAAATTTAAAACATGTTCTATTTTTTCTAACCGATGGAAAAAAGACAGATGGGGCCCATACACGATCGGTTTGTCCGATGAGAAAAGTCCATCGGACTGTTTTCATCGGTAAAACCGATCGTGTGTACATGGCATAACAGTGGCGGTCAGAATACCACCGTTAAGGACAGCTAATAAGAATATTGGTGTTATGATGGTGACTCTGCCAAGTGGCATTGACCCCAGAACTATGCAGGTATCATAAAATGAGAGGTCAGTCAGCTACAGCTCAAGGAACCCCTAACAACCTCTGGAGGCACCCTAGGATTCTACAGAACCGTGATTGAGAATGGCTGCTATAGATGGTCTATTTTTTAACAGGTCAGACATGACTCCTAAGAGGAGCAGCAGAGTACAGTCCTTGGGCCATACTAAGCGGACAATGTAATGAGCAAATATGACTTCCCCCATGTATATATATAAATAATTAAAGACCATACAAGTAAAGCATTAAAAGCAATTTATAACATTAAAACACATTGTAAATGTATAATGTAGACAATCTTACCAATCACATTTACATACTTATATATCTAAAAAAAAGAACTGTCAAAAACATTTGTTTCCATGTAATATTCCAGTTTTGTGAGGTATGCTTAATTGGAACAAAAAAAGGGAAATGCTACTCAACTTTTTAAAGATCCATTTATATGGTCCTGTGGGTGACAAGTTGTGGTATGATGTATATAGTGGGAGTGTAACATTTTGGGTTGAACAGAAAATGTATTTTTTTTATTACATTTTGCAAACTGTCACAGTCACCGAAAAACAAGATTCACCATGGTAAGCTAGTATCTATTCCAAAGTGTTTTGCTTAATGGAAGGAGCACTTGGTCCATCTAATGTATCTGTCTGTCTGTCTGTCCTTCATTATGAACTCAATAAACAGGCTTTGCCCACTTCTCTGATGTGGCCCCAGTCTTATTTATTTAAAGACATAGATAAAGCATTAGGTGTGAAGGAAACAATCAATTCATAATACAATGGGCTCCAGTGGCGGCCCGTCCATAAGGGGCGTAGGGGCGCCGCCCCCCCTAATCTACATTTCTGGGCATGGGACGCATGGATTTCAATGGGGTTTTTTTTTTTGGAAGCACATGATTGGAGCCAGAGGCTCTAATTGGCTTCAAAAAAGGGTGGGCTCAGGGCGCAGACCACTGCGCCCTGAGCCCACCCAGTTTTGTGACAATAGCAAATTAATATTCGCTATTGTCTTCCTGATTCTCCTCCCGGCAAATCAGGTCCTGAGACCCAAATAGACTATGAGGACCTTGCGAGCTACCTATTAAAAAAATCTATATAAATAAAGAATGTGTAATAATAAATGACAGCTGCTAGCACTAATCACGTCTCATAAAGCCGTGTGATAACAATATAATTTAAAATACTGCGCTGCGCTATCTCACTCAAAATCTTCCCAATGATGAATTTTAAAGTGCCAACGTTGCAATAAAACATCCAAATATAAATCGTGACAGTAAATCAAGCTGAAAATATATATATAATAAACGTATTTTCTTAGTCCCTGTGGAGAACTAATCCGTGCTGCATGTCACACTTCACAGCAAATAAATAAACATGACATTTTTTATATATATATATATATATATATATAAAAATATATAAATGCTAACAAAGGAATACTAATTCCGCGTACACATGACCGTTATTCATGTCATGGAAAAAAAAAAAAAGTTTTTCTCAACGTGATTTTTCGTGTTTCCTCTCAACCCTGCCTTGCATACACACGTTCATGAAAAAAAAAGCTTGAGCAAAGCGCGGCGACGTACAACACGTACGACGGTACTATAAAGGGGAAGTTCCATTCGAATGGCGCCACCCTTTGAGACGCTTTTGCTGATCCTCGTATTAATAAAGTTTGGTGAGAGACGATTCGCGCTTTTCAGTCTTCGTGCTTTTCAGTCCATTACAGCATGACGAATGTGCTATCTCCATTACGAAGGCTAGTTTTACCAGAACAAGCGCTCCCGTCTCATACTTGATTCTGAGCATGCACGTTTTTTTTTCCCCCTCGTAAAAGCATACACACGACCGTTTTTCACGACGTTAAAAAGAACGAAGTGAAAAACGACGAGAAAAAATAGAGCAGGTTCTAAAAAAAATTTGGGCATTTTTCTCATCAAGAAAAATGCTCTGGAGCCCACACACGACCGTTTTTCACAACCATTTTTAAAAATGGCATTTATCTCATCATGAAAAATGGTCGTGTGTGTACGCGGCATTAGAAAATATATATGGTGCCACAAACGTGAATCATAAAGTGCTGCAGTGCATTAAAACCGTGACGTCCTGATTAAATGAAGGTCAGTCCAACACAAGTTCTATACAGTCATTATGATGGTGACTCCGTGAAAACAATGTGTTCCAGTGTCCACACTCAGGTGCTCCCCACCCTCAGGTAATGGCCACTCACCTCAGAGCGTGTGACCTCACAACTAAGTTTGGTCAGCCATGCTTGTGAATCACCTTAATGATACTAGATGAGTTGTATGGTTCAAAGCTGCTCACTGGTGATGTCTCCTCATATGCAAACAGTAAAAAGAGGCTCCATAGCGTGATATAGTTTTTGCACAGTTTATTAAATAAACAATAAAGCCCAAATACAGGGTACTCACATGGATTAGGTGCGTATAGTGCACCGCTATAATATTTGCCTTAAGTCACTGAGTTTTAGATGAGATTGTGTGTCCTTTCTCTGTGAGGCAGTCAGCTGCCTCCTACACCGTCCTGTCCCCTCCCCTACGCGTGACGATACAAGGGAAATTTCGTATCTTCCTCAGGGGGATCGTCCTGAGACCTGATTGGCCAGGGAGTCTTAGGAGTCCCGGCCAGTCGGGTCTCAGGACCCAGTTCCTGTTCGGCTGGGAGGAGAAGCCCCGGTCCTTCCCTTGGCTGGAGCAGCCCTACCCCTCATCCTCGATCCTTGTCATCTCCTAAGGTAAGGCTTCCTTCCCGTTCCATCTCCCACACGGTGCAAGTGAGGGGGAGGTTTGTTTGCCGCCCCCCCCCCCCAAATATTGAGCAACAGCCGCCACAGCCGCCACTGCTGGGCTCAATAAGGGCACACAGTAATAAAGAATCCCATTTAAATTTCAAAAGCAGGTTTAAATCTAATCTGATTGTTTGCTGTGAGACACCTTAGTGTGCTTCAGCATCCCCAGCAGATGTGTTCCAGGATTGCCAGCAAGTGTGTTCTGGTATCACTTTTACGATGGTTCCAGAATCACCAGCCAGTGTGTTTCAAGATAACCAACAGGCATGTTCCAGCATAACCAGCAAGTATGTTCCAGGATCATTAGCAGGTATGTTTTACCATCCCAAAATTATAGATGAGAAGGAGTTCGTGGGTTGGTGCAGTACAGAAATATGTGAATAAAAACTGAACTACTCCTCGCTATATTCCCTATAGAGCTCAGCTATTTAATTTTCATAAGCTGACACAACTTAGCTTGTTAGAGAATCTGAGCATTTATTCGTTAAAATAATAATTATTATTTTGCAAAATTACCAATTAAAACTTTGTATATTTCCCATTTTTTAGTTAGCCTGAGGATAACTTGAGAGACCGTCAGACCGAAAAAAGAATGATAAAAAAGAAAAGAAAGAAAAAATATACCATAGCGGTAGTAAAGTTTGTTTTTAATTTTTTTTATGACAGACAGGATATTTCTGACAGAAGAGACCCTATCGGTCTTTTCTCTTAAAAAATGCTTCTTCCTGCCTGTCAGCCTTCATTTACATACACTGAGCCACACATGCGCAGCTCTGCAAACAATTACAGCCCCAATCTGTGCAGTTGCGATGTGCCTCTCGAGTGCATGTGCGGAAGTGACATCATCACGGCCTGCCATTCAAGTGGTCAAAGGCACGGAACCCATAAGGAAAACTGGGCGAAGACCGAGGACCTGCCGGATCGATCACAGCACAGCGCTAGAGTGCTTGGTTTGACAGGTAAGTGTGCCATAGTGTGCTAATATGCTGTGCATACTAGTACATTATGGCATAACTCACCCTAAAAAGAAGTACTACAGCCATGGCCATAAATATTGGCACCCTTTAGATCTCTGACAGATAATGCACTGATTCACCCAAAAAACTGTTGTAATTACAAATGTTTAGGCATTCTCATACGTGGCGGCCCGAAATGCAGGGTGCAGGGGCCCGCGCTCTAATCCATGTGTCCGGACCCCTAGTCTACATGCGGGGTGCCAGATGCATGGATTCCAATGGGGTTGTTTTTTTTTGACGCACGCAATTAGAGCTAGAGGCTCTAATAGGCTTCAAAAAAAGGTGGGCTTGGGGCGCAGAGCACTGCGCCCGAGCCCACCCAGTTGTATGACAATAGCGAAATAATATTCACTATTGTCTTCCTGATTCTTTTCCCGGGCCAATCAGGAAGTGGTAATCCTATTGGCCGTCAAGGAGGAGGAGGGAGGGACACAGGGGAAGCCACCTTGATGCACCAGGAGGAGGAGACGCCCAAAGGAAACGCTGCCAGCGACCTTGATGGGGTACAGTAAGTGCGGTGAGCGACCAGGGTGAGTGCGCTTGTCTGTGACCCGGCTGACTGCCCCCCTCCCCTATATGCGTCCTGAAAGCACAATTTTGGGGAGATTTACTAAAACTGGAATGCTCAGAATCTGGTGCAGCTGTGCATGGTAGCCAATCAGCTTCTAACTTCAGCTTGTTCAGTTAAGCTTTGACAATAAAACATGGCAGCTGATTGGTTTCTATGCAGAGCTGCACCAGTTTTAGGTAATCTCCCCCACTCTCTTCCTGCTAGCCAAGTCTGCATAACAGTAACAAATAACATAGTGCTCTTTTTAAAAGTTGTATAACCATGCACAGCAGTGGTTCTCATCCACTAGGCCGTGGCCCGCTGCTGGGCTGCGGCCTCCCTCCTACCAGACCTCTAGCGAGCTGCAGTTTCCCTAACCTCCCACACTGCCTCCTATCTCTCATAGTGCCCCCCCCTCCCCAGCCTTTCATAGTGGATGAAGTCCTCCAGCCCCCACAGTACCCCCCAACCTCTCTTGTGATCCTAAACCTTGAACAGTGCCACTCCAGCCCTTCATTGTGCCCCTATCCTCCAACAGTGTCCCACACCAAGCACCCACCGGGTACCCCCCCAGCCCTTGCAGCACCCTCCAGTCTCCCACAGTGCCTCTAAAAAGTCCCAGCCTCCTGCAGAGATTCCCAGCAACCTCCAGGGACCCCACTACCCACAGTTTCCCCAATCCCGCTCAAGAAACCTCTTCCCATACAGGGCCCAAAAGCTACTGTTCTAGGGTGCTTTGTGACTTGATAGTGCTAAGGTTCCAGGATCGTCAGTAGGTATGTTCCAGCATCACCAGCAAGTATGTTTCAAGATCATTAGCAGGTGTGTTCTACGATCATCAAAATACAGACAAGGGAACTGTCAAAACGTAAGTAAGGTCATTATCAGGTTTGTTCCAGCATCACCAGCAAGTATGTTTCAGGATCAGTATCAGGTATGTTCCACCATCACAAGGATACAGACAAGCGAACCCTGAGTAGGCTGTACGAGAGGAGAAGCGGGAAGGTAAAGAGGAATGCAAATAGGCAAGAAGAATCACTTCTACTTCTGCAGGTAAGGCAGCACCTGGGAGGTTTGGTGTGGGGAACCTGGTCCTGCAGTGGTGGACAAAATCCCCAAAGAGAACCTGTGTTAGAATTCCTCCTGCTTCTTATCTGCCCAAGTATCCAGTTGCCAGGGGCATTGCTAGGTGGCAAAAAGACCAGGGGTCGGCAACGGGGAGGGTGTGTGTATGTGGTGTGAGCTTTTTTTTTGGGCTGGGCGGTGGGGTTGTGTGGCGGGAGGTAAGCACACATGCTGGTTGCTGCCTGGCTTACCATACACTGACGGTAGTGACATACATACACTGACCTACCTGACATACATACACTGACCTACATACCTGACATACATACACCGACGGTAGTGACATACATACACTGACAAACATACACTGACATACATACACTGACCTACCTGACCAGGCGACAGACTTCATGCGTCCTGCAGAAGCTCAGCTCAGCCGTGGTGTGTGGTGTGCGGCGCGCCCAATGCCCATCATCACAGCAGGCAGCCAGTCGCCAGAGGAGAGGAGAGTATTGTAATTCCCGCCTTCTGGAGCCTGCAGCGCCTATGATGGACGTCACGTGTCCCACGGTCCCGGCATTGGACCAGTGAGACGTCCATCATAGGCGCTGCAGGCTCCAGAAGGCGGGAGCTGCGATATCACTCGGCTGCACTCGGTGGCGCTTGGCATCAGATCGGTCCCCGCTCGGTGGCTCGGGGCTAGCAATAGAATGCTGCATGCCCGAGACCCTGGACTTTTCTGGGACCCATTCGTGGGTCCAGCCAGGGGAGGGCTGGGCCAGGGGGAAGGGTGGCAATTGCCTCCCAGGCCGCTCTAACTTATGTTCAAAATGGCCGGCAGCAGCTGCTCGCTACCATTTTCTTTTTTATTCTGGTCTAGGAAGTCGGGCCGGGGGCATGGCCATGGCGGCCGACCACTAGTTGTTGCATTCCGGGAGTTGTAGTCCGCACTCAAGCTTCTGGTGGGTGGAAAACACAGCAGTGCAGAGGAAACTACAACTCCCTGGGACCGGATTCTTGGAAGCAGGCAGAGGCAGGGCGTGCCAGTGAGTCGGGACGCAGGACTGCAGGGCTGGGCGCTGGCTGCAACTTGACCCCAGGATCAGGATCGTTACCCCCCCCAGGAAACCGTGGCGTGCAAGGACCTGCTGAGCTAAGATCGCTGAGGTGAGAGACCCTGACACCCCTAGCTGACCCCCCATCTCCCCCCCATATAACCTGCCCCAGTGATCAGGCTGCATTGATGGGCACTGGAGTTGGCTGCATTGGTGAGGCTGCATTGAAAAACCAGGTGGGCCATGGATGGTGAGCTGATTCGGCGGTTCAATGGGCTACTTGACTGGACTTGCCCCCCAGGCCTAAGGCCGCCAGCCCTCTCCTGGGTCCAGCCCCCCTTCTGACGCCCCTGCCTGTTGCATATAACATTGACAAGGGTCCCTGCACCCCCCAGACCCATATCTAGTAAAAATGTCCCTTAAAGCTTTTGAGTAGTAAACTGATTAGAAATTGTTTGCCTGCCCATGTAGGTCATGTCCCTGTGATGTTATGTAGTCCTCGGGAATCCCTAATCTAGACCAGTACCTGTACAGCAGTCAGACACATTGACGGGACACAATGTACAAAGTCATATAGAATTCAGTAAAAGAATAAATACATGGGGATTACATCTTCATTATAAACATCAGTCCAGATGCATTATGTGCATTAAATACACAACAGTTCAACCTCAAAAAACGAAACTCTATGCTTGTGCTAAAACACAAATTAATCCAGTTATGTATCCACTAAAATATAAATAGTTCAGTGTACTTTTACATACAGTATAATCTATAAGCTGTCTTTATATCAGGATCTTTTAATCCCATGTAAAGCAGTAATCACATTGGGAGAACAAGGAGCTTTGCTGCTTTGAATAGTGTTGTCATTCATCAGTGTGTCCATGCAATAGAGCAGAGGGATGAATGACCTTATCAGCTTACTGTGTGTTTTTCATTAACCTCCCTGGTGGTACGATTATGTCAGATTTCAGGTGCTGAAAGCGGTACCATTATTTTGCATGGAAATTTGGCGTTTTATATTGTAGGCCTGCAATTCTTAGGAATAACTCACTTAAATCTGTCCAAAACCAGAGTCTAGTAGACATCCCGGGTATGATAAAGTTCAAAAAACAAAATCATAAATTATAATATAATAAATAACTATAAAATAATTATAACAAATATTAATATAATAATAATAAAAGTGTTTTTCTGTGTTTGATGACGAATTTCCCCACAAATCGCTATCGCTCAAATCTGCGAGTGATTCTAATTTATTATCGCTGTTTTCTAGCTGGTCTAAAACCACTTTTGATGTAAAGGGACACTTTTTGGTTGCTATGGACAATCTCCAGTTTCCAGGCAGAAAGCACAGTTTTTATTATATAAAAGTGCATGCAGGACACTGGACAGACCACTAGGGACAAAGGGGGTGTGTAATTATTTGATACAGTACTGTAATCAGTAAGATTACAGTATACTGTATGTGTATTGTGTGTTTCACTTTTTGAATTTGGCGCCGAACTCTGCCCCCGTGCGCCGCAACGTCGCAGGGAACGGAGCTCGGCGGCACTCGGCAGTGTGGATCGAGCGAGATGACGGATCGCTCACACAGCGGGGACACATCGCAGGATCCAGGGACATGGTAAGTAACTTCCCTGTATCCTCCCCTGTATCCTGAGATGCGATCCCAAGTCTGGCTCAGGGTTACCGCTTTAGGTACTGAAATGATGGATGGAGCACTTCCCAGTGGCTCTCAATCACAAGTCCTGCCCAAGAGCACTCAGTGACAGCTTGGTCAGTGTGCTGGTAGCGTGCTGTGAATACGCTCTCAGCACACAACCTTCTGCCACTGTGCACACATACACTATAATGTCAAAAGTATTGGGACACCCGCCTTTACACGCACATGAGCTTTAATGGCATTCCAGTCTCATGCCTCGTACACACGACCGGTTTTCCCGGCAGGAAAAAAAACGACGCTTTTCCCGATGGGATTCCTCTCAAGCCTGCCTTGCATACACACGGGCACACTAAAGACCGCTGAACTTTTGACTGCCAAGAACGCGGTGACGTCAAAGACTATGACGAGCCAACAAAATGATGTTCTATGCTTCCGCGCATGCGTCGAATTGTTTACGAGCATGCACTTTTTTTTCCCCCTCGGGAAAGCATACACACGACAGTTTCCACGACGGGTAAAAGACAGCCGGGAATCCCAGCGGGAAAAAAGAGAACAAGTTCTCTTTTTTTTTCCCACAGTTTTCTCGTCGGGAAAACTGCAATGGAGCATACACACAGCCACGGGAAAACCGGTCATGTGTACGAGGAATTAGTCCGTAGGGTTCAATATTGAGTTGGCCCACCCTTTGCACCTATAACAGCTTCAACTCTTCAACTCTTCTGGGAAGGCCGTCCACAAGGTTTAGGAGTGTGTCTATGGGAATGTTTGACCATTCTTCCAGAAGCCAATTTGTGAGGTCAGGCACTGATGTTGGACAAGCAGACCTAGTTTGCAGTCTCCACACTAATTTATTCCAAAGGTGTTCTATCGGGTTGAGGTCAGGACTCTGTGCAGACCAGTCAAGTTCCTTCACCCCAAACTCACTCACCCACATCTATAATAAGGCTTACCTGTAGCTACCCTGGATATCTCCTAAACATGCACGGTTTAGGAGATATTCCCTGTATCTGCATGTGCCAAAGTCGTTGGCTTGGCACATGCACACTAGCTCATTATGCCTTTGTCATGCAGGTGTTTTTTTTTTGGTCAATATGGGTTTACAACCACTTTAAGAGTTCCCTGCACTGGAACTAAGGGGCCAAGCCCAACCCCTGAAAAACAACCCCACACCAGAATCCCCCCTCCACCAAATGATTTGGACCAGTGCACAAAGCAAGGTCCATAAAGACGCGGATGAGCGAGTTTGGGGTGGAGGAACTTGACTGGCCTGTGCAGAGTCCTGACCTCAACCTGACAGAACACCTTTGGGATGAATTAGAGTGGAGACTGTGAGCCAGGCCTTCTTGTCCACATCAGTGATTCTGGAAGAATGGTCACACATTCCCATAAACACACTCCTAAACCTTGTGGACAGCCTTCCCAGAAGAGTTGAAGCTGTTATAGCTGCAAAGGGTAGGCCAACTCAATATTGAACCCTACGGACTAAGACTAGATGCCATTAAAGTTCATGTGTGTGTTAAGGCAGACGTCCCAATACTTTTGACAATATAGTGTACATGTGGTGGTTTGGTGTTAAAGCCTACCTTTCTTGTCATTGGATATATGGGTTAAATCAGTGGTCCCCAAACTTTTTGGCACCGGGGACCGGCTGCGTGGAAGAAAATTGAGCCAAGGACCGGGGGGGGGGGGGGGGGGAGTTACGATTTTTGCGGGCAATGGCTGGTGTTAGCGCTTCAATCATCAGGGCACCATGCTTAATATGGTGTCAGGGTGATTGAAGCGCATTATTTCTATTATTACATTGTAGTAATAAATGAAATAGTTCAACTCACCATAATGTAGAATCAGTGGGAGCCCTGAGCGTGTCACTTGCCACTGTCGCCTGCTACCAGATTGCCCCGCTTACTGCCACAAGATGTGGATTGTCACTTGCCACGTTGCCTGTCACCAGATGCGGAATGTCACTTGCCACATCACCTGCCACGCTTACTGCCACAAGATGCGGAATGTCACTTGCCACATCACCTGCCACGCTTACTGCCACAAGATGCGGAATGTCACTTGCCACATCACCTGCCACGCTTACTGCCACAAGATGCGGAATGTCACTTGCCACATCACCTGCCACAAGATGTGGATTGCCACCTGCCACGTTGCCTGTCACCAGATGTGGAATGTCACTTGCCACCTGCCACGTTGCCTGTCAGAAGATGTGGAATGTCACTTGCCACGTTGCCTGTCACCAAATGTGGAATGTCACTTGCCATGCCACCTGCTACCATGCCTGTCACCAGATGCGGAGTGAGTGGAGCGCCCCTTGTGGTATATCAGGCAGACAGCTGAGGGGGTGAACTACAAGTCCCAGCACACCTCACCTGTACTCCCACACACAGCTCACCTGTAACTGATGATGTCACATCTCTGTGGGATCGCCCCTCTGGATGTAGCAGGGTGTCTCCCTCGTCTTGCTGCAGCCGGTCTCACCTGGCAGAGGGAGGGTTCGGGACTCCTTCGGCTATCACCCTTCACCCTTCTGCCATTCCTGATTAGCTGTCCGGGGAGGCAGGCAATCTGCGCCGCTGAACAAGGAATCTCAGGAAGTTCTCACAGGAGCCGCAGGAGAGCGGCGATGCGGGGCGGGCAGTGTGAGATGATGTCATCTCTCTGCTCCCTCCGACACTGAGACAGAGCACTGGCTTTGAGGGCGGAAGAGCGGTGATGCAATGGGCGGAGAGAGATGATATCTCTGCTTGCCCGCTCGCTTCTTCAATCCACCCAGCGCTCTCATGCCGGCAGCCCAGCATGTCTCTTGAGAGCCACCCGCACCCGCGGCCCGACTGCAGAAGGGCCACGGCCCGGTAGTGGGCCGGGGACCGGGGGTTGATGACCCCTGGGTTAAATGTAAACTGCAAGAGGGAGCTGCGCTAAAAAAATATAATGAATTAAAGTGATCCAAGTGCACACAAATAATTGCAGTCTATGCGACACTGAAAATGTAGAAAAAAACAGTCCTTAAAGAAACATAGAGAAGTAATCCAATGTCCCATAAATAAGGAAAAAAATGCCACTGAATGTTGTGTGCAGATAAACAGTAGACTCTTGATGAGATTACCGCCAACAACGTGCACCTCCAACACATAAAATGCGCACTTACCAAAGACAAGCTGAAAACAAGCCTATATAGTAGGTATTCACTGTTCGGATCTATATCCAACAGCAGCTCGCAGGGGTAAACAGAAGGCGAATCAGGTAGGCTCAATTGAGTCAGACTTGCACGGATCAACCATCGATTAAATACCCAAAAAAGAAGAACTCTCCATAGTGTAATACTGACTAGTAAACAGATTTATTAGTAATAAAAGTTACACTTACGAGATAGAGGTTAAAAACAACCATAAAATTGTAGTCGGCTGGCTTGCAGACACCCGTCCGCTCACAAGAAGCACCGCAATGACGTCAGCACGCCAACCTCCCGACACACGTTTCGTCACAAAATTATGTCGTCTTGTGACGTGTGTATATATCTCACATTTGAGCTTCTGCTTATTTTATTTAATTTCATTATTCTCATTAGGCATAGCGCAGTAATTTTTTCCTAATTTTATATGTGTTAAATGGTTGGCAGGAGGTTAAGATAGGTAATCCTGTCTGTTGCATCATCTCCTAGCAAAATAAGCACTGTACCCTGCACCAGCTAGGGTCATTTCCTGAAAACTCGTTGACTTGATGTTTTTAGCCAATAAAGATTTTGAACAACTCACCAAGCTAAATGACCATTTGTACCAGGCACTCCTAACCCCACACCCAAAAATAGATCCTCTGATGAATGATCAATCCACTGTGATTAACCACTTCCCTACCCGCCCATGGTCAAATGACGTCCACAGATGGGATCTCCCATCCTGGGTGGACGTCATATGACGTCCTGGGCTTTGTGGGGGGATATCTGAATGATGCCTGTAGATAGAGACATCATTCAGATATCCTTCTCTTTAGCCGGCGATTCTGTGCACGATAAGAATGATCATAGTTCCACCGCTTGATCGTTCTTATAGGCGGCGGGAGGGGACATCCCCCCCTCCCGCCGCCATCCGGTGCTTCTCCGGGCTCTCCCATGCCATCGGGGGCCCGGAGAAAGGATCGTCCGTCGCCGTTGTCTTGTCACATGACAAGCATAGAGATGACTGGTGACCAGATGGTCACCAGTCATCTCTATGACCGTCGGAGGCCCGGGCGCGATGTGATGACGTCACGCCCGGGTTCTCAGAAGTAAACAAAGCCGCGATTGCGGCTAGTAAGCATGAGATTGGTGAAATTCTTTTCACAATCTCATGCTTTCCAGCCTGGAGGAGAGATGTGGGGTCTTATTGACCCCCTTATCTCTCCATTAAGAGGACCTGTCACACACCATTCCTATTACAAGGGATGTTTACATTCCTTGTAATAGGAATAAAAGTGATAAAAAAAAATGTAAAAAAAAGTGTAAAAATAAAAAATAAATAAGTAAAAAATAAATAAATAAAAAAAAATTTAAACGCCCCTGTCCCCGGTAGCTCGCGCTCCGAAGCGAACGCACACGTAAGTCCTGCCCACATATGTAATCGCCGTTCAAACAACATATGTGAGGTATCGCCGCGTGCATTAGAGCGCGTGCAACAATTCTAGCACTAGACCTCCTCTGTAACTCTAACCTGGTAACCTGTAAAGATTTTCAAAGCGTCGCCTATGGAGATTTTTAAGAAACTAAGTTTGGCGCCATTCCATGAGTGTGCGCAATTTTAAAGCCTGACATGTTAGGTATCTATTTACTCGGCGTAACATAATCTTTCATATTTTATAAAAAAATTGGGCTAACTTTACTGTTTTGTTATTTTTTAATTCATTTTCCAAAAAAAAGGCAATTGAAAAATGATTGCGTGAATATCGTGCAAGATAAAAAGTTGCAATTACCGTCATTTTATTCCCTAGGGTGTCTGCTAAAAAATATATATATAATGTTTGGGGGTTCTGAGTAATTTTCTAGCAAAAGAATGATGATTTGTACATGTAGAGAGAGAAGTGCTAGAATAGGCCCGGTATTGAGGTGGTATAAAAAGCCCGGTATTGAAGTGGTTAAAGAGACAGCAAACTTGGACCACGACCAGCTCACCACACACCGTGCTTTCACCACATACGTCTCTCCTTATAGGAGAATTACCTCCCTCTATATGTAAAATTTATTTTGACTCTCATTAGTCCAGCACTACCAACCAATTTTTTTCAGATTCACAGCAGCTAAGCAACCTTTTTTATTTATTTTCATTATGCCTGAGCTCTGGGGGTTTTTTTTAGTGTGAAGTTTATGTACAGGCAAGGCCTCATTCATAGATTGACGAATATTACCATTTTAATGCTTATTATAGATCACAATTATGTAGATATATGAGATACATTCAATAAATGACTTTCTGCGGCAATGAGTCATTTGTTATGCGTGGCACAGGTGGAGGCTAGCATAACATTCATTAAACAAGAACACATATAAACACCGAAAACGTGTTAAAAATGCCGAATGTGTAAAAGTGCCTGTGTAGATTGTAGAAATAATTTATGCCAACATTTTATAGGAAATCTCTAAAGTTCAATGTGAGCCCATACCAGGCAATGTATCATGTTGACTTTAAAAGAGCCAACAATTTAAAGAGAATCTAGTGTTTAAAGCAGCCTTTCTCAATCTTTTTACCCTAGTGGAACCCTTGAAATAATTTCCGGGTCTCAAGGAACCCCTACTAAATGCAATTTTTTGGAGATGAATGGAAAAAAAAGATCCCATATATTGGTGATGACTTCAAAGAACGACAGCTGAAAAAAAAAAAGATCTTCTGTGTCAAGCTCCTGGCTCGACCGTGTGGTATAGGGCTCTGGAACTATGTAGGCATTATCAAATAGTGGGAGATCAATCAGCCAGAGCTCAAGAAACCCCTAGCAACCTCTAAAGGAACCCTAGTTGTGAAAGGCTGGTTTAAGGTGAACCCATACTAGGCAAAGAAACACATTTTTTGTTTTGGATAAAGGGAAGAAGGGGTAAAACCAGGGCTTTTTTTTCAGAAGATTGTGCCGGAACAGGGTTCCCGCACCTCCGCCAGAGACAGTGTGGGAGGCACTGGAAGCAAAAGCCCCTGCCGCATCAGAATGATCATACAGTGGAGTGGGCGAGCAGGAGAAACAGCTCAACTCCAGTTGCAGTCTGAGAGAGCAGAAGGCGGAGTTATCCACATTTCGCTCCGCCTCTCCCTGCAGACTGGAAGCTCGTTTAGGCACATCTGCATAAGTGAAGTCGCTGTCACTGTCTAGCAGAGGAGCAGATTGGCCATGTGTCTCCGTGCAGACAAGTTTTTAGCCTTTTTTTGGTAAATTAATTGACAGTTCTGCTGATTGAGACTGTACTGTGCCTGTTTCTTTGCTGTATTGGGCTGTCTTTTTGCTAGACTGGGCTGTCTCTTTGCTGGACTGGGTTGTCTCTGCTGGATTGGGCCAACTCTTTATTGGATTTGGGCAGGGGAGGGCTGGCGGCCTTAGGCCTGGGGGGCAAGTCCAGTCAAGTAGCCCATTGAACCACCAAATCAGCTCACCATCCATGGCCCACCTGGTTTTTCAATGCAGCCTCACCAGTGCAGCCAACTCCAGTGCCCATCAATGCAGCCTGATCACTGGGGCAGGTTACATGGGGTGTATGGTGGGGGAGATGGGGGGGTCAGCTAGGGGTGTCAGGGTCTCTCACCTCAGCGATCTTAGCTCAGCAGGTCCTTGCACGCCACGGTTTCCTGGGGGGGTAACGATCCTGATCCTGGGTAGGGATGAGCTTCGAGTTCGAGTCGAACTCATGTTCGACTCGAACATTGCCTGTTCGCCCGTTCGCCGAACAGCAAACAAATTGGGGTGTTCGCGGCAAATTCGAAAAATCTATGGGAGAAATCTAAAGTGTTAATTATAAAGGCTAATATGCAAGTTATTGTCCTAAAAAGTGTTTGGGGACCGGGGTCCTGCCCCAGGGGACATGTATCAATGCAAAAAGAAGTTTTAAAAACGGCCGTTTTTTTGGGAGCAGTGATTTTAATAATGCTTAAAATGAAAAAATAAAAGTGAAATATTCCTTTAAATTTCGTACCTGGGGGGTGTGTATGATATGCATGTGAAGTGGCGCATGTTTCCCGTGCTTAGAACTGTCCCTGCAAAAAATGTCATTTTTGAAAGAAAAAAATGCATTTAAAACTGACTCGCGGCTATTAATGAATTGTCGGCTCCCGGCAATACATACAAAAGTCATTGATAAAAAAAAAAAAAAAAGCGTGGGGGTTCCCCAGAATTCAATTACCAGGCCCTTCAGGTCTGGAATGGATATTAAGGGGAACCCCGCCGCAAATTAAAAAAAAATTGACGTGGGGTTCCCCCAAATATCCATTCCAGGCCCTTCAGATCTGGCATGGATTTTAAGGGGAACTCCACCCCAAATGTAAAAAAAAAATGGCGTGGAGTCCCCCTAAAAACCCATACCAGACCCCTTATCCGAGCACGCAACCTGGCCGGCCGCAGGGGAAAAGGGGGGGACGAGAGAGCGGCCCCCCTCCCTCCTGAACCGTACCAGGCCACATGCCCTCAACATGGGGAGGATGTCCCCATGTTGATGGGGACAAGGGCCTCATCCCCACAACCCTTGCCCGGTGGTTGTGGGGGTCTGCAGGCGGGGGGCTTATCGGAATCTGGAAGACCCCTTTAACAAAGGGGACCCCCAGATCCCGGCCCCCCCCTATGTGAATTGGTAAGGGGTACATTGTACCCCTACCATTTCACGAAGAAAGCGTAAAAAAATGTTTAAAAAAACACACAAACACCTTGAAAAAGTTCTTTATTAAAAAAAAAACAAAAAAAAAACATTCCAGCGGTGAAATCCAGTGTCCCGCGGCGATCCCGATGTCCAGCGCTGTCCTTCATTGGTTGTGCCTGAGCGGACCTGATGGGGAACTCCCTCTCAGTATTTTAAATGTATAGACCCGCCCCTTCTAAAGTTCCCCATCAGGTCCGCTCCCTCGGTATGTCGGACCCGCCTACGTCATTGGCTTGAGCGGGGAACTTCCTTCACTGTGTAATTTAAATTTACATAGTGAAGGAAGTTCCCCGCTCAAGCCAATGACGTAGGCGGGTCTGACATACCGAGGGGGCGGACCTGATGGGGGACTGCTCTCACTTTGGTAATACATGTATAGACCCGCCCCTTCTCATGTTCCGCATCTGGTCCGCTGAGCGGACCTGATGGGGAACTTTAGAAGGGGCGGGTCTATACATTTAAAATACTGAGAGGGAGTTCCCCATCAGGTCCGCTCAGGCACAACTAATGAAGGACAGCGCTGGACATCGGGATCGCCGCGGGACACTGGATTTCACCGCTGGAATGTTTTTTTTAAATAAAGGACTTTTTCAAGGTGTTTGTGTGTTTTTTTAAACATTTTTTTACGCTTTCTTCGTGAAATGGTAGGGGTACAATGTACCCCTTACCAATTCACATAGGGGGGGCCGGGATCTGGGGGTCCCCTTTGTTAAAGGGGTCTTCCAGATTCCGATAAGCCCCCCGCCCGCAGACCCCCACAACCACCGGGCAAGGGTTGTGGGGATGAGGCCCTTGTCCCCATCAACATGGGGACATCCTCCCCATGTTGAGGGTATGTGGCCTGGTACGGTTCAGGAGGGAGGAGGGGCCGCTCTCTCGTCCCCCCCTTTTCCCCTGCGGCCGGCCAGGTTGCGTGCTCGGATAAGGGGTCTGGTATGGATTTTTAGGGGGACTCCACGCCATTTTTTTTTTTAATTTGGGGTGGAGTTCCCCTTAAAATCCATGCCAGATCTGAAGGGCCTGGAATGGATATTTGGGGGAACCCCACGTCAATTTTTTTTTTAATTTGCGGCGGGGTTCCCCTTAATATCTATTCCAGACCTGAAGGGCCTGGTAATTGAATTCTGGGGAACACCCACGCTTTTTTTTAATTTTTTTTATCAATGACTTTTGTATGTATTGCCGGGAGCCGACAATTCATTAATAGCCGCGAGTCAGTTTTAAATGCATTTGTTTCTTTCAAAAATGACATTTTGTGCAGGGACAGTTCTAAGCACGGGAAACATGCGCCACTTTACATGCATATCATACACACCCCCCAGGTACGAAATTTAAAGGAATATTTCACTTTTATTTTTTCATTTTAAGCATTATTAAAATCACTGCTCCCGAAAAAACGGCCGTTTTTAAAACTTCTTTTTGCATTGATACATGTCCCTTGGGGCAGGACCCCGGTCCCCAAACACTTTTTAGGACAATAACTTGCATATTAGCCTTTATAATTAACACTTTAGATTTCGAACGTTCGAGTCCATTGTATTTAATAGGGTTCTAAAGTTTACACGAACATTTTGTCTGTTCGCAGGTTCTGGTGCGAACCGAACAGGGGGGTGTTCGGCTCATCCATGATCCTGGGGTCAAGTTGCAGCCCTACGTCCCGACTCCCTGGCACGCCCTGCCTCTGCCTTCTTCCAAGAATCTGGTCCCAAGGAGTTGTAGTTTCCTCTGCGCTGCTGTATTTTCCACCCACCAGAAGCTTGAGTGCGGACTACAACTCCCGGAATGCAACAACTAGTGGTGGGCCGCCATGGCCATGCCCCCAGCCCGACTTCCTAGACCAGAATAAAAAAGAAAATGGTAGCGAGCAGCTGCTGCCGGACATTTTGAACATATGTTAGGGCTGCCTGGGAGACAATTGCCACCCTTCCCCCTGGCCCAGCCCTCCCCTGAACACAGTGGACCAACACCAGCAGATGACACGGCTCCCCAAATCATCACTAACTGTGGAAAATTCACACTGGACCTCATGCAACTTGGATTCTGTGCCTCTCCACTCTTCCTCCAGACTCTGGGACCTTGACTTCCAAATTAAATGTAAAATTTTCCACAGTCAGTGATGATTTGTGGAGCCATGTCATCTGCTGGTGTTGGTCCTCTGTGTTTCATCAGGTCCAAAGTCAGCGCAGCCCTCTTCCAGGAAATTCTAGAGCACTTCATGCTTCCCTCTGCTGACCAACTTTATGGAGATGCTGATTTCATTTTCCAGCAGACTTGGCACCTCCCACACTGCCAAAAGTACCAATACCTGGTTTAATGATCATGTAATCACTGTGCTTGATTGGCCAGCAAACTCGCCTGACCTAAACCCCATAAAGAATCTGTGGGGTATTGTAAAGAGGAAGATGAGAGACACCAGACCCAACAATGCAGAAGAGCTAAAGGCCGCTATCAAAGTAACCTGGACTTCCATAACAACTCAGCAGTGGCACAGTCTGATCCCCTCCATGCCACGCCGCATTGATGCAGTAATTCATGTAAAAGGAGCCCCGACCAAGTATTGAGTGCACACTATA
Organism: Rana muscosa; assembly: GCA_029206835.1. Classification (NCBI taxonomy): domain Eukaryota; kingdom Metazoa; phylum Chordata; class Amphibia; order Anura; family Ranidae; genus Rana; species Rana muscosa. Next base: position 56,193,501 of record CM055116.1, on the reverse strand, counting down.
CTGTACATGGACATACTTTTAAGTAAGACAACATTTCTGTATTAAAAAACCTTTTTTTAATTGGTGTAATGTAATATTCAGATTTTCTGAGATACAGAATTTTGGATTTTCACTAGCTGTAAGCCATAATCATCAAAATTAAAAGAAAGAAATGCTTGAGATATATCACTCTGGGGTAAAGAATCTACAGTATATAAAATATATTTTTGAAATGAGTTACTGAAATAAATGTACTTTTTGATGATATTCTATTCTTATACTAATTTTATGAAATGCACCTGTATATTAATTGGCAATACCCCACAGCTAGGCAAAAGGTATTTCACCCTTGTGTTATTTCTTGTGCTCGTAGTAATTTTATTCCACCAGGGGCCGTGGCTGTTCTTGGAGTTAAGGCGCAGAACAGAGAACCCAAAAATGACCAAGTGGCTCCTTCGGGGGCCGCGCTACAAAATATATATTTAGCAATGATATAATATAAATGTAATCAAAATGGATATGACTCTCCCTTCACATGTGATTTGTCCTGCTTATCTCTCCCTGCAGACACCGTCGCAGAAATGTACATTACCTACCAGCCGGGATCAACAGAATGAGAATCTCCAGTATTCATTAATCATGTTATCAGTTTTGTAGGTTATTCTGTTCTGTGTCATTAATTAACAATGTATAACCTTCCCCATTATATATTGGGGTGAATCTGCACCATTCCAGGACCGCACTGTGATCCCTGTCACTTTATATTCTACATGTCAGTGCCAGCAAGAAGATGACGCAGACGGCAGAGTAACAGTACACAGGGAATTATCTGTACAAGTATGTATAGGGAGCAGCATGTAATTACACACATGGCTTGGCTGATGTATAGCTGCTATGATAAGAATGCGGTTTCCAAGGACACGAAAAAGCTGCAGGAGATCCTTGAAGGACTCGAGGTGCAATGAACGCCAATGGACCATTTAATAAACATTGCACAGTGCAGGAACCTAAACCCAGGACCGTGATTGGATGCTTTAGCTACTGCGCCTAGCTGCCTAATAGATAAGCCAGACTTGCATTCAGCTTAAATTGAAATGAAAGGCAAAACATCTGTGTATAGATATAAAAACATTATAAATACCTTTTTTCATACGTGAACCTATACCCTCTCTACTCAGCTGGGGAGGAGAAACAGCAGCACACTGAGCTTCCCAGTGAAAGGCTGTGCGGGAGGGGGGGGGGGGGGGTTTCAGGACAAGACTGATCATTTGAGGAAACCAGGCTGAGTTCCATGCATAGCTAGAGAACTGACCACAAAGTGTTCTCCTGTTTAGTGTGGTCAGTTTTTAACCACTTGCCGACCATCCGCCTGCAGTTTTACTGCAGCAACATGGCTCGGCTGGGCGAAACAACGTTATGTTACGTCGCTTCGCCCTGTGGCCACTAAAGGCGCGCGCCGCCGGAGTCACGCGCACGCACCCGCTGCTCGCCCCCAGAGCCAATGCGAGCGCCCGGCGGGCGTGATGACTGCCGGGCACCCGCGATCGCTCATGACACAGGAGAGAAATGACTGATCGTCTGTTCATACAAAGTATGAACAGCGATCTGTCATTTCCCCTAGTAAGTCCCATCCCCCCTTTAGTTAGAACATGCAGAGGGAACACAGTTAACCCCTTGATCGCCCCCTAGTGTTAACCCCTTCCCTGCCAGTGACATTATTACAGTAATCAGTGCATTTTTATAGCACTGATCGCTGTAAAATTGTCAATGGTCCCAAAAGTGTCCGATGTGTCTGCCATAATATCGCAGTCCCGATAAAAATCGCAGATCGCCGCCATTACTAGTAAAAAAAAAAAAAAAAATGCTATAAATCTATCCCCTATTTTGTAGACGCTATAACTTTTGCGCAAACCAATCAATATATGCTTATTGTGATTTTTTTTTACCAAAAATATGTAGAAGAATACATATTGGCCTAAACTGAGGAAATTTTTTTTATTTTTGATAAAAATGTGGGATATTTATTATAGCAAAAAGTAAAAAATATTGTGTTTTTTCAAAATTGTCGCTGTTCTTTTGTTTATAGCGCAAAAAATAAAAACCACAGAGGTGATCGAATACCACCAAGAGAAAGCTCTATTTGTGGGGGAAAAAGGATGCAAATTTTGTTTGGGTACAGCGTAGCACGGCTGCGCAAATTGTAAGCTAATGCGATGCAGTGCCAAATTGTAAAAAGTGCTCTGGTCAGAATGGGGGTAAAATCTTCCGGGGATGAAGCGGTTAAAAAAAAGGTAAGAAGAGGGACTGGCAGAAACACCAGGGATGGATTTCACATGAAGGAAGCAATGCAAAGAGGACAGGAGACTTTCTCATACGAGTACATGGTACAGCAGGCACATATCAGGCATATGAAATGTTGGGTTTACATATTTTTGAATTTTACTGTGCTTGGAGTTGAGCTTTAAGTATAAGGACCCTTTCACACGGGTGGACCGTTTAGGTCCGCCTGTCAGTTTTTTAGGCGGACCTGAACGGGCGCTCCGTGCACCTCTAGGGAGCCATGCCCGCTGACATCCGACCCGCTCCGATCCGCCAAAGTGTGACGGAGGAAAACCCTATTTTCCATCTGTCTGGCGGATCGGATCGGATAACAACGGTCCGTCGTCATCCGATCCCCCATAGGGGAGAGCGGCGCCCTGACAGGTCGGTCCCTGCACAGTGTGCGGAAACAGACCTGTCATCTGCCTGCTCAGCGGGGATCGACAGAGCGATCCCCGCTGAGCTAAAGCGAAGCCCGCACACGGACAGCCCCATGTGAAAGGACCCTAAGGCTCCATTCACATTTAGGGTCCTTTCACAAGGGGCAGACCTCCTCCTGCGATACTCTAGCTCTACAGTGGATTTGCCCGCTGATCCCTGCTGAGCACAGCCCGCTCTCCTCTATGGGTGGTCAGATGTAAACAGTGTGACAGCAGGCAGGTAAAATCACCAGGTTGCATCCAGGATGGTAGGTATGTATGCCCTAGATTCAGGCTTTATGAAAATTCATACCACTAGGGGGAGTGCTGGGAGTCTTGTGGGGGAAGAGTTAATGAGCCCAGCTGAATCAAGTGGCTCATTAAGGCCTCTACAAGAACTCCCAGCATGCTAAGGGAGATGCTCCATCCTGGAACCAGTTCTGTGTTGTGCAAGACTGGGGAGTGTGTTTCTGTCCTGTGCGGTGAGACAAAGCCCGTGTGGCTAAAACCTTAAAAAACAGGGAGATAGGGGCTGGGGCAGCACAAGGCTGCACCTAGTTGTCAGACAGGGAACCTACGTGTGTAGTAAGCGGTCAAGCTGACCAGGATTTATTTTTGTATGTTTCTTTTTGTTTTGCTGTTTTTCCCCTGTAAATAGTTTAAATAAACCGCACCTTTTGTTTTTGCAACTACAAACTCTGTCTGCTGTGCCTGTTTTTGTGTGGTGAACCCATCCAGGGGGTCACACACACCCGCTGCTGAGCTAACCCCCTCACAACAGATACAGCCAATTCCCTATCTTGGCTGTTATTAGTATATTGGATCAGATTGGATGTAGGCGGGTATAAACAGACACACGTCCGTTTACACCAGCCACTCCATAGAGGAGAATGTAGGGTCCGATTGAGTACGCATGTCCATTTCCGTTTGTGTGAAAGGGGCCTTACGCAGGTGTGATAGAGCACACACGTTTTTGAGTGTTTGCGCTCATTGCATTTAGGGGAGCTTATTCAATTTGTGAAAAACGGGCTAAAGAAGTGCATGACCCTTTTGGAAAATTGCTCCACACTAAAATGCATGGTACTTTGTTACACACGTGCAATAGCAAGATGCTTGGGAGTGCCAATGAGAATTATTGGCACTCCCATGTATCGGTAAAAGGGCTGCATGTTTTTGTGCTCTGCGGGATATCATGGGACTTTGTATGTGCGTTCCCACAATGAACCAATGTGTACCTAGCCTAAGGCCAAAACTTTTCATTTTGGATGGTTTTACAAGGTGTAAATCCCTGCTCTATTTGGAATAATTTCCTTTGCTTTCTGTTCTGTAGACACAACAGGAAGTGAGGGAAAATCTCTCCAAAGTAAGCAAAATTCCCTCTTCGTGAGCACCGTAATAAATGTCCCTTATAGAATTGTCCCCCTCTATTGCTGTTCTGGTAGCAACTCAAAATGTAGGTTTCTCCTTCACTTTCAGCTCTAGTGATAGTGGACACCTGGACAAATCAAGAGAGTGTATCACAGTAACGGGGACACACAGAGGCGTAGCTTGAAGCTTGTGGGACCCCATGCAAAAGTTGACCCCCCCCCCACTACCACCCACCACTTCCACTGTGCGTGCAGATACACCCACCGCACGCCAAGATACTCAAAGCGGCTTAAGAGTTTTGAGTTGCCAGAGTTCCTCCTTCCATCAAAGCACAGGGATCACTGCTGGAGAATCAGAGGACAGGGACCCCTGGCAGGTCACTTGGGAGAGCTCCTTTCCCATTTCCCATCACTGTATACAGCTCCCCCCCCCCCCCGCACTACACAGGGCTGAATTTGCTTTCAGAATTCACAGGGTGTATCTGGCTTTTATGTTGCCGTTAGGACCTGTGAAATTCTCTATGCGGAATGGAAGTGTCGTTGCAGTAGGCAGATACACCCTGTGCAGATCGTGGCTGACTGGCTATGTTGTAAAGGAATGTGATTTTAGCCCTGCAGAGGAGGCGTAGTATAGAGTGATGTAATAGAAAAGAAGATCAGCAACCGGGCAAAGCATCCAGAGCAGAGGGGGTGGTCAGGGGGCTTTGGGGGGGCAACTTAGATCTGGTGGGGGAAAGCCATGTGACACAAAATATGGAGCCTGCAGCCCCTCAGGTGGTGTTGAGGGATTTGTTTTAGCAATTTCAGAAGGTCAGTGTTGGCAGGTGTTGGGGGAAGGTCACCTCCCGAAGGTGTTTGTCTTTTACCCAGTTGTCAGGGAAGTGGGGTAAGTGGACATCCCCGGGTGGGGGGGTTCAGAGAATCCCAGCTGGTGACTAGGAGACACTAAGCGGTGCCTTACCTCACCAGTGACATCGGTCCCATCATGGCTACATGACGGCACTCTCCTCCTCTTAACTCGCTGAGCTCGGTTACCATTCCATGTTGCCAGCACACAGCACAGACACTTCCCCATCCTGGGCTGTTCTCATTCCATGCTCTTCTCCATTCAGGAAATGGCTCACAGCTTCTCCCCAGCCAATGAGAACAGAGGGGTGTGGAATGCAAAGTGGAAGCCCAGTACTGGAGCATGGCTGTGGAGCCCTAGGGCAGATTAGAGCTGGACTTTGTGGAGGATATGATATGACAGGGAGGCTGCAGGGGCCCCCTGGAGCTAGGGGCAGGGTTGCGATCAGCCTGAGAAGACCCTGCCACTGGATAGACAAGGAAAGTGTCCATGTTACCCAGATAGTGACGTGGACACCTAAGGTAGGACATGTCATTATACTGATCCTGATCGTCAGATATAATCCCAGTGTTAATATTGTATACTTTAATCTCTTTATATCTAGTCATATGAGCATTCTGGGAACCAGAAATCCATAAAAATCTGTTTCGTAGATCTGAGATTTTCCTTGGAAGCTGAATCTGCTGCACACCAGACAAGGAGGAACGAATCTCATCTCTTCTGCTCTGCTGGCTGATCAAGTAAATGGGCAAGAGTGAGGACGAGGACGTAACCCGGCCTGCGGGGATTTCTAATCACACAGTGAGGCGGCGAGATAAACTGAATTGAAGGAAACATACTGTTCTATTTAAAGAGAGGGGGGGGGGGGGGTGCAAGCTGGAAATCTACTTCAATGTTGTAATTTTAGACAGGGAGACAGACTGGCTTGGCCTTATGTACTTAAAGTGTATGGAAAATCCTAATGATGAACTTTAGTATTTGCTCCCTTTTGGTCTGTTTCATTTCTACAGGATGGCTGTACTCTACCTGGTAAGGGTATTTCATAGGGAGCCTTCCATTACCACTACTGGGCCATATCCACATTTACCACCTGTATCACCCCAAAATATTTGAACCACACAGGAATGGAGTTCCATAGCAGCCCTTTATTACAGAATCCAGTTTAAGAAATAATAATAATTAAACGATTTAAACAAAATTGGGTTGACTGTTTTTGAAGGCACCAGGAAATAAACAGCCAAACAGGTCCTTCTGGAATGCTGATGGTTGCCATGAGTATGGCTACACACAGGAGGAAGAGCAGCCAGCCAGAGGTTTTTTGTGATGGTTGTATGGCATTGTACACATCGCTACATCGAGGTGAAGGCATACCTCCCAACTTTTTGAGATGGGAATGAGGGACACGGACACCTATCAGCAAAAGTATAAAGGCTTAGGACACACCCCTTGCCACACCCCTTAAAGGGAAATTGTATAAAAAAACAAGATTGGTTAAACCCACGAGTGCTTTTTTTTACCACTACTATTCCTTTATATTGGCTTTGGAATTTACAAAAGCAGCACTTTAGAAATCAGATGAAATGTTTAGAGCTGGAAAACCCTTTTTGATAGATAAAAAGCGCATTTTATATACATCTATATAGATTAGACCAAAATGAGGGACAAATGAGGAGGAATAAGGGACAGAGGGACATTGTTCCAAATCAGGGACAGTCCCTCGAAATCAGGGACAGTTGGGAGCTATGGTGAAGGTATGTTACCAGATGGGCTTCATTGAGGAAGGTGGGAATCAGTTAAAATGCTTTTTTTTAAGTAGAGTAGGAGTAAACTGGAACCCTAGTAAGATTTTCAATTCTGTTTGTGCCCCTGGTGCAGGTTTTGCCTCACTTCCTGTCTGATTAAACCATTGGTAATAGGACAGTAAGCGAGGGGAAATCTCTCTAATAAAGCCCTGGATAGCAGTAAAACCCAACAGGAGATCTTATTCTTCCCCATTCTACCAATAACAGATATTCCCTGCAGCTGATGCTTTTCGGGGTTCCTGTTCCTCCGCTCCGCCATCTTGGTTTTGGGTGTCGGTTGTCATTTACTAATGACTAAGGATGGGCCAAACACCCCCCCGGTTCGGTTCGCACCAGAACTTGCGAACAGGCAAAAAATTTGTTTGAGCGCGCAAACACCGTTAAAGTCTATTGGACACGAACATGAAAAACCAAAAGTGCTAATTTTTAAGGCTTATATGCATGGTATTGTCATAAAAAGTGTTTGGGGCCCGGGTCCTGCCCCAGGGGACATGTATCAACGCAAAAAAAAAGTTTTAAAAACAAACGTTTTTTCGGGAGCAGTGATTTTAATAATGCTTAAAAGTGAAACAATAAAAAATTCGTGCATGGGGGGTGTCTATAGTATGCCTGTAAAGGGGCACATTTTTCCAGTATTTAGAACAGTCCTGCAGTAAAATGACATTTCTAAAGGAAAAAAAGTCATTTAAAACTACCGTACTCGCGGCTGTAATGAATTGTCGGGTCCCGGCAATACAGATAAAACTCATTGAAAAAAACGGCATGGGTTCCCCCCTCAGTCCATTACCAGACCCTTTGGGTCTGGTATGAATATTAAGGGGAACCCCGAATCAATATAAAAAAAAATTGTGTGGAGGTTCCCCCAAATTCCATACCAGGCCCTTTAGGTCTGGTTTGGATATTAAGGGGAACCCTGCGCCAATTTTTTTTTCATTAGTAGGCTCATCCCTACTAATGACCCACAGGTAGTCTTCTACTGTGCATGTGCCAGACATGACCTGCCATGAAACTGGTCCTGCAGCATCCTACAGTGTGTGATGTTATCCTAGGAGTCTGTGGATGGAGGGGGGCAGGGGGGACAAGACTAGACGTGCGAGCGGGTACTATCAATCAGGGTACCTGCTCCCTGAGAAAAAATTGCAGATTTTTTAACAGGCTGGAGAAGAGCAGGTTAAAAGGTGAAAATGTTATTTTTGGGTGAAGGTCTGCTTTACGTTTTCACATATTTCATGACAGAAGAGTAATGAGGCTACTTGCTAATGTGGATGTAGGGAATTTATATGTATAGTGTGCTTCTGAGGGCCCAAATTGCACTTCGAATCATATATCCTAACCTCCTGCATTAATTTGCCCACTTATTATATTAATACAAAAATATTAAAATTGAAACTATAATCATATAAACTACTCTGATCATGCCACAATCCTTAACCCTTATCCAACTAATCATTATTAATGGCCAGCATGCAATCACTTATTGGGAATTCTGCAGTAATTATCAACACATGATTTTATCAGCTGAGCTGTTTCAAATGAGCCAAAGATGAGCCATTGACTAATTCTCAAACATCATTAATTCCTCATTAGCTTTTGCAATGATTGTACATTTCCATCTGCAGAACCCAGAGCTGTGTGGATCAAGGACAGGAGAGGAGGAACACGAGACAAAGCAACCATAGCTTTCCAAGAATCAGCCAAAGTATTAAGGATCCAACATGGAGGATCTTAAATCCCTCCAATCGGTTGCATCAAAAAATTATTTTAAAATAAATATTACAATAGTAACTCAATATACTGTAGGTGTTCACTAAAAATACAGCAAAGTGTCCCCTTCACGTCACAAAATGTTAAACTGGCCCTGAAACTAGTTTGAGAAGTGGCGGTGCACATGCACACAGCAAGTTTTCTCATGTCTGTTTCTGAATCCGCTGGCAAGTCTTGCTAAGCAAAACTTGGAGACACTAAGAACTGCCCATCTCATAAAGTCCCTTCCTAATACGGGTAATCTAAAAACAGCCAGTACTGGAGTGTGCAAGCTGGCTGACCTGATATGTGGAATTTGGTAAAAGATAAAAACAGAGTCAGAAGACTCCCAATCAGGGCCATCTTAATAGCATCATGGACCCCTGGGCAAAGTAATGCAGTGGGGTTCTTACCAGGCTGCCCCAATTTACTCAAGAATTAAAGTATAAATAGTTGATAGAATTAAACACGTATTTAATAGTACAATAAAATCGATTTTAAACAGTAATGCCTCGTACACACGACCGGGATTCCCGGCGGTAAAAAGTCCGCCGGGAATCCCGAGGGGAAAACCGAAAACCTGCTCGGTAACTTTCCCCCTGTACACACGAGAGGTTTTAAAGTTGGGAAAACTGCGGTGAGAGCTTTGGCCGGGGATCCTGGCCGTGTGTATGCTCCATCTCAGTTTTTCCCATAGGAAAACTGCCGGGAAAAAGACCGCGGGGAATCCCGGCGGGAAAAAAGAGGACATGTTCTCTTTTTTTTCCCCGCAGTTTTCCTGTTGGGAAAACTGCGATGGAGCATACACACGGCTGGGATTCCCGGCCAAAAGCTCTCATGGCAGTTTTCCTGCTGGGAAAACCGGTCGTGTGTACGAGGCATAAGAAAGCATGCCATAAATAAAAGACTGATCAACACACAGGGCACAGTAACGGTGGAGGGGACTGAAGAGCACAGTACAGGGGGGCTCAGGAGGGCACAAAATTGGGATCAGAGGGGCACACTACAGGTCCGGGGACGCTACTCGGGACACGGCCATTGCGGGACAGCTTAGTACAATGCGTGACTGTCTTAGAAAATCCGGTACAGTTGGCAATTATGATATAACGCTAGATTATCATTGGGCCCCCATGCACCTTGGGCCCCTGGGCAATGCCCAGGGGTCCCCATGCATTAAGACAGTCCTGTTCCCAATTGAGTTATGGACAGGCCAGCCCTGAACTTTCTTTGCAAATGACAACATTTGCATATTAAAGCAGATTCACCGGTGATTAGTAATGTTGGGCGAATGGTTCGGACTGAGCAAAAGTTCAGCCTGAACATCACCTGTTCGCCCGTTTGGCGAATACACAAATTTGCGGGGCACTTGGTGGGATGCTGGCCCACCGAGCGCCCCACAACGCATTGCATAGTGCATTCTAGGGCCCTAAGTGGCCAAAGCGAATTAGAGCACGGAGCACTGTCAGAGCCCTGATTGGACAAAGTGATGATGACTTTGTCCAATCACGGCTCAGTGCTCATAGTGCCACCCCACACTATAAAAGGTTCCTTCCCATAGGAACCTTTTGCACTGTGTTGAAGTAGAGATAGATAGAGCAGGGCTCAGTTTGCTATTAGCGAGTTAGTGTGTTCACTTATTGTTACCCTGTGTGGTCCTATTTGAGGTCAGCAAGGGAGGAAGGGGGTCTGAAGCTCGAGGATATTGACCAGTGGTGGCTGGTGGAATTTTTTTTTGGGGGGTGGGGCGGCAAACAGTATCCCAACCCCCCTTCCCGGAAGGTCGGTCTTTCGGTCGGTCCGGTTTTAGCACTTACCCCATCACCGGCAGCTTCCCCTGCTCAGCGGCGGCGGCCTTCTGTTCTCCTGCTCTGCACGGGTCATCGCTACGGCGGTTTCCATTTCCTTCCTCCTCCTTGGCGGGCCAATTGGGAGTCTTCTCTTTTCGACCAATTCGGAAACGGGATCTCACACCCGTTTCTGATTGGCCGGATTGAGGATCAGTGTTTCAACAGTGAATGTAAGGGATCGGAGCAAATTCTCTGTGACCCGAGCCCACCCTATTTTGAAGCCTATTGGAGCCTCTGGCTCTAATCAGGTGCTTTAAAAAAACACTAATTAATTTGCCGGTGTCCTGAAAGGGGGCGGACGCATGAATAGGGGGTGTCTGCGGTGGCCGTGGATAGATTCATGCTAATTATGAATCTATCCATTGCATATAGAGGGGGTGGCATGGAGAGAGGGAGCAGTGCCCGGGCGCCCCTAATGGACAGGACACCGCTGATATTGCCTAAATGGCAGTAACAAACAAATCGCCCCTGCCCCCATCTATAACTGGCCTTCACAGCAAGGAGCACATGGAAGGGAAACGCATGCAAGACAAAGCCAGTGAAAATTCCCATCTCACTTCACCAGCCAGTCGGCTTACCAACCAAATTAACCTGTCTAACAGTATGCATTAAAAACAGGGGTTTAGTTATTGGTGAGGGGACACACTGGGCAGTTGTGCTGTCATTGTGCTATTCGCTGGATGTCCAATGTGCCCCTGTGCCTTTAAGGAGGACTGGACTACCTCCAGGCCCACCTGCCCTCTATCTATCCATTATAATGTAAGTGCTCCCACTGTTGGAGACTCTCATAAATTTACAAGGGTTAGGACTGCAGGTAATACAGGGTGCCGTGAAGAGGCCTTGCAGCGTACACATGTGTTTGCAAATGTGTGCAAACTAAACCCCTGTTTTTAACACAGACTGTTAGGATAATTTGGTTGGTAAGCAGATAGGGATGAGCTTCGAGTTTGAGTCAAACTCATGTTCTACTCGAACATTGCCTGTTTGCCCGTTTGCCGAACAGCGAACAATTTGGGGTGTTCGCGGCAAATTCGAAAAGCTGCGGAACACCCTGTAAAAGTCTATGGGAGAAATCTAATGTGATAATTTTAAAGGCTTATATGCAAGTTATTGTCATAAAAAGTGTTTGGGGACCCGGGTCCTACTCCAGGGGACATGTATCAATGCAAAAAAAAGTTTTAAAAACTGCAGTTTTTTTGGGAGCAGTGATTTTAATAATGCTTAAAGTAAAACAATAAAAGTTAAATATTCCTTTAAATTTCGTACCTGGGGGGTGTATAGTATGCCTGTAAAGCAGCGCTTGTTTCCCGTGCTTAGAACTGTCCCTGCACAAAGTGTCATTTCTGAAGGAAAAAAAGTCATTTAAAAGCACTCGCGGCTATAATGAATTGTCGCCTCCCGGCAATACAGAGAAAAGTCATTGATTAAAAAAAAAATAAAAAATGCGTGGGGGTCCCCCCAAATTCAATTACCAGGCCCTTCAGGTCTGGTATGGATATAAGGGGAACCCTGCGTCAAATAAAAAAAAAATGGTGTGGAGTTCCCCCAAAAAATCCATACCAGACCCTTTATCCGAGCACGCAACCTGGCAGGCCGCAGGAAAAGAGGGGAGGACGATAGAGCGCCCCCCTCCTGAACCGTACCAGGCCACATGCCCTCAACATGGGGAGGATGCTTTGGGGGTCTGTGACCCCTCAAAGCACCATGTCCCCATGTTGATGGGGACAAGGGCCTCATCCCCACAACCCTTGCCCGGTGGTTGTGGGGGTCTGCGGGCGGGGGGCTTATCGGAATCTGGAAGACCCCTTTAACAAAGGGGACCCCCAGATCCCAGGCCCCCCCCATGTGAATTGGTAAGGGGTACATTGTACCCCTACCATTTCACAAAGAAAGTGTACAAAATTGTAAAAAAACACACAGACACAGTTGGTAAAGTCCTTTATTTGAAAAAAAAAAAAAAAAAAACATTCCAGTGGTGTAATACAGTCTGTCCAGCATTGTTCTCTATGTCCCGCGGTGCTCCGATGTCCAGCGCTGCAGTCTCCTCCAGTCTCCACTCCACACAAAACCCCCATGACGTACGAGGGGGCGGGGTCACCCGTCACATCATAGGGTAAGCCCCAGCTTTCCCCGCTTGCCGGGGAATAGCCAATGACGTAGGCGGTATCCCGCCTACGTCATTGGCTATTCCCCGCAAGCAGGGAAAACCAGGGCTTACCCGTATGATCTGACGGGTGACCCTGCCCCCTCGTACGTCAGACCCCGCCTACGTCATTGGCTGAGCGGACCTGATGGGGAACGTGATTTGATTCCTCTGCAGTGTAATAAATTAATAGACCCCGCCCCTTCTCACGTTCCCCATCAGGTCCGCTCAGCCTTACACCCAGTGAAGGTGACCCCGCCCCCTACGTCATTGGCTGAGCGGACCTAATGGGGAAAGTGAGAAGGGGCGGGGTCTATTAATTTATTACACTGCAGAGGACTCAAATCAAGTTCCCCATCAGGTCCGCTCAGCCAATGACGTAGGCGGGGTCTGACGTATGAGGGGGAGGGGTCACCAGTCAGATCATAGGGGTAAGCCCCGGCTTTCCCAGCTTGCGGGGAATAGCCAATGCCGTAGGCGGGATCCCGCCTACGTCATTTACGATACCCGGCAAGCGGGGAAAGCTGGGGCTTACCCCTATGATGTGACGGGTGACCCCGCCCCGTCGTACGTCATAGGGGTTTCGTGTGGAGTGGAGACTGGAGGAGACTGCAGCTCTGGACATCGGATCACCGCAGGACATAGAGAACAACGCTGGACAGACTGTATTACCACCGCTGGAATGTTTTTTTGTTTTTTTTTTAGGGCTGTGGAAATTAACTATTAATTCCTCGATTAATCGATTAATTGTTTTGATCGATCAAAAGTCTTCAGGGAGATCTGGTGATGTCATGGAAACCGGCGGGGCTTGCTGTGTCCATCTGAAGGGCTCCTTTGCTGTGCCTTCATATCTGCATGCCGGCTGGACCTTACTATCTGCCACATGCAAGGGCTGTTACACTTTCCTCTATCACTTCCCTCTATCAACCTAGGATTCTACAGCCATCCACTGGGAGTAGTGATGAGCCGAACACCCCCGGGTTCGGTTCGCACCAGAACCCGCGAACGGACCGAAAGTTCGTACGAACATTAGAACCCTATTAAATACAATGGATGCGAACGTTCGAATTCTAAAGTGCTAATTATAACAACTATTATGCATGTTATTGTCCTAAAAAGGGTTTGGGAACCCGGGTTGTGCACCAGGGGACATGTATCAATGCAAAAAGAAGTTTTAAAAACGGTCGTTTTTCGGGAGCAGTCATTTTAATGATGCATAAAGTGAAAAAAAAAAAGTCAAATATTCCTTTAAATATCGTACCTGGGGGGTGTCTAAAGTATGCCTGTGAAGTGCCACGTGTTTCCCGTGTTTAGAACTGTCCCTGCACAAAATGACACTTCTAAAGGAAAAAAAAGCCATTTAAAACTGCTTGCGGCTTTAATGTAATGTCTGGTCCCGGTAATATGGATGAAAATCTTTAAGAAAAATGGATTAGCTACCCCATGACCCCCCCCCCCCCTACCCCAGCCCATTACCAGCCCCTTTGGGTCTTGTATGGATATTAAGGGGAACCCCGCACATAAAATAAAAAAGGCCCTATATACTCTGAACAGCCGTATACAGGCGGTGCATACAAGACAGGGACTGTAGGTTTGTTCTTATGTAGAATCTGTTTGTAATTTTGAACAGGTACATTGTTGAAGTGTAGCTCCAGCCCAAAAATCTATTTTTAAACTTTTTGGAAAACATAGGTAAGGGTTATCACCCCTGTAACATTTGTTTTGCTGTCTGTGCCCCTGTTCAGAACATTTCACCTCACTTTCCGTCCCAATGACAACTGTTTTTGAAATGTGGTGTTTTTCTTGAAACAAGGATTGCTGATAAAGCATCAGTACAGAGGAGACACCTTTCTCCCATATTAATTCTTACAGGAGAGAATTTTCCTTCCTAGGGGTAGATTTCCTCTCACTTCCTGTTGTCTTCTTGCGTTTGCAAGTAGGAGTCGTTTGTAAGTTGGATGTTTGAAAGTAGGGACCTGCCGTAGATACTCTGCAGAAATAGGCCCCTTAGTTGTTGGTGTTGGCACAACACTGTAAGCACTCACAGTTACTCTTGGTTGGTGCTGGAACGCCCTGCTGTCAACTATTATATCAGGAATTGTAATTACATATAATTGTTGAACAGTGGTAGTAAAAATTGGGCCTTTGATGGTGGTGCTGGTGCCACAACACTGTAAGCCCTGACAGTTACTCTTGGTGGGTGCAGCAATGGGCCCTGCTGTGAATTATTAGATCAAGAATTGTAATTGCATGCCCCTGTTGAACAGGGGCTGAAAAATTGGGCCTTTGGTGGTGGTGGTGGTGTTGACACAACACTGTAAGCCCTCAGAGTTACTCTTGGTGGGTGCAGGAATGGGCCCTGCTGTGAATTATTAGATCAAGAATTGTAATTACATGCCCCTGTTGAACAGGGGCTGAAAAATTGGGCCTTAGGCACTGGTGGCACAACACTACAACCCCTCACAGATACTGTACTTGGAGCACAGCAATGAGCCCTGTTGCAAAGTATTGCTTCAAAAATTGTAATGACACGCCCCTGTTAAACAGGGGCTGAAAAATTGGGCCTTAGGCACTGGTGCCACAACACTCCAACCCCTCACAGATACTGTACTTGGAGCAAAGCAATGAGCCCTATGGCAAATTATTGCTAAAAAAATTGTAATTACACGCCCCTGTAAAACAGGGGCTGAAAAATTGGGCCTTAGCCACTGGTGGCGGCACCCATAAACAAAAATGATCTTCCAAGCTATCATCATCAATCGTATCATTGAGGACTCGGAGGAGGAGGATAGCCAGTCAACATAACAGCACAGACACTCAGCATCAGCATCAGTCTTGAAGGGATGTGACATGTTAAAATCAATTAGTCTGTTCTATCAGCATCAGGTGTGTGGTAGCTGGTGGTGATCCAAGACTGGTTCATCTTGATGAAAGTCAGTCGATCAACCGAGTCGGTGGACAGGCGCACCCTGTGATCCGTGACAAATCCTCCAGCAGCACTGAATGTGCGTTCCGAAAGAACGCTGGATGCAGGACAGGCCAGTAGCTCAATTGCATACTGTGCAAGCTCTGGCCAGTGATCCATCCTCAAGACCCAGTAAGCCAGAGGATTTTCGGTGGGGAAGGTGTCCAAGTCTGACCTTGCCCCTAGATATTCCTGCACCATGTTTATCAGACGCTGGCGATGGTTGCTGGAACCAATCATACTTTGGGGCTGCGGACTAAAGAATTGTCTGAACGCATCGGTCAGACGGCCACCTTCCCCACCGCTCCTTCTTTGACTGGCCGAAGCCTCAGCAACTCGTTGTCCTGGACCAGGAGTTTGTAACCTCCCAGTCTCTGGGAACGCGTTGCACAGACCTTTCTGCAAGGCCTCCCGGAGTTGTCTCATCCTCTGCTCCCTCTGCGACGGTAACATAAGGTCCGCAACCTTACCCTTGTACCGTGGATCAAGGAGAGTGGCCAGCCAGTAATGGTCCCTCTCCTTGATCCGAAGAATACGAGGATCCTTCCGCAGACTTTGCAGGATCAGGGAGGCCATGCAGCGTAGGTTTGCTGAGGCATTCGCTCCGGAGTCCTCTGGGTCACTAAGGACGACATGATCCGCAGTCACCTCCTCCCAGCCACGTACAAGTCCACTGGTTTCTTGGGACTGTAAATCATCCCTAAAAGACTGCTGCTGATGATGCTGAGTGCCAGCCTCCACCTCCATGCTGACACAATCCTCCTCCTCCTCCTCCTCCTCCTCCTCTTCCTCTTCCTGTGCGATGGGTGGGACAGAAGGAACACTGTCTGGGTAAAGGGGGCCTTGAGAGGCAAGGAAGTCCTCCTCTTCCTGCCTCTGTTCTGCCTCAAGTGCCCTGTCCATTATTCCACGCAGCGTGTGCTCCAACAGGTGGACAAGAGGTACAGTGTCACTGATGCATGCACTGTCACTGCTCACCATCCTCGTGGCCTCCTCAAATGGTGCCAGGACAGTGCATGCATCCCTGATCATGCCCCACTGGCGTGGAGAAAAAAAAACAAGCTCCCCTGACCCTGTCCTGGTGCCGTAGTCGCACAGGTACTCATTGATGGCCCTCTGCTGCGTGTGCAGCCGCTGCAGCATGGCCAGCGTTGAGTTCCACCTGGTGGGCATGTCACATATAAGGCGGTTCTTGGGCAGGTTCAACTCCTTTTGCAGCTCAGCCAGGCGAGCACTGGCATTATAAGATCTGCGGAAATGCACACAGACTTTCCTGGCCTGCCTCAGGACATCCTGTAAGCCCGGGTACCTGCCCAAGAACCGCTGCACCACCAGGTTAAGGACGTGAGCCACACAGGGCACATGGGTCAGTTGTCCCTGTCGGAGGGCGGAGAGGAGGTTGGTGCCATTGTCGCAAACCACCATTCCTGGCTTAAGCTGGCGTGGCGTCAACCACCTCTCGGCCTGGCCCTGCAGAGCAGACAGGACCTCTGCCCCAGTGTGGCTTCTGTCCCCCAAACACACCAGCGCAAGCACGGCATGGCATCTTTTTGCCTGCGTACTTGCGTAGCCCCGTGAACGGCTACGGAGCACCGCTGGTTCATAGGACAAACCACAGGAAGAGGCCATGGAGGAAGAAGAAGAGGAGGGGGTGGAGGAGAGAGGTGTGTCACAACCAGTAGTAGCATTTTGGAGGCTTTCGGTGGGACAACCTCCAACACTACTGCACCTTGTCCTGCATCCTTCCCAGCTGCCAAAAGAGTGACCCAATGGGCCGTGAAAGAAAGGTAACGTCCCTGTCCATGCCTGCTGGACCATGAGTCAGCGGTAATATGCACCTTACCGCTGACCGCCCTGTCCAGCGAGGCCAAGACATTGCCTTCCACATGCCGGTAGAGAGCCGGAATAGCCTTCCGTGAGAAAAAGTGGCGTTTGGGAACCTGCCACTGAGGAACCGCACATTGCACAAACTCACGGAAGGGGGCCGAGTCTACCAACTGAAAAGGCAGCAGTTGAAGCGCTAGCAATTTAGCCAAGCTAGCATTCAACCGCTGGGCATGTGGATGGCTGGGAGTGAACTTCTTTCGACGGTCCAGCAGCTGGGGCAGGGAAATTTGCCTGCTAGAATCGGACGTCGGTGTACTGCTAGCAGAGTGGCCGCAAGTACTTGGCTGTGACACACCTAATTCTACACCTTCATTCCTCTCAGTGCATGTTTCAGAGAGGACTGAAGTTATAGTGGGGTTGGAAATCCCAGCTGATGCGGTGCAAGGAGAGGTCCGCTTTGTTCTTTGGTGTGGGTCTTTGAGGTAGGCTTGCCAACGAGCTGCATGGCAGGTCAACATATGTCTGGTCAGGCATGTGGTACCCAAGCGGCTGATGTTTTGGCCACACGATATACGCTTGAGACATATGTTGCAAACAGCAGCTGTGCGATCTGATGCACTAGCCTCAAAAAAGGCCCACACCAAGGAACTTTTTGAATGACGGGCAGAGGCAGCGCCCTGCACAGGCGGAGCTCTGCGGTGTGATTCCGTCGGTGTACTGCCCTTACGCTGGCCACCAAAGGGCATCCTGTCTCGTTGGAGATGTGCCTCCTCCTCATCCTCCTCCTCCTCTCTCCTATTAGGCACCCACGTGGAGTCAGTGACCTCATCATCCCCTCCCTCCTCATCACTGGAGCCAATCTGGCAGTATGCTGCAGCTGCTGGAACATGACTGCCAGATTGGTGTCCTTCTTGAGCATCCCCTCTGTCTGCTCTCACCCTACTGCCTTCCTGTAGCTGGGTTTCATCATCAGACCCTTCGAAACGCTGGGCATCCTCCTGGAGCATGTACCCAACACTGTGCTCAAACAGTTCGGGGGACTCCTCAGGAGGAGGACATGGTGGGTCTAGGGAAGGAGTGACTGATGATGAGTCTGACATTGATACCAGGGAAGAGGACGCTTTGGCAGCTGCTTTGCCAGTACCCTGAGCCTGGGTGAGAGAGGATGAGGAGGAGGAGGAGGGCTTGGTCATCCACTCTACCAAGTCTTCGGCATGATGTGGCTCAACATGTCCAGCTGCGGAAAAGAAGGACAAGCGTGTCCCATGGCCATGTGCTGATGACAATGCACCGCGTCCACGACCAGCACTGTTGCCCCCAGACACAGAGCCTGCTTGCCCTCTTTTATTGCCTCCTGACTGTCTGCCTCTCCTTGTTTGCCTTCCAGACATTCTAATAGATGGCCTGCAGGGAGATGGGAAAAAAGCAATAAGGGCTACCTTCAGGTGTCCTTCTCTGTCCCTTGAAACAAGGACTTGCACAGTGAAAGAAACTGACACTCTCCCTACCTACAGTTTTCTGTCCCTAGAAAAAATGTTTTTTTTAAGCACAATATAGCACAAGGAGAATTCACTCACTGTCCTTCCAGGTCCCTAGAAACAAGGACTTGCACGGTGAAAGAAACTGACACTCTCCCTACCTACAGTTTTCTGTCCTAGAAAAAATGTTTTTTTTAAGCACAATATAGCACAAGGAGAATTCACTCACTGTCCTTCCAGGTCCCTAGAAACAAGGACTTGCACAGTGAAAGAAACTGACACTCTCCCTACCTACAGTTTTCTGTCCCTAGAAAAAATGTTTTTTTTAAGCACAATATAGCACAAGGAGAATTCACTCACTGTCCTTCCAGGTCCCTAGAAACAAGGACTTGCACAGTGAAAGAAACTGACACTCTCCCTACCTACAGTTTTCTGTCCCTAGAAAAAATGTTTTTTTTAAGCACAATATAGCACAAGGAGAATTCACTCACTGTCCTTCCAGGTCCCTAGAAACAAGGACTTGCACAGTGAAAGAAACTGACACTCTCCCTACCTACAGTTTTCTGTCCCTAGAAAATTTTTTTTTTTTAAGCACAATATAGCACAAGGAGAATTCACTCACTGTCCTTCCAGGTCCCTAGAAACAAGGACTTACACAGTGAAAGAAACTGACACTCTCCCTACCTACAGTTTTCTGTCCCTAGAAAAAATGTTTTTTTTAAGCACAATATAGCACAAGGAGAATTCACTCACTGTCCTTCCAGGTCCCTAGAAACAAGGACTTGCACAGTGAAAGAAACTGACACTCTCCCTACCTACAGTTTTCTGTCCCTAGAAAAAATGTTTTTTTTAAGCACACTATAGCACAAGGAGAATTCACTCACTGTCCTTCCCAGTCCCTAGAAACAAGGACTTGCACAGTGAAAGAAACTGACACTCTCCCTACCTACAGTTTTCTGTCCCTAGAAAAAATGTTTTTTTTAAGCACAATATAGCACAAGGAGAATTCACTCACTGTCCTTCCAGGTCCCTGGAAACAAGGACTTGCACAGTGAAAGAAACTGACACTCTCCCTACCTACAGTTTTCTGTCCCTAGAAAAAATGTTTTTTTAAGCACAATATAGCACAAGGAGAATTCACTCACTGTCCTTCCAGGTCCCTAGAAACAAGGACTTGCACAGTGAAAGAAACTGACACTCTCCCTACCTACAGTTTTCTGTCCCTAGAAAAAATGTTTTTTTTAAGCACACTATAGCACAAGGAGAATTCACTCACTGTCCTTCCCAGTCCCTAGAAACAAGGACTTGCACAGTGAAAGAAACTGACACTCTCCCTACCTACAGTTTTCTGTCCCTAGAAAAAATGTTTTTTTTAAGCACAATATAGCACAAGGAGAATTCACTCACTGTCCTTCCAGGTCCCTAGAAACAAGGACTTGCACAGTGAAAGAAACTGACACTCTCCCTACCTACAGTTTTCTGTCCCTAGAAAAAATGTTTTTTTTAAGCACAATATAGCACAAGGAGAATTCACTCACTGTCCTTCCAGGTCCCTGGAAACAAGGACTTGCACAGTGAAAGAAACTGACACTCTCCCTACCTACAGTTTTCTGTCCCTAGAAAAAATGTTTTTTTTAAGCACAATATAGCACAAGGAGAATTCACTCACTGTCCTTCCAGGTCCCTAGAAACAAGGACTTGCACAGTGAAAGAAACTGACACTCTCCCTACCTACAGTTTTCTGTCCCTAGAAAAAATGTTTTTTTTAAGCACACTATAGCACAAGCACAAAACACACTGACACTCTCCCTACCTATCCTTCTCTTTCCCTAAACTAAAGGAATCCAGGTTAAGCAAGAAAGAAATAAAAGTCACTGTCCCTGCCTATGCTGCTCTATCCCTGCTCCGGAACACACTACACTAGGCCGCCGTGCTGGCGGCCTTTTATAGTGTGGGGCGTGTACTAAACACCCTCAGCAATAATTGGCCACAGGCATCCTGCCTGTGGCCAATCATTGCTCTCCTCGCTGCCGGCGCTGTGATTGGCCAAGCATGCGGGGTCACAGTGCATGCTTGGCCAATCACAGCGCCTGGATGACACTGCGATGGCGTAGTGCATTGTGGGCCGTTCGCGTCACTCGAATTTGGCGCGAACGGCCCAAATCGTTCGATCTTCGTCGAACGATCGAACAGCCGATGTTCGAGTCGAACGTATGTTCGATTCGAACACGAAGCTCATCCCTAACTGGGAGTTGTGATAGTTCCCTTCATGGGACATCTACATGCCAACGGACTGATGTTAGCCCCTTCTCATGTGGATTAAGCAGTGGTATCGTTGTACACATTTTTATACCAGTATCATACTTTGCTACATGTATTTATGACTGCTTTTGCTACCGTTTGGTATTACTCGCACCATTTTTACAGTTTATGTAGCTACATCGATTTTATCTCCAGCGCAATATTTATTTTGTTACCTACTTGAAGACTATAAAAGTTTTAATGCTATTCCCATCGAGTGCTGCCTTTGTGTGTTTTTTGTATCCTGCTATCCATTTTTCCAGTGGTTGGTAGCTGCACTGGGAATCGGCCTGCAAGGAGATCAGCTAAAAGTAGTTGGATCTATGTGCATTATAATTAATCAAAATTAGTTGATTAATCGATTAAAAAAAAATCGATTAATCGAACAGGAAAATTTTAATCAGTAACAGCCCTAATTTTTTTTATTTTTAATAAAGGACTTTCCCAACTGTGTCTGTGTGTTTTTTTACAATTTTTTACACTTTCTTTGTGAAATGGTAGGGGTACAATGTACCCCTTACCAATTCACATGGGGGGTGGGATTTGGGGGTCCCCTTTGTTAAAGGGGTCTTCCAGATTCCGATAAGCCCCCCGCCCGCAGACCCCCACAACCACCGGGCAAGGGTTGTGGGGATAAGGCCCTTGTCCCCGTCAACATGGGGACATGGTGCTTTGAGGGGTCACAGACCCCCAAAGCATCCTCCCCATGTTGAGGGCATGTGGCCTGGTACGGTTCAGGAGGGGGGGCACTCTCTCGTCCCCCCCTCTTTTCCTGCGGCCTGCCAGGTTGCGTGCTCGGATAAAGGGTCTGGTATGGATTTTTGGGGGGAACTCCACGCCATTTTTTTTTTATTTGGCGTGGAGTTCCCCTTAAAATCTATACCAGACCTGAAGGGTCTGGTATGGATATTTGGGGGAAACCCCACGTAATTTTTTAAAAAATTTGATGCAGGGTTCCCCTTAATATCCATACCAGACCTGAAGGGCCTGGTAATTGAATTTGGGGGGGACCCTTACGCATTTTTATTTATTTTTTATCAATGACTTTTCTCTGTATTGCCGGGAGCTGACAATTCATTATAGCCGCGAGTGCTTTTAAATGACTTTTTTTCCTTCAGAAATGACACTTTGTGCAGGGACAGTTCTAAGCACGGGAAACAAGCACTGCTTTAAAGGCATACTATACACACCCCCCAGGTACGAAATTTAAAGGAATATTTCACTTTTATTGTTTCACTTTAAGCATTATTAAAATCACTGCTCCCGAAAAAACTGACGTTTTTAAAACTTTTTTTTTGCATTGATACATGTCCCCTGGGGCAGGACCCGGGTCCCCAAACACTTTTTAGGACAATAACTTGTATATTAGCCGTGATAATTAGCACTTTTGATTTCGAACGTTTGAGTCCATTGTATTTAATAGGGTTCTAAAGTTTGCGCAAACTTTAGGTCTGTTCGCAGGTTCTGGTGCGAACCGAACCGGGGGGTGTTTGGCTCATCCCTATAAGCAGACTGGCTAATGAGTTGAGCTGGGAATTTTCTCTGGTTTTGTCTTGCATGCATTGCCCTTTCATGTGCTCCTTGCTGTGAAGGCCAGTTATAGATGGGGGCAGGGTCCAATTTTTTTGTTACGGCCATTTCGTCTCTATTCTGGAACTTCAGACCCCTTCCTCTCTTGCTGACCTCAAATAGGTGAGTTGAACCGGTAATTTTCTTTGGTAATTTTCTTTGGTTTTGTCTTAAGCCTCGTACACACGATCGGATTTTCATCGGTCAAATCCATGGAATTTTGTGCGAAGGGCGTTGGCCGTGAACTTGGTATGCATACAGACGGCAGAACTTTTTCAGCCAACATACACGAAACTACTTATTTTTCTGCTCTTTAGCGCCACCCTTTGGGCAACTTCTGCTAATGTTGTCTTATGGTTAGCATTGGTTCAGAGCATGCGTGTTTGTGCAATTGTCCGATGGAGCATACAAACGGTCGGATTTTCCGACAAAACCCTTCCATCACACATTTGTTGTTGGAAAATCCAATTGTGTGTACGGGCCTTTAGAGACTAAATGGCACCCACATGTGAAGTGGTTAAGGGGTCCTGTGCGTTGGTGTATTGTTAACTAACTTGCTAAAAAATGAATACCTCTCAAGCCCAGGACCCAGGTGTACACTGCAGGTCATCATCATCAGAATGGTAGGGCAAGATGGCAACTAATCAGGGACATTTTTTTTGCTGGGGATAGCCTCCTAAAATCAGGGAATGTCCCTGAAAACCGGGGTCATCTGGCCCCCCTTAGTTAAAGCCTTAGGCCCCTTTCACACGGGCCAACCGTTCAGGTCCGCCTGTCAGATTTTTCGGTGGACCTGAACAGGCGCTCCATGCTTGTCTATGGAGCGTCGGATGTCAGCGGTGACCATGTCCGCTGACATCCGATCTGCTAAAATCGGATGGATGGCAATACAATACATCGCCATCCGTCCTGGTGGGCCCGATCGGGTGAGATCGGATGAAAACGGACATGCTGTCCGTTTTCGTCTGCTCTCTCCATAGCAAGCAGCGGCGCTCGACAAGCCCCTCCCCGCTCAGTGAGCAGAGAGGGACCTGTCATCCGCCGGCTCAGTGGAGATCAACGGAGAGATCTCCCGCTGAGCTGGCGGACGCCGCTGACGGATCCGTCCCCGTGTTGAAGGGGCCTTAATCCAGCAATTTTTCCTCAGTTTCTATCTCTTGGTGTGGGATTATTTCTGGGACAAGAAGATACAGACATTAGTTCCCATATTCTGAAAAGGTCCCTTTTACACTTAAGAGCTGTTTTTTTATTTTTTATTCCAGCCCTCCCTGCTGAGTTATAACAGGTAAGCTTTAACACAACTAGAATTGCAGATTTCCCACTTCTGTTTGGAAGCAACCACAGGAGAAGAGCGCGGCGAGGGTCTCATCAGTGTAATTAGCTGCATGAAAGAACAGAAAAAAAAAAACCTAAAAAGGAGCTTCTCATCAGTATAATGGCACTCCAGTTGATTATCTCAGTCAAAAGATTTTTAAGCATCTGCAGAAATATAAGAAAGAAACTCTAAATATCCAGCTGAAGATGCCACATAATGAGGAGCAGGGCGCGGGCTGCGACACGGCAGTACGAATAGAGATGTTATTGGAGATGTGACAGATGAGAGAGGCAATCAAATGTACCGTAACTGATGATTTTCCTGATAAGCACTCCTGAGTAGGTCTCTCCTAACCTTCCTGTATTGAATTGCACTGTAACTGTACTGTGACATAATAAGGATTTTGTATGAGCTAAAAGTCATAATGGACACTTGCAAGACTTTTACCCTCAAATGAAAGACTCTCCTGCCATCTTTTTATTTTTTTAAAGCTTCCATTTTATAACTGTAGCGGGTATTTAAATTTAGGGGGAGCATCTGGTTGGTAGTATGACCCAGATGCACCGATTGTTAGGGAATTTGGGACCATTTTCTGTTCGTGGAGGACTCTAGTGGTGTGCAGTTTCCTGCAGCCTGTGGGTGGCGCTGCCGCCCTGGACCGGGGTTGAACCATCACTGCAATGCTATTCCCTTTTTGTCCTGTTTCGGCAGCCGTACGGTGGGGCGGGAAACCTGCTGTGTCTGTCAGGAGAGGAGATAAAGGGGAGAGACGCCCTCAACACGAGGTTCAGAGTCGGAGGTCACAGCCGCGCCCAGGCACCTTCTGCCTGGGTGCCCGTGTTCCGGGCCCAGGTGCCCTTGACCTGGCCGGAGCAGGAGATGGAGTCCATCCCAGGCACCTTCAGCCTGGGGGTGAGGTACTACTGAGGAGGCCCGGGGTCCAGTACCTTCGACTGGGTTCCGCAGGGGTGGAAGAGTCCGAGGGGCCCTAAGGTGTTGGGCGCCCGAATCTGAGACGAGGAGGCCAGGGAGCGTAACCCCTCCGAACAGTCCGGCGCAGCATTGCTGGTGACGGCGGGGCCTCGGGTAACTCTCTTGGAAGGATGTCTTCCCTCTGACAGTGGCTGCATTTAGCGAAGGTAATTCTGTTCCTGTTCTACACGGTCGGTGGCAGCGGCTGTGCGTCATAACCATTGGTTACACTAAAATGGTTAGTTCTATTTGAGGATTGTGCCTTGGCCTTCTCCCCACTTATACTGAACTGTTCTTTGGGTCACAACCTGTCTGCTGTTAAAGAACGATTTATTGCTGTCAGAGAATAAATAAGAGTTGGACCTTTTCAGTTGTGTGGAACTTCAGTTACTGGGAGCAAAGGGGGGTCATCTATAAAACGGACTTGGCTCTGGGTTATGCACACGACCCGACGGTAAACAGGTGTTGGCTTTCACCTCTACACATAAGAGGACATGGGCGGTAGTGTACTGCATCCCTCCTCCCTGATCCCCCTGGACCAGACAACAAGCCGAGAAGAAGAAGGGGTGAGAGAGGTGAGGCCGCTACACAACATATAGACTGAGGCATACAACTCATCCTCTACCATCTTGGAAATTTACCCTATATTATTAAAAGTATTTGGACGCCTGCCTTTACAGGCTCATGAGCTTTAATGGCATCCCAGTCTTAGTCCGTAGGGGTTCAATATTGAGTTGGACCACCCTTTACAGCTATAATAGCTTCAACTCTTCTGGGAAGGCTCTCCACAAGGTTTAGGAGTGTGTCTATGGGAACGTTTGAACATTCTTCCAGAAGTGCATTTGTGAGGTCAGGCACTGATGTTGGACGAGAAGGCCTGGCTCACAGTCTCCACTCTAATTCATTACAAAGGGGTTCTATCGGGTTGAGTTAAGGACTCTGTGCAGGCCAGTCAAGTTCCTCCACCCTAAACTCGCTCATCATATCTTTATGGACCTTGCTTTGTGCACTGGTGTGCAGTCATGTTGGAACAGGAAGGGGCCATCCCCAAATTGTTCCTACAAAGTTGGGAGCACAAAATTGTCCAAAATGTCTTGGTATGCTGACGCCTTAAGAGTTCCCTTCACTGGAACTAAGGGGCCAAGCCCAACCCCTGGAAAAAACAACCCCACACCATAATCCCCCCTCCACCAAATGATTTGTACAAGTTCACAAAGCAAGGTCGCAAAGTAGCTCCCGCCGCTGTCTCATCCAATATGGTGGAAGAGACCCAGGAGAGCCGCTGCTCTCGTGCACGTTTGGATGGATTTAGATTGGGCTCAGGTAAGTATTACGAGGGGCTATTGCCCAAAGAAGGTTTTTTACCTTCATGCATAGAATGCCTTTACAACCACTTTAGCCTTGTACCCCTAGACTAGACAAGCACTTAAAGCAGAGTTCCAGGTCCAGGGAGTTCCTGTCTAGGGAGCCCGCGATGTCAGCACCCGAGAGCCGATCTGTCCCTCGGGGGAGGCGCCGCCATCTTCGGTAAGGAAATCAGGAAGTGAAGCTTTGCGGCTTCACAGCCTGGTTCCCTACAGCGCATTCGCGCTGCGCGCTCCCACTGTTTCCTGCTGTCTTCTGGGACCTGTGTGTCTCCCAGAAGGCAGCGGGGGGGATGGAGGAGGCGCTGGACGTGGCGTAGATAGCCACGGGTGGCTCGGCTATCTATGCCCGGAAGTGGGAGCAAAATACCTGTATTACACAGGTATCTGCTCCCCCCTCTCCCCTGAAAGGTGCCAAATGTGACACCAGAGGGGGGGGAGGATTCCGAAAAGTGGAAGTTCCATTTTTGGGTGGAACTCCACATTAACCCTAGCTGTATAGTGGGGGGGGGGGGGTACTGCAAGTGTAGATTTTGTCTAAATTCCGGAGTTCAGCTTTATCTTTTCCCAAGACCTGTCTACCCCCACCCCTCTCTATTAATGTAATTAGAAAGAGCTGATAGTGGAAAGCAATGTGCAGTCTTCAGGGATATCTTGTTCTCAGCCCTGTGTGCTGACATTTTCTCTACATTGTAGCTAAGCACATACAGTGGGGAGAACAAGTATTTGATACACGGCCGATTTTGCAGGTTTTCCTACTTACAAAGCATGTAGAGGTCTGTAATTTTTATCATAGGTACTCTTCAACTGTGAGAGACGGAATTTAACCACTTAAGCCCCGGACCATTTCGGGCCATTAGGACCAGGCCTGTTTTTGGGATTCGGCACTGCGCTGCTTTAACTGTAAATTGTGCGGACATGCAATGTTGTACCCAAATGAAATTTGCGTCCTTTTCTTCCCACAAATAGAGCTTTCTTTTAATGGTATTTGATTGCCTCTGCGATTTTTATTTTTTGCGATATAAACAGAAAAAGACCGAAAATTTTGAAAAAAAATGATATTTTCTACTTTTTGTTATAAGAAAAATCGAATAAACTCAATTTTAGTCATACATTTAGGCCAAAATGTATTCAGCCACATGTCTTTAGTAAAAAAAATGTCAATAAGCGTATATTTATTGGTTTGCGCAAAAGTTATAGCGTTTACAAAATAGGGTACATTTTCTGAAATTTACACAGCTTTAAATTTATGACTGCCTATCTCATTTCTTGAGGTGCTAAAATGGCAGGGCAGTACAAAACCCCCCCAAATGACCCCATTTTGGAAAGTAGACACCCCAAGGAAATTGTTGAGAGGCATGTTGAGCCCATTGAATATTTTTTTTTTTTGTCCCAAGTGATTGAATAATGACAAAAAAAAAAAATTACAAAAAGTTGTCACTAAATGATATATTGCTCACACATGCCATGGTTATATGTGGAATTGCACCCCAAAATACATTCTGCTGCTTCTCCTGAGTACGGGGATACCACATGTGTGGGACTTTTTAGGAGCCTAGCCACGTACGGGACCCCGGAAACCAAGCACCGCCTTCAGGATTTCTAAGGGCGCAAATTTTTGATTTCACTCCTCACTACCTATCACAGTTTCGAAGGCCATAAAATGCCAAAATAGCACAAAACCCCCCCAAATGACCCCATTTTGGAAAGTAGACACCCCAAGCTATTTGCTGAGAGGCATGTTGAGTCCATGGAATATTTTATATTTTGCCACAGGTTGCGGGAATATGACAAACTTTTTTTTTTTTTGCACAAAGTTGTCACTAAATGATATATTGCTCACACATGCCATGGGCATATGTGAAATTACACCCCAAAATACATTCTGCTGCTTCTCCTGAGTACGGGGATACCATATGTGTGGGACCTTTTGGGAGCCTAGCCGCGTACGGGACCCCAAAAACCAAGCACCGCCTTCAAGGTTTCTAAGGGCATAAATTTTTGATTTCGCTCCTCACTACCTATCACAGTTTTGAAGGCCATAAAATTCCAAGATGGCACAAAACCCCCCCAAATGACCCCATTTTGGAAAGTAGACACCCCAAGCTATTTGCTGAGAGGCATGGTGAGCCCATTGAATATTTTTTTTTTGTCCCAAATGATTGAATAATGACAAAAAGAAAAAAAAAAAAATGTACAAAAAGTTGTCACTAAATGATATATTGCTCACACATGCCATGGTTATATGTGAAATTACACCCCAAAATACATTCTGCTGCTTCTCCTGAGTACGGGGATACCACATGTGTGGGACTTTTTGGGAGCCTAGCCGCGTACGGGACCCCAAAAACCAAGCACCGCCTTCAAGGTTTCTAAGGGCATAAATTTTTGATTTCACTCCTCACTACCTATCACAGTTTTGAAGGCCATAAAATGTCAAAATAGCACAAAACCCCCCCAAATGACCCCATTTTGGAAAGTAGACACCCCAAGCTATTTGCTGAGAGGCATGGTGAGTATTTTACAGCTCTCATTTGTTTTTGAAAATTAAGAAAGACATTTTTTTTTCTTTTTTTTTTTCTTTTTTTACATTTTCAAAACTTTGTGACAAAAAGCGAGATCTGCAAAATACTCAACATACCTCTCAGCAAATAGCTTGGGGTGTCTACTTTCCAAAATGGGGTCATTTGGGGGGGTTTTGTGCCATCTGGGCATTCCATGGCCTCCGAAACTGTGATAGGCAGTGAGGAGTGAAATCAAAAATTTACACCCATAGAAATCCTGAAGGCGGTGCTTGGTTTCCGGGGGCCCGTACGCGACTAGGCTCCCAAAAAGTCCCACACATGTGGTATCCCCGTACTCAGGAGAAGCAACAGAATGTATTTTGGGGTGTAATTCCACATATGCCCATGGCATGTTTGAGCAATATATAATTTAGTGACAACTTTTTGTACATTTTTTTTTTTTTTTGGTCATTATTCAATCACTTGGGACAAAAAAAAAAATATTCAATGGGCTCAACATGCCTCTCAGCAAATAGCTTGAGGTGTCTACTTTACAAAATGGGGTCATTTGGGGGGGTTTTGAACTGTCCTGGCATTTTATGCACAACATTAGGAAGCTTATGTCACACATCATCCACTCTTCTAACCACTTGAAGACAAAGCCCTTTCTGACACTTTTTGTTTACATGAAAAAAATTTTTTTTTTGCAAGAAAATTATGTTGAACCCCCAAACATTATATATTTTTTTAAAGCAAAGGCCCTACAGATTAAAATAGTGGGTGTTGCATTTTTTTTTTCCACACAGTATTTGCGCAGCGATTTTTCAAACGCATTTTTTGGGGGAAAAACACACTTTTTTTATTTTTAATGCACTAAAAAACACTATATTGCCCAAATGTTTGATGAAATAAAAAAGATGATCATAGGCCGAGTACATGGATACCAAACACGACATGCTTTAAAATTGCGCACAAACGCGCAGCGGCGACAAACTACATTCATTTTTAAAAGCATTTAAAAGCCTTTACAGGTTACCACGTTAGATTTACAGAGGAGGTCTACTGCGAAAATGACTGCCCTCGATCTGACCTTCGCGGTGATACCTCACATGCATGATGCAATTGCTGTTTACATATGACGCTAGACCGACGCTTGCGTTCGCCTTTGCGCAAGAGCAGGGGGGGACAGCGGTGCTTTTTTTTTTTTTTTTTTTTTTTTATTATTTATTTGGCTTTTTTATTTTATTTTTAAACTGTGCCTTCCATATTTTATTTTTTTACCATTTTTATCGTTATCTCAGGGAATGTACATATCCCCTATGATAGCAATAAGTAGTGACAGGTACTCTTTTTTTGAAAAAAATTGGGGGGTTAGACCCTAGATCTTTCCTCTGCCCTCAAAGCATCTGACCACACCAAGATCGGTGTGATAAAATGCTTTCCCAATTTCCCAATGGCGCTTTTTATATCCGGGGGGGGGACATTCCCTCCCACTGCTTGTAAAAGCAGTCTAGAGGCTAATTATCTGCTAGAATTGCTTTTACATGAAAGCCGGCTGCTGGCTGAAAAGAATGATACCAAGATGATACCTAAACCCGCAGGCATCATTCTGGTATAAACATTCAAAGTCCAGCAACATACCAGTACGTTGCTGGTCCTTGTTGGACATGTATTGTAATCTTTTTTTTCATACAGCCTATTGGCTGAACGAAAAAAAGAGATTGATCGGTGGGTATGCCCACCATTAGAATACCTCCCTTCATCCACCCACTTCTAATGATGGGCATATATGCCGAAGCATGGGGGCATCCTCCCGCAAAAAAGTTATGCCGCGTACACACGGTCAAGCCTTCGTCGGAATTTCGACCGTATGTACACGGCATAAAAGGTTATGCCGCATACACACGGTCGGACTTTTCCACGGGCAAGCCTCCGTTGGAATTTCGACCGTATATACGTGGCATTAGGAGCAAAATCGCTCCTCCGCCCCTGCTGCCCCCATGCTTCGGCATATATGCTCTTTTTTTTAACTGCGGTGGTGAAATCACCTCCTACAGCGTTGGAGTCACGGCTGTCAAGATAAATAGATCCGCGCTGCAACTGAATGGCGTACCTGCTAAGCAAATGGTGGTTAACATTAAAACAAAGTAACATTACAGTACAACAGTAAGACCTTACCATACCTGCAAAGCAAATACCAAAACAAAACCTAGTAAAAAATAAAAAAATGTTTTAACGCAACCTGTGCCTAAAATATATATATGCCGAAGCATGGGGGCATCCTCCCGCAAAAAAGTTATGCCGCGTACACACGGTCGGACTTTTCCACGGGCAGGCCTCCGTCGGAATTTCGACCGTATGTACGCGGCATTAGGAGCAAAATCGCTCCTCCGCCCCTGCTGCCCCCATGCTTCGGCATATATGCTCTTTTTTTTAACTGTGGTGGTGAAATCACCTCCTACAGCACTGGAGTCATGGCTTTATGTATCGTGGGAGCAAACGCTGTTGCTGTCAAGATAAATAATTCCGCGCTGCAGTTGAATGGCGCACCTGAAAACAAAAAATTACATACCTGAAAAGCAAGCATGATAAAACATTGCAGAATAGAATACAGTAAAAAAGAGCAGAACAATAGAGAGAAAATAGAGAGAGAGAGAACAATAAAACGACAACTATTTTTGTTTTTTTTATTTTATATTTTTTTTGTGTTTTGTTTTTTACGTTTTTTTTTTTTCTTTTTTACACTTTTTTTTGTAACTTTACAACTGTAATGGTTCGGGTCTCTCAAAATGTAATGGCATCTTGGGAGACCCTGTGTAAGTGTGTCCTTGTCTGTGAAATGCTGTACCCTACGCTAAAATTTCACTTTTGAGTGGTAGCGTTCAAAACATTCACCTTGGACTGGTTGATATTGATGGTTGCTATGGACTGGTTGCTATGGACGGTTGCTATGGACAGTTGCTATGGACGGTTGCTACGGATTGGTTGTTATGGACGGTTGCTATGGATTGGTTGCCATGGACAGTTGCTATGGACTGGATGCTATGGATAGTTGCTATGGATGGTTGCTATGGACAGTTGCTATGGACGGTTGCTATGGACTGGTTGCAATGGATGGTTGCTATGGACAGTTGCTATAGACTGGTTGCTATGGATGGTTGCTATGGACGGTTGCTATGGACTGGTTGCTATGGACGTTTTCTATGGACTGGTTGATATGGATCAGGCCTGTCTCTGCGAACGCTGCAGTTATGTGTGTTGTGTTTGGTAAGTGACAGTGATCGATCGATACTGCACTTGGGTGGGCTGGGCTGGGCTGGGCTGGGCGGAGGGGCTAAACGCAGGCGCTAGCAGGTATCTGGGCTGATCCCGCTAACACTGCGTTTTTGGGAACCCTAAACCGCTGGGGATGCTAGTATAGATCTGATCAGATACTATACCACTAAGGGGGGTGTATGCTTTGCGCGTGGGTGTTAGCGTTACTGGCACTAACCTAACACTGCCTGGGGCGACGCAGACCCTCTCTGGCGCTAAAACCTAATTGATCTCACCCGCCGGGCGATCAGGGGGGTTAAACCTTTATTGGGTTATATACGGCGGGTGCCCTGATGCTATAAAAAGCAAACTAATCAACCAGCGTCACCCGTAACCTTTATATGGTGATCACTGGTGAAAGGGTTAACTAGGGGCAATCAGGGGGTTAAAACCTTTATTAGGTTAAATATGGGGGTACCTGACACTATATAAAAACCTGACGGGTAACCTAAATAACTAAATAACTTACTGGCTAACCAGTGACACCAGTGACGCTTATACGGCGATCACTGGTGAAAGGGTTAACTCTAGGGGCAATCAGGGGGTTAAAATAATATATGGGGGTACCTGACACCAATAAAAACCTGCGGCGAACCTAAAAAAAAATAACTGCCTATCTAAAACACCAGCGACACGAATACAGCGATCGGAAAAACAATCGCTTAGTGACGCTGAAGTTAGGGGGTGAAAGGGTTACCTGGGGGGTGATCAAGGGGTTAAACCTTTATTAGGGGGGGGGGTTAGGGGGCTACCCTGGACCTAAAGGGGCCTAATCCTAACTGCCCTGCAACTTTTTACAATCACAGATGACACTAAATGCAGTGATCAGTAAAATAAATGATCACTGCAATCAGTGACACTGTGATTGGGGGCTTTGGGGTGACCTGGGGGGTGATCTGGGGGTGACTGGGGGGTGATTTGTGTGCCTATGTGTACCTACGTGTCAGTGGACTGTTGGTGCACTAACCTGCTTCTTCTGTCCTCGGCGCCGGGAACGAAAAGACCGCAGCGAGGGAGATGACATCACTTCCTCCAGCCTGTATTTACATTTCAGGCAGGAGGAAGCAATTTCATTCGCCGGGAGCGATCGCGAGGGGGGGGGGCGGAATCGATGGATGGACCCCCCAACTGCACAAAGGCGATCACGTAGATCTACGTGATTCTGCCTGTCTGTGCCATTCTGCTGACGTAAATCGGCGGTGGGCGGTCGTTAAGTGGTTAAAACAAAAATCCAGAAAATCACATTGTATAATTTTTAAATAATTAATTTGCATTTTATTGCATGACATAAGTATTTGATCACCTACCAACCAGTAAGAATTCCGGCTTTTACAGACCTCTTATTTTTTCTGTAAGAAGCCCTCCTGTTCTCCACTCATTATCTGTATTAACTGCACCTGTTTGAACTCGTTACCTTATAAAAGACACCTGTCCACACACTCAATCAAACAGACTCCAACCTCTCCACAACGGCCACGACCAGAGAGCTGTGTAAGGACATCAGGGATAAAATTGTAGACCTGCACAAGGCTGGGATGGGCTACAGGACAATAGGCAAGCAGCTTGGTGAGAAGGCAACAACTGTTGGCGCAATTATTAGAAAATGGAAGAAGTTCAATATGACGGTCAATCTCCCTCGGTCTGGGGCTCCATGCAAGATCACCTTGTGGGGCATCAATGATCATGAGGAAGGTGAGGGATCAGCCCAGAACTACACGGCAGGACCTGGTCAATGACCTGAAGAGAGCTGGGACCAGTCTCAAAGAAAACCATTAGTAACACACTACGCCGTCATGGACTAAAATCCTGCAGCACACGCAAGGTCCCCCTGCTCAAGCCAGCGCATGTCCAGGCCCATCTGAAGTTTGCCAATGACCATCTGGATGATCCAGAGGAGGAATGGGAGAAGGACATGTGGTCTGATGCAACAAAAATAGAGCTTTTTGGTCTAAACTCCACTCGCCGTGTTTGGAGGAAGAAGAAGGATGAGTACAACCCCAAGAACACCATCCCAACCGTGAAGCATGGAGGTGGAAACATAATTTTTGGGGATGCTTTTCTGCAAAGGGGACAGGATGACTGCACCGTATTGAGGGGAGGATGGATGGGGCCATGTATCGCAAGATCTTGGCCAACAACCTCCTTCCCTTGGTAAGAGCATTGAAGATGGGTCGTGGCTGGGTCTTCCAGCATGACAACGACCCGAAACACACAGCCAGGGCAACTAAGGAGTGGCTCCGTATGAAGCATCTCAAGGTCCTGGAGTGGCCTAGCCTAATAGAAAATATTTGGAGGGAGCTGAAAGTCCGTATTGCCCAACGACAGCCCCGAAACCTGAAGGATCTGGAGAAGCTCTGTATGGAGGAGTGGGCCAAAATCCCTGCTGCAGTGTGTGCAAACCTGGTCAAGAACTACAGGAAACGTAGGATCTCTGTAATTGCAAACAAAGGTTTCTGTACCAAATATTAAGTTCTGCTTTTCTGATGTATCAAATACTTATGTCATGCAATAAAATGCAAATAAATGATTTCAAAATCATACAATGTGATTTTCTGGATTTTTGTTTTAGATTCCGTCTCTCACAGTTGAAGAGTACCTATGATAAAAATTACAGACCACTACATGCTTTGTAAGTAGGAAAATCTGCAAAATCGGAAGTGTATCAAATACTTGTTCTCCCCACTGTACATGTGTAACACTGTGCATTGTTACTGTAATGCAGAACTTTATTTTGATCACAATATGGCAGTGTTCAGCAACTTAGTACATAACAAAGCCCAATAGAGGAGTGCTGAGGTCGCTGGGACTTGTATGCTGTAAGCAGAACTTTTCATCCAGTTTAGCTGAAATTGAACTACATTGCTCAGGAGAAATTGCTGGGAGGCGGCGAGAGCATATAAATCAAAAGCCCCGTAAACACTGGGGGAGGAGAGAGAGAGACTGCGCTGGAGCCCGGATGTGTGACGGAGAGCTGTGTGGATCTGCGTAGGCCCAGACCAGAACGGGTCGAGCCAGAAAGCTGCAAGTGTCAGCAGAGAGCCGAGCATCCTGAGAAGGCAGTGTGGAGGAGTCTGCAGGCAGACAATTCAAGTCATCTCCATCTTTGTGGCCACATGTACGGGCGTCCCCCAACAGAACACTCAACGCTTCGCCGTGCTTTTCTCATGGATCGGGTGAGAGGGTTCCTAACCCATACAACGCAACCCTTGCTTCAAGTGTGTTTGTTGTTTCCAGTTGCTTTAAAAGTGGAAGTAAACTTCCATCTCTGACTTTTACCTATAGGTAAGACTGTACTAAGGCTTACCTATAGGCAATGTAAATATCTCCTAAACGTGCGCCGTTTAGGAGATATTTAGCTGACGTGCAGCCAGTGACATCACTGGCGCATGCGCTCTAAAGGAACGACGGCCACCTGGGCCGGAAGGGGGTAAAAGTGGTTAAAGTGGTACTGTACTGGGTCTTGTTGCCCTTTTCCTGTATTACCTTGTTTATTAATAACTTTAACCCCTTGACACTGACGTAACACAAATATGCGGCCCCACTATACTGGGCTTTTTGCCGGGGTGCCGCACATTTGCCACATAGTGTGCTCCCAGCACAGGGACTCACGAGAGCCCTGGGTCCCCGTACTAACGATCGGAACCCTGAACTTTGGATTCCGGGTCATTTGATCACTGTGAAGTCTGCCCCTGTGGTCTCTCTCTGTGAATGGAGAGAGATACATTGTATCTTTGTCTCTACTTGCAGAGAGAAAAATAAAAAAAGTGTGTGTAAAAAAAATAAATAATAAATATTAAAAAGAAATAGAAAGAATCAAGAAAAAAACCCTAGATCAGAGTTTGGGTCAGGTAAGGGTCAGAATATTTTGGGCAGGATTTTTTTTTTTATTAGTATCAGTGCCCGTTGGTGTCAGTGTGTTTTAGGTAGGACAAAATAAAAATGCGCACTATTATTTCTGGGTACAAACAACAACTAACATACATATATGTAGTATTGATGCGATCATCAGGAGCAGGGAATTTATTTTATGTTGTTTTTTTTGTGGTAGATTATGATGGTAACAAAAAAATTATACAGCTAATAAACGTGATGGGAATTTCCGACAGCAAATAATCGATGTGAGCTTTTGGTCGGATATTCCGACCGTGTGTAGGCTCCATCGGACATTTGCTGTCGGAATTTCCGACAACAAATGTTTGAGAGCAGGTTCTCAATTTTTCCGACAAGAAAATGTATTGCCGGAAATTCCGACCATGTGTAGCCATTTCCGAAGCACAAAAGTGCTACGCATGCTCGGAATCATTGTACTTAGGGGTGAGCTTCAAGTTCGAGTCAAACTCATGTTCGACTCGAACATTGCCTGTTCGCACATTTGGCTGAACAGCGAACAATTTGGGGTGTTCGCAGCAAATTTGAAAAGCCGCGGAACACCCTGTAAAAGTCTATGGGAGAAATCTAAAGTGCTAATTATAAAGACTTATATGCAAGTTATTGTCATAAAAAGGGTTTGAGGACCCGGGTCCTGCGCCAGGGGACATGTATCAATATCAAAAAAAAGTTTTAAAAACTGATGTTTTTTTCGGGAGCAGTGATTTTAATAATGCTTAAAGTGAAACAATAAAAGTCAAATATTCCTTTAAATTTCGTACCTGGGGGGTGTATATAGTATGCCTGTAAAGCAGCGCTTGTTTCCCGTGCTTAGAACTGTCCCTGCACAAAGTGTCATTTCTGAAGGAAAAAAAGTCATTTAAAACTCACTCGCGGCTATAATGAATTGTCGGCTCCCGGCAATACAGAGAAAAAATATTGATTAAAAAAAAAAAAAAATGCGTGGGGGTCCCCCCAAATTCAAATACCAGGCCCTTCAGGTCTGGTATGGATATTAAGGGGAACCCTGTGTCAATTTAAAAAAAAATATTACGTGGGGTTCCCCCCAAATATCCATACTAGACCCTTCAGGTCTGGTAAGGATTTTAAGGGGAACTCCACCCCAAATTTAAAAAAAAAATGGCGTGGAGTTCCCCCAAAAATCCATACCATACCCTTTATCCGAGCACGCAACCTGACAGGCCGCAGGAAAAGAGGGGGGGACGAGAGAGCGCCCCCCCTCCTGAACCGTACCAGGCCACATGCCCTCAACATGGAGAGGATGTCCCCATGTTGATGGGGACAAGGGCCTCATCCCCACAACCCTTGCCCGGTGGTTGTGGGGGTCTGCGGGCAGGGGGCTTATCGGAATCTGGAAGACCCCTTTAACAAAGGGGACCCCCAGATCCTGCCCCCCCCATGTGAATTGGTAAGGGGTACATTTTACCCCTACCATTTCACGAAGAAAGTGTAAAAAAATTAAAAACACATTGCAGCGATGTAATCCAGTGTCCCGCGGCGATCCGATGTCCAGCGCTGCAGTCTCCACTCCACACGAAACGTCATTGGCTGAGCGGGCTTACACTGGAGGAAGTTCCCCATCAGGTCCACTCAGCCAATGACGTAGGCGGGGTCTGAGGTACGAGGGGGCGGGGGCGCCCTCGTATCTTAGACCCCACCTACGTCATTGGCTGAGCGGATCTGATGGGGAACTTCCAAAGCAGTGTAAAAAAATTAATAGACCCGCCCCTTCTCACGTTCCCCATCAGGTCCGCTCAGCCTTACACCTACGTCATTGGCTGAGCGGACCTGAAGGGGAACGTGAGAAGGGGCGGGTCTATTAATTTTTTACACTGCGGAGGAAGATCCCCATCAGGTCCGCTCAGCCAATGACGTAGGCGGGGTCTGAGATACGCCTACGTCATTGGCTGAGCGGACCTGATTGATGGGGAACTTCCTCTGCAGTGTAGGTCCGCTCAGCCAATGACGTTTCAGCGCTGGATATCGGATCGCCGCGGGACACTGGATTACATCGCTGGAATGGGTTTTTTTTTAATTTATTTTTTTATTTTTAATAAAGGACTTTTCCAAGGTGTCTGTGTGTTTTTTTTAACATTTTTTTTAAACTTTCTTTGTGAAATGGTAGGGGTACAATGTACCCCTTACCTATTCACATAGGGGGGGCCGGGATCTGGGGGTCCCCTTTGTTAAAGGGGTCTTCCAGATTCCGATAAGCCCCCCGCCCGCAGACCCCCACAACCACCAGGCAAGGGTTGTGGGGATAAGGCCCTTGTCCCCATCAACATGGGGACATTCTCCCTATGTTGAGGGCATGTGGCCTGGTACGCTTTCTTCGTGAAATGGTAGGGGTACAATGTACCCCTTACCAATTCACATAGGGGGGGGGTGGGATCTGGGGGTCCCCTTTGTTAAAGGGGTCTTCCAGATTCCGATAAGCCCCCCGCCCGCAGACCCCCACAACCACCGGTCAAGGGATGTGGGGATGAGGCCCTTGTCCCCATCAACATGGGGACATCCTCCCCATGTTGAGGGCATGTGGCCTGGTACGGTTCAGGAGGGAGGGGGGGCCGCTCTGTCGTCCCCCCCTTTTCCCCTGCGGCCGGCCAGGTTGCGTGCTCGGATAAGGGGTCTGGTATGGATTTTTTGGGGGACTCCACGCCATTTTTTTTTTAAATTTGGGGTGGAGTTCCCCTTAAAATCCATGCCAGATCTGAAGGGCCTGGAATGAATATTTGGGGGAACCCCACGTCAATTTTTTTTTTTAATATGCGGCGGGGTTCCCCTTAATATCCATTCCAGACCTGAAGGGCCTGGTAATTGAATTCTGGGGAACCCCCACGCTTTTTTTTTTTTATCAATGACTTTTGTATGTATTGCCGGGAGCCGACAATTCATTAATAGCCGCGAGTGAGTTTTAAATGCATTTTTTTCTTTCAAAAATGACATTTTTTGCAGGGACAGTTCTAAGCACGGGAAACATGCGCCACTTTACATGCATATCATACACACCCCCCAGGTACGAAATTTAAAGGAATATTTCACTTTTATTTTTTCATTTTAAGCATTATTAAAATCACTGCTCCCGAAAAAACAGCCGTTTTTAAAACTTTTTTTTGCATTGATACATGTCCCCTGGGGCAGGACCCGGGTCCCCAAACACTTTTTAGGACAATAACTTGCATATTAGCCTTTATAATTAGCACTTTAGATTTCGAACGTTCGAGTCCATTGTATTTAATAGGGTTCTAAAGTTCACGCAAACATTTTGTCTGTTCGCAGGTTCTGGTGCAAACTGCAAATTGTACTTCGTTTTTCTCGGCTCGTCGTAGTGTCGTACATCTCCACGTTCTTGACCATCGGAATTTCCGAGCAACATTTGTGCGACCGTGCGTAGGCAAGACAAGTTTGAGCCAACATCCGTCAGAAAATAAACCACGGTTTTGTTGTTGGAAATTCCGATCGCGTGTACACGGCATTAGTTTTTTAAAAATGTTTTTTTTTTTTACTATTTTGGGCCAGTTTTCCTTTGATAATAAAAAAAATTCAGGAGATATCCATAACCATTTACACCAAATTAAATCCCAATTTTTCCTTAAAAAAAAAACAAGGCATAATCCACCTGGATGCACAAAGCATCCAGGGAACCCAAAATATTAAGCAAGTCGTACGGGGGGTTTCACCGCATCCAATTCGCTTGACATATGAGTGTGACCGGCTTTCAATGGAGCCGGTTCACACATGTCCAGGGTGGCTGCGGTGCGAATTCCAAAAGGTCCTGTGCGTTTTTGGGTCTGGTTCAGGTGCGAATTTAGGCAAAAATTTGCACCTGAATTGCACCTCAACCGAAAAATGCACCTGACTCCGAGCTGAAAACCGCAGCTGCACATATGTAAACCCATCCTTAGCCTTTAGGCTCAGCTCACACTGCCGCAACTTGGTATCCAACTTGTAAGACCCCAAGTCGCATGACATGTGAAATCCCATGTTAATCAATGAGAGCTGTCCTAATTAGCACTACTGAAGTCGCTCCGACTTTAGAAAAGGTTCCTGTCAGTGGCGGCTGGTGCCCCGAGCTAATCCTTTTTTGAAGCCAAGTAGAGCCCCAGGCTCTAAACAAGTGCTTCTAAAAAAAAAAACATATTGGAATCCATACACCCGGCGCCCTGCATGTAGATTAGGGGCCAGGCGCATGGATTAGGGGGGCGGCGTCTCTGCGCCCCGTATAGGGTTGCCACCTGTCCGGTTTTGACCCGGACAGTCCGGGTTTGGACACATGTGCCCGGTTTTCAAGCCGCCTGAAACCCGGGCACATATCAGCAGTTCAACCTAGAGCGGCGCATCCCGATTCCCACGCCCGCCATCAGTGTAATACACATATATTACTGCCTGTGCGCTCCGCCTCCGAGCGGAGCTCAGCGATGAGCAGCAGGCATATCTATTCAGCCTGTGATGTGCTGAATAGGTCACGAGCGGGCGGCAAACACGAGGGGCTGTGATTGGCCGGGTGGACCTGGTCACATGTGGAGGCGGGGCTGGACTGTGGGTGATCGCGGCCGCCCGGAGTCCCGCCTCCTTGCCTGGCGTGTGTTCTGCTGTGTCTCCGAGTCCTCACTGAGGTATCTCTCATTTGCCCTCTCACCCCCTCTGTCAGCCTGCCGCTCTCAGTCAGCCACATCCCACTCTCAGTCAGCTACTCCCCCCCTGTCAGCTCCCCCCACTGTCAGCTCCCCCCCCTGAGTCAGCTCCCCCCCCTGAGTCAGCTCCCCCCCCCTGTCAGCTCCCCCCCTGAGTCAGCTCCCCCCTGAGTCAGCTCCCCCCCGAGTCAGCTTCCCCCCCCCGAGTCAGCTACCCCCCCCTGAGTCAGCTACCCCCCGAGTCAGCTCCCCCCCGAGTCAGCCACCCCCCCTGAGTCAGCTCCCCCCCCCCTGAGTCAGCTCCCCCCCCCTGAGTCAGCTCCCCCCCCTGAGTCAGCTCCCCCCCCTGAGTCAGCTACTCCCCCCCGAGTCAGCTACTCCCCCCCCGAGTCAGCTACTCCCCCCCGAGTCAGCTACTCCCCCCCTGAGTCAGCTACTCCCCCCCCCCTGAGTCAGCTCCCCCCTGAGTCAGCTCCCCCCCTGAGTCAGCTCCTCCACCTCTCATTTAGCATCCCCCCTGTCAGCTACCCCCTCTCATTTAGCATCCCCCCCTGTCAGCTACCCCCCTGTCAACTACCCCCTCTCATTTAGCATCCCCCTGTCAACTTCCCCCCTCTCAGTCAGCTACCCCCTCTCAGTCAGCTACTCCCCCTCCCCTGTCAGCTGCCCCCCCCTGTCAGCTACCCCCTCTCAGTCAGCTACTCCCCCTCTCATTTAGCATCCCTCCTGTCAGCTACCCCCCCCCTCATTTAGCATCCCCCCTGTCAGCTACCCCCCCTGTCAGCTACCCCCCCGTCAGCTACCCCCCCTGTCAGCTACCCCCCCTGTCAGCTACCCCCTGTCAACTACCCCCTCTCAGTCAGCTGCTCCCCCTCGCTCTGTCAGCTACCCCCCCTCTGTCAGCTACTCCCCCCTCTGTCAGCTACTCCCCCCCTCTGTCAGCTACTCCCCCCCTCTGTCAGCTACTCCCCCCTCTGTCAGCTACTCCCCCCCTCTGTCAGCTACTCCCCCCTCTGTCAGCTACTCCCCCCCCTTCTGTCAGCTACCCCCCCTTCTGTCAGCTACCCCCCCTTCTGTCAGCTACCCCCCCTTCTGTCAGCTACTCCCCCCCTTCTGTCAGCTACTCCCACCCCCTCTGTCAGCTAGTACCCTCTTTGTCAGCTACTCCCCCCCTCTGTCAGCTACCCCCCCCTCTGTGTCAGGCCACTCCCTCTCTCTTACCACCTTTCTCTCTCACCCCTCCTCCCTCTGAGCCCCCTTCTCTCTCCCACCCCTCCTCTACCTCTCTCACCCCACTCCCCCTCACACCCCCAATCCCCTCCCCCTCTCTCTTTCTCACCCCCCTCTCTCTTCTGCCTCCTCACCCCCTTACCTCCTCCTCTCACCCTTTCTCACCTCCCTCCCCCACCTCTTTTCCCCTCTCAGGGGGCGAGGGCCCCATGATTCCTAACAGCGGCCCTGTGAGTGAGTGCACAAGTTCGGATGTGTTTTATTTCCTGTGTCCTGCCGACACACTGAGCACAGCGATGCAGCACCTGCCTCTACTTTGCCTTCTCTCCAAGACCCCCACACAATGGAAGGAAAGAAGGAAAATGGCACTACAGTAGAGCAGCATCGCTCCACCCCCAAACTCCGGCTCCCGCACTTCCCGGCTCGAAACAGCTCTCGGTAAGGCAGTCTAATGTGGGTCTTTAGGTGCAGGGGACACTGATGGGGGGGGTTCCCTGATCTAATAGAGGTCTCTAAGGGGGGGTGCCGATATAAGGGGACCTAATGGGAGTCCTCTATGGGGGACCCCTAAATTATGGAGGGGGTAACACTGACCCGTATTTTATGAAGGGGGGTGACAATGACCCCTGTGTTATAGGAGGTAACACTGTCCAATAAAGTGTGCCGCATTATTGCTTTCCTTAGTGCACCCAAAGGTGTCCCAGGTCTTTACAATCCTATAGTGTATACTACAATTTTTTTTTGTCATGCACTGCTAAAGTGTTCGGGTTTGGCTTGAAGAAAAGGTGGCAACCCTAGCCCCGTATAGACGGGCCGCCACTGGTTCCTGCACTACTTCAAGGCGACTTCTATCCGACTTGTGCCCATAGACTTTAATAGAAGTCACCTCCTCATCAATATTGAGTAAATTGGATCTGACATTGCAGGAAGATTACCCAGGCATTCCCTGTGGTATAGCCCCCCCCCCCCCTCACTTCAAAGTCGCATCAAAGTAGCACTTAAGTTGCCAGGAAGTCACCTGGCAAAGTCACGTGACTTTTAGGTCGCAGTAGTGTGAACCGAACCTTACAGGTGATAACTTCAGGCTGCCGTCCTCACAGTCACTTTGTTACTTTATGAATCAGTGACCAGGGAAGCATTCAGCGAGGGTCAAGCTCTCAACCTTCAAACTTGCTCTGTGTTGGTGGTTATAGCCCTAAGGATCTCAGAATAAACGGGGATAAGTCATTATTCTCTTTATGAATTTGCAGTTATTCCTCTACACTTCATCTCACTATAAACCTTTTTCTGACTTCGTTTTACTTTCAATGTCCAGAAGCAAAAGCGACATCTGTTTTTCTTTTAGTTGAGCGGATATATCTTTAATGGGTTGAACAGACTTCTAAAATTCAAATGAGAACATTCAACATATCCAGCGGTAATAAATTCAACACAACTGGACTTGCTCATTGGGGATGTGTTTGGTTTGCTGGCTATCACCGACCTTGGCCAGGAGCCCCGACAGCTAACATTCCAGGAGCCTTTTTTTATAAAAAAAAAAAAAAGGGAGGTTACCATCCGGGGCCCTGGGGACCTCCGGGCCTCTGGGGACCTCTGGGCCCCTTACAAAAAAAATTAAAAATTATAAAAAAAAAATAATAATAATAATTTTTATAAAAAAATAAAAAAAATAAGAGGGAGGTTGCCATCCGGGGCCCTGGGGACCTCCGGGCCTCTGGGGACCTCTGGGCCCCTTACAAAAAATAAAAAAATTATAAAAATAAAAAAATTATAATAATTTTTATAAAAAAATAAATAAATAAGAGGGAGGTTGCCATCCGGTGCCCTGGGGACCTCTGGGCCGCTTACAAAAATAAATAAATAACATAAATAAATAAAATATAAAATAAAAAAAAATTATAAAAAAAAGTTAATTATTAAAAAAAAAAAAATGGGGGTTGACATTCGGGGCCCTGGGGAACTCCAGACCCCTGGGGACCTTTGGGCCCCTTACAAAAAAAGGGCGGCCATCCGGGTCTCTGGGGACCTCCGGGCCCCTTACAGGTGTACTGCCTGTACCCCCTGATGGCGGCCCTGCCTTCAAGCCAAACACAAGGCCCACGGGCCGAATCTGGCCCACCAGGCCATTTCATGTGGACCTCGCAACTTTCCTGCAGCTGCAGCACCTCTCTCGTCTCCGCCCTCACCTTGTCTCAGCAGTCGGTAGCAGAGAGGAGGGCAGAACTCCTCCGCCAGATCCTGCACTTCTTCGTGCAGCCACAGAGAGACTCGTCTCTGCCCCCCCCCAGTCTCAGCAGTCGGTAGCAGAGAGGAGGACAAACTCCTCCCCCAGATCCTGTGCTTCTTTGTGCAACCACAGAGAGACTCGTCTCTGCCCCCCCCTGTCTCAGCAGTCAGTAGTAGAGAGGAGGGCAGAACTCCTCCGCCAGATCCTGCACTTCTTCATGCAGCCACAGAGAGACTCGTCTCTGCCCCCCCAGTCTCAGCAGTCGGTAGCAGAGAGGAGGACAAACTCCTCCCCCAGATCCTGTGCTTCTTTGTGCAACCACAGAGAGACTCGTCTCTGCCCCCCCTGTCTCAGCAGTCAGCAGTAGAGAGGAGGGTAGAACTCCTCCGCCAGATCCTGCGCTTCTTCGTGCAGCCACAAAGAGACTCATCTCTGCCCCCCCAGTCTCAGCAGTCGGTAGCAGAGAGGAGGACAGAACT
The DNA here is from genome assembly GCA_029206835.1 of Rana muscosa. NCBI lineage: Eukaryota > Metazoa > Chordata > Amphibia > Anura > Ranidae > Rana > Rana muscosa. The sequence goes on along the minus strand of CM055116.1, from coordinate 56,148,967 downwards.
CCTACCGCCAGATCCTGCAATTCTCTGTGCAGCCGCAGAGAGACTTGTCTCTGCCCCTCCCCCCGTCTCAGCAGTCAGTAGTAGAGAGGAGGGCAGAACTCCTCCGCCAGATCCTGCACTTCTTCGTGCAGCCGCTGTGAGACTCGTCTCTCTCCCCCCCCCCCCTTCGCCATCTCAGCAGTCGGTAGCAGGGAGGAGCACAGAACTCCTCCACCAGATCCTGCACTTCTCCGCGCAGCCGTGGAGGGGCTCGTCTCTCCCCATGGGACCCCCCCATCTCAGCAGTCAGTAGCAAAGAGGAGGACAGAAGTCATCCACCAGATCCTGCACTTCTCCATGCAGCCGTGTCTACAGTCTACTCAGATAGAACACCATGTCAGAACCATATTCTGTCTGAGCGTGCTCCAATAAAGTTTCTTGTGGATGATACCAGCGATGTGCGACTCTCCTTTTCAGACTTGCATCATCTACTACAGGAGTGACCCGACCATCTGAATTAGTGATGAGCCGAACACCCCCGGGTTCGGTTCGCACCAGAACCCGCGAACGGACCGAAAGTTCGCACGAACATTAGAACCCTATTAAATACAATGGATGCGAACGTTCGAATTCTAAAGTGCTAATTATAACGACTATTGTCCATGTTATTGTCCTAAACAGAGTTTGGGAACCCGGGTTCTGCACCAGGGGACATGTATCAATGCAAAAAGAAGTTTTAAAAACGGCTGTTTTTCTGGAGCAGTCATTTTAATGATGCATAAAGTTAAAAAAAAAATCAAATATTCCTTTAAATATCGTACCTGGGGGGTGTCTAAAGTATGCCTGTGAAGTGCCACGTGTTTCCCGTGTTTAGAACTGTCCCTGCACAAAATTACATTTCTAAAGGAAAAAAAGCCATTTAAAACTGCTTGCGGCTTTAATGTAATGTCTGGTCCCGGTAATATGGATGAAAATCTTTAAGAAAAATGGCATAGCTACCCCATCACACCCCCCCCCCCCCCACCCCAGCCCATTACCAGCCCCTTTGGGTCTTGTATGGATATTAAGGGGAACCCCGCACACAAAATAAAAAAGGCCCTATATACTCTGAACAGCCGTATACAGGCGGTGCATACAAGACAGGGACTGTAGGTTTGTTCTTATGTAGAATCTGTTTGTAATTTTGAACAGCTACATTGTTTAAGTGTAGCTCCAGCCAAAAAATCTATTTTTAAGCTTTTTGGAAAACATAGGGAAGGGTTATCACCCCTGTAACATTTGTTTTGCTGTCTGTGCAGTGTGCACCTATTCAGAACAGTTCACCTCACTTTCCGTCCTAATGACAAATGTTTTTTGAAAATTTGGGGTTTTTATTGAAACAAGAATTGGTGATAAAGCATCAGTGGAGAGGAGACACTTTTTTCCCCATATTAACTCTTACAGGAGAGAATTTGCCTTCCTAGGGGTAGATTTCCTCTCACTTCCTGTTGTATCCTTCCGTTTGCAAGGAGGAGTCTTTTGTAAGTTGGATGTTTGAAAGTAGGGGCCTGCCGTATATACTCAGCTGAAATTTGCCCCTTACATGTTGGTGTTGCCACAACACTGTGAGCCCTCACAGTTACTCTTGGTGGGCGCATGAATGGGCCCTGCTGTGAATTATTAGATCAAGAATTGTAATTGCATGCCCCTGTTGAACAGGGGCTGAAAAATTGGGCCTTTGGTGGTGGTGGTGGTGGTGGTGTTGACACAACACTGTAAGGCCTCACAGTTAGTCTTGGTGGGCGCAGGAATGGGCCCTGCTGTGAATTATTAGATCAAGAATTGTAATTACATGCCCCTGTTAAACAGGGGCAGAAAAATTGAGCCTTAGGCACTGGTGCCACAACACTGCAACCCCTCACAGATACTGTACTTGGAGCACAGCAATGAGCCCTGTTGCAAAGTATTGCATCAAAAATTGTAATTACACGCCCCTGTTAAACAGGGGCTGAAAAATTGGGCCTTAGCTACTGGTGCTGGTGCCACGACACTGCAACCACTCCCAGATACTCTAGTTGGAGTGCAGGAATGAGCCCTGCTGCAAAGCATTGCATAAAAAATTGTAATAACACACCCCTGTTAAACAGGGGCTGAAAAATTGGGCCTTAGCCACTGGTGGCGGCACCCAGAAACAAAAATGTTCTTCCAAGCTATCATCGTCAATCGGATCATTGAGGAGGAGGAGGATAGTCAGTCAACATAACAGGACAGTCTCTCAGCATCAGCATCAGTCTTGAAGGGATGTGGCATTTGAAAATAAATTTGTCTGTTATATCAGCTTCAGGTGTTTGGTAGCTGGTGGTGATCCAAGACTGGTTCATCTTTATGAATGTCAGTCGATCAACAGAGTCGGTGGACAGGCGCACCCTGTGATCCGTGACAAATCCTCCAGCAGCACTGAATATGCGTTCTGAAAGAACGCTGGATGCAGGACAGGCCAGTAGCTCAATTGCATACTGTGCAAGCTCTGGCCAGTGATCCATCCTCAAGACCCAGTAAGCCAGAGGATTTTCGGTGGGGAAGGTGTCCAAGTCTGACCTTGCCCCTAGGTATTCCTGCACCATGTATATCAGACGCTGGCGATGGTTGCTGGAACCGATCATACCTTGGGGCTGCGGACTAAAGAATTGTCTGAACGCTTCGGTCAGACGGCCACCTTCCCCACCGCTCCTTCTTTGACTGACCAAAGCCTCAGCAACTCGTTGTCCAGGACCAGGAGTTTGTAACCTCCCAGTCTCTGGGAACGCGTTGCACAGACCTTTCTGCAAGGCCTCCCGGAGTTGTCTCATCCTCTGCTCCCTCTGCGACGGTAAGATAAGGTCCGCAACCTTACCCTTGTACCGTGGATCAAGGAGAGTGGCCAGCCAGTAATGGTCCCTCTCCTTGATCCGAAGAATACGAGGATCCTTCCGCAGACTTTGCAGGATCAGGGAGGCCATGCAGTGTAGGTTAGCTGAGGCATTCAGTCCGGAGTCCTCTGGGTCACTAAGGACGACATGATCCGCAGCCACCTCCTCCCAGCCACGTACAAGTCCACTGGTTTGTTGGGACTGTAAATCATCCCTAAAAGACTGCTGCTGATGATGCTGAGTGCCAGGCTCCACCTCCACCTCCATGCTGACACAATCCTCCTCCTCCTCTTCTTCCTGTGCGATGGGTGGGACAGAAGGAACACTGTCTGGGTAAAGGGGGCCTTGAGAGGCAAGGAAGTCCTCCTCTTCCTGCCTCTGTTCTGCCTCAAGTGCCCTGTCCATTATTCCACGCAGCGTATGTTCCAACAGGTGGACAAGAGGTACAGTGTCACTGATGCATGCACTGTCACTGCTCACCATCCTCGTGGCCTCCTCAAATGGTGCCAGGACAGTGCATGCATCCCTGATCATGCCGCACTGGCATGGTGAAAAAAACCCGAGCTCCCCTGACCCTGTCCTGGTGCCGTAGTCGCACAGGTACTCATTGATGGCCCTCTGCTGCGTGTGCAGCCGCTGCAGCATGGCCAACGTTGAGTTCCACCTGGTGGGCATGTCACATATAAGGCGGTTCTTGGGCAGGTTCAACTCCTTTTGCAGCTCAGCCAGGCGAGCACTGGCATTATAAGATCTGCGGAAATGCACACAGACTTTCCTGGCCTGCCTCAGGACATCCTGTAAGCCCGGGTACCTGCCCAAGAACCGCTGCACCACCAGGTTAAAGACGTGAGCCACACAGGGCACATGGGTCAGTTGTCCCTGTCGGAGAGTGGAGAGGAGGTTGGTGCCATTGTCGCAAACTACCATTCCTGGCTTAAGCTGGCATGGCGTCAACCACCTCTCGGCCTGCCCCTGCAGAGCAGACAGAACCTCTGCCCCAGTGTGGCTCCTGTCCCCCAAACACACCAGCGCAAGCACGGCATGGCATCTTTTTGCCTGCGTACTTGCGTAGCCCCTTGAACGCCTACAGAGCACCGCTGGTTCCGAGGACAAAGCACAGGAAGAGGCCACGGAGGAAGAAGAAGAGGAGGGGGTGGAGGACAGAGGTGTGTCACAACCAGTAGTAGCATTTTGGAGGCGTGGCGGTGGAACAACCTCCAACACTACTGCACCTTGTCCTGCATCCTTCCCAGCTGCCAAAAGAGTGACCCAATGGGTCGTGAAAGAAAGGTAACGTCCCTGTCCATGCCTGCTGGACCATGAGTCAGCGGTAATATGCACCTTACCGCTGACCGCCCTGTCCAGCGAGGCCAAGACATTGCCTTCCACATGCCGGTAGAGAGCCGGAATCGCCTTCCGTGAGAAAAAGTGGCGTTTGGGAACCTGCCACTGAGGAACCGCACATTGCACAAACTCACGGAAGGGGGCCGAGTCTACCAACTAAAAAGGCAGCAGTTGAAGCGCTAGCAATTTAGCCAAGCTAGCATTCAACCGCTGGGCATGTGGATGGCTGGGAGTGAACTTCTTTTGACGGTCCAGCAGCTGGGGCAGGGAAATTTGCCTGCTAGAATCGGACGTTGGTGTACTGCTAGCAGAGTGCCCGCAAGTACTTGGCTGTGACACACCTAATTCTACACCTTCATTCCTCTCAGAGCAGGTTTCAGAGAGGACTGAAGGTATAGTGGGGTTGGAGATCCCAGCTGATGCGGTGCAAGAAGAGGTCAGCTTTGTTCTTTGGTGTGGGTCTTTAAGGTAGGCTTGCCAACAAGCTGCATGGCAGGTCAACATATGTCTGGTCAAGCATGTGGTGCCCAAGCGGGTGATGTTTTGGCCACGCGATATACGCTTGAGACATATGTTGCAAACCGCAGCTGTGCGATCTGATGCACTCGACTCAAAAGAGGCCCACACCAAATAACTTTTTGAATAACGGGCAGAGGCAGCGCTCTGCGGTGTGATTCCGTCGGTGTGCTGCCCTTACGCTGGCCCCCCCGAGGGCATCCTGCCTCATTGGAGATGTGCCTTCTCCTCATCCTCATCCTCCTCCTCCTCCTCCTCCTCTCTCCTATTAGGCACCCACGTGGAGTGAGTGACCTCATCATCCCCTCCCTCCTCATCACTGGAGCCAATCTGGCAGTATGCTGCAGCTGCTGGAACATGACTGCCAGATTGGTGTCCTTCTTGAGCATTCCCTCGCTCTGCTCTCACGCTACTGCCTTCCTCTAGCTGGGTATCATCATCAGACTCCTCGAAACGCTGGGCATCCTTCTGGAGCATGTACCCAACACTGTGCTCAAACAGTTCGGGGGACTCCTCAGGAGGACATGGTTGGTCTAGGGAAGGAGTGACTGATGATGACATTGATACGAGGGAAGAGGACGCTTTGGCAGCTGCTTTGCCAGTACCCTGAGCCTGGGTGAGAGAGGATGAGGAGGATGAGGAGGGCTTGGTCATCCACTCTACCAAGTCTTCGGCATGATGCGGCTCAACACGTCCAGCTGCCGAAAAGAAGGACAAGCGTGTCCCATGGCCACGTGCTGATGGCGATGCACCGCGTCCACGACCAGCACTGTTGTCTCTAGACACAGAGCCTACTTGCCCTCTTTTTTTGGCTCCTGACTGTCTGCCTCTCCTTGTTTGCCTTCCAGACATTCTAATGGCCTGCAGGGAAATGGGAAAAGCAGCAATACAGGCTAAGTTAAGGTGTAATATGGTCAGGAGGCACACTCCGCCCGCTGTAAGTGCCGCAAAATCCTGTTTGTGTAACACACCAGGAAAAAGCAGCAATACAGGCTAAGTTAAGGTGTAATATGGTCAGGAGGCACACTCCGCCCGCTGTAAGTGCCGCAAAATCCTGTTTGTGTAACACACCAGGAAAAAGCAGCAATACAGGCTAAGTTAAGGTGTAATATGGTCAGGAGGTACACTCCGCCCGCTGTAAGTGCCGCAAAATCCTGTTTGTGTAACACACCAGGAAAAAGCAGCAATACGGGCTAACTTCAGGTGTATAATGTGCAGGAGGCTTAGCAACAATGACACTGACACTGTCCCCTGCCTATCCTTCTCTCTCCCTGCACACAAGGTTTATCAAAGTATATGACACTGACACTCTCCCTGCCTATCCTTCTCTCTCCCTACACACAAGGTTTAGCAAAGAATATGACACTGACACTCTCCCTGCCTATCCTTCTCTGTCCCTACACACAAGGTTTAGCAAAGAATAGATTTGACAAGATTTGACACTGTCCCTGCCTATCCTTCACTTTCCCTGCTCCGGAACACACTACACAAGGCCGCCGCGCTGGCGGCCTTTTATAATGTGGGGCGTGTACTAAACCCCCTCTGCTATAATTGGCCACAGGCATCCTGCCTGTGGCCAATCATTGCTCTCCTCGCTGCCGGCGCTGTGATTGGCCAAGCATGCAGGGTCACAGTGCATGCTTGGCCAATCACAGCGCCGGGATTACACTGCGATGGCGCAGTGTATTGTGGGCCGTTCGCGTCACTCGAATTTGGCGCGAACGGCCCAAATCGTTCGTTGTTCGCCGAACGCGCGAACAGCCGATGTTCGAGTCGAACCTATGTTCGACTCGAACACCGAGCTCATCCCTAATCTGAATGTCGCAGCCGAAATCGAGACTCATCAGACCAGGCAACCTTTTTCCAATCTTCTATTGTCCAATTTTGGTGATCCTGTGAAAATTGTAGCATCAGTTTCCTGTTCTTAGCTGACAGGAGTGGCACCCGGTGTGGTCTCCTGCTGCTGTAGCCCATCTGCTTCAAGGTTCGATGTGGTATGTGTTCAGAGATGTTATTCTGCATACCTTGGTTGTAACGAGTGATTATTTGAGTTACTGTTGCCTTTCTATCATCTGGAACCAGTCTGCCCATTCTCCTCTGTTATCAACAAGGCAAATTCCTCCACACAACTGCCACTCACTGGATATTTTCTCTTTTTTTCGGACCATTCTCTGTACACCCGAGAGATGGTTGTGCGTGAAAATCCCAGTAGATCAGCAGTTTTTGAAATACTAAGACCAGCCCCGTCTGCCACCAACAACCATGCCACGTTCAAAGTCACTTAAATCCTCTTTCTTCCCTATTCTGATGCTCAGTTTGAACTTCAGCAAGTCACCTTCACCACGTCTAGATGCCTAAATGCATTGAGTTGCTGCCATGTGATTGGCCGATTAGCAATTTGTGTTACCAAGCAGTTGAACAGGTGTACTCAATAAAGTGGGCAGTGAGTGTATACAGTATACAGACACGATAACTCTTCTGCTGCTAGCGGGAATCAATGGTCACTTACAACACTTCCCCGCAGGAGGTACATTATTATTCCCATTTTTAATAAGATGCCTTCATGTCTTATTGTCAAATCTCAATTAATGTGCCACTATTTTGGTGTTCTATTGATGCCGTAAATAATGGCAACGCTGTTATCTCAATGTTGTTTTTTTAGGGCGAGGAAAACAACCCGATCATTTGCATGTAATAATATATAGCGTGCTGAATTAATGTCATCCCATCCTGTGCGGCATCACACACAATTAGATGAATATAAACATAGAATAAAAACCATGTTTATTTATAGGTCATACTAGAGTCACATTAAAGTAATAGGCTTTATGCCGTGAAGATTTTATTTTTATGTGGGTCATTGGTAAGAGCCGGGAGCGATTTTTTTATATTTGAAAAAAAAAAGGAATAAATAGAAATAACAAAAAATAATAATTGTTATAATATTCTAGCACGTAAAATTTAGGGGAGGATTGATGTCAATGGGAGTAGAAAATGCCCCGGTGTCAGTGGGAGTAAATAATGTCCCATCAGTGTCAGTGAAAGGAATTATGGCTCATCATTGGTATCAGTGGTGGGAATAGTGCCCCATGTTTAGTATTAGGGGCGGAGTAGTCTCCCACCATTGATGTCAGTGGGAGGAATGGTGTTCCATGGTCGCTGTCATCTTTGGTATCAGTGGAAGGAATTGTGCACCATCATCCGTATCAGTGGGAGGAATAGTGCTCCAGTGTTGGTGTCAGTGGGAGGAAAAGTGCCCCATCATTGGTATCAGTGGGAGGAATTGTGCCCCATGGTCAGGGTCAGTAGGAGGAATAGTGCCCCATTGTTTGGTGTTGGTGGAAGGAATGGTGCTCCATTATTGGTGTCAGTGGGGGCAAAAATACCCCATCACTGGTATCAGTGGAAGGAATGGTGCCCCATCGTTGGTGTTAGTGGGATGAATAGTGTCCCATCATTGGTGTCAGTGGAAGGAATAGTGTCCCATCATTGGTATCAGTGGAAGGAATAGTGTCCCATCATTGGTATCAGTGGGAGGAATAGTGTCCCATCATTGGTGTCAGTGAGAGGAATAGTGCCCCATCATTGGTATCAGTGGGAGGAAAAGTGTCCCATCGTTGGTGTCAGTGAGAGGAATAGTGTCCCATCGTTGGTGTCAGTGGGAGGAATAGTGTCCCATCATTGGTGTCAGTGGGAGGAATAGTGTCCCATCATTGGTGTCAGTGGGAGGAATAGTGTCCCATCATTGGTGTCAGTGGGAGGAATAGTGTCCCATCATTGGTGTCAGTGGGAGGAGTAGTGTCCCATCATTGGTGCCAGTGGGGGGAATAGTGTCCCATCATTGGTGTCAGTGGGAGGAATAGTGCCCCGCCCATCATTGGAGCACAGGTGTGTCAGGAGGAAGGTGCCTCTGAAGCTGCTCTGTGAGAAGGGAGTGGTGGTGAAATCTATCCCAGCTCCCTGGCCCCCTTTCTGGGGAGGCCATGGAGGGCAGCGGGGCTTCTCCTGCTGGAGGCTCCCAGCCATCTCCTGGGCCATCAGGTGAACTGCCTTCCTCTGCACAAGCTGATCTCTCTACCCCTGGTGAGGATGAAGGCTCGGAGGCCATTCGGGAGCGAATGGTGGCCGGGATTAAGGTCCTGAACAGGGAGAGGGACAAGCTCTACAAGCTGAGAGCGGAGTTGAAGCGCCTGCGAAGGCAACGTGAGGGCTTACACAGCCAGAAACGGGGATCCATGGATCCGGAAATCCAGCTGGCCAAGGTCCGTGTGGATCATCAGGAGACCATCGTGGCCATGATGGAAGGCAGAGATGGGCCCTTTAAAGAGAAGTTTTGCAACGACAAGAGGTTTGGAAGGGTGACAAAGATGGAGGTGGAGGAGGAGGAGACCCCCAGTTCTGCCCCCCTGCCCCCCCAGGGAGAGGTAAGAAGCCCCAGGCCTTCCCAGGACTCAGGAGGCATGCTAAGGGCCATCCAGGTAATGGAGTCTCCTATGCGGGGGAATCAGATGATATTTAATGAGGAAGACATTACTGATGATGTACCTGATAAAGTGAAGCCTGCTAAGTCCCATGTTGTGGATAAAACTGTTTTTGTACCATCTAGCATCATGACTGACAATGTGCCTAATGACAATCAGGCTGCTAGTCCTCTGTGCAGCAATGTTGTGCCTGCTGAGGCTGCAATGCAGCAAGAGTTACATTTAAAAAATGTAATTTCTGTGGATGGACTGCAAGTGTCAGCACAGCCCATTAACCCTTCTTTGGCTGAGTCCAAAGCTGTTTGCCCCACTGCTGCTGAGGACTCTACAGTGCAGCATCAGGAGACAGCTGGTATTGCAGCAACTGTGACCATTCCTGATGGGAATTTGAATAGTTCTGTGACTGATAACAATCACCCCAGTACCAGTGTGATGAACAATCGTCCTGCTACAGATCCTGCCATTTCAGTTCATACAGTTGATAATAATAATAATAATATACAGAGTGATGTGGCTTCAGTGTCGGCCCTTGGCCCTGATAAACCTACTTTTGCACAGGTGGCACACTCTGCTCCTGGTAGTCCCGCTCCCAAGCGGGGTTTTCCACTGCAAGCTGCCACCTTGAGCACCCCAAGATCTGGTCTTGGGTCTCTGGCTTCTGCTGGGGGTCCAAGACGTAATGTAGTTATCCTGAAATGGGAAGGTGGTGCCATCCCTCCAGCATGGCGTGCAGTGGTGGACTTGATATTGGAGATGGGTTTTGGTGCAAATGACCTGTATGCCTTTATACACGTAGCTGGGACAAGGGACTATACGGTTAGCTTCACCAGGCCAGAGGGTCTTGACCTGTTCTGGGAGCGATATGAGGCTCGGTGCAGGTCAAGACCTGAATGGGAAGGTCTGGTCCCAGTTGCGGTGTCTCAGAGGTCAACAGTAAAAAAAATAACCATTATCCTGACTAATGAGAGTGTTCCTGCTCGGGATCTGGAGGTCTGGTTAAGGAACTATGGGGAGGTTTTGACCAAACCTAATAAAATCCATGATGAGCGTAACATCTGGACTGGGGGATGGTCGGTAACAGTCAGGTTGGCCAGGGATGGGAATGTTGTCCGTCACTTGCCCTCCTCAGCTTTCATAGGGAGGGATAGGATGACTGTTTTCTACCCTGGTCAGCCGAAGCTGTGTCACCGCTGTGGAGAAAAGGGGCACTTGAGCTCCTCCTGTTCAGCCTTGATGTGTTCAGTGTGTCGGGGTCAGGGTCATATGGCTAAGGATTGTACCAGGAAGATCAGGTGCAACCTGTGTCTGCGCCTTGGCCACCCCTACAGCAGATGTCCTGAAGCCTGGCACAATATGGAGAAGGAGGTAGTAGAGGACATGTCAAGGCTGGACGGGATGGAGGGTGAGACCCCTGGTGTACCATCCTCCTCTGCGGTGACCGCCTCCCCCGGTCCTGCTCAGGATCCCTCTCCAGTTCCTGTGGCCACCCCTCCTGTGTCTGTAAGTACTCCTTCTGTTTCTGTCTCTGTGTCCCCCCAGCCTACTGTACCCTCTCCTCTTGTGTCAGAACCTTCAAAGTCTGTGCCCCCCAAGTCAGTTACCCCCCAGGAGTCTACCCCTCCTGAGTCTGACTTAAAGGGATCACCTCCCCCACCAGCGTGTACTAAAAAGGGCGCCCCTTCCTCTGTAAATAAGTCTTGTGGAAAAACTTTAAAGAAAAAAGTAAGAGATGAGGGCATCTCTGAGGCTGACCTGCGGTACCTGGAGGAGAGAAGGAAGGTTGGGAGGCGGAAGAGGCAGGCGGTGAGGACGGAACGTGGACGGGAAGCTTCGGTTCCTGTCTCCAGCCGTCATAGGTCCTCCAAGTGGGATATTTCTTCATCCGGAGCTTCTTCTGAGAGAAGTTCTGATTCTGAAATGGACTTTGAGGCGGCCTCTAGAAAGAGAGAGGCTTCTGGTGATGAGCAGCAGAGGGGAGCTAAGAAGCAATCCACCCAATAACCCAAATGGCGGTTCCCCCTCCGTTAAAAGTGGTGACAATTAATGTCGCCAGCATTAAGTCAGTAAGAGCTCGTTCTATGGCCTTCTTTTTGTTCAGCCAATTAGATGCTGAAATTTTATTTTTGCAAGAGACTAGGCTCACCTCCTTGGCAGATATTCATATGGCCAAGAGAGAGTGGAGGTATGGTCCATCTTACTGGTCTCTTGCGGCCGAGCCTTACGGCGGTGTGGCGGTGTTGTTTAAAACCGGCATGGTAACTGTCCGGCGGGTTATTGAGGTGGAGATTGGGAGATGTATGGTCTTAGACGTCCTTGTGGGAGGGCAGGACCTGCACCTAATCAATGTTTATGGGCCGCACACAAAGTGGGACAGGAAATGCCTTTTTACAAGGATCAAGCCATTTCTTTTTACATCCCGGCAAGTGGTCTTTGGAGGTGACTTTAATACAATAACTAGGCCCAAGGACAGGAAGGACTTCAAGGACAGGCTGGGATATGATAGCGTTTTTTTAAATAGTATGATTAGGGATGCTGGTCTTGTGGATGTGCACATTAAGCACCTCCCAGATGACACCGGGTTCACTTTTCATCGTGGTAATAGTCAGAGTAGGATAGATAGGTTTTTTTTTAAGGAGGCCTCTGCTTTCTCGCCCCCAGTGGTGCAGGCAGTAGAGTTCTCTGATCACTGTATGCTATCTGTGGTACTGAATGCTTCAGACGCCCCTCAGAGGGGCAAGGGCATCTGGAGATTAAATTCGACACTACTCAAGGAAGAACATGTTAGACAATCCTTTGAGGAATTCTTTCAGGCACAGGTGACCATCCTGGACTTTTGTAGCAGCAAGGCTGAGTGGTGGGAGCTGACCAAAAAGAGGATCGCTGGATTCTTCAGGGGCCTAGCCAATAGAAATCAGTTTAATAAATACATGACCTACCAACGTTTACGGAGGAAGCTGGATATTCTTGTTTCGAGAGGAGGAGATCCTGGGGCAATCTCCGAAGTGAAACTCCTTCTCAGGAAGTGTCAATATGACCGGCATGCCTCTTTGGTTCTGGAGAGGGACTATGGGAAGTACCACTCGCCTGACCCTTACCAGAACTGCAAACAAGGTGTAGCTGTTAAAACGGTTGTTGGCCTTAAGGACAGTACAGGTTCCTTGACAAAGTCCAGGTCAGGGATTCTGGAGGTCGTGAGGTCCTTTTATGCCGACCTTCTTGGGAGGAAAGAGCTTGATCGTGACAAGATGGAAAGCTTTTTGGACTCTACTCCAGGTCTAAATGGTGGAGATGTTACATTGATGAATTTGACAGAGGAGATCACAGTCGAAGAGGTGATGAGGGCAATTGAACAGCTTGCCATCAAAAAGTCACCTGGACCGGATGGCTTGACGGCTGAGTTTTACAAAGCCTTTAAGTCTATTCTGGCCCCGCATTTGGTAGAGGTTTTTAACAGTTGCCTTGCTGAGGGGGTGCTTTCCCCTTCCATGAGGCACTCGGCTGTGATTCTTCTTTCAAAGGGTAAAGATCCTTCGATGATTGAGAATTGGCGCCCCATCAGCCTTCTTAATGTCGATAGAAAGATACTGGCAAAGATATTTTTCTGGCGCCTATCGTCAGTGGCAGAGTCTTTGCTTTCTCGCCATCAGCACTGTTCGGTCCAGGGTAGGAGCACCTTCTCAGCGGTTTTAGCTGCCCGGGAGGCCTTGGAACGGTGCAGGGCTGCAGGCTGGGGAAAGTATTTGCTGACATTGGATCAGGCAAAGGCTTTTGATCGTGTTAACCATGAGTACCTGTGGTTGCTCCTTAGTAAGTACGGTCTGCCGGGTGGTTTTGTCGATTGGCTGAAAGTCTTGTATAAGGGGGCAGAAAGCTTCCCTCTTGTTAATGGTTGGGTTGGACAGTCCTTTGGGGTTGGCTCCGGGGTGCGCCAGGGTTGTCCCCTGAGTCCCCTGCTCTATGTGTTTGCAATCGACCCCTTCATCAGGAGGCTAGAGAGCGGCATGTTGTGTGGGGTACCAGTGGGGCTCCCGGGTGAGCCGCCATTGAGGGTTGTTGCCTATGCGGATGATGTGTCGGTGATTGTCACTGGGACGGATGAAGCGGAGGAGGTGGTCTCTCTGACATCACGGTATTCTGAAGCATCAGGCTCCAAGATCAATCAGGAAAAGACTGAAGTTTTCTGGATGGGAAAGGATGGTGAGGGTTTTGATCTCCCGGACACCTTTCCAGTGCCCCAGGAAAGAATTAAGATACTAGGCATTGAATTTGGACCCGGCGATTATGGCCTCAAAAACTGGGAAGGCAGACTGGAAATTGCCAATACTAAGGTGGTCAGCTGGAAGAGATGGAAGTTATCTATGAGGGAAAGGGTTGATCTGATTAAGACTTACCTGATTCCGATCTTCTTGTATGTCAGCTTTGTCTGCATCTTGCCAGTGTCTCTCTATGCTAGGGTCAGTAGTGTGTTCTTCCAGATGCTGTGGGGGAACAGACTGAACCCCATCAAGAGGAATGTCACCTACCTATCCAGGAGGGAGGGTGGCTTAGGTATGGTCAACCCAGTTCTTTTCTTTTCACTGCTATTTCTAAAGTTTAACATTGGTAATATGCTTGCAGTGGAACCTCCTGGATGGGTAGGCATATTTAGATCTTGGTTTAGGCCTTTTCTACGACTTTGGGAAGAAGGTGGCCAAGTGAAGAATCGCAGGGGTCATCGTGGTCAGCTACCAGCCTATGTCGCTCCGTGCCTGAAGTTACTGCGGCAGTGGCGATTGTCGGCTGAAGATCTCAGATCGGTTCCAAGGAAAGTCCTTATGAGTCGAGTCTTGAGCGAAGTCTTTCATGACCCACTGGCCTTAAGGGATTGCCCGGGCCCAGTTTTGAGGGCGGGGTTAAGACTGATTAATTTGGATAGAGTACCCCCTAAATTTAGGGATCTGGCCTGGTTGTGCTTCCATGGGAAGCTCTATGTTCGGGGCAATTTGAAATTCCGCAGTGGGATGGATCGTAGCTGTCCTCGGGAGGAGTGTGCAGATGAGGAGGAGACTATGGACCATTTTCTGCTTCATTGCCCTTTTAACATAGAGGTGTACAAACAGGTGGGGCGGGCCCTCGGTGTCCCTTTCCTCTCCAGGCTGGGTTATGCTGAGTGGGTGTACGGAGCATTCAATACCGGTGGAGTTTTTTGTTTGGATACACTTTTTTTAGTTAGCCTAGTAGTCCGTTATTTCACCTGGAATGCACGGTGTCAGGTCAGCATTCGGCAAAAACTCCTTCCTGTTGAGGTGGTGGTGTATGACATTTTGCATGAGGTGGGGAAGATTCGGGAGCTTGAGAGAGACAAGCGGGGTCAGGGGGCTTGGTTGAAGGCGTGGAGGGGTTTCAAGCCTCCCTGACTGCCAGGAGTCTCTTTCCCGGGTGTGGCTGTCTGTCTCTTATCACCCTAGATTATCAGTATTTTTGATGAATTTTTGATAAATGGCTGCGTACATAGGTGATGGGTTGTGCCTCTTAGGCCCTCTCTGCTGCTTTATGTAGATAGTTTTCTAGGGATGTTTTGGTAGTGGATTATGTATATATTGTATATATTCTGAACATGGATGTGTATTCCTTTGTTTTCTGTTGAAGTTTTGTACTATGGTTTTGTTTTTTACTTTTGTATAAAAATTGGTTGCTTGATTCTTTTCAATAAAAGATCAATAGTGCCCCGCCCATCATTGGAGCACAGGTGTGTCAGGAAGAAGGTGCCTCTGAAGCTGCTCTGTGAGAAGGGAGTGGTGGTGAAATCTATCCCAGCTCCCTGGCCCCCTTTCTGGGGAGGCCATGGAGGGCAGCGGGGCTTCTCCTGCTGGAGGCTCCCAGCCATCTCCTGGGCCATCAGGTGAACTGCCTGCCTCTGCACAAGCCGATCTCTCTGCCCCTGGTGAGGATGAAGGCTCGGAGGCCATTCGGGAGCGAGTGGTGGCCGGGATTAAGGTCCTGAACAGGGAGAGGGACAAGCTCTACAAGTTGAGAGCGGAGTTGAAGTGCCTGCGAAGGCAACGTGAGGGCTTACACAGCCAGAAACGGGGATCCATGGATCCGGAAATCCAGCTGGCCAAGGTCCGTGTGGATCATCAGGAGACCATCGTGGCCATGATGGAAGGCAGAGATGGGCCCTTTAAAGAAAAATTTTGTAACGACAAAAGGTTTGGAAGGGTGACAAAGATGGAGGTGGAGGAGGAGGAGACCCCCAGTTCTGACCCCCTGCCCCCCCAGGGAGAGGTAAGCAGCCCCAGGCCTTCTCAAGATTCAGGAGGTATGCTGAGGGCCATCCAGGTAATGGAGTCTCCTATGCGGGGGGATCAGATGGTGTTTAATGAGGAAGACATTACTGATGATGTACCTGATAAAGTGAAGCCTGCTAAGTCCCATGTTGTGGATAAAACTGTTTTTGTACCATCTAGCATCATGACTGACAATGTGCCTAATGACAATCAGGCTGCTAGTCCTCTGTGCAGCAATGTTGTGCCTGCTGAGGCTGCAATGCAGCAAGAGTTACATTTAAAAAATGTCATTTCTGTGGATGGACTGCAAGTGTCAGCACAGCCCATTAACCCTTCTTTGGCTGAGTCCAAAGCTGTTTGCCCCACTGCTGCTGAGGACTCTACAGTGCAGCATCAGGAGACAGCTGGTATTGCAGCAACTGTGACTATTCCTGATGGGAATTTGAATAGTTCTGTGACTGATAACAATCACCCCAGTACCAGTGTGATGAACAATCCTGCTACAGATCCTACCATTTCAGTTCATACAGTTGATAATAATAATAATAATATACAGAGTGATGTGGCTTCAGTGTCAGCCCTTGGCCCTGATAAACCTACTTTTGCACAGGTGGCACACTCTGCTCCTGGTAGTCCCGCTCCCAAGCGGGGTTTTCCACTGCAAGCTGCCACCTTGAGCACCCCAAGATCTGGTCTTGGGTCTCTGGCTTCTGCTGGGGGTCCAAGACGTAATGTAGTTATCCTGAAATGGGAAGGTGGTGCCATCCCTCCAGCACGGCGTGCAGTGGTGGACTTGATATTGGAGATGGGTTTTGGTGCAAATGACCTGTATGCCTTTATACACGTAGCTGGGACAAGGGACTATACGGTTAGTTTCACCAGGCCAGAGGGTCTTGACCTGTTCTGGGAGCGATATGAGGCTCGGTGCAGGTCAAGACCTGAATGGGAAGGTCTGGTCCCAGTTGCGGTTTCTCAGAGGTCAACAGTAAAAAAAATAACCATTATCCTGACCAATGAGAGTGTTCCTGCTCGGGATCTAGAGGTTTGGTTAAGGAACTATGGGGAAGTTTTGACCAAACCTAATAAAATCCATGATGAGCGTAACATCTGGACTGGGGGATGGTCGGTAACTGTCAGGTTGGCCAGGGATGGGAATGTTGTCCGTCACTTGCCCTCCTCAGCTTTCATAGGGAGGGATAGGATGACTGTTTTCTACCCTGGTCAGCCGAAGCTGTGTCACCGCTGTGGAGAAAAGGGGCACTTGAGCTCCTCCTGTTCAGCCTTGATGTGTTCAGTGTGTCGGGGTCAGGGTCATATGGCTAAGGACTGCACTAAGATGATCAGGTGCAATCTGTGCCTGCGCCTTGGCCACCCCTACAGCAGATGTCCTGAAGCCTGGCACAATATGGAGAAGGAGGTAGTAGAGAACATGTCAAGGCTGGACAGGATGGAGGGTGAGACCCCTGGTGTACCATCCTCCTCTGCGGTGACCCCCTCCCCTGGTCCTGCTCAGGATCCCTCTCCAGTTCCTGTGGCCACCCCTCCTGTGTCTGTAAGTACTCCTTCTGTTTCTGTCTCTGTGTCCCCCCAGCCTACTGTACCCTCTCCTCTTGTGTCGGAACCTTCCAAGTCTGTGCCCCCCGAGTCTGTTACCCCCCAGGAGTCTACCCCTCCCGAGTCTGACTTAAAGGGATCACCCCCCACCAGCGTGTACTAAAAAGGGCGCCCCTTCCTCTGTAAAGAAGTCTTGTGGAAAGACTTTAAAGAAAAAAGTAAGAGATGAGGGCATCTCTGAGGCTGACCTGCGGTACCTGGAGGAGAGAAGGAAGGTTGGGAGGCGGAAGAGGCAGGCGGTGAGGACGGTACGGGGACGAGAAGCTCCGGTTCCTGTCTCCAGCCGTCATAGGTCCTCCAAGTGGGATATTTCTTCATCCGGAGCTTCTTCTGAGAGAAGTTCCGATTCCGAAATGGACTTTGAGGCGGCCTCTAGAAAGAGAGAGGCTTCTGGTGATGAGCAGCAGAGGGGAGCTAAGAAGCAATCCACCCAATAACCCAAATGGCGGTTCCCCCTCTGTTAAAAGTGGTGACAATTAATGTCGCCAGCATTAAGTCAGTAAGAGCTCGTTCTATGGCCTTCTTTTTGTTCAGCCAATTAGATGCTGAAATTTTATTTTTGCAAGAGACTAGGCTCACCTCCTTGGCAGATATTCATATGGCCAAGAGAGAGTGGAGGTATGGTCCATCTTACTGGTCTCTTGCGGCCGAGCCTTACGGCGGTGTGGCGGTGTTGTTTAAAACCGGCATGGTAACTGTCCGGCGGGTTATTGAGGTGGAGATTGGGAGATGTATGGTCTTAGACGTCCTTGTGGGAGGGCAGGACCTGCGCCTAATCAATGTTTATGGGCCGCACACAAAGTGGGACAGGAAATGCCTTTTTACAAGGATCAAGCCATTTCTTTTTACATCCCGGCAAGTGGTCTTTGGAGGTGACTTTAATACAGTAACTAGGCCCAAGGACAGGAAGGACTTCAAGGACAGGCTGGGATATGATAGCATTTTTTTAAATAGTATGGTTAGGGATGCTGGTCTTGTGGATGTGCACATTAAGCACCTCCCAGATGACACCGGGTTCACTTTTCATCGTGGTAATAGTCAGAGTAGGATAGGTTTTTTTTGAAGGAGGCCTCTGCTTTCTCGCCCCCAGTGGTGCAGGCAGTAGAGTTCTCTGATCACTGTATGCTATCTGTGGTACTGAATGCTTCAGACGCCCCTCAGAGGGGCAAGGGCATCTGGAGATTAAATTCGACTCTACTCAAGGAAGAACATGTTAGACAATCCTTTGAGGAATTCTTTCAGGCACAGGTGACCATCCTGGACTTTTGTAGCAGCAAGGCTGAGTGGTGGGAGCTGACCAAAAAGAGGATCGCTGGATTCTTCAGGGGCCTAGCCAATAGAAATCAGTTTAATCAATACATGACCTACCAACGTTTACGGAGGAAGCTGGATATTCTTGTTTCGAGAGGAGGAGATCCTGGGGCAATCTCCGAAGTGAAACTCCTTCTCAGGAAGTGTCAATATGACCGGCATGCCTCTTTTGTTCTTGAGAGGGACTATGGGAAGTACCACTCGCCTGACCCTTACCAGAATTGCAAACAAGGTGTAGCTGTTAAAACGGTCGTTGGCCTTAAGGACAGTACAGGTTCCTTGACAAAGTCCAGGTCAGGGATTCTGGAGGTTGTGAGGTCCTTTTATGCCGACCTTCTTGGGAGGAAAGAGCTTGATCGTGACAAGATGGAAAGCTTTTTGGACTCTACTCCAGGTCTAAATGGTGGAGATGTTCCATTGATGAATTTGACAGAGGAGATCACAGTCGAAGAGGTGATGAGGGCAATTTAACAGCTTGCCATCAAAAAGTCGCCTGGACCGGATGGCTTGATGGCTGAGTTTTACAAAGCCTTTAAGTCTATTCTGGCCCCGCATTTGGTAGAGGTTTTTAACAGTTACCTTGCTGTGGGGGTGCTTTCCCCTTCCATGAGGCACTCGGCTGTGATTCTTCTTTCAAAGGGTAAAGATCCTTCGATGATTGAGAATTGGCGCCCCATCAGCCTTCTTAATGTCGATAGAAAGATACTGGCAAAGATATTTTCTGGCGCCTATCGTCAGTGGCAGAGTCTTTGCTTTCTCGCCATCAGCACTGTTCGGTCCAGGGTAGGAGCACCTTCACAGCGGTTTTAGCTGTCCGGGAGGCCTTGGAGCGGTGCAGGGCTGCAGGCTGGGGAAAGTATTTGCTGACATTGGATCAGGCAAAGGCTTTTGATCGTGTTAACCATGAGTACCTGTGGTTGCTCCTTAGTAAGTACGGTCTGCCGGGTGGTTTTGTCGATTGGCTGAAAGTCTTGTATAAGGGGGCAGAAAGCTTCCCTCTTTTTAATGGTTGGGTTGGACAGTCCTTTGAGGTTGGCTCCGGGGTGCGCCAGGGTTGTCCCCTGAGTCCCCTGCTCTATGTGTTTGCAATCGACCCCTTCATCAGGAGTCTAGAGAGCGGCATGTTGTGTGGGGTACCAGTGGGGCTCCCGGGTGAGCCGCCATTGAGGGTTGTTGCCTATGCAGACGATGTGTCGGTGATTGTCACTGGGACAGATGAAGCGGAGGAGGTGGTCTCTCTGACATCACGGTATTCTGAAGCATCAGGCTCCAAGATCAATCAGGAAAAGACTGAAGTTTTCTGGATGGGAAAGGATGGTGAGGGGTTTGATCTCCCGGACACCTTTCCAGTGCCCCAGGAAAGAATTAAGATACTAGGCATTGAATTTGGACCCGGCGATTATGGCCTCAAAAACTGGGAAGGCAGACTGGAAATTGTCAATACTAAGATGGCCAGCTGGAAGAGATGGAAGTTATCTATGAGGGAAAGGGTTGATCTGATTAAGACTTACCTGATTCCGATCTTCTTGTATGTCAGCTTTGTCTGCATCTTGCCAGTGTCTCTCTATGCTAGGGTCAGTAGTGTGTTCTTCCAGATGCTGTGGGGGAACAGACTGAACCCCATCAAGAGGAATGTCACCTACCTATCCAGGAGGGAGGGTGGCTTAGGTATGGTCAACCCAGTTCTTTTCTTTTCACTGCTATTTCTAAAGTTTAACATTGGTAATATGCTTGCAGTGGAACCTCCTGGATGGGTAGGCATATTTAGATCTTGGTTTAGGCCTTTTCTACGACTTTGGGAAGAAGGTGGCCAAGTGAAGAATCGCAGGGGTCATCGTGGTCAGCTACCAGCCTATGTCGCTCCGTGCCTGAAGTTACTGCGGCAGTGGCGATTGTCGGCTGAAGATCTCAGATCGGTTCCAAGGAAAGTCCTTATGAGTCGAGTCTTGAGCGAAGTCTTTCATGACCCACTGGCCTTAAGGGATTGCCCGGGCCCAGTTTTGAGGGCGGGGTTAAGACTGATTAATTTGGATAGAGTACCCCCTAAATTTAGGGATCTGGCCTGGTTGTGCTTCCATGGGAAGCTCTATGTTCGGGGCAATTTGAAATTTCGCAGTGGGATGGATCGTAGCTGTCCTCGGGAGGAGTGTGCAGATGAGGAGGAGACTATGGACCATTTTCTGCTTCATTGCCCTTTTAACATAGAGGTGTACAAACAGGTGGGGCGGGCCCTCGGTGTCCCTTTCCTCTCCAGGCTGGGTTATGCTGAGTGGGTGTACGGAGCATTCAATACCGGTGGAGTTTTTTGTTTGGATACACTTTTTTTAGTTAGCCTAGTAGTCCGTTATTTCACCTGGAATGCACGGTGTCAGGTCAGCATTCGGCAAAAAATCCTTCCTGTTGAGGTGGTGGTGTATGACATTTTGCATGAGGTGGGGAAGATTCGGGAGCTTGAGAGAGACAAGCGGGGTCAGGGGGCTTGGTTGAAGGCGTGGAGGGGTTTCAAGCCTCCCTGACTACCAGGAGTCTCTTTCCCGGGTGTGGCTGTCTGTCTCTTATCACCCTAGATTATCAGTATTTTTGATTAATTGTTGATAAATGGCTGCGTACATAGGTGATGGGTTGTGCCTCTTAGGCCCTCTCTGCCGCTTTATGTAGATAGTTTTCTAGGGATGTTTTGGTAGTGGATTATGTGTATATTGTATATATTCTGAACATGGATGTGTATTCCTTTGTTTTCTGTTGAAGTTTTGTACTATGGTTTTGTTTTTTACTTTTGTATAAAATTGGTTGCTTGATTCTTTTCAATAAAAGATCAGTAGTGCCCTGCCCATCATTGGAGCACAGGTGTGTCAGGAGGAAGGTGCCTCTGAAGCTGCTCTGTGAGAAGGGAGTGGTGTTGAAATCTCTCCCAGCTCCCTGGCCCCCTTTCTGGGGAGGCCATGGAGGCCAGCAGGGCGTCTCCTGCTGGAGGCTCCCAGCCATCTCCTGGGCCATCAGGTGAACTGCCTGCCTCTGCACAAGCTGATCTCTCTACCCCTGGTGAGGATGAAGGCTCGGAGGCCATTCGGGAGCGAGTGGTGGCCGGGATTAAGGTCCTGAACAGGGAGAGGGACAAGCTGTACAAGCTGAGAGCGGAGTTGAAGCGCCTGCGAAGGCAACGTGAGGGCTTACATAGCCAGAAACGGGGATCCATGGATCTGGAAATCCAGCTGGCCAAGGTCCGTGTGGATCATCAGGAGACCATCGTGGCCATGATGGAAGGCAGAGATGGGCCCTTTAAGGAAAAGTTTGGGAATGACAGGAGGTTTGGAAGGGTGACAAAGATGGAGGTGGAGGAGGAGGAGACCCCCAGTTCTGACCCCCTGCCCCCCCAGGGAGAGGTAAGCAGCCCCATGCCTTCCCAAGATTCAGGAGGTATGCTGAAGGCCATCCAGGTAATGGAGTCTCCTATGCGGGGAGATCAGATGATATTTAACGAGGAAGACATTACTGATGATGTGCCTGATAAAGTTAAGCCTGCTAAGTCCCATGTTGTGGATAAGACTGTTTTTGTTCCTTTTAACACTGTGACTGACAATGTGCCTAATGACAATCAGGCTGCTAGTCCTGTGTGCAGCAATGTTGTGCCTGCTGAGGCTGCAATGCAGCAAGAGATACGTTTAAAAAATGTCATTTCTGTGGATGGACTGCAAGTGTCAGCACAGCCCATTAACCTTTCTTTGGCTGAGTCCAAAGCTGTTTGCCCCACTGCTGCTGAGGACTCTACAGTGCAGCATCAGGAGACAGCTGGTATTGCAGCAACTGTGACTATTCCTGATGGGAATTTGAACAGTTCTGTGACTGATAACAATCACCCCAGTACCAGTGTGATGAACAATCGTCCTGCTACAGATCCTGCCATTTCAGTTCATACAGTTGATGATGATAATAATAATAATATACAGACTAATGTGACTTCAGTGTTGGCCCTGATAAACCTACTTTTGCACAGGTGGCACACTCTGCTCCTGGTAGTCCCGCTCCCAAGCGGGGTTTTCCACTGCAAGCTGCCACTTTGAGCACCCCAAGATCTGGTCTTGGGTCTCTGGCTTCTGCTGGGGGTCCCAGCCGGAATGTAGTTATTCTGAAATGGGAAGGTGGTGCCATCCCTCCAGCACGGCGTGCAGTGGTGGACTTGATATTGGAGATGGGTTTTGGTGCAAATGACCTGTATGCCTTTATACACGTAGCTGGGACAAGGGACTATACAGTTAGCTTCACCAGGCCAGAGGGTCTTGACCTGTTCTGGGAGCGATATGAGGCTCGGTGCAGGTCAAGACCTGAATGGGAAGGTCTGGTCCCAGTTGCGGTGTCTCAGAGGTCAACAGTAAAAAAAATAACCATTATCCTGACTAATGAGAGTGTTCCTGCTCGGGATCTAGAGGTCTGGTTAAGGAACTATGGGGAGGTTTTGACCAAGCCCAATAAAATCCATGATGAGCGTAACATCTGGACTGGGGGATGGTCGGTAACAGTCAGGTTGGCCAGGGATGGGAATGTTGTCCGTCACCTGCCCTCCTCAGCTTTCATAGGGAGGGATAGGATGACTGTTTTCTACCCTGGTCAGCCGAAGCTGTGTCACCGCTGTGGAGAAAAGGGGCACTTGAGCTCCTCCTGTTCAGCCTTGATGTGTTCAGTGTGTCGGGGTCAGGGTCATATGGCTAAGGACTGCACCAAGATGATCAGGTGCAACTTGTGCCTGCGCCTTGGCCACCCCTACAGCAGGTGTCCTGAAGCCTGGCACAATATGGAGAAGGAGGTAGTAGAGGACATGTCGGGGCTGGACAGGATGGAGGGTGAGACCCCTGGTGTACCATCCTCCTCTGCGGTGACTGCCTCCCCCGGTCCTGCTCAGGATCCCTCTCCAGTTCCTGTGGCCACCCCTCCTGTGTCTATAAGTACTCCTTCTGTATCTGTCTCTGTGTCCCCCCAGCCTACTGTACCCTCTCCTCTTGTGTCAGAACCTTCCAAGTCTGTGCCCCCCGAGTCAGTTATCCCCCAGGAGTCTACCCCTCCTGAGTCTGACTTAAAGGGATCACCCCCCCCCCACCAGCGTGTACTAAAAAGGTCGCTTCTTCCTCTGTAAAGAAGTCTTGTGGAAAGACTTTAAAGAAAAAAGTAAGAGATGAGGGCATCTCTGAGGCTGACCTGTAGTACTTGGAAGAGAGAAGGAAGGTTGGGAGGCGGAAGAGGCAGGCGGTGAGGACGGAACGGGGATGGGAAGCTCCGGTGCCTGTCTCCAGCCGTCATAGGTCCTCCAAGTGGGATATTTCTTCATCCGGAGCTTCTTCGGAGAGAAGTTCTGATTCCGAAATGGACTTTGAGGCGGCCTCTAGAAAGAGAGAGGCTTCTGGTGATGAGCAGCAGAGGGGAGCTAAGAAGCAATCCACCCAATAACCCAAATGGCGGTTCCCCCTCCGTTAAAAGTGGTGACAATTAATGTCGCCAGCATTAAGTCAGTAAGAGCTCGTTCTATGGCCTTCTTTTTGTTCAGCCAATTAGATGCTGAAATTTTATTTTTGCAAGAGACTAGGCTCACCTCCTTGGCAGATATTCATATGGCCAAGAGAGAGTGGAGGTATGGTCCATCTTACTGGTCTCTTGCGGCCGAGCCTTACGGCGGTGTGGCGGTGTTGTTTAAAACTGGCATGGTAACTGTCCGGCGGGTTATTGAGGTGGAGATTGGGAGATGTATGGTCTTAGACGTCCTTGTGGGAGGGCAGGACCTGCGCCTAATCAATGTTTATGGGCCGCACACAAAGTGGGACAGGAAATGCCTTTTTACAAGGATCAAGCCATTTCTTTTTACATCCCGGCAAGTGGTCTTTGGAGGTGACTTTAATACAGTAACTAGGCCCAAGGACAGGAAGGACTTTAAGGACAGGCTGGGATATGATAGCGTTTTTTTTAAATAGTATGGTTAGGGATGCTGGTCTTATGGATGTGCACATTAAGCACCTCCCGGATAACACCGGGTTCACCTTTCATCGTGGTAATAGTCAGAGTAGGATAGATAGGTTTTTTTTGAAGGAGGCCTCTGCTTTCTCGCCCCCAGTGGTGCAGGCAGTAGAGTTCTCTGATCACTGTATTCTATCTGTGGTACTGAATGCTTCAGATGCCCCTCAGAGGGGCAAGGGCATCTGGAGATTAAATTCGACTCTACTCAAGGAAGAACATGTTAGACAATCCTTTGAGGAATTCTTTCAGGCACAGGTGACCATCCTGGAATTTCGTAGCAGCAAGGCTGAGTGGTGGGAGCTGACCAAAAAGAGGATCGCTGGATTCTTCAGGGGCCTAGCCAATAGAAATCAGTTTAATAAATACATGACCTACCAACGTTTACGGAGGAAGCTGGATATTCTTGTCTCGAGAGGAGGAGATCCTGGGGCAATCTCCGAAGTGAAACTCCTTCTCAGGAAGTGTCAATATGACCGGCATGCCTCTTTGGTTCTGGAGAGGGACTATGGGAAGTACCACTCGCCTGACCCTTACCAGAACTGCAAACAAGGTGTAGCTGTTAAAACGGTCGTTGGCCTTAAGGACAGTACAGGTTCCTTGACAAAGTCCAGGTCAGGGATTCTGGAGGTCGTGAGGTCCTTTTTATGCCGACCTTCTTGGGAGGAAAGAGCTTGACCGTGACATGATGGAAAGCTTTTTGGACTCTACTCCAGGTCTAAATGGTGGAGATGTTCCATTGATGAATTTGACAGAGGAGATCACAATCAAAGAGGTGATGAGGGCAATTGAACAGCTTGCCATCAAAAAGTCGCCTGGACCGGATGGCTTGACGGCTGAGTTTTACAAAGCCTTTAAGTCTATTCTGGCCCCGCATTTGGTAGAGGTTTTTAACAGTTGCCTTGCTGAGGGGGTGCTTTCCCCTTCCATGAGGCACTCGGCTGTGATTCTTCTTTCAAAGGGTAAAGATCCTTCAATGATTGAGAATTGGCGCCCCATCAGCCTTCTTAATGTCGATAGAAAGATACTGGCAAAGATATTTTTCTGGCGCCTATCGTCAGTGGCAGAGTCTTTGCTTTCTCACCATCAGCACTGTTCGGTCCAGGGTAGGAGCACCTTCACAGCGGTTTTAGCTGTCCGGGAGGCCTTGGAGCGGTGCAGGGCTGCAGGCTGGGGAAAGTATTTGATGACGTTGGATCAGGCAAAGGCTTTTGATCGTGTTAACCATGAGTACCTGTGGTTGCTCTTTAGTAAGTACGGTCTGCCGGGTGGTTTTGTCGATTGGCTGAAAGTCTTGTATAAGGGGGCAGAAAGCTTCCCTCTTGTTAATGGTTGGGTTGGACAGTCCTTTGAGGTTGGCTCCGGGGTCCGCCAGGGTTGTCCCCTGAGTCCCCTGCTCTATGTGTTTGCAATCGACCCCTTCATCAGGAGGCTAGAGAGCGGCATGTTGTGTGGGGTACCAGTGGGGCTCCCGGGTGAGCCGCCATTGAGGGTTGTTGCCTATGCGGATGATGTGTCGGTGATTGTCACTGGGACGGATGAAGCGGAGGAGGTGGTCTCTCTGACATCACGGTATTCTGAAGCATCAGGCTCCAAGATCAATCAGGAAAAGACTGAAGTTTTCTGGATGGGAAAGGAAGGTGAGGGGTTTGATCTCCCGGACACCTTTCCAGTGCCCCAGGAAAGAATTAAGATACTAGGCATTGAATTTGGACCCGGCGATTATGGCCTCAAAAACTGGGAAGGCAGACTGGAAATTGCCAATACTAAGGTGGTCAGCTGGAAGAGATGGAAGTTATCTATGAGGGAAAGGGTTGATCTGATTAAGACTTACCTGATTCCGATCTTCTTGTATGTCAGCTTTGTCTGCATCTTGCCAGTGTCTCTCTATGCTAGGGTCAGTAGTGTGTTCTTCCAGATGCTGTGGGGGAACAGACTGAACCCCATCAAGAGGAATGTCACCTACCTATCCAGGAGGGAGGGTGGCTTAGGTATGGTCAACCCAGTTCTTTTCTTTTCACTGCTGTTTCTCAAGTTTAACATTGGTAATATGCTTGCAGTGGAACCTCCTGGATGGGTAGGCATATTTAGATCTTGGTTTAGGCCTTTTCTACGACTTTGGGAAGAAGGTGGCCAAGTGAAGAATCGCAGGGGTCATCGTGGTCAGCTACCAGCCTATGTCGCTCCGTGCCTGAAGTTACTGCGGCAGTGGCGATTGTCGGCTGAAGATCTCAGATCGGTTCCAAGGAAAGTCCTTATGAGTCGAGTCTTGAGCAAAGTCTTTCATGACCCACTGGCCTTAAGGGATTGCCCGGGCCCAGTTTTGAGGGCGGGGTTAAGACTGATTAATTTGGATAGAGTACCCCATAAATTTAGGGATCTGGCCTGGTTGTGCTTCCATGGGAAGCTCTATGTTCGGGGCAATTTGAAATTCCGCAGTGGGATGGATCGTAGCTGTCCTCGGGAGGAGTGTGCGGATGAGGAGGAGACTATGGACCATTTTCTGCTTCATTTCCCTTTTAACATAGAGGTGTACAAACAACTGGGGCGGGCCCTCTGTGTTCCTTTCCTCTCCAGGCTGGGTTATGCTGAGTGGGTGTACGGAGCATTCAATACCGGTGGAGTTTTTTGTTTGGATACACTTTTTTTAGTTAGCCTAGTAGTCCGTTATTTCACCTGGAACGCACGGTGTTAGGTCAGCATTCGGCAAAAACTCCTTCCTGTTGAGGTGGTGGTGTATGACATTTTGCATGAGGTGGGGAAGATTCGGGAGTTTGAGAGAGACAAGCGGTGTCAGGGGGCTTGGTTGAAGGCGTGGAGGGGTTTCAAGCCTCCCTGACTGCCAGGAGTCTCTTTCCCGGGTGTGGCTGTCTGTCTCTTATCACGCTAGATTATTATTATTATTTTTAATAAATTTTTGATAAATGGCTGCGTACATAGGTGATGGGTTGTGCCTCTTAGGCCCTCTCTGCTGCTTTATGTAGATAGTTTTCTAGGGATGTTTTGGTAGTGGATTATGTATATATTGTATATATTCTGAACATGGATGTGTATTCCTTTGTTTTCTGTTGAAGTTTTGTACCATGGTTTTGTTTTTTACTTTTGTATAAAATTGGTTGCTTGATTCTTTTCAATAAAAGATCAATAGTGCCCCGCCCATCATTGGAGCACAGGTGTGTCAGGAGGAAGGTGCCTCTGAAGCTGCTCTGTGAGAGGGAAGTGGTGGTGAAATCTATCCCAGCTCTCCTGGCCCCCTTTCTGGGGAGGCCACGGAGGGCAGCGGGGCTTCTCCTGCTAGAAGCTCCCAGCCATCTCCTGGGCCATCAGGTGAACTACCTGCCCCTGCACAAGCTGATCTCTCTACCCCTGGTGAGGATGAAGGCTCGGAGGCCATTCGGGAGCGAGTGGTGGCCGGAATTAAGGTCCTGAACAGGGAGAGGGACAAGCTGTACAAGCTGAGAGCGGAGCTGAAGCGCCTGCGAAGGCAACGTGAGGGCTTACATAGCCAGAAACGGGGATCCATGGATCCGGAAATCCACCTGGCCAAGGTCCGTGTGGATCATCAGGAGACCATCGTGGCCATGATGGAAGGCAGAGATGGGCCCTTTAAAGAAAAATTTTGCAACGACAAGAGGTTTGCAAGGGTGACAAAGATGGAGGTGGAGGAGGAGGAGACCCCCAGTTCTGACCCCCTGCCCCCCCAGGGAGAGGTAAGCAGCCCCATGCCTTCCCAGGACTCGGGAGGCATGCTGAGGGCCATCCAGGTAATGGAGTCTCCTATGCGGGGGGATCAGATGGTGTTTAACGAGGAGGACATTACTGATGATGTACCTGATAAAGTAAAGCCTGCTAAATCCCATGTTGTGAATAAAACTGTTTTTGTACCATCTAGCACCATGACTGATAATGTGCCTATTGACAATCAGGCTGCTAGTCCTGTGTGCAGCAATGTTGTGCCTGCTGAGGCTGCAATGCAGCAAGAGTTAAGCCTCATACACACGGCCGAGATTCTCGTCGAAAAAAACATGTAGTTTTTTTTGACGAGATTCTTGGACAAGAAACTTGTCCCGGCCGAGTGTACACACGCTCGATTCAAAGAACCCGCGTACATTCCATGCCGTCGCCGCCATCTTGGTATACCCTACCTATGCCTAGGAAGCTACCGCGCATGCGTCAAATTCATTTCGAACATGCGCGGTCTTTCCGGAGGACAGGTAAGTGTACACACACTCACTTTTCTCGTCGAGAAACAGGCTGACGAGAATCTGGACGAGAAAATAGAGAGCAGGTTCTCTATTTTCTCGTCGAGATTACTTGTCGGTTTTCTTGACGAGAAACCATACACACGAACGAATTTCTCGGCAAGACATCCCTGCCAGCAAGTTTCTTGCTGGTTCTTGCCGAGAAACTCGGTCGTGTGTACGAGGCCTGACATTTAAAAAATTTCATTTCTGTGGATGGACTGCAAGTGTCAGCACAGCCCATTAACCCTTCTTTGGCTGAGTCCAAAGCTGTTTGCCCCACTGCTGCTGAGGACTCTACAGTGCAGCATCAGGAGACAGCTGGTATTGCAGCAACTGTGACTATTCCTGATGGGAATTTGAATAGTTCTGTGACTGATAACAATCACCCCAGTACCAGTGTGATGAACAATCGTCCTGCTACAGATCCTGCCAATTCAGTTCATACAGTTGATAATGATAATAATAATAATATACAGAGTGATGTGACTTCAGTGTGGGCCCTTGGCCCTGATAAACCTACATTTGCACAGGCGGTACACTCTGCTTCTGGTAGTCCCGCTCCCAAGCGGGGTTTTCCCCTACAAGCTGCCACCTTGAGCACCCCAAGATCTGGTCTTGGGTCTCTGGCTTCTGCTGGGGGTCCCAGGCGGAATGTAGTTATTCTGAAATGGGAAGGTGGTGCCATCCCTCCAGCACGGCGTGCGGTGGTGGATTTGATATTGGAGATGGGTTTTGGTGCAAATGACCTGTATGCCTTTATACACGTAGCTGGGACACGGGATTATACGGTTAGCTTCACCAGGCCAGAGGGTCTTGACCTGTTCTGGGAGCGATATGAGGCTCGGTGCAGGTCAAGACCTGAATGGGAAGGTCTGGTCCCAGTTGCGGTGTCTCAGAGGTCAACGGTGAAAAAAATTACCATTATTCTTACCAATGAGAGTGTTCCTGCTCGGGATCTAGAGGTCTGGTTAAGGAACTATGGGGAGGTTTTGACCAAGCCCAATAAAATCCATGATGAGCGTAACATCTGGACTGGGGGATGGTCGGTAACAGTCAGGTTGGCCAGGGATGGGAATGTTGTCCGTCACCTGCCCTCCTCAGCTTTCATAAGGGGGGGATAGGATGACTGTTTTCTACCCTGGTCAGCCGAAGCTGTGTCACCGCTGTAGAGAAAAGGGGCACTTGAGCTCCTCCTGTTCAGCCTTGATGTGTTCAGTGTGTCGGGGTCAGGGTCATATGGCTAAGGACTGCACCAAGATGATCAGGTGCAACTTGTGCCTGCGCCTTGGCCACCCCTACAGCAGGTGTCCTGAAGCCTGGCACAATATGGAGAAGGAGGTAGTAGAGGACATGTCGGGGCTGGACAGGATGGAGAGTGAGACCCCTGGTGTACCATCCTCCTCTGCGGTGACCGCCTCCCCCGGTCCTGCTCAGGATCCCTCTCCAGTTCCTGTGGCCACCCCTCCTGTGTCTGTAAGTACTCCTTCTGTATCTGTCTCTGTGTCCCCCCAGCCTACTGTATCCTCTCCTCTTGTGTCAGAACATTCCAAGTCTGTGCCCCCCGAGTCAGTTACCCCCCCAGGAGTCTACCCCTCCTGAGTCTGACTTAAAGGGATCACCCCCCCCCACCAGCGTGTACTAAAAATTTTGCTTCTTCCTCTGTAAAGAAGTCTTGTGGAAAGACTTTAAAGAAAAAAGTAAGAGATGAGGGCTTCTCTGAGACTGACCTGCGGTACCTGGAAGAGAGAAGGAAGGTTGGGAGGCGGAAGAGGCAGGCGGTGAGGACGGAACGGGGACGGGAAGCTCCGGTTCCTGTCTCCAGCCGTCATAGGTCCTCCAAGTGGGATATTTCTTCATCCGGAGCTTCTTCTGAGAGAAGTTCCGATTCCGAAATGGACTTTGAGGTGGCCTCTAGAAAGAGAGAGGCTTCTGGTGACGAGCAGCAGAGGGGAGCTAAGAAGCAATCCACCCAATAACCCAAATGGTGGTTCCCCCTCCGTTAAAAGTGGTGACAATTAATGTCGCCAGCATTAAGTCAGTAAGAGCTCGTTTTATGGCCTTCTTTTTGTTCAGCCAATTAGATGCTGAAATTTTATTTTTGCAAGAGACTAGGCTCACCTCCTTGGCAGATATTCATATGGCCAAGAGAGAGTGGAGGTATGGTCCATCTTACTGGTCTCTTGCGGCCGAGCCTTACGGCGGTGTGGCGGTGTTGTTTAAAACCAGCATGGTAACTGTCCGGCGGGTTATTGAGGTGGAGATTGGGAGATGTATGGTCTTAGACGTCCTTGTGGGAGGGCAGGACCTGCGCCTAATCAATGTTTATGGACCGCACACAAAGTGGGACAGGAAATGCCTTTTTACAAGGATCAAGCCATTTCTTTTTACATCCCGGCAAGTGGTCTTTGGAGGTGACTTTAATACAGTAACTAGGCCCAAGGACAGGATGGACTTCAAGGACAGGCTGGGATATGATAGCGTTTTTTTAAATAGTATGGTTAGGGATGCTGGTCTTGTGGATGTGCACATTAAGCACCTCCCGGATGACACCGGGTTCACTTTTCATCGTGGTAATAGTCAGAGTAGGATAGATAGGTTTTTTTTGAAGGAGGCCTCTGCTTTCTCGCCCCCAGTGGTGCAGGCAGTAGAGTTCTCTGATCACTGTATGCTATCTGTGGTCCTGAATGCTTCATACGCCCCTCAGAGGGGCAAGGGCATCTGGAGATTGAATTCGACTCTACTCAAGGAAAAACATGTTAGACAATCCTTTGAGGAATTCTTTCAGGCACAGGTGACCATCCTGGACTTTTGTAGCAGCAAGTCTGAGTGGTGGGAGCTGACCAAAAAGAGGATCGCTGGATTCTTCAGTGGCCTAGCCAATAGAAATCAGTTTAATAAATACATGACCTACCAACGTTTACGGAGGAAGCTGGATATTCTTGTCTCGAGAGGAGGAGATCCTGGGGCAATCTCCGAAGTGAAACTCCTTCTCAGGAAGTGTCAATATGACCGGCATGCCTCTTTGGTTCTGGAGAGGGACTATGGGAAGTACCACTCGCCTGACCCTTACCAGAACTGCAAACAAGGTGTAGCTGTTAAAACGGTCGTTGGCCTTAAGGACAGTACAGGTTCCTTGACAAAGTCCAGGTCAGGGATTCTGGAGGTCGTGAGGTCCTTTTATGCCGACCTTCTTGGGAGGAAAGAGCTTGACCGTGACAAGATGGAAAGCTTTTTGGACTCTACTCCAGGTCTAAATGGTGGAGATGTTCCATTGATGAATTTGACACAGGAGATCACAGTTGAAGAGGTGATGAGGGCAATTGAACAGCTTGCCATCAAAAAGTCGCCTGGACCGGATGGCTTGACGGCTGAGTTTTACAAAGCCTTTAAGTCTATTCTGGCCCCGCATTTGGTAGAGGTTTTTAACAGTTGCCTTGCTGAGGGGGTGCTTTCCCCTTCCATGAGGCACTCGGCTGTGATTCTTCTTTCAAAGGGTAAAGATCCTTCGATGATTGAGAATTGGCGCCCCATCAGCCTTCTTAATGTCGATAGAAAGATACTGGCAAAGATATTTTTCTGGCGCCTATCGTCAGTGGCAGAGTCTTTGCTTTCTCGCCATCAGCACTGTTCGGTCCAGGGTAGGAGCACCTTCTCAGCGGTTTTAGCTGTCCGGGAGGCCTTGGAGCGGTGCAGGGCTGCAGGCTGGGGAAAGTATTTGCTGACATTGGATCAGGCAAAGGCTTTTGATCGTGTTAACCATGAGTACCTGTGGTTGCTCCTTAGTAAGTACGGTCTGCCGGGTGGTTTTGTCGATTGGCTGAAAGTCTTGTATAAGGGGGCAGAAAGCTTCCCTCTTGTTAATGGTTGGGTTGGACAGTCCTTTGAGGTTGGCTCCGGGGTCCGCCAGGGTTGTCCCCTGAGTCCCTTGCTCTATGTGTTTGCAATCAACACCTTCATCAGGAGGCTAGAGAGCGGCATGTTGTGTGGGGTACCAGTGGGGCTCCCGGGTGAGCCGCCATTGAGGGTTGTTGCCTATGCGGACGATGTGTCGGTGATTGTCACTGGGACGGATGAAGCGGAGGAGGTGGTCTCTCTGACATCACGGTATTCTGAAGCATCAGGCTCCAAGATCAATCAGGAAAAGACTGAAGTTTTCTGGATGGGAAAGGAAGGTGAGGGGTTTGATCTCCCGGACACCTTTCCAGTGCCCCAGGATAGAACTAAGATACTAGGCATTGAATTTGGACCCGGCGATTATGGCCTCAAAAACTGGGAAGGCAGACTGGAAATTGCCAATACTAAGGTGGTCAGCTGGAAGAGATGGAAGTTATCTATGAGGGAAAGGGTTGATCTGATTAAGACTTACCTGATTCCGATCTTCTTGTATGTCAGCTTTGTCTGCATCTTGCCAGTGTCTC
The DNA here is from genome assembly GCA_029206835.1 of Rana muscosa. Classification (NCBI taxonomy): domain Eukaryota; kingdom Metazoa; phylum Chordata; class Amphibia; order Anura; family Ranidae; genus Rana; species Rana muscosa. Next base: position 56,115,909 of record CM055116.1, on the reverse strand, counting down.
TCTATGCGAGGGTCAGTAGTGTGTTCTTCCAGAAGATGCTGTGGGGGAACAGACTGAACCCCATCAAGAGAAATGTCACCTACATATCCAGGAGGGAGGGTGGCTTAGGTATGGTCAACCCAGTTCTTTTCTTTTCACTGCTGTTTCTCAAGTTTAACATTGGTAATATGCTTGCAGTGGAACCTCCTGGATGGGTAGGCATATTTAGATCTTGGTTTAGGCCTTTTCTACGACTTTGGGAAGAAGGTGGCCAAGTGAAGAATCGCAGGGGTCATCGTGGTCAGCTACCAGCCTATGTCGCTCCGTGCCTGAAGTTACTGCGGCAGTGGCGATTGTCGGCTTAAGATCTCAGATCGGTTCCAAGGAAAGTCCTTATGAGTCGAGTCTTGAGCGAAGTCTTTCATGACCCACTGGCCTTAAGGGATTGCCCGACCCCAGTTTTGAGGGCGGGGTTAAGACTGATTAATTTGGATAGAGTACCCCCTAAATTTAGGGATCTGGCCTGGTTGTGCTTCCATGGGAAGCTCTATGTTCGTGGCAATTTGAAATTCCGCAGTGGGATGGATCGTAGCTGTCCTCGGGAGGAGTGTGCGGATGAGGAGGAGACTATGGACCATTTTCTGCTTCGTTGCCCTTTTAACATAGAGCTGTATAAACAGGTGGGGCGGGCCCTCGTGTTCCTTTCCTCTCCAGGCTGGGTTATGCTGAGTGGGTGTATGGAGCATTCAATACTGGTGGAGTTTTTTTTGTTTTGATACACTTTTTTTAGTTAGCCTAGTAGTCCGTTATTTCACCTGGAACGCACGGTGTCAGGTCAGCATTCGGCAAAAAATCCTTCCTGTTGAGGTGGTGGTGTGTGACATTTTGCATGAGGTGGGGAAGATTCGGGAGCTTAAGAGAGACAAGCGGGGTCAGGAGGCTTGGTTGAAGGCGTGGAGGGGTTTCAGGCCTCCCTGACTACCAGGTGTCTCTTTCCCGGGTGTGGCTGTCTGTCTCTTATCACCCTAGATTATTATTATTATTTTTGATTATTTTTTTGATAAATGGCTGCGTACATAGGTGATGGGTTGTGCCTCTTAGGCCCTCTCTGCTGCTTTATGTAGATAGTTTTCTAGGGATGTTTTGGTAGTGGACTATGTATATATTGTATATATTCTGAACATGGATGTGTATTCCTTTGTTTTCTGTTGAAGTTTTGTACCATGGTTTTGTTTTTTACTTTTGTATAAAATTGGTTGCTTGATTCTTTTCAATAAAAGATCAATAGTGTCCCATCATTGGTATCGGTGGGAGGAATAGTGTCCCATCATTGGTATAAGTGGAAGGAATAGTGTCCCATCATTGGTGTTAGTTGAAGGAATAGTGTCCCATCATTGGTGTTAGTTGGAGGAATAGTGTCCCATCATTTGTATCAGTGGAAGGAATAGTGTCCTATCAGTGATATCATCAGGAGGAATTGTATAAAAGATAGTGATGATGTTGCGCTGTCAATAATAAAATTAATAAATATACAATACTATGCAATAAAGATGTGCACACAATACTTTATAAAAAAGGCAAATAAATATATAAAAATAGCTTCTATAGCATCAATAAGCTCAAGTGGCAATAACGGTGACTGATAAAAATAAATCGCACATAAAAGTCCCAGTGGTAAACATGTGAATGAATCACAACAGTGCAACTGACACATAAAAGGTGCTCTAAATCTTCCACATTCCAAACAGTGAATAAAAGTTATCGGTGTCTCTTCTTATGCCGTGTACACACGACCGTTTTTCTCGTCGCGAAAAATGAAATTTTTTCCTTTTGACGAGAAAAACGATCGTCTGTGGGCATTTTGTCATTTTTCCAGACGGGAAAAACGGAATTAAAAACGACGAGAAAAATTAGAACATGCTCTAATTTTTCTCGTCGTTTTACTCAACATTTTTTTCCGCTGCAGTTTTCCCATAGGGAAACACTGCCGCGGAGCCCACAGACGGTCGTTTTTCTCGACAAGAGAAAAAATGACGTGAAAAACGACCGTGTGTGGGGAACAAGCGGTTCCCTCATTTTTAATGTCATTATTCACGGCGGTTTTTTAACCGCCGTGAATAATGATCGTGTGTACGCAGCATTATTGTGTGTATGACACCTCAGTGCTCACAGGCCTCTCACCTTACTGCTGTAAGGTAAGCATTGGGTGCAGGTAACTCTCCTAGGGGATCCTTGTGCCTCCACTTAACTCTGGTGATCTCTCTCTGTAATAGGCACAGCCCTTAGGACTGCATGAGCAGCTATGATTAAGCACTGACCTTCAGTGTGAAACATGTAAGCTGTTACCCCGGCTATGCTGTGATGATTTTTGGTGTGATCTTCCATTTTTTACAATAAAGGCGACCGTCAAAGGTTTTTTGGAGTGCGGCTGTCCATATTTTTTATTTTTTTCTCTATATGGATGAGCAGCAATACCTCTTTACAAGTAATCCCAGGATTCCACCTAGTCTCCTCCGTGATGATGGTACATAAATAAAAGGGGCTCCAATGGTGTGAAAACGTTTCTCAAGCTGTATTTATTATAAAAACAGCATAATTCTTCTTCTCACATTAACAACACGATTGGCAAAGCATATAATTCACGAGCAGCGAGCTTGTACTCCTACGTCACTTCCAGTCTATTTGTTGCCCAATCCTGACGCGATCATCACGTGACTTCATCAGGACCGTTTTAGTAAATCTCCCCCTTAAAGCCTCGTACACACGGCCGAGAATCTCGTCAAGAAAAAACACGTTGTTTTTCTTGACGAGATTCTTGGACAAGAAACTTGTCCCGGCCGAGTGTACAGGCGCTCCATTCAAAGAACCCGCGGTTCTTTGAATGGAGCGAACGCAGTGACGTAATCGACTACGACGAGCGTGCGCTCGTCACATTCGATGCCGTCGCCGCCATCTTGCTACACCCTACCTATGCCTAGGAAGCTACCACGCATGCGTCAAAGTCATTTCGAGCATGCGCGGGCTTCCCGGAGGACAGGTAAGTGTACACACACACACTTTTCTCGTCGAGAAACATGCCGACAAGAATCTCGACGATTAAATAGAGAGCTGGTTCTCTATTTTTCTCGTTGAGATTCTTGTCGGTTTTCTTGACGAGAAACATGATAGCCGCGTACACACGACCGATTTACTCGGCAAGAAAGCTCTGCCAGCAAGTGTCTTGCTGGTTTTTGCCGAGAAACTCGGTCGTGTGTACGAGGCTTGAGTGTCACAAACCTTCTTCTATTATTTAAAAGGCCAGTAGTGAATGGAGGGTTTACTACTGCCTTATAAACCACCAGAACCATTCAGCACTTGGTGGGCAGTTATATACGTAGTCAGGGCCGGTGCTACCACTAGGCAAACTAGGCAGCCGCCTAGGGCGCACTGCTGCCTAGGGTGCCCCACCACTGGATTTTCTACTCTCTTCTCTCTGCGACAACCAACTAAGTCTCAGCATCAGCAGGCAGCTGTCGCTCCATTTGTACATAGTGTCAGAGGCGCACTGGCGCCGGAGGGCTGTGTCTGTGTCCCAACTCCCGAATGAATGGAAGCAAGCAAACATTCATTGATGGGCACTGGTAGACTGCATTGATGGGCGCTGGTGAGGCTACATTGACGGGCGCTGGACGCTGGTGAGGCTACATTGACGGGCACTGGTGAGGCTACATTGACGGGCGCTGGTGAGGCTACATTGACGGGCGCTGGTGAGGCTACATTGACGGGTGCTGGTGAGGCTACATTGACGGGCGCTGGTGAGGCTACATTGACGGGCGCTGGTGAGGCTACATTGACGGGCGCTGGTGAGGCTACATTGATGGGCGCTGGTGAGGCTGCATTTGATGGGTGCTGGTGGGCTGAATTTGATGGGTGCCTAAAAAGGTGGGGTATACATGGATAGGACAAAGGGGGTGGAGCCAAGGGAGGTGCGGCAAAATGAGGTTTCGCCTAGGGTGTCAAAAATCCTTGCACCAGCCCTGTATGTAGTATAAATTGGATCATTTACAATATAAGTCAAACCACTACTCTGCCTAATTCACTCTTTTCTGAATCCACATCTCTAAAGAAGGTCCCCAACCTATGAGGGTTCAAAAATGTCAGATGAAAAAAAGCTTATATTAGTGTAATAAGGTTTATAACTGACAGGGTTTAAGACTAAAGCCACTCATGCAGGTAGCAAAAAATGTACTTCTATTGTAAACCACATTTGTGAACCAAGACCTTAATGATGTCAGTTGAGTCTCACCATATCAGCAACTCACTGGTGATTCTCTGTGAAGATCTGTAATGCCGTGTACACACGATCGATTTTCTCGACGGTGAAAACACCGTCGAGAAAATAGACGGGAAAAACGAGGAACGGCTTGGTCCCCTACACATGGCTGGTTTTCATGACATTTTTTCTCTTGGACGAGAAAAACGACCGTGTGTAGGCTCCCTGGCAGTGTTTCCCTATGGGAAAACTGCCGCGGAAAAAAATGCCGCGAATCACGACGAGAAAAATTAGAGCATGTTCTAATTTTTCTCGTCGTGATTCTTGCCGTTTTTCTCGTCGGGAAAAATGCTGGAAAGCCCACACACGGTTGTTTTTCTCGTCAAAGAGAAAAAATGAAATTTTTCCAGACGAGAAAAATGGTCGTGTGAACGCGGCATTAGACCTGATCCCACTTGCTAAGCCCCCAATCACTGCACATTCAACATACTGCAATTGAGGATTCAAACCTAATTGCTCATTGGCATAAGGCGGCATTTGCCCTCTCCACTGGCCACAGATTGTCGTTATAACTAATGGGACTCTAGAGTGTGAATGTCAGAGAATGCTTTTGAATCTAGACATTTAAATGTTTCTATAGAATATACACACTTAATAAACATGCCCCACCGTGTAGTGCTTTAACTCTGACAGCCGAGCAGTCCAAAAAGTCTAAAATTTATAGCAGATTAGCATTTCTCCTAGCATTTCTTTTTTTGTGTATACACCGCCTGCAGCGGTCCAGTTCCGGCATCTTACAGATTAAATAGAGCCTGAGTGCTGGAATAATATAATTCCATAGAGCATGCTAGGGTGTTACATCATCAGTGGCTGACCAATGGCCAAACAAAAAAAGACTGGGGTCCACATAAGGTCTTAGAAGGCAACAATGGTGGTGGAGAAGAGGGCAAACAAACGGGTGTTTGACCTTTACCAGAAACCCCTGGTCAGCTCCTCTGAATCCTTTGGTCCATGATCTACCACCACACCCCAGACCTTATTTTAGAAAATTGTGTCCCTCTAGTCTTCTGGTATAAGTTAAGGGAAGCACCTTTTCTGTTCCAATATGAATGTCCACAAAACCATCTCTATAAAGATATTGTGTGCTGGGTTTGGCGTGGGAGAACTTGAAGCCTGTACAGAGCCCTGACCTCAACCTTACTGAACACCTTTGGAATTACTTGGAACTCTGATTGGGAGCCAGGTCTGGCTCCAACATCCAACATTATTACTTCATAAATTCTATTTTGGCTGAATGGGCAGTCCAAAATCTTGCGGAAAGCCTTCCCAGAAGAGTGGAGGCTAGTATAGCCACAAAAGTAAGTGAGGGAACTCCATATTGCCCATGGTTTTGGAATGGGATATCCAACATGCTAATCACCTAACTCTAGCCTTTTCCCCTAGACTCTGTGTCATGACAGCCACGTACCTGAGGTGAGACCAAAGTAGTGGGGAGGCCTCCCTTGCACCTTGGGTCCTTGAAGCCTCTGGAGATGGAGAAAGAGACTTGGTGGACACCTAGTGGCATGGGTGCCAGGGGTGCGGAGCACCGTGCAAGCCCGTGCAAGTCCGAGATCCAAGCCGAGGTTAAGTCCACTCTGGCAACGAAGTACAGAAGGCTTAATCAGAAGAATGGTCGAGATCCAAGCCGGGGTCAGTTCCAATCTGGCAGCTGAGAACAAAAGGGGCAAAGAAGTAGAATGGTCAAGGTACAAATCTGAGGTCAAATGGCAAGCAGCAATCAAGAGTAGTCAAATAGGTTTCCAGGTCACAACAAGTTCAGACAGATCACACACTAGCACAGGAACAAGGGGGGACTGAAGATAATCCAGCAATTTGGCAGTGTATGGGCTGGGCTTATATAGGGAAGTTTGAGGTCACTTCCTGTGCGCCTCCTGGGCATTTTCCTGCCTTTTTCCATCATGTTGAGGTCACTTTCTGTGTGCCTCCTGGGCATTTTCCTGCCTTTTTCCATCAGGTCTTCTGCGCAGGTGCAGGTTGGCGCACTAAGGCGTCTTTGGCGCATGCTCAGTTGGCACGGATTTCCTCTTGCGGCAACGCGCCATTGCTGCATGCATAGTAAGCCCTGGACTCTTACACTCTGTCCTTTATCTTAATCTAACCCCTAGCCACATGTCCCAAAAGAGGGTCATATTGCACTGTCAATTACGCCCAGTCTCTGAGCCAAATCCAACCTGCTAACCCAAAAACCAGCTCAGCTGAGTTAATATTATGGTGACAAAAAGCTAACACTTACATTTGTTGTCCTACATCAATACTATTTTTCATATCTGATAGCTATGTAAGGGAATGTGTTGATGGCCTTTCTTTTTCGTACATCACGGGACACAGAGCGACTTAGTCATTACTAATGGGTTATATAGTTTACCTTCAGGTGCTGGCACTGGCAACTTCCAAACCGGAAGTACCCTCCCCTATATAAGCCCCTCCCATCCGGGAGCACCTCAGTTTTTTGCCAGTGTCTAAGGTGTTGGCCAAAGAGTAACGTGTTTTCCTGGGCTTGCGTACAGGTTCTTTTACGGGCCTTAGTAAGCTGTTCCGGATCCCACCAAAAAAGCTTCATAGCTAAACGGTCGGTACCCGGGCCTTGCAACAGAAGAGCAAGGTTTTGCCTGTAATGCCTCTCTTAGGAGGGCTGGACCCTGGGATCCAGAGCTCTGGTCATACCCACGACCAAGATGTTTTCTGTGCAGGGTGCTATACAGGTCCAGGGGAGTGGAATCCTTGGGAACCCGGTCCCTGAAGGTTTAATTACAATGCCTGCCGTGATAGGTGAAGTTTGGGCTTCTGTGGACCAAACAGAGTCCTGCGGCGGGGAACAGGTAAGTGGGGGCCCCCAGGAACTTGGTTCTATTGGGGGACCCCCAAGCCTAATTTGTCTTTCTGTCTGTTACCTAATGGTATTCCCGCTAATATCTGTGTATGCCTGTAACTACTGAAAAATGTAAAATTTTAATAGTAGTCAAGAAAAAAAAAAAGAGGACCGCGGTACCTGTGTTAAACCACTAGAGGCCGCTGTGGTCCATTTTTTCTTGTCATGTGGATCTTTGGTTTTCTCAAGTCAAAAGATCCAGGCAGTTGGTAAGTTCTCTGTGGGAATCCACTTCCTCTGCCCTGTTGCTGCGCTCATCCACCGCACAGGCCCTCCGGCAAAAAGGGCCCTGGCTCCTAGTCCCTGCTTGGTTTTCAAAAAGGGCGCCAATGTCGCACGGGCGCGGGCGCGTGCACGCGCCTCCTATGAAAAAAAGGGGCGGGGCGGGTGGATGACGCTCGATGCGCGCCGCGGCGCTTCTGCGCATGTGCAGGCGTCCCAGCATGTATAAAAGACACAGTACAAGTGTCAGCTGGATGCAAACAGAGCTAGCAACAAACAGTGGCACACAGAGGCGGTTGATGCAGGCATCCCCATAGAAAGGCACTTTAGTGGACACCAGCTGGTATATAGCAGCAACTGTGTTAGACTATTACCAGCAAAATTGGTGTATGACGACGGGAATACCTCAGCTTTGTGCTTAAAGGATATGTCGTCCAGACGCTCCGGAAATAAGTCTTCCAGGAAGCCAAAGGGGTCTCCATCGGGCTCTGAGGATATTGGGCATGCTTGTACTGCACCAATCTCCCCTGAGAATTCAGAGGTCAGTAGCCGTAGGAACCCCGCAGGAGTGCCTGGTGCTGCGGCTGTCCCCAGTCCACCTGCTCCTGTATATATAACAGAGGAGGTTTTATCCTCAACTCTGGGAGGATTGGAAGAGAGATTAACAGCATTGATCGCTGCTGCCCTGTCACAGGGAAAGCGCGTCCGATCTCCGTCTCCTCCTTCAGAGTGCCTGTTAGTGGAGGAACAGCCCCACACAGAGATCGACCTACCTGAAGGGGATCAGGATGAGGTTGATTCAGTTATGGAGGAATCAACAGTGGAAGAACCTTTCTCAGCATCTCAGGCTGAAAGATTATGGGTTCAGTCTCTGACTAACATGGTCCGATCAGCATTTAAAATGCCTCTGGCGGAACCATCAACCACTACGGTTTCCTAGCTGGGGTCGCTGAAAGCTCCCCAGGCTGTCTGTTCCTTCCCAATCCACCCTTTATTGGAAGGGCTTATTTACCAGGATTGGGAGCATCCTGATAAAATATTTACTCCCCCCAAAAGATTTCCGGTGATCTATCCCATGGAGGATAAGTTCATAAAAAAATGGAGGGTCCCTACAGTGGACGCAGCCATCTCTTCTGTGAACAAATCACTGACATGTCCAGTAGATAATGTTCCAATGTTCAAAGACCCAATAGATAAAAAATTGGAGTCTTTACTAAAATCTGCTTTCTCTACAGCAAGCATGGTGACACAACCTGCGGTAGCAGCGATTGGAGTCTGCCAAGCGGTGAAAGATCAGTTGAAACAAGTCTTAAGGGACTTACCAGATCAGCAGGCTCTTTGCCCTAGCTGACCTACCTAGAGCCTTGTGTTTTGCGGTGGACGCCATAAAGGATACAATCCAACAGGCCTCCCGCTTTACGCTGTCTGTAGTACATATGCGTAGGCTTCTATGGCTCAAAAACTGGTCTGCTGAAGCTCCCTGTAAGAAATTGCTGGTTAGCTTCCCATTTCATGGAGAACGCTTATTTGGAGAAGATCTGGACAAATATATCCAGAAAATTTCTGCCGGTAAAAGTTCACTCTTACCGGTTAAGAACAAGAGTAGAAGTCCTTCTTTTAAGAGGCCTACTTCTCCAGTCCCTGGCACATCGGCTGTGAAACAGTTCCGACGGCCTCCGCGGTCAAATTCAGGGGGCAGAAATCAGGGACAATCACAGGGTAACAAGAAACCCTGGGTCAAGAGAGGTACAAAACCTCCCCCTAAGTCATGAAGGGTTGCCCCCACTCAATCGGGTGGGGGGAAGACTTCAGTTGTTCACAGAGACCTGGCGGGACACCATCAGAGACAGATGGGTGCTCTCCGCAGTAAGTCTGGGATACAAGCTGGAGTTAAAAGACACTCCTCCTGCCCAATTTATGAGGTCAAACGTGCCAAGCGATCCCCAGAAGAGAGGATCCCTCCTTCTGGCACTAGAACAACTATTGCTCCAAGGTGTAATCATGAAGGTTCCCCTGGAAGAAAGTGGGTTCGGGTTTTACTCGAACCTTTTCACAGTCCCCAAACCAAATGGGGACGTGAGGCCCATATTAAATCTAAAAGGGCTAAACAAGTTCCTAAATATCAGGACTTTTCGGATGGAGTCGATCCGATCAGTGGCCACCGCCCTACAAGGGCAGGAATGGTTAGCCTCGATCGACATAAGGGATGCTTATCTGCATATTCCCATCTTTCCGGCCCACCAGAAATTTCTACGCTTTGCAGTAGAAGGGCGCCATTTTCAGTTCAGAGCCTTACCTTTCGGTCTGGCCACAGCACCACGAGTGTTCACAAAAATTCTGGCCCCACTATTGGCCAATCTAAGAACACAAGGTGTAACGATAATGGCATATCTAGACGACCTGCTACTAATAGACCACTCAGTGGAAAAGCTGGAAGTAGCTATTTACAAGACAATCAAGTATCTGGAATATCACGGTTGGATTATCAACCGGGACAAGTCAGCTCTAAGACCAGTCAGAAGTCTGGAATACTTAGGGCTAAGGCTGGATTCAAATCAGAGAAAGATTTTCTTACCTCCAGAAAAGGTGTCGTCTTTAAAAGATTTGACCCACTTAGTGGGTACAAAAAGAAAACCATCCATACGCCTGTGCATGAGGCTGCTGGGAAAAATGGTGGCTTCATTCGAAGCAGTACCCTACGGTCAATTCCATTCAAGGAACTTGCAGAGGGCCATACTGTCAGCCTGGAACAAAAAAGTTCAGGCTTTAGACTTACCAATGTCCCTGTCCCCTTCCGTTCGCAAGAGCCTCCATTGGTGGTTGGTGCCCCAGAATCTGGAAAAAGGGAAACCCTTCAGTCCAGTTTCTTGGAAGGTGGTCACTACAGATGCCAGCCTCATAGGCTGGGGGGCAGTACTGGAGCAATGGTCTCTCCAGGGCAAGTGGTCAGAAGCAGAGAAGGCCCTGCCCATCAATCTCTTAGAGATACGAGCAGCCCGGTATGCCCTAGTAGCATGGACATCCAAACTCCAAGGGTCCCCTGTCAGAATTCAATCAGACAATGCCACAGCAGTGGCATATATCAATCACCAGGGTGGCACCAGGAGTCGTGCAGCCCAGAGGGAAGCGAATTGCATCCTGGAATGGGCAGAAAGATATGTCCCAGCCATATCCGCGGTTTTCATCCCAGGAGTGGAAAATTTGAAAGCGGACTTTTTAAGTCGCCAGCAATTATGCCCGGGGGAATGGTCTCTTCACCCCGAGGTTTTCCAGGCAATATGCCAGCGGTGGGGAACACCGGATGTAGATCTGCTAGCATCCAGATTCAACGCAAAGGTGGACAGATTTGTGTCTCGCACAAGGGATCCCCTAGCTTGCGGCTCGGATGCCCTAGTGTTCCCTTGGGATCAGTTCAAGCTGATATATGCATTCCCACCGCCACAATTGTTACCGCGATTAATCCGCAGAATCAGGGTAGAAAAGAAACCAGTGATTCTGGTGGCTCCAGCGTGGCCCCGAAGGGCATGGTACGCGGAGATTGTAAAAATGTCAGTGAGGAGTCCTTGGACCCTCCCACATCGTCCGGACCTGCTGTCGCAAGGACCGATATACCACCCTTCCTTACCAGCCCTAGGTTTGACGGCCTGGCTATTGAAGCCCACATTCTGAAAAAGAGAGGGCTCTCTAATCCTGTGGTATCTACCATGATCAATGCCAGGAAGCCGGTATCCAGGCAGATCTATTATAGGATCTGGAAGGCGTACATTACATGGTGTGAGGCCAAGAAATGGCATCCACGTAAGTACGTAAAAGGTAGGATTTTGGACTTCCTACAGTGGGCTGTAGATAGGAAGCTTGCCTTGAGTACTATCAAGGGTCAGATTTCGGCCTTGTCAATATTTTTTCAAAGGCCCTTGGCTTCGCATTCACTAGTCAAAGCTTTCATACAAGGAGTGATGCGTATTAGCCCTCCGGTTAGTATTCCCATATGTCCATGGGACTTAAACCTGGTTCTGTCAGTTCTACAGAAACAACCGTTTGAACCATTGCAACACATTTCCTTGGTTCTTCTCACCAGGAAATTGATTTTATTAGTAGCCATTTGTTCGGCTAAAAGAGTATCGGAATTAGCCGCCTTGTCCTGTAAGGAGCCATATCTGGTTGTCCATAAGGACAGAGTAGTATTACGTCCTCATCCAGCCTTTCTTCCTAAGGTGGTATCGAGGTTTCATTTGAACCAAGATGTGGTTCTTCCTTCTTTTTTCCCCAAACCTAGCTCGGTAGAGGAAAAGTTATTGCATTCTTTGGATGTAGTAAGAGCAGTTAAAGCTTATCTAAAAGCCACTGCTCAGATTCGCAGAACGGATACTTTGTTTATTCTGCCGGAAGGCCCCAGAAAGGGTCAGGCAGCATCAAAATCTACTTTAGCCAAGTGGATTCGACAGGTCATAATACAAGCCTATGGCTTGAGAAAGAGACCGCCTCCATTCAAAGTTAGGGCGCACTCCACAAGAGCAGTTGGAACTTCATGGGCAGTGCATCACCAGGCCTCCCTGGCTCAAGTCTGTAAGGCCGCAACATGGTCTTCAGTACACACGTTTACTAGATTCTACCAGGTAGACGTTAGAAGTCAGGAGGATGTCGCCTTTGGGCGCAGTGTGTTGCAGGCCGCAAAAGATCCTCATGCCTGATGGCGCCCAGCTTATGTATAGTGTATCCCTCCCCTCATTTGGCATTGCTTTGGGACGTCCCATTAGTAATGACTAAGTCGCTCTGTGTCCCGTGATGTACGAAAAAGAAAAAGGGATTTTTATAACAGCTTACCTGTAAAATCCTTTTCTTGGAGTACATCACGGGACACAGAGCTCCCACCCCTCTTTTTGGGACACTTATTGCTTTGCTACAAAACTGAGGTGCTGCCGGATGGGAGGGGCTTATATAGGGGAGGGTACTTCCGGTTTGGAAGTTGCCAGTGCCAACACCTGAAGGTAAACTATATAACCCATTAGTAATGACTAAGTCGCTCTGTGTCCCGTGATGTACTCCAAGAAAAGGATTTTACAGGTAAGCTGTTATAAAAATCCCTTTTTTGTTTGCAAATGGGTTTGTAGCGCTCACCTCCAAAGCGGCCACTGGAATAGACAGGTCCTTCCTGCATTGTACAGAGGCCACCAATCACACTGGCAATTTAAAACTCAGTCTAAGGGATCTCTTTTTAGTATTTATTACTAAAGAACTTTAACAGTTGAGGGTTCAAGGTTCTCTCTAGTCTCTCAGTAGCAGCTTCTCTAGAAGTAGATGGCGATGGTCAGCATATCTGAGGCCCCACAGCAGTAGACCATGGAGCAGCTGTTAGCAGCTGGTTCCCTTTCACTTCTACACAGCTATCAGCCCCCAGTAAGGTCTTTACTCACAGTGTCCCAGGAGCTGTCTGCCACCCAGGCTCCATGGGTATATTCATAATGAGAGAAATGGCAAAGTCCTCCTTCAGACCTGGACTCTAATGTCTTCCCTTTTTCAGCTGTCCTGCCCAGGCTCTTAACACAGCAAATGCTGAGGCCCAAATATTAGTCTATTGCTTTAGTGCTACTTCTAGGGAAAGCAGCCCCAGAAGTACTTATCACCTCCCCAGCCACCTTCTGAATACCCCCTTCCAGAGATTGGCCAGGGTATGATAAATATTCATCTGATCCTTTGAATCTCCCTTTCTATGCTCTGGAAGCTTATTCCAGAGGCAGGGGGAAGCAATCAAACCCTTAGCTCAGGAGTCCTGAGCAGACCGAAACATGCAAAGCTCCCTTGAAGTAGGACAAATGGCGGTCAGTAGTAAAGTCATCTGCAAGTCAAATGCCCCTTTCAATGAATTCTGAATGTTCTCAAAAACATCTTAAACTGATGTCATACTGATGCCATCAACAGAAGCCCAAAGTCCTTCAACACAGGACATCAATCAGATGTTCCTACAATAATCCTTTCCCCGTGCCTTGAAAAGTCTCCAGTAAATGTAAAAAAAAATGCAGAATTGGCATAAATAAAAGGAAAATAGCAAAGAATTACACTGTAACACAATGTAATGCAGATTTTGGAACAGAAAATGTATTTATTTTTTGTCAAAAAGATAAAAAGGATAAGGAACAAGAAAAATGACGTGCTAAGTTCTGGCAGTCTGGATGACAAAGGAATATTTGCATGATTCACAATCTCCTTAGCTGCCACTGTTCATCTTTGAAATGATAAGTAGGTCAGCAAAAGCTTTTAGATGCTTTAATACCATATGGCACGAGCTGAACTATGAAAAAGTAAAAGTTCTTTGGTAAGAAAATATCCAATAGATGCAGTGTGGGTCAAGAGTTTGTCAAAGTGCAACAAAACTATTTATCTATTTGTAGCGCCCTCCTCACTCCCCTCTTTTTCTTCAGCTCGTCTGTCTCTTGTCTAGGGGTACCTTAGACGGGAAGGGAGCGGGGACACCACGCCTGGCCTTTATCACAGGTGTCAGTGTGATATAAGCGAAGTTCTTTTACCTTCGGGTCAGTGTTGTGCACATGGAGCCTCCACCGAGAGTTACCTTGAACAATGTCTGTCAGGAAATGAGCCCCACACCATTAAAGTCCAACACTCCTTTATTCTTCTCGAATGAACACAATCAGTTGAACTCCCTTGGTAGAAACAGAACAGAAAAGGAGGTGTGGATGCGAATAGGCCCGGACACAATGTGTTCTCCACTTTCCTCCCTGAAAGTGAGTTGCGGTCTCCGAGCGAGGGGGGAATTTCCTTCCAGGCGGTCTCCGATGAGAGGCTCACCTGTCACCGGCAATATGCTGCACCAGGTCTTCGAGTGAGGGGCTCCCCCTGGTCCATTACGCCTTCCGGATTCGGGTACCCAATCCCTGGGTTCCCTAGGATCTCCTTCCCTCACGGAACTCAGTGTTGGGCCTCCAGACCTCCATCCAAGTACCTCACCCCAGGCCAAAGGTGCCTGGGATGGAACACGACCTCCGACTGTCCTCTAGGCCTAGGCCGCCTAGAGGACCGACACGAACCACCACCCACGGGCTGAAGGTGCCTGGGACTCGACCCCATGACAAAGATGGCCGGCCCCTTTATACCCTCTCCCAGCAAGCACGGCGAGTTCCCCGCCCCACCATACCGCTGCCGAGGGAGGACAAAAAGGAAGCACAGCACACAGCAATGATTCAACCCCAGCCCAGGGCGACAGCGCCACCTGCTGGGCTGCAGGGAATTACACATCACTGATGTCTCTGCCAGGTTCAAATTACACCCGGGAAAGTACATACCCGCTACATATTGTTCTGTCCAAGTTGGGCTATTCTTGTATTTATCACTCAAGTCATAGAAAAAATCCACGTAGATTTCTTAAAGTGGAGAAATATGGTGGCAGCCTTTACTAGCTTCCAATAATGCTAGTTGCCTGGTAAATTAATACTTTAAGAAGGATTGGGCAGTAAGGGTAATCTCTGCATTTATTCATTGACATGCTTATTTTAAAGTTCAACCCTGTTTGCCACATCCCCACCCTTGGTGCTTCCCTGCACCATAAAAAAACAAAAACCTCTAACCTTTTTACCAGGTAGCTGCCAGTTTAATCCAGTAATATCACAAGTTCTCTTCCTGAGTGGATCCTAAATGCTGGACAACAAACCAACATATTCATTATGGGAAGGAGGAAGCCTGTAGATTGGACGTAACGCGTATAGGGGCGGAGCCACGCCAGTGACGTCTTATAGTGGCCACCTGCGTTCAGCAGAGTCTGTGGTGAGAGGGATGATGTTCATCAATTTGTAAAGCGCTGTATATAGCACTGTGTGTGTGCACTTGCTTTTAGGTGTCATTTTATGAGTTTTACATAATAAATGTTTTTAAATGTATGGAGTTGATTGTTGGTCCCAATTCTTTTTGCATGCATGAATGCCTGCATTTGGAGAGACTGGAGAGCAGGTTAAACATCTTGAGGAGCCATCCATTATATAGCCCAGGAAGGGGCAAAAGAACTAATGACCTTAACCACTTCAGCCCGGACAATTTCGCTGGCCAAAGACCGGAGCACTTTTTGTGATTCGGCACTGCGTCGCTTTAACTGACAATTGCGCGGTCGTGCGACGTGGCTCCCAAACAAAATTGACGTCCTTTTTTTCCCCACAAATAGAGCTTTATTTTGGTGGTATTTGATCACCTCTGCAGTTTTTATTTTTTTTACTAAAGACAAAGATAGAGTGACTATTTTGAAAAATATTCAATATTTTTTACTTTTTGCTATAATAAATATCACCAAAAAATATATGTAGCACACCGATCCCTTTCCTGCTTACCTCCACTAGCAGGTGGGACACACCATGCCACATGCCCAGTGTCCTCCTTGTTGAAGAGGGTGAGCGGTGTTATCTATTTTTGGGTCTTGCAGCCAGTTACCTCTTTCCGTTGGTTCTTCACCCTAGAGTGTAGGAAGAAGTCTATTCTCTCTCTTAAGGAAGGCCATTGTCCAGACAATATCAAACCCAATAAAAAGGTTTCTTTTGCTTTAGTTAAGAACTTGACAGGAAAGGTTGGAGATAAAGAGGAGTGAACAGGGAGGCAGGTTCAGGCACACGGCACTTATCTATCACTCATCGCCACTCAGGCCTGAGTGGGGTTTTGCTCACCCGGATAGTCCCCCTAAGAGTGGTCCTAGCAGCCAGTGTGGAGCACGGAACATTCCCTTGTGGTTTCCTAGGGATACGATCAGGAGACAATCTCTAAGTCCCGAACTTCCCAGTCTAGTAACACTTGAGTCCTTAGGTGCCAATGGGGCACGTTACTAGGCTTGTGGCGGACTACGGAATCCTTCCCTCAGATAGGTAACCAGGCCTCTCCCGAGACAGTGACTTTTCTCTCACCGATCCCCTTGGGTAGATCCTCCTCTGGTTGCCTCTCCTTCAGAGCGGGTCATCCCTCACTTGGGTACTCTGGGATTCCTCTTCGGGTGTAGACCCCAGCCAAAGGTGCTGGGCCTACTTACAGCGATGCAGCCTCAGGCTAAAGGTGCCTGGGGCTGGTACACACACGCACCCCTGGCCTGGAGGGCCGGGAGGCGCAAACTGCTCCCGAATAATGGCGTCTGCCCCTTAAGTATCCTCTCCCAGCATGCACAGCGGGTAGACCACGCCCACTGCATGGCTGCCGAGAGAGGACACCCAACTATAGACCTGTTAGTTTAACTTCTATAGTTGGGAAGATACTGGAGAGATTAATAAAAGACCACATAGATGAGTTCTTGCTAGAAAAAAACTATTTAAGCAACAGACAGCATGGATTCATGAAAGACAGAAGTTGTCAGACAAACCTGATTTCTTTTTATGAAGAGTTAAGTAAAACCTTGGACAGAGGGGTGGCGGTGGACGTGGTATACTTGGACAGAGGGGTGGCGGTGGACGTGGTATACTTGGATTTTGCAAAAGCGTTCGATACAGTTCCCCACACATGGCTCATGTGTAAGGTAAGGTCTACAGGATTGGAAATATCAGTTTGTAAATGGATAGAAAACTGGCTAAAGGACAGAATTCAGAGAGTAGTGGTTAATAATTCTTACTCTGAATGGTCTAAGGTTATCAGTGGAATACCCCAAGGTTCAGTGTTGGGACCCTTACTTTTTAATATCTTTATAAATGATATTGGGTCTGAGATCAAAAGTAACATTTCTGTCTTTGCAGATGACACCAAGCTATGCAGTGGAATAACGTCCTTATTGGGCGACTATGTGGCAGATGAGGTTTAATGTTGATAAATGTAAAGTTATGCACTTGGGGGCTAATAATATGAATGCATCATACATACTAGGGGGAGTACAACTGGGGGGATCCGTAGTGGAGAAGGATCTGGGGGTTTTGGTAGATCATAAGCTCAATAATGGCATGCAATGCCAAGCTGCGGTTTCCAAAGCGAGCAAAGTCCTTTCTTGTATAAGAGAGGTATGGACTCCAGAGAGAGAGATATCATTTTGCCCCTGTTCAAATCATTAGTAAGACCTCATCTGAAATATGCAGTTCAGTTTTGGGCTCCAGTTCTCAAAAGGGATATTGGGGAACTGGAGAAAGTGCAGAGAAGGGCAACCAAACTGATAAGAGGCATGGAGGAGCTCAGCTATGAGGAAAGATTAGAGGAACTGAATTTATTCTCTCTTGACAAGAGGAGAATAAGGGGGGATATGATTAACATGTACAAATACATAAGGGGTCCATATAGTGAACTTGGTGTTCAGTTATTCACTTTACGGTCAACACAGAGGACAAGGGGGCACTCTTTGCGTCTAGAGGAAAAGAGATTTCATCTCCAAATACGGAAAGGTTTCTTCACAGTAAGAGCTGTGAAAATGTGGAATAGACTCCCTGCAGAGGTGGTTCTGGCCAGCTCAGTAGATTGCTTTAAGAAGGGCCTGGATTCTTTCTTAAATGTACATAATATAACTGGGTACTGACATTTATAGGTACAGTTGATCCGGGGTAAATCCGATTGCCTCTCGGGGGATCAGGAAGGAATTTTTTCCCCTGCTGTAGCAAATTGGATCATGCTCTGCTGTTTTTTTTTTGCCTTCTTCTGGATCAACTGTGAGTATAGAATTGGGTATGTGGGATTGTACGATATTTTTTATTTTATTTATTATTTTTTTTATGGTTGAACTGGATGGACTTTGTGTCTTTTTTCAACCTGACTAACTATGTAACTATGTAACTATGTAATGGCGTTGCAATGCTACCTGTGGTGCAACCTGAGCCTGGGGCGACAGTGCCACCCACAGGCCACAGGGAACTGTACTGCCAGGCAACATTACCTCAAAGCAGAAGCCAGTTTTTGAAGAATTCAACAGCCTGAGTCCAACTATGGGCTCAGGCTACCCCCCAAATTTAAGCATAGCGACCCCCAATTATTGGGGGGTCCGCTACATATATATAAAAAAATATTTTTCCACAGTTTAGGCCGATACGTATTCTTCTACATATTTTTGGTAAAAAAAATTGCAATAAGCGTATATTGATTGGTTTGCGCAAAAGTTATAGCATCTACAAAATAGGGAATAGATTTATGGCATTTTTATTATTATTATTTTTTTTACTAGTAATGGCGGCGATCAGCGATTTTTACCATGACTGCGACATTATGGCGGACACATCGGACACTTTTGACACATTTTTGGGACCATTGTTATTTTTACAGCGATCAGTGCTATAAAAATGCACTGATTACTGTAAAAATGACACTGGCGGTGAAGGGGTTAACCACTAGGTGGCGCTGTAGGGGTTAAGTGTGTCCTAGGGAGTGATTCTAACTGTAAGGGGGGTGGGCTGTGTGTGACATGACAGTGATCACCGCTTACGATTACAGGAAGCTGTGGTCACTGTCCTGTTACTAGGAAGACTGGGGAAATGCTTGTTTACAATAGCATTTCCCCATTCTTCCTCACCGTGAGACGATCGCGGGTATCCCCCGTGGACATCGAGTCCGCATGCGCGTCCACAATGCCGCTTCTTAAAAGGGGACGTATATATATATATATATATATATACGTCCTTCTGCCTGTCCTTGCCATGTTGTCGACGTATATCGTTGTGCACTGGTTGGCAAGCAGTTAATGTATTAGGACCAAAATCTAGAGGTGAGCATATATGGTTCACTGGAGGTGAAACGCATTAGGTGCACAGGTGATATGTAATGGGAAGGTAAGAGGATACGTCAGTTTCACCGATGGTTGGTAGCACAGAAAATGTTGTGGACTTTTGTTATATGAAAATTATTGTGCTCCTATGTAAGACCCATACTTTATTTTTCTCCATCCGGACCTACTTACTGCAACCATGCATAGCTACCATTGTGTTATTCACGTTTTTAGTCCTTTTTTAGACCATTGTCTGTACCACTTATACCTCCCAATAAAATCGTTGAACAAGAAGATTTTTGTGTTGACTCTTTTTGGATTTAGAAATGTTCACTTTTTGCTGTACTGGTTACACTACACCAGTGTTTTTCAACTGGGGTGCCACGTCACCCTGGGCTGCTGCAAAGAGTCTTCAGGGCTGCCGCGGCCACATCCCAGTTTGAACACTACTTTGTGTTAACCCGTGCACTGCGACTCTGCAAAGAGAGAGCACAGCCAGCACGTCTCTCTCCTCCTCCCTGCAGCTATGTGTATTATTGGCAGAAAAGCAGAAAGCTGTGCGGGCCGCCCACCCACGTCCTACCAACCAATGATGTCATCGGTTGTTAAGGACATGTTGGGCGGCACTACAGCTTTCTGTTTTGCTGGCAATAGTACACATAGCTGCAGGGAGGAGGAGAGAGCTGTGTGGGCTGTACTCTCTCTCTCTCGCCTCGCAGAGTTCACAGGAGTTAATACAGAGTAGTGCTCTCATCCCAATGTACAGGATTTTAGTACCGCCCCTATCTCCTCCCCACACTGCTCCTGTACAGGCAGCAGAAATTGTGAGTGGGGGCAGGTAATGGATCTGATAGCAATCCATGTTAACTCCAGGAGGGAGAGGAGTGGGGGAGAGTAGGGAAAGAGCACAGCCCACATTTGTGCTAGGAGGGGGAGATTGGTGGGGGGATTTGAGGGGATTATGCTGGGAGAGGGGATGGGGGGGGTGGAGAGGGGTTTGTGCTAGGAGTGGGGATTTGGGAACTGGGGGATTTGGGGGGGGGTTGTGCTAGGAGGAGAAATTTGGGGTGAAGGGGATTGTGACAGGAGTCACTTTGGGCAGGGGGCTTGTGGAACCCAGCTTACCCTCTTATGTGTAAGTCACTCTGTGTCTATTAGGGGCACAGGGTGACCTGAGAAGCCCAGTCTGGTCTGATCTAACTAGACTCACTACAACCACTAGGCTTGTGCAATTTGTTTCGTAACGAATCGAAATTCGCCTGAATTTAGCAACTTTCGGACATTCGGAAGCATTCGAATTTCCGAACAAAGCAATTTCGAATAAAACCGAATCCGAAATAAATTATACCGCAAATAGCGAATGCCCGAATGTCTTCGGCATAATTTGTTATGAAAAAAGTTACGAATGTACGAATCCATTTGAAGCACAATAACACTCACTCTGCTCTGCTCTCTGCTTCTCCCTCACCGTGCTGAACTCCCTCTCAAAATGGTGTACAGGGGCGGAGGCTATAGCCGCATGTAAAAAACGAAAGTAAAATACGAGATTTGTAATACATTCGAAGCACAATAACACTCTGCTCTGCTCTCTGCTTCTCCCTCATCGTGCTGAACTCTCTCAAAATGGTGTACAGGGGCGGAGGCTATAGCCGCATGTAAAAAACGAAAGTAAAATACGAGATTTCGAATTGTTACAAATAACCGCTATGTATTTAGAAAAGTACAAATCCATTTGAAGCACATTAGGCATAATAGGCAGCGTCGTTGTGAGAGAGACACGGAAAATTACAAATCAACGAACCCAAAAAAAGTTACGAAAGTAGGAGTTGTGTCCAGAATCAACGAAAAACAACGTACCCTACCGAAAGTACGAATTATAAATCAACTAAAAATTCTACGAAAAATGTCGCTTGCGAAAATACGAATTAGTCCGAACGCGAAAAATCCCGTCTAGCAAAATTACGAATGATTACGAATCAACAGGACCGAAAAGAAACGAACCGAAACTAAACAAATTTTTCCGTTGTGCACAAGAAACAAACCAAAACTAAACAAATTTTTCCATTGTGCACAAGTCTAACAACCACGCTGGTCTCGGCTATTCATTTTACCCCGGAACCAGCCAGGTTGTCTACACTATGCTTAGAACACTGACATTGGACATTTGAACTGTGTGCAGGTCTCTCTATGAAAGAAGTGGTCTGTGCACCCAGTTACTGTTTTAAATAGTTGTTGAAAGGTTAAATGTTTCTGAACCACTAGTTGTTGGCGGCATGCCCAGATTTTGTTTGTAGATGTGTTGATGAGTTTGAATGTACCTGTGCCTGATGTGATTGGATGTAAAGTTTATCCCACCCTGTGTCTCTATACAAGGAGTCAAATTGTCTTCAGAGATATAAACTTGTGTCTGTGCTTCAAATAAAGCCTTATGCGGTTATTCACCCTACACTAAGTTACTGCTAGTG
The DNA here is from genome assembly GCA_029206835.1 of Rana muscosa. NCBI lineage: Eukaryota > Metazoa > Chordata > Amphibia > Anura > Ranidae > Rana > Rana muscosa. The sequence continues at coordinate 56,094,412 of CM055116.1, read as the reverse complement.
AGTGGGTGGGCTGAGGGATCTTGGATCATGCTGGTACCGGGCAGGGGAAGCTAATACGGGCGGACATATTCCTCTTGAGTACAGGGCTCGTCACATTGGTGGCAGCAGTACTTCCTTGCTGTGAACACGTCCAAACCACCACCGGGATCCAAGATCAGGATAGCAGACTTTGGTTGCCCAAGCGGAGATATGGATCTGGCATCAGAGTTCGAGGGGGTCCTACTGCATTCCCATAGACAAACTCCTAAACCTTGTGGACAGCCTTCCCAGAAGAGTTGAAGCTGTTATAGCTGCAAAGGGTGTGCCAACTCAATATTGAACTCTACAGACTAAAGCCTTGTACAAGCGATCAAATTTTCAGACGGGAAAAATGTGATGGCAGTCGGAAAAAAAATCCAAAGTACAAACAGGCATGCTCAGAAGCAATGCTAACCATAACACAACAATAGCAGAAGTTGCCCAAAGGGTGGTGCTAAAGAGCTGAAAAACCACATAGTTTCGTATTTGTTGGCCAACAGATCTTTGCCGTTTGTATGCAATACAAGTTCCAGGCCAACTCCCTTCGGACAAAAGTCCAAGGCTTTGTCCGATGGAAATCCGATCGCGTGTATGAGGCTTAAGACTGGGATGCCATTAAAGTTAATGTGCGTGTCCTCATACTTTTGGTAATATAGTGCATATATATGATTTTTACATTTTCAGTTTGGGGTTTATTGCCGCTTTAAAGAGCCAAAAATGACTGGAAATGACACTAATTAGATGTTATGAGGAAAATGGAGGTGGGACTTTGAATTGAGGCACACAAGTATATAAAGATAAATTGTTTATTGATAACAATATAAAAATAATATTCTGGTAATGATATATTGGCAATCATAATGCATGATGGAATCAGTACAGTAGGTATATACATATGAATTCAGACATGTTATATTAAAACAGATCATCACATAAAAAATATTAAACAGTTGATATCACATGACGCATATATGAGAGGTATAGCAGATAGAAACAAGACATTGAACAGCTCTACGTGTTTCATGGATTGATCCAATCTTCAGGAGCATGTGCGTGACTTAAGGTATACAGTGTATGAAAGTATCTTATATGGTCTGACCCTGCCAAACAAAAGGGGGTTGGTAATTAGAGGTAGAAATAAAGAATAAAACCCATAAAGACCCCCACAGTCTAAAATACTCACAGACATGGCTGTATGATGACGGTGTGGCACTACAGGTCAGAAACCCATTAGGGGCATCACCACTGGAGGCTGAGGTGGCACGGAATGGCCCATTGTCCAACAAGGACACCATCCAGGGAGGAAGATTTCCAAAAGGGGAAGGAGGATAGGTCTTGGAAAGCCAAGATGCTGAAACCAAATAGGAACTAGTATGAAAGTGATACAATAATAATGTTAGTATATAGTGTGCAATAGGTCCTGCACTTGGTAAAGAGCAGGACAATTTGTATTATTATTGTAGAAAGTATCCATAAGAGCCAAGCAGGTAAAGATAGGTTGCAAAGATATTGAGGTATTAATTAGTTTTAATTTATTAAAACTAATTAGATGTTAAGCTTATATTATTTTTTTTGTGATTGTGGTTACATTTATGTCAACAAAACAAGATAGGGTAGTTAATATGTAACATTACAATGGTGAATACTTTGTTGTCTCCGGTCTTACAGCCCAATTGCTCTGACTTCCTTGTCTTTTGAAATGAAAAGGAAAAGGCTGGATTTGATAGACTTTTCATTATTTATTATAACCAGCTATGTTACTATTTATACCCAGGTGGTATGTAATAAAAATGGGATTCATCTCTTCAGAGTTTTTTTCTTCTGAGAAAATGCAATGATCTGACATCTGTTATATACAGATATTCCCCTCACACCTGCTAAGCACAGTGTGAGAGATCATTTTACGAGGTTTCATGCTCATGGTTTATAAAGAAAAGTGAGCTAGTGGAGGAGTTAGTCCAATATGACAAATTAAAGGGAACAAGCACAGATACAGACTGCTGTACATTGAGATAGGATGCAACTAAATAGCGTGACTTGTGAAAGTATTCACCCCCTTGTTTGTTATTTCTTTTTTCCTGTTTTGTTGCATTACAACTTGGAAAAAAAAATTATTTCTTAATTAAAAAATAAATAAAAAATACACAACATAAAAAATAATTTGAATATTTATAATTAGGAAAAAAAACACAGCAATCAGTAGCGACGTATCAGTGGTGAGTGGGGAATCCACACGGCCAGGAAGGTATTCTAGGACTCTGGGGCATCTCCTAGTGGAAATCGTGGTAAAAAATGTCTATTGTCTAACACACAATAAATTGGTGATTATGTTATTTATATACCTTTTAAATTTTGTACAATTCAGGTGAAAACCTTTGAAACTTACTTTGTATACCTCTTTATAGCAACACCGAAACCTCTGAAGAAGACCCATGAAAAGGGTCGAAACGCGTTAGGAATTGCTACATGCTTCCATACACAATGTGTCAAGCTGTATGACAATTTTTAGTGTTTGCAATTGTGTTTAATTACATGTTACCAGAGCTCTTATCTTAACTTGTACCACCATCCCTTTTCCTTGAATTTTAATAAACAAACCTTTTATACATACATTGTTATAAATTTTTGAATTCAGCTGCCCAAAAACCCCACTGGGGGAACATCCCATTCTTCAGACTAAAATCAGGCGCCTCCCCCCTATCTAAACCTCGGGAGTCGGTATATTTCCAAATGTATAATATTATATACTGTGTATATATATATATAGCGCACAGACCCCCCTCTTTACCCGCCTGCTTCGGCTCCTCGCAGGAAGAAGGGGGCACACCGCACCACAAGCCCGTACTCTCCTGTGTTAAGAGGTTAGGCAGTGTTTTTGGGCCTTGTCTGCGGCCAGAGTGTAAAGTCCTCCCGAGTATGATTCTCACCTCTACAGTGTGTAGATGCAAGTCCTTGACTTCCCCAGGAACATAAATGTCCACAGCAGCTGAAAGTCCAACTCAATATTTATATTCCACTTGCACAACACATAGTCTCTTGGATAGAAGAAAGGTTGGAGCAAAAACACAGGACAGCTTAAGGTGTGGAGGAGGTCCAGGCACAAACGTAGCTCAAACTCTTACGACTGTTCAGATTTCTCAAACAGTTTTGGCGCATGGTCTCTGCCACAGACCATGAGGGTGGTCTCTGCCACAGACCATGAGGGTGGTCTCTGCCACAGACCCTGTGAATAAGGTCACTGCCACTGACCTGGCGAGAAAGGTTGCTGCCACTGACCTGATGAACCTTGGTTCCTTCCTAGAACACGTCCCCCCAGAGAGTCAACAGACCCCTTCCTTCACCGTGTTCACAGCACCGGTCCCTCGGAACAGATCCTCCCTTCTCTTAGGGTGCGGGTCCCCTCACAAGGCGGCACCCTGGACTTCTCGATCCCTTTCGGACCCCAGCTGAAGGCTGCTGGGCTCTGGGCCGTTATTGCAACTCCTGGGCCTCTGTGCCCAGGAGGACAGGAACAGTGAGGTAGTACCTCACCCCAGGCTAAAGGTGCCTGAGGTGGTACTGGAACAAGGCCTCCGGGCCTAGGGCACCCGGAGATGATGACCTACACACACACCCAGGCCGAAGGTGCCTGAGGTGGTACTGGAACAAGGCCTCCGGGCCTAGGGCACCCGGAGATGACATACACCCAGGCCGAAGGCGCCTGGGTGCGGACAACCCACGCACACACACACACACACCCAGGCCGAAGGTGCCTGGGAGTGGATGAACCTCCACACACACCCAGGCCGAAGGTTCCTGGGCGTGGACGAACCCTCTCAGAAGATGTCTGCCCCTTGTATATCCTCTCCCGGCATGCACAGCAGGTTCCCCGGCCCACTGTACAGCTGTCGAGAGGGGTCACAAAAGGCTCAGCACTGCACTCGCGGTTCAACCCTGGCCCAGAATGGCAGCGCCACCCACCAGCCACAGGGAACACATCACCAGCATTAACCCCTGAGAACAAAAATGGTCCATAACTCCTAACAATTGAATGTGTCTGAGCCTGGTTACCACTCAGACACTTCCCCCAAATGGGATACCCCGCTACATAAATATTGCACTGGAGATAAAATCGATGTAGCTACATAAACTGTAAAAATGGTGCGAGTAATACCAAACGGTAGCAAAAGCAGTCATAAAAATATGTAGCTATATACACACACACACACACAATATCTCACAAAAGTGAGTACACCCCTCACATTTTTGGAAATATTTTCTTCTATCTTTTCATGTGACAACACTGAATAAATGACACTTTGCTACAATGTAAAGTAGTGAGTGTACAGCTTGTATAACGGTGTAAATTTCCTGTCCCCTCAAAATAACTCAACACACAGCCATTAATGTCTAAACCGCTGGCAACAAAAGTGAGGACACCCCTAAGTGAAAATGTCCAAATTGGGCCCAAAGTGTCAATATATTGTGTGGCCACCATTATCTTCCAGCACTGCCTTCACCCTCTTGGACATGGAGTTATTCAGAGCTTTACAGGTTGCCACTGGAGTCCTCTCCCCTCCTCCATGACGACATCACGGAGCTGGTGGATGTTAGAGACCTTGCGCTCCTCCACCTTCCGTTTGAGGATGCCCCACAGATGCTCAATAGGGTTTAGGTCTGGAGACATGCTTGGCCAGTCCATCACCTTTACCCTCAGCTTCTTTACCAAGGCAGCGGTTGTCTTGGAGGTGTGTTTGGGGTCGTTATCATGTTGGAATACTGCCCTGCGGCCCAGTCTCCGAAGGGAGGGGATCATTCTCTGCTTCAGTATATCACAGTACATGTTGGTATTCATGGTTCCCTCAATGATCTGTAGCTCCCCAGTGCCGGCAGCACTCATGCAGCCCCAGACCATGACACTCCCACCACCATGCTTGACTATAGGCAAGATATACTTGTCTTTGTACTCCTCACCTGGTTGCCGCCACACACGCCTGACACCATCTGAACCAAATAAGTTTATCTTGGTCTCATCAGACCACAGGACATGGTTCCAGTAATCCATGTCCTTAGTCTGCTTGTCTTCAGCAAACTGTTTGGGGGATTTTCTCGTGCATTATCTTTAGATCATAATTCCATCTTTTCTTCTGGGACGACAGCCATGCAGACCAATTTGATGCAGTGTACGGCGTATGGTCTGAGCACTGACAGGCTGACCCCCCCACCCCTTCAACCTCTGCAGCAATGCTGTCAGCACTCATACGTCTATTTCCCAAAGACAACCTCTGGATATGACGCTGAGCACGTGCACTCAACTTCATTGGTCGATCATGGCGAGGCCTGTTCTGAGTGGAACCTGTCCTGTTATACCACTGTATGGTCTTGGCCACCTTGCTGCAGCTCAGTTTCAGGGTCTTGGCGATCTTCGTATAGCCTAGGCCATCTTTATATAGAGCAACAATTCTTTTTTTCAGATCCTCAGAGAGTTCTTTGCCATGAGGTGCCATGTTGAACTTCCAGTGACCAGTATGAGAGAGTGAGAGCGATAACACAAAATTTAACACACCTGCTCCCCATTCACACCTGAGACCTTGTAACACTAACGAGTCACATGACACCGGGGAGGGAAAATGGCAAATTGGGTCCAAGTTTAGACATTAACCACTTACGGACCACCCGCCGCAGTTTTACATCCTCTGTTTGTATCCTCTTCTTCAGCAGGCGGTCCACTACAAGATAAACGTGGTCTCTGCGGCGGATACGCCGCAAGATCACTTTTATCGGCGGTGGGAGAGGGCCCCCCCCCCCCGCTCTCCGGTGCCCTCCGCCACTTACCGGAGCCGTCGGCAGTGGCGGAGGCGATCGCGTCTGTCTCCTTTCTGTGTATGGAGACGAGTGAGGGGAAGATGACCCCCACCCATCTCCATATCACTGCAGGGTCCTTTTTTCAAATGAAAAGGTTTTTTTTTAATTGCATTTAAATCCAAATTTGAGATGTGAGGTCTTTTTGACCGCAGATCTCATATTTAAGAGGACCTGTCATTTTTTTATTATGCTTACATTCCTTGTAATAGGAATAAAAGTGACCCAATAAAGAAAAAAAAAAACTGTTTTAAAATCAATAAAGTAAAATAAATAAGAAAAAAATGAAAATGTTTAAAGCACCCGTCCCGACGAACTCACGCGCAGAAGCGAACGCATACGTGAGCAGCGCCCGCATATGAAAATGGTGTTTAAACCACACATGTGAGGTATCGCCGCGATCGTCAGAGCGAGAGCAATAATTATATCCCTAGACCCCCTCTGTAACTCAAAACATGCAACCTGTAGAATTTTTTAAACGTCGCCTATTGAGAAGGGTAAAAGCTTGACGCCATTCCACGAGCGGCTCAATTTTGAAGCGTGATATGTTGGGTATCAATTTACTCGGTGTAACATTATCTTTCATGATATAAAAAAAAATTGGGCTAACTTTACTGTTGTCTTTACTGTGAATTTTTTCCTTAGCCACCATTAGTCAGTCCCTCAAACCTCCATGAGTCCTCAGACCTCATCAGTCAGTCCCTCCACCCCCCATGTGTCTTCAGGCCCCATCAGTCAGTCCCTCCATCTTCCATGTGTCCTCAGCCACCATTAGTCAGTCCCTCAAACCTCCATGTGTCCTCAGACCCCATCAGTCAGTCCCTCCATCCTCCATGTGTCCTCAGACCCCATCAGTCAGTCCCTCCATCCTCCATGTGTCCTTAGTAGTGATGAGCCGAACACCCCCGGGTTCGGTTCGCACCAGAACCCGCGAACGGACCGAAAGTTCGTACGAACATTAGAACCCTATTAAATACAATGGATGCGAACGTTCGAATTCTAAAGTGCTAATTATAACAACTATTATGCATGTTATTGTCCTAAAAAGGGTTTGGGAACCCGGGTTCTGCACCAGGGGACATGTATCAATGCAAAAAGAAGTTTTAAAAACGGTCGTTTTTCGGGAGCAGTCATTTTAATGATGCATAAAGTGAAAAAAAAAAAGTCAAATATTCCTTTAAATATCGTACCTGGGGGGTGTCTAAAGTATGCCTGTGAAGTGCCACGTGTTTCCCGTGTTTAGAACTGTCCCTGCACAAAATGACACTTCTAAAGGAAAAAAAAAGCCATTTAAAACTGCTTGCGGCTTTAATGTAATGTCTGGTCCCGGTAATATGGATGAAAATCTTTAAGAAAAATGGCATAGCTACCCCATGACCCCCCCCCCCCCCCCCCCCACCCCAGCCCATTACCAGCCCCTTTGGGTCTTGTATGGATATTAAGGGGAACCCCGCACATAAAATAAAAAAGGCCCTATATACTCTGAACAGCCGTATACAGGCGGTGCATACAAGACAGGGACTGTAGGTTTGTTCTTATGTAGAATCTGTTTGTAATTTTGAACAGGTACATTGTTGAAGTGTAGCTCCAGCCCAAAAATCTATTTTTAAACTTTTTGGAAAACATAGGTAAGGGTTATCACCCCTGTAACATTTGTTTTGCTGTCTGTGCCCCTGTTCAGAACATTTCACCTCACTTTCCGTCCCAATGACAACTGTTTTTGAAATGTGGTGTTTTTCTTGAAACAAGGATTGCTGATAAAGCATCAGTACAGAGGAGACACCTTTCTCCCATATTTATTCTTACAGGAGAGAATTTTCCTTCCTAGTGGTAGATTTCCTCTCACTTCCTGTTGTCTTCTTGCGTTTGCAAGTAGGAGTCGTTTGTAATTTGGATGTTTGAAAGTAGGGACCTGCCGTATATACTCTGCAGAAATAGGCCCCTTAGTTGTTGGTGTTGGCACAACACTGTAAGCACTCACAGTTACTCTTGGTTGGTGCTGGAACGCCCTGCTGTCAACTATTATATCAGGAATTTTAATTACATATAATTGTTGAACAGTGGTAGTAAAAATTGGGCCTTTGATGGTGGTGCTGGTGCCACAACACTGTAAGCCCTGACAGTTACTCTTGGTGGGTGCAGCAATGGGCCCTGCTGTGAATTATTAGATCAAGAATTGTAATTGCATGCCCCTGTTGAACAGGGGCTGAAAAATTGGGCCTTAGGCACTGGTGGCACAACACTACAACCCCTCACAGATACTGTACTTGGAGCACAGCAATGAGCCCTGTTGCAAAGTATTGCTTCAAAAATTGTAATGACACGCCCCTGTTAAACAGGGGCTGAAAAATTGGGCCTTAGGCACTGGTGGCACAACACTACAACCCCTCACAGATACTGTACTTGGAGCACAGCAATGAGCCCTATGGCAAATTATTGCTAAAAAAATTGTAATTACACGCCCCTGTAAAACAGGGGCTGAAAAATTGGGCCTTAGCCACTGGTGGCGGCACCCATAAACAAAAATGATCTTCCAAGCTATCATCATCAATCGTATCATTGAGGACTCGGAGGAGGAGGATAGCCAGTCAACATAACAGCACAGGCACTCAGCATCAGCATCAGTCTTGAAGGGATGTGACATGTTAAAATCAATTAGTCTGTTATATCAGCATCAGGTGTGTGGTAGCTGGTGGTGATCCAAGACTGGTTCATCTTGATGAAAGTCAGTCGATCAACCGAGTCGGTGGACAGGCGCACCCTGTGATCCGTGACAAATCCTCCAGCAGCACTGAATGTGCGTTCCGAAAGAACGCTGGATGCAGGACAGGCCAGTAGCTCAATTGCATACTGTGCAAGCTCTGGCCAGTGATCCATCCTCAAGACCCAGTAAGCCAGAGGATTTTCGGTGGGGAAGGTGTCCAAGTCTGACCTTGCCCCTAGATATTCCTGCACCATGTTTATCAGACGCTGGCGATGGTTGCTGGAACCGATCATACTTTGGGGCTGCGGACTAAAGAATTGTCTGAACGCATCGGTCAGACGGCCACCTTCCCCACCGCTCCTTCTTTGACTGGCCGAAGCCTCAGCAACTCGTTGTCCAGGACCAGGAGTTTGTAACCTCCCAGTCTCTGGGAACGCGTTGCACAGACCTTTCTGCAAGGCCTCCCGGAGTTGTCTCATCCTCTGCTCCCTCTGCGACGGTAACATAAGGTCCGCAACCTTACCCTTGTACCGTGGATCAAGGAGAGTGGCCAGCCAGTAATGGTCCCTCTCCTTGATCCGAAGAATACGAGGATCCTTCCGCAGACTTTGCAGGATCAGGGAGGCCATGCAGCGTAGGTTTGCTGAGGCATTCGCTCCGGAGTCCTCTGGGTCACTAAGGACGACATGATCCGCAGCCACCTCCTCCCAGCCACGTACAAGTCCACTGGTTTCTTGGGACTGTAAATCATCCCTAAAAGACTGCTGCTGATGATGCTGAGTGCCAGCCCCCACCTCCATGCTGACACAATCCTCCTCCTCCTCCTCCTCCTCTTCCTGTGCGATGGGTGGGACAGAAGGAACACTGTCTGGGTAAAGGGGGCCTTGAGAGGCAAGGAAGTCCTCCTCTTCCTGCCTCTGTTCTGCCTCAAGTGCCCTGTCCATTATTCCACGCAGCGTGTGCTCCAACAGGTGGACAAGAGGTACAGTGTCACTGATGCATGCACTGTCACTGCTCACCATCCTCGTGGCCTCCTCAAATGGTGCCAGGACAGTGCATGCATCCCTGATCATGCCCCACTGGCGTGGAGAAAAAAAACCAAGCTCCCCTGACCCTGTCCTGGTGCCGTAGTCGCACAGGTACTCATTGATGGCCCTCTGCTGCGTGTGCAGCCGCTGCAGCATGGCCAACGTTGAGTTCCACCTGGTGGGCATGTCACATATAAGGCGGTTCTTGGGCAGGTTCAACTCCTTTTGCAGCTCAGCCAGGCGAGCACTGGCATTATAAGATCTGCGGAAATGCACACAGACTTTCCTGGCCTGCCTCAGGACATCCTGTAAGCCCGGGTACCTGCCCAAGAACCGCTGCACCACCAGGTTAAGGACGTGAGCCACACAGGGCACATGGGTCAGTTGTCCCTGTCGGAGGGCGGAGAGGAGGTTGGTGCCATTGTCGCAAACCACCATTCCTGGCTTAAGCTGGCGTGGCGTCAACCACCTCTCGGCCTGGCCCTGCAGAGCAGACAGGACCTCTGCCCCAGTGTGGCTTCTGTCCCCCAAACACACCAGCGCAAGCACGGCATGGCATCTTTTTGCCTGCGTACTTGCGTAGCCCCATGAACGGCTACGGAGCACCGCTGGTTCATAGGACAAACCACAGGAAGAGGCCATGGAGGAAGAAGAAGAGGAGGGGGTGGAGGAGAGAGGTGTGTCACAACCAGTAGTAGCATTTTGGAGGCGTGGCGGTGGAACAACCTCCAACACTACTGCACCTTGTCCTGCATCCTTCCCAGCTGCCAAAAGAGTGACCCAATGGGCCGTGAAAGAAAGGTAACGTCCCTGTCCATGCCTGCTGGACCATGAGTCAGCGGTAATATGCACCTTACCGCTGACCGCCCTGTCCAGCGAGGCCAAGACATTGCCTTCCACATGCCGGTAGAGAGCCGGAATAGCCTTCCGTGAGAAAAAGTGGCGTTTGGGAACCTGCCACTGAGGAACCGCACATTGCACAAACTCACGGAAGGGGGCCGAGTCTACCAACTGAAAAGGCAGCAGTTGAAGCGCTAGCAATTTAGCCAAGCTAGCATTCAACCGCTGGGCATGTGGATGGCTGGGAGTGAACTTCTTTCGACGGTCCAGCAGCTGGGGCAGGGAAATTTGCCTGCTAGAATCGGACGTCGGTGTACTGCTAGCAGAGTGGCCGCAAGTACTTGGCTGTGACACACCTAATTCTACACCTTCATTCCTCTCAGTGCATGTTTCAGAGAGGACTGAAGTTATAGTGGGGTTGGAGATCCCAGCTGATGCGGTGCAAGGAGAGGTCCGCTTTGTTCTTTGGTGTGGGTCTTTGAGGTAGGCTTGCCAACGAGCTGCATGACAGGTCAACATATGTCTGGTCAGGCATGTGGTACCCAAGCGGCTGATGTTTTGGCCACGCGATATACGCTTGAGACATATGTTGCAAACAGCAGCTGTGCGATCTGATGCACTAGCCTCAAAAAAGGCCCACACCAAGGAACTTTTTGAATGACGGGCAGAGGCAGCGCCCTGCACAGGCGGAGCTCTGCGGTGTGATTCCGTCAGTGTACTGCCCTTACGCTGGCCACCAAAGGGCATCCTGCCTCGTTGGAGATGTGCCTCCTCCTCATCCTCCTCCTCCTCCTCTCTCCTATTAGGCACCCACGTGGAGTCAGTGACCTCATCATCCCCTCCCTCCTCATCACTGGAGCCAATCTGGCAGTATGCTGCAGCTGCTGGAACATGACTGCCAGATTGGTGTCCTTCTTGAGCATCCCCTCTGTCTGCTCTCACGCTACTGCCTTCCTCTAGCTGGGTTTCATCATCAGACCCTTCGAAACGCTGGGCATCCTCCTGGAGCATGTACCCAACACTGTGCTCAAACAGTTCGGGGGACTCCTCAGGAGGAGGACATGGTGGGTCTAGGGAAGGAGTGACTGATGATGAGTCTGACATTGATACCAGGGAAGAGGACGCTTTGGCAGCTGCTTTGCCAGTACCCTGAGCCTGGGTGAGAGAGGATGAGGAGGAGGAGGAGGGCTTGGTCATCCACTCTACCAAGTCTTCGGCATGATGTGGCTCAACATGTCCAGCTGCCGAAAAGAAGGACAAGCGTGTCCCATGGCCATGTGCTGATGACAATGCACCGCGTCCACGACCAGCACTGTTGCCCCCAGACACAGAGCCTGCTTGCCCTCTTTTATTGCCTCCTGACTGTCTGCCTCTCCTTGTTTGCCTTCCAGACATTCTAATAGATGGCCTGCAGGGAGATGGGAAAAAAGCAATAAGGGCTACCTTCAGGTGTCCTTCTCTGTCCCTTTACTTAAGGATTTCTAAATATGGTTGAGGATGATTGCTTTTGCACAGAATAGCACAACGACAATTTCCCTGACTGTCCAAAAAACAAGGATTTCAAAGATGGTTGATGAGGAATGCTTTAGCACACTATAGCACAAGGAGAATTCCCCTCACTTTCCTTCTTTGTCCCTAGAAACAAGGACTCGCACAGTGAAAGAAACTGACACTCTCCCTACCTAGAGTTTTCTGTCCCTAGAAAAAATGTTTTTTTAAAGCACACTATAGCACAAGGAGAATTCCCCTCACTTTCCTTCTTTGTCCCTAGAAACAAGGACTCGCACAGTGAAAGAAACTGACACTCTCCCTACCTAGAGTTTTCTGTCCCTAGAAAAAAATTTTTTTTAAAGCACACTATAGCACAAGGAGAATTCCCCTCACTTTCCTTCTTTTTTCCTAGAAACAAGGACTCGCACAGTGAAAGAAACTGACACTCTCCCTACCTAGAGTTTTCTGTCCCTAGAAATTTTTTTTTTTTAAAGCACACTATAGCACAAGGAGAATTCCCCTCACTTTCCTTCTTTTTTCCTAGAAACAAGGACTCGCACAGTGAAAGAAACTGACACTCTCCCTACCTAGAGTTTTCTGTCCCTATTTTTTTTTTTTAAAGCACACTATAGCACAAGGAGAATTCCCCTCACTTTCCTTCTTTTTTCCTAGAAACAAGGACTCGCACAGTGAAAGAAACTGACACTCTCCCTACCTAGAGTTTTCTGTCCCTAGAATTTTTTTTTTTTTAAAGCACACTATAGCACAAGGAGAATTCCCCTCACTTTCCTTCTTTTTTCCTAGAAACAAGGACTCGCACAGTGAAAGAAACTGACACTCTCCCTACCTAGAGTTTTCTGTCCCTATTTTTTTTTTTAAAGCACACTATAGCACAAGGAGAATTCCCCTCACTTTCCTTCTTTTTTCCTAGAAACAAGGACTCGCACAGTGAAAGAAACTGACACTCTCCCTACCTAGAGTTTTCTGTCCCTAGAAATTTTTTTTTTAAAGCACACTATAGCACAAGGAGAATTCCCCTCACTTTCCTTCTTTTTTCCTAGAAACAAGGACTCGCACAGTGAAAGAAACTGACACTCTCCCTACCTAGAGTTTTCTGTCCCTAGAATTTTTTTTTTTTTAAAGCACACTATAGCACAAGGAGAATTCCCCTCACTTTCCTTCTTTTTTCCTAGAAACAAGGACTCGCACAGTGAAAGAAACTGACACTCTCCCTACCTAGAGTTTTCTGTCCCTAGAAATTTTTTTTTTTTAAAGCACACTATAGCACAAGGAGAATTCCCCTCACTTTCCTTCTTTTTTCCTAGAAACAAGGACTCGCACAGTGAAAGAAACTGACACTCTCCCTACCTAGAGTTTTCTGTCCCTAGAATTTTTTTTTTTTTAAAGCACACTATAGCACAAGGAGAATTCCCCTCACTTTCCTTCTTTTTTCCTAGAAACAAGGACTCGCACAGTGAAAGAAACTGACACTCTCCCTACCTAGAGTTTTCTGTCCCTAGAAATTTTTTTTTTTTAAAGCACACTATAGCACAAGGAGAATTCCCCTCACTTTCCTTCTTTTTTCCTAGAAACAAGGACTCGCACAGTGAAAGAAACTGACACTCTCCCTACCTAGAGTTTTCTGTCCCTAGAAATTTTTTTTTTTTAAAGCACACTATAGCACAAGGAGAATTCCCCTCACTTTCCTTCTTTTTTCCTAGAAACAAGGACTCGCACAGTGAAAGAAACTGACACTCTCCCTACCTAGAGTTTTCTGTCCCTAGAAATTTTTTTTTTTTAAAGCACACTATAGCACAAGGAGAATTCCCCTCACTTTCCTTCTTTTTTCCTAGAAACAAGGACTCGCACAGTGAAAGAAACTGACACTCTCCCTACCTAGAGTTTTCTGTCCCTAGAAATTTTTTTTTTTTAAAGCACACTATAGCACAAGGAGAATTCCCCTCACTTTCCTTCTTTTTTCCTAGAAACAAGGACTCGCACAGTGAAAGAAACTGACACTCTCCCTACCTAGAGTTTTCTGTCCCTAGAAATTTTTTTTTTTTAAAGCACACTATAGCACAAGGAGAATTCCCCTCACTTTCCTTCTTTTTTCCTAGAAACAAGGACTCGCACAGTGAAAGAAACTGACACTCTCCCTACCTAGAGTTTTCTGTCCCTAGAATTTTTTTTTTTTTTAAAGCACACTATAGCACAAGGAGAATTCCCCTCACTTTCCTTCTTTTTTCCTAGAAACAAGGACTCGCACAGTGAAAGAAACTGACACTCTCCCTACCTAGAGTTTTCTGTCCCTAGAAATTTTTCTTTTTTAAAGCACACTATAGCACAAGGAGAATTCCCCTCACTTTCCTTCTTTTTTCCTAGAAACAAGGACTCGCACAGTGAAAGAAACTGACACTCTCCCTACCTAGAGTTTTCTGTCCCTAGAAATTTTTTTTTTTTAAAGCACACTATAGCACAAGGAGAATTCCCCTCACTTTCCTTCTTTTTTCCTAGAAACAAGGACTCGCACAGTGAAAGAAACTGACACTCTCCCTACCTAGAGTTTTCTGTCCCTAGAAATTTTTTTTTTTTAAAGCACACTATAGCACAAGGAGAATTCCCCTCACTTTCCTTCTTTTTTCCTAGAAACAAGGACTCGCACAGTGAAAGAAACTGACACTCTCCCTACCTAGAGTTTTCTGTCCCTAGAAATTTTTTTTTTTTAAAGCACACTATAGCACAAGGAGAATTCCCCTCACTTTCCTTCTTTTTTCCTAGAAACAAGGACTCGCACAGTGAAAGAAACTGACACTCTCCCTACCTAGAGTTTTCTGTCCCTAGAATTTTTTTTTTTTTTAAAGCACACTATAGCACAAGGAGAATTCCCCTCACTTTCCTTCTTTTTTCCTAGAAACAAGGACTCGCACAGTGAAAGAAACTGACACTCTCCCTACCTAGAGTTTTCTGTCCCTAGAAATTTTTCTTTTTTAAAGCACACTATAGCACAAGGAGAATTCCCCTCACTTTCCTTCTTTTTTCCTAGAAACAAGGACTCGCACAGTGAAAGAAACTGACACTCTCCCTACCTAGAGTTTTCTGTCCCTAGAAATTTTTTTTTTTTAAAGCACACTATAGCACAAGGAGAATTCCCCTCACTTTCCTTCTTTTTTCCTAGAAACAAGGACTCGCACAGTGAAAGAAACTGACACTCTCCCTACCTAGAGTTTTCTGTCCCTAGAAAAAATGTTTTTTTAAAGCACACTATAGCACAAGGAGAATTCCCCTCACTTTCCTTCTTTGTCCCTAGAAACAAGGACTCGCACAGTGAAAGAAACTGACACTCTCCCTACCTAGAGTTTTCTGTCCCTAGAATTTTTTTTTTTTTAAAGCACACTATAGCACAAGGAGAATTCCCCTCACTTTCCTTCTTTTTTCCTAGAAACAAGGACTCGCACAGTGAAAGAAACTGACACTCTCCCTACCTAGAGTTTTCTGTCCCTAGAAATTTTTCTTTTTTAAAGCACACTATAGCACAAGGAGAATTCCCCTCACTTTCCTTCTTTTTTCCTAGAAACAAGGACTCGCACAGTGAAAGAAACTGACACTCTCCCTACCTAGAGTTTTCTGTCCCTAGAAAAAATGTTTTTTTAAAGCACACTATAGCACAAGGAGAATTCCCCTCACTTTCCTTCTTTGTCCCTAGAAACAAGGACTCGCACAGTGAAAGAAACTGACACTCCCCCTACCTAGAGTTTTCTGTCCCTAGAAAAAATGTTTTTTTAAAGCACACTATAGCACAAGGAGAATTCCCCTCACTTTCCTTCTTTGTCCCTAGAAACAAGGACTCGCACAGTAAAACACACTGACACTCTCCCTACCTATCCTTCTCTTTCCCTAAACTAAAGGAATCCAGGTTAAGCAAGAAAGAAATAAATGTCACTGTCCCTGCCTATGCTTGTCTTTCCCTGCTCCGGAACACACTACACTAGGCCGCCGTGCTGGCGGCCTTTTATAGTGTGGGGCGTGTACTAAACACCCTCAGCAATAATTGGCCACAGGCATCCTGCCTGTGGCCAATCATTGCTCTCCTCGCTGCCGGCGCTGTGATTGGCCAAGCATGCGGGGTCACAGTGCATGCTTGGCCAATCACAGCGCCTGGATGACACTGCGATGGCGTAGTGCATTGTGGGCCGTTCGCGTCACTCGAATTTGGCGCGAACGGCCCAAATCGTTCGATCTTCGTCGAACGATCGAACAGCCGATGTTCGAGTCGAACGTATGTTCGACTCGAACACGAAGCTCATCCCTAGTCCTTAGCCATCATTAGTCAGACCCTCAAACCTCCATGTGTCCTCAGATCCCATCAGTCAGTCCCTCCATCCTCCATGTGTCCTCAGACTCCATCAGTCAGTCCCTCACCCTCCATGTGTCCTCAGGCACCATCAGTCAGTCTCTTTATTCTCTGTATGTCCTTCCATTGATGTAAATGTAAACGTGCTGCAAACATGTCACAAATGCCCCTATGACTTACTGTAAATGTTTCCCTTTAAATCACTCGAGAGATTTTTCTTCACTTTCAGTCCTCAAGTGTAACAGTAAGTTAAATGTGACACTATGCATTGTTACTGAGAATGCAGAACATTATTTATCCACAAGATAGCAGCATCCAGTACTTGTACTTGCTTTAGTCTTAATACAGGTGTTCGGAGACTTCTGGGAGTTGTAGGCTGAAAGCAGAACGTTCCTCACAGTAAAGCCGGAGTTGAAATACAGAGCCCATGAGCGACTGCGGGACAGGAAGATATAGAAAAAAAAAAAAGTCCGGGAAGACACAAGGCGGGTTGGAGAGAGACGTTGCAGAAGGAAGGCGTGTGTGAGAGTTTGTGCCGAGCCGTGCTGTTTCAGACCAGGTGGGGTTGTTCCAGACTGTACAGTATAGCTGGGAAAGCTAAGAAGGAGACTGTTAAGTCGAACACTGCAGGGAGAAGGCTGCTCCAGGGAGACTGTTTAGCTGCAGCAGTGCATAAGTTCCAGCAGCTATAGCCGCATCTTCAGTAAAAGGGGGCTCCACACTGCCGAATGACTGTCGCTTCACTGAGTTGTCGCATGAAGACTGAGTGAGAGAGTCACTGACCCATGCAATAAAGCTACCAGTTACGTCTTTGTTGCCAGTCAGGCTTGCCAAAACTACAACAATCCTTCAACTTTTGCATATAGTAGAGACAAACATATCTTTGCCCTTTATTGCTGCAAGCTGTCATTCCTTGTTTGCTATCGTCGCCAAACCCGCATGTTTCCAGACAGAGTCAACATTTTGCTCCCTGCTAGACAGAATTATTCCCTGTAGCTGCACCTGCTTTGGCTCAAGCCATTTTAAGAGGGTGTTTTTGCTGTTTAAGCTTAAATTTGCCTTTTTAAATTGAACCACACCTTCAATTCCACTATCTTAACATAGTTGCCAACATTGCAAAAAAAAAATCCGGGGCACTTTTTTTGCCTGTAGGCGGAGCCTTGCTATAAGTAGGGGGCGGGGCATTCATTTGTTGGCGTGTCACATAATAATATGAAAATGCGGCACGCGAAGCCCGCCACGGCAAAAAATGGGCGGGGTCTACGTGTGATAGTGGGCGTGGCTTAAATGGGCGTGGTTCAGAAGGGGTGTGGTTAGAGTCCGAGAGGAAGGAAGATCCTACACCACAATAGAAATATGTGTATTCCAGAAAGTTTAACAAAATCGGCAGATAAAGATACTCCACAACACCTGTTGTTGGCGCTTTAATCATCCAGGCACCATGGTTGTTATGGTGTCAGGGTGATTGAAGCGCATTATTTCTATTATTACATTGTAATATAAAATTAAATCATTCAACTCACCATAATGCTGAATCAGTGGGACCCCTAAGCGTGTCACCTGCCACTTCGCCTGCCATCAGATGCCATCAAATGCCATCAAATGCCCCCAGAAGAGTCCGTCCTTACATCAGGTGCCCCCAGCAGAGTCAGTCCTTACATCAGGTGCCCCCAGCAGAGTCCATCCTTACATCAGGTGCCCCCAGCAGAGTCTGTCCTTACAAACTCTCCACTCTCTTGTGTACGGCAGTGGCATCACTAGGGTTGGTGTCACCTGGTGGGGTAAAACATGGTGTCACCCCCCCCCCCCCCGTCTAGGCTACCCAGCTCCATTCAGGTAGCGCACGGTCACAGGGTGCACCCCAAACCAGCCCCTGTAAATGATAGTATAGGGTGGTATAGTGGCAGATTAGGGTAAAATAGGGTGGTATAGTGTCAGGTTGAGGTGGTATATGACAGGTTAGGGTGGTACAGGGCAGGTTAGGGCGGTATTGGGGTGGTATAGGGCAAGTTAGGGTGGCACAGGGCAGGTTGAAGTGGCACAGGGCAGGCTTGGATGGCAAAGCGCAGGCTGTGGTGGTATAGGGCAGGCTGGGGTGGTACAGGGCAGGCTGGGGTGGTACAGGGCAAGTTAGGGTGGCACAGAGCAGGTTGGGTAGTATAGGGCAAGTTAGGGTGGCATAGGGCAGGTTGGGGTGGTATAGGGTAGGTTAGGTTGGCACAGGGCAGGTTGGGGTGGCACAGGGCAGGCTGGGGTGGTATAGGGCAGGTTGGGTTGGTATAGGGCAGTTTGGAGTGGTACAGGGCAGGATGGGGTGGTATAGGGCAGGCTGGGGTGGCACAGAGCAGGCTGGGGTGGTATAGGGCTGGTTGGGGTAATACAGGGCAGGCTGGGGTGGTATAGGGCAGGCTGGGGTGGTATAGGGCAGGTTGGGGTAATACAGGGCAGGCTGTGGTGGTACAGGGCAGGCTGGGGTGGCACAGGGTCCAAAAACTAAGAAAATTAATATGATTGAAGATCAGATGTGGCACTACATGTCTCAGCAGCAGGTAATAAGGTGTGTGAGTCAGGATCAGCTGTGGCACTACATGTCCCAGCACGCTTGATGGCAGGTTGCCCTGTGTTGTGTAGGTAGGGGTGGAAATGCTATGCTTGGTGCCCATTATCCCCGGAGCTGGCAGCACACACACTCACTGTTGAGCAGAGCTGTTGAGCAGAGCTATCTATCTCTCTCTCCCTCCCTCCCTCCCCTGGGGCTGGTGTCCTCCTCGGGGAGTAGCAGTGTGATGACAGTCAGGTGTAATACGATGAGCCGATCTCATACACCTCCTCTCTATAACCGAGCACATGCACACTCACTGTTTGTGATCTCCTCTACAGAGCTGACCTCTGACTCCCCGGGCTGCCATCATGTGCAGCGGCAGCTACACAGTTCCTGGCTTCCACGTGTGTTAAGTGTAGAGAGGAGGGGCCTCTAGGCTTCAGTGTATACTTGTACACTGAAGAGAGAAGCTGATTGGATGCCCATCCTCTCTCCACTGAACACAAGGGGAAATGTACTGGCAGAGGCGACGGCGGCCATTTTTTTGTAGCCCGTCGGCTGTTTTTTCCGTAAAACACTCCTGATTTTCCCGGGACAAAAGCAAAATCCCGGGAAAATAATCGGGACAAGCTTAATTCGGGACGAGGGTCCCAAATTCGGGATTGTCCCGGGAAATTCGGGACTGTTGGCAACTATGTCTTAAAAGTGACCCTGGCCAACAACTTCATATCCCCAGATAGCAAGCAATTGAGATGCAGTTTGAAAATGACTTTCTAAGCTATTGCTAGACTTGCCAGTGTTCACAAGTTTGTTGCACAATTGCAGCAAGTCCGCACACAGGGGTCTCTGTGACTTGCAGAGCTTTTGCTGTAGACTCATCTCTGCAAATTTGCTCTTGCTAGAGACTTGCCAAGCAAATTTTCTACAAATTGGAAATGTGTCAACTAGAACTTGCTCTGCAAGTGTACAACTTGCCAGTGAAAATGTACAGCAAGTTAACAAGCCTTACAACTCAACATTGCAACAAATTTGTGGCTAGTTATCCTTGCTATCTGGGTCTTAAAGCAAACTGTGCCAACATCTTCATCTCTTGAAGGGACCTATGGCCAGTAACTCTGAATCTTAAAGGAAATTATCCTATTAGCTCCACATCTTAAAGGGACAGCACCTCACATCACACACCATTGTATAGGCCCCATCTCAGCTGGCAGAATAGGGTGACCACGTGTCCCGGATTGCCCGGGACAGTCCCGCATTTTGCAGGTCTGTCCCGGGCACCTTCATTCCAGGACAATACAGTGTCCCGGAAAGAAACTGACACAGCTACCCCCTGGGCCAATCAGATGCCCCCAAAAAAGCCCGCCACATCACTGCTTTACGCACTGACAGTACTTGCCCTGGCCGGAAATGCCTAGAGGAGCACACTCCCCGACCCCTGCTTGCGATTGGAATAATCATAAATCCCGCCTCTTGTGTCCAATCACTGTGCTGTGATTCGTTAAAGCACAAGCTGATTTTTGGGAAGGGGGGGTGTCCCTGAATGGTAGTTTGGAAATGTGATCACCCTATGGCAGAAGCCTCAATCTTCAGACTGTTTTCATACTCTGGCTCTAGTCACTTAGTAATACTGGTGTGTAGGGATGAGCTCCGGAGTGTTCGCACACTCCATGTGCAGAGCCCGCCAGGAAGTCGGCACGGTGCTGCGCTAATCACAGGCAGGGAGACATGTCCCGATGCGGGGCTGCAGAGATTGGGACATGTCTCCCTGCCTGTGATTAGCGCAGCGCTGTGGCGACTTCCTGGCGGGCTCTGCACATGGAGTGTGCGAACACGTCGGAGCTAATCCCTGCTGGTGTGCAGGAGGCCTAACAGATTTTAGGTTTAAACTTGAACTCTCCTGACTGAGGGCCTATAAGTGAGCTAGAATGTGGTTTCCTTGCTATTCCTATGTAGCCAAGTCCTGGGCCTCTCCAGGCCTAATGGTGACCTCCAGAATTGGGGACAGCTGACATCCTTCTGTGTAGAGTGGGTTACTAGGCACAGTGGGTGCAATGTAAGGTAGATTAATGGCCGCCAGACACTTCTTGAATGCAAAGAGACTTATTTTCTCTTAAACAGAACTGTGGGAGAGGGGGTTAGGGCCAGGACACCCTTTAGTAGTAGCAATGTTAATTAGCAGACTCCGAGACTTCTATAGGTAGACAGTCATGTAGGGAAAGGCACCCAGCCGGACACCACATCTGCATGTGTAGACACGTCGTTCCCTATGGCAACAATCTTGAACAGTTTCTAACAAAGGTCGTAATGAACTCTTTCACTTCCTCCACAACCTCCTTTTTAAATCTTCACTCAACTGAGCTTCCAGTCTATCACTTTGATCCACTGATCCACTGCCACTGGATTTCCTGAGCTCTTCCAATCTTCTCACTGAGTATCTTCCTTAAGCATCACCCCCACGTCCCTGCTGGGTCCCTAGCTTGGCACTCACAGATACTCTTCAAGCGTCACCCCACTGGCCTGCTTCAGCTACTCACAGTGGTCCCTGGTAATAAGGTGGATGGTCCCTTATTGGCGACAGCTTCCCCTCTACCTCCGACCACGACAGGTTCTCCGGCCGGCAGAACCATTACTTCTGGTAGGACTGCAAGGCGCAATCCCAACCCTACGCTGCTCTCTTGCTTCTGGATAGGCCCTCAGACAGCCTAGAAGCCAGATGTCCCTGGGATAGGCCTTAGGCTCTTGCCTAGCAGCACAACATACGTCCACCCAGACAGCTGTCCAGGTGGCACAGAACCCCGATCACCTGACCTCACCCAAATAAATAGGCTCTCCCAGCAGGCCAAGGGACCCAAGAAAATCCCATCCCATTGGCTGAGACACCCCATCTATTCCTAATCTGTCCTTGCAATGCCCTTGTCTTATCTAATGCCACCAGATATCCGGCCATCTAGTGACAGAAGAGAAAAGTGCAGCAACTACAGAATTAGGGTGAAATCAATTGACCTTTCAATTGGCGAAGGCAACTATCACTTGGCAGGTAAATTTGCTAGCAACCCTGCCTAGACATCAGGGTGCTACATCCTCCTCCTGCCTACAAAACTACATCTCAGAGTTTGCAGGAAAAAAAATTTGAGCTCTCAAGCCTGAGAGCGAATGTCCTGGCAAAAATTGGGATGGGTGGGGAAACAGAAAAGGAATAATAATAGCAAGTAATGCACGTAGCATACCACATGAAAAAAACATGGGCAACACATACATGAGCGAATGTTAGTTCACACAGGGTAGATAAATATCAGACATTATATATACAATTTAACGTGTGGTGTACCACCCAAAGGGGTAAGGGAAAACATGTCAACAATAGCCTTATATACTAACTATCTATCTAATTTATACAGTAATAAAGAGCATGAATATTTTGGCATTATTATCCATGTTGGGTCACTGTCCCTCCTTGTCCAAGGAAGATGCAATGGTGCAGGAACACCTGAAAGAGAAAATAAACAGCATTGCAAATGCATCCTATCCCTATGTTAATACAGTGTAATATGTACATAAGCGAACCTTAAGGGGGTGGTTTATTGTCCTCAGCCGAGAACAGCATAGCAGTGTAAATACACTCTACAATATGTCTAAACTACAGGCATATAAATGAAAGCGGGTTCCCTCCTCGTCTGAAGGTGCCACCCCCTTCCATAGCTACAAAAACTTTCCATACCATATTCTATCAGTTACTCATCATAACATGAATAAAGGTTCACTCAGATCAGCACCTCTCACGCCACCTGATGACAAGCATAGGAACAATTCTGGTACATTGATCAGTCCATCATTCAAATGTAGCAAGGTGTTACTTTTGCACGTAGCTTATGGACTACAGTTTGTGCTTAATAAGATCTTAGCTCTTTTTGTTGTCCGTGTGTATCATGCTGCTGCAATTTGTTTGGTGCAGCTATGATAAGAACAATGCATGACGGACCTTGTGTTGCAGATAGACAGAGACTCTATTGCTGTGGGTCAGAAGTAGACTACAAGGCCCACAACGCCACTGTGCTGCCAGGGTGCGTGGCGCCATGCACAGCCTGCTGGGAGAACTTATTTAAGACAAGGCGGGGCTTGTGTTCGGGCTCTTGGGACGCCATCTTGCAACAGGTAAGAGGCCTGCAGCGAGGGTGCTTAGGCCGGAGAATCCTGGGCCTAAAGTGACGGAGACCGGATCGTCTGTCGGAGGGATTCCTGTACAGCCCTGCTGCTCGGACCAGGAAGAGGGATCGCTCTACGCTCCTCAGCATCCAGAGTCACCTATCCACTGACGACTTGTGAGCGGCTACGCAGAGGCCCAGGGACCACGACCCGTCCAGAGTCTGAGAACCAAGAGGGCCCAAACGGAGCACTCCGGCGAGGCCTCATGTGGTGAGAGGGCACCTGCCCACCAACATAACTAACTGTGTCGCAGGAAGGTGACTTCCATAGTTTTACTTATACTTGCTGGAAACTGCAGTGCCTTAAGCGGAGACACGCTATATTCAGGAGTGATTTAGCACTTTGAGAAGGATCAGCATTCCACTTGCCCTTACACCACACATGTTAAGTGTTCAATCTTTCTTCACCCTTTTTGTTGGAAAACAAATAATCAAGTGCACCAACAAAGGCTAGCGAAGATTACTGGAAACTTTTAGGAACAATCATCAGTCCAGCTCACTGACTAGTTTGATACAGCGGAACGCACACCAGTAAAACTGCCTACCAGGGGGAGCCAGATAGCTTGTTGAACTTGCACGTGTAAATCAACTGTTTTGCATTTATTTTATTGTTATTGTGCTGTTTCAGTGAGCTGGGTTGGACTTGGTGGAGAAGTAAAGTATCCCACTGCGGATATCATTACAGTGGGAGATTCCTCCACCGTGCACTTCCTCAGGTCAGACCCTAAGTTGAGTAAATTTGGGTCTCTTGGTTTACAGGTGAAACCTTGGAACGGTTGTGTATATGTATGTCAGTTGACTCTCACAGGGATCTGTTTGAGTTGAATATCATATGGGTAATCTCTATTTCTTTACCAATTAAACATATTACCTCTTGGTTGAACTACTTCTTGTGTGGGACTCTGTCTTTTGCAGCTGTGTGGCAGGCAAACCACAAAAAGGTAACAATATTTAATTACATTTATTGCTGTGTGATATCATCGTGACCCTCTATAGCCTTTAGGGGCCCACAATCACATTATTGTTATTATTTTCCAGCTGTGCCAAGGGGGAATCAAGCCAAATTACAGGGGGGGATAGGCAGAGTACAGGCCCAAAACTTAAACCAGCAGCTCCTACGGGGGTAGTGCTACACAAATGTAAGGTGAGAATTTGCCCCTTTGCCACACCCCGTCTTCTCCTTACAGGAGTTTGACTGGCAGCAGCAGAATGGAATGGAAGCGATAGCAGTGGTTCTGCAGCTGGGATAGTGCAGGGTCAGTGGAGGAGTCAGGTAAGTGTTTAGGGACAAGTGGGTAGGATAGGTAGTGGGGTGTTTTTTTTAATTTAAAGCTATACAGTGTGGGGAATTCCAGCTTAGACAGTTGTCACCAGAACAGGTGTCCCCATGGGGAAATTTGCCCTCATAGTTTGTTGTAGTGACAACTTTAACATTTCAGATTTCTCGTTTCTTCCTGTCTTGGTGACAATAGTTACCAGTCACAAAAATGCGTGAACCTCCCAGCAGGCACACAGACAGCAGTTAAAAACTTGACAGGGTATTCAACCCTTCTCTACTGCAGAACACATACTGTATACCTTATGTAGCAGCAGGTAGAGTGGACCTTAAAGCTCTGCTTGTTTGCTTCCTCACTCCCTCCGCTGCCATAGTTGGCATCTTTTGGGGGAGGGGGGAGCGGGTATCTGTTTTTGACAGGTACCCATCCCCACTTCTGAGAGACCTCGCCGCACCAAGATCGCCCGGCAGTTTGCCCCCCTCCTCCTTCCACTGCTGCCGGGCCATTTAGAAAGTGCAGCGCGCTCTGCACATGCGCAGCAGGGAACCGGCTGTGAAGGTGCACGGCTTCACTGGCAGTTTCCCTTACAAGGACAGGCAGTGGCAGCACCTTAGAGCCGATTAAAAAATAGTCTGGGGTGCCGACATAGCAGGATCTCTGGACAGGTAAGTGTCCTAATATTAAAAGTCAGCAGCTACAGTATTTGTAGCTGCTGACTTTAAATTTTTGGAGGGAGGGGGGCTGGAGCTCCGCTTTAACGCTCAGCTGCCACACATATTCTTCCATGGTGGTCTGAGGTTGTGTGTTGACAGCACACTGACCAAGCTGTCACTGACAGCTCTCGGTCACGGCCTCTGATCTAGAGCCAGCGGGATGGGCTCCTGACTATGTGATTGCTGTGATAGCCAATCACAGCGGTCACACGATCGAGAAACCACATTGCCTACTGGCATTAAAGCCCATCTAAAGGGGAAGGCGGTGTGACATACTTAATCAAACAAATGTTTTTGTTATACACACACTTTCAAGAGGAATTCCAGGTATGGATATTTTTACAGCTTAGACCAATATAACTGTGTATATACCATATCTGTAGGCAGGTGGCCTACTGCATGTTGAGTTAGCACCCGGCTGCCCAGGTCAGGGGGAAAGGGTTAATGTTCTTGCACCTTTTCAACATTCAGGAACCCTTAAAATGACTTTCAGGGCCTCAGAGAACTCCTGCTAATTATATCTACAGCTCACAGTACATAAACGTAACGATCTGTGGTCATTGGGAAAAATGCCCCCCTTACAGGCAGCTAAAAAGATCATTGTTGTCCATAGTTTCTTGCCCATTGCTCAAGGAACGGTTAGCAACCTTTGGAGGAATCCTATGGTTTCACGGAAACCTGGTTGAGAAAAGCTGTTCTAGAGGTATGGTACATGCATACAGTAGTCCATGGTTTCTTGCCCATTGCTCACGGAACCCTTACTAACCTCTGGAGGAACCAACGCTGTATCCTGGCCTAGGCCAACAAGGCCCAGGCCTAGGGCAGCACTTTGCAGGGGGGCAGCACAGAAAGAGTCCCCGCCGGCTTGTGCTACACTGTTAGTGTAACACAAGCTGCTTCTAATTTTGACTGTCCTATCATCCTGATAGTGATGAGCCGAACACCCCCGGGTTCGGTTCGCACCAGAACCCGCGAACGGACCGAAAGTTCGCACGAACATTAGAACCCTATTAAATACAATGGATGCGAACGTTCGAATTCTAAAGTGCTAATTATAATGACTATTGTCCATGTTATTGTCCTAAACAGAGTTTGGGAACCCGGGTTCTGCACCAGGGGACATGTATCAATGCAAAAAGAAGTGTTAAAAACGGACGTTTTCAGGGAGCAGTCATTTTAATGATGCATAAAGTGAAAAAAAAAAAGTCAAATATTCCTTTAAATATTGTACCTGGGGGGTGTCTAAAGTATGCCTGTGAAGTGCCACGTGTTTCCCGTGTTTAGAACTGTCCCTGCACAAAATAACACTTCTAAAGGAAAAAAAGCCATTTAAAACTGCTTGCGGCTTTAATGTAATGTCTGGTCCCGGTAATATGGATGAAAATCTTTAAGAAAAATGGCATAGCTACCCCATGACCCCCCCCCCCTACCCCAGCCCATTACCAGCCCCTTTGGGTCTTGTATGGATATTAAGGGGAACCCCGCACACAAAATAAAAAAGGCCCTATATACTCTGAACAGCCGTATACAGGCGGTGCATACAAGACAGGGACTGTAGGTTTGTTCTTATGTAGAATCTGTTTGTAATTTTGAACAGCTACATTGTTTAAGTGTAGCTCCAGCCCAAATACCTATTTTTAAGCTTTTTGGAAAACATCGGGAAGGGTTATCACCCCTGTAACATTTGTTTTGCTGTCTGTGCCCCTGTTCAGAACATTTCACCTCACTTTGTGTCCCAATGACAACTGTTTTTGAAATGTGGTGTTTTTATTGAAACAAGGATTGGTGATAAAGCATCAGTAGAGAGGAGACACCTTTCTCCCATATTAATTCTTACAGGAGAGAATTTTCCTTCCAAGGGGTAGATTTCCTCTCACTTCCTGTTGTCTTCTTCCGTTTGCAAGTAGTAGTCGTTTGTAAGTTGGATGTTTGAAAGTAGGGACCTGCCGTATATACTCTGCAGAAATTGGCCCCTTAGGTGTTGGTGTTGGCACAACACTGTAAGCACTCACAGTTACTCTTGGTGGGTGCTGGAACGCCCTTCTGTCAACTATTATATCAGGAATTGTAATAACATATAATTGTTGAACAGTGGTAGTAAAAATTGGGCCTTTGATGGTGGTGCTGGTGCCACAACACTGTAAGGGCTGACAGTTACTCTTGGTGGGCGCAGCAATGGGCCCTGCTGTGAATTATTAGATCAATAATTATAATTGCATGCCCCTGTTGAACAGGGGCTGAAAAATTGGGCCTTTGGTGGTGGTGGTGGTGGTGGTGGTGTTGACACAACACTGTAAGGCCTGACAGTTACTCTTGGTGGGCGCAGCAATGGGCCCTGCTGTGAATTATTAGATCAATAATTATAATTGCATGCCCCTGTTGAACAGGGGCTGAAAAATTGGGCCTTAGGCACTGGTGGCACAACACTGCAACCCCTCACAGATACTGTACTTGGAGCACAGCAATGACGCCTGTTGCAAAGTATTGCATCAAAAATTGTAATAACACGCCCCTGTTAAACAGGGGCTGAAAAATTGGGCCTTAGCCACTGGTGGCGGCACCCATAAACCAAAATGATCTTCCAAGCTATCATCATTAATCGGATCATTGAGAAGGAGGAGGAGGATAGCCAGTCAACATAACAGCACAGGCACTCAGCATCAGCATCAGTCTTGAAGGGATGTGACATTTTAAAATCAATTAGTCTGTTATATCAGCATCAGGTGTGTGGTAGCTGGTGGTGATCCAAGACTGGTTCATCTTGATGAAAGTCAGTCGATCAACCGAGTCGGTGGACAGGCGCACCCTGTGATCCGTGACAAATCCCCCAGCAGCACTGAATGTGCGTTCTGAAAGAACGCTGGATGCAGGACAGGCCAGTAGCTCAATTGCATACTGTGCAAGCTCTGGCCAGTGATCCATCCTCAAGACCCAGTAAGCCAGAGGATTTTCGGTGGGACAGAAGGAACACTGTCTGGGTAAAGGGGGCCTTGAGAGGCAAGGAAGTCCTCCTCTTCCTGCCTCTGTTCTGCCTCAAGTGCCCTGTCCATTATTCCACGCAGCGTGTGCTCCAACAGGTGGACAAGAGGTACAGTGTCACTGATGCATGCACTGTCACTGCTCACCATCCTCGTGGCCTCCTCAAATGGTGCCAGGACAGTGCATGCATCCCTGATCATGCCCCACTGGCGTTGTGAAAAAAACCCGAGCTCCCCTGACCCTGTCCTGGTGCCGTAGTCGCACAGGTACTCATTGATGGCCCTCTGCTGCGTGTGCAGCCGCTGCAGCATGGCCAACGTTGAGTTCCACCTGGTGGGCATGTCACATATAAGGCGGTTCTTGGGCAGGTTCAACTCCTTTTGCAGCTCAGCCAGGCGAGCACTGGCATTATAAGATCTGCGGAAATGCACACAGACTTTCCTGGCCTGCCTCAGGACATCCTGTAAGCCCGGGTACCTGCCCAAGAACCGCTGCACCACCAGGTTAAGGACGTGAGCCATACAGGGCACATGGGTCAGTTGTCCCTGTCGGAGGGCGGAGAGGAGGTTGGTGCCATTGTTGCAAACCACCATTCCTGGCTTAAGCTGGCGTGGCGTCAACCACCTCTCGGCCTGCCCCTGCAGAGCAGACAGGACCTCTGCCCGAGTGTGGCTCCTGTCCCCCAAACACACCAGCGCAAGCACGGCATGGCATCTTTTTGCCTGCGTACTTGCGTAGCCCCTTGAACGCCTACGGAGCACCGCTGGTTCCGAGGACAAACCACAGGAAGAGGCCATGGAGGAAGAGGAGGGGGTGGAGGAGAGAGGTGAGTCACAACCAGTAGTAGCATTTTGGAGGTGTGGCGGTGGAACAACCTCCAACACTACTGCACCTTGTCCTGCATCCTTCCCAGCTGCCAAAAGAGTGACCCAATGGGCCGTGAAAGAAAGGTAACGTCCCTGTCCATGCCTGCTGGACCATGAGTCAGCGGTAATATGCACCTTACCGCTGACCGTCCTGTCCAGTGAGGCCAAGACATTGCCTTCCACATGCCTGTAGAGAGCCGGAATCGCCTTCCGTGAGAAAAAGTGGCGTTTGGGAACCTGCCACTGAGGAACCGCACATTGCACAAACTCACGGAAGGGGGCCGAGTCTACCAACTGAAAAGGCAGCAGTTGAAGCGCTAGCAATTTGGCCAAGCTAGCATTCAACCGCTGGGCATGTGGATGGCTGGGAGTGAACTTCTTTCGACGGTCCATCAGCTGGGGCAGGGAAATTTGCCTGCTAGAATCGGACGTCGGTGTACTGCTAGCAGAGTGGCCGCAAGTACTTGGCTGTGACACACCTAATTCTACACCTTCATTCCTCTTAGTGCAGGTTTCAGAGAGGACTGAAGGTATAGTGGGGTTGGAGATCCCAGCTGATGCAGTGCAAGGAGAGGTCCGCTTTGTTCTTTGGTGTGGGTCTTTAAGGTAGGCTTGCCAACGAGCTGCATGGCAGGTCAACATATGTCTGATCAAGCATGTGGTGCCCAAGCGGCTGATGTTTTGGCCACGCGATATACGCTTGAGACATATGTTGCAAACAGCAGCTGTGCGATCTGATGCACTCGCCTCAAAAAAGGCCCACACCAAAGAACTTTTTGAATGACGGGCAGAGGCAGCGCCCTGCACAGGCGGAGCTCTGCGGTGTGATTCCGTTGGTGTGCTGCCCATACGCTGGCCACCCAAGGGCATCCTGCCTCGTTGGAGATGTGCCTCCTCCTCATCCTCCTCCTCTCTCCTATTAGGCACCCACGTGGAGTCAGTGACCTCATCATCCCCCTCCCTCCTCATCACTGGAGCCAATCTGGCAGTATGCTGCAGCTGCTGGAGCATGACTGCCAGATTGTTGTCCTTCTTGAGCATCCCCTCTCTCTGCTCTCACGCTACTGCCTTCCTCTAGCTGGGTATCATCATCAGATCCTTCAAAACGCTGGGCATCCTCCTGGAGCATGTACCCAACACTGTGCTCAAACAGTTCGGTTGACTCCTCAGGAGGAGGACATGGTGGGTCTAGGGAAGGAGTGACTAATGATGACATTGATACCAGAGAAGAGGACGCTTTGGCAGCTGCTTTGCCAGTACCCTGAGCCTGGGTGAGAGAGGATGAGGGGGATGAGGTGGGCTTGGTCATCCACTCTACCAAGTCTTCGGCAAGATGTGGCTCAACATGTCCAGCTGCCGAAAAGAAGGACAAGCGTGTCCCATGGCCATGTGCTGATGACAATGCACCGCGTCCACGACCAGCACTGTTGCCCCCAGACACAGAGCCTGCTTGCCCTCTTTTTTTGCCTCCTGACTGTCTGCCTCTCCTTGTTTGCCTTCCAGACATTTTAATGGATGGCCTGCAGGGAGATGGGAAAAACAGCAATAAGGGCTACCTTCAGGTGTATACTGTGCAGGAGGCTTAGCAACAAAGACACTGACACTGTCCCCTGCCTATCCTTCTCTGACCCTAAACACAAGGATTTGCAATATGCTTCAGCAAGATTGGTTTAGCACAGAATAGCACACTGACAGTTTCCCTCACTGTCCTTCTCTGTCCCTACAAACAAGATTTAGCACAGAATAGCACACTGATAGTTTCCCCGAGTGTCCTTCTCTGTCCCTAAACTCAAGGATTTCAAATATGGTTCAGCAAGATTGATTTAGCACAGAATAGCACACTGATAGTTTCCCCGCGTGTCCTTCTCTGTCCCTAAACTCAAGGATTTCAAATATGGTTCAGAAAGATTGGTTTAGGACAGAATAGCACACTGACACTTTCCCTCACTGTCCTTCTCTGTCCCTACAAACAAGATTTAGCACAGAATAGCACACTGATAGTTTCCACGAGTGTCCTTCTCTGTCCCTAAACTCAAGGATTTCAAATATGGTTCAGCAAGATTGGTTTAGAACAGAATAGCACACAGACAGTTTCCCTCACTGTCCTTCTCTGTCCCTACAAACAAGGTTTAGCACAGAATAGCACACTGACACTTTCCCTCACTGTCCTTCTCTGTCCCTACAAACAAGGTTTAGCACAGAATAGCACACTGACACTTTCCCTCACTGTCCTTCTCTGTCCCTACAAACAAGGTTTAGCACAGAATGACACACTGACACTCTCCCTACCTATCCTTCTCTGTCACTAAACACAAGGAATCCAGGATTAGTAAAGGAAAAAAATGACACTGTCCCTGCCTATGCTTCTCTTTCCCTGCTCCGGAACACACTACACAAGGCCGCCGCGCTGGCGGCCTTTTATAGTGTGGGGCGTGTACTAAACCCCCTCAGCAATAATTGGCCACAGGCATCCTGCCTGTGGCCAATCATTGCTCTCCTCGCTGCCGGCGCTGTGATTGGCCAAGCATGCGGGGTCACAGTGCATGCTTGGCCAATCACAGCGCCTGGATGACACTGCGATGGCGTAGTGCATTGTCGGCCGTTCGCGTCACTCGAATTTGGCGCGAACGGCCCTAATCGTTCGATCTTCGTCGAACGATCGAACAGCCGATGTTCGAGTCGAACGTATGTTCGACTCGAACACGAAGCTCATCCCTAATCCTGGACCACAAACCTTCCTCACTGTGCTATATGTTTTCTGTTGCACTATTGGCATGGTTATATCTTCTTAGTCCTCTCCATAAAATTATCAGAAATTTGTGTTTAAAGTAGAACTATAGGCAACAGTTTATTTTTTTTTTCACTTTGGATAGAGTAAGGCAGGGTTATAGCCCCTGTCGGTTTATTTTTACCAACCCTGTCCCATTGCAGAGATTCCCTTCACTTCCTGCCCCATAGCCAAACAGGAGGTGAGAGGAAATCTATGCAAACTAAGGGAATCCGTTGCCCCCCCAGGCCCTAAAAATTTGTGTCCCCACTCAAAAAGGGGCGTGGCCTTGTCAGGAAGGGGTGGGGCATATTTAAATTAGGGGGTTACGAGTTTAATCAGGCCCAGCACAAAACCTAAATACACTACTGGGAGGAACCCTATGGTTCCACGGAAATCTGGTTGAGAAAAGTTTGGTATATGCATATGTAGCGACCTCACCCCTCTCACCCCTTCTGCTTCTCGGCTTGTTGTCTCGTCTAGGGGGGGGGCTATGGGAGGAGGGGTGAGATACACCACGGCCCATGTCCTCTTTTGGATAGAGGTGAAGGCCAGAACCTATTTTACCATCGGGTCGTGTGTATAACCCAGAGCCAAGTCTTTTCTGTAAATGACCCCCTCTGCTCCCAGTAACTGGAGTTCCACACCACTGAAAAGGTCCAACTCGTATTTATTCTCCAATAGCAATAAATCGTCACTTAGCACAGACAGGTTGTGACCAAAGAACAGTTCAGTATAGGTGGGGAGTAGGTTGAGGCACAATCCTTAGATAGAACCAACCATTGTGGTGTCACCAACGGTTATGGCGCATAGCCGCTGCCACTGACTGTGTAGAACAGAGAATGAGCGCAGCCCCTGTCAGAGGGAAGACATCCGTCCAAGAGAGTTACCAGAGGCCCCGCCGTCACCAGCAATGCTGCACCAGACTGTTCGGTGGGGTTACGCTCCCTGGCCTCCTCGTCTCATACTCGGGTACCCAAGGCTTTAGGGCCCCCTCGGATTCCTCCACCCTTGCGGGACCCAGTCAAAGGTATCCGCCCCAGGCCTTCTCAATAGTACCTCACCCCAGGCTAAGGGGGCCTGGGATGAACTCCATCTCCCGCTCCGGTCAGGTCAAGGGCACCTGGGCCTGGAACGCCGGCACCCAGGCTGAAGGTGCCTGGGCGCGACTCTGACCTCCGACTCTGAACCCCGTGTTCAGGGCGTCCGTCCCCTTTTATCTCCTCTCCCCAGCGACACCGCAGGTTTTCCGCCCCACGGTACAACTGCCGGAAGAGGACAAAAAGGGCACAGCACTGCAGTGAGGGTTCAACTTCGGCCCGGTGCAACAGCGCCACCCACAGGCCAAAGGGAACCTCACACCACCAGAGTCCTCCAAGAACAACAAATAGTCCCAAATTCCCTAACAATCAGTGCATCTGGGTTACACTACCACCCAGATGCCTCACCGAAATTCAAATACCTGCTACACATATTTATTGTACATTGGTCAAAACTGGACCAATGGAACTACGTAAAAATATCCATACATGGAATTTTTCTTAAAATCCTATAAAGACATATTATATTTCTCAGTTACTCCAGTAGTGCCATGTCTCCACCAGAAATTCCCAGGTCCTTCTGACTGATGGTGTCACACTGCACAAAGTTTCTATAATACAGAATACACAAATTTTGAAGAATCCACCGTACAAGTGACATTCCCAATTTCCTGTTTTTTAATTAGACTGCCATTCTCTTTAATTTTTGGACTGGGAGGCACTTTGCTCCTTATTTGGCTGTGCCCATTACATCAGAGGTCCACACATTAGGTCTTACTTTTGGGAAGACCGCAGGACGCGTCCGTTGCCCGGAGCCTAATGCGTTTGGTGAAATGTCAAGCTGTCGGTGCAGCGCGATATAATTGGAAAGGGCCGTGGGTGGGAATAAGTCCAGTGACTGTGAACGTTGTAGAAGTATTGCAGATGGAGGAACCTTTCCCTATCCCCCCAGGCTTCATGAAGAACAACCCTCAAAACTAATTATTAATAAATAAATAGCATGAAGTCCGGGGACACTTGCTGGCTTTTTGCTTCCCTCTGACTGACCTTTTTTCAGTCTCAGTCTTCAGAAGCACATTTTCTCTGGAAATCTGTGCACACAGCTTGCTGATTCCGAGCGGGGATTTGCCTCCGGTTCTCACACACACTGTTTTAAGCTGCGTAATGGACTGAGTAATGAACTGCTCGCCTGCTATTATCAGGAAAAAGTCGGAGAAAATTAAGAGCAGACCCAGTGCCTAGAAAGCCATGCTTATGTAATAAGTGAGGAAAACTCCCCGCTGATCCAAGCCCATGTGCTGCTTACAATAAGGTGACCAGATTTTTAAAATGAAAACCGGGGACATTTTTTTTTTTCCCACTAGTAATGGCGGCAATCAGCGACTCAATGCCCGTTGCCACCGCCGCCCGCCTCACAGCCTGTCAAGTCAAGAAGTAGCCTCGGCTACTACTGGGTGGGGAGCGGAGGAAGATCACTCTGCCAGAAAAGCCCGGAGCAAAAAGACAGAATGCCATAGGCGAAGGGCTAGGCATGACTGAGTGAACAGGGTATGAAATGAGAGGGGATTAATGATTGGCTAAAGGAAATATGAAGGGAAGGGGAGAAGGCTAGATAAAAGGGAGTCCCTGCCCCTCTGAGTTAACACAGCGCGGGGGAAAGTTTCAGAGAACAGCAGCATGTCCTCTGTTGAAAAACTGCTGGCCCAACTTCGGGCAGAGGCTGCGACCCGGGGCGAGGATTGGCTCCAGGAGACCCTGGGGCCGATGCTTTTGAGTCCGGCCGGATCGCAAGGTACCGCGGGGAGAGAGGCTGGGCGAGCTCGGACGTCTAGGCCCCCGGAGCGCTACTCACCAGGCCCCTCCCCTAGAGCTCAGCGGCAGGTTAGGAGTCCCCCTAGGGCCCCTTTGGGCCCCCCGGCCAAGCGCGCCGCATTGCCCAGGGCGGGGGGTACCGGAAGGAATCGGAGCTCGGCGGGGGGCCGCACCGGGAGTTCCGGCGCGGCCGATAGGCCCGCGCGGCGCGTGGAGTCAGAGCAGGCGGGCCCGGCCCCCCGGCGGGTTTGGGGCGCCTGCGTGGGTCATCGGTGCCCGCGGTGTCCGGGCATCCCCCCCCTCGGCCACACATCTGGTGCAGGAGGCTGCGCGAGGTGTTGAGCCAGTGAGGGATGATGGCAGTGAGGGTGAGCGAAGACAGCGTGGAGGCAAGTCGGCTGACAAATCGGCGTGCGGGTCAGGTGCGCGGAGGTGGGACCGATCGGGTCCTGGCCCCTCGGCTTCCAGGGACAAGTCACCTGGTGAGCTGTCGTCTGGTGGTGAAGAGCAGGCGGGTGTGCTATCAGAGGGTGAAGTTGGCAGCTCGGAGGAGGATCGGAGACACGGACGGTCGGTGGATTCGAGTGGATCGGCTGGTGGGAGTTCTTCCAGGCAGCCCGGTAAGTCCCTTTCAATTGATTATGCTGGGGGCCATGCTAGGAATGGTGGCCAGGTGGTTAGGCCTGCTGCAGGTGTGGGTTTGGCGGTACAAGTGTTGGGTCAAGATGATGGGCAGGCAGGGGGGGGTACGTTCCTGGATGGGGGAGGTGCTCGGATGGATGGGCTGCAGGGGTTTCTTGCGGGCATCAAGTCCTTAGTCAGCCAATTTGAGAAGGGGGATGGCGGGCGAGTCAGTCCGGCTGCGGCGTGGGTCCCGCCGACAGGGACGGCGGGGCCCGCGGCTGCGGTGGGGGCCCCAGTTCCACCTGCGGGGAATACCGGGGTGGGTGAAGCCACAGGGGTGGTTTCTGTGGCTTTGGCCACAAAGGAGGGTGGTGCAGTGGAACAGGCGGCAAGGCAGGACATTATTAGGTTGGATGATGCTGCAAAATGTGAGTTGTATGTGTGTTATGAGGCACCGCTGGGATCTCACCTGAAACCTGAAGTGAGGGATAAGATATGGAAGGGTGAGTATGTGGAGATGTTCTCACTTCTGCCATTGGAGAAGTTTCACCTGGACAGGGTAAAACCGGATGATTCAAAAAAGGAGGATGAGGAGAAGAGGAGGTATAGGCTGATCCCACGGACGTTTGCAAATTGGTTGCAAGCGTTCTCCATCATGGCTAGTGTCATAGGTCAAAAGAACCCGGAGCATTGTTCAGCACTATTTGGATATCAGGACTCTATTGGGGAGGCGTACAGAGTGTATGGGGGCACGGAGTGGCTCAGATATGATGAACAATTCAGGCAGAGGAGAGCGGTGAGGCCTGATCTGCGGTGGGATAATAAGGACATCAGCTTATGGATGCGGTTGATGACTTCGCCGAGGTCTTCCAGTCGGCTTTTTCAGGGGGGGGGGGGGGGGGCGGTGGAACCTTTTCCCCAGAACAATCGGCCGGGAAACAAAAAGGGGTGTGCTGGCAATATAATGAGGGCTCCTGCAAGTTTGGGTGGTCCTGTCGGTTCAAGCATGAGTGCTCCGGTTGCGGAGGCTCCCATACACAGGCTAGATGCTTTAAGCGAGGTAAGGGTCGGGCCGGGGACTCTGGGCAAAAAAGGGAGGACTCCGGTGATGGTGGAAAGAATGCGGCTGTTTCTCGGTAGGTATCCGGACAAGGTGGCGGCAAGGTTGTTGGAGCAAGGGTTTTCAGAAGGGTTTCGGATTCCGTGTTCTTTGCAGGTTATTCCCCTGATCGCGCGCAATCTGCGATCGGCCTTGCAACAGCCTGCGGTGGTCGCAGAAAAGCTGCGCAAGGAGGTTGCTTTGGGCTGGATGGGTGGTCCTTTCCAGTCCCCTCCTCTGGAGAACTTGGTGGTCTCCCCGCTCGGGGTGGTACCCAAGAAGGAGCCCAACAAGGTCCGCCTCATTCACCACCTGTCTTTCCCGAAGGGCAGGTCGGTCAATGACGCGATTGATCCGGAAGCATGTA
The DNA here is from genome assembly GCA_029206835.1 of Rana muscosa. Classification (NCBI taxonomy): domain Eukaryota; kingdom Metazoa; phylum Chordata; class Amphibia; order Anura; family Ranidae; genus Rana; species Rana muscosa. The sequence continues at coordinate 56,057,851 of CM055116.1, read as the reverse complement.
CAGTCAGTTACACTTCCTTTGATGCTGCGGTAGGATGGGTTCGACGGTATGGCCAGGGGGCGCTGATGGCAAAAACCGACATAGAGGCGGCTTTTAGATTGTTGCCGGTTCACCCGGATAGTTTTTACCTCCTGGGATGTCAGTGGGACAATGAGTTCTATGTGGATAAGTGCTTGCCTATGGGATGCTCCATATCGTGCACATTGTTTGAACAGTTCAGCTCGTTTGTGGAATGGGTGATCAGGGATGTGTCAGGGGTGAATTCAATCATTCACTACTTGGACGATTTCCTTTGCGTGGGTCCGGCCTCATCCAGAATCTGCACTGTGCTCCTGGCCACATTGGAGCACGTTGCAGAGCGGTTTGGGATACCATTGGCACCTGACAAAACGGAGGGACCTCGCACGGTTATCACGTTTTTGGGTATTGTCTTGGATTCGGAGGCCATGGAGTGCCGCCTACCATTGGACAAATTGGAGTCACTCAAGGCTGAGCTGAAGGTCATGATGGGGGTAAGGAAGGTGCAGCTTAGGGTTCTGCAGTCGCTACTGGGAAAGCTCAATTTTGCGTGCCGCATTCTGCCAATGGGCAGGGTGTTTTGCAGACGGCTGTCGGCTAGCATGGCTGGGGTACAGTCCCCCATGCACTTTGTGAGTTTGGGTAGAGAACACAAGGCTGACTTGCGGGTTTGGCATTAATTCCTGGAGTCTTTCAATGGGGGAGCGTTATGGATGTCTGGCCCTATTAGCAATTTTGACTTAGAACTGTACACAGATGCGGCTGGGGGGTCTGGTTTTGGGGCTTTCTTTCAGGGCAGGTGGAGTGCGGGCCCATGGCCGCAGTCTTGGATTGAGGCTAGTTTCACCAAGAATTTGGTCCTGTTGGAACTGTTCCCGGTGGTGCTGGTGGTGGAGTTGTGGGGGGGCGTGTTTCAGGGATCTGAAACTGCGTTTTCATGGGGACAACCTGGGGGTAGTACAAGTCATCAACAAGGTGTCGGTATCCTTTCCCCTCGGTGGTGCGGCTGCTGCGCCATCTGGTGTTGAGATGCTTGCAGCTCAATGTGTTTGTATATGCGGTGCACCTTCCGGGGGTGGACAATGTCATAGCTGATGCGCTGTCTCGCTTTCAGTGGGACAGGTTCCGAGAGTTGGCACCGGAGGCGGAGCAACGTGGGGTCCCTTGTCCAGGCTGGCTGTGGAAGATTCCGTTGGAATAGTGTCAGGTTGGATCAGAAAATTGGTAAGTACGGGCACATGGGGGGCGTATGAGAAGGTGTGGCTGGAATGGAAAGAGAAGGTTTGTGAAGCTGGAGCTGACCCGGTGGGTCCCAATGTCAATGTTATTGGTGCTGTATTTCCTGGCTAGAAACATGGAGGCCCGCGTGTCCAGGTCCAGTTTGGGTAAGAAGATGGCAGGTTTGGCCTTTCTGTTCAAATGGCAGGGTTGCGCCGATTTTACAAAATACTTTTGGGTGCGTCAGGCACTCAAGGGATATGATCGGGGGGGTCAGAAACCGGATGGCAGGCGACCGGTATCGTTTACTCTATTGGGCGGGATCATGGGGCAGTTGCAGGGCCTATGTTCATCCCCATACGAAGTTCTGTTGTTCACGGTGGCATTCTCACTGGCATTCTTTGGAGCATTCAGGATAGGTGAATTGGTTAGCCCGTCAAAAGCAGTGCACGGGGGGTTGCTGGCTAGCGAGGTGGGCTGGACGGAGCAAGGGGTGTCTCTGGTACTGAGGAGGTCTAAGACAGACCAGATGGGCAGAGGTAAGTTGGTCCAGGTTTTTCCGGTCCCAGGTTCCCTGTTGTGCCGGGTAAAGGCGGTTAAAGGGTACTTGGAGGTTCGCCCGTCCTGTGTGGGTTCCTTTTTGATACACGAGGACAGGATGCCACTTTCAAGGTATCAGTTCATTGCAGTGTTCCGGAAGTCCCTTCGGGCTTTGGGACTCCGGGAAAAAGAGTTTTCCTCGCACTCGTTTAGGATAGGGGCAGCTACGGGGGCGGCCAGATGTGGGATGGATGAGGAGGCGGTTAAGAAGATAGGCCGGTGGGAATCCAGGAGGTTCCGGCTATACGTGCGCCCGCAGCTAATGGTGGGTCTGGAATAATGTTGGTATACATGCCATGGGGTGTTGTTATGTTTGATTTGGGTTCTTTTCGGGCTGCTGGGAATATATAAGGGAGATGGGAGATTCTCATGGGATTTGTTCTTATTTCACTTACAGGTCAAATGCAGTCGTTGGTCTGGATACTGGGCCATTCGTTTGTATTCTGGGGGGCTAAGAGAGCCGATGTTCGACATGAGGGTCAGCAGCTGGGGTTCCCAAGACCGGAGGCGTGTGTCCGCTGGCTGGGAGTTCCAGGAATGTTGTGGAGTAAGATGGTTCCGGAGGTGCACCGTTTTGCTAGTTTGGACAGGCCACCTGACGTTTTGGTACTGCACGTAGGTGGCAATGACCTGGGCTTTAGGTTCATGTTAGAAGTTACAGGAGATATGAAATTTGATTTCCTTCGGCTCAGGATGTCATTCCCGGACATGATCATTGTCTGGTCGGACGTGGTGGCACGGGCAGAGTGGAGGGGGGCGAGGTCTGTGGATGGCATCAATAGGGCTCGGAGAAAAATTAACCGGGACATGGGCACGTTTGTGGTACGGAATGGGGGCTTGGTGGTCCGACATTTCCAACTGGAGGTGGATACATGGCGGTATCTACGGAGGGATGGGGTCCACCTGAACGATGTGGAGACTGACTTATGGACTTTGGGTTTGCAGGATGGGATCCAACGAGCCCTTAGGGTTTGGAGGGGCACCAAAGGGTAAAGGTGTTTTCCCTTGGGTGCTGTGGCGGGTGTTTGGTCTTTGTGGGAGAAGGAAGTACCTCAAAAAAGCAAGTGGTCAGGACCTATCAGTGGTATGGGTTCTGAGGGTGGATTCCAGCTAACAGGAGTTTAGCTGGATGAGTTGGATAATGGGGGCACTGCGGTCAGTGGTCGTCTCTGAGTAGCTGATCGGCTTGAGGCCTATGACCATTTTTAAGGTACCGCAGTGTCACGTGGTAATAAGAATATTAGTATGATGAGTAATATCGGGTTAATATGATTATGGTAATTTTGAGGTTCCTGCAAAGACCAACACTAGGAGGCAATATTTCTGATATGTTCTGGGTTTATGTGTTTTGATGGTTAAAGTTTTTGATAACTGATGGAACAGTTAAAATAAAGGAGGCTGCTACGGCCATGTTTTACTCCAAACATCAATGTGTGGTCTCTTTGATTAAGTATAAGTAAGGTATGGGGGTAGAATGCGGTGGGCAGACCTGTAATACATCGGTTATACAATAGTCAAGAAAAGCCCGGAGCAAAAGGACAGAATGCCATAGACGAAGGGCTGGGCATGACTGAGTGAACAGCATAGGCGTGCGCACAGGGTGTGCCAGGTGTGCCCAGGCACACCCTAATGACCCTGTGCTGAACAGTTTTCCCTACTGACCTGGCTCCCCCTCCTTCCCACCCAGAGCACTGTCGGCTTCTCTCCTCTCCCACTGGTTGTTTGTTGCTGTGGATGTTTTAGGATAAGTGGGGGAAGCGGCCGGTAAATTTGCCATTTACCGGCCACTTCCCTTTCTGAATGAACATCGTGAGTGATCGGTAGAGTGTGTTTGAGCTTTGGGGTGCACACCCTAATGCCAAAGGCTGCGCACACCTATGGTGAACAGGGTATGAAATGAGAGGGGATTAATGATTGGCTAAAGGAAATATGAAGGGGAGGGGAGAAGGCTAGATAAAAGGGAGTCCCCGCCCCTCTGAGTTAACACAGCGCGGGGGAAAGTTTCCCACCCACCCTCCCTAATGTGGAATGGTTGGAAGGATGAATTTTAATTTTGGTCAAAGTATGGTTTTCTGTTGTCAAATTTTCTTTACAGGTGGATGGATTGTCGTGGCAGTGGCGGGTGTTTGGTCTTTGCGGGAGAAGGAAGTACCTCAAAAAAGCAAGTGGTCAGGACCTATCGGTGGTATGGGTTCTGAGGGTGGATTCCAGCTAACAGGAGTTTAGGTGGATGAGTTGGATAATGGGGGCACTGCGGTCAGTGGTCGTCTCTGAATAGCTGATCGGCTTGAGGCCTATGACCATTTTTAAGGTACCGCAGTGTCACGTGGTAATAAGAATATTAGTATGATGAGTGATATTGGGTTAATATGATTATGGTAATTTTGAGGTTCCTGCAAAGACCAACACTAGGAGGCAATATTTCTGATATGCTGTGATCTATATCAAACAAGTATAGTCCATATAGTGTAAATTAGTCCATCACAAAAATCATATAAGTTGTTGTGTCCGCATACGTCTGTGATTTCTCCTGCTATTTGGTGGTGGAAAGTCACAGATGTATGCGGACACAACAACTTATATGATTTTTCACGGAGCACCGGTGCCACTTATAAGGATTTATTTAAGGATCTTTGTGATGGACTAATTTACACTATATGGACTATACTTATTTGATATAGATCACAGCACATCATTTAATTTCTTTTGTATACATTTGATTCTATTGTTTATTTTAGTAGATCTTATGTTCTTTTGGTCATTTCATTTCATCACTGTCATAGTGTTTGGTCACGGGTTAGCGCGATTTTCCCCCAATTTTTTCTAATTTCACCTTGTATGGTAGTTCACAATTTAAATCGCAGCTCCCAATATACACTAAGCTATTAGATTGAGCATCTGGGGCTTTTCTCTCAAATTAGCTTGTTTAGCGCAGTTTTATTCCTTTTTCTCAATATTTCTGATATGTTCTGGGTTTATGTGTTTTGATGGTTAAAGTTTTTGAGAACTGATGGAACAGTTAAAATAAAGGAGGCTGCTACGGCCATGTTTTACTCCAAACATCAATGTGTGGTCTCTTTGATTAAGTATAAGTAAGGTATGGGGGTAGAATGTGGTGGGCAGACCTGTAATACATCGGTTATACAATAGTCAAGGGAAGGCAAGGAGATAAGCAGGCAGGCGGCTGGCAGGGACTTGAGCCAAGGCATAAGAACATGTGAGAGGAGCTGAATGGGCATGCACCCGAAACTGAAGAAATATTCCCTCTGCCCGGACCAGCACATGATCATCGGAAAGGGGCACAGATAATGGAAAAAATACACCCCCCTAAGCTAGTAGGAGCGGCAGAGAAGGGGGGGGGGTGTAATTCAGATTTTTTTTTTTATTCTGCACTGACTGTCTTTGAAATTGCCCCAGCCCCTGTTCAAATCCAATCCGGGAACAAAACCGGGTTGGTCCGGGGACAGTGTCCTCAATCCGGGGTCTGTCCCCAGAAACCAGGGATGTCTGGTCACCCTAGCTTACAAGAAACTAGTAAAATAAAATAAAGGTACAGCTCAGTAAGTCTCTGTTCTCACCTATGTAGGTGCAATGGTGCACGTGTGTTTTTGCACATTTTTCTGCGTTGAATTAATTAAATTTTTCTGCCTTATGTGCAAAAATTGCACAAAACAGCTGCATGAACCATTTTAAAAATTGCATTACACCAAAACACATGGTACATTGGTATCGTGAATTTTCAGCGCACAATTTTGAATGCGTATTAGGAAGGTGTGTTGGGTGCCATTTAGAAGTTTTAGCACTGCTGAGTACCTGCAAAAGGGACCTTTAGTGCGTTGCGGGAATGCATGCAGTTTTGCACATGTTCCCGCAATGCACAACTTTGAACCAAGCCTTAGACCCCTTTCACACTGAAGATGTTTTTCAGGCATTTTAGCGTCTGTAAAGCTCCTGAAAAGTGCTTCTCAAACCACCCCAGTGTGAAAGCCCAAGTGCTTTCACACTGGGGCGGTGCGCTTGCAGGACGGGAAAAAAATATCCTGCAAGCAGCATCTTTGGGGCGGTGAAAGAGCGATGTATACACCACTCCAAAACTGCTCCTGCCATTGAAATCAATGGGCAGCGCTGCCGAAGTGCCTGCAAAGCGCTTCAGCAGCGACGCTTTTTGGGCGGTTTTAAGTTAGGATGCACCAAAATTTCGGCAGCCGAAACATATCGGCCGAAAATTGTGTTTTCGGCACATTGCCGAAAGAAAAAAAAAAACGCAGATAATGGAGCCGAAAATGGGGCGGGGCCTGGGTGGCCCTGGTGCCGCCCATTACGGGGGTGTCGTTCTGGAGCGCCCCAGTCCTCTCCTCTCTCCTCCTTCACTCCCCTCCCTCCCTCCTCGCGGAGATCTCGCAGTAACAATGTCCCGCCTCCTGTGACAGACGGCACACTGATCCAATGGAGGGACATTGAATCAGTGTGATGTGATTACAGTAGGCGGGACATTGTTACTGCAATTAAAATACAGCTCCGTGACACACGAAGATCGCCGCTCTGATTCGGGCACTGGCAGGCTGCATGACGGGCACTGGCAAGCTGCATGATGGGCACAGGTGAGGCTGCATCTTATGGACCCAGGCAGGCTGCATGATGGGCACAGGTGAGGCTGCATCTTATGAGCACAGGGAGGCTGCATGACGGGCACTGCCAAGCTGCATGATGGACACAGGTGAGGCTGCATCTTATGGGCACAGGCAGGCTGCATGACGGGCAAACGCAGGCTGAATCTTATGGGTACACACAGGCTGCACCTGAGGGACACACACAGGCTGCATCTTATGGGTACACGCAGGCTGCATCTGAGGGATACACGCAGGCTGCATCTGAGGGGTACACGCAGGCTGCATTTGAGGGACACACACAGGCTGCATCTTATGGGTACACGCAGGCTGCATCTGAGGGACACACACAGGCTGCATCTTATGGGTACACGCAGGCTGCATCTGAGGGATACACGCAGGCTGCATCTGAGGGGTACACGCAGGCTGCACCTGAGGGACACACACAGGCTGCATCTTATGGGTACACGCAGGCTGCATCTGAGGGACACACACAGGCTGCATCTTATGGGTACACGCAGGCTGCATCTGAGGGATACACGCAGGCTGCACCTGAGGGACACACGCAGGCTGCACCTGAGGGACACACGCAGGCTGCACCTGAGGGACACACACAGGCTGCATCTTATGGGTACACACAGGCTGCATCTTATGGGTACACACAGGCTGCATCTGAGGGACACACACAGGCTGCACCTGAGGGACACACACAGGCTGCACCTGAGGGACACACACAGGCTGCACCTTATGGGTACACACAGGCTGCATCTGAGGGGGACACACAGGCTGCATCTTAGGGGGACACACAGGCTGCATGAATAAATTCATATTAATTTAAATTGATGATAATAATTAAAAAGTTGAATATAATACAACTGTATATAAAAATATAAATATTTTTTAAAAACTGTCATTTTTGGTATCGTTTTCGGTTTTCGGCCTAGTGCATCCTTCATTTTCGGTTTCGTTTCCGCATCAAAATTTCCATTTGGTGCACCCCTAGTTTTAACCCTTTCCTCGACCACTAGCGGGGGGTTAAAAGCGCCACTAGCAGCCGAAAAGCGCATCTAAAACAACGGTAAAGCGCCGCTAAAATTACAGTACAGCCCCGCTAAAACTAGCGGTGATTTACCACTAACGATGCTGCGATACAGTGTGAAAGGGGTCTTAGACTTAAAGGGTAACTTAATTTATTTATTTATTTTAAAAACAGCAATTAAAAAATTAATATAGCACAAGTCATATTATAATTGAATGTGTAGCCCTACCCCTGTAGGAGGGGCTAGAATTTCCTTTGTTTCAGCCCTGCAGCCAGGCACACAGTATTTCCCATAGCCAGGTGCACAACTTCCCCTCATTACTCCAATGACCAGTCTAGGGGTTGTAGTGCTTTTTTGTTGTTTTATTCTAGTTTAGGAACTTGAATAGGGGAAAGGATATAGTAGGATACTCCAGATCAACTACCGGTATTTAAACTTGAAGACAACTTCCTTAGTGGAACTGTGTAGCAGACTGTACAGAATGGATAAGTGGCAGCTGGTGCTGGAGGATTATGGGGGGGGGGGGCATGAGCGGGCCCCCTGGTGCCTGGCACTGCGGCTTCTGTGTTGACCTAGTCTTCGGCCTCCTCTCCTGATTGGCCGGGGCTGGAAGCCATTGCCGATTCGTTGGTATCACAAGGTGGGAGGGCTCAGGAAGCAGTGTTTACTATCACTTCACTGTGCCTTATTGGATACAATCTAATGAGCTCCAACTGCCGGTGAAGACTATCAGGCCTGCATCGTGGACATTGTTGTTATTACCATTTTAAAGGGCTCTAATCCATCCTTATGCTGTCTGATCTCTCATTAAAATATAAAGGTTGAATAGGCTGGCAGTGGGGTTCCCCTTTAGTGTGTGTGTGACTGCCTGTCCTAGATAGCTAACCCTCTACTGTCCTTACAGGTTATGCCCAAGGTGGTACACCATTGTACATATATGTAAATTATGCTTTTGTGCTGTTGAACTGTTTCTAAGCTGTCTTTTGAGAAATTATTCTCCCGAGTCTGGGCTGTTATCCAGAACTCGGTGGACCAATTACCCTTCTTTGTGTATCAATACCATGTTACTTACTCCAGTAAAAGCTTATAAAATATAAACATATTTGACTTGTGTGACATGTCATTTAAAGGTGCTGTAAAAGATGTCTGAACCCAGAGTGTCAGGTGGGTTGGAATGTTCACAGGGTCATGGCGATGCAGAAGAACAGGTAAATTTAAGCAGCCCTCAAGGGGGTCGTGCTACATTTATATATTCCTCCCAGCATGCACCACTGGCACAAACCTCCTACTGGATTGGCCAAAGAAAATATAAATATTCATAACTTAGATTTGTTTGTGAAATCTCATACTATGGCCAGTGACATCTACCGGCAACAGTGAGAAATCACAAGCCAACTAAAAGTCGAAGTAAACCCTCCTATCCTATTCAGCCAAGGAAGCTGCAATCTTGGCCTCTGTTTAATCTTCAAAAGAAGAGGAATCTGCTGCTCCAGGTATGTGCAGTACCTTGATTGGTACCAAGTAGGAGTGCTAGCCCCGGCCCGCCTCCGTAGACGCATTTCACACATCTGATCTGTGCTTAATCACGGTGATTAAGCACAGATCAGATGTGTGAAACGCGTTTACGTGACTAACACCAGGTGTCCCTGGTGTATTTTGACTGACTGCAATAAAAGGCACTTTTGGAAACTTTGGATGTGCAGCCATTTCTTCTTTTTCTCTGTTTAATCTTCAACTGCTATTGTGCTGCACATGTGATCAGTTATGACACCAGCCATTGGATGGTATGACAGTTTGGTTGAGAGCACAAACAATGTAACAGTTACATTCCCGGCACATGCCAGGAATGTAACTGTTTGTTGAAACTGGTAAATTGATGATTATATTTCTGCTTTAAACTTAGGGAAAAAACTGATGAAAAACGAAACAATCAGCTAACTACAGCCCAGCCAAAAACAAAATTGACATAGTAGCCCCTGTTTAGGATAACAGCGCTACACTGACATTTGGGATGTTGGTACAGAGTGGAAGATATTTTTGATTAAGGCTCTATATAACTTTCCAGTATCGACCAAAACCTGAAACAAATATTCTGAACCTTAACCACTTGCCGACCAGCGCACGCACTTTTACGTTGACAGAATGGCATGGACAGGCAGAAGGGCGTATATATACGTCCCCTTTAAACTGCTGCTGTGTGGTTGTGCGCGCTCCGCAGCCGGCGCGTTCGCGAACCTGCCGCGAGCTCTGTGACCGCACCTGTGGGACCCACGGACCTGATCGCCGCCGGTGTCCCGCGATCGGGTCACAGAGCTGAAGAACGGGGAGATGTTGTGTGTAAACACAACATCTCCCCGTTCTGCCTAGTGACACTGTCACTGATCGTGTTCCCTGTCATCGGGATCAGCGATCAGTGACGTGTCATGGCAAGCCACGCCCCCTAACAGTAAGAATCACTCCCTAGGTCACACTTAACCCCTTCAGCGCCCCCTACAGGTTAACCCCTTCACTGCCAGTGTCATTTTTACAGTAATCAGTGCATTTTTATAGCACTGATCACTGTATAAATGACAATGGTTCCAAAATGGTGTCAAAAGTGTCCGATGCTGATTGCCGCCATTACTAGTAAAAAAAAAAAATATTAATAAAAATGCCATAAAACTATCCTCTATTTTGTAGACGCTATAACTTTTGCGCAAACCAATCAATAAACGCTTATTGCGGTTTTTTTTACCAAAAATATGTAGAAGATTATGTATCGGCCTAAACTGAGGAAAAAAAAAATTATATATTTTTTTGGGGATATTTATTATAGCAAAAAGTAAAAAATATTGAATTTTTTTGAAAATTGTCGCTCTTTTATTGTTTACAGCGCAAAAAATAAAAACCGCAGAGGTGATCAAATTCCACCAGAAGAAAGCTCTATTTGTGGGGAAAAAAGGACGTCAATTTTGTTTGGGAGCCACGTCGCACGACCGCGCAATTGTCAGTTAAAGCAACGCAGTGCCGAATCGCAAAAAGTGGCCTGGTCTTTGACCAGCAAAATGGTCCGGGGCTTATGTGGTTAAAGTGAAATTTGGGTACAATTTCACTACTAGAGCCCTTTCACACTGGGGCCTCCAGTACATTTGCGGTAAAGCACCGCTCGTTTTCCACGCATTGCTATATATACAGCGCTCCCAAACCGCCCCAAAGATGCTGCTTGCAGAACTTTTTTTCTGACGTCCCGCAAGCGCACCGCCCGGGTGTGAAAGCACCCATTGCAATGAATAAGAGGCAGTTTTCAGGCGCTTTACAGTCGCTATTTTCTAGCGCTAAAATGCCTGAAAACTGCCTCAGTGTGAAAGGGGTCTTAGTGCTACAAGTGTCGATGTTGTAATAAGGAATATTACAACCCTAGCATCCCTTGAAATGCCCTGTAATTATATTTCATCAACCATGAAAATCTCAGTGCAAAAAAAAATAAGGACAGTTCAGAAGATGTCTATAATTTAACTTCAGGCTCTGTGCAAAGTTCAGGGATCTTTATAGAGAACAGTGGCGGCTAGTGCTCCAAATTTTTTTGGGGGGCGCAAACAAACTGAAAAAAAAAACATCAATTGCATCCACTGTGCCATCAAACGCAGCTACTGTGCCCATCAATTGCTGACACTGTGCCTATCAATTGCTGACACTGTGCCTATCAATTGCTGACACTGTGCCCACCAACTGCTACTGTGCCCACCAACTGCCGCTACTGTGCCCACCAACTGCCGCTACTGTGCCCATCAACTGCTGCCAGTGTGCCTATCAACTGCTGCCAGTGTGTTCATCAACTGCCTCTACTGTGCCCATCAACTACTACCAGTGTGCCCATCAATTGCCGCTACTGTGCCCATCAAATACTGCCAGCGTGAATCCCCCCCCCTAGCCCGGCACTTACCTTGTCTCGGTGGGGCAGCGGGTCACGGCGACGATGACCTTCATGCTCCTCAATCTCTTCTCCCGCCCTCTCTTCCGGTCCTCTGCTATGATTGGACGCCTGTTTCAGCCAATCAGGTGACAGGTAACAGACCCAATTACCTGCTTGGCTGAGAGGCGGTTCAGTGTTAGGAAAGCGATTCATTCACTTTCCTAACACAGCGCTGAGTGAACAGCGAACGCACAGCATGGCGCCCACTTTTCACTGTTTTGGATGCCTATTAGAGCCTACGGCTCTAATCAGGTGCTTCCAAAAAAATACCACCGCTGTAATTCAGGTGCCCGGCGCCCGACAAGGGGCCGGACACCTGAATAGGGGGTGGCAGCGCCGACCATACATAGATTCATGCAATGCATGAATCTATGTATGGTGATAGAGCGGTGCCAGGAGAGAGGGGGTGGCGCCCATGCGCCCCTTATGGACGCACCGCCACTGATAGAGAACATTTATCAAAAGGTCTTACAACTCTGTGGCTTATTGTTATTTTGAACACAAGTTGTTGATAAATGTATTTTCTCAAGCAATCTGTGTGCCACCCCATCAGTGCCGTCCCATCAGTGCAGCCTCATCAGTTCCCATCAGTGCAGTTTCATCAGTGTACATCGGTGCAGCCTCATCAGTGTCCATTAGTGTACATCAGTGTAGCCTCATCAGTGCACATCAGTGCAGCCTCATCCGTGCCCAGAACTGCACATCAGTGCCACCTCATCAGTGCCCATCAGTGCAGCCTCATCAGTGCCCATCAGTGTACATCGGTGTAGTCTCATCAGTGTCCATCAGTGTACATCAGTGCAGCCTCATCCGTGCCCAGAACTGCACATCAGTGCCCATCAGTGCAGCCTCATCAGTGCACATCAGGACAGCCTCATCAGTGCACATCAGGACAGCCTCAACCCTGATGATAGGGAGGACTCTGATGGGGACCCTGATTTTTGCGGGACTCTGATGATAGAGAGGACTCTGATGGAGACCCTGATTTTTGGGGGACTCTGATGATAGAGAGGACTCTGATGGGGACCCTGATTTTTGGGGGACTCTGATGATAGAGAGGACTCTGGTGGAGACCCTGATTTTTGGGGGACTCTGATGATAGAGAGGACTCTGGTGGAGACCCTGATTTTTGGGGGACTCTGATGATAGAGAGGACTCTGGTGGAGACCCTGATTTTTGGGGGACTCTGATGATAGAGAGGACTCTGGTGGAGACCCTGATTTTTGGGGGACTCTGATGATAGAGAGGACTCTGATGGGGACCCTGATTTTTGGGGGACTCTGATGTAAAGGAGGAACCTGATGGGGACCCTGATTTTTGGGGGACTCTGATGTAAAGGAGGAATCTGATGGGGACCCTGATGTAAAGGGAGACTCTGAATGAAACCATGATGTAAGGGGGGACTTTGATGGGGCTGTGATGTAATAAGAACTCTGACATAAGGGGAAACTCTGATGGGCACGCTAATGTAAGGGGGGACTCTGATGGAGGCCCTGATGTAAAAGGGACTCAGGCAAAGACCCTGATAAAAAATAAGAATCTGATGGGGACCCTGATGTAAAGGGAGACTCTGATTGGAACCCTGATGTAAGGGAGGACCTTGATGGGGCTGTGATGTAATAAGAACTCTGATGTAAGGGGCAACTCTGATGGGTAGCCTGATGTAGGGGGGGGGACTCAGACGAAGACCCTAATTTAAGGGGAGACTACGATGGGGACTCTGATGTAAGAAGGACTTTTTTTGGGCCCAGGAATATTTGTAAAATACTTGATGTGGCCCTCGTACTGAAAGGTCTGGAGACCCCTGACTTGAAGTAACACAAAACCTTCCCAACAACATACACAAGTGTTTGAATTCATTGGAGCTTTCCTAATACCATAGCTGCTTCCAGACTGAAACACATATTAATATTTATTACAAGGTTACTTGTGTAGAAGTTCTGTACATTATATCAATGAATAATTAAATAGGACTTTTCCTTCAATAGAGAACATTTGACATCATCTGACACTTCCTGTGCTCAATCCTTCTCTTCTAATCCTGTAACCATTTGATAAATGAGAACCATTGTGGCTGATTATTTGGGGGGGTTTTATTGTCCTGGAATTGTCATCTGCCGCTTAGTTTTCTGGTTCCTCTTCCCGCTGAACGGAAGAATGTTGTCCGCCTGAGACACGACAATGCACACAGCGGAACAATGGATCGGCACGTGCACAGACGAAGAACCCAGCAGATGGAGACAGCGTTAAATATACATTCTTGTGCCTCGGAGGAAAGGGGAGAGCGGGTAACGTGTTATTTTCCATGTAGGCAGCGCTAAAAACGGCATGGTCGTCACGTGTCCCGTTAATTACTACAGAATTCCTCAATGCACACAGATGAAGCATCGGAGCTGAACTATTTCCTGTGGGTGTCCATACTAATTAGTACTTATTGCAGTTCAGTCATTACAGCAATGAATATCCAGGCATGTGTGGTGCAGAAAGCTTCTCTTCTATCATTGCGAACCATTCCTATATCATTGTGTCCATTAAAGGCTAAGTTCACTTTTCTTTTTTCTAAATTCCAGCTTCCCCATGTACCAATATACAATTAATGTACACTATATTGTCAAAAGTATTGGTACACTTGCCTTTACACGCACATGAAGTTTAATGGCATCCCAGTCTTGAGCCTCGTACACACGACCGAGAATCTCGTTGTAAAAAAAAAAAACGTCATTTTTTTCGACGAGATTCTTATCAAGCTTTCCTTGCATACACACTGTCAATTCCAAATCTTGTTGGTGTAAAGCGCGTTCACGTACAACACGTACGACGGCAGTATAAAGGGGAAGTTCAATTCCAATGGCGCCACCCCTTGGGCTGCTTTTGCTGATCTCATGTTACCGCGTGTTAGTAAAAGTTTGGGGAGAGACGATTCGCGCTTTTCAGTCTTCGTGCTTTTCAGTTCGTTTTAGCGTGACGAATGTGCCATCTCCGTTACGAACGTTAGTTTTACCAGAAGGAGCGCTCCCGTCTCATACTTGTGTAGCGGGGTGTTGCTTTAAGGACCCAGAGACTAACGTACCCAGGGTACAGCGGGACACCCAGGGTGCATTGCCCCACGCAAGGACTGCTGGGGTGGGCTATTTAAAAGGGGGGCGGGCCGGCAATCGGTCTCTTTGGACATCGCCCACCTAGCAAGTGGAACTCTGTGCTGGGTCTGTTGTTCCGGACAGGGCCGGAGAGTTGGGCCCTGTGGATCCAAAGAGTCTTCCTTCTTCCACTAAGGAACCCGAGAGACGTCTCGTCCTGCTACCTACCTACTACTTTCAGGAGGACAGGAAACCGCAGGTGTCGTGGGACCTGTGTACCGAGACACAGCTACAGAAAATACTGACTTTGACTGATCCGGTTGGGTGAGAGAGCACCTGCTCAAAGATTATTACAGGATCTCTAGGCCCTGTGTCTGTTGTTCGGGACCCACCATTTATAGTTTGACTTTGCACGCCGGAGGGACAGTGCATTGAGTAGCTTAGTCACTTTCTGTTATCCATCTAGTTACCAGTACCTATTCCTGTGGATTACAATTTATCTTCAAAAAGTGCACCACCATTTGCTAGCGAAGATCCTTCCCTACGGAACTTGCATATAGAACAGTCAGGCCTGACTTCTAAGTTTAGACACTGCTGGGCGCCATCTTGCCCACGAGGGAGGGGAGCTGCAAGCGGGATCCGTTAGTTGTATGTGTACAGGACTGTATATTTGTTTACTTGCTAAATACCCTTTATTGCAGGGCTCTGCATATATCAATGTGTACTGTTTATCTGCTTATCTATTTCACTCAAGTTAAAGTATCAGGATTAAGCAGACAAGTTGTTTGGTGTTATTACTGTGTAGAAGAGACGGTTAGTGTCAGTTACACATATTACCACTGTGTGCCCTTTGTTGCCGGATTGTGTTACCTAAAGCTACGGGTCTCACAATCCTATAATCCCCTACTAGCTGTGCCAAGGGAGGGTAGAGCCAATTGCTGGGGGTTGACAGTGGTGTGTTACAGGCCCGAAAATCATACCAGCGGCTCTCTTAGCTGGGGGTATCGCTACACTTGATTCTGAGCATGCGTGATTTTTTAAGGCTCGGAAAAGCATACACACGACCGGTTTTCTCGTCGGGAAACAGGCCGACGAGAATCCTGACGAAAAAATAGAGAGCAGGTTCTCTATTTTTCTCGTCGAGATTCCCGGCAGTTTTCTCGACGAGAAACCATACACACGAACGGTTTTCTCGGAAAGCTCTCCCAACAGTTTTCTTGTCGTTTCTTGACGAGAAAAACGGTCGTGTGTACGAGGCTTTAGTCCGTAGGGTTCACTATTGAGTTGGCCCACCCTTTGCAGCTATAACAGCTTCAACTCTTCTGGGAAGGCTGTCCACAAGGTTTAGGAGTGTGTCTATGGGAATGTTTGACCATTCTTCCAGAAGCACATTTGTGAGGTCAGGCGCTGATGTTGGATGAGAAGGCCTGGCTCGCAGTCTCTGCTCTAAGAGCCAGGCCTTCTCGTCCAACATCAGTGCCTTACCAGACAAATGCGCTTCTTGCAAAATGATCAAACATTTCCATAGACACACTCCTAAACTTTGTGGACAGCCTTCCCAGAAGAGTTAAAGCTGTTATAGCTGCAAAGGGTGGTCCAACTCAATATTGAATCCTACGGACTAAGACTGGGATGCCATTAAAGTTCATGTGCAGGTGAAGGCAGGTGTCCCAATACTTTTGACAATGTAGTGTACTTCTTTTGCAGGAAAGAAAACAATTTTTCTATAATCTAGAGTAGGCATAACCTCAGCCTCCAGTGTGTCCTATAGAAAACTCCTCCATGACTTCTTGGTATCTGTTCTTTGGGACAAAAAGACTGTTAGAAGATTAAGGGCGTAGTTCAGCAGCTGCCCTCATTAACACACACCCTGCACCCATCCTCCCCCTCCAGGAGATTGCTCCTACTCACCTCTGTAGTTACATGCAGTCATTGTCAGTGATCATCATTCTCCCTGAATACACAGCCAGTGTCTTCCTCTGCGGATCAATCGTTTTGTACCTTACCTTTATCTTGCATAGATCGTTCATTTGGCAGAGTGTGCAGGAGCTGAGCGATCACATAACACCCTATGTGGAGCAGAGATGTAGTATTGAAAGCAGGAGAAATGTGTCTCTGGAAGTCTGTAAAGCTCACCATACAATCTGATTGTACAGTCTCCTTTAGATCTACCATCAACTACAGTATGTAGTGGAAGGCTCTGCTTGATTGGATTACAGAGTGATTGGATAGATCAGTGTGTCCTCCTGTTATATAGTTTTGGTTATTCTAAGGCAGGCCATACAGTATTTTTTTTTTTTTTCATTCAACCAGCAAGTTACTGTACAGAGATTGTATAGTGTATGGCTACCTTTTATACACCTAAAATGAACTAGTCACGCTGTAACCCAAACACGGAAGCAAACACATTTTTCCACGTAAAAAAAAGGGCGACAAACGCGGCAAAATGAACAGTAAAATACATGCAAGCTGCTGCATGCCGAAATGTCCCATGGAGCTACTTTGCCCCATGTTGGGCAGCCCATTGAAATCAATGGGCTTTCCTAGGCACGTTGTGGGAAACATGCGCCAAAAAACATGCAATCCCTCTACGCTAGGTGTGAATGGGACCTGAAAGTGGAATTGGTGTGTTTACACAAGAACAATGCTTTGCTTTGTCTCCGCCCACTCCCTCCTATGTACTGGTATAAAGCTGGCCATATATTATGCAATCTGATTGTACAATTTCCTTTAAATGTACCAGAACTATGGAATAGGAGGACACACCTGAACACTCTATTCAATTTGTATCAAATCAGGCAGGGCCCTTGCGCTACAGATTGTACTGTGTATGGTCACCCTAAAAGAAGAAGTAGGAAAGTAGGCGGAAATAAAAAAAATTATTGTATAGTAATGAGGGAGGTGTGGTCCAGAGATGTAAACACCCCCTATTCTGTGATGCAATGCATGATAAGACAAGTTTCCTGGATGGTCACATGATGCTACAGGGCTCGGAATGCATTATTTTAAATTTTGAACTAATGCCGCGTACACACGACCGTTTTTAATGTCATTGAAAAAAACTAAGTTTTTCTCGACGTGATTCTTCTCAAGCCTGCCTTGCCTACACACTATCGTAGAAAAAAATGTTTGAGTAAAGCGCGGTGACGTACAACACGTACGACGGCACTATAAAGGGGAAGTTCCATTCGGATGGCGCCACCCTTCATGTTAGTAAAGTTTGTTGAGAGACGATTCGCGCTTTTCAGCCTCGTGCTCTTCAGTCTGTTACAGTGTGACGAATGTGCTATCTCCATTACGAACGCTAGTTTTACCAGAACGAGCGCTCCCGTCTCATACTTGATTCTGAGCATGCGCATTTTTTTTTCACGTCATTAAAGCCTACACACGGCCGTTGTTCATGACGAGAAAAACGTCGATGTAAAAAACGACGTGAAAAATTAGAGCATGTTCCAATTTTTTCATGGCCGTTTTTCACGTCCTGAAAAATGCTCTGAAGCCCACACGATCGTTTTTAATGACCATTTTAAACAATTTCATTTTTCTCGTCATTAAAAACGATCGTGTGTACGCGGCATGAGAGGCTGCCATGGACGAGGGAAGTGAGAGATAAGCACATTGGGATGGCTTGGGCAGAAAAACCACTAGAAAAGGTTTCAATTTATTCTGAAAAGTGAAATTCTGCCTCAAAAGGTGAACTAATTACTAATACACACGATCGATTTTTTCGAGGGTGAAAACACCGTCGAGAAAATCGACGTGAAAAACGAGGAACGGCTTGTTCCCCTACACACGGTCGTTTTAAATGACATTTTTTTTTCTTGGTCGAAAAAAACGACTGTGTGTGGGCTCCCCGGCAGTGTTTCCCTATGGGAAAACTGCCGCGGAAAAAAATGACGGGAATCACGACGAGAAAAATTAGAGCATGTTCTAATTTTTCTCGTCGTGATTAATGCCGTTTTTCCCGTCGGGAAATATGACAAAGAGCCCACACACGGTCGTTTTTCTCGTCCAAAAGAAAAAATGATCGTGTGTACGCGGCATAATACTTTGCTTATCAGTCCATAGTCCATATAAAGAAAAATTATTATGCCGTGTACACACGACCATTTTTCTCGTCTGGAAAAATTAAATTTTTTCTCTTTGACGAGAAAAACGCCCGTCTGTGGGCTTTTGGTCATTTTTCCCGACGAGAAAAACGGCATTAATCACGACGAGAAAAATTAGAACATGCTCTAATTTTTCTCATCGTGATTCACTGCATTTTTTTCCGTGGCAGTTTTCCCATATGGAAACACTGCCACGGAGCCCACACACGGTCGGTTTTCTCGACCAAGAGAAAAAATGACTGGAAAAAACGGCCGTGTGTAGGGGAACAAGCCGTTCCTCGTTTTTCACCGTCGAGAAAATCGATCGTGTGTACACGGCATTATGGTTTTTAATCAATTTTACTTTAAATATAAAGTTAATGTTTTGATTAAATCTTTATTTAACCACTTACAGAACGGAAGATTTTCCCCCTAATGAGCAGGCCGTTTTTTACGATACGGCACTGCTTCGTTTAAATGACAATTGCGCGGTCGTGCGAGGCTGTCCCCCCTCTCCTTGGAGCTGCGGTGGGAAATGGAACCTATAAATGTGGCAACTGTTTGGCTGTCCAAAACAAAATTGAATCCTTTTTTCCCCACAAATTGAGCTTTCTTTTAATGGTATTTGATCACCTCTGCGGTTTGAATTTTTTTGCGCTAAAAAAGAGCAACAATTTTGAAAGAAAAACAATATTTTTAACTTTTTGCTATAATAAATATACCTCAAAAAAATTAAAAATGGGGGGGCGTGGCGACTGGACTCCAAGATGGACGCTTAGCTCCGGAGCTCCGCTTGTCAGCCTGAGATACTCACAGCCACCAAAGCCTGCCGGCGTTAACAAGACCCCTGTGCACCACTGTCGGATCACAGAACATCCGAGGACTGATCCGGTGATGACCAGAAATCGTAAGAAGCCGTTACAGCCCCAGAAGCTGGACAGCTTCTTCGGAACAGCGGCGAGGGGGATGCAGCAAGATGGCGGCGGCGCGCGAGTCCTACAACACACATCGCAGCCAGGAGAGCAATACACAGACGGTGGCCCGCCATCCAACGCCATCTTCTCGGCTACTGCACACAGCGCATCTTCCTCTGGGACATCCAGCCCCACAACGCGAAGCCCGGCCAAATCGAGACCGCGGAGGGACTCTCCAGCTAGGCCGCAGCCGGATCCCAGCATGGAGGTAAGCGGGCCGCATTCAGACCAGCGGAAACAGAGGGGGGACCCCATATCAGACTTCCCCACTGCAGACAGGCCCGTGTCTGACACCATGCTGAAAGACATGCTCCTCTCCCTGAGAACCTCCCTGCAGTCAGATATATACAGTGGAATCACTGCATGCCAGAAAGAAGTACAGGCCATGGGACAGAGGGTTCGCCTAATAGAAGCAAAAGTGGAAGAACACACTTCTGCATACAACAGGATGGTGGAGGCCCACAAAGCACAGGGGGAGGATATAGTTTGGCTCAAAGACAAGATGGCGGATCTCGAGGACAGATCCAGAAGGAACAACCTTAAATTGAGGGGGGTCCCTGAAAATGTTCCCCCCGCACAGCTCCTCCAGTATACACAGACTTTGTTTTCCACGCTGTTGCCAGAGGCAACAGCACAGGATCTCCTCATTGATAGAATCCACAGGGTCCCCAAACCCTCGTTCCTCCCCGATGATGTTCCCAGGGATGTGCTGATGAGGGTACATTTTTACCATATCAAAGACCGTATACTACAGGCAACACGTGTCCCAGGGAAGGTTCCGCCACAATACGCTAACGTCAGGATGTTACCTGACCTGTCTAGACACACTCTACAGCGCCGACGCAACCTGCTGACTATAACCAAAGCACTGAGGAATCATAACATACCGCACAAGTGGAAATACCCAGCCACTCTTGTCATCACCCACAATGGGGCTACTGTCTCAGTATCTAAGCTAGAAGAAGGGTTGAATGCTCTACGCCAATGGGGTATTCTCCCGGTCCAAGCTCCTCAACCTCATCATTCAGCGGGTCTGCAACCAATGCAGAATGAATGGCAGGTAGTGTCCCACAAGAAATCTGGTAAGAAAAAAGCCGGTGAGGCTCAATAAATGTCAAAGACCTAACTCATGGTTATCTCAGGTGCACAGGTACCATTGTGGGGTACCCCTTTTGCACCCTACCTTCTGCACTAGCAGCTACGACTGCCCGAGGATCAGTTTTCAGATCCATTTCTTATGGAAGAACAGTTATATCTAAGTTTTCTCTTTCTTATCTACGTTACTGTTTTCTTGGTTTTCCCTGTTACCCTTTTTGATATACACAGATACACTATAAGTATACTGACAGCTGTAACTGGAGTCACCGAAAGCTTACTGACACCCTATCGCCAGGCTGGAATACAGCGGTATCCGCTAATCTGGACATGTAAGTGCATTTACGGCTTTGTCATACATACTATCACCCATCTAATACAATGACAATTAAAATACTATCCATTAACGCCCGGGGCCTGAATCACCCAGCAAAACGCTTCTCCATGTGGAAAGAGGCACGCACGCAGGGAGCTGACATTCTCTGTGTGCAGGAAACACATTTTCAACGAGACAAAGCTCCAAAATGCTCACACAAAGACTATCCTTTCATCTACGTAGCTTGCGTGCCTAACACCAAAAAAGGAGGAGTCCTAGTGGCCATCAAAAACTCTCTTTCATTTCAACCCAAGGATACTGTTCTTGATGAAGGAGGCAGATACATAATCCTTACGGGGGATATCAACTCTAAACCATACATGATTGTATCAGTGTACGCCCCTAATTCTCATCAACTCCGTTTTTTGAGGAAAATCTTTACCAAAGCACTAGATATGAAATATGGTAACCTCCTGGTTTGCGGAGACTTTAACATAACGTCAGACCCGCTACTGGATACATCCTCTGGCAAACCCCGAAACCACCTGTCTCTACAACCCATGTTACACAAGATGGAACTGTTTGACGCGTGGAGATGCCTCCACGCT
Source organism: Rana muscosa (assembly GCA_029206835.1). NCBI lineage: Eukaryota > Metazoa > Chordata > Amphibia > Anura > Ranidae > Rana > Rana muscosa. Next base: position 56,036,258 of record CM055116.1, on the reverse strand, counting down.
AATGAACGTGACTATACCTTTTTCTCGAACAGGCACAACTCATATTCTCGCATAGACATGTTCCTGACAAACAAATGGCTGCTCCAAAACGTTGAAAAAACGAACATACATGACATTACATGGTCAGACCATGCTGCTATATCTATGTCTATTTCAGAAAAGGGTGTCTCCCCTTACACCCCCATCTGGCGATGTAACACTAGAATTCTTCAAGAACCACATCTCCAAAAATCTATAGCTCAACACTTAACTAATTACTTTGCAGAAAATGTTGACTCTGTTGCTGACCCGAATATTCTGTGGAATGCACACAAAGCCTTTATTAGAGGGATATTAATCCAAATTGGAGCTAGAGAAAAAAAAAAAGCAAACACACTTAATGAACACGACTATTGCTGATATACACAACCTAGAATCCCTGAATAAGAAGTCACCGTCAGTGCCCTTAACTAGCAAATTGATCACCCTTAGAGAAAAACTTAGAGAACTCCTATCGCATCAATATGATAAACATCTCAGACGCCTGAAACTCTCACACTATGCCAACGCCGACAGAGCAGGCAAATACTTAGCTAATAAACTCAAAGCAATACGCTCCAAAACTAGAATACAATACTTGAGTCACCCCTCCACTTCACAAAAAATTATTAACCCCCAGGATATAGCCAATCAATTTGCCGAATACTATAGTTAACTCTACAACCTCCATAGGGACACCAATACACCCCAACCGACAGTGGAAAAGATACAAACATTCCTAAATACACTAAACCTTCCATCCCTATCCCAAACACAAATAGAGGACCTAAACAGCCCCATAACAGCCCTGGAAGTGGAAAAAATAACTAACTCTTTACCGAACGGGAAGTCTCCAGGCCCAGATGGCTTTTCCAATGAATACTTCAAAACATTTAAACACATACTCTCACCCCATATGTCCAAAGTCTTCACCAAAGCCACTGAATCTGCGACGCTTCCACGAGAAATGCTACAAGCACACATAGTCACATTACCTAAACCAGGAAAAGAACCCAACACACCTGCCAACTTCAGACCCATTTCACTCCTGAATACTGACACCAAAATTTATGCAAAATTACTGGCTAAGAGACTTACACATATTATACCACTAATTATCAAACAAGACCAGATGGGCTTTGTGAAGGGGAGACAGACCTCTGACGCCACTAGGAGAATCATCAATGTGATACATCATGCTGAAAGAACTCGAACTCCTTCTCTGCTACTCTCTATTGACGCAGAGAAGGCGTTCGACAGGGTCCATTGGACCTACATGGAAATGGTTCTAGAAAAGTTTGGGTTTAAAGGATCAATCTTGAAAGCTATTTTATCCCTTTACTCTTGCCCGTCGGCCCAAGTTTACTCAGCAGGCCTCCTGTCTAGGCCTTTTGATATCTCAAATGGGACTAGACAGGGTTGTCCCCTGTCTCCAACTATTTTTAACTTGATGATAGAACCACTAGCTGAAGCAATCAGATCCCAACCCTTGATCTCGGGCTTCCAGTTTGGCTCTAATATGCACACCATTAATCTCTTTGCGGATGATGTAATCCTGCTCCTGACTAACCCACTAAAGTCCTTAAAAGAGGCACATAAACTTTTGACAGCATTTGGAAATGTCTCCTATTATAAGGTCAATTTCACAAAATCCCTTATCCTAGACCTAGGAGTACAGTCCCAAACGAAACGATTTCTACAAGAAAACTTACCATATACCTGGAGCACAGGTAGTATTACCTATTTGGGCATTTCGCTCACTAGTAAAATATCCGCCCTCGCCAAGTCTAACATGACTCCGCTGGTGACCAGACTGGAGGCCCAGCTCAGGGATATTTCAAGAATTGAAATTTCGTGGATGGGAAGAATATCCGCATATAAAATGTTGATACTACCACAAATCTTATATGTGTTCCGCACCCTACCTATACATATTCCTATACATTTCATCAACAGCCTCGCGAGTATGAGTTGGAAGTACATATGGCAGGGGAAAAGAGCTAGGTGCTCAAGGAACAACTTGACTTCTCACAAAAAAGCAGGGGGGGCAGGCCTAGCAGACATTTATGACTACCTATGGGCGGTGCGCCTAGACCAGATTAAATTCTGGACTCAAAACTCCGACTTACCCCTATGGGTTGATATAGAAACTATATAAAATGTATCAAAAAATTAAGAACAGAGTCTATTTGATAAAACAGCGCTTAGTATTGGATAATGTCCAACTTCAAAAAATGTATGCGGTATGGTGGAAAAGAAATAAAATCACAAAGGATGCAGTAAAGTCACAGTTCTTAGTGTGGTAGGTGTTTCTAAGAGATGGATGAATCGTGCACCCTACACCAGCTCCCAATCTTCACCACAGATGTGATATAAGGTCCCCCGCTGGGGTTCAAACTCACCAGAACAGTAAATCAAATGAGCCTTGCAAGATAAATTCCTCCTAATTCAAACTTCCATCACCACCTCAGGAATCGGTATGGGTTAAAACTTATATTGGCCACCTGTTCAATGACACCAGATAAGACTCCACACCAAATGTCATTCAGGGACGAGGCTGGAAGTTCACACAGCCAGCAGCTACACATTCCAAGCTGTGTGAACTTCCAGCCTTGTCCCTGAATGACATTTGGTGTGGAGTCTTATCTGGTGTCATTGAACAGGTGGCCAATACAAGTTTTAACCCATACCGATTCCTGAGGTGGTGATGGAAGTTTGAATTAGGAGGAATTTATCTTGCAAGGCTCATTTGATTTACTGTTCTGGTGAGTTTGAACCCCAGCGGGGGACCTTATATCACATCTGTGGTGAAGATTGGGAGCTGGTGTAGGGTGCACGATTCATCCATCTCTTAGAAACACCTACCACACTAAGAACTGTGACTTTACTGCATCCTTCGTGATTTTATTTCTTTTCCACCATACCGCATACATTTTTTGAAGTTGGACATTATCCAATACTAAGCGCTGTTTTATCAAATAGACTCTGTTCTTAATTTTTTGATACATTTTATATATTTACTGTTTTATGGGTGTCAGTTTCTTTCATCTATAATTTTAAACAGCTGCTGCTATTTCTTATAAGAACACCTTTTATCATTAATGTGATATTGGTTATATCTAATTTTATATATATATCTGTATGTTATCTTTTTACTCTATTATTATTCTGATCTCAGAATAAGTTAATTGGTAAACCGTTTCCCTTGGCGCCGAGAAGTGCACTTGTGGGCCCCTATAGTTTATGTGCACCTTTTTTGATATAGAAACTAACCTATCTCCAACGAAGGATCTCACCCAACTACTCATAGGAGACAGGTGGGTCCCCTGGAACATTACTACCCTTTCACCTCCAATACAGGCCTCATTGAGAGCCTGGAGACTCCTTTTAGATAAATACCATGGGGACGCACAATCTATGGACTTCAACCTTCCCTTGACTATATTGGAGTCCAAGATTCCAATGCTAGACGTCACAAACTTGACCAATAAGGGCATCCACCACATATCGGACCTATATGAAGGCCCAAGACTCAAAACTATAGATCAAATCATGATACAATATCGTATCTCCTCACCCGGCTTTTTCAAATGCCTTAGAATTACGCACTTCTTGAAATATCATGCCCCTCCATTAGTGACAGTGCCGAATAAAATCTGGCAATTCTACTCCAAGGCAAAGCAGGATACGAAGGGCATCTCCTTTTTCTATAACCTAATGCACGACAGAATGACATTCCATAAGACAGCAGCAATGCAAAACTGGGAGGTTGATATGGGTTACACTTACTCGGATGCACAATGGCACCGCGCCTTCATAGAAATTCACAAATCCTCCCACTGCGTAAAACATTGGGAACTAACGATCAAGATTGCAAACAGATGGCACTACACTCCCTTCCGACTTGCCACATACTTTCCAGGTACGTCACCAAACTGCTGGAGAGAGTGCGGGCACGTAGGTAACTTACTTCATATGTTCTGGCATTGCCCTAGTATAAGAAGTCTTTGGAACCAGGTTTTCCAAAAGATCTCATCCTTAACTGGAATACTATCACAGCCCGACCCAGCATTGGCGCTATTGCACCTAAAAATTGACAAATTTCCGAAATTTTATAGGTCAGTTGTAACGCACATATTACTAGAAACACGCCTGTTGATACTGCGTAATTGGAAATCCAATAAAGCTGTGAACATTTCTGAAGTCATGGCAGCTGTTCATAGAAATTATACCTTTGAACGTCTCTTATCAATCAATTCTCTAACATGCAAGAAGTTTGATGAATACTGGGCTATTTGGCCCAAGACCTTTTGATAACCTGTTTGAAAACCCTAAATGTATGCATATCACCAATGTGTATCAATTATAGTGTATATCTCTCCCTGTACTCTCCCTTTTTTCCTTCTGTTATCTATTACGTGCAAAAATTCTTTAATAAAAAACTATTGATATAAAAAAAAAAAAAATTAAAAAAAAAAATTTCTTCAGATGTGTCCGCCATAAAGTCGCAGTCACGATAAAAATCGCTGATAGCCTCCACTAATAATAAAAAAATATATATATATAAAAATGCCATAAATCTATCCCCTATTTTGTAGACGCTATAACTTTTGCGCAAACCAATCAATATACGCTTACTGCGATTTTTTTTTTTTTTTTTTACCAAAAATATGTAGAAGAATACGTATCGGCCTAAACTGAGGAAATGTTATATATTTTTTTAGGATATTTATTATAGCAAAAAGTCAAAAATATTGCTTTTTAAAAAAAAAAATTGTTGCTCTTTTTGTTTATAGCGCAAAAAATTTAAACCGCAGAGGTGATCAAATACCCCCAAAAGAAAGCTCTATTTGTGGGAATAAAAGGATGTCAATTTTGTTTGGGAGCCACGTCGCATGACCGCGCAATTGTCAGTTAAAGTGGCGCAGTGCTGAATCGCAGAAAGTGCTCTGGTCTTTGGCCAGCCAAATGGTCCGGGGCTTAAGTGGCTCTCGGCTAGACTTGATATTGACCCAAAGAGTGACTGTGAACGTGTGCCTGACTGCGGGGCAATTACTGGGAAAAAGAACCTGGGCCATTCCCAGCTACTCCTTGAGGTAGCGCTACACGTGTACCTCTAATTGGCCGCCCTTTACAACTTAAGCAGATTGCTTTTCTACCGCCCAAAGACAGGGTCTCCTTTATTTTGGATCTCCTTCTATTCAATGCTGCAGAGGATGTTCTTGCTTTATAAGGCCCCTTTCACACTGGGGCGTTTTTCATGCGGTTTAGCGCTAATATTAGCGCTGTTATACCGCATGAAAAATTCCTGCCCTGTGCCTTCAATGTGAAAGCCCGAAGGCTTTCACACTGAAGCGGTGCGCTAGCAGGACCGCTCCAAAAGTCCTGCTAGCCGCTTCTTTACAGCGGTAAAGGAGCGGTGTGTTCACCGCTCCTTTACCACGGTCTCCCATTGAAATCAATGGGACAGCGCGGTATTAACCCTTTTTCGGCCGCTAGCGGGGGTTAAATTAACCCCCCTAGCGACCGCATACCGCGGTAAGAACGACGGTATAGCAGCGCTGAAAATCGCGCTGCTATACCGCCACCGCTCCTGCCCGCCCCAGTGTGAAAGGGGTCTAAATGAAATGTAAGAATAGCAGGGAATGGATAAACTCGTTAACTGATTATCACAGAGAGTCTTTAATAGTAACTGGCTTAACGCACTTAGCATCAATGTACTTATCTTGTGATTCTTCGGAAATTACAGTACGGCCATGACATCTTTTTGAAAAACATCAAGTTACATTGGAAAGCGCAAAAAAACACTTTAAATGGTGAAGTATTTGTACTCTGTGTGCCTAGACACATAAGGGAACTTAAGTAACAGGTTCTATTGATTGCTACCATGACAATACCATCGTGAAGAGAAAGGTGATGCATGCTGTAACCAGGCTCCATCTACTTCTTTTTTATTCTTTGCATGGAACACTTGTTTGTCACATGGATTAGGTCAGAACACCATAGACAAACTACGCTGCCAGGTTATACAGCGGTATAAGTTATTATTTAAAGGATAAATGCATCTTCCAAAACAAATGCTGTTTTGAGTGAAGATTCAGATTGGACTGTTTTCCTGCTTGTCCAGGTAAGCAAACCATTTTCTTCTGAGTTGTTCAAGGAGGCCCCTTGCCAATTCATCTTGTTGCTGCTAATATATGTAGCACCCTCTAGTGTAGAGTACTAGATAATGTATGTAGCAATACCCCCTAGAGGGCCGCTGGTTAGTTTTGGGTTTTGCACGTGTAGCGCCCCTTTACTTCAGGGGAGCTAGGTACCTAAATTTAGGGGTTGATCTGGGTTGGTAGCCAGACCCGGATTGGTTTAAAGTGGTTGTAAAGTCATTTTTTTTACTTTTACCTACAGGTAAGCCTATAATAAGGCTTACCTGTAGGTAAAAGAAATATCTCCTAAACCTTTACGGTTTAGGAGATATTCCCCTCACAATGCGCCGCTGACAGCAGCGGCGCATGCGCACAGGGGATTCTCGGGCTGAAGGCTCGGCAGACGCCGGACCTCGCCGGAACGAAGTCTCCCGCGCGCATGCGCGGGAGTGAGACATCGCGGCTCCAGCCACTCACAGCGCTGGAGCCGCGATACCCGGAAGACACGCCGAGGCAAGATGTCATCTCCCTCGGCGTGGACCAGGTGAGTTAACGATGCCTCGTTCTAAGGTAAGTATTTCATAATAAGCTATTATGCGGTGCATGCTAGCTCATTATGCCTTTCCCTTGCAGGTGACAGAAAAAAAAAAAACAGTTTGTGACTGTACAACTGCTTTAATTGTTACGTTCTGTTCTTTTGCTTTTGCCAAACGGTGTTACTGGTGTACAGTTCCCTGTGGCCTGTGGGTGGCGCTGCAATGACAGGTCAGGGTTGAACCGCTGGTGACATAACTGTACCTTTGGGTGTCCTCTCCAGGCAGCTGTACGGGGGCGTGGTCGATCCGCTGTGCATGCTGGGAGAGGATATAAAAGGGGCAGACGCCATCTTAGGGGGAGAAAGAAGGAAGGGTACTGAGGAGCAGTACCGCCTGCGTCTCGTGGCCCTCCAGGCCATGGGAGTGCGCAGGGGAAGATCAGTCTCAGGCTAGGGTGACCACATGTCCCAGATTGCCCGGGACAGTCCCGCATTTTGCAGGTCTGTCCCGGGCTCATTCATTCCAGGACAATACAGTGTCCTGGAATGAAACTGACACAGCCACCCCTCGGGCCAATCTGATGCCCCAAAAAAAGGCCGCCACATCACCGCTTTACTCGCTGACAGTACTTGTCCTGGCCGGGAATGCCTGGAGGAGCACAATGCCCGCCCCCTGCTTGTGATTGGAGAAATCATAAATCCAGCCTCTTGTGTCCAATCACTGTGCTGTGATTCGTTACAGCACAAGCTGATTTTTAGGAAGGGAGGGTGTCCCTGAATGGTAGTTTGAAAGTGTGGTCACCCTATCTCAGGCGCCTTTAGCCTGGGGCTGTAACTCTTCATGTAGGCCCAGCACCTTTAGCTGGCCTACCATCTAAAGAGGAATTCCAGGGCACTCGAGAGTGACCCATTATGGAGAGGGAGCCAGGGTTACCGGTGAAGGAAGTCACCGCCTCGGGTGAGGCCTGGTCACCTACAGAGGGATTCCACAAGTCCGCCACAGGCATTGTAGCATGCTTCAACTTGCACCTAGGTACTTATGCTACAAGTGCTGGGAAGTTTGGAACTAGGCAAATGGGTTCCGATCGTATTCCTAGGACAGTGAAGTAAAGTTTGTGCATCACTCCGGCTGCTAGGACCGTGAGAGGGAACTATCCGGGTGAGCAGAGTCCACTTGGGATTGAGTGGTGATATTAAGTGCCTGAACCTGCCTCCCTGTTATTCTATTCTTCATTTTCAACTTTCCTGTCCGGTTTCAAGCATAAAGAAAATAAACCTTCATTCATTGAGGTTTAACCTTGTCTGGACATTGGCCTTATTGGTGCACCAAAACAGACTCTTCCCTACACTCTAGGGGTGAGATCCAACCGAGGGAAGGTAACTCGCTGCGGGACCCAACAATTTCTGAACACCGCTCACCCTCTTATTCAAGAAGGAACCTGGGCATTGTGGTACGGTGTGTCCCGCCTTGTGGAGGTAAGGCCAGGGATCTGTGTGTTACACACGTTACCTCTTGAGCTGCGTTGTTCGGGTAGGAAAGTCTGTAGTAATGCAATGTCCACACCGATGTAAAACCTCAAACAGTTCGGCTTTATTTTTCTTATGCAGTAAACTTTGAGAAGTAGAAGGCATAGAAGAGTAGGGAAAGGTTCAGGCACTCGCCACTAAATTTGACAAAGGTTCAAAGTCACTCACCACTCTCATTGTTGGAGTGGGTATTGGTCACCCGGATAGTCCCCTCTCACATGGCCTAGCAGCCGGGATGACACACGAGCCAGCAACGGGGCAATCTCTGCCACAGACTGCCCAAGATGAAATAGGTCTCTGCCACAGACCTTTTGAAGTGTACAAAGTCTCTACCACAGACCTGTTTGAAGTTGAGCAAACAGATAGTCCAGGAATCCTCTGCCACAGGATTTTAAAGTCCCAAACTTCCAGCCGTACAGTTAAAGGGCCTTTAAGCCAATCCGGCGAACTGCAAGGCTTGTAATATAGCGTATCCCTCCTTGACAAAGTCACCAGGCCTCACCCGAGACAGCAGCACTTTGCCGGTCTCCTCCAGGGCAGGTCCTCCCCTGGTCTCCTTCACCAAGATAGCTTCCTCCCCATTTGCACAGTCATCTTGGTATCCCCTCTCCGGATGTAGGCCACAGCCAGACTAGCTGGGCCTACTATATAGCGATGCAGCCTCGGGCCAACGTGGCCCCGAGACCAGGACAACACACACATGCCTCGCGCCCGGAGGGCTGCGAGGCGAGAACCGACCCCAATCAATGGTGTCTGCCCCTTAAGTATCCCCTCCCAGCAGGCACAGCGGGTCGACCACTCCCACCGTACCGCTGCCGACAAGGGCCACTCAATGCACCATGGTTTGTCCGTGTTCCAACAGGTGCCTGAGGTGGTAACGCCACCTACAGGCAATAAGGGAAAATACTATCGGGCAAACCACAGCTAGAGCAGAGGTAAAATTAAATGCAACTCAACCGTCTGAGCCCAACTACTGGCTCAGACATCCCTCTAAATTTAAATAGCGTCCCAACCTTTTGGGGTGGGCGCTACATGTACATATAGTTTTTGCCAGTAGAGTAGGTAAATTGTTTAGGCTTGTGTTTTGAAACTTGGTCAGGGTGAGGGACTCAGGGAGGCTGGATGACTCATCAAGCAGCATCTCTGTTACCTCCCCCTACTTACTGGAACTTTGGAGAAACTTCCAGAAGAATGGAAGGGAGGTTAGGAGGAGCTGCCTAGAGTATTGATGAGGGCCCCAACCAATCCCTGGCCAAATGGGCTGGCAGACGGAGAGACCTCTTAAATACTCTGGGTCAGTCCAGCAGGGGCAGTAAGAGTTTGGGTGGAAGCTGAAGATGAAGTGCTAAGGAGGCTGTTGGAGGCCCTTGAGGGTAGCCCCCAAGTCTGGGGGGAGGGGTGACCACGGGTCTGGAGCTTGAGTGCCTCTTCAAACAAATGGAGGAGTCCTGTCCAGAGGCACGGGAGCAGGTGTGAGGACAGCAGGAGCCAGCGAGCATGTCCGGGAGATCTCCAGGGAGAAAGCCGGGTGGCCGGTGAGTGTGAGAGTCAGGGAGGACTGAGGAGTGGCAGCCTGGGATGGCTGTAGGGTTAGTCTGGGAGGACTGTGGAAGATTAGCTAGGAGGGCTAGTGAAAGGGGCAGGTGGGCTGGCAGTGTCTGAAGAGGTGGTACTGGTATCAGTAGCCACAGGAAGGTAGCTGGACACTGGGACTTTTCTACACACCAAAGGGGCCAGCAGGCTGTAATAGGCTTTTGCTGGATCTGACAGAGTGCCTTGTCAGATCCCACCTAAACAGTGTTCCAGCTGGGCTTGAGTGTTTCTGCAAGCAAGTGAGGTGCTGGAGGAAGAGGAGTGTACACAGGAAGTGTATATAGTTGAGTGTCGCAAAAAAAAGTCTTTGTTCCAGTCAAGTGGGCATCCCATAATACCCCTATACCCATCCAAGTTCAATACTCCTAATAAAAACACAAAACAAAGCTGATTGGACTGTTTCCTGTCTCAAGCCCCGTACACACGATCGGATAACCTATGGATTTTCGTCCGATGGATTTGTCCATTGGAAATCCGATGAAACTGTTTTTCATCAGTCTTGGCCACACACCATCAGTCAAAAAACCGACCGTTCCAAACGCGGTGACGTAAAACACTCAGACGAGCCGAGAAAAATGAAGTTTAATGCTTCTGAGCATGCGTCGACATGATTCTGAGCATGCGTGGGTTTTTTAACCGATGGACTTGCCCATAGACGATCGGAAATTCCCATCGGTTTTTTATCCATCGGAAAATTTTAAAACAAGTTCTATTTTTTACAACCGATGGAAAAAAAAACGATGGGTACCATACACGATCGGTTGGTCTGATGAAAACCATCCATCGGACGGTTTTCATCAGTCAAACCGATCGTGTGTACGGGGCTAAAGTGAGCCTGTGGAAAATTTGGTGTGCCTGACTGTGCAGGGTGGGGGATCCCTATTCATCACTGGCCCCTACGGGGAATGCGCTACATATACATCAAGTACTGGAACGGAATGACTACCTGCCCCTCACTGCCAACCTCCATACTCAATACTTTTGGAGATTATTTTTTGCTTGAATCACTTGACCTCTGAAAGATTTACCCCCCTTCATGACCAGGCCATTTTTTGCTTTTTGGCACTCCGTTATCTTAACTGACAATTTCACGGTCATGCAGCACTGTACTCAAATGAAATTTATATGATTTTTTTCCCCACAAATAGAGCTTTCTTTTGGTGGGTTTTTTATTTTGTATGTAAAATGTAAAAAAATCTAAGTTTTTCATGAATTGAGGCCAATATGTACTCTTTGTACCAATATGTATTCTGCTACATGTTTTTGGAAAAAATCCCAATAAGCGCATATTGATTTGTTTAGGCGAATGTTATAGTCTCTACAAACTATGGCAGCCCTCAAAATTTCCACCTGCCTCCTCGCATTTTGCGAGTGGAAAATGGTTGCTGGTGAGTGTGGGCTGCCTCGGCGGGGGGGCTAGCACCGCTGGCAGGCGGGGTTGAATGGGAGCCGTTCTCCCAGCGATCGCCATGGGTAAGAGAGAGCCGTCCGGATCATCACAGAGTGGGGAACATCGCTGTAACAGCTTTCATTTCAATTGCCGAGTGTTCCCAGTGCTCGCCGTCACATACAGCCCCACCTCCTGACCCGGGTACTTTGATAGACAGAACACCGGTCCAATGCCGGGATGTGTGATGTATATCAAAGTACCCAGGTCGGGAGGTGGGCTGTATGTGATGGCGAGGGAACACTCTGCAATTCAAATGAAAGCTGTTATAGCGATGTTCCCCGCTCTGTGATGATCCGGCCGGCAATCCTTTTCCTCTCCTCTCTCTTCCCCTGCACAGGTGGAGCGGCATTGATGGACACAGGTGAGGCTGCATTGTGGCACAGGTGAGGCTGCATTGTTGGCACAGGTGAGGCTGCATTGTTGGCACAGGTGAGGCTGCATTGTTGGGCACAGGTGAGGCTGCATTGATGGACACAGGTGAGGCTGCATTGATGGACACAGGTGAGGCTGCATTGATGGACACAGGTGAGGCTGCATTGATGGACACAGGTGAGGCTGCATTGATGGACACAGGTGAGACTGCATTGATGGACACAGGTGAGACTGCATTGATGGACAACGGTGAGGCTGCATTGTTGGGTCCAGATGAGGCTGCATTGATGGACACAGGTGAGGCTTCATTGTTGGGCATAGGTGAGGCTGCATTGATGGACACAGGTGAGGCTGCATTGTTGGCACAGGTGAGGCTGCATTGTTGGCACAGGTGAGGCTGCATTGTTGGCACAGGTGAGGCTGCATTGTTGGGCACAGGTGAGGCTGCATTGATTAACAAAGGCGAGGCTGAATTGTTGGGCACAGGTGAGTCTGCATTGATGGACACAGATGAGGCTGCATTAATGGACACAGGTGAGGCTGCATTGTTGATACAGGTGAGGATGCATTGTTGGCACAGGTGAGGCTGCATTGATGGGCACAGGTAAGGCTGCATTGTTGGCACAGATGAGGCTGCATTGGTGGGCACAGGTAAGGCTGCATTGTTGGCACAGATGAGGCTGCATTGGTGGGCACAGGTAAGGCTGCATTGGTGGGCACAGGTGAGGCTACACCTACAAACTACTAACACCAATCTCTGCCCTACTGACACTGTCTACTGCTCTACTGGCCCTGTCCATTAGCCTATATATGTGCACAAACATGTGTGTTTAAACTTTGGGATGCACACCCTAATGCAATAGGCTGCGCACACCTATGGTTATAAGTAACAACATTCTAGCTAGAGAGTAGCCATATTTTAGGATGCATTAAATGAAAAATGAATACTGAAGCTGGAAATAACTTTGTGCCTCACCTAGAATAGTATAGTAGTGTAGTGTTATCAGTTCGCTGAAGATATCAAAATATTTCTGACAAATGATACCACGGCTCTGACAATGCTCAGATGGGATTTGTGGTGCACTATGGACTTAGAACTGCAAACACTATCAGAGACTGCTACAGCTTAAGCTGGATAAATGTTCGTATTGTTTTTTTCCCGACATGCTGTCAGGATGAATGAACGTATTCCCTCTGCACCTGCTGCCATTACTATGTAACATCTGCAAGTTCAGTAAAGTAATTCCTGTTTCAGATAGAGTAGGGAAGGGTTCGAACCACTTTATTTTTATTAAAGGTACTTATATAGCGCTGTACATTTTTACACGCACATGAATTTTAATGGCATCCCAGTCTTAGTCCGTAGGGTTCAATATTGAGTTGGCCCTCTCTTTGTAGCTATAACAGCTTCAACTCTTCTGGGAAGGCTGTCCACAAGGTTTAGGAGTGTCTATGGGAATGTTTGACCATTCTTCCAGAAGTGCATTTGTGAGGTCAGGCACTGATGTGGACGAGAAGGCCTGGCTCACAGTCTTCTATGTAATTCATCCCAAATGTGTTCTGTCGGGTTGAGGTCAGGACTCATAATGAATAAGCACATCTTTGTGTGAAACGTGTCTACCATTTGAACTGTTTGCAACACTTGGGATGTTCATTTATTAACCACTTGTGGACCGCCCACTGTAGATATACGTCAGCAGAATGGCACGGACAGGCATAATCATGTACCTGTACGTGGCCCTTTAAATGCCTGCCGTGTGGTCGCGAGCGCACCGCCGCGCTCCCGACGCTGCCGTCTTCCCCGTGAGTCAGACCGCGGGTCCCGCGGACTCGATCGCTGCAGGGATCCCCGCAATTGTCTCACCGAGGTATAGAGCGGGGAGAGGCTTGTGTAAACAAGCCTCTCCCCGCTCTGACTAGTGACAATGACACTGATCTCGGCTCCGTGCACTCGGAGCGGAGATCACTGTCATGTGACAAAGAGCCCATCCCCCCTACAGTAAGAAACACTATGCAGGGTACACTTAGCCCCTACATCGCCACCTAGTGGTTAACCCCTTCACTGCCAGTGTCATTTTCACAGTAACCAGTGCATTTTTATAGCACTGATCGCTGTGAAAATGACACTGGTCCCAAAAATGTGTCAAAAGTGTCCGATGTGTCCGCCATAATGTCGCAGCCACGAAAAAAATCACTGATCGCCGCCATTACTAGTAAAAAAAAAAATATTAATAAAAATGCCATAAAACTATCCCCTATTTTGTAAACGCTATAACTTTTGCGCAAACCAATCAATAAACACTTATTGCGTTTTTTTTTGCCAAAAATATGTAGAAGAATACGTATCGGCCTAAACTGTGGAAAAAAACTGATATATTTTTTGGGGATATTTATTATAGCAAAAAGTAAAAAATATAGAATTTTTTTCAAAATTGTCGCTCTATTTTTGTTTATAGCGCAAAAAATAAAAACCGCAGAGGTGATCAAATACCACCAAAAGAACGCTCTTTTTGTGGGAAAAAAAGGACACCAATTTTGTTTGGGAGCCACGTCGCACGACCGCGCAATTGTCAGTTAAAGCGACGCAGTGCCGAATCGCAAAAAGTGGCCTGGTCTTTGACCACCCAAATGGCCCGGGGCTGAAGTGGTTAAACAAGAATTTTGATGGCTCGTGGCTCAGAATCAAGCATAGAAACCTTTGCCACTTCAACCCTCCTCTCCTCTATTCTGCTACTGACCACCTCAATGACAAAATCTCACCCCTGCCCTGCCCCAACCTAGCCACTTATGTCTACAATAAATCCCTGTCCTGCACCCTGGACGAGCTCGCTCCCCTCGCTACACACAGAATTAGGCCTCGACCCCTACAACCCTGGCAAACAGATGACACCAGAAATCTCAAAAAACATAGCCGTGCTGTTGAGCGTCTGTGGCATAAGACTTATGCCTTGTACACACGATCAGTTTTCCCGTCGGAATAAACTCTAATGCCGCGTACACACGACCGTTTTTAATGACGAGAAAAATGCAATTTTCTAGAATGGTCATTAAAAATGATCGTGTGTGGGCTTCAGAGCATTTTTCACGACGTGAAAAATGGCCATGAAAAAATTGGAACATGCTCTAATTTTTCTCGTCGTTTTTCACGTTGTCGTTTTTCTCGTCATGAAAAACGGCCGTGTGTAGGCTTTAACGACGTGAAAAAAAATGCGCATGCTCAGAATCAAGTAGGAGACGGGAGCGTTCGTTCTGGTAAAAAGCGCGATCTGACCGGAAGTGGAAGTGGGTACCTGTCAAAACCAGGTACCTTCTCCCCCTCAAAGAGTGCCAAATGTGGCAGTGGAAGGGGGATTGCAAACAATCGGAACTTCCCCTTTTGGGTGAAGTTCCGCTTTAAGTGCACAGTGTTGCTAGTGTGGGTGAGCAGCATCTCAGATCTCTCTCTCTCACCAGTAGTTTTACTTGATCAAGACTAGACCTCAGGAGCGGCAGGTCCATTAGGGGCGCAGGGACGCTGCCCTCCTAGTTTGCATGCAGGGATGCATGCGGGGCGCCGGACTCATAAGTTTGTATGAGTTTCTGTGACATTTGTGACAATTGTCTTCCGGCTTCTCCTCCCAGCCAATCAGGACAGGAGGCGTATCGGGTTGGCCCGGGAGGAGAAGCCGAGGAAGGCGCGGAGGGACTGTGCCATGGAGTGGTGAGTGCGGAGATTGTGGAGCGGTGAGTACGGGGGACTGTGGAGCGGTGCGTGAGGACCTGTTTTTTTTTTTGGCCCCCCCAAAAAGTTTAGCACCAGCTGCCACTGCCAGACCTGTCCTGACCCCCCAAACCACAAACACAGAGAAATGTGCTGAATTGCCTAAGAATGGCGGATTTTGCATATGATTGAGCCACTGTAGGATTTGCATTTGAATGAGCTGTGGACACAACATGACAGGGCTGCTGGGCAGAGGTAACAACAGGAAGGCTCAGTAATCCTGGGACACAGCCATTGTGGGACAGCTTAATAAAAACAGGACTGTCCTAGCAAATCCAAAGCAGCTGGCAGGTATGAAAATCTCGTATCATCCCTAGTCCTGATGACTATTGTCACCAGGACACAAATTATTGGAATATCAAAACGATATGGTTGTCACCAGAATAGGAAATAAGGGGAAACCTGTAGCCATAAAAGTTATATCATCACTTTGGATACATTTCTTGTTGTGTTTCTGGGACAATGAAAGCAAATCTCCCCAATGGGACAAAAGATTTTAACAATTTCCTACTCCAGGGGCATCAAACTCTATTTCATCCCAGGCCGCATCAGCATTATGGTTGCCCTCAAAGAGCCGGTTGTATCTGTAATACAAGATGTCCAGAGCACCCCCCCCCCAAATCATATGCCAAGAATCCCACACCCTCCTGTAGCACCCTCTAGCTAGTGTGCTAGTTGTATATAGTTTAGCTGTTAGTGTAGGTAAATTGACTTGGCTGAAAGCCAGGCCTGGGCTGAGTCTGGGCCAGGGTTGAGTGACTCACGGAGGCTGAATGACTCATCTGACAGCTCTTCTGGAGACTTCCCCTGTTTCTGGAACCTTGGAGAAGCTTCCAGATGTAGTGGGTGGAAGCTGGGAGGGGCTGTCATGCGTATTTATGAGGGCCCCAGCCAATCCAAAGCAAATGGGCTGGCATGAGTCATGCCAGCAGGGGCATTTGGGTGGAAGATGGAGATTGAGTGCTGAGGAGGCTTTCAGAGGCCTTCACAGTGGGCCCCCAGTCCAGGGGGGGGGAGGTGACCTTGGGTCTGGGGCTCGGGTGCCGGAAGGGTCCCCACAATACATGGAGGAAGCCCTTCCTGGAGACACAGGAGCAAGTAAGAGAACAGCAGCAGCAGGTCAGCACTTCTGGAAAATCTCCTGAGAAGTCAGCCAAGTGGACTGGGGAGTTATCAGACTGTGAGGACTGTGGAGAGAGGGTCAGTCTGGGAGGACTGTGGAGAAGTTAGCCAGGAGGACTAGTGAAAGGGGCAGCTGCAGCCAGGAGGGTTGGTAGTGCCTGAAGAAGTGATACAGGGATTAGTGACCACACAGAGGAAGTGCTAGGAAAGTGTGAGCTGTGTCACCCTATCTTCCAGTGTAGGGGCTGTAAGTCCCTACCTGTAATGGGCCTTTGCTACCAAATTGCAACAAGGTGACACAGCTGGAGTTCTGCAAGCAAGTGAGTGCTGGAGGAAGCAGAGGGGTGTATAGAGACTGTATATAGGAGAAGTTGTCCCTGAAGTTTGTTTGGAGTCAAGTGGGCATCCCATCATTTTCCAATCCCTATCCAAGTTCTAATCCCTCAATAAAAAAACAAATACAAAGCACTGGACTGTTTTCTGACTTTTAAGCGACTGTGAAAATTCTGTGTGCCTGGCTGTTCAAAGTGGGGGGTCCCATTCTACTTGAGGCTCCTTAGGAGGTGCGCTACACTCCCTTACATCACAGTGCACCCCGTTGCTTTATGTTGCTTCCAGGAAGAAGTGAGGGGCGGAGCTGAGAAGCAGAAAGTTCAGGGTCTGGAGGAGGACCAGAGTAGGGCTGAATGGTGAAAACAGGGCGGGGGGGGGGGGGAGATGAGGGGGTGCTGTGGCTGCTCAGAGAGGAGCAGGATCTGGTGGAGGAGTTTTGTCCTCCTCATTGCTGGTAACTGCTGGGACAAGGTGGGGACAGAGATGAGGGGGAGCCGCAGCTGCACGAAAGTTGCCAGGGACACATGAATTGGCATGGCGGGACGGATTTGGCCCCTGCGCTTTGTGTTTAACACATGTGCTGTACTCTATCCAAAACTAAATAAAAGAGCTACATTAACAAACATTTGTTGTCCACATAAAAATAACTCACTGTGCGTGACCCGGTTGGGCCCGATATCTGTGTGCAGTAAACGGTGCTGCCGTAAAAGCTCCCGCATGCCTTATGTATTCATCCGTAAAGTAAAACACCGCCACTCGTCCTTGGACACGCAACAAAAGTCGCAGATCCAAAAGTGCTAGCACCCAGCTATTTCATTAAGAAGATTTAGAATGCCAAGAATGAATGCCGGTGTTTCAATTTTCAGATTAACAAACATTTGTCATGAGATGATGCACAGTCCCCTAACCATAAGCACTAAAGCAATTTGGCATACAGACCAGAAGAGAAGTAAATGTTCTCCATCCAGGCTTCTCAGATTGACAGATTGATGGGAAAATAAAGCGCCATATTCCCGTGTTGGCAGAATCAGCGTGTTCTGAGTACCCACAAGCCATCTGATGTTTTCCTTCTGGCTCTCGTCATATACGGACAGATGACATCTGACCAGAAAGCAAGCAGCATTAGGAAACCCAGGAGTGCAACCTGATGATGTTGTATGTCAACTGTGCACCTGTCCTCTTTATAATAACCCTTTTCATGCTGAACAGAATTGGTGAAACGGACACATAATTAGAAAAAAAATAAGGTTGCATGCTAATGAATCTAGCGGTATCTGTTACAATGTAGTCTGCCAATAGGCTGTCAGACCATTCAGTATCCACCATAAGGACTTCATGGGTTATGTTTTTCAACAGTGGTGGTGCTATAGAATATCATCGAACAATGATGTCGTTCTCCGTCAGATTCCCCTACAGTAAAAAAAGATTTTAAAAATAGTTCCCTACCTTGGCACCCTGTCAGCTCATTAATGAACTAGATAAGCCACTCACCACTGATAGTACCCTCTGAAAATTCCTGGCATCCCAGTAGGCCAGTCCGTCCCTGATCCTGGTGAACCAGTGGCTCCTCTCCAACTTCTCCTCCTCCTCTCCCATTCAGTGGACAATCTTCTGAACAGAATTGGTGAAACGGACACATAATTAGGAAAAAAATAAGGTTGCATGCTAATGAATCTAGCGGTATCTGTTACAATGTAGTTTGCCAATAGGCTGTCAGACCATTCATTATCCAACATAAGGACTTCATGGGTTATGTTTTTCAACAGTGGTGGTGCTATAGAATATCAATGAACAATGATGTCGTTCTCCGTCAGATTCCCCTACAGTAAAAAAAGTTTTTAAAAACAGTTCCCTACCTTGGCACCCTGTCAGCTCATTAATGAACTAGATCAGACACTCACCACTCATAGTGACCTCTAAGAATTCCTAGTATCCCAGTAGGCCAGTCCAGGCCCTGATCCTGGTCAACCAGTGGCTCCTCTCCAACTTCTCCTCCACCTCTCCCATTCAGTGGACAATTTTCAATGGACTTCTGAATGTGAGGGCCACTGGACACGTTTTCATATACCATTGGGGTACGCGTGCAAACTTTTAAACTTCAAAAACAACATTAAACTATATACAGTGGTAGTTACTGCTTGCTATCAGTCACTGCAGCCCCACTGTGCCCATCAAATGCAGCCTATCAGTGCCCATCAAATGCAGCCTCATCATTGCCCACCAAATATAGCCTCACCGTGCCTATCAAATGCAGCCTCACTGTGCCCATCAAATGCAGCCTTATTGTGCCCATGAAATGCAGCCTCTCCAATGCCGAACAAATACAGCCTCACTGTGCCCATGAAATGCAGCCTTATCAGTGCCCACCAAAAGCACTCCTCACCAGTGCCCATCAAATGCCGCCTCACTGTGCCCATCAAGTGCAGCCTTATCAGTGCCCACCAAAAGCGTGCCCCACCAGTGCCCATCAAATGTGTCTCACTGTGCCCATCAAATGCAGCCTCACTGTGCCCATCGAATGCAGCCTCACCAGTGTCCATCAAATGCAGCCTCACTGTGCCCATCAAATGCAGCCTACCAGTGCCTGGATCACACAGAGCGGCGATCTCCCACTGTGTCACGTAGCTTGGATTTGAATTGCCCGGGTGGCCACTGTAACAAAGTTCCGCCTCCTAGACCGGCTATGATACACATCCCACTCATTCCATTTCCCGGCATTGGATTAATGTGCAGCCTATCACAGGAGCCAGTCTAGGAGGCAGGACTTTGTTACAGTGCAGCCGAAAAATTCAAACCTAAGCTCCCCGACACAGTGGGAGATCCCCGCTGTGCGTTACGTGCACAAGGAGAGCAGGAGGAAGGGGAGCACTCTGGCACTTCAGCACCCCCCCTCTGCCTCAGCTTGCGGTGCCTGTGCACCGCCCAGGATCAGCCCTGCCGCTGCAGCCACAGCTCAAAGCGGCCCCAGGGCAGGTGGCCTACCGGGAAATGTCCTGGTAGGCCAGTCCAGCCCTGATCCTGGTGGACTAGTCCTGCGGGCCGTCTGTAACGAGTCCGGGGGCTGTAAATGGCCTGTGGGCCGGTACTTTGAGACCCCTGTTCTAGAGGATTCTAGAATGTAGTGGGCTGAATGAAGCAAATCAGCAGCTGAATATTTATCTTATCTCAGCAAAAACTCTGGGGAAGGGTGCCCAAATGGTGGCTGGGAGTAAGCATAAATAGTCTGAAGCTTGGAGCTGATGTGTCTTGTCCAGAAGGAGAAGTAGCCTGCCTGAAGGACCCTTGCCCTTCCAAACACCTAGTTCTGCATGTGTTCATGGCGCTCCCGGCTGTGGCAGAGCCGAGGGGCCTATTTCTTGAGAATCTTTGAGCCGGCACATGGGACTAAGAATCTTTTTGTCTCTCTCACTGAGGTTCTACTTATGGAGGCTGGGTAGTAGACAGCTCCAAGGACATTGTGAGTACAGATCTGAGTGCTGGTTCCTAGTGACTATATGTTACGGATGATATGATATCTTTGAGCACTGGACTTGGTGCCTGCTTGTATCAGGGCATTTCCTATAGAGTCATAGTGCTGTTCAACCCTTTGGCTGCTACTAGAAGGACTGTGCTAAGAAGCTTTGATATTGTGAAGAGTGTCTTCTGATCATTATACTGTGCTACTGGAGTATCCCACAGCTCCCTGTGCCCTATTCAAGTCAATCTGCAATAAGTCTATAAAAGGCAACCCCTAGACTGTTTACTGGGCTAGAAGAGTGACTGTTGTGGTGTGCATGGGAGAAGAGGACCTGCGACAAATCAGCGACCCTCTCGGGGGGTGAGCATTACATTCATAAACTCTTCCTTTACATACACTTTTCAGCACACAACCTACCTCAAAGAAAACCTTCATTAAAGTGTTTGTTACCCAAACATTTCATATTCCTGATATGTGCCTGCTGTACCATGTACTTGTATGAGAAAGTAACCTGTTCTCTTTGCATTGTTTCCTTAGTTCGAAATCCTCTGCTGTCCTATTAAAAACTGACTACGCTAAGCAGGAGAGCGCACCGTGGTCAGTTCTCTAGTTAAGCTGGGAACTCAACCTGCTCTCTTCCAATGATCAGACTTATCCTGACACGCCCCTGCTGCATTGCCATTCACTGGAAAGCTCAGTGTCTTGCTATTTCTCCTCCCCAAGCTTCTATGCAGCTGAGAACAGAGGGAATGTGATCACTTATAAAAAAAGGCGAGAAAAGGTATTTATAATGTGTTTTTTTTTATATCTGCACACAGATGTTTTGCCTTTCATTTCTATTTTAAATTGAACGGGTTGTTTTACAAGGTGATCATTTACAATCACTTTAAGTAGTCATTCAAGGACTACTTAGCAATCAGCAATTAATAAGACAATAAATATTTTATTTGACGGAGATCTGAAGTCCTGAGGAAGCGGGTTATCCTGCAAAATGCATTAACCTACATCTAATGGTCTCCAGGGACCCCACAATTCAAGTCCCTGTATACCGTAATCTTCAATCTAACTGGCGTGAAACATATATTTTTTAAAAAGGATTGGATAAAAAACGTACAAATAAAGATGTATGATTGTTTTAAATGATGTTTATCTTTTGTGTATAAAACCATTGGAGATACATTTAAAGTCCCTCTTCATATATGAAATATTTTGGTCCTGAATGAAAGAAAGTGTCACAGGGATCAGGAAATCATGTCCTAAAAATAAAAGGGGTCTCCGGCTGGATGGTACTTCTATCCAGTTGGCTTCATGATGCTTCCAACAGACACTAGACACTGCATAGTCACATTTTAGTACAGCATTGTCAGGGAGGACAAGCCTGGGGCCATCTGCACCCCTGCCCATTCCCTTGGGCCACAGGAGTAGAAAACGTATGGCATGGCCCCTTGACCTTGGGCACCCAACAGGAGATAAGGGGCATATGCCTCAGGTGGCTGGTAGACACCTATCCAAATAAAAGCACCTTAAAGACCTAATTTAGCACAACCCAGTCGGGTGCCTTCCTGTCAGGTATGTTGTAAATTACTGGATTCTGCATTAATAATAGTTCTGTTCTCTGCAAACTGTGTCTCTGTAATTACTGCCGCTGCGTAACGCTGCACCTCTCCACACCACTGCATCCCACCTAACAGCATGGTACTTGGTGACCGGCCACTCATGCACCCAGTGCTGTCACATGGTCCTAACCCTTCTGTAAGATTCAGGTCATGACTTGGAGCTTCAAAAGGTCCTCTTCTCTTCATTTCCAACAACCAAACAGAAAGTCAATGGCCTGGAGCACAAAGTGCAACTTGGAGGAGGGCCAGCATGGCTGGGGTGGGGGGGCAGTTGAGGCAGAGAAAATAGTGGTGTGATCGGGGAGGTATTAATCCACTTACCTAGATTGGGGGTGTCCTGTGGGTGTAGAGGGGTGGAGATTCTTGTCGGAGCTCAGTCAGAGCTTCTCATAGAATCAGGAAGGTTTCTCCCACCCTCCCTTGTTTGTTGTTTTGGGGGGGACAACCTTGCCAGCTTTCTGGTAGTACTGGGTTGGGATGGTTTTTACCTAGTGGGCAGTTCTTGGTGGGATATGTTTTCCATGACCGTTCGCATTATGGGTTCATTTATTACTAGTTGTAGCAGCAGCGGGAGGTCTATGGGGTCTTTGAAGGAGGTGCCGGATAAAATAATGGAGAATTAGGCCCATCTGGAGATATGGGTGTCCCTTCCCTTCCTAATAATACAATGCTAACAATAGTTTTAAGTTGGTTGTATCTGGTAGGAAGTAACTGGTAATTGTCACTGAGCCTGTTTAAGTTGCGGCTGGGGGCCTTTCATGGGGTGACAGATACAACCAGTTGGTCGAGAGAAAAATAGCCCTTTGAAGATATTAGACTGGGTAGGATTAAGCTGAGGTTTTTGGTTTAATGGTTATGTAGAAAATGTATTATTTTAGCAATGAAAGAACATTTTCCCATGGGGTTTTTTAGCAGCAACAAGTAATAAAACTGTTCGAATAAAAAATGTTTGTTGTTTTATTATCAAATGACACATAAAAGATTGTTAATAAGTTTGTGAGCTCTGGTAATTACAAGAAATCGACATACATGCCAAGGTATAAAAATAGGTGAACATATTATTTCCAATTGCAAAAGTCAACTTCAGCGCAATTTGATAAACAGAAGGGAACCCCGATGCATTTCGACCTTCTAGGTCTTCCTCAGGGGGATCTCACACTTCTAGAGAACATCAAGATTGAATAAAAATAGATATAAAAATATATTAGAATATAGCATCTTTCTAATGTCTTCTATCTTTTAGTAATACATTTTCAGTATTTGTTCTATATTTATTTTATAGGCAGACAAACAAAGAAGGTACATGTCATATATATCACATAATTCGTTGTTAGTATATTTACCTTTTTGAGCACATTCGATCGCTTAACCAGAGATTTGAATTTCATAAAAGAAAACAACGTAGTTACATATGATCTCCCAGTGCCTAGTATTGGCACTGTCCTGGGGGGGGGGGGGAACCCTCCACCTCGACTCCAAGGTGAACAAGCTCCACTACCCACATGTCTTGCAGGGGGTCACACATCCAACGAGCCTCCCAATTCCAAGGGAGGGGGAGGGGGAGGGAGAAGGCAACCATGTGCCATGAGCCACAGCACCTGAAAAGTGTGAGTTTAATGTAATTGAGCATACTAGTAGGGTAAGGTTATAAGCACAAGCATTTTGGTCATCTAATGTGTGGGGCTTCGGAGAGCAAACCAAGGTGCCACTGTCTATTAGATTTATCTAGTATACCTGGTCATTGGCTCCGGGATATGGGGACCGGTGGATCCATAACCGGTCAAACATGCCTTCGGGGCCCGACCAGACACCTCTTACATACATATGGAGATAGTTTATGATTGTATTCCTGTAATCATGTAATTGATTGTATGGTCAATGGTTTGGTGAGGTTCAAGACTCTATAACGTAGTGATATAATCACATGTTGGTCTTCTGTATGGCCGACATGTGAATTACTATGCGATGTGATGGTAATTAATTAGGTGAATGATAGAGGAACTATCTAAGGTGACTAATGCTGATGGGTGAATAAAGGGTGAATTGGTGGGTATAAATGGATTGACTAAGTGATATACGTGAAGAAAACTATATCAAACAAAGGTGAAGAAATGTGTGAAGGACAGATTGGTAAACATGAATGTGTATACCAAACGCCCAGGTGGTTAATGTGCAATGGTGAAAGAAATATAAATAAATAAATAAAATTATATGGACTAAAAAAGTGGATGACCACTATAGTATAGTGGTTGTAGTATGTCATTAATTTGTAATGATTTTGAGGTTTTTGCTTACATAAGTGAGCCTTGTAGTAATATTAATTGTATAGGCCACATATATGCCAGGGCCTTAAAATAAGGAGGGAGAAACTAAACTACTGTAAGGAGGAATAATTATGTGATATATATGGCATGTACCTTCTTTGTTTGTCTGCCTATAAAATAAATATAAAACAAATACTGAAAATGTATTACTAAAAGATAGAAGACTTTAGAAAGATGCTATATTCTAACATATTTTTATATCTATTTTTATTCAATCTTGATGTTCTCTAGAAGTGTGAGATCCCCCTGAGGAAGAACTAGAAGGTCGAAATGCATCAGGGTTCCCTTCTGTTCATCAAATTGCTCTGAAGTTGACTTGTGCAATTAGAAATAATATGTTCACCTATTTTTATACCTTGGCATGTATATAGATTTCTTGTAATTACCAGAGCTCACAAACTTATTAACGATCTTTTATGTGTCATTTGATAATAAAACAACAACAATTTTTTTTATTCGAACAGTTTCATTACTTGTTGCTGCTAAAAAAAAAACATGGGAAAATGTTCTTTCATTGCTAAAATACCTAAACCAGGTTGTGCAGCCCTCTCAGACCCCTATATGTGTCATCTTATGTTATGTATAAAATTTATTATATGCATTACAATTGTTTATGTTGTTATTTGTATTTAATTTTGTTGTAATAAAAGGCTGCTATGGCCATTCAACTCCAAAATAATATGTGTCGTCTGGTCAATCTTGAGGGGTGAAGGATTGGAGTTTAGTTGTTTATTTTACAAGAAGCCTGAGCCTCTGTAATCTGCACATCCCTCAGTCAAGCTGAGGGAGCAAAGTGAAGATCATTATATGCAGCTGGAGGGACCGGTGTTCTGCCGATATGGTTCCTCCTATCGATATGGTTCCCTCTTGACTGAGCAGGCGCATTCCGAGGCGACGGAAATCTCTGAGCTTTAACAGCTGTTCGGCAGTTGTAGACGCACTCGCTCCCGATGCTTAGTTACACACGCCGCTTTATTCTTCACAACGCTCTATACAGCAAGGTGCAGCAAGGGGCGGATCAGATGTGATATTGCGCAGTGCATTTTGTTTGTTTATACATGACGCTCTATACAGCAAGGGGCTGATATCCGCTGTTTAACAGATCCGTTATTAATATGTTTAAATGCATCCCTTGCTGTATAGAGCGTTGTGTATAAACAAACAAAATGCACTGCTCAATATCACATCTGATCCGCCCCTTGCTGTATAGAGTGGCGTGAAGAATAAAGCGGCGTGTGTAACTAAGCATTGGGAGCAAGCGCGTCTACAGCTGCCGAACAACCGTTAAAGCTCTGAGATTTCCGTCGGCTCGGATTGCGCCTGCGCAGTCAAGAGGGAACCATATCGATAGGGGAACCAGCTCGACAAGACACCGGCATTAAAGTGAACCTGTTGCTTTGCCCTATAAGGACAAGCAGGTTCACTTTAGGGCTCGGTTCACTCCCTTGCATTGCTGTTTTCATGCATTGTGTAACCCAGCGTTTCTCAACCAGGGTTCCTCCAGGGGTTGTTAGCAGTTCCATGAGCAATGAGCAATTTCTGCCTCTCACATTCCCGCTCACACCATTGATCTTTTTACTTATCTGTAAGGAGCATTCTTCCCAATGACCATCACACTAATGTACCATGAGTTGTAGATATAATCATTTTTATCAGGGCCCCCTGAGACTGGAATGTTATTTCAAGGGCTCCTTTGTTGAGGTTGAGAAAGGCTGATAACCTGTTTTTCAATGCACATTGATGCATGTTGTGCGTATGTGCTACTGCCCTTGGAAAAAAATCACGTGACAGGTGATGAAACCAGTTGGGAGGAGCCAGTGACACTACCCACGAAAGGGAGAAAGAAAGGGAGAAAGAAAGGGAGGGATGGAGGGAGAAAGAAAAAAAAAGAAAAGGAGGGATGGAGGGAGGAAAAAAAAAAGGAGGGATGGAGGGAGAAAGAAAAAGAAAAGGAGGGATGGAGGGAGAAAGAAAAAAAAGAAAAGGAGGGATGGAGGGAGGGAGAAAGAAAGAAAGACAGAAAGAGAAAAAGAAAGAGAAAAATAAAAAGAAAGAAAAAGAAAGAAAGAGAAAAAGAAAGAAAGAGAAAAAGAAATAGAAGAAGAAAGAGAAAAATAAAAAGAAAGAGAAAGAGAAAAAGAAAAGGAGGGATGGAGGGAGAAAGAAAGAAAGAAAGAAAAGGAGGGATGGAGGGAGAAAGAAAGAAAGAGAAAGAAAAGGAGGGATGGAGGGAGAAAGAAAGAAAAGGAGGGATGGAGGGAGAAAGAAAGAAAGAGAAAGAAAAAGAGAAAAAGAAAAGGAGGGATGGAGAAAGAGAAAGAAAGAGAGAGAAAGAAAGAGAAAGAAAGAGAAAGAGAGAGAAAGAAAGAGAAAGAAAGAAAGAGAAAGAAAGAAAGAAAAAGAAAAGGAGGGATGCAGGGAGAAAGAAAGAAAGAAAGAGAAAGAAAAGGAGGGATGGAGGGAGAAAGAAAGAAAGAGAAGGAGGGATGGAGGGAGAAAGAAAGAAAGAAAGAGAACGAGAAATAAAAAGAGAAAGAGAAAGAAAGAAAGAGAAAAAGAAAAGGAGGGACGGAGGGAGAAAGAAAGAGAAAAAGAAAAGGAGGGATGGAGGGAGAAAGAAAGAGAAAAAGAAAAGGAGGGATGGAGGGAGAAAGAAAGAGAAAAAGAAAAGGAGGGATGGAGGGAGAAAGAAAGAAAGAGAAAAAGAAAGAAAGAAATAAATAAAGAGAAATGGAGGGAGAAAGAAAGAAAGAAAGATAAATGGAGGGAGAAAGAAAGAAAGAAAGAGAAAGAAAGAAAAAGAAAAGGAGGGATGGAGGGAGAAAGAAAGAGGGATGGAGGGAGGCAGAAAGAAAGAAAGAAAGAGAAAAGGAGGGATGAGGGAGAAAGAAAGAAAGAAAAAGAAAAGGAGGGATGGAGGGAGAAAGAAAAAAAGAAAGAAAGAGAAAGAAAGAAAAAGGAGGGATGGAGGGAGAAAGAAAGAAAGAGAAAAAGAAAAGGAGGGATGGAGGGAGAAAGAAAGAAAGAGAAAAGGAGAGATGGAGGGAGAAAGAAAGAAAGAGAAAAAGAAAAGGAGGGATGGAGGGAGAAAGAAAGAAAGAGAAAAAGAAAAGGAGGGATGGAGGGAGAAAGAAAAGGAGGGATGGAGGGAGAAAGAAAGAAAGAGAAAAGGAGAGATGGAGGGAGAAAGAAAGAAAGAGAAAAAGAAAAGGAGGGATGGAGGGAGAAAGAAAGAAAGAGAAAAAGAAAAGGAGGGATGGAGGGAGAAAGAAAGAAAGAAAAAGAAAAGGAGGGATGGAGGGAGAAAGAAAAGGAGGGATGGAGGGAGAAAGAAAGAGGAATGGAGGGAGGCAGAGAGAAAGAAAGAAAGAAAGAAAGAAAGAGAAAGAAAGAAAGAGAAAAAGGAGGGATGGAGTGAGAAAGAAAGAAAGAAAAGAAAGAAAGAAAGAAAAAGAAAAAAACGAGGGATAGAGGGAGAAAGAAAGAAAAAAAAGGAGAGATGGAGGGAGAAAGAAAGAGAAAAAGAAAAGGAGGGATGGAGGGAGAGAGAAAGAGGGATGGAGGGAGGCAGAGAGAAAGAAAAAGAAAGAAACAAGGAAAGAAAGAAGGAAAGAAAAAATGAGGGATGGAGAGAGAGAGAAAGAAAGAGAAAGAAAGATGGAGAGAGAGAAAGAAAGAAAGAAAGAAAGAAAGAGAAAGATGGAGGGAGAGAGAAAGAAAGAAAGAGAGAGAAGGAAGGAAAAACAGAAAGAAAGAAAAAGGGATGGAGGGAGGCAGAGAGAAAAAAAGAGGGATGTAGAGAGAAAGAAAGAGGGATGGAGGGAGGGAGAAAGAAACCAATGTTAAAAACAAGAAATAAAGATAGATGGAGGGAGAGAGAAAGAAAGAGAGACGGAAGGAAAGAAAGAGGAAGGGAGAGAGAGAAAAAAGAAAGAGATGAATGGAGAGGGAGAGAAAGAAAGAGAGAAGGAAGGAAAGAAAGAGGAAGGGAGAGAGAGAGAAAAAAAGAAAGAGATGAATGGAGAGGGAGAGAAAGAAAGAGAGAAGAAAAAAAGGAAGAGGGAGGCAGAGAGAAAAAAAGAAAGAAAGAAAGAGGTGAAAATGGGGGTGGTTTAAATTATGCTAGATAGTGGACGTGGCTTAAATGGGGTGTGGTTAAATAGAGTCTGAGATGACTTACATAGTGGAGAATGTGGGATGGAGGAAGAGAGAGAAAGAAAGAAAGAAGGATGGAGAGAGAAAGAAAGAGGGATGGAGGGAGGCAGGGAGAAAGAAAGAGAATGAATGAAAGAGGGAAAGAAAGAATGAGGGATGGAGGGAGGGAGAAAGAAAGAGAGAGAAGGAAGGAAAAACAGAAAGAAAGAGGGATGGAGGGAGGCAGAGAAAAAAAGAGGGATGGAGAGAGAGAGAAAGAAAGGAAGAAAGAAAGAGGGATGGAGGGAGAGAGAAAGAAAGAAAGAAAGAAAGAAAGAAAGAAAGAGGGATGGAGGGAGAGAGAAAGAAAGAAAGAAAGAAAGAAAGAAAGAAAGAAAGAAAGAAAGAAAGAAAGAAAGAAAGAAAGAAAGAAAGAGAAAGAAAGAAAGAAAAAACATATGGAAAGAAAGAAAGAAAGAGGGATGGAGGGAGGGATGGAGAAAGAAAAAAAGAGGGATGGAGAGAGAAAGAAAGAGGGATGGAGGGAGAGAGAAAGAAAGAAAGAAAGAAAGAAAGAAAGAAAGAAAGAAAGAAAGAAAAAACATATGGAAAGAAAGAAAGAGGGATGGAGGGAGGGATGGAGAAAGAAAAAAAGAGGGATGGAGAGAGAAAGAAAGAGGGATGGAGGGAGAGAGAGAGAAAGAGAAATCAAGAAAGAGAAGGAAAGAAAGAAAGAAAAAAAGGAGAGATGGAGGCAGAGAGAGAGAGAGAGACAGAGAGAGAGCTCTGGGTTCCATGTGAAGCGACTGCCCCTGCTGTTTACTAACTACAGGTTTGGCCATAACACACTTTGTTCTTTGCAGAGAGAGTGAGATTCTAGAACTGTTCAGCCATACCACATTGTGTTCATCCTCAGCTCAATCACTTGCAGCTTCTTTCCACAGCAGCTCCATGCCACAACACGGGCAGTAACGAACAGCGCACCCATTGGCTGGGACACTGTGTAGCCCGCCTCCTGCTACCTCCTCAGCCAGTAGCTGGCTGCAGTTTTCTCTTACATCCCTACCTCTCCCTCCATCACCCAGTCCAGACTCCCAGCCCACCCAGCTTACTACATGGGCGGCCCGGGATGACACCTTTTTGCCAAAAATCTGACCATGCTCACAACGCACACTACACCGGGTGACGGCGGAGTGGTGTGGCTTTTTTATGGGGGGCTTGGCCCAGTCTGATCCCCCACAAAGCTTATTTCCCAGGATTCTGCCCGGGACAGGCTCAGACCGGGACATGGGACTGAATTCCGTGAATGTCCCGGGCAAATCGGGACTGTTGGCAACTATGACTTAGATGGCATATCTGTCTTAGTGCATTTCAAACCGCACACTAAAATACGGATGTGAGAATGGGGCCTGAGGCTGGCTGTACATCAATGGACAGTATGGCATGCTTTGACATCTAATACAAAATAAAGTGCAATGCGTGCTAATGACCGCTGACACACATTGACATGCATTTTAATGCGCTTCCATTGATTTCAACGGAAAATGTATCAAGTGTGACAGCAGGAAGGTAAAGTCACCTGGTTGCATCCAGGGGGGTAGATATATTTCTCCCAGATTCAGGCTTTATGCCGACTTATACAACTAGGGAGTTGATGAAGCCCAGCTGAGGCTAGTGGGCTCATGGATGACTCATACCTCTAGGGAGAGGGCTGGGCGTCGTGCAGGCAGGGAGTTGATGAGACCAGCTGAAGCTTGTCAGCTCATTTAGGCCTCTATAAGAACTCCCAGCTTCATTAGATGTTTGCTCATGCCTGGAACCAGACCTGTGTGGACTGTCTAGGGAGAGTGAACCCCTGTGCGGTGAGGCAAAGCCTGTGTGGCTATTTGTTTGGACTTTTACTAAACCAGGGACTTAGGGACTAGGACAGCACCAGGCTGATCCCAGTTGTTAGTTTAGGAAACCTGCATGTTTAGTCAGAGGTCAAACTGACCAGGATTTATTTTGTTTATGTTTCTTTTTGGCTTTGCTGTGTTTTTGTCACTGTACATAGAGAAATAAACCGCACCTTTTGATTTTGAAAACCACAACCTCCGTCTGCTGGCCCTGTTTTTGTGTGGGGAGCCCAACCAGGGGGTCACACACACCCGCTACCGAGTTAACCCCCTCACAGTTGGTGGAGAACCAGTGGCAGTTTTTTTTAAGCCAGCATGGAGGAGATACTGAAACAGCTGGCTCTAGCAAATGCCAATCAACAGCAGACAAATGCAGGTTTGCAAAGGAGCCTTGCAGCCCAGCAGCAAGCTCATCAACAAGCCCAGCAGCAATCTGAGGCCCGCTTCATAGACCTGTTACAGAAGCAAGAGCAGAGACTACAACAAATGGAAGCAGTAATGCAGCAACGTCCGCAGACCAGTGAGGAAAGCCGTCCCACTAATACCGCGTCCTTTGGGGTGAGTCGTTTATTGACAAAAATGACTGGAGAGGATGATCCAGAGGTATTTTTGACCACATTTGAAAGGACTGCTGAAAGAGAAAAGTGGCCTGAGGAGCAGTGGGCTGGACTGGTGGCTCCTCTGTTAACTGGTGAATCGCAGAAGGCTTACTATGACCTAGAGCCTGAACAAGCAAAAGACTATGTGATGCTAAAAGCTGAAATATTGGCAAGGCTGGGTGTCACCCTGGCTGTCCGGGCTCAGCGTGTGCATAACTGGACTTTCCAGCTTGGAAAACCCCCCAGGTCTCAAATGTATGATCTCATTCACCTGAGCAGGAAGTGGCTACAGCCAGAGACTTTGTCCGCACCGGAGATTGTGGAACGTGTTGTGATGGATCGTTTCTTGAGAGCTCTTCCTACCGCCATTCAAAAGTGGGTAAGCCATGGAGACCCAGAAACGGCCGGTAAACTTGTGGATCGTGTAGAGAGATACTTGGCTACAGAGAACCTGACGGCCTCTTCCAGAGACTCTCGGACTTTCCACCCTAAGACCAGACCATCCCCAGGGGCGGATAAGAGGATTCCAAGGGGTGAGGGTGGAGAGAGTGAGAGGGTGGGAGCTCTACCCAAAGTTTGGCGAGAACAGCCTGGGAAGTCAGGGGCTCAAGAGGCAGCCAAATGGATTGTTTGCTACCGCTGCCGGCAAGCGGGACATATTGCAGCAAATTGCCCGGTTGTGGAGGAACCCATGCAATGTGACTTTCTGATGGACAGACGTCAGTCGCTGTGTGCGACAGTCGCATGCACTGCCATTCGGGGAACTGAGAAACATTTATGCAAAATGTGTATTAATGGTAGAAATGTTGTGGTATTACTGGATTCAGGTAGCCTTGTGACCCTGATAAAGGCTGAATTAGTTAAAACAGAGGTCTCTGGGAATAGCAAGGTAGCTGTTATTTGTGTGCATGGGGACACCCGAGAGTATCCAGTGACTACAGTGTGTTTCGAGACCCCCAAAGGTACCCTCTCTCATCCAGTGGGGTTAGTATCTCAATTACCGCATGATGCCATTGTGGGAAGGGATTTTCCGAAGTTCTGGGAACTGTGGGATGATCCTGAGCCCCCCACTGGTGCCCCTATGCACCAGGAATGTGATAGCCAGAACTCCTCTGAGAGTGGTGAGGACTCTCCAGAATTTCCCTTGTCAGTATTGGCAGGGGAGACTCAAGAAACTGGAGAGGAGCCCACCTCCTCAGACGAAAACCTACCGTCTGTGGAGTTTTCTGATCTTGAGGTTCACAGGGAAAACTTTGCCACAGAACAGTTAAAAGACCCCGCCCTAATAAAGGCACGGGAAAACGTAGTGGAAATAGATGGTGAGTTAGTGAACCCAGATAATACCTGCACTTACCCATACTTCAGCGTAGAGAAGGACCTACTGTATCGGGTGGCAAAAAGGGCAGAAGAAACCGTTGAGCAGCTTGTGGTGCCCAAACCTTACAGGAAGTTGGTGTTGGAGTTGGCCCATGGGCACATTCTTGGAGGTCATCTGGGGACAGAGAAAACCCGAGAGAGGGTATTACAGAGATTCTATTGGCCTGGGGTGATGAAGGACATAGAAAATTATTGTTCCTCCTGCCCTGTGTGTCAGAGGTCGGCCCTGATGCCACATTTCCGTAGCCCGCTGGTCCCTCTACCCATCATTGAGGTCCCGTTTGAGAGAATCGCAATGGATTTGGTAGGTCCTATAATCAAGTCCGCTAGGGGGCACCAGTACATATTGGTTATAATGGACTATGCCACCCGTTATCCAGAAGCGATCCCTCTCAGAAATACCTCGGCCAAAACCATAGCCAAAGAGCTATCTCTTGTTTTTAGCCGGGTGGGTATTTGTAAAGAACTGCTTACGGACCAAGGTACACCCTTTATGTCCCGGGTTATGAAAGAGCTGTGTAAATTGCTCAAAGTGACGCAATTGCGTACATCTGTGTATCACCCCCAAACCGATGGGCTGGTTGAAAGATTCAACAAAACCCTAAAACAAATGTTGAAGAAAGTGGTGGATAGAGATGGAAAGGATTGGGACTGTCTACTTCCTTATTTGATGTTTGATATTAGGGAGGTGCCCCAATCCTCTACGGGATTCTCCCCCTTTGAGTTACTGTATGGGAGACACCCAAGAGGGCTGTTGGATATTGCCAAGGAAACTTGGGAAAGTGAGAGTTCTCCCCACAGGAGTGTGATTGAGCATGTCGCCCTGATGCAAGATCGAATTGCACAGGTAATGCCCATCGTGAAGGAACATTTGGCCCAAGCGCAGTTGGCACAGCAGAGAGTGTACAACCGTGGAGCAAAGACCCGTACCTTTTCCCCGGGGGATAGGATATTGGTACTTGTCCCTACGGTTGAAAGTAAATTCCTTGCCAAATGGCAAGGCCCCTACGAGATAATGGAAAAAGTGAGCGAAGTGAATTACAAGGTCAGACAACCAGGAAGGCGAAAGCCTGAACAGATATATCACGTTAATCTGTTGAAAGCCTGGAGGGATAGAGAGTCCCTAGTCGCAGAAACTTGGTCACCAGCTCAAACTGGTTGCGTGATTCCGGAGGTTGGAATAGCAGCCACCTTGTCACAACCCCAACAACAGGAGGTTAAGGAGTTTGTGCTTCGCAACAAGGAGGTGTTCTCTGAGCTGCCGGGACAAACATCTGGGGTAGAGCATGATATTATTACCCCGCCCGGTGAAAGGGTGAAGTTAAAACCCTATCGGATCCCAGAGGCCCGACGGGAGGCAATACGGGAGGAAGTACAGAAAATGCTGAACTTAGGGGTGATAGAGGAGTCCCAAAGTGATTGGTCTAGTCCCATTGTGTTGGTGCCTAAACCGGATGGGAGCTGGCGATTTTGTAACGATTTTCGTCAGTTGAACAAAGTTACAAAATTTGACACCTACCCCATGCCACGTATAGATGAGTTGATCGACCGGCTGGGAACAGCCCGATACATGACGACTCTTGACCTCACAAAAGGGTATTGGCAAATTCCCCTGGCCAAGTCGGCCAAAGAGAAAACCGCATTTGTAACCCCAGACGGGGCGTTCCAATATAAGAGAATGCCGTTCGGGTTACAGAATGCGCCGGCCACATTCCAGCGGAAAATGGACCAGATACTGAGGCCCCATCGGAAGTATGCTGCGGCTTACCTGGATGACGTAATTGTCCATAGCACAGATTGGGCCTCACATCTGCCAAAAGTGCAAGCAGTCCTAGACTCTATCCGGGAAGCGGGGTTTACGGCTAACCCCAAGAAGTGTACCATTGGGCAGGAGGAGGCCAAATATCTTGGGTACACCATTGGCAGGGGAGTGATAAAACCCCAACTCAACAAAGTCGAGGCCATCCAGAGTTGGCCACGTCCCAACAGCAAGAAGCAGGTACGGGCCTTTCTGGGAATCGCGGGTTATTATCGGCGCTTCATTCCCCACTTTGCTTCTAAGGCTGTGCCCCTAACCAACCTGACGAAAGGGAAAGGGTCGGTCATGATTAAATGGACCCCCGAGGCTGAGGCAGCATTCCAATTCTTGAAACAAGCCTTATGTAGCCAGCCAGTGTTGTACTCACCCGACTTCTCTAAAGACTTTGTCGTACAAAGTGATGCGTCAGATGTGGGGTTAGGAGCAGTATTGTCCCAGGTCTGGAACGGGGAAGAGCACCCAGTCATTTACCTCAGCAGGAAGTTGAAGTCCCATGAGGTAAATTACGCCACGGTTGAAAAGGAGTGTTTAGCGGTGAAGTGGGCTCTAGATTCCCTTCGGTACTATCTGCTAGGTAGGCACTTTGACATGGTTACGGATCACGCTCCGTTAAAGTGGATGGCTCAAAACAAGGAGACAAATAGAAGAGTGAATAGGTGGTTCCTGGCCCTACAGGAATTCAACTTCACAGTAAAGCATCGCCCTGGCGTTCAAATGGGGAATGTGGATGCTTTGTCTCGAGTACATGAATGCCTGATTGCTGGTGTTCCAACCCCAAGGTTAAAACAAGAGGGGGGGTATGTGACAGCAGGAAGGTAAAGTCACCTGGTTGCATCCAGGGGGGTAGATATATTTCTCCCAGATTCAGGCTTTATGCCGACTTATACAACTAGGGAGTTGATGAAGCCCAGCTGAGGCTAGTGGGCTCATGGGTGACTCATACCTCTAGGGAGAGGGCTGGGCGTCGTGCAGGCAGGGAGTTGATGAGACCAGCTGAAGCTTGTCAGCTCATTTAGGCCTCTATAAGAACTCCCAGCTTCATTAGATGTTTGCTCATGCCTGGAACCAGACCTGTGTGGACTGTCTAGGGAGAGTGAACCCCTGTGCGGTGAGGCAAAGCCTGTGTGGCTATTTGTTTGGACTTTTACTAAACCAGGGACTTAGGGACTAGGACAGCACCAGGCTGATCCCAGTTGTT
Organism: Rana muscosa; assembly: GCA_029206835.1. Lineage (NCBI taxonomy): Eukaryota > Metazoa > Chordata > Amphibia > Anura > Ranidae > Rana > Rana muscosa. Next base: position 56,000,986 of record CM055116.1, on the reverse strand, counting down.
AGTTTAGGAAACCTGCATGTTTAGTCAGAGGTCAAACTGACCAGGATTTATTTTGTTTATGTTTCTTTTTGGCTTTGCTGTGTTTTTGTCACTGTACATAGAGAAATAAACCGCACCTTTTGATTTTGAAAACCACAACCTCCGTCTGCTGGCCCTGTTTTTGTGTGGGGAGCCCAACCAGGGGGTCACACACACCCGCTACCGAGTTAACCCCCTCACACAAGCCATAGATCCAGCCCTATTATAGATAACCTGGAGCAAATTTTTTTTATCATTTCTACATCAAACTTACTGCATGAAAACCATTACCTTAAAGCCGTGGTACATTGGGTGCCCCCATTGTACATTTAGAAATAATACAATTTCGAACACATTAAAGCTCTGAACATTCTGTGCGTTATTATTTGCCGTGCAGAATAAAATCTAATGAGGAACTAATTTGCACATTCTCTGAAAGCTGAAAGAAAGTCAGTGCGGAGGCAAGCGAGGAGGAAAAAAAATAAAATGGAAATGTGAATTGTCAGCATTGAACGCCGAGCTCGGGAGTAGCATAATTCTGTATTCATGCCTGGTGTCTAACATGTCGTGTGCTGAGAAATTAATTTCAATATAATTGTACATCTGTGTGTATTCAGCACGGCACAGATCAACAGATACGGGGGAAGAGAAGGAAAATGATAATTATCGCCTCTTCTCTCTGCAAGTCAGAGACTTATATATTATACTTTCCATAAGTGAAAAGCCGCTTTATAGAATCAGAAAGGCGTTTGTTGGGAAGTCGCCTGTCCACGCGGATTATTCTGCTGCTGATTGTCAGTCATATCAAATAATATCTCTTTCCCGTTTTATTAGAAAAAAATAAAAATAGCAACGCTGAGATATCACCGGGTGCGTCCTCCTCAGTAATACACACTGCGCTATTGTGTAAGCGCCTGAGCGCTTAGCCCTGGTGCATGAGGCTCCAGCATTTAGTTGGGATTAGAGGGCACAGGTATACTGTCCAGCCTGGCTGCCATCTGCTGGCCAAACTCTATGAAAGACTGACCGCTGCTGTGGCTGGACAGGGCTGCATGGTACACCTAGTAGTATTAACCACTTAAGCCCTGGAAGATTTGCCCCCTTAATGACCAGGCCATTTTTTGCGATACGGCACTGCATCGTTTTAACTGACAATTGCGCGGTCGTGCGACACTGTACCCAAACAAAATTGACGTCCCTTTTCCCCCACAAATAGAGTTTTCTTTTGGTGGTATTTGATCATCTCTGCGGTTTTAATTTTTTGCGCTATAAGCAAAAACAAAGTGAAATTTTGAAAAAAAAAACAATATTTTGTACTTTTTGCTATAATAAATATCCCAAAAAATAAATAACAAATTTCTTCCTCGGTTTAGGCCAATATGTATTCTTCTACATATTTTTGGTAAAAAAAAAAAAGTATATTTATTGGTTTGTGCAAAAGTTATAGCGACTACAAAATATGGGATATATTTATGGAATTTTTATTATTTTATTTTTTTACTAGTAATGGCAGCGATCTGCTATTTTTATCGGGACTGTGACATTGCGGAGGACAGATCGGACACTTTTGACACTTTTTTGGGACCAGTGACATTTATACAACGATCAGAGCTTAAAAAAAAACACTGATTACTGTATGAATGTCATTGGCAGGGAAAGGGTTAACACTAGGGGGCGAACAAGGGGTTAACTGTGTTACCTAGCAAGTGTTTCTTACTGTGGGGGGGGACAGCCTGGGGGATGAGACGGATCATTGTTCCTAAACATTAGGAACAACTGATCAGTCTCCTCACCCCTGACATAACGGAGATCTGTCTATTTACATTGACAGACCTAAGTTCTGTCTCTCTCAGGAGTGCTCGCGGGTGCCCGGCAGACATGGCGACCGCCGGGCACGCGCATCGGCTCCATCATCGCGCCCCCTAGTGCTCTTAAAGCGGCCGATGTACAGCTGCGGCGGCTCACCCAGGGGAGTCAACCTGCCCTGCGGCGGCTGGTCGGGAATCAGTTAACATTGAGGGCTGGTTCACAACACAAAAACGCACTCCAGTTCCGTTCCGGATGCGTTTCTGCATGCACGTTTTTAACGCGTTTTTGACGCATTCCAGTGCATTTTTAAAGCGTTTCTGGATGCAGTCCAAGTGCTTTTTTCTTCTTCTTTTTTCACTGTACTGGGGTCCAGTGCATTTTTGATGCGTTCCAGTGCGTGCAGCAGGTTCTACTTTTTTTCTGGAACACCCTGAAAACTGACCACACTGGTGTGCACTATGCCATTGGAAACAATATAACCTACTTTCCACGTGTTTTTGATGCAGAAAAAAAACACACTGGAAGGCATGTGGTATGAACTGGGCCTTAGGACAGCATATGCCTAGGAATGAAAGCCTGCACCTGAACACCTGAGTCTCATACACCAGGGCGCCCAGTCTGAATGGTGTCTTAAGGGGAACTACAGTTTTATATATATATATATATATATATATATATATATATATATATATATATATATATATATATATATATATAAATTAGGTTATTGTAATCAGAGGCGGACTAGGAATCTGGGACCCATTTAACCAATTGCCTACCCGGCACTTTGACCCCCTTCCTGCCCGGGCCAATTTTTAGCTTTCAGAGCTTTTGCACTTTGAATGACAATTGCACGGTCATGCAACATTGTACCCAAATTACATTTTTATAATTTTTTTGTGACAGACAGATCTTTCTTTTGGCGTTATTTAATCACTACTGGAGGGTTTTATTTTTTGCTAAACAAATGGAAAAAAAAAAAACAGTTTTTCTTAATTTCTGTCATAAAATTTTACAAATAAGTAAATTTTCTTCTTCACTGATGTGCACTGATGAGGCTGATTTGGTGGGTACTAATAGGCTGCACTGATGGACACTGATAAGCTGCCCTAAAGGGGACTGATGAGGCTGTACTGATAAGGCGGCACTGATGGGCACTGATAAGCTACATTAATGGGCACTGTTGTGCAATGATGAGGCTGCTCTGATGGGCACCGATAAGCTGCACTGAAGGGCACTGATGGGCTCTGATGAGTAGGCACTGATGAGGCTGCACTGATAAGGCGGCACTGATAGGCTACACTGATGGGCGCTGATGAGACTGCACTGATAAGCTGCACTGATTGGCACTGATAAGGAGGCACTGGTAAAGCTGCACTGATGGGCACTGATATGTTGCACTGATGGACACTCATTGGCACTGATAGGGCTGCATGATAGTCATTGCTGTCACAAGAGAGCCGATTATTGTCTTTCCTTTCCTCACACAGTGACATCAGTGAGTAAAGAAAATGACCATAACCGACATTTGTTTATACAGCGATTGGTCACAGCTGATGACATGGTAAAGGGCTGCTGTGATTGGCCCTTTACCTCAATCTGTGATCAGGTGTGTCCGCAGAGCGCGCCCAATGCGTGATGCCCAGGGGGCACGCGGGGTTCTGGGAGGACGTCAATAGATGCCCTCGCAGACCTGGACGACTACACTGTAGCCGTAATTCAGACACATTGTGGTCGACAAGTGGTTAATAGCCACACCCACTTTTCACAGTGGCCCATGGCGCACTCAGGGCCCTTTTCTCATCCCTTTGTGAGTCCGTCCGCCTCTGTTTGCAATCATCTAGTACAACCTTTCTCAAACTTTTTTTCCTCTAGGGGAACCCTTGAAATAATGTTTAAGTCAGGGATCCCTGGTTAATATCAGATAATCAGGGGTCAGTGGGGAAAATGCACTGCCGACTGCCCCCTTGCCCTCCACTCACTCTCTGCTGGAGAGCGCCACCTATGTAGGGAGGCCAAATGACACCGGCCTACAGACTGATATTACAGATATTACAAATTGTGGCTGAAAAATTATGTAAAAGCGCCTAGGGGGTTGTCTGTTATCGTAAATGACAGACCCCATCCCCTGGGGATCTTTTTTGGCTACATAACTGTAGCCCACCAGGGGATTCCTCTGTCCCCCCCCCCCCCACAGGTCAGTTTGCTCCGATTGTAATGTTTCCCTAAGGCCTGGTTCACACTTATCCATTTTATAGTGTGTTTTGCAGAACGCACTACAAGGCATTTAACATGGTTTCCTATGGGTCATCTTCACAACTATGCGTTTTTCAACAGGGTCAGAGACTTTTTTAAACGCAACATGGTGCATTTTTGGTTCAATAGACTTCAATGAACAGACCTCAGAAACACATGTAGTGAAATTCCCATATGCTATGTAGGTTTTGACATTTAAAAGAAGAAATACAGCTCCCTCCGGTGGTATAAGTGTTGCAATGCAACTAATGCACATGTTATAGTTTAATGCACCCTGGAACAAATAGCAGCAAGGAGAAAAGACTCTGTTACTTTTAGTAGAAGACAGACTACATTACCCAGAGTACAGCTGTGTTACCAGGGTGCATTGAAATGCCGCAAGGCCTTCTGGGCAGACTACTTAAACCAAGGGAGGGGCCATCTTCTCTCTCTCTGGATCCAGCTCTCAACCAAGCAGGAAGCTGGCACGGAGGCCTGCTTCCTGAGTGGTAGGCCAGAAGCCTGGGCCTAAATTACGCGAGTGCCCTGAGTGATTTCCAGTAGAGGATCATCCACGGCGTCCTGTGATTGCCCAGCAGAGACCAGAGTTGTCCATCATCATCACCTTACGCTGTTAGTGACGGAGGCCGGAGACTGCAGCAGAAGCAGAAGCGTGGAGATCGAGTGACCGGGACAAGCTAGAGGAGACTATCCTAAAATCGGGCCTGTTTGGTGAGAAGGGCACCTGCCCAGAATTGACTACTACCTTAGAGGAAAGTGACTTAGTTAGTGCCAGCCACACTTCACCTATCACGCCACAGCTTGCGGCCTAGAGTATCTTACGGGAGACTATGTGACTAGAGATTGGCGCATTCGCTATTAGTGGGTGGCAGGCACACGAGTACTCAGGAATATTGTGGATAACTACAGCATCTTGTTGAAACCTTGTGGATTACAAATTAACTTGTGCACCAACGGTGGCTAGCGAAGACTCCATTTGGGAAAGAAACTTTGAGCGGGACTCAGATAGGCTTTGCTTGCCTGTTATAGTGACTGAACACGTGCAAGGTATTACAAGATAGGGGGAGCTCGCGAGCAATCAGTTAGCTGTGCAGAGACACATATAGATATATATACATTTATAAGCTGATGTTGTTTGCTGTTATTACCTAATCTCAGTGATACCCATACTCTTTGATTTATTGACTCTGCAATGCACATGCAGAGTCAACTGTGTGTATTAATGTGATTCTTTACCCTTCCCTTCTATACTGAGTAAAGATACCTTTGATTAACTACATCATTTGTGTAAAGTGTCCTTGTCACTTGGAAAGACTAGTGACCAGCAAAGGTAATAATATTTACAGGTTATTGTGTGATGCATGCTGGATTGTGTCTCCTAATACTCAATAGGTCTCACAATCCTGATTCATATCAGTTGTGCTAAGGGAGGTTTTGAGCCACTTCCAGGGGTTGATAGGCAGGACGTAGACCCAAATCAAATAAACAGCAGCTCCTACGGGGGTAGTGCTACACGTGGGGGCTCGTCCGGGATTTCTACTGTTCTGCAATCAACTTTCCCCCTAGACAGAACCCTTACAGCACAGAAATGGACCCTGCTGCCGTAGCCCGGTGGTGCAGGGATGAAGGCATCCTACCCAGAAATGGTCTGGTGGTTGAAATCCAGAGAGAGGCCTGGGTAGAGGAGCAGCTAACTCCAGTCTTGAGAGCATTGTCCACGAACAGGAAGCCATGGGTGATTGACATGAAGACAGATACTGTAAATCCCCACACCTATGCATTGTGTGAGTGGAGGAATAGAATCTCTGACTACTTCAAGGGTGCCAGCATAAAAACTAAAAACCAAGTAGAACTCCTCCTGATACACCCAGCAGAGAATAAAGATGGCCCTACATCCACTACTTCAGAGGGCCCCAGCACAGGAGGAAGCACCCAACAACAGGGTCCAGGTTCACCACCATTGACCACTCTCAGCTCAGAATTATGCGCTGTCCTGGGGGAGATTATGGCCAAGTGTAAAAAGGACCCTCCAGACTACCTGATGTCAGGATACAGGAAACTCAGGACTTTTTCTGGGAAGAAACCTGTACCTTCAGTGGAAGATGGATTTGAAGAGTGGCTAGATGGTGCCACTCAGGCCCTAGAAGAATGGTAGGTGCCAGAACAACAAAAAAAACAAAGGATTGCGGAAAGCTTAAAGGGGCCTGCTCTGGAGGCCATACGTAACCTCAAGTTAAGCAAGAAAGACTGCAATGCACAGGATTATCTGGATATTCTGCAAAATGTGTTCGGCGGGACGGAAAAGGTCACTTAACTCACTTACCAGCTGGAGCATTGCTACCAAAAGGAGGGAGAGAAGCTGTCAGAATTCATAAGACGTCTGGATAAGATCCTGCATCAGATCCGACTGAAGAAAGGGATCGATCCAAGAAAACACCAGCAGGTGTTAAGGGGAGCTCAACGCTTGGACCCCATCGCATTAATGCTACGCACCCGGCAGGACGGAAGCAGCCTGGAATACCTCGACTTGATCCGGATAGTCAGGGAGGAGGAGGCCATGTTGGAAGACAAAAGGAGGAGTCAACACGCCGAACCAACTGCCCGAGTCAGAATGTTAAGTGCAGAAGAAGGTGATTCAGAAGTTGAACTCCTAAAGACCCAGGTGTCACAGCTAGTAGAAATGGTGTCCATGCTGACTAGCCACGCCTCTGTGCTACACAATAAGAACACGTCAGAGGAACCAAAAAAAACTCCTAGCTCCAATACGGAACTAGTACAGAAGCCTAAAGCCCCGTACACACGATCAGATTTCCTATGGTTTTTTAACCAATAGATTTTTCCATCGGAAAACCAATGAAGCTGACTTTCATCAGTCTTTCCTACACACCATCAGTCAAAAAACCGACCGTTCCAAACGCCGTGATGTAAAACACTCCGATGAGCTGAGAAAAATTAAGTTCAATGCTTCTGAGCATGCGTCGACTTGATTCTGAGCATGCGTGGGTTTTTTTATCCGATGGAGTTCCCCACAGACGATAGTAATTTGCTATCGGTTTTTTAACCATCGGATAAATTTAAAACATGTTCTATTTTTAAACACAGATGGAAAAAAGACCGATGGGGCCCATACACGATCGGTTTGTCCGATGAAAAAAGTCCATCGGACTGTTTTCATCGGTTAAACCTATCGTGTGTACGGGGCTTAAGCGATTGATAACATGCTTCAATTGTGGGGGAATCGGGCATGTTAGAGCAGTGTGTCCCAGCCCAGATGAAGTTGCATCCAGATACCGCAAGCCGGCGGAAAACTTTAGAGGGCCCCGGTGAAGGAGTCAGCCGGGCGCCCACCAGTTTCCACGAACTCCTTTAAGAAGTCCAATGATCCGAAACATCAGAGTCAGGGACCTAAACCTCTGCCAATTGGCCCCCATCCCACAACTCAGGCTGCTGATAAATGGAAGGCCAGTGCACACCAGACCCAGAAGGGACTGAGACCCACAGGAAACACAAGAAAAGAAAAGGAGTGAGGGTACAGGTAACTGAACCAAGCAAGAAGTCTGTGTTGAAGGAGTTCCCTGCCAAGTTAGTGGGGCCTTCTCCAGTAGTCTCCATACAAGTAGAAGGGATCTACACCAAGGCTCTTCTTGACACTGGGGCTCAAGTGACTCTTCTGTATAGGGATTTCTATGATAAACATCTTACACATCTGCCCCTACAGAAATTAGAGGAACTGGAAATATGGGGTATTGGAACTCAGAGCTTTCCCTGTGACGGTTACCTGCCAATCAAGTTGACTTTTGATCCCTCGGTGGCTGGGGAGACAGAGACCTTCGATACTTTGGCAGTAGTGTGCCCTCGCCCACCAGGGGCCAGCAAGAGCTCACTCATCATAGGGACCAACACTGATCTAGTCAGGCGACTGCTGACACCGTTGGCTCAACAGGAGGAAGCCCCGACCACAAGAGTCCACCCCATGTTAAGGCAAGCCTACCAGCACCTGGTACTGGAGCAGAAGGCCCTGGCTGAAGGGGTTGGCAAGATCTGGAAGATGTACAAGACGGAGAAGGTATTACAACCAGGAGAGGTGACTTGCCTGAGGGCTTCTGTCAAGCTCACATGGAAACAGCCAGGCCCCTTCATTGTCTTCGAGCCAGGCCCACAGGAAAGACAGAAAGCGATTGAAGTAATCCCCGAAGTGATCCCATTGAAGGCCCTACAGAAAAGTTATGGGAGGGTTTCAGTGAGTATCAGGAACACTGCTAATACACCAGTGAAGGTGCCGGCCAGAATGCTGTTGGGCCAGGTGAATCCAGCCACCCCCGTTGCCCCATCTGAATTGAAGAAAGGAGGAAGGGGTGAAGTCACCATAGAGAAGCTCTGTTCTGAAGACACGGCCCTCCCACCAGAATGGAGAAAAAGGGCCAAAGCTGAACTTGCAAGATGGGAGAAGATCTTCTCTAAAGATGAGTTTGATGTGGGGTGCGCAAGGAGTGCCACTCACAAGATACACTTACAAGAAGATAAGCCCTTTAGAGAGAGAGTTTGACGGGTCCCACTGGGTGACTTAGAAGACTTGCGGGAACAGTTGGCAGAGCTGAAGAGGACCGGGATTATTTGAGAATCCAGGAGCCCTTACGCTTCTCCAATAGTGGTAGTCCAAAAGAAGAACGGGTTGCTGAGACTGTGTACCGACTACAGAACACTAAACATAAGGACCATCCCGGATCAATACACCACTCCCCGAATTAAAGACGCCCTGCAGAGTCTGTCAGGGGCCAAGTAGTTCAGTGTAATGGATCTAAAAAGTGGATATTACCAAATCCCCATGCACCCTGAGGATCGGGAGAAGACAGCATTCATCACCCCTGTGGGGTTCTTTGAGTTCAACCGTATGCCTCAAAGGTTATCAGGAGACCCCGCCACTTTCCAAAGGCTGATGGAGAGAACAGTCGGGGACATGAATTTAATAGAGGTACTGGTGTATTTGGACGACGTCATTGTGTTCGGGAGAACCCTAGAAGAGCATAAAAAGAGGCTGGAGAAGGTCCTAAAGAGGCTCAGTGAAGAGGGCCTGAAACTCTCCCCAGAGAAGTGTCAATTTTACCAGTCCTCAGTCCATTACCTGGGCCACATCGTTTCTGCAGAAGGGGTGGCCACGGACCCAGAGAAGCTGGATGCCGTCACCTCTTGGCCGAGGCCTACCAACGTGACCGAGCTTCGGTCATTCCTGGGATTCTGTTCTTACTACAGAAGATTTGTAGAAGGATTCGCCAACATTGCCAGACCCCTGAACGAGTTACTCAGAAACGAAGGGGAAGATGATGTTCCAGAGCTGGTCAAACCAGTGAAACTCACCATGGGACGCCGAAAGCCCAAAGATACGATTCAGGACCAGTGGACCATGGAGTGTGAAGAGGCATTCATCCAACTGAAGAAGAGCCTGACCACTGCCCCTGTGTTGGCCTATGCAGACCCCATGAAACCTTCCGAGTTACATGTCGATGCCAGCCGAGATGGTCTGGGTGGGGTACTGTACCAGGAACATGATGGTTACCTAAGACCCGTCGCATATGTGAGTAGGAGTCTGATACCTGCTGAGAAGAATTACCCCACCCACAAGCTTGAATTCCTGGCCTTGAAGTGGGCAGTGGTAGACAAACTGAGAGACTACCTATTTGGGGCAGAGTTTGTGGTGAAGACAGATACCTTCTGACCACTGCCAAGTTGGATGCAACAAGTCACCGGTGGCTGGCTGCCCTTTCAAGCTTCACCTTCAGCTTGAAGTACCGACCCGGAGTGGGAAATAGGGATGCGGATGCCCTGTCCAGGAGGTTTCATGCCGACCCTACCGAAGAATGGGCCCAACTAGACCCAGAGGGAGTGCGAGCCCTATACCAGGGGACAGAACTTCAAGCCAGAGGTGGGTCAAGTGCTGAAGAAATTGGGGTCTCAGCTGTTGGAGTACCGAAGTGCTATTGCAGTGTGACCCAGGTAGAAGGTCGAAGGGGAGGGCTTGCCCAAGCTGTCCAAAAAGGATTTGAGAAAGGAGCAAGAAGAAGACCCTTTAGGGAAACTCCTGATGAAGACAGTAGCCAAAGTACTGGTAGAAAAATTCTTTGTGCACTATGGTCTACCCCAATGCCTTCATTCAGATCAGGGCAGAGACTTTGAAAGCAGGTTAAGAAAGAAGTTATTAGACCAGTTAGGCATCCAAAAGACCAGGACAACCCCTTATCACCCACAAGGAGATGGTCAGCCTGAACGGTTTAACCGGACTCTCTTGGATATGTTGGGAACTCTGAGTTCAGAGAAAAAGCAGCATTGGAGCAAGCATGTAGCTGCCATAGTACATGCCTACAATAGCACTGTCAGTGATGTCACCGGGTATTCCCCATAACGTTTGATGTTCGGGCGGGAGGCTCGGTTGCCAGTGAACTTGGCCTTTGGCATATCGCTGGATCATACCTCTGCAGCATCCCACAAGGGGTATGTAGACCGATTGAGAAAGAGTCTGAAGACAGCTTTTGAAAAAGCCCAAGCAGCATCTGACCAATGGGGGCTGAGAAATAAAAGAAACTTTGATCTAAGAGTCAGAATTCAAGGCTTGCAGCCAGGAGATAGAGTGCTGTTGAGGAACTTGGGAATTCCGGGAAAACATAAGTTGGCTGACCGTTGGATTGGAAATCCCAACCTTATGTTATCTGCAAGAGGCTGCCAAACCTTCCTGTGTACCAGATTAGGCCAGAAGGAAGCGTGGGACTGTTAAAGACCTGGCACAGGAATCACTTGTTGCCCTTCTCCGAGGCACTTCACATGCCTCTTGCATCTGACTCACAGGAAACCCCTTCAACTTCTCAAGGTTTCAGACCCATCACCAGATCTCAAACAGTGCTTCCAGATGTGGGAGATGGAGACTCTGACAATGAAGGTCAAGAGGATGAAGAAGCAGAATCTGACTGGTTGTGGTCATCCCAATTGCCAGAACCCATGACCAACTCCCAAGCCTCATCCAAAACAGTTGACAATGGAACTCTTCGGGCAGAAGCTCCTGAATTTGTGCCTTCAAACATTCACATTGAGGAGGCAGCTGATGACTCAGACTCTTTGTCAATGGAAGACCCAGAAGAAGGGTCGTTGTCTCTGTCTGAAGGAGAACCGGACGCTCCTGAAGTTGTGGAGCCCTACATGCCTGAGCTAGATGAGGAAGCCCCTGAAGAGCTTCTAGAAACAGCCAGCCCCAATGTCCTTGAGAATATGATACCTAAGGAGCAGAGGAAAAGAAGAGTAATTTACCCCCCGAAAAGACTGACGTACGACCAATTGGGTGAATGCTCTGAGGAGGCCATCACCACTTCTGAGAGAACCATTAATCAGTCTAGCTCTTCCACTCCAGATTCAGTGGAAGACAACCCCAGCTCACTCCCTCGCACATCTGAAACAGACACCCAGGTGTTAGTAGTCTGTAGACAGGACAACCTCCCTCCCAGTGATAATTGGTGGGAGGTTCCTCTGTCAGCTCTGTGTTATGATATGAGCTGTTTAAGTTTAAATCCTATAATGGAAAAGGAAAAGTTGTGCTAAATGTGAACGTGTCACATGAAGTGACACACAGATCAAAAAAGGAAATTGATAAAACAAATAATTAAACAGTGAAATGAATGTAGTAAAGAGCACGGCGGCTCGCACAATGAGTGAAATACTACAAAGTGACATAAAATGCAATAATGAAGCACCTAATTGATGTGATCAAATAATCTAAGCTAGATCAAAAGCATAAATAGTCCATATAAAGTGAAGATTCAAATCAAGTTCATATGGATACGTTGATAAGTGGTAATAATCCTCCACCGTGACCAGTGAAATACAAATTAAGAATGAACCAAGAACAAGTGATGTATAGGACAGCCTTCACCAGTAAAATTACTGCCTCCTACCGCAGAACATAGATCCCTTATCACAGGGGATCAAAGACCGCCTGTGGCTTGTTCCCCAGCCAAGGGATAGTGGCATACAGTGTCCAGCTGACCAAATGGCGTCTTGACCGGGAGGTCCGCAACTCGTGGTGGTAAATACAGTCCCCGTGTACCGAAAGAAGGAAGAAAGGGGGCTGATAGTGTAAAACCTTTACACATTTATTATATAAAAAAGTGAATGCACACTTACACATAAGTAGAAATAATCAAGCATAAAATAAGCCGGCCGGCTAGTAGAATAAAGCAGCCCGTATGTCTCCGGGTAGCGTGGGCGCGATGACGTCAGAACGTGGCTCCCCTACGCGTTTTGTCACTATAGGACGTGTTTCCATAAGTTTAAATCCTGCTTATGAAAAGGCAAGTTGTTTATCGTCATGCATAAACTAATAAATTTCTCTGCAGGTATTGCCAAAGTATGTGTTAGGCTACATATTGTTGTCCTCTTTGGGGACCAAAGACTTTAAGTGGGGGAAGTGTGTAGCGAGATTCCCATATGCTATGTAGGTTTTGACATTTAAAAGAAGGAATCCAGCTCCCTCCGGTGGTATAAGTGTTACAATGCAACTAATGCACGTGTTATAGTTTAATGCACCCTGGAACAAATAGCAGCAAGGAGAAAAGACTGTTACTTTTAGTAGAAGACAGACTACATTACCCAGAGTACAGCTGTGTTACCAGGGTGCATTGCAATGCCGCAAAGCCTTCTGGGCAGACTACTTAAACCAAGTGAGGGGCCATCTTCTCTCTCTCTCTCTGGATCCAGCTCTCAACCAAGCAGGAAGCTGGCACGGAGGCCTGCTTCCTGAGTGTTAGGCCAGAAGCCTGGGTCTAAATTACGCGAGTGCCCTGAGTGATTTCCAGTAGAGGATCGTCCACGGCGTCCTGTGATTGCCCAGCAGAGACCAGAGTTGTCCATCATCATCACCTTACGCTGTTAGTGACGGAGGCCGGAGACTGCAGCAGAAGCAGAAGCGTGGAGATCGAGTGACCGGGACAGGCTAGAGGAGACTATCCTAAAGTCGGGCCTATTTGGTGAGAAGGGCACCTGCCCAGAATTGACTACTACCTTAGAGGAAAGTGACATAGTTAGTGCCAGCCACACTTCACCTATCACGCCACAGCTTGCTGCCTAGTGTATCTTACGTGAGACTATGTGACTAGAGATTGGCGCATTCGCTATTAGTGGGTGGCAGGCACACGAGTACTCAGGAATATTGTGGATAACTACAGCATCTTGTTGAAACCTTGTGGATTACAAATTAACTTGTGCACCAACGGTGGCTAGCGAAGACTCCATTTGGGAAAGGAACTTTGAGCGGGACTGAGAAAGCCTTTGCTTGCCTGTTATAGTGACTGAACACGTGCAGGGTATTACAAGATAGGGGTAGCTCGCGAGCAATCAGTTAGCTATGCAAAGACACATATAGATATATATACATTTATAAGCTGATGTTGTTTGCTGTTATTACCTAATCTCAGTGATACCCATCCTCTTTGATTTATTGATTTATTGACTCTGCAATGCGCATGCAGAGTCAACTGTGTGTATTAATGTGATTCTTTACCCTTCCCTTTTATACTGAGTAAAGGTACCTTTGATTAACTACATCATTTGTGTGAAGTGTCCTTGTCACTTGGAAAGACTAGTGACCAGCAAAGGTAATAATATTTACAGGTTATTGTGTGATGCATGCTGGATTGTGTCTCCTAATACTCAATAGGTCTTACAATCCTGATTCATATTTTTTTATTTTTTTTACTAGTAGTGGCGGCCATCTGCAATTTTTTTTGTAACTGTGACATTGCGGCGGACATATCGGACACTTTTGACACATTTTTGGGACCATTCACATTTATACAGCGATCAGTGCTATAAAAATGCACTGATTACTGTGTAAATGTGACTGTCAGGGAAGGGGTTAACACTCGAGGGAGATCAAGTGGTTAATTATGTTTCCTAGGGAGTGATTCTAACTGTAGGGAGCAGGGACCCACAAGGGGGGGAAACCGATCGGTGTTCCTCTGTACTGGGACCACACCATCGGTCTCCTCTGACCTGACAGGACGTGGATCTGTGTGTTTACACACACAGATCCATGGTCCTGCTGTGTTCACGGGCAATCGCGGGTGCCCGGCAGACATCGCGGCCGCCGGGCATGCGCACCGGATCCCGAGCAATGCGGTGGGCGCCCCCTAGACGGCCGGGAAGCCTAGGACATCATATGACGCCTGCCCAGGGTGAGAGATCCCTCCTGCCGGCGTCATATTACTATAGCCGGGTAATGAAGTGGTTAAAGATCAGCAAATATGGTAAAAATATTGTTGTGTGTATTCTTCCTTGAAGCTTGGTGTGCTTTGTGTATTTCTTCCAGATCTGTGCAGGAATACAGTGTAAAACTTTCCCTTCCTGTAATAAAGACCGCTCACTGCTGCTCTCTCTCCTTGTGCAGGATGACTGGTCTTGTCTCCACCCCCTCCTGTAGTTTTCTGCAGGCAGCCTGTAGTAGGTGGAGCTTGCTGGGCCCCTCCCACTGCTCTGCTCTCTGGCTAGGATATGTCCAGCCCAGTGATGATGAAAAAGTCCTGGACTGCTGCACTCCGCTGCAAGGCGTCTTTATTGTGGAAATAGATAAAATCCAAAGAAATACAATCAAATCAAAAGTGGACAAAACAGGGACAAGTGGCTAATGTGTTTCACATCGTTAGATGCTTACTCATAGCTCAGCTTTGAGTAAGATCAGCTATGAGTAAGCATCTAACGATGTGAAACGCGTTAGCCACTTGTCCCTGTTTTGTCCACTTTTGATTTGATTGTGTTGCTTTGGATTTTATCTATTTCCACAATAAAGATGTGGCAGTCCAGGACTTTTTCTTCCTCTACAGACTTGTGCGAAGCCAGCACCTGTGAGTTCTTAGTAGGGCGGGAGCGTCTGTGAAGGTCCAGAGGCTTAGGGAGCGGCATCTCTTTTCAGCCCAGTGATGATGTCACTGCTACTTTTACAAAGTGATACCTTGGATTGCAAAAGCATTTGGTGCACATGGAAGGTGTTTATCCCTTTCATGACTACGCCCATTTCTGACATTTGGTGTTTACAAGTTAAAATGCGTATTTTTTGCTAGAAAATTACTTAGAAAGCCCAAACATTATATATATATTTTTAGCAGAGAATAAAATGGCGATTGTTGCAATATTTTATGTCACACGGTATTTGTGCAGCGGTGTTTTAAACGCAACTTTTTTGGAAAAATGTAATTTCATGAATTTAAAAAAAATGAAAAAGTAAAGTTAGCCGAATTTTTTTATATAATGTGAAAGATGATGTTACGCCGAGTAAATAGATACCAAAAATGTCATGTTTTATAATTGCACACACCCGTGGAATGGCGACAAACTACGGTACCTAAAAAATCTCCATAGGCGACGCTTAAATTTTTTTTTACGGTTACCAGGTTAGAGTTACAGAGGAGGTCTATGGCTAGAATTATTGCTCTCGCTCTGACGATCGCGGCGATACCTCACATGTGTGATTTGAACACCGTTTACATATGCAGGCGCGACTTCCGTATGCGTTTACTTTGCTGCGCGAGCTCGCGGGGACAGGGGCACTTTTTAAAAAAAAAAGTTTTTTTCTTATTTATTTTTATAATAAAAAATTGTGTTTTAAAAAAAAAAAAAATTGATCACTTTTATTGCTGTCACAAGGAATGTAAATATCCCTTGTGACAGTAATAAGTGGTGACAGGTACTCTTTATGGAGGGATCGGGGGTCTAAAAGACCCCCGATCCCTCCTTTGCACTTCAAAGTATTCAAAAACGTTGATTCTGAATACTGTGTATTTTTTTTAAATCCGGCGCCATTGGCAGCCGAGTAACCCGGACGTGACATCATGATGTCACTTTCGTGGTTACAGTGAAGAGACTGAATCAAAGCCGTTCGCGGCTTTGTTTCAGTATCTCTCTAGGCGCCGGAGGTGGCGCATCGTGGATCGGGTCTCCCTGTGGGACGGGAGGCCCGGTAAGAGCAGCGGAGGCGGCGGGAGGGGGGGATGTCTCCTCCCGCTCCTCCGGATAACAACCGAGCGGCTTTTAGCCGTATCGGTTGTTATCCCTGGAAAGCCAATCGCTGGCTCTAAAAAATAATACCGGGATGATGCCTGCAGCTGCAGGCATCATCCCGGTATAACCCCCGAAATCCGAGGACGCAAATCTGCGTCCGCTCGGCGGGAAAGGGATTTATAGATTCCCTAGTGGCTATTGAAGAATATATTTAAATGATTTTTTTTTGCGTTTAGAGTTCAGCTTTAAATCACTGGGGGAAGGAGTGGGATTGCTGCTTGGGTTTCAAAATTCACCAGTATGACATGCCTGGAAACCTTTACTGAGCGGAATATGGAGAGCTGTCATCGCTGACCTCTGTCTGAGAAATGCCAGTTGCCTTCAAGCTTTCTGTAGACCTCTGGGACATGGAGTGCGCCAATCCTACGGGCAGGAAACGAGATCTCCGAGGTTGTCATGTACATCGACAGTGCACAGGACGCCTTCGGAAACCTACTGCCATGAAACAGAACGGCCTTTCTTAATAACAATATGTTTCAACATGGCCTATGTGCCAATTATATATAAAATTGTTTTTTTCATAAACCAACTCTGGAAGTACTGAACGTGGTCTGCTTTTCTCCACAGGCAATTGTTTTCACATATATGCAGTGTAATCTATATATATATATATATATATATATATATATATATATACAGTGGGGCAAAAAAGTATTTAGTCAGCCACCAATTGTGCAAGTTCTCCCACTTAAAAAGATGAGAGAGGCCTGTAATTGTCATCATAGGTATACCTCAACTATGAGAGACAAAATGTGGAAACAAATCCAGACAATCACATTGTCTGATTTGGAAATATTTTTTTTTGCAAATTATGGTGGAAAATAAGTATTTGGTCAATATCAAAAGTTCATCTCAATACTTTGTTATATATCCTTTGTTGGCAATGACAGAGGTCAAACGTTTTCTGTAAGTCTTCACAAGGTTGTCACACACTGTTGCTGGTATGTTGGCCCATTCCTCCATGCAGATCTCCTCTAGAGCAGTGATGTTTTGTGGCTGTCGCTGGGCAACACAGACTTTTAACTCCCTCCAAAGGTTTTCTATGGGGTTGAGATCTGGAGACTGGCTAGGCCACTCCAGGACCTTGAAATACTTCTTACGAAGCCACTCCTTCGTTGCCCGGGCGGTGTGTTGGGGATCATTGTCATGCTGAAAGACCCAGCCACGTTTCATCTTCAATGCCCTTGCTGATGGGAGGAGGTTTGTACTCAAAATCTCACGATACATGGCCCCATTTATTCTTTCATGTACATGGATCAGTCGTCCTGTTCCCTTTGCAGAGAAACAGCCCCAAAGAATGATGTTGCCACCCCCATGCTTCACAGTAGGTATGGTGTTCTTTGGTTGCAACTCAGCATTCTCTCTCCTCCAAACACGACGAGTTGTGTTTCTACCAAACAGTTCTACTTTGGTTTCATCTGACCATATGACATTCTCCCAATCCTCTTCTGGATCATCCAAATGCTCTCTAGCAAACCTCAGAAGGGCCCGGACATGTACTGGCTTAAGCAGGGGGACACGTTTGGCACTGCAGGATCTGAGTCCCTGACGGCGTAGTGTGTTACTGATGGTAGCCTTTGTTACGTTGGTCCCAGCTCTCTGCAGGTCATTCACTAGGTCCCCCCATGTGGTTCTGGGATTTTTGCTCACCGTTCTTGTGATCATTTTGACCCCACGGGGTGAGATCTTGAGTGGAGCCCCAGATCGAGGGAGATTATCAGTGATCTTGTATGTCTTCCATTTTCTAATTATTGCTCCCACGGTTGATTTCTTCACACAAAGCTGCTTGCCTATTGCAGATTCAGTCTTCCCAGCCTGGTGTAGGTCTACAATTTTGTTTCTGGTGTCCATCGACAGCTCTTTGGTCTTCACCATAGTGGAGTTTGGAGTGTGACTGTTTGAGGTTGTGGACAGGTGTCTTTTATACTGATAACAAGTTCAAACAGGTGCCATTAATACAGGTAATGAGTGGAGGACAGAGGAGCCTCTTAAAGAAGAAGATGCAGGTCTGTGAGAGCCAGAAATCTTGCTTGTTTGTAGGTGACCAAATACTTATTTTCCACCATAATTTGCAAAAAAAAATATTTCCAAATCAGACAATGTGATTGTCTGGATTTGTTTCAACATTTTGTCTCTCATAGTTGAGGTATACCTATGATGACAATTACAGGCCTCTCTCATCTTTTTAAGTGGGAGAACTTGCACAATTGGTGGCTGACTAAATACTTTTTTGCCCCACTGTATATATATGTAGCGGGTATGTACTTTCCCGGGTGTATTTTTTGAATCTGGCGGTGACACCAGTGGTGTGTGTTCCCGGCGGTCCACCAGGTGGCGCAGTCACCGTGGGCTGAGGGACGAACATCACTGTGTGCTGGGCCTCCTTTTTGTCCTCTCTCGGCAGCAGTATGGTGGGGCGAGGAACCCGCCATGCTTGCTGGGAGAGGGTATAAAGGGGCCGGCCATTTTTGTCACGGGGTTCGTAGTCCCAGGCACCTTCAGCTTGCGGACGGTGGTTCGTGACGGTCCTCTAGGCGGCCTAGGCCTAGAGGACAATCGGAGATCGGGTTCCATCCCAGGCACCTTTGGCCTGGGGTGAGGTACTTGGACGGAGGTCCGGAGCTCAGTGCCCAACACTGAGTTCCGCGAGGGAAGGATCCTAAGGTACTCCGGGGATGGATGCCTGAATCCAAGGTGGGCGCAATGGACCAGGGAGAGCTCCTCGCCTGAAGACCCGGTGCAGCATACTGCAGCATACTGCCGGTGACGGGTGAGTCTCTTGTCGGAGGAGGAAAATTTCCCTCATGCGGTGACCATAGCTTACTCTCCAGGAGGAGAGTGGAGGATCGAATTCTGTTCTGTCTTCAAGGGAGTCCATGTTATGTTCTACAATAAAGGAGTGTTGGACTTTAATGGTGTGGGGCTCAATTCCTAGCAGACGAAGTTCACGGTGACTCTTGGAGAGAGGATCCCGATGCACAGCACAGACCCGAAGGTAAAGAAACAACAGAGACATTGCTAATACCACACGTACATCTGTGGTGGAAGCCAGGCGTAGCTCACCCGCTCCCTCCCCTATCAAATACCCCTAGACCAGAGACATTGTGAGCCGAAGCCAAAATGGGAGTGGAGAGAGGTGTCCGCTACACGTGGGGGCTCGGGTCCGGTATTGTGTTGTGCATCACAGTATTGAACGTGTCTGCTGGAAGAGTTAAACGAATAGGCCAAAGTGCAGCCCTGCTTGAAGTCGTGGACATGACCCCAAGAAGGGAAAGGCCCGCGCAGGAAGAGCGGAGAACGGGGAACCCGCCGTGCTTGCTGGGAGAGGGGATAAAAGGGGCCGGCCATTTTGGTCACGGGGTCTTCGTCCCAAGCACCTTCAGCTTGCGGACGTGGGTTCGTGCTCGTCCCCTAGGAGGCCTCGGCCTAGGGGACCATCGGAGATCGTGTTCCACCCCAGGCACCTTCAGTCCTGGGGTGAGGTACTTGCGAGAAGGTCCGGAGCTCAGTGCCCAACACTGAGCTCCACGAGGGAAGGGTCCTAAGGCACTTCGGGGATGGAGGCCTGAATCTGACTAAGACGCAATGGACCGGGGAGAGCTCCTCACTCGAAGACCCGGTGCAGCAGACTGCCGGTGACGGTTGAGTCTCTTGTCGGAGACCGTCCAGAAGGATCTCCTTCACCTCGTGCGGAGACCATAGCCCACTCTCCAGGAGGAGAGTGGAGGACCGAATTTGTGTCTGGGCCTATTCACACTCACACCTCCTTTTCTGTTCTGTCAAGGAAGTCCCTGTATGGTGTGTAGGGATGAGCTCGGTGTTCGAGTCGAACATACGTTCGACTCGAACATCGGCTTTTCGATCGTTCGCCGAACAACGAACGATTTGGGCCGATCGCGCCTAATTCGCGGCCCACAATGCACTACGCCATCGCAGTGTCATCCAGGCGCTGTGATTGGCCAAGCATGCACTGTGACCCCGCATGCTTGGCCAATCACAGCGCCGGCAGCGAGGAGAGCAATGATTGGCCACAGGCAGGATGCCTGTGGCCAATTATTGCTGAGGGTGTTTAGTACACGCCCCACACTATAAAAGGCCGCCAGCACGGCGGCCTAGTGTAGTGTGTTCCGGAGCAGGGAAAGAGAAGCATAGGCAGGGACAGTGACATTTTTTTTCTTGCTTAACCTGGATTCCTTTAGTTTAGGGAAAGAGAAGGATAGGTAGGGAGAGTGTCAGTGTGTTTTACTGTGCTAATCCTTGTTTGTAGGGACAGGGAAGGACAGTGAGGGAAATTCTCCTTGTGCTATACTGTGCTAAAGCATTCATCATCAACCATCTTTAAAAAAACATTTTTTATAGGGACAGAAAACTATAGGTAGGGAGAGTGTCAGTGTGTTTTACTGTGCTAATCCTTGTTTGTAGGGACAGGGAAGGACAGTGAGGGAAATTCTCCTTGTGCTATACTGTGCTAAAGCATTCATCATCAACCATCTTTAAAAAAACATTTTTTATAGGGACAGAAAACTATAGGTAGGGAGAGTGTCAGTGTGTTTTACTGTGCTAATCCTTGTTTGTAGGGACAGGGAAGGACAGTGAGGGAAATTCTCATTGTGCTATACTGTGCTAAAGCATTCATCATCAACCATCTTTAAAAAAACATTTTTTATAGGGACAGAAAACTATAGGTAGGGAGAGTGTCAGTGTGTTTTACTGTGCTAATCCTTGTTTGTAGGGACAGGGAAGGACAGTGAGGGAAATTCTCATTGTGCTATACTGTGCTAAAGCATTCATCATCAACCATCTTTAAAAAAACATTTTTTATAGGGACAGAAAACTATAGGTAGGGAGAGTGTCAGTGTGTTTTACTGTGCTAATCCTTGTTTGTAGGGACAGGGAAGGACAGTGAGGGAAATTCTCATTGTGCTATACTGTGCTAAAGCATTCATCATCAACCATCTTTAAAAAAACATTTTTTATAGGGACAGAAAACTATAGGTAGGGAGAGTGTCAGTGTGTTTTACTGTGCTAATCCTTGTTTGTAGGGACAGGGAAGGACAGTGAGGGAAATTCTCATTGTGCTATACTGTGCTAAAGCATTCATCATCAACCATCTTTAAAAAAACATTTTTCTTTTTCGTACATCACGGGACACAGAGCGACTTAGTCATTACTAATGGGTTATATAGATTACCTTCAGGTGTTGGCACTGGCCAATTCCAAACCGGAAGTACCCTCCCCTATATAAGCCCCTCCCACTCGGGAGCACCTCAGTTTTTTGCCAGTGTCTAAGGTGTTGGCCAAAGAGTAACATGTGTTTTCACTGGGCTTGCGTACAGGTTCTTTTGGGCCTTAGTAAGCTGTTCCGGATCCCACCAAAAAAGCTTCATAGCTAAACGGTCGGTACCCGGGCCTTGCAGCAGAAGAGCAAGGTTTTGCCTGTAATGCTTCTCTTAGGAGGGCTGGACCCTGGGATCCAGAGCTCTGGTCATACCCACGACCAAGATGTTGTCTGTGCAGGGTGCTATACAGGTCCAGGGGAGTGGAATCCTTGGGAACCCGGTCCCTGAAGGTTTAATTACAATGCCTGCCGTGATAGGTGAAGTTTGGACTTCTGTGGACCAAACAAAGTCCTGCGGCGGGGATCAGGTAAGTGGGGGCCCCCAGGAACTTGGTTCTATTGGGGGACCCCCAAGCCTAATTTGTCTTTCTGTCTGTTACCTAACGGTATTCCCGCTAAATATCTGTGTTTGCCTATAACTACTGAAAATGTAAAATTTTAATAGTAGTCAAGAAAAAAAAAAAAAAAAAAACAGGGACCGCGGTACCTGTGTTAAACCACTAGAGGTCGCTGTAGTCCATTTTTCTTGTCATGTGGATCTTTGGTTTTCTCAAGTCAAAAGATCCAGGCAGCTGGTAAGTTTCTCTGTGGGAATCCACTTCCTCTGCCCTGTTGCTGCGCTCATCCACCGCACAGGCCCTCCGGCAAAAAGGGCCCTGGCTCCTAGTCCCCTGTTTGGTTTCGAAAAGGGCGCCAATGGCGCACGGGCGCGCGCGCCTCCTATGAAAAAAAGGGGCGGGGCGGGTGGATGACGCTCGATGCGCGCCACGGCGCTTCTGCACATGTGCGGGCGTCCCAGCATGGTTAAAAGACACAGTACAAGTGTCAGCTGCATGCAAACAGAGCTAGCAACAAACCGTGGCACACAGAGGCGGTTGATGCAGGCATCCCCATAGAAAGGCACTTTAGTGGACACCAGCTGGTATATAGCAGCACCTGTGTTAGACTATTACCAGCAAAATTGGTGTATGACGACGGGAATACCTCAGCTTTGTGCTTAAAGGATATGTCGTCCAGACGCTCCGGAAATAGATCTTCCAGGAAGCCAAAGGGGTCTCCATCGGGCTCTGAGGATATTGGGCATGCTTGTACTGCACCAATCTCCCCTGAGAATTCAGAGGTCAGTAGCCGTAGGAACCCCGCAGGAATGCCTGGTGCTGCGGCTGTCCCCAGTCCACCTGCTCCTGTATATATAACAGAGGAGGTTTTATCCTCAACTCTGGGAGGATTGGAAGAGAGATTAACAGCATTGATCGCTGCTTCCCTGTCTCAGGAAAAGCGCGTCCGATCTCCGTCTCCTCCTTCAGAGTGCCTGTTAGTGGAGGAACAGCCCCACACAGAGATCGACCTACCTGAAGGGGATCAGGATGAGGTTGGTTCAGTTATGGAGGAATCAACAGTGGAAGAACCTTTCTCAGCTTCTCAGGCTGAAAGATTATGGGTTCAGTCTCTGACTAATATGGTCCGATCAGCATTTAAAATGCCTCTGGCGGAACCACCATCCACTACGGTTTCCTCGCTGGGGTCGCTAAAAGCTCCCCAGGCTGTCTGTTCCTTCCCAATCCACCCTTTATTAGAAGGGCTTATTTACCAGGATTGGGAGCATCCTGATAAAATATTTGCTCCCCCCAAGAGATTTCCGGTGATCTATCCCATGGAGGATAAGTTCATAAGAAAATGGAGGGTCCCTACAGTGGACGCAGCCATCTCTTCTGTTAACAAATCACTGACATGTCCAGTAGATAATGTTCCAATGTTCAAAGACCCAATAGATAAAAAATTGGAGTCTTTACTAAAATCTGCTTTCTCTACAGCAAGTATGGTGACACAACCTGCGGTAGCAGCGATTGGAGTCTGCCAAGCAGTGAAAGATCAGTTGAAACAAGTCTTAAGGGACTTACCAGATCAGCAGGCTCTTGCCCTAGCTGACCTGCCTAGAGCCTTGTGTTTTGCGGTGGACGCCATAAAGGATACAATCCAACAGGCCTCCCGCTTTACGCTGTCTATAGTACATATGCGTAGGCTTCTGTGGCTCAAAAACTTGTCTGCTGAAGCTCCCTGTAAAAAACTGCTGGTTAGCTTCCCATTTCATGGAGAACGCTTATTTGGAGAAGATCTGGACAAATATATCCAGAAAATTTCTGCCGGTAAAAGTTCACTCTTACCGGTTAAGAACAAGGGTAGAAGTCCTTCTTTTAAGAGGCCTACTTCTCCAGTCCCGGGCACATCGGCTGTGAAGCAGTTCCGACGGCCTCCGCGGTCAAATTCAGGGGGCAGAAATCAGGGACAATCACAGGGTAACAAGAAGCCCTGGATCAAGAGAGGTACAAAACCTCCCCCCAAGGCATGAAGCGTTGCCCCCACTCAATCGGGTGGGGGGAAGACTTCAGTTGTTCACAGAGACCTGGCGGGACACCATCAGAGACAGATGGGTGCTCTCCGCAGTAAGTCTGGGATACAAGCTGGAGTTAAAAGGCACTCCTCCTGCCCAATTTATGAGGTCAAACGTGCCAAGAGATCCCCAAAAGAGAGGATCCCTCCTTCTGGCACTAGAACAACTATTGCTCCAAGGTGTAATCATGAAGGTTCCCTTGGAAGAAAGCGGATTCGGGTTTTACTCGAACCTTTTCACAGTCCCCAAACCAAATGGGGACGTGAGGCCCATATTAAATCTAAAAGGGCTAAACAAGTTCCTAAATATCAGGACTTTTCGGATGGAGTCGATCCGATCGGTGGCCACCGCCCTACAAGGGCAGGAATGGCTAGCCTCGATCGACATAAAGGATGCTTATCTGCATATTCCCATCTTTCCGGCCCACCAGAAATTTCTACGCTTTGCAGTAGAAGGGCGCCATTTTCAGTTCAGAGCCTTACCTTTCGGTCTGGCCACAGCACCACGAGTGTTCACAAAAATTCTGGCCCCATTATTGGCCAATCTAAGAACACAGGGTGTAACGATAATGGCATATCTAGACGACCTGCTACTAATAGACCACTCAGTGGAAAAGCTGGAAGTAGCTATTCACAAGACAATCGAGTATCTGGAATATCACGGTTGGATTATCAACCGGGACAAGTCAGCTCTAAGACCAGTCAAAAGTCTGGAATACTTAGGGCTAAGGCTGGATTTAAATCAGAGAAAGATTTTCTTACCTCCAGAGAAGGTGTCGTCTTTAAAAGATTTGACCCACTTAGTGGGTACAAAAAGAAAACCATCCATACGCCTCTGCATGAGGCTGCTGGGAAAGATGGTGGCTTCATTCGAAGCGGTACCCTACGGTCAATTCCATTTAAGGAATTTGCAAAGGGCCATACTGTCAGCCTGGAACAAAAAAGTTCAGGCTTTAGACTTACCAATGTCCCTGTCCCCTTCCGTTCGCAAGAGCCTCCATTGGTGGTTGGTGCCCCAGAATCTGGAAAGAGGGAAACCCTTCAGTCCGGTTTCTTGGAAGGTGGTCACTACAGATGCCAGCCTCATAGGCTGGGGGGCAGTACTGGAGCAATGGTCTCTCCAGGGCAAGTGGTCAGAAGCAGAAAAGGCCCTGCCCATCAATCTCTTAGAGATACGAGCAGCCCGGTATGCCCTAGTAGCATGGACATCCAAACTCCAAGGGTCCCCTGTCAGAATTCAATCAGACAATGCCACGGCAGTGGCATATATCAATCACCAGGGTGGCACCAAGAGTCGTGCAGCCCAGAGGGAAGCAAATTGCATCCTGGAGTGGGCAGAAAAATATGTCCCAGCCATATCCGCGGTTTTCATCCCAGGAGTGGAGAATTGGAGAGCGGACTTTCTAAGTCGCCAACAATTATGCCCGGGGGAATGGTCTCTTCACCCCGAGGTTTTCCAGGCAATATGCCAGCGGTGGGGAACACCGGATGTAGATCTGCTAGCATCCAGATTCAACGCAAAGGTGGACAGATTTGTGTCTCGCACAAGGGATCCCCTAGCTTGCGGCTCGGATGCCCTAGTGTTCCCTTGGGATCAGTTTGAGCTGATATATGCATTCCCACCGCCACAATTGTTACCGCGATTACTCCGCAGAATCAGGGTAGAAAAGAAACCAGTGATTCTGGTGGCTCCAGCGTGGCCCCGAAGGGCATGGTACGCGGAGATTGTAAAAATGTCAGTGAGGAGTCCTTGGACCCTCCCACATCGTCCGGACCTGCTGTCGCAGGGACCGATATACCACCCTTCCTTACCAGCCCTAGGTTTGACGGCCTGGCTATTGAAGCCCACATTCTGAAAAAGAGAGGGCTCTCTAATTCTGTGGTATCTACCATGATCAATGCCAGGAAACCGGTATCCAGGCAGATCTATTATAGGATCTGGAAAGCATACATTACGTGGTGTGAGGCCAGGAAATGGCATCCACGTAAGTACGTGATAGGGAGGATTTTGGACTTCCTACAGTGGGCTGTAGATAGGAAGCTTGCCTTGAGTACTATCAAGGGTCAGATTTCGGCCTTGTCAATATTTTTTCAAAGGCCCTTGGCTTCGCATTCACTAGTCAAAGCCTTTATACAAGCAGTGATGCGTATTAGCCCTCCGGTTAGTATTCCCATATGTCCTTGGGACTTAAACCTGGTTCTGTCGGTTCTACAGAAACAACCGTTTGAACCATTACAACACATTTCCTTGGTTCTTCTCACCAGGAAATTGATTTTCTTAGTAGCCGTTTGTTCGGCTAAAAGAGTATCGGAATTAGCCGCCTTGTCCTGTAAGGAGCCATATCTGGTTGTCCATAAGGACAGAGTAGTATTACGTCCTCATCCAGCCTTTCTTCCTAAGGTGGTATCGAGGTTTCATTTGAACCAAGATGTGGTTCTTCCTTCTTTTTTCCCCAAACCTAGCTCGGTAGAGGAAAAGTTATTACATTCTTTGGATGTAGTAAGAGCAGTTAAAGCTTATCTAAAAGCCACTGCTCAGATTCGCAGAACGGATTCTTTATTTGTTCTGCCGGAAGGCCCCAGAAAGGGTCAGGCAGCATCAAAATCTACTTTAGCCAAGTGGATTCGACAGGTCATAATACAAGCCTATGGCTTGAGAAAGAGACCGCCTCCGTTCAAAGTTAGGGCGCACTCCACAAGAGCAGTTGGAACTTCATGGGCAGTGCATCACCAGGCCTCCCTGGCTCAAGTATGTAAGGCCGCAACATGGTCTTCGGTACACACGTTTACTAGGTTCTACCAGGTAGACGTTAGAAGTCAGGAGGATGTCGCCTTTGGGCGCAGTGTGTTGCAGGCCGCAAAAGATCCTCATGCCTGATGGCGCCCAGCTTATGTATCCCTCCCCTCATTTGGCATTGCTTTGGGACGTCCCATTAGTAATGACTAAGTCGCTCTGTGTCCCGTGATGTACGAAAAAGAAAAAGGGATTTTTATAACAGCTTACCTGTAAAATCCTTTTCTTGGAGTACATCACGGGACACAGAGCTCCCACCCCTCTTTTTGGGACAC
Source organism: Rana muscosa (assembly GCA_029206835.1). NCBI lineage: Eukaryota > Metazoa > Chordata > Amphibia > Anura > Ranidae > Rana > Rana muscosa. The sequence goes on along the minus strand of CM055116.1, from coordinate 55,974,015 downwards.
TTATTGCTTGGCTACAAAACTGAGGTGCTCCCGGGTGGGAGGGGCTTATATAGGGGAGGGTACTTCCGGTTTGGAATTGGCCAGTGCCAACACCTGAAGGTAATCTACATAACCCATTAGTAATGACTAAGTCGCTCTGTGTCCCGTGATGTACTCCAAGAAAAGGATTTTACAGGTAAGCTGTTATAAAAATCCCTTTTTTATAGGGACAGAAAACTATAGGTAGGGAGAGTGTCAGTGTGTTTTACTGTGCTAATCCTTGTTTGTAGGGACAGGGAAGGACAGTGAGGGAAATTCTCATTGTGCTATACTGTGCTAAAGCATTCATCATCAACCATCTTTAAAAAAACATTTTTTATAGGGACAGAAAACTATAGGTAGGGAGAGTGTCAGTGTGTTTTACTGTGCTAATCCTTGTTTGTAGGGACAGGGAAGGACAGTGAGGGAAATTCTCATTGTGCTATACTGTGCTAAAGCATTCCTCATCAACCATCTTTGAAATCCTTGTTTTTTGGACAGTCAGGGAAATTGTCATTGTGCTATTCTGTGCGAAAGCAATCATCCTCAACCATATTTAGAAATCCTTAAGTAAAGGGACAGAGAAGGACACCTGAAGGTAGCCCTTATTGCTTTTTTCCCATCTCCCTGCAGGCCATCCATTAGAATGTCTGGAAGGCAAACAAGGAGAGGCAGACAGTCAGGAGGCAATAAAAGAGGGCAAGCAGGCTCTGTGTCTGGGGGCAACAGTGCTGGTCGTGGACGCGGTGCATTGTCATCAGCACATGGCCATGGGACAAGCTTGTCCTTCTTTTCGGCAGCTGGACATGTTGAGCCACATCATGCCGAAGACTTGGTAGAGTGGATGACCAAGCCCTCCTCCTCCTCCTCTCTCACCCAGGCTCAGGGTACTGGCAAAGCAGCTGCCAAAGCGTCCTCTTCCCTGGTATCAATGTCAGACTCATCATCAGTCACTCCTTCCCTAGACCCACCATGTCCTCCTCCTGAGGAGTCCCCCGAACTGTTTGAGCACAGTGTTGGGTACATGCTCCAGGAGGATGCCCAGCGTTTCGAAGGGTCTGATGATGAAACCCAGCTAGAGGAAGGCAGTAGCGTGAGAGCAGACAGAGGGGATGCTCAAGAAGGACACCAATCTGGCAGTCATGTTCCAGCAGCTGCAGCATACTGCCAGATTGGCTCCAGTGATGAGGAGGGAGGGGATGATGAGGTCACTGACTCCACGTGGGTGCCTAATAGGAGAGAGGAGGAGGAGGAGGATGAGGAGGAGGCACATCTCCAACGAGGCAGGATGCCCTTTGGTGGCCAGCGTAAGGGCAGAACACCGACGGAATCACACCGCAGAGCTCCGCCTGTGCAGGGCGCTGCCTCTGCCCGTCATTCAAAAAGTTCTTTGGTGTGGGCCTTTTTTGAGGCTAGTGCATCAGATCGCACAGCTGCTGTTTGCAACATATGTCTCAAGCGTATATCGCGTGGCCAAAACATCAGCCGCTTGGGTACCACATGCCTGACCAGACATATGTTGACCTGCCATGCAGCTCGTTGGCAAGCCTACCTCAAAGACCCACACCAAAGAACAAAGCGGACCTCTCCTTGCACCGCATCAGCTGGGATCTCCAACCCCACTATAACTTCAGTCCTCTCTGAAACATGCACTGAGAGGAATGAAGGTGTAGAATTAGGTGTGTCACAGCCAAGTACTTGCGGCCACTCTGCTAGCAGTACACCGACGTCCGATTCTAGCAGGCAAATTTCCCTGCCCCAGCTGCTGGACCGTCGAAAGAAGTTCACTCCCAGCCATCCACATGCCCAGCGGTTGAATGCTAGCTTGGCTAAATTGCTAGCGCTTCATCTGCTGCCTTTTCAGTTGGTAGACTCGGCCCCCTTCCGTGAGTTTGTGCAATGTGCGGTTCCTCAGTGGCAGGTTCCCAAACGCCACTTTTTCTCACGGAAGGCTATTCCGGCTCTCTACCGGCATGTGGAAGGCAATGTCTTGGCCTCGCTGGACAGGGCGGTCAGCGGTAAGGTGCATATTACCGCTGACTCATGGTCCAGCAGGCATGGACAGGGACGTTACCTTTCTTTCACGGCCCATTGGGTCACTCTTTTGGCAGCTGGGAAGGATGCAGGACAAGGTGCAGTAGTGTTGGAGGTTGTTCCACCGCCACGCCTCCAAAATGCTACTACTGGTTGTGACACACCTCTCTCCTCCACCCCCTCCTCTTCTTCTTCCTCCATGGCCTCTTCCTGTGCTTTGTCCTCTGAACCAGCGGTGCTCCGTAGCCGTTCAAGGGGCTACGCAAGTACGCAGGCAAAAAGATGCCATGCCGTGCTTGCGCTGGTGTGTTTGGGGGACAGAAGCCACACTGGGGCAGAGGTCCTGTCTGCTCTGCAGGGCCAGGCCGAGAGGTGGTTGACGCCACGCCAGCTTAAGCCAGGAATGGTGGTTTGCGACAATGGCACCAACCTCCTCTCCGCCCTCCGACAGGGACAACTGACCCATGTGCCCTGTGTGGCTCACGTCCTTAACCTGGTGGTGCAGCGGTTCTTGGGCAGGTACCCGGGCTTACAGGATGTCCTGAGGCAGGCCAGGAAAGTCTGTGTGCATTTCCGCAGATCTTATAATGCCAGTGCTCGCCTGGCTGAGCTGCAAAAGGAGTTGAACCTGCCCAAGAACCGCCTTATATGTGACATGCCCACCAGGTGGAACTCAACGTTGGCCATGCTGCAGCGGCTGCACACGCAGCAGAGGGCCATCAATGAGTACCTGTGCGACTACGGCACCAGGACAGGGTCAGGGGAGCTTGTTTTTTTTTCTCCACGCCAGTGGGGCATGATATGGGATGCATGCACTGTCCTGGCACCATTTGAGGAGGCCACGAGGATGGTGAGCAGTGACAGTGCATGCATCAGTGACACTGTACCTCTTGTCCACCTGTTGGAGCACACGCTGCGTGGAATAATGGACAGGGCACTTGAGGCAGAACAGAGGCAGGAAGAGGAGGACTTCCTTGCCTCTCAAGGCCCCCTTTACCCAGACAGTGTTCCTTCTGTCCCACCCATCGCACAGGAAGAGGAGGAGGAGGAGGAGGAGGAGGAGGATGAGGATTGTGTCAGCATGGAGGTGGAGGCTGGCACTCAGCATCATCAGCAGCAGTCTTTTAGGGATGATTTACAGTCCCAAGAAACCAGTGGACTTGTACGTGGCTGGGAGGAGGTGGCTGCGGATCATGTCGTCCTTAGTGACCCAGAGGACTCCGGAACGAATGCCTCAGCTAACCTACGCTGCATGGCCTCCCTGATCCTGCAAAGTCTGCGGAAGGATCCTCGTATTCTTCGGATCAAGGAGAGGGACCATTACTGGCTGGCCACTCTCCTTGATCCACGGTACAAGGGTAAGGTTGCGGACCTTATGTTACCGTCGCAGAGGGAGCAGAGGATGAGACAACTCCGGGAGGCCTTGCAGAAAGGTCTGTGCAACGCGTTCCCAGAGACTGGGAGGTTACAAACTCCTGGTCCTGGACAACGAGTTGCTGAGGCTTCGGCCAGTCAAAGAAGGAGCGGTGGGGAAGGTGGCCGTCTGACCGATGCGTTCAGACAATTCTTTAGTCCGCAGCCCCAAAGTATGATCGGTTCCAGCAACCATCGCCAGCGTCTGATAAACATGGTGCAGGAATATCTAGGGGCAAGGTCAGACTTGGACACCTTCCCCACCGAAAATCCTCTGGCTTACTGGGTCTTGAGGATGGATCACTGGCCAGAGCTTGCACAGTATGCAATTGAGCTACTGGCCTGTCCTGCATCCAGCGTTCTTTCGGAACGCACATTCAGTGCTGCTGGAGGATTTGTCACGGATCACAGGGTGCGCCTGTCCACCGACTCGGTTGATTGACTGACTTTCATCAAGATGAACCAGTCTTGGATCACCACCAGCTACCACACACCTGATGCTGATATAACAGACTAATTGATTTTAACATGTCACATCCCTTCAAGACTGATGCTGATGCTGAGTGCCTGTGCTGTTATGTTGACTGGCTATCCTCCTCCTCCGAGTCCTCAATGATACGATTGATGATGATAGCTTGGAAGATCATTTTTGTTTATGGGTGCCGCCACCAGTGGCTAAGGCCCAATTTTTCAGCCCCTGTTTAACAGGGGCGTGTAATTACAATTTTTGAAGCAATACTTTGCAACAGGGCTCATTGCTGTGCTCCAAGTACAGTATCTGTGAGGGGTTGCAGTGTTGTGCCACCAGTGCCTAAGGCCCAATTTTTCAGCCCCTGTTCAACAGGGGCATGTAATTACAATTCTTGATCTAATAATTCACAGCAGGGCCCATTCCTGCACCCACCAAGAGTAACTCTGAGGGCTTACAGTGTTGTGGCAACGCCACCACCACCACCACCACGAAAGGCCCAATTTTTCAGTCCCTGTTCAAAAGGGGCATGTAATTACAATTCTTGATCTAATAATTCACAGCAGGGCCCATTCCTGCACCCACCAAGAGTAACTCTGAGGGCTTACAGTGTTGTGGCAACACCACCACCACCACCACGAAAGGCCCAATTTTTCAGCCCCTGTTCAACAGGGGCATGCAATTACAATTCTTGATCTAATAATTCACAGCAGGGCCCATTGCTGCACCCACCAAGAGTAACTGTCAGGGCTTACAGTGTTGTGGCACCAGCACCACCATCAAAGGCCCAATTTTTACTACCACTGTTCAACAATTATATGTAATTACAATTCCTGTTATAATAGTTGACAGCAGGGCGTTCCAGCACCAACCAAGAGTAACTGTGAGTGCTTACAGTGTTGTGCCAACACCAACAACTAAGGGGCCTATTTCTGCAGAGTATATACGGCAGGTCCCTACTTTCAAACATCCAACTTACAAACGACTCCTACTTGCAAACGCAAGAAGACAACAGGAAGTGAGAGGAAATCTACCCCTAGGAAGGAAAATTCTCTCCTGTAAGAATTAATATGGGAGAAAGGTGTCTCCTCTGTACTGATGCTTTATCACCAATCCTTGTTTCAAGAAAAACACCACATTTCAAAAACAGTTGTCATTGGGACGGAAAGTGAGGTGAAATGTTCTGAACAGGGGCACAGACAGCAAAACAAATGTTACAGGGGTGATAACCCTTACCTATGTTTTCCAAAAAGTTTAAAAATAGATTTTTGGGCTGGAGCTACACTTAAACAATGTACCTGTTCAAAATTACAAACACATTCTACATAAGAACAAACCTACAGTCCCTGTCTTGTATGCACCGCCTGTATACGGCTGTTCAGAGTATATAGGGCCTTTTTTATTTTGTGTGCGGTGTTCCCCTTAATATCCATACAAGACCCAAAGGGGCTGGTAATGGGCTGGGGTAGGGGGGGGGGGGGGGTCATGGGGTAGCTATGCCATTTTTCTTAAAGATTTTCATCCATATTACCGGGACCAGACATTACATTAAAGCCGCAAGCAGTTTTAAATGGCTTTTTTTTCCTTTAGAAGTGTCATTTTGTGCAGGGACAGTTCTAAACACGGGAAACACGTGGCACTTCACAGGCATACTTTAGACACCCCCCAGGTATGATATTTAAAGGAATATTTGACTTTTTTTTTTTCACTTTATGCATCATTAAAATGACTGCTCCCGAAAAACGACCGTTTTTAAAACTTCTTTTTGCATTGATACATGTCCCCTGGTGCAGAACCCGGGTTCCCAAACCCTTTTTAGGACAATAACATGCATAATAGTCGTTATAATTAGCACTTTAGAATTCGAACGTTCGCATCCATTGTATTTAATAGGGTTCTAATGTTCGTACGAACTTTCGGTCCGTTCGCGGGTTCTGGTGCGAACCGAACCCGGGGGTGTTCGGCTCATCACTAATGGTGTGTTCTAATAAAGGAGTGTTGTACAACACAGACCTGAAGGTAAATGAGACATTGCTGATACCACAGGTATTCTACACGTGGTGGAAGCTAGGCGTAGCCCACCCGCTCTCTCTCTCCACCTTACCAGATACCCCTAGACAAGAGACAGTGCGAGCCGCATGGAGAGAGAAGAGGGGCAGGCGCTACACGTGGGGGCTCGGGTCCGGGATTGTGTTGTGCATCACAGTATTGAACAAGTCTGCTGGATGAGTTAACTGAATAGGCCAAAGTGCAGCCCTGCTCGAAGTCGTGGAATTGACCCTAGACCAGGGAAAGGCCCGCGCCGGAAGAGCGGTGAACGGGGGGAGGCCCAGCCGTGTGAGGTACTACACGTGGGGGCTTCTAATTGCACTGCGCCAACAGACACAACCCCCGCCGCTTAGTTCGTGGGCGTGGCTCAAGCAAAGAAAGTGGAAAAGCCCGCGAACTGGAGCAAAGGGGAGGAGTCCAATACGTGTGAAAGACTACACGTGGGACATTGGCGCGAAAACTCTGCAGTGTGCGATGGATCAGCAACAGGTCGGTTCATCCTCCCACCACGACATTGACTGCTGCTGCTCCTATAACAGACACGGGAATTCGACTGAAGCCAAGGGGTCGATTCGCCCTGTACTCGTGCATGGACGTTGAGGCCCTGGGTGTGATTTGTCCCGGGTGTTCGGGACTGGTGTGCCTGTTGAAGCCGTTCGGACGCTGTGAGGCCTGTGGGGAGTTCCTGTTCGAGGTGGATCCGGCGGTTGAAAGGCCGAGAACCATTTACCCAGGCCGGGCTTCAGGTACCACCACTCAGAAAGGAGGAATCACTGCTGTGAGAGTCACCCCTGCGCACACTGCAGCGACCGCGGAGGAGGTCGTTAAAACTCAACGGGAGAAATCCGAGGATGCTGACTCGGTCGCCACTGTCTCGCAGCATCCGCCACCGAAGAAAAGAACCAGCGTGGTAGCCCCGACCAGCGGTGGTGGTGGACCATCTCGCACGCTTACGCCAGGCATGGATGGATCCGTTGACGAGGGTTCCGGATGTCCCGCTTCAAGGAAAGGCCAAGGTAAGCCGGGCGAAGAGACTTGGTGTGTGGGAGGAGGTGTCGGGAAGGCATGGCCTAGCAAGTCCGCGGAGTGTGGAGGCTCCGTTTCTACACATGGCTACATACCCGCGGAGGAGTGTGACACCTCCGACCTGGAATCGCTCTCAGACCTGGGAGACAATGCTGTCATAGACGATTTGTTTGCCAAGAAGGGTTGGGACAAAGTGCCGATTGCTTCGTTCCGTAGAACCCGGAGTTCATCCGTGTCTACAGGGAAAAGAACACCCCGGGTGGAGGCGTCAGCGCCTGAAGAGGGGTCCCATTCCCAGCCTGCTTCTACGTTCCCGTTGCCACCTGCATCTGATACCGGGAAAAAGAGACTGTTGCTGCGGGCGCCTATGCCCAGATTGGAGGTGGTCACAGAGTGCCTCGCCACCCAGACAGTATAGTATTGCCTGGCGAAGGGGACAGAGCTACCATGCCTCCTTTGGCGAGACTACAGCGCCTATTTGGCCAAAAGGTTGCAGCCGAGTACGGATGGGAGTATCCCTACTTATCGAAGGAACTGTTGTATGAGGTGGAAGTGTGTCGGAAGCGTTGGTACGATGACTTCGTATGGACTCATATTCAAGTTCCAAATGCACGAAGATACCTGGCGTGCTCTCCCAAGGTCACTCAACGTTTTAAAGACTGCAAGGCAGAGTGAATTTTGGGACGACACATCCATGCAGATAAGGTGTTGATCCGGCGCAAGGAAGGAGAAGATGCAGAGTATCGTTTGGAGACTATGGATCAGCACTTAAAACCGCTTGTTCTGCCGCATCCCCGGTTTTACTTATGAGAAGAGATAGAGACTCTGTTTTGTTATGTCGCTGAACTTTCTGGGGCAGTTGCCTTGGTACCCAGAATGGTGGAGAACTGTTCCTGTTTTTCTTTAAAGCTTCTGGCAAAGAGATCATAGACTCTGGGGTAGTTAGGGTCAAAGACAAGAAGAAGAGAAACAGTTTCACGAGTACAGTACCACCAGGCTGTCACCAGGTGGCAGTCCTGCGCAACGTTTAAACACTTTTCACACACTCACACTGGAGAAAAGGGGATTTCTTCTAGGAGAAGTTTCTTTTCCTCTCACATGGATATATGTGTCAGGGTTTTGTGTGTTAATTTTATTTCATTTCCCTCTGCAGGAGAGCATCCAGACAAGATTACAGACTCTGGGGAGGTTCTTAATCAGAATGGGGGGGGGGAAGTATAATGTTGAAATGTGATTTTCAAGTTTGATATGTTGTCTTTTACTCCTCTTTTGTTACAGGGGCCCAGACACAATTGCTTCACTAGGATAGTTTTTTCCTAAAAGTTTTGTTTTTCGAATTGTTAGTTGGTTTCTGGATTGGATTATGTCAGCCGTTGAGGGCATGATTTACTCCAGACACTGGGGACCAGTGTCAAATGACCGGGGGGAGAGTGTAGCGGGTATGTACTTTCCCGGGTGTATTTTTGAATCTGGCGGTGACACCAGTGGTGTGTGTTCCCGGCGGTCCACCAGGTGGCGCAGTCACCGTGGGCTGAGGGACGAACATCACTGTGTGCCGAGCCTCCTTTTTGTGATCTCTCAGCAGTGGTATGGTGGGGCGGGGAACCCGCCATGCTTGCTGGGAGAGGGTATAAAGGGGCCGGCCATTTTTGTCACGGGGTTCGTAGTCCCAGGCACCTTCAGCTTGCGGACGGTGGTTCGTGTCGGTCCTCTAGGCGGCCTAGGCCTAGAGGACAATCGGAGATCGGGTTCCATCCCAGGCACCTTTGGCCTGGGGTGAGGTACTTGGACGGAGGTCCGGAGCTCAGTGCCCAACACTGAGTTCCGCGAGGGAAGGATCCTAAGGTACTCCGGGGATGGATGCCTGAATCCAAGGTGGGCGCAATGGACCGGGGAGAGCTCCTCGCCTGAAGACCCGGTGCAGCATACTGCCGGTGACGGGTGAGTCTCTTGTCGGAGACCGTCCGGAATGAAAATTTCCCTCCTGCGGAGACCATAGCTTACTCTCCAGGAGGAGAGTGGAGGATCGAATTGTGTCTGGGCCTATTCGCACCCACACCTCCTTTTCTGTTCTGTCTTCAAGGGAGTCCATGTTATGTTCTACAATAAAGGAGTGTTGGACTTTAATGGTGTGGGGCTCAATTCCTAGCAGACGAAGTTCACGGTGACTCTTGGAGGGAGGATCCCGATGCACAGCACAGACCCAAAGGTAAAGAAACAACAGAGACATTGCTAATACCACATGTACATCTGTGGTGGAAGCCAGGCGTAGCTCACCCGCTCCCTCCCCTATCAAATACCCCTAGACCAGAGACATTGTGAGCCGAAGCCAAAATGGGAGTGGAGAGAGGTGTCCGCTACACATATATATATATATCTATATATATATATATATCTATATATATATATATATATATATATATATATATATATATGTAGCGGGTATTTAAATTTAGGGGAAGCATCTGGGTGGTAGTGTAACCCAGATGCGCTGATTATTGTTTATGGAGGACTCTGGTGGTGTGAGGTTCCCTGGGGTCCAAGGGTGGCGCTGTTGCCCTGGGCCGTGGGTTGAACCCTCACTGCAAGACTGTACTCTTTTTGTCCCTTTCCGGCGGTTGTACAGCAGGGCGGGGAAGCTACTGTGACGCTGGGGAGAGGAGATAAAGGGGGCGGACCCCCTGAGTTCAGGGTTCAGAGTCGGAGGACACCACCTCGTCCAGGCACCTTCGGCCTGAGTGCGGCCGTTCCGGAGTTCCGGGCACAGGGGCCCTTGGCCTGGCTGGAGCGGGAGATGGAGTCCATCCCAGGCACCTTTAGCCCTGGGGTGAGGTACTATTGAGGAGGCCTGGGACCCAGTACCTTTGACTGGGTTCCGCAAGGGTGGAGGAGTCCGAGGGGCCCTAAGGTGTTGGGTGCCCGAATCTGAGACGAGGAGGCCGGGGAGTGTAACCCTTCCGAACAGCCCGGTGCAGCATTTGCCGGTGACGGTGGGGCCTCCGGTAACTCTCTCGGAAGGATGTCTTCCCTCTGACTGGGGCCACAGCTAAAGAAGGTAACTCCTATTTCATGTTCGTCAGAGTTGCTGGTAGAGACTCAGAAAAGGAAAGAAGTACATTCACAGCCACTGTGCGCCATAACCGTTGGTGATATCTCAATGGTTTAGTTTGAATAAGGGATTGTGCCTTGACTTACTCCCCACCTGTACTGAACTGTTCGTTGGTCACAACCTGTCTGTGCGAAGTGACAATTTATTGCTGCTAAAGAATAAATAAGAGTTGGACCTTTTCAGTGGTGTGGAACTCTGGGTACTGGGAACAAAGGGGGGTCAGTTAGAGGAAAGACTTGACCCGGGGTTATACACACGACCCGATGGTAAAATACGTTCGGGCCTTCACCTCTATCCAGAAGAGGACATGGGCCGTAGTGGATCTCATCCCTCCCCCCAGGTTTCCCCTAGACAAGATAGCAAGCCTAGAAGAAGAAGGGGTGAGAGGGGTGAGCCCACTACATATATATGTAGCGCCTGCCCCTCTTCTCTCTCCATGCGGCTTGCACTGTCTCTTGTCTAGGGGTATCTGGTAAGGTGGAGAGAGAGAGAGAGCGGATGGGCTACGCCTAGCTTCCACCACGTGTAGAATACCTGTGGTATCAGCAATGTCTCATTTACCTTCGGGTCTGTGTTGTACACCCGGATCCTCCCTCCAAGAGTCACCTTGAACTTTCTTCCCCCAGGAAGTGAGCCTCACACCATTAAAGTCCAACACTCCTTTATTAGAACACACCATACAGGGACTTCCTTGACAGATAGAACAGAAAAGGAGGTGTGAGTGTGAATAGGCCCAGACACAAATTCGGTCCTCCACTCTCCTCCTGGAGAGTGGGCTATGGTCTCCGCACGAGGTGAAGGGGATCCTTCTGGACGGTCTCCGACAAGAGACTCACCCGTCACCGGCAGTCTGCTGCACCGGGTCTTCGAGTGTGGAGCTCTCCCCGGTCCATTGCGTCTTACTCAGATTCAGGCATCCATCCCCGAAGTGCCTTAGGACCCTTCCCTCGCGGAGCTCAGTGTTGGGCACTGAGCTCCGGACCTTCTCGCAAGTACCTCACCCCAGGGCTGAAGGTGCCTGGGGTGGAACACGATCTCCGATGGTCCCCTAGGCCGAGGCCTCCTAGGGGACGAGCACGAACCCACGTCCGCAAGCTGAAGGTGCTTGGGACGAAGACCCGTGGCCAAAATGGCCGGCCCCTTTTATCCCCTCTCCCAGCAAGCACGGCGGGTTCCCCGCCCCACCATACCGCTACCGAGAGAGGACAAAAATAGGAGGCTCGACACACAGTGACATTCGTCCCTCCGGCCATGGTGGCAGCGCCACCTGGTGGACCCAGGGAACATAGCACTGATGTCACAGCTAGATTAAAAAAATGCACCCGGGAAAGTAAGTACCCGCTACACATTCCCCCCTGTCTTTTGACACTGGATCCCAGTGTCTGGAGTGAATCACGCCCTCAACGGTTGACATAATCCAATCCAGAAACCAACTAACAATTTGAAAACCCAAAAATTTTTAGGAAACTATCCTAACGGAGAAGTTGTGTCTGAGCCCTTGCAACAAAAGAGGAGTGAAAGACAACATTTAAAACATTATACTTTTTCCCCCCCATCATAACTAAGAACCACCCCAGGTTCCATAATCTTGCCGGGACGCTCTCCTGCAGAGGGAAAAGAAAAGAAACAATAAAACCCTGACACATGTGTATGTGTGAGAGGAAAAGAAACTCCTCCGAAGAGAAATATCCTTTCCTCCAGTGCAAGTGTGTACAATGTGTAACGTTGCACGAGACTGCCACCTGGTGACAGCCTCGCGGTAACTGCACCCGTTGAAGCATCTTCTCTTTTCTTGCTGCTTGACTCCAGACCCTATCTACCCCAAAGTCCGCAACTTCTCACCGGAGAGGAAAGAACAACAACTGGAACAGTTCTTCCTTGGAATGACATAAGCACCCCTCTTGCGGAGAAAAACACTGATGATGGCACCAGCAAGAAAGTCAAACAGCAAGGTTCAGGGATGCAAAGTCCTTTCAAAAGCAAACAAATGGAGTCTCTTTCTCCTCAGAGGTAGAAGCGGGGATGTGGCAGAACAATAGGTTTTAGATGCCGATCCATGGTCTCCAAATGGTACTCCACATCTTCACCTTCTTTGCGTCGGATCAGCACCTTGTCCGCATGGATATGTCTTCCCCTCATCCACTCTGCCTTGCAGTCTTTGAATCGCTGAGATGTCTTTGGAGAGCATGTCAAATACCTGCGGGCGTGTGGGACCTTAAGGTGGGTCCACACAAAGTCATTGTACCAGCGCTCTCGGTACACCTCCACTTCGTAGAGTAACTCCTTGGGAAGGTACGGATATTCCAACCCGTAGTCAGCAGCAACTTTCTGGCAGAAGAGTCTCTGAAGCCGTGACAGCGGAGGCATTGTGGCTTTGTCCCCTTCGCCGGGTAGAACTATAGAGTCTGGATGGCGAGGGGCCTTGACCACTTCTGGTTGGGGCATGGGTGCCCGTAGTATCAACTTCTGCTCCCCAGTACCTGATGCAGGCGGCACCGGAGATGTAGAGGCGGGCTAGGGACAGGACCCTTGTCCAGGCGCTGGTGCCTCCACCCGGGGTGTACTCTCCCCCGTGGACATGGGTGAATCCCGAGACCTTCGGAACGAAGCTAGCGGCACTTTGTCCCAGCCCTTTTCTGCAAACAGTTCGTCAATAGCGGTGTCATCTCCCATATCAGAGAGCGACTCCAGATCCGAAGTATCACACTCCTCCGCGGGTATGTAGCCCATTGTAGAGACGGAGCTAACACCTCCCGCAGGCGTACTGGGCCATGCCTTTCCGGCACCTCCGCCCATGCACCAAGTCTCTTTGCCCGGCTCACCTCGGCCTTTACTTGAAGCGGGACGTCCGGAACACTCGTCAACGGATCCGTCTAGGCCTGGCGTAAGCTGGCGAGATGGTCCGCCACCACCACTGGTCGGGGCCACCATGCTGGTTCTCTTCTTCAGTGGCGGACGCTGTGAGACAGTGGTGACCGAGTCAGCATCCTCGGATTTCTCCCGTTGAGTTTTAACGACCTCCTCCTCGGTCGCTGCAGTGTGCGCTGGGATGGCTTTTACAGCAGTAATTCCTCCTCTGCGAGTAGTGTTACCTGAAGCCCGGCCTGGGTAGATGGTTCTCGGCCTTTCGACTACCGGATCCACCTCGAACAGCAACTCCCCACAGGCCTCACATTGTCCGAAGGGCTTCAGGTGGCACACCAGTCCCGAGCACCCGGGACAAATTACACCCAGGGCCTCTACGTCCATGCACGAATACAGGGCGAATCGACCCCTTGGCTTCAGCCGGATCCCGGTATCCGTTATCGGAGCAGCAGCAGTCATCGTGGTAGTAGCAGGGTGAACTGGAATCCATGAAGTATGTCCAAACATGGTGACTTGTTGCTGGTCCATCGCACACTGCAGAGTTTTCGCGCCAATGTCCCACGTGTAGCCCTCTCACGTATTGGACTCCTCCCCTTTGCTCCAGTTCGCGGGCTTTTCCACTTTCTTTGCTTGAGCCACGCCCACGAACTAAGCGGCGGGGGTTGTGTCAGTTGGTGCAGTGCAATTAGAAGCCCCCACGTGTAGTACCTCACACGGCTGGGCCTCCTCCCGTTCACCGCTCTTCCTGCGCGGGCCTTTCCCTGGTCTAGGGTCAATTCCATGACTTCGAGCAGGGCTGCACTTTGGCTTATTTTGTTAACTCATCCAGCAGACTTGTTCAATACTGTGATGCACAACACAATCCCGGACCCGAGCCCCCACGTGTAGCGCCTGCCCCTCTTCTCTCTCCATGCGGCTTGCACTGTCTCTTGTCTAGGGGTATCTGGTAAGGTGGAGAGAGAGAGAGCGGGTGGGCTACGCCTAGCTTCCACCACGTGTAGAATACCTGTGGTATCAGCAATGTCTCATTTACCTTCGGGTCTGTGTTGTACACCCGGATCCTCCCTCCAAGAGTCACCGTGAACTTCGTCCGCCAGGAAGTGAGCCTCACACCATTAAAGTCCAACACTCCTTTATTAGAACACACCATACAGGGACTTCCTTGACAGATAGAACAGAAAAGGAGGTGTGAGTGTGAATAGGCCCAGACAAATTCGGTCCTCCACTCTCCTCCTGGAGAGTGGGCTATGGTCTCCGCACGAGGTGAAGGGGATCCTTCTGGACAGTCTCCGACAAGAGACTCACCCGTCACCGGCAGTCTGCTGCACCGGGTCTTCGAGTGAGGAGCTCTCCCCGGTCCATTGCGTCTTAGTCAGATTCAGGCCTCCATCCCCGAAGTGCCTTAGGACCCTTCCCTCGTGGAGCTCAGTGTTGGGCACTGAGCTCCGGACCTTCTCGCAAGTACCTCACCCCAGGGCTGAAGGTGCCTGGGGTGGAACACGATCTCCGATGGTCCCCTAGGCCGAGGCCTCCTAGGGGACGAGCACAAACCCACGTCCGCAAGCTGAAGGTGCTTGGGACGAAGACCCTGTGACCAAAATGGCCGGCCCCTTTTATCCCCTCTCCCAGCAAGCACGGCGGGTTTCCCGCCCCACCATACCGCTACCGAGAGAGGACAAAAATAGGAGGCTCGACACACAGTGACATTCGTCCCTCCGGCCACGGTGGCAGCGCCACCTGGTGGACCCAGGGAACATAGCACTGATGTCACAGCTAGATTAAAAAAATGCACCCGGGAAAGTAAGTACCCGCTACATATATAATGTATATGTAGCGGACCCTTAAATTTAGGGGGTCGCTATGCCCAAATTTAAGGGACGGCCTGAGCAATAGTTTGGCTCAGGTCTTCTAATTTGATACTGGACTCTGCTCTGCTGTACAGTTCCCCTTTGGCCTGTGGGTGGCACTGTTGCCCAAGCCTGGGGTCGAACCTCAGGTGACACAGTGGCGTGATTGGATGTCCTTTCTCGGCTGCCGTGCGGTGGGCAGGGTTTCACCTGCTGTGCATGCCGGTAGAGGGTATATAAGGGGCAGACGCCATGTTTAGGGGGGGAGTGAACGAAAGGAGTGCCTGGGAGTGAGTCCCGGGGGGAGTGTGCCCCCTGGGGGTGCGTGGACTGGCTGAGGAGTCTCGGGCACCTTTAGCCTGGGGCTACAATGTTCCAGGTAGGCCCAGTACCTTTAACTGGGCCTACAATCAGCACATTGGAGTCCCAGGGTGCCCAAGTGAGGGTACCAGCTCTGACCGAGAGGAAGCCCTGGGTGGATCGGTCCCACAGAGGAGACGAGTGATAGTAGGTCGCTGTCTCGGGAAAGGCCTGGTGACCTGTCAGAGGGAAGGATTCCTTACTCAACAAAGCTAACCCTGTAGAGTGCCCATTGGCATCATCTGTTCTCTAAATTCTACAGAGGTTTAAGGAAAGTTCTGGATTCAGGAATAACAGGATTCTGCTGCTATTAGAGGATCTCCTGAACCCGTCCCTGGAGGGGACAAAGTGATAGTACTGTTCAAGCTCAACTCCGGCTGCTAGAACTGTGAGAGGGATCTATCTGGGTGAGCTAAACCCACTCGGGATCGAGTGGCGACGAGTGAGTGAAGTGTTGTGTGCCTGAATCTAACTTCTAACTTCGCTAACTTCTTTCTCTCTTCAATTTCCCGTTAACTGAAGCAAAGGAAAATAAACTCTTTGTTGGAGTTAAAGTCGTGTGGACATTGGCCTTCTTGGGAAAGAATATAGACTTTTCCCTACATTCTAGGGACGAGAACCAGTGGAAGGAGGTAACTCGCTGCAGGACCCAAATCTGTGAACACCGCCTGACCTCTGATAAGGAGGACACGAGCTTGTGGCATGGTGTGTCCTACCCCCGCAGGTGAAGGTAAGCGGGGGCAAAAGGATTGGTGTGCTACATATATATATATTATATTGTGAAAAGAAACCCCCGGAACTGCAACTGGAACAGGGTCAGTGTAGGGGGAACATGACAGGGTGTTAAGGGTATCCAGGCAGTAGAGGGTTAAGGCATGTAGAGGTGGTAATACAGGTGTCCTTATTGGTCAATTAGGGGGTGTGTGGGGGTGGAGCAGTACAGTTATTAGGCTGAGGAAGTGGGTGGAGCTCTAACAGTTTAGCCGGGCAGCCAGTGAAGGACATTAGGACTCCTGGGCGGTGTTAGTTAGTTTAGTCATGAGGGAGCTGGAGAGCCTCATATCTCAGCTCAGGGCTGCGGTCGATGTCCACGGCACAGCGTGGGTGCATAGCCAGGTCGTGGCTTCCCCACAAGGGGTCCCGCAGAGGCATCCCCAGCCGGGGCCTGCGCTACCACGTGCTTGGCGGTCCAGGCCGCCGGAGCGCTTCAGTCATGACAGGACCCCTCGGGCTCAGCGCCGCACCGGGAGCCCGCCTACGGACCCTTCAGGCCCCCCTGCTGAGCACCGCTGGCTGGGGCGGGGGGTTCGCCTGGGAGGAATCCCCATCTCAGGCGGAGCCCGCGGGGGATGGAGTCATCCCGGTGGGTCGATTCGGGCCCATCCTCCATCGTCCGGTTACCGGAGCGAGCGGCTGGCGTGGCTGGCGAGGTACCGGTCGGCACGTCTGCCCGGCGTGGGAGGGGGAGAGATGCGGCCTCTGGCCTGACGCCTGGTGCGGCCGGACGCTCGTCCCGGATGGCGTGGGGAGCGGCGATGGAGGGCGGGCACGTCTGCCTGCAGTGGAGTCAAGATGGCGGCGCCCACCTCCGGGTCACGCGCTGTGTCCGGGAGTTCGGGACTGGACGGGGCGCCTGTCGTCGGTGGTGGCGGGAGGCAGCGTTCGGGTCGGTGGAAGGAACCCAGCGCTTCGGCTGTGAGTAGCACGTCTGCGGCAGGCGGCGGAAGAGGACGGTCGGCCGAGCGGAGGTCGGTGTAGCCCGTGGTGCCAGTGCGTCAGTCGGGAGCGGACTACAGCAGCGCAGAGGACGGGGACCTGGCTGTTGAGGATGCAGGGGCGGCGGGGGAGTTCGATCCGACGGCTGGCGGGGTTCCCTGCCCCTTGCAGCCTGGTGAGTGTGATTCTGGGATTCTTCCTTTCCTTTCTCTCTCGCTGTTGGCTGGGGATTAGGCCCGGGGTGGGGAGACTGGGGTCCAGGACTCAGAAGGGCTCACCCGGGAAGTGCTGGAGGGCTTGAGGGTGATGTTGCTGAACTTGGATCAGGGGTTGGGGTGCGGTGTGGTGCAGTAGTGACGCCGTGGGACAACCCAGGAACTTTGGGGGAGTCGACGCCGTACATCATTCTCTCTGCTGCGCCGCAGCAGTTTATGGAGGCGCCGCAGGCACTGTGCCCTGCGGCTTTAGGTGAGTAGTCCAAGGGGGACAATGAATTGGTCAAGATGAGTTTGGCGGACTGACCAAGTGCGAGGTCTAGGTTGAGGGGCCCCTTGGGGCGCACCTTCAGCCGGAAGTGAGGGAAAGGAAATTAACAGATTCGGCAGGGGGAGTGTGTGGAAAATTTTTCCCTTCTCTCGCTAGAAAATTCGACCTTGATCGGGTGAAATCGGGGGAGAGCAGGAAGGAGGACGAGGTAGAAGCGTGGGTACCGACTTATTCCTCGCACGTTTGCCTACTGGTTGCAGGCGTTTGCGATTTTTGGCGGGGGGTGGTCGGCGAGAAGACGCCGGAAGGCTGTTCGGCCTTGTATTGTTTTGGATGAGTTTGGGGTGGCTTGGCTTCGCTAGGACAAACAGTTCCGGCAACGCACGGCGGTTCGCTCTGCGATTCGCTGGGATCACAAGGACATTGGCCTCTGGATGCAGCTGATGACCCCGGCTAAGGTGGGGAGCCAGTCGTTTCCAGGGGGGGCTGGTGGAGCCTCCACCGGGTACCGTCGGCCGCTAGGAAGAAAGGGGTTTGCTGGCAATTTAATGACAGCTCTTGCCGATTCGGGCCCACCTGTCGTTTCAAGCACGAATGTTCCGGGTGTGGCGGGAACCATTCGCACGCAAGGTGTTTCAAGGCTGGAAAGGGGCATGCAGGCGGGGCGCCTTGTAAGAGGGCCAACTCCGGTGGGGGGGGGGGAAGGATGCTTCCTTTCCCAAGTGGGTTTCCGGATCAGGAGTCGGCTCGACTCTTGGGGGAGGAGTTTACGGTGAGTTTCTATATCCCTTGCGCGTTGCCAGTTGTTCCTCCCGTGGCTCCGGACTTGCCGTGGGCTCTCCAGATCCCGATGGTGGTGTCGGGGACACTTCTTAAAGGGGTTTCTCTGGGTGGGCTGAGCGGGCCATTTTCCGCTCCTCCACTTCCGGGCCTGGTGGTGCCTCCTCTGGGGGTGGTTATCAAGAAGGAACCGGGAAGTACCGTTTGAGCCATCATCTTTCCCATCCGACAGGGGGCTAGGTCAACAATGGTATTGATCCGCAAGCCTGGGCGGCCACCTATACGTCGTTGGACGTGGCGGTGGCATGGGTTCGGAGGTACGGACGGGGATCGTTGTTGGCCAAGGCGGACGTGGAGGCGGCGTTCTGCCTGCTTCCTGTTCATCTGGACAGTATGCACCTCTTGGGTGGTAGGCGGAACGATTCTTAGTTTGTCTATCGTTGCTGCCTATGGGGTGTTCCATTTCTGGTGCACTGTTGGAGGCATTCAGCTCGTTTGTCGAATGGGTCATGCGGGATGTGTCCGGCCTTGACTCCGTCATCCACTACCTGGATGATTTCTTGTGTGTTGGGCCACCGGATTTCTTCCATACGTGCGGTGTTGCTGGGGGACGCTTCAGCGCATTGCGGGTTGTTTCGGGATTCCTTTGGCTTCGGAGGAGACAGAAGGCCCGGCGACGGAGCTGATTTTCTGGGCATTAAGATAGTTTTCGTGGACATGGAGTGTCGTTTGCCCGAGGACAAGCTGAGGGCGCTGCCGCACGGGGTGTCTAGCAGGGCCGGCAGGCGGAAGGTCAGGGTGCGGGAATTGCAGTCCCTGCTGGGAAACTAAATTTCGCTTGTTGGATACGTCCGATGGGCAGGAATTTTGCCGGCAGCTATCTTGGGCTACGGCGGGAGTCAGTGGACCGCGGCATTGCGTCCGTTTGTCTGGGAGTCTCTGGGGGTCAACTTTTTGCTGACTTACAAGGGATGGTCGCTCTGGATGTCAGGGCCGGTGAGCAATCCGGTTTGCTGTGCTTACGGATGCGGCAGGTTCGGTGGGCGGTGGTGCGGACCATTGATAATAACATCTCGGCCTCCTTACTGCCGGGGGTGCGCCTCTTGCGCCATTTGGTTTTGTTGTGTCTCCGATAGGGGGCTTTGATACATCCTGGTCATGTACCGGGGGTTCATAACAAGATTGCGGATGACTGGTCTCGTTCGCAGTGGACGGAGTTTCGAGTGTTGGCCCCGGAGGCGGAGCGGCGTGGAACACCTTGTTGACCGAGGATTTGGAGGATAGTGTTGGAGTCGCCGCAGGATTGATCTAGGATTCCCTGAGTGCAGCTACGTGGGAAGCATATTTCAGAGCGTGGAAGGAGTGGAATGCGTTACTGGCGGAGGTTGGGGATAGGGGGGATACTTTTTCTGTGGTGGTCTATTTCATTCTGTGGAATTGTGTTCGGGGCGTGTCTGCATCAGCGCTTGAATTGAAAGTGGCGGGCCTGGCGTTTCGGTTTAAGTTGCGGGGTGTGGGGGATGCCACAAACTCTTTTATGGTTCGCCAGGCTAGGAAGGGATACCGCAAGGGCTGTAGGTCCCGGGATTCCATGCGGCCAGTGTCGTTTGCCGCGTTGAGGGCGGCCCTGGGACGGCTGGGATTGGTTTGTTCGTATGGCTATGAACAGGCTTTGTTCCAGGCAGCCTTTTTTATTGGCTTTCTTCAGGGCCCTTAGGCTGGGTGAGCTGGCCAGCCCTTCTAGAGCTGTCACGGGTGGGGTTTTTTGTGGGAGGAGGTGGTGTATTCGGAGTATTCGGGTCAGATGGGAATACGTCTTGCCAAGATCAGTTATGGAAGGGGGCACAGTTGGAATTGTTCCGGGACACGGAGACGGGCCTTTGCCCGATGGGTGCGTTTGTTCGCTTCGCGGACTTCCGTCCGCATATAGCAGGCCCGTTCTTGGTGCCTGCAGATGGGTCTCGTTTATCGCGATTCAAGTTTGGGGCTGTCTTTAGGAAGTGTCTGGGGGTGGTAGGTTTGGATCCCAAGCATTGTGGGTCTCACTCTTGTCGCATCAGTGCGGCTACCGAGGCCTTTCGCTGGGGTTGGCCGTGGCTGCGGTCCGGTGGTTTGAGCTAGTGCAGAGATAGCATAGTGGTCAGGATGGTAGGCTTCGATCGGGGAAGTTGTGGGTTCTAATCCTGGTGACAGTATATTTAGGAGGTGGGAGTCCGACAGGTACCGGTTGTACTTCAGGCCACATTTTATGTAGGTAATAGGGGGGGTGCTGGTTCGTGGGTCGGTTTGTGCCCTGCCAGGGTCTTGTGTGTGTTTCCACCCTTTCTCTTCTGTTTGTGTATGTTGTGTATTACTGTGTTTCCCAGTTTGCCGGTGGGTGGGACTGTGTTGTATGGTTTTGCTTACAGGTCGGAGATGCCTCGTGGGAATTTGGGGGGCACTCTTACGTATACTGGTGAGCCAGGGGGGAGGAAGTCAGGCTTGGGGCCAGGCAACTGGGGCATTCCCCGTGAATTAGGCAGTGTCCGCTGGTTAGGGGTCCGGGGGCGTGATATGGAATCAGGTGGTGCCCGAAGCTAATAGGTTTGCCCGTTGAGGTAGGCCACCTGACATTTTAGTTGTTCACTCAGGGGGCGATGATCTGGGTGTCAGGGCTTCCAGAGAGCTCATTCGCGACATCCATTTTTATTTTCTCCGGCTTAGTGTGATTTTCCGCGTACATTATTGGTCTGGTCGGATATCGTGGATCGCACTGTGTGGCGAGAGGCCAGATCGGTGGCAAGGATCAACAAAGATTGGGTGACAGTTGACAGAGAAGTGGGGACGTTTTTTGTTAGGAATAGTGGTCTGGTGGTTCGTCATTTGGACTTGGTGGGAGGACACGTGGCGTTTTTCTGTAGGGGGGAGGGCGTTCACCTTAATGCCGTGGGCACGGATTTATGGTGGCTGGGCTTGGAGGCTGGTGTGCAGAGGGCTTTTTCGGGTTTGGTGGGGGCGCGCAGGTGTAAGGAGTCACACTTGTGGCGCTGTGGCATTTTTGGGGTCCTTGGCGGTGGTATAATTAGGTTCATTTGGGTAAGCGGTGGGGAACCATCTCAGGTATGGTATCCTCGAGTGGGAACGATTCACTGGCTAGTGAACGGAGAGCGGTAAGGACCCTGGGTGGCTGAGGTCAGCTGGGTTTAGGCCCTGAGTCTATAAGTAGCGACTGGGGTGGCAACTCAGCTAGGTGGTGCCTCGGACACAATAAAAAGGGGGATGTTGGAGTGGTACCGTCAAGGACCTTAAAAATCATTATGTCTGTTTTTTGTTTGGTCAATAGAAATGTTATGATGGTTAATATAATGATAACATTTGGCTTTGTTAATAAAAGGCCGGGCTCGCCCATTTACCCCAAAAGAAAGCTGGTGTGGTCTCTTACTCAGGTGAAGGCGCGGGTATCTGGAATAACAATTAAGGGTTATGGTTAAGTGGCATGGTTAGCTCTTAGCGACCCTTGTCATGTATTGGGACACCTGCCTTTACACACACACATGAACTTTAACGACTTCCCAATCTTAGTCTGTAGGGTTCAATATTGAGTTGGCAATTTTTTATTTTGAGAATCTTGCAAACAAGAAACACATTCCAACTTTTGTTTTATACAAAAATACAAAAAATAAATATATATATATATATATATATATTTTTCCTTTTTTTTTTTTTTTTATATATGCATAACATATTGTATACAAGACTAATAATAATAATAAAGGCATACTTCAACCTATAATATATGAACAAACGTTTTTTCCACCAAGAGAAATATCACTGCATTAAATTATACTATATATACACACACAAACACACATCACTACAAGCACGGACATCTTCAAAAATACTACACATTACTCAACTTGATTAACACTCAGACCAAGAAACATAGATTATCATGTGTATGTAGCCTTTCTTCAAAAATGATGTGTATCCTTGAAAATCTAAGGGAGTGCCCAGAGAGAAAACAGGGAAAGAACCCAACACCCAGAGATCAACAAACAGCAGCTACAGGCCTGATATTCCTCCACGCCTTTATCCAGACCCTTTGCCGCCATCTGTCTTTCTCGAGACCCCGAATTTTCCCTACCTCACCAAGAATCTCACACACCACAACCGGAACAGGAAGGACTTTCTGCCGAAGGGATACCTGACACCGTGCATTCCAGGTGAAATATCGGACTACTAAACTGACTAAAAAAAGAGTGTCCAAATCAAATCCCTTGCGATTCTGCAATGCTCCATACACCCACTCAGCATAAGACATGCTAGGCAAGAAAGGAATATTTAGAGCCCTCCCCACCTTTTTATAGACTTCTATATTGAAAGGGCACTGAAGCAAGAAGTGGTCCATGGTTTCCACTTCACCCTGACACTCCGCTCTTGGACAACCACGATTGTCCAAAGAGCGGCACTTCACGTTCCCTCTCACATAGAGCCTACCGTGGAAAGCGAGCCAGGCCTGGTCCCTAAATTTCAAGGGAATCCGCTCAGAATTTATTAAACGTAAACCTTCCCTCATAATATGACCTGGGCAATCCCTTAAGGCCAGTGGCGCATGAAAGACAGTACCCACGATCTTCTCACCCTGGAGTCTCCTAGGAAGGGACCTGATATCCTCCGCTGTCACATGCCACCGTTTAAGAATTTTCAGGCACGGGGCAACATAAGCCGGGAGCTTACCATGCTTGATCCTTAGGCTTTTCACTGGCCCGCCACTCTCCCAACAGCCCAGAAAAGGTCTAAACCAGATCTGGAAAATACCTACCCATCCAGGCGGTCTCTCTGCTAGCATGTTACCAAAATTGTATTTCAAAAACATCAGAGAGAAGAACACAACCGGGTTGACCATCCCTAGGCCACCCTTCCGCCTTGATAGGTAAGTCACATTCCGCTTCACAAGATTCAGCCTGTTCCCCCATAATAATTGGAAGAAACAACTATACATCCTGGTATAGAAGGACTCTGGCAAGATGCAAACAAAGCTGACATACAGAAAGGTAGGAATCAGGTAGGTCTTAATCAAGTCCACCCTTTCCCTCAAGGAGAGCCGCCACCCCTTCCAGCATTTCACCTTGACATCAGCATCATTCAGCCTGGCTTCCCAATTTGACTTACTGTAATCATCAGGGCCAAACTCGATGCCTAATATTTTGACTTTCTGCTGAGGCCTTGGGAAGGTGTCCGGAAGTGCAAAGCTCTCACCTCCCTCGCTCATCCAAAAAACTTCACTTTTATCACGGTTGACCTGGGAGCCCGATGCCTCGGAATACTGCTCTATAACTGAGACCACCTCCTGCGCCTCCTCTGTCCCAGAGATAAAGACATAAACATCATCAGCATAGGCTACAACCCTCAAGGGCGGCTCACCAGTAATGCCCACTGGCACCCCGCACAACGGTCCGCTCTCTAGCCTTCTGATGAAGGGGTCGATTGCGAACACATATAGCAAAGGGCTCAGTGGACACCCCTGGCGCACCCCGGATCCAACCCTGAAGGGTCGTCCAACCCAACCGTTAACAAGCATGAAGCTCTCTGCCTCTCTGTATAAAGTCTTAAGCCATCCAATAAAACCACCCTCCAGGCCATACTTGTCAAGGAGAAGCCAGAGGTACTCATGGTTGACACGATCAAAAGCCTTCGCCTGATCCAATGCCAGCAAATACTTTCCCCAGCCCTCAGCCCTGCAACGTTCCAGAGCCTCCCGGACAGCTAACACCGCTGAAAAAGTGCTCCTGCCCTGGACCGAACAGTGCTGCTGACGAGAAAGCAATCTGTCTGCTACTGACGACAAGCGCCAGAAAATTAACTTCGCCAAAATTTTTCTATCAACGTTGAGAAGGCTAATGGGGCGCCAATTCTCAATCATCGAGGGATCCTTGCCTTTTGACAACAGAATCACAGCAGATTGTCTCATGGAGGGAGGGAGCGAACCCTCTTGCAGACAGCCATTAAATACCTCCACAAGATAAGGTACCAAGCTGGATTTGAAAGTCTTATAAAATTCAGCTGTCAATCCGTCTGGCCCAGGTGTTTTCTTAATAGCCAGACCGTCTATAGCTTTGACTACCTCTTCTGCTGTGATTTCCCCCGTCAAACTTGCCAGCGGAATGTTATTTCCCAGACCTGGTGTAGAATCCAGAAAACTTGACATCTTTGCCCGATCGAGGTACTTCTCCCCCAGAAGATCCACATAAAAAGACCTTGAGACCTCCAGGATCCCTGACCTGGATTTCGTCAAAGAGCCCGTACTATCCCTTAGCCCAACAACCGTCTTAACTGCTGCGCTTTGTTTGCAGTTCTGATAAGGGTCGGGCGAGTGATATTTCCCGTAGTCCCTTTCCAGAACCAAAGAAGCGTGCCGATCATACTGATACTTCCTAAGGAGAAGTTTTACCTCAGAGATTGCCCCTGAATCTCCACCACTCGAGACAAGGCGATCAAGTTTTCTCCGCAGCTGCTGGTAGGCAATGTACCTACCAAGCTGTTTCCTTTTTCCTATGGCCTTGAAAAACCCACTAATCCGGCTTTTGGCAAGCTCCCACCACTCAGACTTACTGCTGCAGAAATCCAGGATGGTTACCTGAGCCTGAAAAAAATGCTCAAAAGATTGTCTTACCTCCTCGTCATCCAGCAGAGCCGAATTCATCCTCCAAATACCCTTTCCTTTAGGTGGCATATCTGAAGCATTGAGAATAACAGACAGCATAAGGTGATCAGAGAACTCCACCATACGACACTCAGGAGCCGAAAAGGCAGAGTCCCCCTTAAAAAAAAACCTGTCTATCCTGCTCTCACAACTGCCTCGCTTAAATGTGTACCCCGTGCTGTCTGGGCAACGCTTAATATGCGCATCTTCCAGACCTGCTTCCCTGGCTATCGAATTAAGAAAGACGCTATCATATCTCAGGCTGTCAGTGGAGCCTTTCCTGTCTTTGGGCCTAGTAACGGTGTTAAAATCACCTCCAAAGACAACTTGCCGAGATGTAAAAAGGAAAGGCTTAATCTTTGTAAAGAGGCATTTCCTCTCCCATCTAGTTTGTGGTCCATAAATATTTACTAAACGTAGATCATGCCCCTTCACAGAGACGTCCAAGACCATACACCTTCCAATCTCTACCTCGATAACTTGCCGACACGTTACCATGCCAGTAAAAAGTACTGCAACTCCGCTGTAAGGCTCGGCCGCAAGAGACCAGAAGGAGGGCCCACGCCTCCACTCCCTCTTTGCCAGGTGGACATCAGCAAGGCTATTTAGCCGGGTCTCTTGCAAAAATAAAACATCAGCATCCATCTCGCTGAGCAAAAATAAGGCCATGTTACGAGCCCCTACAGATTTTATGCTGGCAACATTAATGGTTGCCACCTTTATCGGAGTGGGAACTGCCATCAGGATGATTGAGGTAGGCGTTTCTTAGCCTGAGCTCCCTCTCCCTTTACTGGAGACCTTGACCTCTTTAGGGAGCACTCTACCTCATCCTCCTCCATCTGAGACACGGAATTAGAAGACTCCTCCTCCCCCTCAGATAAGGACCCAAACTTGTTTCCCAGAGGTAGATCATCTACCTCTAAAGATGAAACCGAGGAGGCAGAGGTCAGGACTACCTTATTCCTCCTTCTGCCCACCTTGGTCCACTCTCCCTCCTCCCCTGAAACATCACCCTGAAAGGCCTCATCTACATCATTAGCAGTGGCAACTTCCCCCTTCTTCCCCTTAGAACCTCCACTAGAGGTCTTACGTTGCCTCAGGGAAGGCCCAGACGAAGCTGCCACCTCAGATCGGCATGAATCTGCCCCTTTGGCAGCCTCAGCCAATCTGGATGACTTATTTACACCTGGAACACTGGGCACCTGAAACACTGGGGAAGAACACACAACAGAAGTAGACACTGACACAGTAGGGAGCACAGACTGGGGAGCAGACACAAGAGGGGTCACACCTTCAGATTGGGAAACTGACACCTGGGGGGCCCCTCCAGGACTAGCTGAAACAGCTCCACCAACTCCTTGCTGCCCCCCACGTTCCTCCTCCTCCATCCTCAGCAGTTCTTCCACCACCTCTGGCTGATTATGGAGGGCTTCAGGGCAAAGGCTATAGGGGTGACCTAACTTGTTACAAAGATTACAACGAATGCTATTGCAGTCTTTTGCAACGTGCCCTGAGCCCTGACAGAGGGAACATTTCTGCGCAGAACATGAGCTTGAAAAATGGCCCTTTTCACCACAGCGATGACAAAGCTTTGGTTGCCCTGCATAAAAGGTAATAATCCTGTCACGGCCTATAAAGGCAGACGAAGGGATGTGCTTAACAACATTACCCGTGACATGTAGTTTTAATTAGGCTTGTGCACAACGGAAAAATTCGTTCCGTTTCGGTTCGTTTCTTTCCGGTCTTGTTGATTCGTAATCATTCGTAATTTTGCTAGACGGGATTTTTCGTGTTCGGACTCATTCGTATTTTTGCAAGCGACATTTTTCGTTGAATTTTTTGTTGCTTTATAATTCGTACTTTCGGTAGAGTACGTTGTTTTTCGTTGATTCTGGACACAACTCCTACTTTCGTAACTTTTTTTGGGTTCGTTGATTCGTAATTTTCTGTGTCTCTCTCACGACGACGCTGACTATTATGCCTAATGTGCTTCGAATGGATTTGTACTTTTCGAAATACATAGCGGTTATTTGTAACGATTCGAAATCTCGTATTTTACTTTCGTTTTTTACATGCGGCTATAGCCTCCGCCCCTGTACACCATTTTGAGAGGGAGAAGCACGGTGAGGGAGAAGCAGAGAGCAGAGCAGAGTGTTATTGTGCTTCGAATGGATTAGAAATCTCGTATTTTACTTTCGTTTTTTACATGCGGCTATAGCCTCCGCCCCTGTACACCATTTTGAGAGGGAGTTCAGCACGGTGAAGGAGAAGCAGAGAGCAGAGCAGAGTGAGTGTTATTGTGTTTCCAATGGATTTGTACATTCGTAAGTTTTTTCATAACGAATTATGCCGAAGACATTCGGGCATTCGCTATTTTGCGGTATAATTTATTTCGGATTCGGTTTTATTCGTAATTGCTTTGTTCGGAAATTCGAATGCTTCCGAATGTCCGAAAGTTGCTAAATTCGGACGAATTTCGATTCGTTACGAAACGAATTGCACAAGCCTAGTTTTAATAACACTGTCCATCCTCCTGTCCATATCCCCCTATCATCTACAACTTTCCTCAAGGGGGCTTGGACATCCGCATATCTCCTCAACCACACCACCAGATCCGCAGCAGGAATGGACTCGTTACGCACTAGAATGGTGACGTTCTTGTATAATGGCTGGCGGGAGACTACTTTAGGTGACAAACCTGCCCATCTTGGGGACTCCTTACACCTCTGCTCATACCTCTCCCAAAAGACATCTAAACCTTCCGCCTTGACAAAGGAGAGGTCATATTCATATGACCCAACTGGGCTGATAAGGGCAAAAATCTCCTCTGCTTTAAAACCCGTCCCCAGGTCCACCACATCTCTCCTATTTGGGGGGGCCTTCTCCAGTCCACCTCAATTGGACCACATTGCGGCGTTTAAAGGAGCTACCAGATGGTGACAGATTGGCCTGACCTTCACTCACATCACTCCTAGTGACCGCAGAATAACTGGCCCTACTCACCCCGGGGACAGGTGCAGCCAGTGCTGCAGCATTGGAAATAACCGCACTCCTTGCAACATCAGGCACATCACTTTTAGTAGCAGACCCTTCTTTAGATAAAGTATTAACATTATTGTCAGGAACAGATGGAGCAGAGACTTCTGACACAGAAATGTCATTTACATTACCCTTGGTAATTCTTACTTCATTACCAGCAGTAGAGATGTCTTTGTCAGCACTCTTCTCAGCAGAGTCTGCACTGGCTGGCTGTACACAGGTGGAAGTCTCAGCCAGGAGATGAGCTTGCTCTCCGCTGCCCTCTACTGCACCATCCATAGGAACTACACCTCCATTACATTGTACAGGCAAGTCATGACCAATAACCTCTTTTTCTTTCACCCGTTGTTTCAAAGGTTTTGGGGGGACATTATCATCCTCTTCTTCATCCTCAGATGATCCAGACACTGAAAACTTGCGACCATGCAAAGGTGATTCCATTTCTGATATAAAGTTCAGCATACCTGCTCCCTCCACAGGCTCAGATGGATCATCTTGCTCCATAGCCTCTTGCTGCGGTGGTAAGGGCACAGAACTTCCTTGGCCCGATGACATACTGCCAGTCAAAACACCTGACTGCTGATCACCCGCAGCCTGTGTGCCAGAGCTTTCTCCACTTTCTGCAGGCATACTGATAGTTGGCTCGGGATGCAAAGATTTTCCAGCGTGCTGGCCAGAAACACAATCCAAGCCCACAGAAACTTTTTTGCTTTGCACTGACCTTTGCTTCTCGCACTCTGATGATGCCTGCCCTCCACTGGCCTCTATGGCCCCTCTGCGCATTGCACGGAAGCGATCATCGTTGCCAAACTTCTCCTTGAAAGCACCGCTGGTTTCTTTCAATGTGGCCACCAGCAGACTCTGCTTTTCCACTTTGGCCTCCAAAGCCATTAACTCAGGCCGCATGTTTCCTCTTAGAACTGTGAAGCCGGTCACTTGCAATTTTTTTATGCTTGAAGTCAAACTTCAACTTCGCCAGTACTTCTTCCTCCTTAGTAGGGATGGGCCCGGTGCTCGATTCGAACCCATGTTCGAATCGAGCATCGGGCGTTCGCTCGCTCGTCGAGCCCAGAACTATTTGGGCCGTTCGCATCACATTCGTGTGATGCGAGCGGCCCCGCAATGCATTGCGGCCGGCGCGGCCGGCGCAGTGCATTGCTGGCTGATGATTGGCCAAGCATGCACTGTGACCCCGCATGCTTGGCCAATCACAGCGCCCGAAACTCGGAGAGCAATAATTGGCTACAGGCAGGACGCCTGTAGCCAATTACAGCTCAGGGGCTTTAGTACACGCCCCACCATTTAAAAGGCCGCCACGCCATCGGCCCCGGTCACATGAGTTCCGGCTTTAGGATAGATTAGTCTGCTGATTCTGTCTTTGCTTGATACTGAAAGATTTGCTCTTCTTTGCTAAACCATTGGCTATTTCTTTGCTAAACCATTGCTACCTAAGTCATTGATCGTTCATTGCTGCTGATTGCACAGTTAGTGTGTTATTAGCTGCTGCTGGGGATTAGTCTGGTGCGTGCTTACTGTTAGTACAGTATTGCAGTAGTACCAACCGCAGTGCTGTTAGCACAGCATTGCACCCCAACAGCACCCATAGGACTTCTAGTGTGTTAGTGGCAGCAAACAGAGCTCCTATATTTTCTTCTCAGCAGCACCCATAGGACTTCTAGTGTGTTAGTGGCATCACACAGAGCTCCTATATTTTCTTCTCAGCAGCACCCATAGGACTTCTAGTGTGTTAGTGGCAGCAAACAGAGCTCCTATATTTTCTTCTCAGCAGCACCCATAGGACTTCTAGTGTGTTAGTGGCAGCAAACAGAGCTCCTATATTTTCTTCTCAGCAGCACCCATAGGACTTCTAGTGTGTTAGTGGCAGCAAACAGAGCTCCTATATTTTCTTCTCAGCAACACCCATAGGACTTCTAGTGTGTTAGTGGCATCACACAGAGCTCCTATATTTTCTTCTCAGCAGCACCCATAGGACTTCTAGTGTGTTAGTGGCAGCAAACAGAGCTCCTATATTTTCTTCTCAGCAGCACCCATAGGACTTCTAGTGTGTTAGTGGCATCACACAGAGCTCCTATATTTTCTTCTCAGCAGCACCCATAGGACTTCTAGTGTGTTAGTGGCAGCAAACAGAGCTCCTATATTTTCTTCTCAGCAGCACCCATAGGACTTCTAGTGTGTTAGTGGCAGCAAACAGAGCTCCTATATTTTCTTCTCAGCAGCACCCATAGGACTTCTAGTGTGTTAGTGGCAGCAAACAGAGCTCCTATATTTTCTTCTCAGCAGCACCCATAGGACTTCTAGTGTGTTAGTGGCATCACACAGAGCTCCTATATTTTCTTCTCAGCAGCACCCATAGGACTTCTAGTGTGTTAGTGGCAGCAAACAGAGCTCCTATATTTTCTTCTCAGCAGCACCCATAGGACTTCTAGTGTGTTAGTGGCATCACACAGAGCTCCTATATTTTCTTCTCAGCAGCACCCATAGGACTTCTAGTGTGTTAGTGGCAGCAAACAGAGCTCCTATATTTTCTGCTCAGCAGCACCCATAGGACTTCTAGTGTGTTAGTGGCATCACACAGAGCTCCTATATTTTCTTCTCAGCAGCACCCATAGGACTTCTAGTGTGTTAGTGGCAGCAAACAGAGCTCCTATATTTTCTTCTCAGCAGCACCCATAGGACTTCTAGTGTGTTAGTGGCATCACACAGAGCTCCTATATTTTCTTCTCAGCAGCACCCATAGGACTTCTAGTGTGTTAGTGGCAGCAAACAGAGCTCCTATATTTTCTTCTCAGCAGCACCCATAGGACTTCTAGTGTGTTAGTGGCATCACACAGAGCTCCTATATTTTCTTCTCAGCAGCACCCATAGGACTTCTAGTGTGTTAGTGGCATCACACAGAGCTCCTATATTTTCTTCTCAGCAGCACCCATAGGACTTCTAGTGTGTTAGTGGCAGCAAACAGAGCTCCTATATTTTCTTCTCAGCAGCACCCATAGGACTTCTAGTGTGTTAGTGGCATCACACAGAGCTCCTATATTTTCTTCTCAGCAGCACCCATAGGACTTCTAGTGTGTTAGTGGCAGCAAACAGAGCTCCTATATTTTCTGCTCAGCAGCACCCATAGGACTTCTAGTGTGTTAGTGGCATCACACAGAGCTCCTATATTTTCTTCTCAGCAGCACCCATAGGACTTCTAGTGTGTTAGTGGCATCACACAGAGCTCCTATATTTTCTTCTCAGCAGCACCCATAGGACTTCTAGTGTGTTAGTGGCAGCAAACAGAGCTCCTATATTTTCTTCTCAGCAGCACCCATAGGACTTCTAGTGTGTTAGTGGCATCACACAGAGCTCCTATATTTTCTTCTCAGCAGCACCCATAGGACTTCTAGTGTGTTAGTGGCAGCAAACAGAGCTCCTATATTTTCTTCTCAGCAGCACCCATAGGACTTCTAGTGTGTTAGTGGCATCACACAGAGCTCCTATATTTTCTTCTCAGCAGCACCCATAGGACTTCTAGTGTGTTAGTGGCATCACACAGAGCTCCTATATTTTCTTCTCAGCAGCACCCATAGGACTTCTAGTGTGTTAGTGGCAGCAAACAGAGCTCCTATATTTTCTTGTCAGCAGCACACATAGTACCTATAGTGTGTTAGTGTCAGCACCCATAGGACCTACAGTGTGTTGTGAGCACACATAGGAGTTCTATTTTTTATACTATATACACTACCGACTACAATGGCTGGAAGACCGCCAAGGAGAGGCAGAGCGTGCCGAGGCAAGAACACAGGGCAGGCAGGCTCTGTTTCTAGAGACAACAGTGCTGGCCGTGGACGTGGTCGTGCATCGTCATCAGCGCGTGGCCATGGGACACGCTTGTCTTTGTTTTCGGCAGCTGGACATGTGGAGCCGCATCATGCCGAAGGCTTGGTAGAATGGATGACCAAGCCCTCCTCATCCTCTCTCACCCAGGCTCAGGGTACTGGCAGAGCAGCTGCCAACGCGTACTCAATGGCATCATCAGCCACCCCTTCCCTAGACCCACCATGTCCTCCTGAGGAGTCCCCCGAACTGTTTGAGCACAGTGTTGGGTACATGCTCCAGGAGGATGCCCAACGATTCGAAGGCTCGGATGATGATACCCAGCTTGAGGAAGTCAGTAGTGTGCGCGCAGAGAAAGGGGATGCTGAAGGACAGCAATCTGGCAGTAGTGTTCCACCAGCTGCAGCTTACTGCCAGGTTTGCTCTAGTGGTGAAGAGGGAGGGGATGATGAGGTCACTGACTCCACGTGGGTGCCTGAAGGGAGAGAGGAGGAGGAGGAGGAGGATGCAGCGTCACATGTCCAACGAGGCAGGATGCCCCCTGGAGGCCAGCTAGAGGCCAGCACAGCAACTGTACCACACCGCAGAGCTCCGCCTGTGCAGGGCGCTGCCTCTGCACGTTATCACAAAAGTTCTTTGGTGTGGGCCTTTTTTGAGACGAGTGCATCAGATCGCACCACTGCTATTTGCAATATTTGTCTCAAGCGTATCTCGCGTGGCCAAAACATCAGCCGCTTGGGCACCACAAGCATGAGCAGACATATGTCGACCTGCCATGCAGCTCGTTGGCAAGCACACATAAAAGACCCACACCAAAGAACAAAGCGGGCCTCTCCTTGCTCCTCATCAGCTGGGATCTCCATCCCCACTATATCTTCAGTCCTCTCTGAAAGCTGCTCTGAGAGGACTGAAGGTGTAGAATTAGGTGTGTCACAACCAAGTACTTGCAGTACACCGACGTCCGATTGTAGCAGGCAAATTTCCCTGCCCCAGCTGCTGGACCGTCGAAAGAAGTATACTCCCAGCCATCCACATGCCCAGCGGTTGAATGCTAGCTTGGCTAAATTGCTAGCACTTCAACTGCTGCCTTTTCAGTTGATAGACTCGGCCCCCTTCCGTGAGTTTGTTCAATGTGCGGTTCCTCAGTGGCAGGTTCCCAAACGCCACTTTTTCTCACGGAAGGCAATTCCGTCTCTCTACTGGCATGTGGAAGGCAATGTCCATGCCTCGCTGGACAGGGCGGTCAGCGGTAAGGTGCATATTACCGCTGACTCATGGTCCAGCAGGCATGGACAGGGACGTTATCTTTCTTTCACGGCCCATTGGGTCACTCTATTGGTAGCTGGGAGGGATGCAGGACAAGGTGCAGTAGTGTTGGAGGTTGTTCCGCCACCACGCCTCCAAAATGCTACTACTGGTTGTGACACACCTCTCTCCTCCACCCCCTCCTCTTCTTCTTCCTCCATGTCCTCTTCGAGTGCTCTGTCCTCGGAACCAGCGGTGCTCCGTAGGCGTACAAGGGGCTACGCGAGTACGCAGGCAAAAAGATGCCATGCCGTGCTTGCGCTGGTGTGTTTGGGGGACAGGAGCCACACTGGGCCAGAGGTTCTGGCAGCTCTGCAGGGGCAGGCCGAGAGGTGGTTGACGCCACGCCAGCTTAAGCCAGGAATGGTCGTTTCTGATAATGGCACCAACCTCCTCTCCGCCCTGCGACAGGGGCAGCTCACCCATGTGCCCTGTATGGCTCACGTCCTCAACCTGGTGGTGCAGCGGTTCTTGGGCAGGTTCCCAGGCTTACAGGATGTCCTGAGGCAGGCCAGGAAAGTCTGTGTGCATTTCCGCCGATCTTATAATGCCAGTGCTCGGCTGACTGAGCTGCAAAAGGAGCTGAACCTGCCCAAGAACCGCCTAATATGTGACATGCCCACCAGGTGGAACTCAACGTTGGCCATGCTGCAGCGACTGCACACGCAGCAGAGGGCCATCAATGAGTACCTTTGCGACTACGGCACCAGGACAGGGTCAGGGGAGCTTGGCTTTTTTTCCCCACGCCAGTGGAGCATGATCAGGGATGCATGCACTGTCCTCTCACCATTTGAGGAGGCCACGAGGATGGTGAGCAGTGACAGTGCATGCATCAGTGACACTGTACCTCTTGTCCACCTGTTGGAGCATACGCTGCGTGGGATAATGGACAGGGCACTTGAGGCAGAACAGAGGCAGGAAGAGGAGGACTTCCTTGTCTCTCAAGGCCCCCTTTATCCAGACAATGTTCCTTCTGTCCCACCCATCACACAGGAAGAGGAGGAGGAGGAGGAGGAGGATTGTGTGAGCATGGAGGTGGAGCCTGGCACTCAGCATCAGCAGCAGCAGTCTTTTAGGGATGATGTACAGTCCCAACAAACCAGTGGACTTGTACGTGGCTGGGAGGAGGTGGCTGGCGATCATGTCATCCTCAGTGACCCAGAAGACTCCGGACCGAATGCCTCAGCTAACCTACGCTGCATGGCCTCCCTGATCCTGCAAAGCCTGCGGAAGGATCCTCGTGTTCTTCGGATCAAGGAGAGTGACCATTACTGGCTGGCCACTCTCCTTGATCCACGGTACAAGGGTAAGGTTGCGGACCTTATCTTGCCGTCGCAGAGGGAGCAGAGGATGAGACATCTCAGGGAGGCCTTGCCGAAAGGTCTGTGCAACGCGTTCCCAGAAACTGGGAGGTTACAAACTCCTGGTCCTGGACGACAAGTTGCTGAGGCTTCGGTCAGTAGCAGAAGGAGCGGTGGGGAAGGTGGACGTCTGACCGATGCGTTCAGACAATTTTTTAGTCCGCAGCCCCAAGGTATGATCGGTTCCAGCAACCATCGCCAGCGTCTGATATACATGGTGCAGGAATACCTAGGGGCAAGGTCAGACTTGGACACCTTTCCCACCGAAAATCCTCTGGCTTACTGGGTCCTGAGGATGGATCACTGGCCAGAGCTTGCACAGTATGCAATTGAGCTACTGGCCTGTCCTGCATCCAGCGTTCTTTCCGAACGCACATTCAGTGCTGCTGGAGGATTTGTCACCGATCATAGGGTGCGCCTGTCCACCGACTCGGTTGATCGACTGACCTTCATAAAAATGAATCAGTCTTGGATCACCACCAGCTACCAGACACCTGAAGCGGATATAACGGAATAATTTATAATGTCACATCCCTTCAAGACTGCCTATGCTGATGCTGAGTGACTGTCCTGTTATGTTCACTGACTATCCTCTTCCTCCTCCTCAATGATCCATGCCACCACACCAGTGCCTAAGGCACAATTTTTCAGCCCCTGTATAACAGGGGCGTGTAATTACAATTTTTTAAAAAGATGCTTCGCAACAGGTGTGACTGCTGTGCTCAGAGTACAGTATCTGTGAGGGGTTGCAGTGTTGTGGCACCAGCACCAGTGCCTAAGGCACAATTTTTCAGCCCCTGTTGGGGCGTGTAATTACAATTTTTAGGCAATGCTTTGCAACAGGTCTCATTGCTGTGCTCAGAGTACAGTATCTGTGAGGGGTTGCAGTGTTGTGGCACCAGCACCAGTGCCTAAGGCACAATTTTTCAGCCCCTGTATAACAGGGGCGTGTAATTACAATTTTTTAAAAAGATGCTTCGCAACAGGTGTGACTGCTGTGCTCCAAGTACAGTATCTGTGAGGGGTTGCAGTGTTGTGGCACCAGCACCAATGCCTAAGGCACAATTTTTCAGCCCCTGTTTAACAGGGGCGTGTAATTACAAATCTTGATCTAATAGTTCACAGCAGGGCCCATTCCTGCGCCCACCAAGAGTAACTATGAGGGCCTACAGTCTTGTGGCAACACCGTCCACCACCACCACCACCACCACCAAAGGCCCAATTTTTCTGCCCTGTTCAACAGGTGCATGCAATTACAAATCTTGATCTAATAACTCACAGCAGGGCCCATTCCTGCACCCACCAAGAGTAAATGTGAGGGCTTACAGTCTTGTGGCAACACCGTCCACCACCACCACCACCACCACCAAAGGCCCAATTTTTCTGCCTGGTTCAACAGGTGCATGCAAGTACAAATCTTGATCTATTAACTCACAGCAGGGCCCATTCCTGTGCCCACCAGTCTTGTGGCTACACCAACATCTAATAGGGCAAATTTCTGCAGAGTATATACGGCAGGCCCCTACTTTCAAACATCCAACTTACAAACGACTCCTACTTGCAAACGGCAAGAGAAAACAGGAAGTGAGAGGAAATCTACCCCTAGGAAGGAAAATTCTATCCTGTTAGATTTAATTTGGGAAAAAGGTATCTCCTCTCTACTGATGCTTTATCACCAATCCTTGTTTCAATTAAAACCCCACTTTTCCAAAAACATTTGTCATTGGGACGGAAAGTGAGGTGACATGTTCTGAACAGATGTGCAAAGACAGCAAATGTTACAGGGGTGATAACCCCTCCCTATGTTCTCCAAAAAGCTTAAAAATAGATTTTTTTGGGATGTAGCTACACTTCATAATGTACCTGTTCAGATTCTACTTAAGAACAAACCTACAGTCCATGTCTTGTTTGCACCACCTATATACTGCTGTTCAGAGTATATAGGGTTGTAGGTATAGGGTTTTATTTTGGGTGCGGGGTCCCCCTTAGTATCCATACAAGACCCAAAGGGGCTGGGGTGGGGGGGGGGGGGGGGGTGATGGGGTAGCCATGCCATTTTTCTCAAGGATTTTCAGCCATATGGCGGCCAGGACAAGACATGACATTGAAGCCGCAAGTGGTTTTAAATGGCTTCTTTTTTTCCTTTACAAATGTCATTTTGTGCAAGGACAGTTCTAAACACGGGAAACACATGCCACTTCACAGGCATACTTTAGACACCCCCCAGGTACCGTATTTAAAGGAAAATTTCACTTTTTTTTTTTTCACTTTATGCATCATTAAAATGACTGCTCCCGAAAAAACTTTAGTTTTTAAAATTTCTTTTTGCATTGATATATGTCCCCTGGGGCAGGACCCGGGTCCCCAAACCTGTTTTATAACATTAACATGCATATTGGCCGTTGTAATTAGCAATTTTGATTTCGAACGTTCGCGTCCATTATAACGAATAGGGTTCGAAAATTCGCGCGAACTTTCGGTCCGTTCGAAGGTTCTGGTGCGAACCGAACCCGGGGGTGTTCGGCTCATCCCTACTCCTTAGCGATTCTCGCAATCCTAGCACAAACCTTCTTTCTGTAGGTTGCCAGGCTTTCACCTTTAGCTGGGCCATTTCCCAGGTCCTCAAACACTGGTATGGGAGGACCAGTACTCTGGCCATCCGGGGGATCCTCCCCTGGGTCCACCCCAGGTTCCTGCATCCACCCTGGGTATAGGGAGTAATCAAGCTCCCTGGATCAATAGGCCTCACTGGAGCTCAGGAGATCAGCAGTAGTGCAGCCACACCCTTTGCAGCTGTAACAGCTTCAACTCTTCTGGGAAGGCTGTCCACAAGGTTTAGGAGTGTGTCTATGGGAATGTTTGACCATTCTTCCAGAAGTGCATTTGTGAGGTCAGGCACTGATGTTGGAGGAGAAGGCCTGGCTCACAGTCTCTGCTCTAATGCCGCGTACACACAACCGTTTTTCATAACGATAAAAATGCTATTTTATAAAATGGTCATTAAAAACGATCATGTGTAGGCTCCATAGCATTTTTCTGAAGGCGAAAAATGGGCATTAAAAATTTAGAACATGCTCCATTTTTTTCGTCGTTTTTCACGTCGTCGCTTTTCTCGTCGTGAAAAATGTCCGTGTCTATGCTTTAATGACAGGAAAAAAACACGCATGCTCAGAAGCAAGTTATGAGATGGGAGCGCTCGTTCTGGTAAAACTAGCGTTCATAATGTAGATAGCACATTCGTCACGCTGTAACGGACTGAAAAGCACAGAGACTGAAAAGCGCGAATCGGCTCTCACCAAACATTTACTAACACGCGGTAACACGCGCCATCCGAATGGAACTTCCCCTTTATAGTGCCGTCGTACATGTTGTCGAACGTGTTGTACAGTACGTCACCGCGCTTTTCTCGTGCATTTTTTTTCACTATAGTGTGTAGGCAAGGCAGGCTTGAGAAGAATCACGTCGAGAAAAACATAGTTTTTTACAATGACATTAAAAACGTCCGTGTGTACGCGGCATAATTCATCCCAAGGGTGTTCTATCTGGTTGAGGTCAGGACTCTGTGCAGGCCAGTCACATTCCTCCATCCCAAACTCGCTCATCCATGTCTTTATGGACCTTGCTTTGTGCACTGGTCCAAATCATTTGGTGGAGGGGGATTATGGTGTGGGGTTGTTTTTCAGGGGTTGGGCTTGGCCCCTTAGTTCCAATGAAGGGAACTCTTAAGGCGTCAGCATACCAAGACATTTTGGACAATTTCATGCACCCAACTTTGTAGGAACAATTTGGGGATGGCCCCTTTCTGTTCCAACATGACTGCACACCAGTCTGAACAAAATAAATCTACCCGTGTATGGCTAGCTCAAAGTAAAAAAAAGGCAATGTTTTTTTTTTTGAATAAGGTGGAGAGGGATTAGAACCCCTTTCAGATTTTTATTGCTGTCTGTGCCCCTGTTGGGGAGATTCATCTTATTTTTCCTGCTTACCATTATCATGCCTTGTACACACGATTGGTTTTCCCGACGGTAAAAAGTCAGCCGGGAAAACCGAGGGGAAAACCGAGAACCTGCTCTGTAACTTTTTCCCCCTACACACGACCAGGTTTTCCGACAGGAAAACAGCCATGAGAGCTTTGGTCGGGAATCCTGGCCGTGTGTATGCTCCATCGCAGTGTTTCCCATAGGAAAACTGCCGGGTTAAAAACCGCTGGGAATCCTGGCGGGAAAAAAGAAAACATGTTTTCATTTTTCCCGCCGGGATTCCCGGTGGTTCTCCTGTCGGGAAAACTGCGATGGAGCCTACACACGGCCGGGATTCCCGGCCAAAAGCTCTCATGGCAGTTTTCCTGCAGGGAAAAACGGTTGTGTGTACGAGGCATCACAGAAAGTGAAAGAAAACCCCAAATTTTGGGTTGTCTCCAGAACAGGAATAGAGGGGAAATATTCCAATGGGGACACTAGTTCTGATGACAACCTGGGATTCTATTAATTTGGAGGGATTTTTATGTTTTATAGCAGAAAGTAAAAAAATATATATGTTTTTTTAATTGTCGGTCTTTTTTTGTTTATAGCGCAAAAAAAAAAAAAAAGCAGAGGTGATCAAATACCACCAAAAGAAAGTTCTATTTGTGGGGAAAAAAAGGATATCAATTTTATTTGGTTACAGTGTTGCACGACCGCGCAATTGTCAGTTAAGATGACGCAGTGCCATATCGCAAAAAAATGGTCTGGTCATGTAAATCTTCCAGAGGTCAAGTGGTTAATGGCCAAGCATTATTGGAAAACATGGATGCAAATTTTTATATCTGTGCGTAATTGAAAATAATGGTGTACAATAACCCAGCTGCTACTTTGTAAGCTCTCCCCCTACAGCACAACTCAAGTATATGTGTAAGAGCAGCACTACTGAGGTACTTTCAACTCGTAAGCATTACCTGAATGTGCTTATGTCTAGGAACATACAACAAGAAAGAATCCCACTCTGCTCTACCTGAAGCCAGTGTGCATTGCTCATGGTGGATGTAATGTCATCAATGGGTACAGCCAACTGGAAGTCCCTCCTCTACGCGTTTCGTCATTGGACTTCGCCAGAAAGCAGTTAGTCCCCAAATCGGCAATAAACAAAAAAAAAAAAGCTCAATATGTCTAGGGGTGCCCCAGAAATACTTAGATTATTCCGTACTCCAGTGGTTGTGACTGGGCCCCCGCAGCCTCCTAAGTTGATTAAGTAGTAAAATTAATCAGCGCAACCTCCCTAAAAAATTACCTAGGAAATAAACCCTATCACCCAAGCTGAATTGGCGCTAACACTTTATAAGGTGTGTTCACTTACAACCACCATGTTTAGGTACTAAAACATTTATATAAATAAGTGCAGCGCAAAAAGGTATACAATTAAAACCCTAATGCCGCGTACACACGATCAAAATTTCCGACAACAAATGTTCGATGTGAGCTTTTGGTCGGATATTCCGACCGCGTGTAGGCTCCATCGGACATTTGCTGTCGGAATTTCCGACAACAAATGTTTGAGAGCAGGTTCTCAATTTTTCCGACAACAAAAGTTCTTGTCGGGAATTCCGACCGTGTGTATCCAATTCCGACACACAAAAATCCCAAGCATGCTCGGAATCATTGTACTTCAGTTTCTCGGCTCATCGTAGTGTGGTACGTCTCCGGGTTCTTGAAGTTTGGAATTTCTGAGCAACATTTGTGTGACCGTGTGTATGCAAGACAAGTTTGAGCGAAAATCCGACGGAAAAAAGACCACGGTTTTGTTGTCGGAATGTCCGATTGTGTGTGCGCGGCAAAAGAAATACATGCAACACAGCAAATATGTGAATAACAACACACATGAAGGCCTCTTGAGCCCCTTAGGGAAAGAGAGCCTTGACTGATGGGGGCATGTCCAGGTGCAGGACAAGGTGTTGGTCACCCAAGGATTGGTTAATTTGGGGGATGGGATGGGCCTGAGCTCCGGTAAAGGATTGCCCCACGGAATTCTGGGTCCTTTCGGAAGACGTGCTGGGAAGAGCTGCCCACCCTCCCGCCCCTTTTTTCTGTGGTATGTCACAGCTTGCTGCGGTATTCTTGACCTTGCCAGAAAAAATGACTGTAATGGGCCATGCCCTTGATGGAAATCGGAAGTAGGTGGCCTGTCCAGCACTTATGGTAAGGACAGGCCCCTCCCACCCCCTTCGGAATTGTGTGCTCATAGTACAACTGTGACTGGCACTTGTTGAAATAATGTTCACATGTTATGTTTGGATTTAATAAAGCTGTGGCCTTGCCCTTTCCAACCTAATGGTTGTAAGCGTGTTTATTTAATAAGGTGAGGGGGCAAGGGGGAAGGTTTATATATACATCTAAGTTGCAGTTAATGGTACCTGGGCTCATTGCGCCTCAGCAGTCATTTGAAATGAAACTAGATTTTGCAAACAAGTGTACCATATACTAATAAAAAATATAAAAAAATATAAATAATGTCCACTAATATCTGGTATCACACAGTAGGACCCACCACCAACAGGTAAATTCTGAGGTGAGAAGTCACTTCATCTGTTGGTGGTGGGTCACCAGGAGCACCGTGATGATTGAAGAAATGTCACAGTAGTCCACAGTGGGGTTTTTTTTGTCATATTTGTCACATTTAACTATAAGTGGTCCTACAGTGTGATGCCAGATATTAGTGGACATTATTTATATCTTTTTTTTGGTATATGGTACACTTGTTTGCAAAATCCAGTTGCATTTCACATGACTGGGGTAGTTCATATACTGTATACCTGCTCACTCTTATGCCGCGTACACACGACCATTTTTCTCGTCGGGAAAAATTAAATTTTTTCTCTTTGACGAGAAAAACGTCTGTGTGTGGGTTTTTCATCATTTTTCCCCGACGAGAAAAACGGCATGAATCACGACAAGAAAAATTAGAACATGCTCTAATTTTTCTCGTCGTGATTCACGGCATTTTTTTCCACGGCAGTTTTCCCATAGGGAAACACTACCAGGGAGCCTACACGCGGTCGTTTTTCTCGACCAAGAGAAAAAATGTCAGGAAAACCGGCCATGTGTAGGGGAACAAGCCATTCGTTGTTTTTCCCGTCGATTTTCTCGACGGTGTTTTCACCGTTGAGAAAATCGATCATGTGTACACGGCACTATTATTATTATTATTAAGTAACAAACACCACCCCCCTTTCTTCAATAACGACACCAAACTGTGTTGTATGTTTGGATGATGGTACTACTTTATGCCTAGTTTTGGGCCCTGTTATTGAAAGCTATACTCAAAAAATTCTCACCAACTGTGTTGGGTTAAATGGCCAGTTCGACCTTTTATTAAATTATAATTAAACATAAACATTCATAAACACTCCAGATCAAAGAAGAAGAAACTGGTTGCAGATCCTTGACGACGCCATCTCCCACAACTTTGAAGTCTGTGATACCGTTAAGCTAGGTTCAGTTAGGGCGTGGCCTGACGCAGCATGTGAGCAGACGTTCCTCTCTGCAGCTCCGGAATCCCTCTGCACAATCCTTTGCAATCCTGCTAACCTGCCAAACCAATCGGCCCAAAACTTTCTCCAGACACCCAAGAGAGACCCTGCTACCCATCCACGGGAGAATTTTGGTGGATGGGAGGAAGAAAAGGGAGAAAACAGCCCCCGGTCAGGATGAACATTAACACACGTTCCTCCCAAGATGGCCTACGCTCCACCATGCTACAAGCGCCTCTCTCCTCTACACCGGAACTCTTCGGTGACGATCTGGACCC
This sequence comes from Rana muscosa, assembly GCA_029206835.1. Taxonomy (NCBI): domain Eukaryota; kingdom Metazoa; phylum Chordata; class Amphibia; order Anura; family Ranidae; genus Rana; species Rana muscosa. Next base: position 55,931,840 of record CM055116.1, on the reverse strand, counting down.
CTCACTATCACCATCCCCTGGGACTTCAGCCCCTTCAATACCCTTGGCCCACCCCGCTCCTAGCGATGATGGTCACGAGAAGGGGCCGGAACCGGAGCCCACCTTGCTGGATGTTCTCAAAATCCTGAAGGTAAACCATTCTGATATTATGGGGAAGGTGGAGGAACTAAAGCTGGACATTACCATAATGCGCCAGGACATGCATAAGGTCAGGGACCGGGTCGCTGAGACGGAACGCCGCATTAGTGACCTGGAAGACACTTTAGGCCTGGCCCTGCCTGTGCTGAAAACCCATGGCACCAGAATTCAATCGTTGGCAGATAAGATCGACGATTTGGAAAATCGTCTACGCAGGAACAACCTGCGCCTGGTGGGCCTCCCAGAACGGGTCGAGGGCGCGGACCCGGTATCCTTCCTAGAATGCTGGTTTACCCAGGAATTTGGAGAAGACTGCCTGTCCCCATGCTTTGTGATCGAACGGGCTCACAGGGTCCCTGGGAGACCGCTCCCTGCTGGCAACCCCCCTCGCACCATGGTTATCCGTCTCCTAAATTATAGGGACAGGGACGCTATCCTGAGGGCTGCCCGCATAAAGGGAAGCCTGAAAATCAACAACGCATCGGTCTCCCTCTTCCCGGATTACTCCCCAGCAGTTCGTGCTGCGAGAGCCAAGTATCAACATGTTAAACAGAAGTTGAGAGAACAGACCAAACAATACTCCATGCAATTTCCCGCGACACTGAGAGTCGTCCACCAGGGCCAAGTGCACTTTTTCCAGAACCCTGCTACTGCACTTTCGTGGTATGAATCCCTGTACAAACCTGGCCGCGCATCTGACCGACCACCTGCAACCTGATCGGGGTATCCCCCCGCACTGGCTACAATGCCACTTGATTTTCTTTTTCTCGCCCCAATCGGGGGTTCTTTGTGCCTATGGCAGGTACCTTATTCTACAGCTCGACAAGAGGCTATGGATCTTCATGGGGAAGATTGGGTTGCTGCAGTTTTTTTTCCTTTTTTTCTTCTTTTTTCTTTTTTTTTGTTCCCTGATCGTTGACTGATCGAAATTGTTTGCTGACTTGCCTGTATTGGCCATGTTCCTAGTGTGTACTAGAAGTTTTGGGACAAAGCCGGCCCCTTGTTTCTGGGGCACGGCAGGGGTAGTAACGAAATCAATGTGGATTTCAACTGGTAATGTATGTGTAATGGTTTGTGTGTTTGTGTCATGATGGGCAATCTCACCTACAAGCTGGCGACGCGGCGGCGCGCGCGGGTACGCGCCTGCGCAATAGTGTCGAATCGTCGTTAGCGCGTTCATGCCGGCGCAGTAGCGGCGACTCGGCGTTAGCGCGTGAGCGCATGCGCGGTAATGGCGCGCGGCGCGCATCGGTGCACGCGGGAGCACGCAGTGACACGTTCTGGCGTCAATCTGGGGCTATTTGAAGGGGCTTGTGCTGGGGCTCCTTGCTGTCCGGTCTACAGCGTTTCCTAGACCCACCTGCTATCTGCTATTACCCTACCGATCTGTTCCTGTGACCCGGCTTGTTCCTGACGCTTCTTGCCTTCTGCCTGCCCGCTGACCCCCGGCTTGTTGACCTCGCTTCCGCCTGCCCCTTCTGCTACCTGCTGCCTGCCCGTTGCCAACCCGGACTGTCTAACGACTCTGCCTCTGCCTCTTGCACTGCACCTGATCTGCCCGCCAGTGGATTACCCGGCCTGTTTGAACCTGCCAGTGCCCGGTACTACAAGACACCTCCCCGCTGTCTGCCGTTTGTCTCCTCGGTTCCCTGTGTGCCAAGCCTGCCTGCCGTCCAGCTTCCCTGCTGCCGCTGAAACCTGCACAGAGCTTCCTAGGTCCAGCTCCATCTCTGCACCAGTGTTCCTGACAGGCACTTGTGCGACTCCGCACTCCCGAGCTCCCTGTTCCCATCATCAGGGGTTCTGGAGTAGGAGGTGCAAAAGAGGCCGCTCCCTGCATCCCAGGCTCATCACCAGGTACGTGACAGTACCGGACAGCCATGTCCGAGCCTGCGCAGGGAGCAGACCCAATGGAGGAACTTTGCCGACACCTGGATGGGCTAACCCAGGCCGTCAGAAGCCTGCAAGAGGGTTATACCCGACTGGAGGGCCGAGTCCAGGCCCTATCCTCCTCAGCTTCCTCCTCCACTGGGACTTCCACTTCTCCCTCGGTGGTCATGATGCCGCCTGAACCAAAGGTACCCACGCCTGAGCGATTCTCAGGGGAGCGGAGCAAATACAGAGCCTTTCGGAATGCCTGCGAGCTCTTCTTTGCCTTGCAACCACGGACCTTTTCACTAGAATCCACCAAAGTGGGGTTCGTTATTTCCCTCCTGTCTGGTGAGCCTCAAGCCTGGGCCCACCGCCTCTTGGAGCATAAAGACGTTTCACTTAATACCTTGGACACTTTCTTCCAAACCATGTCCCAACTTTACGAGGATCCGCACCAGACCGCCACTGCCGAAGCAGCCCTGCATGCCCTTCAGCAAGGCCGCAGACCCGCCGAGGATTATGTTTCTGAATTCAGGAGATGGAGCACAGACACTAATTGGAATGATGCTGCTCTTTGTTATCAATTCCGTTTGGGACTCTCTGAACCACTCAAAGATGAACTGGCACGTGTGGGTGTGCCCGGAACTTTGGATGCTCTAATCAACCTGACCATCCAGATTGACCGTCGCCTACGAGAACGTAGGACTGAACGAGCCACCGGGCCACCTCGCCCGGTCTGGATGTTGCCCCGGGTAACCAGCTCTGCCAACTCAGCTCCTCCATTCCCAGCTTCAGCCTCCTCTGACAACCCAGAACCCATGCAGCTGGGACTTCTCCGTCCCTCTCTCACCTCTGAGGAACGTCAACGCAGGTGAACCCTTAACCTGTGTCTGTACTGCGGAGAATCCGGACATTATGTACGGACCTGCCCGGTGAAGATCCGTAAGTGCCTCTCCATGTCGTCTGTGTATTTACCCGTTATACCCAGTAATTCCGCTCACCTGGCGATTCCCATTCTTTTGCAGCTCCCAGGAGGGAATATTCAAGTCAGCGCTATCATTGACTCCGGGGCCTGCAGTTGCTTTCTGGACTTAGCTTTTGCCACCACACATCACATTCCTTTGCGCCCTAGAGCTAAAGGGCTTTCTGTATACCTCGCTGATGGGTCGACCCTTAAATCCGGACCAGTCACACAGGAGACCCTACCGCTGGCCACAACCATTGCCAGTACTCATCAGGAGTTACTATGCCTAGATGTCATCAAGTCTCCTCTGTTCCCCATCATCCTGGGCATGCCCTGGTTACAGGCCCATAACCCGCAAATTAATTGGACATCAGGAGAAGTCAGTTTCTGTTCCCCCTACTGCCGTCAACATTGTCTGCAGGAAGTTTTGAGTACCCCTTCTCCCTTGCTTTGCATGGACTCTGATGCTGAGGCCCACCAGTCAGTTCCTGAAGCATACCATAGCTTCCTGGACGTTTTTAGCAAGAAAGGGGCTGAGACTCTTCCTCCACACAGGCGTTACGACTGTCCGATTGAGCTTCTCCCCGGGGCTGAAATCCCCTTTGGCAGGATTTTTCCCCTGACGGAACTTGAACTCAAGACCCTCAAGACCTATGTGGATGACAATCTCATGAAAGGGTTCATCCGTCCTTCTACGTCACCGGCAGGGGCAGGGATTTTCTTTGTTGAGAAAAAGGACCAGTCCCTCCGGCCTTGTGTGGATTACAGAGAGCTCAACAAAGTAACGATAAAGAACAGATACCCCCTTCCTTTAGTTCCTGAATTGTTTCAGAGACTGGGATCTGCAGTTATTTTCACAAAACTGGACCTCCGTGGGGCCTATAACCTGGTGCGGATCCGAAGCGGGGATGAGTGGAAAACTGCCTTTCGCACTCGCTTCGGGCACTTCGAATACTTAGTCATGCCCTTCGGACTCTGCAATGCCCCGGCTACGTTCCAGCATTTTGTGAACGATATTTTCAGAGACTACCTTGACCTTTTTGTTATTGTTTACCTGGACGACATCCTCATCTTTTCCCCCTCCTTGGAGAAACACCGGGAACACGTTCGGAATGTGCTCGCACGGCTTCGAATGCACAGGTTATACGCAAAACCAGAAAAATGCGAATTCGAACGCCAAAGCATCCAATTTCTTGGACTTGTCATCTCGGTGGAGGGTATCACGATGGACTCCCAGAAAGTGGCTGCAATTCTTGACTGGCCGGTGCCCGTAGATAGGAAAGGCATACAGCGCTTCATCGGATTCGCAAACTTTTATAGGAAGTTCATCAGGGGGTTTTCGTCCATTATCACCCCATTAACCAACCTAACCAAACAGATGGTCCGGTTCCAGTGGTCTTCAGAAGCCCAAACGGCCTTCGAGACCCTTAAGGAATTATTTACCTCTGCATCCGTTCTGAGGCACCCTGATGCGGCTCTTCCATGCATACTGGAGGTGGACGCCTCGGAAACCGCAGTTGGGGCGGTTCTCTCCCAAAGACAGGGGCCCAAGGCTCTCTTACATCCGGTTGCCTTTTTCTCCCGTAAGCTGTCAGATTCGGAGAAGAACTATGATGTGGGAGACCGGGAATTACTGGCAATCAAAGCCGCCCTGGAGGAATGGCGGTATCTCCTGGAAGGAGCAGCGCATCCGATCCTGGTCTATACGGACCACAAGAATCTGGAGTATCTGAGAGTGGCAAAGAGACTGAAACCCCGGCAGGCCAGGTGGGCACTTTTCTTCACACGTTTCTCTTTTCATATAACGTATAGACCAGGATCGAAGAACACTAAACCTGATGCTCTCTCACGAATGTTCTGTGACTCTGAAACACCTGCCCCTCCGGATACCATCTTGGCACCTGGAAACTTCCTCTTGCTTCAAGAGGACTTGCTATCTCGGATCAAGCAAGCATCCAGGGGGATCTCTCCCTCACCTAGTACAGAGGTACAGCTCAAGGATGGACTTTTATGGTACAAGGACAAAATCTTTGTACCAGAGAGAGTGCGAGTCGCGGTCCTTAGTTCCTGTCACGATAACAAACTGGCTGGACACTTTGGGGTACTCAAGACCTCCGAACTACTACAACGCATGTTCTGGTGGCCGCAACTATCAAAGGACTGTAGGAGCTAGGTGGAGTCTTGCAGCACATGTATCAGAAACAAGGGAAGTAAGTCCAGAGCCTGGGGTCTGTTGAAACCATTGCCCGTACCCGAGAGGCCATGGAAGATGATCTCCATGGACTTCATCGTAGAACTTCCCCCCTCGGAGCTTTACACCACTATCTTCGTGGTCGTGGATAGACTATCAAAGATGGTGCACTTCTTGCCCATGAGGGGTACGCCTTCTGCTCCTGAGACAGCTAACATTTTTGTCAAGGAAATCATAAGGCTCCATGGCATCTCTGCAAACATTGTGTCGGATCGAGGGGTGCAATTCACCTCCAGGTTCTGGAAGGCCCTGTGTGAAGCTCTCGGGATTAACTTGTCCTTCTCGTCTGCCTATCATCCACAATCAAATGGCCAGACTGAACGGACGAATCAGACACTTGAGCAATACCTACGCTGCTTTTCTTCGTTCTCGCAGGAAGATTGGGTACCTCTACTGCCGCTGGCCGAGTTTGCATACAATAATTCAGTTCACTCCGCCACGAAGCAATCCCTGTTCTATGCTAACTACGGCTTTTATCCCTCATTCTTGTCCAACTGTATCCCGGAGTCTGCTGTACCTGCTGTCCAGGAGACATTGAATTTTTTCAGAGCAAACAATGAGTTATTACGCGACACGATGACTAGGACACAAGAATATAATAAGGAAGTGTTCGACAAAAAGAGAAGAGGAGAACTCAATCTGGAACCCGGGGATCAGGTGTGGTTATCTACACTGAACCTTAGACTTGCCTGTCCCTCAAAGAAATTGGGTCCCAAGTTTGTGGGTCCTTTTCCCGTCAGGAGACGGATTAACAGTGTGGCCTATGAACTGGAGCTACCAGAATCATTCCGGATCCACCCGGTTTTTCATGTTGCCTTACTCAAGCCTACTGTTCCTGATCCCTTCTCGGGACGTGACACCGGCCCTCCTGAACCAATCTTGGTTGACGGTGAAGAGGAGTTTGAGGTGGAATCCATCATGGATTGTAGAAAAAGGCACAACCAAGTCCAATTTCTTGTAAAATGGAAGGGATATGGCCCTGAGGAGAACTCATGGGAACCTGAGTGCAACATCCATGCCAAAAGATTGGTTCAGTCCTTCGAAGACTCCCATCCAGTTAAGATGGCCCAGTTGGGCATCCGGAGGCTGCCCATTGGAGGGCGGCAATGTCATGATGGGCAATCTCACCTGCAAGCTGGCGACGCGGCAGCGCGCGCGGGTACGCGCCTGCGCAATAGTGTCGAATCGTCGTTAGCGCGTTCACGCCGGCGCAGTAGCGGCGACTCGGCGTTAGCGCGTGCGCGCATGCGCGGTAACGGCGCGCAGCGCGCGTCGGTGCGCGCGGGAGCACGCAGTGACACGTTCTGGCGCCAATCTGGGGCTATTTGAAGGGGCTTGTGCTGGGGCTCCTTGCTGTCCGGTCTACAGCATTTCCTAGACCCACCTGCTATCTGCTATTACCCTACCGATCTGTTCCTGTGACCCGGCTTGTTCCTGACGCTTCTTGCCTTCTGCCTGCCCGCTGACCCCCGGCTTGTTGACCTCGCTTCCGCCTGCCCCTTCTGCTACCTGCTGCCTGCCCGTTGCCAACCCGGACTGTCTAACGACTCTGCCTCTGCCTCTTGCACTGCACCTGATCTGCCCGCCAGTGGATTACCCGGCCTGTTTGAACCTGCCAGTGCCCGGTACTACAAGACACCTCCCCGCTGTCTGCCGTTTGTCTCCTCGGTTCCCTGTGTGCCAAGCCTGCCTGCCGTCCAGCTTCCCTGCTGCCGCTGAAACCTGCACATAGCTTCCTAGGTCCAGCTCCATCTCTGCACCAGTGTTCCTGACAGGCACTTGTGCGACTCCGCACTCCCGAGCTCCCTGTTCCCATCATCAGGGGTTCCGGAGTAGGAGGTGCAAAAGAGGCCGCTCCCTGCATCCCAGGCTCATCACCAGGTACGTGACAGTTTGCATGGATGGTGGTTGTGTGGATGTGTTCATGGGTACTCTTTTTCTCCTGCTCCCCCCCAGTGTTGGATTGCAGCCGTGCCGGTGACAAGAGTCTGATTTGTGCTATCATATATGGGCCCCTTTTTAACCCCCCGCCATGTCTATAATCACATGCATCTTCTGGAATGTCCGGGGGTTAAATTCTAAATTTAAAAGAGCATCCTTATTTGAATTTCTCAAACCGCATAGGCCACAGATACTATGCCTGCAGGAGACACATCTCCTAGGCTCCAAAATACTTGCTTTGAAAAAACACTGGGTGTCACAGGGGTATCATTCCACGTACTCTAATTATGCTAGGGGAGTCTCTGTCCTCATAAGGAAGGGACTCCCTTTCTTCTGTGAACAGGTAGTTATTGACCCAAAGGGTCGGTATGTTTTTTTACTGTGTAAAATCCACGCCACCCCATTGCTTTTAGTGGTAGTATACGCCCCCCCCTGTCACGGCTGCAATCTTTACTGACCTAAGTTTACAGTTTTCTAAATTGCCGGGTCTGCCTACCCTTGTGTTGGGGGATTTCAACTCTGTCATGGACCCAGGTCTGGACAGATTGAGGCCCCTCCAATATGAATCCAAGCTATTTAGCCAATGGTGTGCCTCCTTTGGTTACGTCGACCTTTGGCGGCGTGGCCATCCACTGACAAAAGAATACTCCTGTCAATCCAGAACATATGGTACTCTTTCCAGGCTGGACTATGCCCTGGGAACCTCTGATATGGTCCCTTATGTTAAGTCGGTCGCATACCTCTCACAGACAATCTCAGACCATTCGGCCCTTATAACAGATTTAGTGGTGGGCCATCGACCCTCTTTTCGGCAGTGGAGACTCAGCCCCTGCTGGATCTCCACCCCCGAAGTACAGGACCCGGTGAGACAGGACATGTCCCACTTTTGGGCGGACAATGAGGGGTCTGCCTCCCCTGGCCCCACATGGGATGCCTTTAGGGCGACTGTGAGGGGGTCATACATCTCTAACACTACCAGACATAAAAAAAACCTCCAGGCCACTCTTTTGGCCCTAGAGTCCTCCTTGGAGATTGCGAGGGCCCAATACTCTGCGGCCCCCACCCCGGACTCCCATGGGGTCCTGGTGGGGGCGCATAGGGCCCTGGACCTCCACAGGGTGGATGTAACGCAGAAACAACAGAGATATCTGACGGCCAGGCTGCTTGAACACAGTGGGAAAAATGGCAAGATGTTGGCATATCTCTCCCGTATGGACTGTGTTGATAGGACTATTCCGCAAATCCAGGTGCCGGATGGCTCCATCGCTTCAGACCCTATGACCATTAATCTAACTTTTAAATCCTTCTACGAGGATCTATATTCATCCCAGCCCTCTCCACCTGAATGGGAAACTCTGGGTTTCTTTGAGTCTCTCCAGTTCCCTGTACTGAAGGACTCACATAAATCTATTTTAAATGAACCTATGACAGTAGACGAAATTACCACTGCCATATACTCACTCCCCCCGAACAAAACTCCTGGATTGGACAGCTTGCCCGCTGAATGGTACAAACACTATGCTGGGGACTTGGCACAGAGGTTACACTCTCAGTTTAGGCAGGCAATGGAGGAGGGCACTCTCCCCTCCTCCATGTGTGAGGCCCTGATTGTGGTAATCCCCAAGCCTGATAAAGATCCATTGCTATGCGGCTCATACGTCCAATCTCCTTACTCAATAGCAATGTTAAGATACTGGCCAAGGTACTGGCAGTGAGACTACAAAAGGTTATCCTACACCTTATCCATAGGGACCAAACTGGTTTCATGCCTGGAAAGAGTACATATGACAACATTAGACGATTGTTCATACATATCCATAGAGCTGACACTGAGCATAAAAGTGGCCTAGTGTTATCACTGGACGTAATGAAGGCCTTTGATACTGTGAATTGGACCTTTTTGTGGGAAGTCATGCACCGAATGGGTTTTAGTCACCAATTTATTAAATGGGTTCGCCTGCTGTACACCAATCCCAGGGCAAGAATATGTACTAACAAAGATGTGTCGGATGCCTTTTCTTTACACAGGGGGACACGGCAGGGCTGCCCACTCTCGCCACTCCTGTTCGCACTTGCCATAGAGCCTTTGGCTCTGGTGGTGCGGCAGATGGCGTCGGTGGGCGGCATCTGTTATGGTAATCTTACAGAGAAGATATCACTATATGCTGATGACGCGCTAATATACCTTGATGGCACAGAACAGTCCTTTAAATCTTTAATGGAAGTGGTGGAGGAGTTCGGGAGGGTCTCGGGACTAAAGGTGGGCTGGGACAAGTCTGTTGCTTTTCCCATAGGCCCCAAACAGGATTATACTTACTTATCTCACTCTAAACTGTCAGTCAGATCCACATTTAAATATTTGGGCATTCACATTAATGCAGACTTGGCCCTTTTTGAATCTCTTAACATTGCCCCAATTGTCACACACATGGAGACCAGGTTGCAAACTTGGGCCTCATTACCTTTGAATTTGATAGGGCGGGTGAACATATTTAAAATGATATACCTACCTAAATTTTTATATGCCTTTAGGGCATCCCCTATTTTTCTCTACAAAAAACTCTTCAAAAGAATAGACTCGTTATTATCCTCCTTCCTATGGCAGGGGACTAATCCCAGAATAGCGAAAGCTTCCCTCCAGGCCCCTAAGGGGGATGGGGGACTGGCCTGCCCGAACTTGCGACACTATTTTATAGCAGCCCAACTAACCTATGTCTATGAATGGTTCCAGGGGGCCTCTACGTCCTGCTCTACCTATCTACTGCAGGCACTTGCTGGCCTAGGGACCCCACTGGTAGATATTATGCATAGATCTTTACCAAGACGATGCTCCCGCGGTTCCCAGATAGAAGTGAGTTGGTTGGCCTGGAATGAAGGGAACAAGATGATTTCAGAAATGGGGGGGGTCTCACCGAAAACCCCTCTATGGCATAACCCCAATCTTCTGGAGCTCATGGGTCACCCCGATGCATTGTGGTGGACACGGCTGGGCATTACCCACGTCGCCCACATTTTTCTCAATAATGAATTTATCTCTTTTGAAGTCCTAAAAGCTAACAGTGGATTATCAAATAAATTCTATTTTAAATATCTTCTCATACGACACGCTGTCCATGCGCAGTTTCGTGGCCTGACCCTTGAGCTCGCTGAATCCCCGCTTGAGGCATTGATGTCGTGTTCTGGCATTACGAAATTAGTCACGACCATCTACTCCCGACTGCAGACGGGTGGGAGCTCTCCCTTCCGTGCTGCACAGTGGAAGTGGATGGTCGACATCCCTGGGCTTTCAGAGGAGGGGTGGGAGGAGGCCTCTGGGGCCTGTTTCTTGGATATTGTTGGGTCAAACGAGCAATATATACAGTTCAAATTTATTCATCAACTCCATTACACGCCGGCTCGCCTGGCTCGCATGGGTTATGATTCAGGGGCCTTCTGCCCTAGATGTAATTGCACCAATGCTGGTTATGTACACATGTTTTGGTCCTGCCCGGCCCTCTCGGGGTTCTGGGTGGACCTATTTTCTTTTTTTGAAAACAAGCTATGCCTAGTGACCCCCTGCACTGTTGAAGTGGGGCTCCTGGGCATCCTTAATGACCACATACTCAGAACCCACAAATGGACCCTAGTCGGCTTGATACTCTTTTATGCTAGAAAACTGATATTACTACAATGGAAGTGTGTATCTGCTCCCAATATCCAACTGCTGTATCGCATGATAAACAAAGTCGTACCAATCTTTAAACTAATCTATAAAGGAAGGGCCTGTATAAAGAAATTCTACAAGATCTGGCAGCCTTGGCTGGATATAGACAGCTCTTTTTGGAAGGATACCCCTCTGTCTCAGCGGTAGTGGGCCCTAATTCATCCCCTCTTGTTTTGCCGGGGGGGGGGAGAGCTACCTAATATCCTAAATGAAGAAGCTGGGGACATGAAATATATCACACATAAATGTGGGGGGGAGTAGGAGGAGTGTCCCCCCCCAGCTGTAGTATCGGCTGGGGAATTGGATGGAAGTGACGGGTGAATGGGTGTGAGTGTTGTGTGAGTGAATGCAAGCACTTAAGTATTACTGAATATTGATAACCGAATGAGTCCTGTGAAAATCACAGTCAAATACTCTCGAAACACCTTTGGTATTAGGGTTTTTTTTTTTTTTTCTCTTTCTCCTCCGTTGAGGAACTGGGACACTTATGTGGCCATGTCGCCACAAGCTGTAAGCCTTATTAGGCTTGAATGTTATTTCGAGACTATATTGTTTCTGCTCCCGCTTCACGGTGTAATACCGGTAATTTGCTACTGAATACAAGAAAATAATGTGCAAGCGTGTAGGTTGATATGTTCTGTATTTTTTTTTTTCTCTGTTTAATGGAAAATCTATAAACATAAATTTTAAAGCTAGGTTCAGTTCCCAGCCGCCACACACCGCCTCGAGGACTAACCTAACTGACCACAGACCCCTACCACCTTAACAACCAGTCAGTCACGTCATGACACGAATAGCACTGAAAATTTGGGATAGACTACATAAACAAATAGATAGGGAATATAACTCTCCCCTTATAGAATTAAAAGAAAACTAATATTTTGCACCGGGAAAAAAAATAGTGGGAGGAAATTGGATTAAAAAAGAGAGAGCACAGTTAAGAGATATAATAAAAAAAGGGAAAATTATACCACTTCAAGAATTGAGACACAATAGGGAATTAATGATAGTAGATGAATGGAGGTACCGCCAGTTGACCCACTTTGTACAAAGCCTTCCCCAGCCAATTAGGTCTGGGGAGGAACTTACGATGTTGGAACGGCTTTGTATGGCCGATAACTTAACAGGAACTATATCAAAACTCTACAAATTACTGATGACAGTGGATGAACTGGCGATGCCCCCATTTATAAAGAAATGGGAAAGAGAATTGGGAACATGTAGGGATAAAAGGACTATAGAGAAAATAATAAAATTGGTCCACTCGTCTGCCATGGACGGCAGGACCGCAGAGATGAACTATAAATGTATTACAGGCTGGTATGCCACACCAGATAAATTGAGTAAATTTCAAGTAGAACAGAAGGCAGAATGCTGGAGAGAATGTGGGGGGAGGGGAACAATGGCCCACATATGGTGGCAATGCCCTAAAATTCAAACTTACTGGGAAAAGATACTGGAAATTATAAAAATAATTACAGAGAAGGAGATTAAAAAAGATCCTTGGATAGTTTTATTCCATGGAGGGGATGGAGGAATGAAACAGTATAAAGAGTCACTGATCCCACATTTATTAAACGCGGCCAAAAGGTTGATCCCAAAAAAAATGGCGAAAAGTGGAAAGTCCATCTATATGGGAGTGGGTAGATTCCGTGGAAGAAACATACAGTATGGAGGGACTGAAGTACGGCGTTGAGGAGGAAAAAAAAGGATTTAAAAACAAGTGGGAATGTTGGAAAGATTTTAAGAAAACATGGAGCTATGTAGAAAATCTGAGAAAGTAGTAGAGAAATGGTAGAAAATAAGAGGTAGAAGGGGGGGAGGGGGATATAAAGGGGAAAGGGGGGGGGGATGAAATTTAGATTTTAGAAATGTGAGTATAAGGAGAAGAGCCAGGAATCTTAGTACTCAGTATTATTTTTGTATGTTTATTATCTTGGCTGGATCAATGGAAATGTATTGATGTAACACAATTGAAATCTTGATAAAACAAAATAAAGAGTATAAAAAAAAAAAAAAAACAACCAGTCAGTCTAAACTGAAAAAAACTAACCGGAGGACTCCATACCTGAGATGGGTCCCACCGTTTCACCAATCAACCAAAGTTTTCGACCCTCGTCAAGGACCCCAACCGCCAACATTCACACTCGCCAAGAAACAATAGCCAAAACACGTCACCAGGGCGGGCAGGAGTGCGATTTCAGACTGCAAGTGACGCCCCTTTCACTCCACCCCTGAACTACTAACTCTCCTGCTCCTCCCATCACCCCGTCTGCTCGTCAACTCAGGTAAGAGCCCTGAACTTTTATAACCAAACCCCTAATTTTAACCCACTACGGCCTGGTATTACTTCCACCCTGTCATGTATGCCCTTCACTTATCACTTTGTTTAGGCTTCGTGCATGTCTTGTGTGTTGTTTCTCACATATTTGCCTCGTTGCATGTATTTCTTAAAGCCTCGTACACACGATCAGATTTTTATCGGACAAAGCGTAGGACTTTTGTCCGAAGGGCGGTGGCCATGAATTTGTCTTGCATATGTAGCGGGGTCTCTCTTAAGGCCCCAGGACTACGTTACCCAGAACCCCATTCAGCCCCAGGGCGGAAGTTCCACCGCAGAGACTCATGGGAGAGCCTATTTAAGCGAGAGGCGAGGCGGAGCCCGCTCTCTTTGGACGCCGCGCTTCAAGCAACCAGTCATCCTGCGCGGATCTGCTGCGGGGTAAGGCCTGAAGCCTTAGGCCTTGCCTGAAGTCCGAAGAGCCTTCCACCATCCTGCGGAGCCTGGGTGGATCCTGGATCGTCGGTGTAGGACTCTAGTTGGAGCGGGGACCCGATCGGTTGCAGAAGCTGTGTGCGATGGACACACGCGGTGGAAGACCCAGGCTGGGATCGCGCCTGGAACGGTGAGCGGGCACCTGCCCACATCCATAGACTGAGCTGTATTCAGGCCTGTAGACTGCCTAGGCCCACTGTTCGCTCACCTGTGTTTCCTTGGGGGGTCCGGTAGTTGGGACAGAGTTGAAGTGCCTACCCCCCCCCCCGTTTGCATATTCTTGCTACAAGTTACCACCTTTTGGATTACAATTTGGTAATTTCTCCAAGTGCACTAACGAAAGCTGGCCGGTGAAGAAAACCTTACTTCCTTAGGGAAAGGGGACTATTTCATACACTGTCAGGCCTGACATAGGTGGGGAAAGTTATAAAGTTTGTGTTACTTTGTCATAGGGCGCGCACGCCATAATAGCTCCGCGTGGTGGATACTGCGCGGCGCCATTTTATAGTGCTGCCTCTGATACGTTGATTAATGCAGGGCTCTGCAGGCCCATGTATATGTTACATGCCATGTTTTATGCCACCATTTTATAGTAAAGCGATTACTTATTTATATTCTTGCCTCAGAGTGTTGTCTGCCTATTTAGAAACTGTTGAGTATTATACACCTGAGAGTGATAGAAAGTTAACCCTAGACTAACTGTGCCAGAGTGGGTCGAGTCAGATTGCCGGGGGTTGGCGGTGCTGTATACAGGGCCTGAGAAAACAAACCAGCGGCTCTCTTAACTGGGGGTAGCGCTACACATACAAACGCCAAACAATTGTTGGCCAACAAACACAAAACTATGTGTTTTTTCAGCTCTTAAGCGCCACCCTTTGGGCAACTTCTGCTAATGTTGTGTTATGGTGAGCATTGCTTTCGAGCATGCGTGTTTGTACTTTGGAGTTTTGTCTGACGGACTTGTGTACACACGATCAGACAACACACATTTGTTAGAAGAGAATTTTTTTTTTTTAAACAGAAAAGTTGGCAGACAATTTTAAAGCATGCTATCCCACATTTGTCCGCGGAAAATCAGACAACAATTGCCTGATGGAGCATACAAACGGTTGGATTTTCTGACAACAGCCTGTCATCACACAATTCCCGTCGGATAATCCGATCGTCTGTACAAGGCTTAAGCATCGGACAATTGTTGGATTTTCCGCGGACAAATGTGGGATAGCATGCTTTAAAATTGTCCGCCAACAAATGTGTGGTGTCGGATTATCCAATCGTGTGTACAGTCCGTCGGACAAAACTCCAAAGTGCAAACACGCATGCTCGAAATCAATGCTCACCATAACACAATATTAGCAGAAGTTGCCCAAAGGGTGGCGCTAAAGAGCTGAAAAACACGTAGTTTCTGTTATATTCTTAATATCTAAAATTTTATTTGGCCATAAAAATATTATTGAGAATATGAATTCCTATAATTGTATGAATGGTGATCTCTGAGCTAATGATTCCAGATGTGTTGTTTGAACTTGAGTTTCAAATTCTAGAAGCTGTCAAGACATATTTATTAATATTCTAAATATCTTATGTCTTAAACATATAAACTGATGTTCTGTTTAAAAGATGCATTCTAAGGCAGACTGAATGCCCATCACCCACATCCTGTAATTAGACACGCTGTTGGAAGCTTGGCCATTTCCTGTGGAATCATGTATAAGTTGAAAACAGATGTTGCTTCTCAAATGTCATTCTTTTGGTCTGTCCCCTAAGAAGGGTGGATTGAGGGAGTGATGTGGGAGTGGTTACTTTTTGGCGCGAAGTAAAACAAAGGTTTCTGAAGTTTATAAAAAGCAAGGCTCTCTCTTTCATCCTTCACCCATATCCAGAAGCACACAGATTTTCTTCAACTGCTATTCAGCATACACTGGGTTAATCGGCCATCTTTAAAGGACATCTTTAAAGCGGTTGTATACCGCAAAACTTTTTTTTTTTGTCAGCCTGCAAGGCAAAGGTATAATGAGCTAGTATGACTAGCATACTAGCTCATTATCAATCACTTACCTTAGATTGAAGCCCCCGCAGCAGTCCTCGGACACGTCCTCCGTCGAATCCATGATACCCGGAGTGACTTCCGGGTATCGCCGCTCCGGCGCTGTGATTGGCCGGAGCGGCAATGACGTCACTCCCGCACATGCGCGGGGAACAGCACGATCTCCGTGCATGCGCGAATTTCCGGCAGTGTCCGGCAGGCTCCCATTCAAGAGCCGCCGCGCTCAGTGCGCCCGCGCCGTTATCTACGTACAGTCTTTTTTGCAAATATCTCCGAGACTGTGTAGGTCTCGGAGATATTGCAAGCACCTACAGGTAAGCCTTAATGTAGGCTTACCTGTAGGTGCTTGTACAAAATTTGGGTATACAACCACTTTAACCACTTGACCACTGGGCACTTAAACCCCCTTAATAACCAGACCAATTTTCAGCTTTCGGTGCTCTCACATTCTGAATGACAATTACTCAGTCATACAACACTGTACCCATATGAAATTTTTGTCCTTTTTTTCACACAAATAGAGCTTTCTTTTGGTGGTATTTAATCACTGTTGGGTTTTTTATTTTTTGCGCTATAAGAGAAAAAAGACTGAAAATTTTGTAAAAAAATGATTTTTTTTTCGTTTCTGTTATAAAATTTTGCAAATTACTATTTTTTCTTCATAAATTTTGGCCAAAATTTATACTGCTACATATCTTTGGTAAAAATAAGTACAAATTGGTGGATATTATTTGGTCTTTGTGAAAGTTATAGAGTCCACAAGCTATGGTGCCAATATCTGAAAATTGATCACACCTGAAGTACTGACGGCCTATCTCAATTCTTGAGACCCTAACATGCCAGAAAAGTACAAATACCCCCCAAATGACCCCTTTTTGGAAAGAAGACATTCCAAGGTATTCAGAAAGAGGCATTGTGAGTTTTTTGAAGTTGTCATTTTTTCCCACAATTCTTTGCAAAATCAAGATTTTTTTTTTCTCTTTTTTTTTTTTTCACAAAATTGTCATATTAGCAGGTTATTTCTCACACACAGCATATGCATTCCACAAATTACACCCCAAAACACATTCTGCTATTACTCCCGAGTATGGCGATACCACATGTGTGAGACTTTTACACAGCGTGGCCACATACAGAGGCCCAACATGCAGGGAGCCCCTTCAGGCGTTCTGGAGCACCCAGGCCAATTCTGACATTTCTCTCCTACATGTAAAAATCATCATTTATTTGCTAGAAAATTACATAGAACCCCAAAACATTATATATGTTTTTTTAGCAAAGACCTTAGAGAATATAATGGTGGTTGTTGCAACTTTTTATCTCGCACGATATTTGCGCAGCAATTTTTTTAACGCGTTTTTTACGGAAAAAAAATGTTTTGTGCTTAAAAAAAAAAAAAAAACAGTAAAGTTAGCCCAATGTTTTTGCATAATGTGAAAGATGAAGTTACGCCGAGTAAATAGATACCTAACATGTCGCCCTTAAAAATTGCACACACTCGTGGAATGGCGCCAAACTTCGCTACTTAAAAAATCCCCATAGGCGACGCTTTAAATATTTTTACTGGTTACATGTTTTGAGTTACAGAGGAGGTCTAGGGCCAAAATGATTGCTCTCGCTCTAACGTTCGCAGAGATACCTCACATGTGTGGTTTGAAAACCGTTTTCATATGTGGGCGGGACTTACGTATGCGTTCGCTTCTGTATGCGAGCTCACGGGGACAGGGGCGCTTTAAAAAAAATATATATTTTATTCTTCATTTTACTTTATTTATTTTAGTTTGACATGTTTTTCCGCCCTAAAAATTTTTTTGATCACTTTTATACCTATTACAAGGAACGTAAACATCCCTTGTAATAGGAATATGGCATGACAGGTCCTCTTTACAGTGAGATATGGGGGGGGGGTGTCAATAAGACCCCACATCTCACCTCTAGGCTGGGAAGCCTGAAAAAAATACAAAAAAAAAAAACAACAATCCTGGCTTTGATCGTAGCGGTGAGTCGGTAGAAGCACCGGAGGGCGGCGGGGGGGGGGGGGACATCCCCTCTCGCCTCCCGTAAGAATGATCAAGCGGCGGAACAGCCGCTATGATTGTTCTTATGGTGTAGGGAATCGCCAGCTGAAAAAGCTAATATCTGAATGATGCCTGTAGCTGCTCCCATCATTCAGATATCCCCGCACAAAGTCAAGGACGTCATATGACGGCCGGAGGGCGGGAAGTGGTTATTGCGGAGTATTGCCGGGCATTGCGGAGTATTGCCGGGCATTGCGGAGTATTGCTGGGCATTGCGGAGTATTGCCGGGCATTGCGGAGTATTGCCGGGCATTGCGGAGTATTGCAGGGCATTGCGGAGTATTGCGGACTATGGCAGGGTATTGCGGTGTATGGCAGGGTATTGCGGTGTATGGCAGGGTATTGCACGGGTATTGCACAGGGTATTGTGGAGGGTATTGCACAGGGTATTGTGGAGGGTATTGCAGAGTATTGTGGAGGGTATTGCAAAGTATTGTGGCGGGTATTGCAGAGTATTGTGGCGGGTATTGCAGAGTATTGTGCAGGGTATTGCAGAGTATTGTGCAGGGTATTGCAGAGTATTGTGCAGGGTATTGCAGAGTATTGTGCAGGGTATTGCAGAGTATTTTGCAGAGTATTGCGCAGGGTATTGCAGAGTATTTTGCAGGGTATTGCAGAGTATTTTGCAGGGTATTGCAGAGTATTTTGCAGGGTATTGCAGAGTATTTTGCAGGGTATTGCAGAGTATTGTGCAGGGTATTGCAGAGTATTGTGCAGGGTATTGCAGAGTATTGCACCAGGGTATTGCAGAGTATTTCGCAGGGTATTGCAGAGTATTTCGCAGGGTATTGCAGAGTATTTCGCAGGGTATTGCAGAGTATTGCACCAGGGTATTGCAGAGTATTGCACCAGGGTATTGCAGAGTATTGCACCAGGGTATTGCAGAGTATTGCACCAGGGTATTGCAGAGTATTGGCAGGGTATTTTGCAGAGTATTGGCAGGGTGTATTGCAGAGTATTGGCAGGGTATAGCACAGGGATGGCTGAGCAGGGATGGATGGATCTGTGACTGCAATTGTCACAGATCCAGCCCACAGTGCTGCTGCTGCCATCCGCTCCCTCCCCCTCCCCTCTCACACTGTACCAATCGGTACAGAGAGGGGAGGGAGGAACCGGCGTCATCAAATGACGCCGGTCTGTTTACAAGTGATTGCTCCGTCATTTGACGGAGCGATCACGTGGTAAACGGCCGCTATCAGCGGCGATTTACCGCGATTCGTGATCCGCCGGGTCCAGAGGACCCGGCGGTCACGGAGTTTCCCGTGTGCGCGCCCCAGGGGGCGCGCGGGAGCGCGATTCTGGGAGGACGTTATATAACGTCCTCCCAGAGTTAAGCAACCACCTTGTCGACGTTATTTGTCGGCAGGTGGTTGTTAAGTGGTTAAGAAGTCAGAAGAGTACATCTCTAAGGACAAGAAGCACGAGGCATCTCATATATTGAACTTTCTTTTATACTTGAACACTATTTTGAAACCTTTTTGAAACTATTGAATTAATGTACTATAACTGTACTTATTCTTTTATTAGTGTGTACAATAAAACACACGGTTTGATTTCAAGCTGATTCACAAATTTTGTCTCAGGCAAATACATTAAGAAGGTTATGAGAAAAAACCTTTTACGGTATAACCGTTATTTAACAGTTTTGTGTTTGTTTGCCAAAATTCTTTGCCGTTTGTATGCAATACAAGTTCCTGGCCAACGTCCTTCGGACAAAAGTCCTACGCTTTGTCCGATGAAAATCCGATCGTGTGTACCACCAGGCTTTAGTGTTTTAATTTTATATCCATTTGCGCTGCACTTATTTATATATATTTTTTAGTTCTTCCCTAAGTTGCACACGGCCACGGTTGCAGGCTTGTTCCACACCACATACAACTTGTACAGGATAATGCCAATGGACCCTCACAGACTGGATCATTGGAGAGAAGAACACAGCGCTGGTGTCAGCCAGAAGACAACGCCAGTGCCGGTGCCGGCCTAAGCAGGGAATAGGGTAAGTAATACAGCCTCTTCTGATACCACTAAAAATAACGAGCATTTAACCCTTGCCATGTGGGAGAGATCCCACAGCAAGGGTATATTTTCTTCTCCTTCCTGGAGTTGAACAATAACAAGCTCCATGTCCTCTTCTTCGATGCACGCTTGACTAGTGTACAATCCAGGATATTCATCACTGACTTTTCTTTTTCTTCCG
Organism: Rana muscosa; assembly: GCA_029206835.1. Classification (NCBI taxonomy): domain Eukaryota; kingdom Metazoa; phylum Chordata; class Amphibia; order Anura; family Ranidae; genus Rana; species Rana muscosa. The sequence goes on along the minus strand of CM055116.1, from coordinate 55,911,873 downwards.
TACCGAGGGGCTAGAAAGAAAATTGGTCAGAGAAAATAAAAGGTTTACTTCACTTTTTGCTAGAGTTTGGTATGTTGGCGACATTGACAAATAGACTGTCATTATTTTTATGGCATATTTTCAAGGGATGTGTTTTTTTCCTGAGGTCAGCCAATATTAGACCGCAAATTGTTTTACAAAAAAAATCGTACATCATCCTATATGAGAGAGTGTGGCAAGCTGCAACGCGTCATTGTAGCTTTCTTCTTCAGGATGATGCCAGACCAAGATTTATTTACTAAAGGTCGATAATTAGGTTCAGCAAAGAAAAAAGCTAATAAAAAAAAAAATACGAGGGGAATTTAGGAAGTTGAAACTGAACACAACATACAGGCAGTCCCCGAGTTACGAACGGGCTAAGGACTGTAGGTTTGTTCTTAAGTCGAATATGTTCGTAAGTCGGAACAGCATGCGCAGAATGGCAGATACGTTGTTTTCCAATGTTCCGTCGAATGTGCCCGCCGTCGAAAAGTGGCCACGCATGCGCAGAACGGAGATACGTCGTTTTCCGATGTTCCGTCCAATGTGCCCGCCGTCGAAAAGGTTCCGTTGAATGTGCCCGCTGTCGAAAAGGTTCCTTCGAATGTGCCCGCCGTCGAAAATGTTCAGTCGAATGTGTCCGCCATCGAAAAGTGGCCAAGCAGCCTCCCGTTCGTAGTAGGAGTAGGAGTCGTTCGCAAGTCGGATGTTCGTAACTCTGGGATTTCCTGTACTCCATTTTACCTAGATATGTATTCATTAAAAAAAAAAAAATCTTTACATTTTCTTTTAGATAAGACAATTATTATTAAGTACCTGGATCTGCTTTATATGAGCCTCCTGTACTCCCGTGCTCAGGGTTGCCATCAGGGGGGTACAGGCAGTACACCTGTTAGGGGTCCGGAGGTCCCCAGGTGCCCGGATGGCAACTCCCTTTTTTTTTTTTCGTCAGTATACCTGCAAGGCGCCCGGATGGCAATCCCCCTTTTTCTTTTTTTGCTTCTCAACAATTTGTGGTGGCAGCTTCAATACAAGTTTAATATTACACCTGACTGTGTGATTGTCCCCACACCATGCTGCACCCCACCTGCACGTGGGCCAGATGTGGTCCTTTGCTTATCTTTATTTGGCCCATGGGGCAATGTTATTACCACTGATATGAGGTTCTATTTTTTCCACTTACACCAACAGTGGGGCACTACTCCTCCCACTGACACCAATGGTGGGGACACTATTCCTCCCACTGATACCAATGATGGGACACTATTCCTCCCACTGATACCAATGATGGGGCACTATTCCTCCCACTGACACCAATGATGGGGCACTATTCCTCCCACTGACACCAATGATGGGGCACTATTCCTCCCACTGACACCAATGATAGGACACTATTCCTCCCACTGACACCAATGATGGGACACTATTCCTCCCACTGACACCAATGATGGGACACTATTCCTCCCACTGATACTAATGATGGGACACTGTTCCTCCCATTGATACCAAAGTTAGGACACTATTCCTTCCACTGATATCAATGATGGTACACTATTCCTCCCACTGATACCACAGATTTTTTGGGGTTTCCGGTTTAAGGTTGTTTTTTTTTTTTTTTAATGGTTTAAACTATTATTATCATTATTTTTAGTAAATGAGGTGATTCATTAAAGTGATTGAAAACAGTCGACTTGTAAAACAACCCATTCAGTTTAAAATAGGAATGAAATGCAAAATATGTTTGTATAGATATAAAGAACCTTAGAAAATTGAAAATGTATTATCAAATACTTACTGTATGTCAGGGTCACCTGTGGCCAGGTGACAGATGCACACCGTAGGGGGACAGGAGTGCACCGCGAGGTAGTGAACCCTATGGCTGGCTTCTGTGGATAGGAAACTGGGTGGTTGTGGAAAGCGGGACCAGAGGAGCACAACCGGGATCCCAACGGAAGCGAGAGCCAAGATTCCCCAGGGCGCGGAGTCTAAGACCCAGCTGGTCTTCTCCAGGGCCTCTAGTGGTGAGGATGTTACGCTGCAGGCTGGGACCAGGTCGCGGCCCCTGGAGTTTCCTAGCTCACGCCCCGTAGGATAAGGGGAAGCAGCAGCACACGATAGAGAGAACCGAATAACAAGCCGAAGGTCAGGGGCCACAAGCAGACAAGGATAACGAAGAACGAGCCGAAGGTCAAGGGTCACGAGCAGACAGGGATGGTCGGGGACAAGCCAATAACGTAACAGAGAGACAGACGTAGCACACGGCAGGCAGGAACCCAAACACACAATGCCTAACAAACACGTTGATCAGCAAAGCAGGCTTGCAGTGCACAGGTTAATATAGTGTTCAGTGATAGGGCCTGGGGTGGAGTCAGGCTGGGAGGAGATTATAAAGGAAGCCAGGTGAAGGAGGTCTGGTCTCTAGATGAACACATGAGGAGGAAGGTAAGATGGCAGACAAACACTACTGCATATCCATGACAGTACCCTCCCTCTTATGGGCCCTCCCCCGCCTGGACCCAGGCTTAAAGGGAAATCTCTGATGAAACCTTCTCAACAGATGAGGTGCAGCGACATCAGATGCAGCGATCCAAGACGCCTCCTCAGGACCAAAACCTCTCCAATGCACAAGGTACTGAAGAATGCCTCTGCAGAGCCGAGAATCCAGAACTTGTCTAACCTCGTACTTAAGATTATCCTCAGAGACTGAAAACGAGGTAGGGAGATGACAAGAAGATCTATTGAGGACCAAAGGCTCTCTAGGAATAAGCAAGGGCATGAGACGATCAACAGGAATCTGAGGAGGGTCCCCTAGACCCTTAAAGGGGAACTGGTCATCTTGCACAGGACCATCAGACTGGGCAGATGTCAGTGGAACCCTGAAGTCAGGTTGGTTAGAAGGTGACATGTCGCCGGAGTCAAGCTGAATAGCTGAAGGACAAGCAGAATGTCCCGAACAAGAAAAAGTGAGAGGCTCACTGGGCATGGGCTGGACTGGCATAACTAGTACAGAGGCAGAGTGAATAGCTGAGTCAGGTGTAGCGACTACCTGAATCGCATCGCAAGACGTAGCGACTGCAGGACTTGTAGACAAGCTAGCCTGGCTGTGCGTCCAAGGGTGGTTAGGGACAGAGAAATGTAAATGGTTATGCAACCTGGAATGAATGACCGGCTCAGATTCACAGGGGGCAACCTTGGGTAGGCAGGACGAGGAACAGGAGGGACCCCAAGCCAGGATCTGTCCAGTAGTCCAGTCCACATGAGGAGAATGGAGCTGTAACCATGGGAGACCCAAAATTATAGGCGTTGAGGCCTTGGGTAAGATAAGGAAGGATATCCACTCCTGGTGGAGTGTCCCTACCGACATCTTAACAGGGAGGGTCTGGAAGCGGATAGGTCCCCCTGGGAGAACAGTACCATCAATCGCCAAGACCACCAATGGCGTGGTGAGGGGCAAAAGAGTAAGTCTCATGGACGATGCGATTTCCCAGTCCATGAAATTACCAGCGGCTCCGGAATCCAGATATGCTGAGACCGAATGAGAAGAAGCACCAACATGAAGGAACACAGAAAGCAGAAGACGAGAAGGGGAAGGTGATATTTCTGGGTCCAATACTCCACTTTCCAGATGAAGTGGACCCGAACGTTTTTCTGGACAAAGAGAGCAAGTGTCACGAAAATGACCTTTGCCCCCACAGTAAAGACACAGACCAAGAGTTCTGCGCCTAGCACGTTCCTCAGGGGATAGCCTGGTCCGACCCAGCTGCATGGGTTCCTCAGCTGGTAGGAGATGCTCTACGGGTCGAAGAGAGGGGAGCTCAGGCTGACTAAGAACCAAGGAGTGCTGGCGTTGCTTTTCTAAGGTCCTCTCCTGAAAGCGAATATCGATCTGGTTACACAAGGAGATAACGCCGGCCAGATCAGTGGGGATGGTTCTTCCAGCTAATTCATCCTTCACTCTATCAGACAGGCCATGCAAAAAGGTTGCGACTAAGGCCTCATTGTTCCAGCTCAACTCAGCCGACAGTATGCGGAAATGAAGGGCATACTGTCCCACAGAAGCAGACTCTTGGCGGAGACGTAAAAGGGTGCTGGCCGCTGAAGAGACACGAGCCGGTTCTTCGAAGATATTCCGAAAAAGTTTCAAGAAGCCAGACAGGCTAGAAACCACTGGATCATTCAGTTCCCACAGAGGGGCTGCCCAGGCTAAAGCTTCACCAGAGAGGAGGGAAATGATATAGGCTACCTTAGCCCGATCAGACAGGAAGTTTTGGGGCTGGAGCTCAAAATGAATCGTGCATTGGCTAAGGAACCCCCTGCAAGCCTTGGAGTCCCCAGAGAAACGGGACGGAGCTGGCAGTTGTAGCGAGTGTGTGGCTGCGACTGGTGCAATAGGTGCAACCGCTGATTGTATTTGAGGTTGCGGATTCAGGGTTCCCAAGGAGGCCTGAAGCTGCTCGAAGCGAGAAGCCAGATCCTGGAGGAATCGCATCACCTGAGTCTGATTCGATTCCTGGGTTTCAAGTCTGCAAACTATGCCCTGCAATGGATCATCCGCGGGTAGCGGGATGTCAGCCGGGTTCATGGCTGATCAAACTGTCAGGGTCACCTGTGGCCAGGTGACAGATGCACACCGTAGGGGGACAGGAGTGCACCGCGAGGTAGTGAACCCTATGGCTGGCTTCTGTGGATAGGAAACTGGGTGGTTGTGGAAAGCGGGACCAGAGGAGCACAACCGGGATCCCAACGGAAGCGAGAGCCAAGATTCCCCAGGGCGCGGAGTCTAAGACCCAGCTGGTCTTCTCCAGGGCCTCTAGTGGTGAGGATGTTACGCTGCAGGCTGGGACCAGGTCGCGGCCCCTGGAGTTTCCTAGCTCACGCCCCGTAGGATAAGGGGAAGCAGCAGCACACGATAGAGAGAACCGAATAACAAGCCGAAGGTCAGGGGCCACAAGCAGACAAGGATAACGAAGAACGAGCCGAAGGTCAAGGGTCACGAGCAGACAGGGATGGTCGGGGACAAGCCAATAACGTAACAGAGAGACAGACGTAGCACACGGCAGGCAGGAACCCAAACACACAATGCCTAACAAACACGTTGATCAGCAAAGCAGGCTTGCAGTGCACAGGTTAATATAGTGTTCAGTGATAGGGCCTGGGGTGGAGTCAGGCTGGGAGGAGATTATAAAGGAAGCCAGGTGAAGGAGGTCTGGTCTCTAGATGAACACATGAGGAGGAAGGTAAGATGGCAGACAAACACTACTGCATATCCATGACACTGTAATTTCCCTTTCCTGATGGACTCCATGGCAGACTACGTGTGGGTTAACCCCGCCTCCTCTCCAATGCTATAGGACCCCATACCCATAAGTTTGAGCTCACCTCTAAGGACTGTGTTCCGTAACTAGCCAACTCATTGGACCCATGGGTGGGAACTCCATCTGCCATGGAGTCCATCAGGAAAGGAATATTACGGTAAGTATTTGATAATAAATTTTCCATTTTCCTGACGGACTCCATGGCAGACTACGTGTGGGAAATAACTAGCCAGGCCACACGGGAGGGTATGCTTGAACCAAACAAATTTTAATCTGCCCTGTCAACTGACAGGATTCTTAGGTCAAAGTTCACAGAGGAAAGAGAAGCAGGTTCTATGCAATAGTGTGACATAAAGGTATTAATTGAGGCCCACGAGGCCGCCTTGCAGATGACATCAGGAGCCATGTGCCTGGGCTGCTGCCCATGAGGCTGCCATCCCCTGGTGGATTGTGCTGTCACCTCCTCTGAAGGAGTCAATCCCTTCGCCCTGTAGGCCTGTTGAATGGATTGGACAATACAGGCCGCAATTGTTCTGGATGACGCTCGTTTCCCTCTGTTAATTCCGGAGTGCAGAATGAACAGATGATCAGAACGTCTAAAAGACGTGGTAACTCGCAGGTATTCCTTCAGTATTTTACCCACATCCAAGGGATGTACTTCTGTGGACTCCGGGGATCTAAACGTGGGTAGGACGATTTCCTGGTTTTCATGAAATACCGAGGTGACTTTCGGATTTGAGCCAAGCATAGGGATGAGGACCACCCGGTCCTGGAAGAACGTCAGAAAAGGCTCTTGACAGCCCCGAGAACTAATCTCTGAAACTCTTTTAGCCGACGTGATGGCGACTAGGAAGGCCAGCTTTGCAGACAAATCTTTGATAGAGAGTGGAGTCAGTCTCGTATTACTGAGAGCCGTTAGCGAGTCAAGAGCAAGAGGAAGATCCCATTTGGGGAACCTTGGTTTTCTTTGGGGCCTGAGTCTCATTGCCCCACGAAAAAACTGACGGATTAGCGGGTGAACGGCCCATGACGTTCCGGAGAAGGCCGATAGAGCCGATACTTGAACTTTAAGGGAGCTGATGGATAAAGATAGATCTAGGCCGGACTGAAGGAAGCTGAGTATATCCTGGATTCCAAGGTCTTTACATGACCTGCCAGCAGAGGAAGAGAATTCAACGAACTTAGTCCATATTCTCCCATAGACCTTATTTGTACCTGGTTTTCTTGAGCTCATAAGGGTGGAAATTACACCTGAGGCACACCTGAGAGATTTTAGCCTCTCCCTCTCAAGAACCAGACCATCAGTCTCAGTACTGCCAGACAAGGGAGCAGGGCCGTCTTTACCGCAGGGCAAACCGGGGCAGCTGCCCAGGGCCCTGTCACTGTTTGGGGCCCAAGGCAGAGCTGCCATTAAGCCCGCGTGCTGCCTGCAAATCGGCGCTGAAAACCCCCACACACACAGTCTATCACTGTCAGCGCGATGCGCGCACAGTGCAGCAGTGCCAGTGCTGCATTTTTTTAATGATGGAGCTGGCCGCGGGTGGGCGGGGCCTTGAGCGCCACTGATGCTCTGGCCCCGCCCCTTACTATGCGTGCACCTTACAGTCACTGCTGCCTGCCTGGTGACATCACGACGAGGAGAGCGGAGCCCCAACATTTGGATTCCTCCTCCTCGCGCCTAAGCTCCGCCCCCCGACTCTGGGTCTTCCCTGAAGGTGAAGGCTGTTCCTGCCGCTGGAAGAAAGGTAGGAGAAATGCTCCCTGCACTGCCCTGAGTAGCTCATGGTCACTCTGCTCCCTCCCATACACAGTCATGCTGTACAGTCCCCCCATACTGCCCTCCACTACACCCACCCCCCCATTATACTGCCCTCCACTACCCCCCATTATACTGCCCGCCTCTAACACCCTCCTATTATACTGCCCTCCACTAACGCCCCTCCCATTATACTGCCCTCCACTAACACCCCTCCCATTATACTGCCCTCCACTACCCCCCCACTATACTGCCCTCCACTATCACCCCTCCCATTATACTGCCCTCCACTAACACCCCTCCCATTATACTGCCCTCCACTACCCCACCCCCCATTATACTGCCCTCCACTATCACCCCTCCCATTATACTGCCCTCCACTAACCCCCTCCCATTATACTGCCCTCCACTAACACCCCTCCCATTATACTGCCCTCTACTACCCCCCATTATACTGCCCTCCACTATCACCCCTCCCATTATACTGCCCTCTACTAACACCCCTCCCATTATACTGCCCTCCACTAACACCCCTCCCATTATACTGCCCTCCACTAACACCCCTCCCATTATACTGCCCTCCACTACCCCCCCATTATACTGCCCTCCACTATCACCCCTCCCATTGTACTGCTCTCTACTAACACCCCTCCCATTATACTGCCCTCCACTAACACCCTTCCCATCATACTACCCTCCACTAACACCCTTCCCATTATACTGCCCTCCACTAACACCCCTCCCATTATACTTCCCTCCACTAACACCCCTCCCATTATACTGCCCTCCACTAACACCCCTCCCATTATACTACCCTCCACTACCCCCCCATTATACTGCCCTCCAATAAGACCCCTCCCATTATACTGCCCTCCACTAACACCCCTCCCATTATACTGCCCTCCACTCCCCCCCATTATACTACCCTCCACTAACACCCCTCCCATTATACTGCCCTCCACTAACCCCCCTCCCATCATACTGCCCTCCACTATCACCCCTCCCATTATACTGCCCTCCACTATCACCCCTTTCATTATACTGCCCTCCACTAACACCCCTCCCATTATACCGCTCTCCACTACCCCCCCATTATACTGCCCTCCACTAACACCCCTCCCATTATACTGCCCTCCACTAACACCCCTCCCATTATACTGCCCTCCACTGACACCCCTCCCATTATACTGCCCTCCACTACCACCCCTCCCATTATACTGCCCTCCACTACCACCCCTCCCATCATACTGCCCACCACTGACACCCCCCCCATTATACTGTCCTCCACTTACACCCCTCCCATTATACTGCCCTCCACTAACCCCCCTCCCATCATACTGCCCTCCACTATCACCCCTCCCATTATACTGCCCTACACTAACACCCCTCCCATTATACTGCCCTCCACTAACACCCCTCTAATTATACTGCTTTCATTTGAATGGGCTGCCATGCCTGTGTTTCCTGCAAAAAAAGTGCATGCATCATGTAATAGGCTGCGCACACCTATGCCCATCAAGCAATGAAATACAGCACTGTCTGTCCATCCTGCTTTTGCACCATGTGACTTATCTGCAGTTCCTGCACCGGCAAACTTGCTGCATTTTCAGATGTTTAGGTCACGCTTTTAAAAACACAGTGCATTTGTTTGTGCAGGAACTGCAGGTAAGTTGCATGGTGCAAAAGCAGAATGGATTTCAAGGCAACTGCATTTTTAAAATGCTGCATGCACCTTTTTTTCTGCAGGAAACAAAGGCATGGCAGCCCATTCAAATGAATGGGCTGCTGTGCCTGCGCAAATGAGGGCCGCCAAAACACATACTGTACATGTGAACCAGCCAGGCCCAAAATAAGCTGGAGGGGGGGGGCCCAAAAAAAATGTTTACCCAGGGCCCAAAACATATTAAAGACGGCCCTGCAAGGGAGCAGAACTTGAGAAAGAAGGTCCGGCCTGAGGAGACGAGGCACCGGATTCCGGAAGCTCAGCTGGGTCAGGAGGGGAAACCATGGCCTGTTCGGCCAGTAAGGCGCTATCGTCACCACCTCGACCACTTCCGCCTGGAGTCTCTCAAGAATTTGAGCATGATCAGAAGTGGAGGAAAGGCATATGCCCTGTTGAACTTCCATTGATCTGTCAAGGCATTCACTCCGACGGCCTGGCTGCAGTGGCCCAGATTGTAATACTTCCTGATTTTGAAGTTGCAGGGGGATGCAAACAGATCTACTTCGGGATCGACTCCCAGAGACAGGAGGCAGTTGAACGTCTGTGCATGAAGAGACCACTCGTTGTTGTCCAACTGCTTGCGAGACAGGAAGTCTGCTTGGACGTTCTGAGTCACCAGAATAAAGACTGCTGAAATATTGATCAGATTCTTTTGGGCCCAAGACATCATGGGCTCGATTTCTTGGAGTAAAGTGGGGCTCCGGGTGCCCCCTTGCCGCTTCACATAGGAGACTGCTGTGGTGTTGTCCATCTTCACTAACACAGATTCCCCTCTCAAGAGGTGAAAGAAAGACCGAAGGGCACACCATGCCGCCCGAAGTTCCAGGACGTTCGAGCCCGGGTTGTGGAGATGGGCATCCCACTTGCCTTGCGCAAGTTCCGACCCGCAGTGGGCCCCCCAACCAGTACCGCTGGCGTTGGACGTGACTGTCACCCAACGAATGGGGGCAATAGAATGACATGTGAGCATATTTTTGTGCTGAAGCCACCATAAGGGGCTGTTCCTCATTGACGGAGATACATGAACAATTTGATTGTCTCCTGACTTCCATTGTTGAAGGAGTCCCATTTGAAAGGGACGTAACCTCCACATCGCCCATCTGACCATGGGGGTCGTAGCGACCATCGTGACGACAATTTTTAGGCACTGCGAGGCCTTCAGGTGTGAGGAGCCTAAAGCCTGGGAGATTCTCTCCCAAATGATCAGGATCTTCTCCTCTGGAGATGGTGTTCTTTACAGTATCAAACTGGGCCCCCAGGTATACTAGGCGCTGTACCGGCTCTAGGTGACTTCTCTCCAGGTTTAAGAGCTACCCTAATTCAGTTAGAGTAGAGGTAACTTGCTCCTTGTGAGCTAGCAGCTGCTCCCTGTTCTGGGATAATAACAGAAGATCGTCGAGGTAATGGTACAGGCGTACCCCTTGAGTTCTGATAAGGGCCACTACAGCCAGAAGGGTCTTCGAGAAGACTCGGGGTGAGGTTGTCAACCCGAAGGGGAGGCAGGTGAACTGTAGGTGTTCTTGCCTGACCTGGAACCGGAGGTATTTGCGGAATCCCTCTGCCACTGGTATATGGAAGTAAGCATCTTTTAAATCGATGGAGATTAGCCAATCGCCTGGTTGTATGATTCTCTGAATGATGGAAAGGGTCTCCATTTTGAATTTTTTATATTTTATAAACTTGTTTAAGAAGGTTAGATCTATCGCCAAGAGACGTTTTTCTTCTGGACTAGAAACAAAGGGGAGTACACGCCCTGGAATTCTTCGTTCTTCGGAACAGGCACCACTGCTCCTTGCGCTTTTAGGGAATCTACATAGGATAGCCGCACTTGCTTCTTCACTTCTGACTTTGGCAGAAGGGTGGGGATTGATCTGCAGGGAGGAATACTGGTGAAGATCCATGAGTGGCCTATGGAGACCGTCTTGATGGTCCAGTAGTCCGAGAAACAAAGAAGACGAGCTCCCACCTGACTCGCCTGGGCGGGCCCAATCTCAAAAAGACTTAGCTGGTTCGCGACCACTGCGCGCTTGTCTCTTGGTGGATTTCTGGAAGGCTGCCTGTCCTCTGTTCCAATTCTTCCTGAAATCCCATCCGGGCCTGTAGGAGAGCGCTTCTCTTGAGCGCTCAGTACTGCGTCTTCGCTGGGGCTTCCGCTGACCGAACAAACGCCTATCCTGGGGAAGGAACCCTGACGTCCCGCCCGTGGCCCGGGAAATAGCACTGTCTAACCTGTTGCCAAATAATGACGGTCCCTCAAAAGGAATTTTACACCAGGCATGCTTAGATGCTGGGTCGGCAAGCCAAGGGCGCAATCATAAGGCCGGTTTAGCCGTGACCGAGGACAGTATAGACTGGGCCAGCAGGTGGAACAGGTCGATAGAGGCCTCCCCCAGAAAGGCGACTGCCAGTTTTAGTTCTTGGACTGCCGAGCCCTGTGCCAGCTCTACTGAAACTCCTCTGGGTACGGAGTCCACGTTTTCCGTCCAGGCCTCCATAGCCTTGGACATGACCGCAAGGGCTAAGGCCAGTTTGCAAGCCATCCCAGCTAGTTCATAGATCCTCTTGAGGTCTTGGTCTATCCTTCTCTCGAGGCCATCTTTGAAGGATACTTTATCTTCTAGAGCAGGGATCTCCAAACTATGGCCCTCCAGCTGTTGGGGGACTACACGTTCCATGAGGCATTGTAAAACTCTGGCATTCACAGACATAACTAGGCATGATGGGAATTGTAGTTCCTGAACAACTGGAGGGGCATAGTTTGGAGACCCCTGTTCTAGAGGAAGAGTAACATGTTTAGCTAGTCGCATCAGAGCTGCATCGACAAGGGGAGCATTCTCCAGATGTTTTACCTCTTCAGCCTTGAAGGGGTATAATCTGGTGGTTTTATTTGACATAGAAACTTTCTTGTCTCCTTTGCTCCATTCTTCATCAAAAATATCCATCAACTCAGGAAGGAGTGGAAAATTGGAACGCTCCTTCCCCAGTTGTTTAAAGAACTTTCTCTGTTTTTCTGAGGGAGCAGAAGTATCCTTCAATTTCAGCGTCTCCTTGACTGCTTTAATTAGTGGGAAAACTAAGGAATAGTCGAAGCCCCCAGTGAACCCATCTCCCCCCATCTCGCTGTGCGAGGAATCAGGGGAGGCATCATAGGGCTGGGATTGGCCGGGATCCTCCTGGGCCTCGTCAGCCAATGAGCCAGATAAGGTGGACTGGCCTCGTGTGTGGGACGCACCCAACTCCTTTATGGACTGTTGTACCATACGTTTTATAAGAGACTCCATATGCTGATTTTCCATCTCTTTTTCACAGACCGCGCTGGCACAGCAGGGATCACATAAGGATTTGCCTTCCGGGACTTGGGTCCCACATCCCCAGCAGGCCCTACGATCAGGTCGGCTGTCATGGCGGTGGTAGTGGTGGCTGGAGGATGAATGTGAACATCTCCTTTGCTTAGAGGAGGAGGAATGGGAACATCTCCCCTGATGGTGGGTCCCAGACGGAGATTCGCGTCTGGACCTAGATGAAGAATGTTGTTGCGGCCTGACAAGATCACTATCGACTAGAGCCAATAATTGATCTGATCTGGCAGGGCTGTAAGAGAAAAAATGATAGAGAGCAAGGGGGAGGGGCAAAACCAGCAGTTAGTTTAGTTTGATAATCAGTAGAAAACACTAATTCCATCCCCCTCCCCTCATCCGCACATACCTTGTGCGAGAGGGCTGGCCACACGAAGGCGGAGACTTGTCCATGATGCTCGGGTAACTGATCAAAGACACACAGCAGTAAGAGATTCAGACACCACTTGGGCTAGGAACCTAAGCACCAGAGAACCTGTTTAGTATATACTTATAGACTTTTATTACTTCCCCTTTAAGAGGGAGAAGACTAGTCACCAATCATAAGTGTAGCACTACCCCCAGTTAAGAGAGCCGCTGGTTTGATTTCGGGCCCTGTATACAGCACCGCCAACCCCCGGCAATCTTACTCGACCCACTCTGGCACAGTTAGTCTAGGGTTAAACTTATATCACATTCAATAGTATTGCAAGGGGTAATCTCTTTGCAGTAAGACAACACACTGAGGCGAGAGGTCAAATATAACAGTTTTACTTTTACTTCAAAAGTCATAGGCAGAACAGAACACATGCAACTTGCTTACAGAGCCCTGCAGCAATAGGTGTAGCACACAACAATGGCCCAGCGTGGTAACCCACCGTGCGCAGCCATTATGGTGTCTGCGCCCTGTGGCGCACTAAACAATATTCTATCTCACCTTTTTAGTTAGGCCTGACATAGAAGAAATCTCAGTCTTTTCACTTAGGATTTCTTCGCATGCAAACTTTCGGTGGTGCACTTGATGAACCAGTATTTGTAATCCACAAGTAGGCAGTCCCAAAGAACACTACACTGGAGACCCACTAACTTTGTCCTGCTACTGGTCTCCTAGTGGAACAACAAACGAACGATCAGTGGGCCAAGGCAGTCTATAAGCCTAAACACGGTAAAGTCTATTGGACTGAGCAAGTGCTTGCTCACCACTCCGGACGCGATCCCAGTCCGGGACTTCCACCTGCTGTGTCTCCGCACACAGCGTCTGCAACGATCGGGTCCCCGATCCAACTGATGTCCTCACTCGACAAGTCTGGTGCCAACCAGGCTCCGCAGTGGGGTGGAAGGCTCTTCGGAAGTTGCGCAAGGCCCCAGGCTTCAGGCCTTGTACTGCAGCATATCCACACAGGAAGAAGCTGTTGCTTGCAGCGCGGTGTCCAAAGAGGCCGAGCTCCGCCTTGCCTCCTTCTTAAATAGCCCCTCCCATGAGTCTTTGCGGTGGCAATTTGCACTCTGGGTGCCGAAAGGGGTTCTGGGTAACGTAGTCCCGGGCCTTAAAGGAGACCCCGCTACACAGTCCCCCCACTTAAACTCTTTGGTCCCCAAAGATAACATAACATTAAATTACAGAACGTACAACATCAATCAAAGTTTCGTATGATGTTGGCAGAGGAAATCCCTACCAAAAACGAGGTAGTGAACGTCCCTGCCCACAGGTCACACTATCATTAGTGTCCTGCCTAACTGTGCCAGAGAGTGAGTTGGGGTTGCCTCCCACCAAATGAACAGTGGGAGGATCAGGGTCTTCCATACTCCTCCTGGCAGTAACCACAGTGTCTTCCGCACTCCTCCCCATCTGTGAATAAGTTAATCTTCTGGGAGGCTTTATGGCCCTTCGCTTCCTTTGTCCTCTAGGACTTTCTGTTGAAACAGGTTCCTCTTCTGGAATCAACTCAGGAATTTCCTCTGGTTCGGGAGCACTGGATTCCGGAGAAGGGGGGTACATGGATTCCCTTGGATCTTCTTCGGGGAGCAAGTCTAAGGCACTTTCCCAAGAATCTGACCAAGGACTGGACGGGATGAACTCAGTAGTTTCTGCATTCAGTGTTCTGTCCTTGGTGTCTTCTTCATGTAGAAGATTAATAGCAGAAGTTTCTGGGGCCTTTGAGGGCCAAAGCCAATCAAGTTCTTCTCCCTCATTTTCACTTATCTCCGAGGTCTCTGTATCCCTGATCCGAGGGGTCTGGGACCGAGTGTTTGGTCTGGGAGTATCCAGGATGGAAGTTAGCTCAGGGGAATCCATCACAGGGGGTATCCGAACTGCCTCAGCTAGTGGGAGTAGGTGGTTCCGATGCCAGGTCTTCAAGGGCCCCACCATCCCTTCTGGTTTAAGTCTGTAAACGGGTAGGCCTGGTAGTCTTTTGCAAACAACATAAGGTTCAGGTCTCCATCTGTCTGCAAGCTTGTGTTTTCCAGGGATCCCCAAGTTCCGTAGCAACACTCTGTCTCCAGGTTGTAGATCTTGGATCCTAACTTTCAAATCAAAATTTTTCTTGTTGCGGGCCCCCCTTTGCTCCGAGGCCGCCTGGGCCTGTTCATAGGCAAATTTCAAATTGTGTCTGAGTCTATCAACATATTCCTTGTGGGAAGCGGCAGAACAATGGTCTATGGAAGTGCCAAAGACCAGATCTACTGGTAGTCTTGCTTCTCTTCCGAACATAAGTCGATAGGGTGAGTACCCTGTAGCGTCGCTGGTGGTGCTGTTGTATGCATGCGCAACTGCCGCTATGTGGTTGCTCCAATGCTGCTTCTTTTCACTGCTTAAAGTCCCCAGCATGTTGAGCAGGGTTCGGTTGAACCTCTCCGGCTGAGCATCACCTTGTGGATGGTAGGGGGTAGTCCTTGTCTTCTTAATCCCCAAGGAATCCAGGAGCTTCCGGATCAGCCGACTTTCAAAATCCCTTCCCTGGTCTGAATGAAGCCGTTGTGGTAGCCCATAGTGTACGGAGTATTTCTCCATAAGCACTTTGGCCACAGTCGAGGCCTTCTGGTCTTTGGTTGGGAAGGCCTGGGCATACCGGGTGAAATGGTCGGTTACTACCAGAACATTTCCTAGTGCACTCAGGTCAGGTTCGAGACAGAGAAAATCAATGCATACCAGATCAAGTGGGCTTTGACTTTGCAGATGGCCCATTGGGGCAGCTTGATGAGGTAAAGTCTTCCTCTGGATGCATCGCGCACATGAGTGGCAGTATTCTTCAACTTCAACCCTCATGCAGGGCCAATAGAAACGGTCCCTTATGAGTTGGAAAGTCCTTTCCGCCCCTAGGTGGCCATGGTTGTCATGCAGAGCAACCATGACAGTCTCTCTGTGTTTCTCGGGCAGGAACAACTGCCATTTGTCTTCCAGTTCATCAGAGGGGCCCCTTCGGTAGACCACTCCCTGACGCACCTGCAACCTGTCCCACTCCTTCCTCAACAGGCGAGCTTCCCTTGAGGGGTGATGCAGGAGTCTGTTCAGGTCCTGATTCTCCAGGGCCTCTAGAACCAATCTCCCCATGGGGTCTTCCAATTGGTCGGATCTCAACTCCTTTTTGGACAGTTTTGGCAAGTTATCTTCCCCCAGTTGGGTTACCCCACAGTACTGCTTGGGAACTCCTACTACAGTAACCCCTATCTCTTCTGCCCTTGAACCTCTACTGGCTTGGAGTTCAGCCCCTTGACAGAGGACCCGCACCCCGTCGGATGCCACTTGGGTTCAGTCTTCTGTACTGCAGGTGGGGACATGAGATCTTCTGGACAAGGCGTCCACATCTCGATTTCCCGCCCCCAGGCCTGTATTTCAGGCTGAAATTGAAGGCAGACAACGCTGCCAGCCATCTATGTCCTGTGGCATCCAGCTTTGCTGTGGTGAAAAGATAGGTGAGGGGATTGTTGTCCGTTTTCACAGTGAAGTCTGCTCCATACAGATAATCTCGGGGTTTGTCAACTACGGCCCACTTGAGGGCCAGGAACTCCAACTTATGAGTAGGATAGTTGTTTTCGGAGGGGGTCAGGCTTCTGCTCACGTATGCAACGGGTCTCAGTTGCCCTTCATGCTCCTGGTAGAGCACTCCTCCCAGACCATCATGGCTGGCATCTACGTGGAGTTCATAAGGCTTCTTTGGGTCTGCATAGGCCAGAACAGGGGCAGGGGTTAAGTTCTTTTTCAACATCTGGAAGGCATCTTCGCACTTCTCATTCCACTGGTCCTTGACTGACTCCCCTGGCTTCCTAGGGCCCGAGTCATCCTCTTCCCCCTCCGTCTTGAGCAGCTCATTCAGAGGCCTGGCTATCCGAGCAAACCCCTCCACAAACCTCCTATAATAGGAACAGAATCCCAGGAAGGATCTGAGTTCTGTCACAGTGGTGGGCCTCGGCCAGGAGGTAACTGCCTCCAATTTTTCGGGGTCTGTGGCTACCCCATCTTCATACACTATGTGTCCCAGATAGTTGACTGATGACTGATAGAATTGGCATTTTTCAGGTGAGAGCTTGAGTCCCTCCTCACTGAGTCTCCTCAAAACTTTCTCCAGCCTCTCTTCATGTTCCTCCAAGGTCCTCCCGAAGACAATGATGTCATCTAATAAACGAGGACATCGATGAGGTTCATATCTCCCACAGTCTTCTCCATGAGACGTTGGAAGGTGGCTGGAGCTCCAGACAAGCCTTGAGGCATCCGTCCGAATTCGAAGAACCCCACCTGGGTTATGAAAGCCGTCTTCTCTTTGTCTTCTGGATGCATCGGGATCTGATAGTACCCGCTCTTGAGGTCCATAACACTGAACCACTTGGCTCCAGACAAACTCTGTAGAGCATCCTCTATCCTCGGAGTGGTATACTGGTCCAGTATGGTTCTCCTGTTGAGGGTCCTATAGTCTATGCACAGCCTGAATGACCCATTCTTCTTCTGGACTACCACTATGGGGGAGGCATAGGGACTTCTAGATTCTCGAATCACCCCTGTTCGCTTGAGCTCGGCGAGCTGCTCCCTCAAGTCTTCGAGGTCTGCCAACGGAACCCGCCTAACCCTCTCCCTAAAGGGCTTGTCTTCCTGGAGGCGGATTCGATGGGTGGCACTCCTAGCACACCCAACATCAAATTCATCTTGGGAAAAGATCTTTTCCCACCTGGTCAACTGGGCTTTGGCTCTCTCTTTCCAAGCCCTGGGCAGGTTTGGGTTCCCCATGGAAAGTTTCTCCCACACAGTACTTTCTCCATCTGTCTTCTCCACATCCGACAGAGCAATTGGGGTAGCCGGGCTAACCCGGCCCAGCAACAGCCTGGCTGGGATTTCCATGGGACCATCTGTAGTATTCCTGACACTCACAGGTACTTTACAGTGAGCCGTCTTTAGGGCCCTCACCGGGACTACTTCTGGGACAACTTCTAAGCCCGAATGTTCTTCCCTTGGGTCGGGCTCCAACATGACAAAGGGACCAGGCTGCTCCCAAGTGAGTTTCACTGTGGCTTTCAAGCAGGCTACTTCACCGGGCTGCAGCACTATCCCGCTTCTTCCCATCCTCCAGACCTTCCCTACTCCCTCTTCCGGGGCCTTCTGCTCCAAGATCAGCCGTTGGTAGGCTGTCTTCAACATTGGGTGGATCTCAGTGACTGTGGGGCCTTTCCTTCTTGTCAGAGGGGCCAAGAGTCTTTGGACCAGATCCGTGTTGGTCCCTATTATTAGGGAACTCTTGTTAGCTCCAGGCGGTCGAGGGCACACCACAGCTAAGGTGTCGAACACTTCAGCCTTTCCGGCTATGGACGGGTCGAAAGTCAGTTTTATAGGCAGATAGCCATCATAAGGGACACTCTCTGTCCCAATCCCCCATATCTCCAACTCTTCAATCTTCTGGATGGGTAAGTGACTTAGATGCTTGTCATAAAAGTCCCGGTACAACAGGGTCACTTGCGCCCCAGTATCCAATATGGCTCTTATGTAGACTCCCTCCACTTGAACAGGTACTATCGGGGAGGGACCCACCAGCTTCTCTGGATATCGCTTCGAAGGGGTCTCTTTCCTTTGATCTTTGCATTTTCATTTTGGACCTTCTTTCTTCCATTTCTCTTTGGACTTAAGTCTCTCTTGGGCCTGGTATGCATTGATCTCCCTCCTTTTGATGGGTGTAACTACCCGCTGAGGGACATTACTCTCTTTCTTTGGGGTGCGTTCCCTCTAAGGAACCTTATGTTTCTTCTGAGGGGTCTTGTACACTCTTTTCATGTGCTTCTCATTTAGTTTGGAGCTGAGCTCACTAGAGATGATGGGCACCCGGTTGACTCCTTCACCGGGGCCCGCTGAAGTTTTCCGGCGGCTTGCGGTTATTCATCTTTTTTTTCTTTGGACTGGCACACACTTTGCCGAGATGGCCAGCTCCTCACACAATTGAAACAAATCGCATCCCCCCAATCTTCCAGGGATGCGGGCGCTGAGGTATTGGGAAACAGCTCCTTCCTCGGATTTTACCTCTCTGGTTCCCTTGACTTCTTTTCCATCAGGGAGGTCAGCATCCCCAATACTTGGGACATCTGTGACTTCAAGGTATCCACCTCTGAGTCTCTTTCCAGGGTCATGGCCGTCCTGACCATCACCGGAGAAGGATTTACCGACTCAACTGGTTGGTTCCTCTTTTTCTCCTCCAGCATAGCTTCTTCCTCTCTGACTACTCGGATCAAGTCAGGGTACTCCAGGCTCTTCCCATCCTGTCTGGTGCGTAGCGCCAATGCGATGGGGTCCAGGGGCTGAGATCCTCTCATCACCTGCTGAACACGGGCCTCATCCACCTTCCGTGGGTCAATCCCCTTCTTAAGGATCATCTTATGCAGGATCTTATCCAGGCGCCTCATGAACTCTGACAGTTTCTCTCCTGTCTTTTGGTAGCAGTGCTCCAGCTGGTAAGTGAGCTCAGTGATTTTCTCTGTTCCACCGAACACATTCTGCAGAATGTCCAGATAGTCCTGTGCATCACAGTCTGTCTTGCTTATCTTGAGGTTGCGTATGGCCTCTAGAGCAGGCCCCTTCAAGCTCTCAGCAATTCTCTGCTTCTTTCTGTGGTCTGGGACTTCCCATTCTTCTAAGGCCTGAGTGGCACCGTCTAACTACTCCTCAAACCCCTCTTAACCCGAAGGTACAGGTTTCCTTCCTGAGAATATTCTGAGTTTTCTGTATCCTGACATTTGGTAATCTGTAGGATCTTTCTTACACTGGGCTACAATCTCCCCTAGGACCGCGCACAACTCTGCGCTGAGGGTGGCCGGTGGTGACCCGGGACTCTCTTTCTTCTCCCGTTTTTCTACTTTTGGGGTGGGTGGTGGAGATAGTTTTGGTGCCTAAAACCGTTCTCCTGGCTTGAGCGGTAGCGCGTGTATTAGGCTATAAGTCTGATCATTTATAGCTTCTACACTTGGATTCTTGAAATGCTCTGGGACTCCATTCTTCCACTCTATTAGTGCGTGGCTCAGTGAAGAATTCGACCTGACATCCACCACCCATACCTTCTGATGCGGGGACAGTGACATCACTAGCTGCTTCACCGCTTCTTCTTGCCAGATCCCTGGGAGTTCTATGACTACTACCCCGGCTGGATCTGTGCCGACCGCCTTGCACCACTGTCCTACTTCTGGTGGGTCCATGCTGGTACTTTTGGCTTGTTACTTGCTGTATCAGGATCCCAGACTCGAGAGCCCCCACGTGTAGCGCTAACCCAAGTTAAGAGAGCCGCTGATTTGATTTTGGGCCCTGTATACAGCACCGCCAACCCCCGGCAATCTTACTCGACCCACTCTGGCACAGTTAGTCTAGGGTTAAACTTATATCACATTCAATAGTATTGCAAGGGGTAATCTCTTTGCAGTGAGACAACACACTGAGGTGAGAGATCAAATATAACAGTTTTACTTTTACTTCAAAAGTCATAGGCAGAACAGAACACATGCAACTTGCTTACAGAGCCCTGCAACAATAGGTGTAGCACACAACAATGGCCCAGCGCGGTAACCCACCGCGCGCAGCCATTATGGTGTACGCGCCCTGTGGCGCACTAAACAATATTCTATCTCCCCTTTTTAGTCAGACCTGACATAGAAGAAATCTCAGTCTTTTCACTTAGGATTTCTTTGCATGCAAACTTTCGATGGTGCACTTGATGAACCAGTATTTGTAATCCACAAGTAGGCAGTCCCAAAGAACACTACACTGGAGACCCACTAACTTTGTCCTGCTACTGGTCTCCTAGTGGAACAACAAACGAACGATCGGTGGGCAAAGGCAGTCTATAGGCCTAAACACGGTAAAATCTATTGGACTGAGCAAGTGCTCGCTCACCACTTCGGACGCGATCCCAGTCCGGGACTTCCACCTGCTGTGTCTCCGCACACAGCGTCTGCAACGATCGGGTCCCCGATCCAACTGATGTCCTCACTCGACAAGTCTGGTGCCACCCAGGCTCCGCAGTGGGGTGGAAGGCTCTTCGGAAGTTGCGCAAGGCCCCAGGCTTCAGGCCTTGTACTGCAGCAGATCCGCACAGGAAGAAGCTGCTGCTTGCAGCGCGGTGTCCAAAGAGGCCGAGCTCCGCCTCGCCTCCTTCTTAAATAGCCCCTCCCATGAGTCTCTGCGGTGGCAATTTGCACTCTGGGTGCCGAACGGGGTTCTGGGTAACGTAATCCCGGGGCCTTAAAGGAGACCCTGCTACATAAGAACAAACAAAGTGATTACCTTGCCCTAGGTGGTGCTGGATTCCAGGACGCTGTCGCTGGCTGCCCACAGGTATCCCGACCTGCCAGGTTCTGTCAGCGTTTTAAATCCCCCGTCGGAATGACGTCATTGCCGGTCCACGACGCGCCTACGCTGTGGAGACCGGCCGAACGGCGCCTGTGCGGCCACGGGGCCTCTCGCTGTTCCGCGCATGCGCAAAACCAAGCCTCGGTTTTTACAGAGGCTTCGCGCATGCGCAAAAGCTCCGGGGACCTGGAAGAGATGCAGCGTCCTGGAACGCAGAAGCGCTCCAGGCACCATGAAGCCCCAAAGATAAGCAAAAAGGAGTTTTTAAGACAAACGACATACACAAACTACTGCCATGGATTTAAGAAATCAGACCTTGCCAGCCGAGATGAAGCTTCTGCCGACGTCCATCCTGGTACACAGAGGCCACTTCCCTTCCACCATAGGGGTATTAAGGCCCAAGAACCGCTCGCCCGCTCATAGCTGGGCCCTGGGTTGCACCACACAGCTAGCACCAGGAGCAGGAGTCACCCACACTGGACATCGTACATGCACAAAATGAAGGGTCCATGGAGGAGGACAAAAAAGGAACACAGTCCTTGGCGGTGAGCTCAAACTAATGGGTATGGAGTCCTAAAGCATTGGAGAGGAGGCGGGGTTAACCCACACATAGTCTGCCATGGAGTCCGTCAGGAAAGATTATTTATTTACAAAATTTTATAATAGAAACAAAGAAAAACACGTTTTTTTTTTTCCCTCCAAAATTTTCGGTGGTTTTGTGTTTATTTAACAAAAAAAATCAAAACCCAGTGGCGATTAAATACCACCAAAAGAAAGCTGTATTCATGTGAAAAAAAAGTATAAAAATGTTATATGAGTACAGTGTTGCATGACTGCGTAATTGTCATCCAAAGTGTGACAGCGCTGAAAGATGAAAATTGGCCTGGGCAGGAAGGGGGTGAAAGTGTCCTGTATTGAAGTGGTTTAAGCAGGGATTTCTTTCTCAGAAAATAGGTAAAGGAACTCTAACACGACCCCCTCAAAAGACCCCTCCCCCACACCCTCCAAAGCGCATCAAATAGTGGATGTGGTCAAATGTCACTAACAGTGGGAGGGTCTTAAAGGAGTGCATTACCTGCAGAGTTCGGGAAGGGGGGGGGGTTACAGACAGAGTGCAGTGTTTGGGGGTGTACTGCCTACAGAGTGCAGAGTTTAGCCTTCTTCCACAGTTGCTTACCTCTGCATCCACATCTAACTTTAACCCATTTTCAGCTCTGACCTCTGCATGCAATACCCTCCTCCCCACCTCCTTAAAAGCTCCACATCTTCCACATCTTACTTTTGTTTCTTTATTAGGCTGAAGCACCTAATCGGCTTTAGTACCTCCTCACACACTGTAGTTGGCTTCACCTCTCTCACTTGTGGAGAGATCGATCAGTGGGGGTGTCAGCATCTGCACTGCACCCCAGGCACTTGAATCTCCCTTGACCCCATCCTGCATTCAGTGGGGGCCACTCAGAAGCTTGGCTCCCACTCAGATCTGTGGGAGCCAAGCTGTTACTTGTAAACACAGAAGCCGGACTTCTGTGTCTAGTGATAGTGGTCAGCAGGGAGCAAAGAGGTGGTGGGACTGAGTTCCACCAAGTTCCAGCTGAAAAAAGCCCTCGGTTTAAGTATACCTTTTTGTGAAATGTACAGGGATGTGTTCTAAAAAATGTATGTGTAGCGCCCTGCTCCTGATGATCAGGCGCTATGTTAAATTTAGTGGGTGTCTGAGCTGATAGTTAGCTCAGACCTTGTGATGATTGGGGCTAAATTAGCCTCTGTTTCGGCTATGGCTGTGTTTGGAAGGATTTCCCACTGTTTGCCTGTAGGTGGTGTTACCACCGCAGGCCAATGTTGGAATACAAACAGGCCAGAGTGTATTGGGTACTTTTCCCCGCGAACAGCTCAGTGGGAGTGGTCTCCCCGCTGAGCATGCTGAGGAAGGGTACTTAAGGGGCAGACGCCATTACTCGGGGCTCTCTTTGCCTCGTGGCCCTCCTGGCTCGAGGTATGTGTTACTGGAATTTCAGCCTCGGAGCCACGCTGGCCCGAGGCTGCATCTATGCCAGGTAGGCGCAGTTGTCCTGACTGGGGCCTACACTTTGAAGGTGATCCTGTGCTGTCCGTCCTGAGGGAGGAAGCCACTCAATGGAGGAAACCAGGGGAGGACCTGTCCTGGAGAAGACCAAGCGGAAGGCTGGTGTCTTGAGGAAGGCCTGGGGACTTTATTGAAGGATGCACCGTAACTCAAGTTACCTTACAGTTTGCCGGGTTGGCTTAAAGGCTCTAAGGCTCTTAAACTGTAAGGCTGGATATCCGGGTACTAAAATCTTGTGGCAGAGGATCATTGAACAGTTCAACTTAATCGTTCTAAAGGTCTGTGGCAGAGACTTTTATTTCTTATTCGTTCGTGCATCATTCCAGTTGCTAGGCCAAGTGAGAGGGGCCTATCCCGGTGAGCAATACCCACTTGAAGGAGAGTGGTGAGTGTGACTTTGAAGCTTAGAAGTTTTACCCAGTGATCTGCTGTGTGTGCCTGAACCTTCCCCTAACCCTTCATCCCTCTACCTATGCAAGTTGTTTGGAAATAAAACCTGACGAAAAGGATTCATACTTGTGTGGACATTGAACTTTCTGTAGACACTCATCCCCTAGACAACGAATGGTGAGGTAACGTGCAAGGCCCAAAATTAAACCAGCAGCTCCTACGGGGGTGTGCTACATATGTTATTACTTTTTGGTCACAAACCTGGAACAAACATGTTGTATCTCTATCCGTGTTCCAATTCAGTGACTCAAAGCATTTAAGCCAAAGCATCAACATGACAGCCAGGGAACGAATATTCACAAAAGAAAGGGTCATCAATGGCCAGCCTATATCATTCTCTTAATGCCGCGTACACGCGATCGTGATTCACAGCGGTGAAAACACCGCCGTGAATCACGACAGGAACGAGGGAACGGCTTGTTCCCTAACACACGGCCGTTTTTCCCGTCATTTTTTCTCTTGGCGAAAAACGACCGTGTGTAGGCTCCGCGGCAGTGTTTCCCTATGGGAAAACTGCAGCGGAAAAAAATGACAGGAATCACGACGAGAAAAATTAGAGCATGTTCTAATTTTTCTCGTCGTGATTATTGCCGTTTTACCCATCGGGAAAAATGATAAAAAGCCCACAGACGATCGTTTTTCTCGTCCAAAGGAAAAAATGTCATTTTTCCAGACGGGAAAAATGATCGTGTGTACGCGGCATAAGACTTATGTGCTCTAAATGAGACAGAATCACAGGGATGACCTCAGCAAATGTTCTTGTTCTTTTATTGCCCATTCACAGGCTGGGAAAGTGTTCTAGACTGTACAGTGTGGTCTACAAGGAGGTCAACTCATTTACATACATTTCCTTAGAATTATAATAGGTTGAACTCCTTTTCGTCCCTGATATAGCTTGTGATGTGTCTAACAGTCTAATCTGCATTTGCATGTCTTGAGCTCCATGCGTTTCGTAGCATCAAAGCATCAAAGCGTTTCTTTTCTAGGACACATCTATAATTGTATTTTTATTCCTGGGGGGGGGGGGGTGGTAAAGCCATTATGGAAGATGAATCTGTTTACAGAACAGATCATGAATAATGGAAGGCACACTTTTAATGTGATGGTGTGAGATTTGCCATTGGCTATAATATTTGACAATCACAATAAGTTACATCAACATGTTTACATGAAAGGTGAATGAATCCCATGTTAGACAAAGCTGACCTTCTCTGAGAGGCACATGCAACGCCACTGTCTCACCGCTGCCCTATGAGGATAGCTGGGAACTTGAAAACCCATGAGAATAGGCCAGCTCATTGCAAGTGGTGCAGTCTATTTTCTCTACTGCAAATGGCGCTCTTCTGCGGTGGAATCGCCGCTGGAGAGGAAGTCAAGGGGAACACAGTTCCTCTATGATCACATAAATATATATTTTGGTACTGTCACCACAGAGTGGCACTGTGGACAGTACAATTAATGGTACACCATGCCACATCCTAATTGGTTATGCAGAAATAAAGAGTAGAAAAAATTGACTTTGCAAGGCATATTTTTCATTATATAAAAAAATATCAAAATTTTATTGGTTGACAAAACATCAATGAAAAAAGTCTAATGCCGCGTACACACGATCGTTTTTAATGACGTGAAAAATTACATTTTTTAAAATGGTCATTAAATATAATCGTGTGTACGCGGCATTAGACTTTTTTCATTGATGTTTTGTCAACCAATAAAATTTTGATATTTTTTTCCCGACGAGAAAAACGCAGAGAATCACGACAAGAAAAATTGGAACATGCTCTAATTTTTCACGTCGTTTTTTACATCGTCTTTTTTCTCGTTGTGAAAAAAAAGGCACACGCTCAGAATCAAGTATGAGACGGGAGCGCTCGTTCTGGTAAAGCTAGCGTTCGTATTGGAGATAGCACATTCGTCACAATGGACTGAAAAGCACGTGGGTGAAAAGCGCAAATCTTCTCTCAACAAACTTTACTAACATGAAGGGTGGCGCCATCCGAATGGAACTTCCCCTTTATAGTGCCGTTGTACGTGTTGGACGTCACCGCGCTTTACTCGAACATTTTTTTCCACGATAGTGTGTAGGCAAGGCAGGCTTGAGAGGAAATACGAAAAATCACGTCGAGAAAAATGAATTTTTTTTCAATGACATTAAAAACGATCGTGTGTACGCGACATAAGACAAAGATAAAAAACATATACAAGGTGAAAATGATTTAAAACATGTCTCAGTGACCAACCATATAATCCGGGGTTCAAATTGAACCTACCGGATCAGGTTGATGAGTTGTGCCTAGCTCCTACGGCTTGACTATTAAACCCTTAAAGGGGAAATACCCATGTATGTGCATACACAATCATTTCATCATATATCAAATAGTAACATATAGAGGGTTAGGTAAGGTCAAACCGGAGTGGGTCACTTCAACTCCAATGCTCAGAAAATGTATTAAAAAAAGTGCACAAATTGCTCTGTTTTCATTGATGTTTTGTCAACCAATAAAATGTTGATATTTTTTTATATAATGAAAAATATGCCTGCAAAGTCCATTTTTTCTAATCTTTATTTCTGAATAAACAGTTCCTCTATGGTTTCCTGGGGCACTGGGGAAGCACCTGATCGGATACTTAAGTGACACACTGCATCTGGTGGCAGGCGATGATGGCAAGTGACAAGCTGTGGCAAGTGACAAGCTGCAAATGGTGGCAGGTCACGGTGGCAAGTGACACGCTGCATCTGGTGGCAGGGCTCGTGGCAAGTGACACGCTGCATCTGGTAGCAAGTGATGGTGGCAAGTGACACACTGCATCTGGTGGAAGGCGATAGTGGCAAGTGACACACTGAATCTGGTGGCAGGCAATGGTGGCAAGTGACACACTGTATTTGGTGGCAGGCAACAGTGACAAGTGACACACTGTATCTGGTGGCAGGCAACAGTGGTAAGTGACACACTGTCTCTGGTGGCAGGCAACAGTGGCAGGTGACATGCTGCATCTGGTGGCAGGCAATGGGGGCAAGTGACACACTGTATTTGGTGGCAGGCAACAGTGGCAAGTGACACACTGTATCTGGTGGCAGGCAACAGTGGTAAGTGACACACTGTCTCTGGTGGCAGGCAACAGTGGCAAGTGACATGCTGCATCTGGTGGTAGGCGACAGTGGCAAGTGACATTCTGCATCTGGTGCCAGGCGATGGTGGCAACTGGCAAGTGACACGCTGTATCTGGTGGCAGGGCTCGGTGGCAAGTGACACGCTGCATCTGGTAGCAGGTGACGGTGGCAAGTGACACACTGCATCTGGTGGCAGGCGACAGTGGCAAGTGACAAACTGTATCTGGTGGCAGGCAACAGTGGCAAGTGACATGCTGCATCTGGTGGTAGGCGACAGTGGCAAGTGACATGCTGCATCTGGTGCCAGGCGAAGGTGGCAACTGGCAAGTGACACACTGTATCTGGTGGCAGGGCTCGGTGGCAAGTGACACGCTGCATCTGGTAGCAGGTGACGGTGGCAAGTGACGTGCTGTATCTAGTGCCAGGCGATGGTGGCATATGACACGCCGTTTCTGGAGGCAGGCGACGGTGGCAAGTAACACGCTGTATCTGATGGCAGGCAATAGTGGCAAGTGACACACTGCATCTGGTGCCAAGCGATGGTGACAAGTGACACACTGTATCTGGTGGCAGGTGGCAGGTGACACGCTGTATCTGGTGGTAAGTGATAGTGGCAAGAGACAAGCTGCATTTGATGGCAGGGACCATAGCGCGTGACACACTCAGGGCTCCCACTAATTATGTATTATGATGAGATGAACTATTTCATTAAATATTACAAGAAATAATGCACTTCAATCATCCTGACACCAATCAAGCATGACGTCATCATGATTGAAGCGCTAACACCAGCCATTGCCCCAACAAATCACCCATGGCCAAATATTTCTTCCACTAAACCAATCCCCAGTGCCAAAAAGGTTGGGGACAGTTGCTCTAAAAGGTGTGGCAGGCTACCATTCGCATCTCAGGGTAGGCTCTTAGACTTATGGTGGGGTGTAATATAAAGTTAAGCACCAATCACTTTAGTTGTATTTGCTTAATAAACTCTGGGGAAAGAAGGTTGGGTGTACAGGATACGAGAGAGCAAGATCTGGTTTTCTTGTCATTGACCAAATATCATCCTTCGCTGCAATATATTTTTGTTTTTGAGTTTAGAGACGCTTTTAGGCAACAAAATGTTACCTCAACTTTTGTCTACTTTAGAACAGACTTGAAAATTAAATTTCTCAATTCGAAAGAACTTCAGAAAAGCAGAGAGAGACACATAACATAAAAATATACGGCTTCGAAAAAAAAACGCATCATGACGAAAAGAAGACCTAGCCCCGTCCTCTCTCTCAGTTACTGGAAGCGGAATTTATATTTATTGCTATTTTCTGGCGATTATCGGCACAGGAACAATTACTGCGTGTCCTTTGGAACGCTGGCCTCCCAATCTCCGCTTTGAAGTGTTTTCATTTATTTAAAGAGATGAATTTTGTGTTGCCAAGGAGAAGTTAATTGTTCCCCTCAGCAGGAACATTTTGGTCCCCATTCAATTCATTTTCTGAAACACATTAGCGGACAAGTAAGGCGCACAGCTACATTACACATTCCACACTCAGCGAGAGCCATTGTGACTGGGCCCATATTGTATTATGATTGACAGGTACAGAATTTCAAGACTCGGTCCAATTCTGTCACTGTGTTTACATAATAGGCATCGGCAGTCACCAGGAGCATTCAGATGCATTGCGGCACTGAGCTTTCCATTGTCCTCGATGCAATATAATGTTTACCTTTACACAAGGTGGAGTTAGACAATTGAGCTTTCTGTATTGTGCAGGATTCAGAATGGAGCTGAATTCTGTATTGTGTTGGATATTTTAGAATTGAATTAGATATCTTAAAGTAGAACTAAACCAGTGGTGGTCAACTTATTTGTGGTAACATCAGGGTTCAGAAGAGCAACCCCCGACACTGTCAAAGGGCTCCACATAATACAGTGAAACCTCGGATTGAGAGTTAAGCGGTTAACGAGTGTTTCGCAATACGAGCACTTTTTTTTTTTTAAATCCTGTCTCAGTTTGTGAGTGTTGCCTTGCAAAACGAGGAGGATTCAAGCCACAGCGGTGTGCAGTACCGCATTTGGACTGAGGTGCGGGGGCGCCGGAGCCGATCAGAGCCGTTCGGAGCATTTCAGAAAAACTTGAAAATACTCAGTTCCCGAGCCTTTTCAAGGTTTTCTGAGTTCAGCTGAGCTGTCCCCGAGCCTTTCCGAGGCTCTCCGGTGCCCCCCACCTCTGGCCACATGCGGTATTGCATGCCATAGAAGTCAATGCGGAACAAATTATTTTCATTTCCATTGACTTCTATGGGGAAACTCGCTTTGATATGCGAGTGCTTTGAATTACGAGCATTCTCCTGGAACAGATTATGCTCGTAATCCAAGGTTCCACTGTATTCAGTGAAGATGATGCTAGAGAAAGCTGTTAGAGACTGAAGTCAGATCAAAGTCATTGAAAAAAACGGCAGGGGTTCCCCCTCCAGTCCATTACCAGGCCCTTTGGGTCTGATATGAATATTAAGGGGAACCCCGAACCAAAAAAAAGTGTGTGGGTCCCCCCAAATTCCACATCAGGCCCTTCAGGTCTAGTATGGATATTAAGGGGAATTTTTGGGGGGAAGCCCATGCCATTTTTTTTTTAAATGGCGCAGGCTTCCCCCCAAAAATCCATACCAGACCCTTCAGGTCTGGTATTGATTTTAGGGGGAAGCCCGCACCAAAATAAAAAAAATGGCGTGGGGGTTCCGCCCAAAAATTAATACCAGACCCTTATCCGAGCACGCAACCTGGCAGGTCACAGGAAAAGAGGGGGGGGCGAGAGAGCGCCCCCCCTCCTGAACCTTACCAGGCCATATGCCCTCAATATGGGGAGGATGTCCCCATGTTTATGGGGACAAGGGCCTCATCCCCACAACCCTTGCCCGGTGGTTGTGGGGGTCTGCAAGCAAGGGGCTTATCGGAATCTGGAAGCCCCCTTTAACAAAGGGGACCCCCAGATCCCGCCCCCCCTATGTGAATTGGTAAGGTGAAAATGTTAAAAATCACAGTAGACGGTTTGGGACAAGTCTTTTATTAAAAATTAAAAAATAATTCCAGAGATGTAATCCAGTCTCTCAATGTCTGTCCAGCGATGTAATCCCGTCTCTTGATGTCCAACGATGATCCTTTCTCCAGCGACGCTCCAGTCTCCACTCATTCTCCAGCGAGGAACGAAACCCCCATGACGTCTAAGAGGGGGCGGGGTCACCCATCCATGTCATTGGGTAACCTCCGGCTTTCTCCTTGCGTAAGGAGAAAGCCAGGGGTTACCCAATGACAAGGACGGGTGACCCCGCCCCCTCTTACGCGTCATGGGGGTTTCGTTCCTCGCTGGAGAATGAGTGGAGACTGAAGAGTCGCTGGAGAATGGATCATCGTTGGACATCGAGAGACGGGATTACATCGCTGGACAGACATTGAGAGACTGGATTACATCTCTGGAATTATTTTTAAATTTTTAATAAAAGACTTGTCCCAAACCGTCTACTGTGATTTTTAACATTTTCACCTTACCAATTCACATAGGGGGGGCGGGATCTGGGGGTCCCCTTTGTTAAAGGGGGCTTCCAGATTCCGATAAGCCCCCCACCCGCAGACCCCCACAACCACCGGGCAAGGGTTGTAGGGATGGGGACATCCTCCCCATGTTACAGGCATGTGGCCTGGTACGGTTCAGGAGGGGGGGCGCTCTCTCGTTCCCCCCTCTTTTCCTGCGGCCTGCCAGGTTGCGTGCTCGGATAAGGGTCTGGTATGGATTTTTGGGGGGAACCCCACGCCATTTTTTTGGGGGTTCGGGGTTCCCCTTAATATTCATTCCAGACCCAAAGGGTCTGGTACTGGACTGGGGGGGGGGGCCTGCCATTTGTTTAATGCCTTTGATCTGTATTGCAGGGACTGACAATTCATTAACAGCCGCGAGTAGTTTTAAATGACTATTTCCTTTAGAAATGACATTTTGTGCAGGGACAGTTCTAAACACGGGAAACATGCGCTACTTTGCAGGCATACTATACAGACCCCCAGGTACGAAATTTAAAGGCATAGTTCACTTTTATTGTTTCACTTTAAGCATTATTAAAATCACTGCTCCTGAAAAAACGGCCGTTTTTAAAACTTTTTTTTGCATTAATACATGTCCCCTGGGGCAGGACCCGGGTCCCCAAACACTTTTTATGACAATAACTTGCATATTAACCTTTAAAATTAGCACTTTTGATTTTTCATGTTCGTGTCCCATGAACTTTAACGTGTTCGCGTGTTCGGCCAAATTTTTTGCCTGTTCGCATGTTCTGGTGCGAACCGAACCGGGGGGTGTTCGGCTCATCCCTACGCTTCAATGAGCTAAGTCCCTTAGCTCTCTCCTGAACCGTTCCTCTATTATCAGCCTGATAACTCCTGACAAATTCTCTGACACTTTAGACAAAAGCAGCCTGAAATTTCTGTCAGGGGAGGTTGGTAAAATAGATTAGCAGGGAGCAGGCCCTATTACAAAACACCTCTGAGAGTCTCTGCCTATGATGAGAGGGGGTGTGTGCCTTTCCTCCAATCAGCAATGTTAGCTATCTTGGCTGTATGCCCAGACATCACACTCTGTGTTAAACAGGAAGAGAAAATCTCCTAACACGATCTGAACTTTCTAAACAGTATATAAATGTGAAGACAGCAGATATGGATGTAAAACTTATGTAGGGAGATTTGGTTCATCTCTGTGTATCATTTGAGGCTGTTCACTTCTTTTTTTTTTATACTTCATATCTTTATTAAACCATTTTCCATTTTACAAAAAATTCCTTCCCCTTCCCTCCCCAAATTCACATACAAAACAGATAATAAATAATATCGTCTTAAAACCAACACAACTTTCCCTTCCTCTTGACCTCAAGTCACTCCTTCCATACTCCGTTCCCCATCCTTCCACTTGTTGTCCTCTATCCCCCACTCTCGCCCCCTCCCTCCTCCCACTCGTCCCTCCCTATCTTCGATGTCTTTACTTATCTTCAATTAATGTTTTTTTTTTTTTTCTCCTGCCAAGGTTTCCAAATTTTTTCAAATCTTTTTAGAGCTCCCTGTCTAATATATGTCGTCCTTTCTTTTAATATTGTTAAATTCATATTTTGTTCCCAGTCATTGCTAGACGGCGGGGAGACTGATTGCCATTTCTGCGCTATCAGCCTCCTCGCTTGAAATAGGCATCTAGTTATTGCTAACTTAATGTTATCCTTTATCCCTTCGCCCTCCAACCAGCCCAATACACATTGTAGGGGTTCCAACTCCATGTGTATCTCAAAAGTCTGCTCTATTGTTCTCACTACCTCCCTCCAGTATCGAAGTAGCTTCGGACATCGCCAAAACATATGTATCATGTCCCCCCCTTCTCTTCCACATCTAGGACAGCTGTCATTTTCTCTGCGTCCAAAACAAAAAAGTTTATACGGCGTGTAGTATGCTCGATTTAACAAAAAGAGGTGGCACATCCTCTGGGAGGGAGACAGTGAGACCGTCTGAGCAAGCTCCAAGATTCTTCCCCACTGTTCATTAGATAGATTACCCATATCTTTTTCCCATTTCTTCCTACATGTCTGACCCTGGGTTCCCCTTTGGCTCCCCTTTTGTAAAAATTGATAGATCTTTGTTATTGAACCCTTAGATGTTTTAGTGTTAATAATTTCCTTTAAGAGAGGGATCTTACTCCAAGTCATTACTGTTCCTTTATATTGTTTTGCTAATGCATGTCTTATTTGTAGATATTTATAGAAAGATTTATTTGTGAGTTTATATTGTTCTTTTAATGTCTGAAAAGTTTTTAGTGTGCCATCCTGATACAGCTGGGAGATATATCTTATGCCCTGTTTTTTCCATTCATTGACTGTTCCCATCTTCTGTATTTCTGTCAGATTGTCATTCTCCCATATAGGGGTATACTCATTAATACTGTTGTATCCCAGCACAGTCTTCACCTCTTTCCATGTTCTAATCATAAGGTCCAGAGTGGGTGTTTTCATAGTAAATGAGCCTGATTCCACAGCTTCTACTAGGGTATCGTGCGTGGGGTTCTCTAATAGTATTCTCTTTTTTATTTCTCCTCCTTCCATGTTACTGCCCTTCATGTATTGAATCTGGGCTGCCAAAAAGTAGCTAAACGGATGTGGGAGTGCCACCCCTCCCTCCCTCTTTGTCCTCTGTAAGGTATTTAGTTTTATTCTTGCTACCCCCCCTTTCCAGATTAGCTCCCTGAATATACTTTCTATTTTTTTAAACCATTTTTTATATACCCACGCTGGGGAGTTTTGTAGGACATAGAGAAGCTGTGGCATCCAGACCATTTTTATTAAATTACAGCGGCCTGCCACTGAAAGTGGGAGGCGTTTCCAAATTTTACTTTTTCCCCTGTATTTATTAAACAAGGGAATCAAATTGTCTGCAATGTAATGGTTAGGATCTTTGGATATTGTGACAGCAGGAAGGTAAAGTCACCTGGTTGCATCCAGGGGGGTAGATATATTTCGCCCAGATTCAGGCTTTACGCCGATTTGTACAACTAGGTGGAGAGTTGTATAAGGCTAGTGTGCTCATGGATGACTCATACCTCTAGGGAGAGGGCTGGGCGTCGTGCAGACAGGGAGTTGATGAGACCAGCTGAACCTTGTCAGCTCATTTAGGCCTCTATAAGAAACTCCCAGATTCATTAGATGTTAGCTCATGCCTGGAACCAGACCTGTGTGGACTGTCTAGGGAGAGTGAACCCCTGTGCGGTGAGGCAAAGCCTGTGTGGCTATTTGTTTGGACTTTTACTAAACCAGGGACTTAGGGACTAGGACAGCACTAGGCTGATCCCAGTTGTTAGTTTAGGAAACCTGCATGTTTAGTCAGAGGTCAAACTGACCAGGATTTATTTTGTTTGTTTCTTTTTGGCTTTGCTGTGTTTTTGTCACTGTACATAGAGAAATAAACCGCACCTTTTGATTTTGAAAACCACAACCTCCGTCTGCTGGCCCTGTTTTTGTGTGGGGAGCCCAACCAGGGGGTCACACACACCCGCTACCGAGTTAACCCCCTCACAGTTGGTGGAGAACCAGTGGCAGTTTTTTTAAGCCAGCATGGAGGAGATACTGAAACAGCTGGCTCTAGCAAATGCCAATCAACAGCAGACAAATGCAGGTTTGCAAAGGAGCCTTGCAGCCCAGCAGCAAGCTCATCAACAAGCCCAGCAGCAATCTGAGGCCCGCTTCATAGACCTGTTACAGAAGCAAGAGCAGAGACTACAACAAATGGAAGCAGTAATGCAGCAACGTCCGCAGACCAGTGAGGAAAGCCGTCCCACTAATACCGCGTCCTTTGGGGTGAGTCGTTTATTGACAAAAATGACTGGAGAGGATGATCCAGAGGTATTTTTGACCACATTTGAAAGGACTGCTGAAAGAGAAAAGTGGCCTGAGGAGCAGTGGGCTGGACTGGTGGCTCCTCTGTTAACTGGTGAATCGCAGAAGGCTTACTATGACCTAGAGCCTGACCAAGCAAAAGACTATGTGATGCTAAAAGCTGAAATATTGGCAAGGCTGGGTGTCACCCTGGCTGTCCGGGCTCAGCGTGTGCATAACTGGACTTTCCAGCTTGGAAAACCCCCCAGGTCTCAAATGTATGATCTCATTCACCTGAGCAGGAAGTGGCTACAGCCAGAGACTTTGTCCGCACCGGAGATTGTGGAACGTGTTGTGATGGATCGTTTCTTGAGAGCTCTTCCTACCGCCATTCAAAAGTGGGTAAGCCACGGAGACCCAGAAACGGCCGGTAAACTTGTGGATCGTGTAGAGAGATACTTGGCTACAGAGAACCTGACGGCCTCTTCCAGAGACTCTCGGACTTTCCACCCTAAGACCAGACCATCCCCAGGGGCGGATAAGAGGATTCCAAGGGGTGAGGGTGGAGAGAGTGAGAGGGTGGGAGCTCTACCCCAAGTTTGGCGAGAACAGCCTGGGAAATCAGCGGCTCAAGAGGCCGCAAGAAGGATCGTTTGCTACCGCTGCCGGCAAGCGGGACATATTGCAGCCAATTGCCCGGTTGTGGAGGAACCCATGCAGTGTGACTTTCTGACGGGCAGACGTCAGTCGCTGTGTGCGACAGTCGCATGCACTGCCATTCGAGGAACTGAGAAACATTTATGCAAAATGTGTGTTAATGGTAGAAATGTTGTGGTATTGTTGGATTCAGGTAGCCTTGTGACCCTGATAAAGGCTGAGTTAGTTAAAACAGAGGTCTCTGGGAATAGCAAGGTAGCTGTTATTTGTGTGCATGGGGACACCCGAGAGTATCCAGTGACTACAGTGTGTTTCGAGACCCCCAAAGGTACCCTCTCTCATCCAGTGGGCTTAGTATCTCAGTTACCGCATGACGCCATTGTGGGAAGGGATTTTCCGAAGTTCTGGGAACTGTGGGATGATCCTGAGCCCCCCACTGGTGCCCCTATGTACCAGGAATGTGATAGCCAGAACTCCTCTGAGAGTGGTGAGGACTCTCCAGAATTTCCCTTGTCAGTATTGGCAGGGGAGACTCAAGAAACTGGAGAGGAGCCCACCTCCTCAGACGAAAACCTACCGTCTGTGGAGTTTTCTGATCTGGAGGTTCACAGGGAAAATTTTGCCACAGAACAGTTAAAAGACCCCGCCCTAATAAAGGCACGGGAAAACGTAGTGGAAATAGATGGCGAGTTGGTGAACCCAGATAATACCTGCACTTACCCATACTTCAGCGTAGAGAAGGACCTACTGTATCGGGTGGCAAAAAGGGCAGAAGAAACCGTTGAGCAGCTGGTGGTGCCCAAACCTTACAGGAAGTTGGTGTTGGAGTTGGCCCATGGGCACATTCTTGGAGGTCATCTGGGGACAGAGAAAACCCGAGAGAGGGTATTACAGAGATTCTATTGGCCTGGGGTGATGAAGGACATAGAAAATTATTGTTCCTCCTGCCCTGTGTGTCAGAGGTCGGCCCCGATGCCACATTTCCGTAGCCCGCTGGTCCCTCTACCCATCATTGAGGTCCCGTTTGAGAGAATCGCAATGGATTTGGTAGGTCCTATAATCAAGTCCGCTAGGGGGCACCAGTACATATTGGTTATAATGGACTATGCCACCCGTTATCCAGAAGCGATCCCTCTCAGAAATACCTCGGCCAAAACCATAGCCAAAGAGCTATCTCTTGTTTTTAGCCGGGTGGGTATTTGTAAAGAACTGCTTACGGACCAAGGTACACCCTTTATGTCCCGGGTTATGAAAGAGCTGTGTAAATTGTTCAAAGTGACGCAATTGCGTACATCTGTGTATCACCCCCAAACCGATGGGCTGGTTGAAAGATTCAACAAAACCCTAAAACAAATGTTGAAGAAAGTGGTGGATAGAGATGGAAAGGATTGGGACTGTCTACTTCCTTATTTGATGTTTGCTATTAGGGAGGTGCCCCAATCCTCTACGGGATTCTCCCCCTTTGAGTTACTGTATGGGAGACACCCAAGAGGGCTGTTGGATATTGCCAAGGAAACTTGGGAAAGTGAGAGTTCTCCCCACAGGAGTGTGATTGAGCATGTCGCCCTGATGCAAGATCGAATTGCACAGGTAATGCCCATCGTGAAGGAACATTTGGCCCAAGCGCAGTTGGCACAGCAGAGAGTGTACAACCGTGGAGCAAAGACCCGTACCTTTTCCCCGGGGGATAGGATATTGGTACTTGTCCCTACGGTTGAAAGTAAATTCCTTGCCAAATGGCAAGGCCCCTACGAGATAATGGAAAAAGTGAGCGAAGTGAATTACAAGGTCAGACAACCAGGAAGGCGAAAGCCCGAACAGATATATCACGTTAATCTGTTGAAAGCCTGGAGGGATAGAGAGTCCCTAGTCGCAGAAACTTGGTCACCAGCTCAAACTGGTTGCGTGATTCCGGAGGTTGGAATAGCAGCCACCTTGTCACAACCCCAACAACAGGAGGTTAAGGAGTTTGTGCTTCGCAACAAGGAGGTGTTCTCTGAGCTGCCGGGACAAACATCTGGGGTAGAGCATGATATTATTACCCCGCCCGGTGAAAGGGTGAAGTTAAAACCCTATCGGATCCCAGAGGCCCGACGGGAGGCAATACGGGAGGAAGTACAGAAAATGCTGAACTTAGGGGTGATAGAGGAGTCCCAAAGTGATTGGTCTAGTCCCATTGTGTTGGTGCCTAAACCGGATGGGAGCTGGCGATTTTGTAACGATTTTCGTCAGTTGAACAAAGTTACAAAATTTGACACCTACCCCATGCCACGTATAGATGAGTTGATCGACCGGCTGGGAACAGCCCGATACATGACGACTCTTGACCTCACAAAAGGGTATTGGCAAATTCCCCTGGCCAAGTCGGCCAAAGAGAAAACCGCATTTGTAACCCCAGACGGGGCGTTCCAATATAAGAGAATGCCGTTCGGGTTACAGAATGCGCCGGCCACATTCCAGCGGAAAATGGACCAGATGCTGAGGCCCCATCGGAAGTATGCTGCGGCTTACCTGGATGACGTAATTGTCCATAGCACAGATTGGGCCTCACATCTGCCAAAAGTGCAAGCAGTCCTGGACTCTGTTCGGGAAGCGGGGTTTACGGCTAACCCCAAGAAGTGTACCATTGGGCAGGAGGAGGCCAAATATCTTGGGTACACCATTGGCAGGGGAGTAATAAAACCCCAACTCAACAAAGTCGAGGCCATCCAGAGTTGGCCACGTCCCAACAGCAAGAAGCAGGTACGAGCCTTTCTGGGAATCGCGGGTTATTATCGGCGCTTCATTCCCCACTTTGCTTCTAAGGCTGTGCCCCTAACCAACCTGACGAAAGGGAAAGGGTCGGTCATGATTAAATGGACCCCCGAGGCTGAGGCAGCATTCCAATTCTTGAAACAAGCCTTATGTAGCCAGCCAGTGTTGTACTCACCCGACTTCTCTAAAGACTTTGTCGTACAAAGTGATGCGTCAGATGTGGGGTTAGGAGCAGTATTGTCCCAGGTCTGGAACGGGGAAGAGCACCCAGTCATTTACCTCAGCAGGAAGTTGAAGTCCCATGAGGTAAATTACGCCACGGTTGAAAAGGAGTGTTTAGCGGTGAAGTGGGCTCTAGATTCCCTTCGGTACTATCTGCTAGGTAGGCACTTTGACATGGTTACGGATCACGCTCCGTTAAAGTGGATGGCTCAAAACAAGGAAACAAATAGAAGAGTGAATAGGTGGTTCCTGGCCCTCCAGGAATTCAACTTCACAGTAAAGCATCGCCCTGGCGTTCAAATGGGGAATGTGGATGCTTTGTCTCGAGTACATGAATGCCTGATTGCTGGTGTTCCAACCCCGAGGTTAAAACAAGAGGGGGGGGTATGTGACAGCAGGAAGGTAAAGTCACCTGGTTGCATCCAGGGGGGTAGATATATTTCGCCCAGATTCAGGCTTTACGCCGATTTGTACAACTAGGTGGAGAGTTGTATAAGGCTAGTGTGCTCATGGATGACTCATACCTCTAGGGAGAGGGCTGGGCGTCGTGCAGACAGGGAGTTGATGAGACCAGCTGAACCTTGTCAGCTCATTTAGGCCTCTATAAGAAACTCCCAGATTCATTAGATGTTAGCTCATGCCTGGAACCAGACCTGTGTGGACTGTCTAGGGAGAGTGAACCCCTGTGCGGTGAGGCAAAGCCTGTGTGGCTATTTGTTTGGACTTTTACTAAACCAGGGACTTAGGGACTAGGACAGCACTAGGCTGATCCCAGTTGTTAGTTTAGGAAACCTGCATGTTTAGTCAGAGGTCAAACTGACCAGGATTTATTTTGTTTGTTTCTTTTTGGCTTTGCTGTGTTTTTGTCACTGTACATAGAGAAATAAACCGCACCTTTTGATTTTGAAAACCACAACCTCCGTCTGCTGGCCCTGTTTTTGTGTGGGGAGCCCAACCAGGGGGTCACACACACCCGCTACCGAGTTAACCCCCTCACAATATATTTACACCCAAATATTTTATCTGAGTTGTTATTTGTATTTTTGTGGCCTCTTGCGGTAAGGGGTTCAAAAGAGGGTCCACTGGAAGCAGCATAGATTTTCCCCAGTTTATAGACAAGCCTGAAAAGCTTCCAAAGTTCCCTATCTGTTCCATAGCTTTTCCTAGTGACTGCTGTGTATCTCCCAGTAGCAAGAGGAGATCGTCCGCATATAATACTACTTTCTCCTCTATCTCCCCTCTTATAAATCCTCTTATCTCCGGGGTCGACCTGAGAGCTATTGCTAGAGGCTCGATTGCGAGGGCAAATAGAAGGGGGGACAACGGGCACCCCTGTCTCGTTCCCCTCTGCAATCAAAACCTCTCAGACTGAACGTTATTCACTTTCACTCTCGCTTCTGGGGTTTTATATAATAATTTAATCCATTTCGTAAAGATCGGTCCAACCCGATACTCCCTCAGAGCTCTCCACAGATATTTCCATTCTACATTATCAAAGGCCTTGGCGGCATCCAGCGAGACAATTGCTCTTTTTCCGTCTTCCTCTGTTGGTATCTGAAGATTCATATAGACTCTTCTTATATTTGTGTGGGTGGCCCTTCCCGGGATAAATCCCGATTGGTCGGGATGCACCAATTTGTCAACTACCCCGCTCAGTCTGGCAGCCAAGACCCTTGACAATATTTTTGTATCCGTGTTAAGTAAGGAAATAGGTCTATATGATGAAGTGTCCAGTGGATCCTTTCCCTCTTTATGGATAACTATTATTGTTGAGCCATCATAGACGGGGGGAGTTCTCCTTTATCTATAGAGCTATTTAGAACCTTAGTAAGCTCCGGGAGCAGCTCTTTCCCGAAGTACCGATAGGTCTCCACCGGGAGACCGTCCGGTCCCGGGGATTTCTGTCCTGCCATCCCTTGTACCGCACTTTGTACTTCTTCTAAAGTTATGGGTTTATCTAGTGCTACTCTATCTGTTTCCGATAGCGAGGGGATGGTTAACCTTCCAAAAAAGGAGTCCATTTCTTCTCTTCTTTCCTCTTGCTTTGAACTGTACAGGTCCTCATAAAAGTCCCGGAAACGATCTATTATTTCAGATTTTTGAGAAGTAATTCTGTCCCCGTTTACCTTTATCACTGGTACTATTGAGGAGGGCGAGTTTGTTTTGATTAAATGGGCCAGCATTCTGCCTGTGCTTTCTCCCTCTGCAAATGCTACTTGTTTTTGGAAAATTTGTTTGTTTTCTATTTTTTTTTAAATTAGTAATCTATAGTTCTGTTGTGCTTGTATCCATGCTCTTGAGTTGTTCTCCGTTGGATCCCTAATAAATTTTTCTTCATTCTTAGAGACCAATTCGCTAGCTATTCGCTCATTTTCTCTAGATTGTTTCTTTATCCTGGAGATTTTTTGGATCATTATACCTCTAAAAAAGGCTTTTAGTGTATCCCACACCACTTGCTCTGAGGCGGTGCCTTGGTTTATTTCTATAAATTCTCTGATCTCCTCTAGTATCTCTTTTGGGTCTTTTATCAACTCCATCCAATGTGGGTTTATTTTCCCCTCCCTTTGATATTTTATTTCCCCTGTGTCTAACACGACCATAATTGGGGAGTGATCCGAGAGGCTCCTTGGCATATATTTTACTTGTTTTATTATTGATATTGCCTCATCGTTGCCCAAGGCTAAGTCTATTCTTGAGAGCGTGGAGTGTGTTCTGGAAAAACAGGAGTACTGCCGAGTCTCGGGGTTGCGTAGTCTCCACACATCTTTCAGGCCTATTTCGTCTAAAAATTTTGATAATCTAACATCTCTTATTCTATTCTGATGTGTCTTACTAGGGAATCTGTCCTTACGCCAGTCTAAGGCCATATTAAAGTCTCCCGTGACTATCACCGGTATCCCCGGTCTCTCCAGAACAAACTCCATCAGGTAAGTCAGCACTATGGCATCAAAAGGGGGGTGGGATATACAGGTTGGCCAGTATATATTCTTTATTGTCTATCTTACAGTGTAAAAAAACATAGCGCCCTGAATCGTCCACCTTACTCTGAATACTTTTAAACATTATACCCATTTTAATGAATATGCCCACTCCTCTAGAGTATGAGGTGTGTACCGAGTGAAATTGCGTTTTAAACTCTCTCCATCCCAATTGGGATGCAGAGTTCTTTGTGAGGTGGGTCTCCTGGAGGCATATAATTGATGCTCCATATGTTCTCATCAGTGACATTACTGCTACCCTTTTCCCTGAGTCTCCCAAACCTCGGACGTTCCATGAGCATATTGTTAGATTTTCCACTTGTGTCCTATTAGCCATACATTTTTACTGCACGTGTAAGTGTCTATTTCCATGGTGAACCCTTTAGTGATCAAAAACCTGCCCATTTCTTTCTTTGACATTTTCTTAATATTCTTTATTTGTGTAACTATCACCTCCCCTC
This sequence comes from Rana muscosa, assembly GCA_029206835.1. Lineage (NCBI taxonomy): Eukaryota > Metazoa > Chordata > Amphibia > Anura > Ranidae > Rana > Rana muscosa. The sequence goes on along the minus strand of CM055116.1, from coordinate 55,870,808 downwards.
TTTCTCTCCTTTCACTCCATACATACCTACTTCCTATCTCATAAACCCTTTTCTCCGACTTCCTTGGCTTGGGTTGAGGCTTCCTATTGTGACCCTCACTTACATCCGTCTTCAAATATTCACCCTTTTGGTGTATCCCTTGTTTTGCTTCCCCCTTGTTCCCTCCCTCTCCCCCTCCCTCCTCCCTCCCAATCCAGGATACATCTCCCCAATTCCTCATACCCCCCTTCCCCATACCCTTTTTCCCCTTTTTCCCCTTATAGTTGGGATGTTCACGCTTCACCCTTATAAAGGGGGATAGCTTGAACCTCATTCTCTTCAATTCGAACACACCCTTTATCTCCCCCCCTCCCCCCCTCATACCCTTCTCGTGACTCTCTCCTATCTGAAAAAATAAATAAAATAAAAATAAAACTCCCTATATATTCCAAATTCTGTGTTTCATGTTTTGTGTTTTCCTTTGTGAATACTTCTACTTATCCCTATCTCCTCCCTAAGGGAAGAGAAAAGCCCCGTATGCAAAAAATATAAATAAAAATATGAATAAAAATTGTCTTAAATAAGTGTGATAAGCAGCCGTCCATATATATATTCTCTATGGGGCTTCACCATACGATAATAACCACTCCGTCGCCCCCTCAGGCGTATCGAAAAACTTTATCCCATCTGGTACATTCACCCTTAATCTTGCTGGGTATAGTAGTGCATATGTGAATTTTGCTTGCTGTAATTTACGTTTCACTTCACCGAACCTAGCTCTTTTCTTCTGCAGTTCTGGTGAAAAGTCTGGGTAGATAGATATCCTTGTTCCATTGTATAGGACATTTCCCATATCTCGGGCCTTCTGGATTATTGTCATTTTGTCTTTATAATAAAACATCTTGATCAGGAGGGGGCGGGGAGGACCATCTGGTCTAAGACGTCTAACTGGGACCCTATGTGCCCTTTCTACCGCTAGAAATTGCGAAAAAGATTCTTGGCCAAATGTCTCTCTGATCCATTTTTCAAAAAAAGCTACTGGGTCTGCCCCTTCGCTATGTTCTGGAAGTCCTACAACCCTAATATTTTTCCTCCTCATTCTATTTTCGATTTCATCCATCTTCAGTTCCTGTTTAATCATTTGTTCTCTCATTTCTTTTATTTCTTTTCTAAGGGGGGTCATTACATCCTCCACAAGACTGACTCTTTCCTCCAGAGCTGTTGTTCTTTCATTTACTTGTTGTAGGTCATGTCTAACCAGAGCCACTTCCTCCTGTATTGTTCTAAGTTGGGTGGTAACTTCACTTAAAGAGGATTTACAAGAGTTAATTGCTGCAAACACCTCTTTTAATGTTGGCTCACTTTGTCCCTCTCTTGCACCTCCAGTTACAGTTCCGGAGCCCCCACCTTTCCCATTAATTCCTGAGAGTCTCCTCTCCATATCACCCCCATCTAGGGGTATCTGATTTTGTCCCTGACTTTTTCTTACCCCAGTAGCCCCCTGCTGTAGTTTGGGCTGCTGGCTATTTTTTGGAGGGGTCTGGGTTGGGGGTTGATCTGGGTTGTGTGAATATCTTCCTAGTTTCGCTGCCGCTGCTGCTGCCGCTTGGCTTGCTGCTATACTTGCTTTGGTGGTCCGTTGTGTTGACATTGTTGGGTCTAGGGTGTCTAGGGTGCTGCTATATTAATGTTAGCTACCGTATGGTACCGACAGGCAAGTAACCCCTTTGATAGAGCGCGGGCAGGGCAGGGAGGTTGGTAAAGAGAGGGTCTGAGTCTTCCACTCAGGGGAGGGAGGGGAAAAAAGGGGGGAAGAGGATGGGGAAAGGACAAGAAAATAAAAACTTTTCAGGAAGAGGGAACGGTCTCCTTTCCTTTCCTTATTTTAAAGTTCCAAAGTTTCCTGACTTTTCAATATAAGCTCCACATAAACTCCAACCCTCCTGCTAATATAGATATTTTTTAGCATATACTCCACCCGGTGCCTCAAAGGGCTCTCCCCCGTCCTCCGTTGCTCTCTCCAAATATCTGCAGTCCAATACTGGCGGGGGGGGGGGGGGGGACAGGGACACCTCTTTTTTAATCCCCAGTGATGTCATTTAATATTTTGTTTGGAAATGTCTTAAAACACAGCCCTCCTGTATTATCATTGACAGTAGTGATTCTTAGGGATATACTTTATCAGTCCCTGGTTAGTTTGTGCTATTTTCACTCTCCTGGAGTATGCCTGGAGTATGCCACTGCAAGTGCTTGTCTCTGTTTTGAGATGATGAGCTAGTGTGCTCGGGGGTGTCGGGGGTCTAAGGTCGCTACTCCCTTCCGCTGAGGAAACCGCACGCTCTTCCTCCGGCGGGATGCTACTCTGCGCTGTTTCACAAAAGAGAGTGGGGGGGGGGGTGCCTCTCTCACAGACGTCCCTTCACCCACCCCCTTCACCCAACAAGATGTCCTGAAAGGTCAATGTTACTGATAATGAACAGTTTTAACAGCACAGTCCCGTCCTTACCCTTCCCCGCTCTGATGCACTCTGCTCCGACTCCTCGCGTTGGCTTTGCTTCCTGGTCTATGAATCACATACTCCTTACTCCACGCTGAGGATTATGGGGGTTGTAGGCTGGTGTAGTCTGGTGTATCGCCGTCGGTACACGCTCCTTATCTGCTCCTTATCTGCCTTGCAGGATTAGGGATCCTTCGTCCGCAGTTTAGGAGGCTGCGGGCTGTAATCTCCACTCGCTCCGACTACATGCTCCGGATTGATGAAGATTGTAGGCATAGGCGCAGGCTGAAGCTGGGAAACAGGGAGACAGGGAGACGCTTCTCAGCAAGTTGTTTCCATCAATGTTAGAGAGCTGATAGGGGTACGAGCGGAGAGGAGAAGCGTCGCACACTCACACTCACATCCTGGTCACGCCCCTTTGGATTATCTCTAGTTAGCACCCGGGGGGTGTTCGGCTCATCCCTAGGCTTCAATGAGCTAAGTCCCTTAGCTCTCTCCTGAACCGTTCCTCTATTATCAGCCTGATAACTCCTGACAAATTCTCTGACACTTTAGACAAAAGCAGCCTGAAATTTCTGTCAGGGGAGGTTGGTAAAATAGATTAGCAGGGAGCAGGCCCTATTACAAAACACCTCTGAGAGTCTCTGCCTATGATGAGAGGGGGTGTGTGCCTTTCCTCCAATCAGCAATGTTAGCTATCTTGGCTGTATGCCCAGACATCACACTCTGTGTTAAACAGGAAGAGAAAATCTCCTAACACGATCTGAACTTTCTAAACAGTATATAAATGTGAAGACAGCAGATATGGATGTAAAACTTATGTAGGGAGATTTGGTTCATCTCTGTGTATCATTTGAGGCTGTTCACTTCACTGGGTGTATGGAGGGTTTACATCCACTTTAACCAGGGTTTAAAAAAAGTAAGTCCGCAGCTAACAATACGGTGTAGACATGTGCACACTGAAAGGACTGGTTCCACGGCAGCTGTGGATTGAAGGGACTATAGACCCCACATATATAGTGGTGGCAGTGGTGAAGGAGCCTGCAGTCATCCTCTGTGGAGCTTATGCTGGAGATCGGTGAGAGCTTTGTCTGACCCTTCTGGGTCCATCAACAAGACTGGCGGAAGTGGTGAAAAGGCTGCGGTGACCCTCTGTGGAGCTTATGCTGGAGATTGATCAGAGCTTTGTCTGACCCTTTTTGGGTCCATCAACAAGGTGAGAGGCTGGCACTACGGGGGGAGGATTGTGGAACTATACTTGCATTATTGGTTTTCCATTGGATGTGAACACTGGGACTCCCACACCTGTTCTTCGCCCTATCCTCTCTTCTTGTCCACCGGAATATTTCATTTCTTCTGGGAGATTGTGATTGTTTATATGAACTATATGATCACACATTTTTTGGGGGGAAACATCACGTTTGGACTTATTTAAATATATATATATATATATATAAAAAATTTTTGATGCACTTTAGATTTGATGCACTTTAGATTGGATGGCACTTTATCAATATTTATAGACACTTCGATTATATATATGTGTTTTAGTTATCCTATTTTTATAGTATATTGCACTTTGTTTGTTTTTAGCACTTTGACGAATAGCGCTGCTTCAATATTTTTACATTTATTATCTTTGTTGGTTACACCAGAGGTCACCAACCCCCGGTCCGCGGCCCAAAGCCGGGCCGTACCGCCTCTCTAGCCGGGCCGCAACGTGAATGACACTGTCCGTGCCGTACCGCCGCTATAGCCGGGCCACAGAGGAGACCATCAGCGATGCAGCTGCCCGAGCAGAGAGATGACACCATCTCTCTGCGCTACGCAGAGGCGCGCCGCTGTCCCGTACATACAACATACGGCGCTGCAAGGCTACGCTACACAGAGGCGCGGCCGGCCAATGAGAGAGAGAGAATGACGTCATCTCTCCGCCCACCCTCGCTATGTACCAGCTCAATACATTCCCGCAATCTCCAACGGCTCCCCCTGACTTTCCCGTGCTGAGTCTGTAAGTACAGTGGGCACTGCAGAGGGACTTTTTATACTGGGACATTTAATGATTTTTGTGTACTGGGACATTTAATGATTTTTGTGTACTGGGACATTTAATGATTTTTGTGTACTGGGACATGTAATAATATTTTTATACTGGGACATTTAATAATATTTTTACACTGGGACATTTAATAATATTTTTACACTGGGACATTTAGGGCCGGTTCACACTGCAGCGATGTCAGAGTTCGGATGTGATTCGCACCACACCGCACTGCAGTGCACATCACATGCGATCTCTGTGCGATTTCAGCCATACAAATCGTATGGCTGAATTTGCATCAAACTCACACGCATCAAACTCACACAGGACCCTTTTTTTTGTCCGCAGCAGAATCGGATCGCATGGGTGTTCACACCCATGCGATCCGATTCCTGTCAGAGTTTGCAGATCGCACTGAGATATACGAACTGATTTGGGGGTGTCGTTAACTTTTAACTGACACTCCCAGCAGTTCGCATAGGGCAATGTGAACTGCCACCGGAAAACCTGCGATGCGGGAACCTGCAGTGGATTCGCAGGGTTCCCGCACCGCAGCAGTGTGAACCGGCCCACACGTCGTGATTCCCCCCCCCCCTCCTACCGGGCCTTGGAAAAATATTCTTCCACAAAACCGGTCCTTGGTGGCAAAAAGGTTGGGGACCGCTGGGTTACACCATAGGAGTTCAGCTGCTACCTGTCACTGGTATTCACATTTGCAATTTATTTATATAGGGTGTTATCACTCTATTAATTTATTCGTTAGATATACACCAAGTGGTAGGCGCATTAGTACCCCCCTTTTTTCACATTTATTTAGTTACTCCCGAAATTCGTTTTTATTTACATTGCTTAGTTAAAAAATGCATTCGTCCGAAAATCAGAATGAATTAAGGTCGAATCTGTCAATTGAAGGCTTATGGTGTCTGTCGAATGTTCTAAGAACATTTGACGAAGCAGCTAAACTGTACGACGCCGCAATCATAGATTTCCGGTCGAATGCTCCGCCCACAAGCTTTAGTAGAATTCTAATGTTGTATGACTAGTAATAATTATATTTATTAATTATTATTACTAGTCAACCAACATTAGAATACTTCTATAGCCTATGGGCGGAGGATTTGACCATAAATGTCCGCACGCAGCGATCGTATGGTTTTAGCTGCTTCGTCAAACCTTCATGTCTCTATAATGTCAAATCTTTTCTCTCTATAATGTCAAATCTTTTCTCTCTATGTCAAATCTTTTCTCTCCTATGTCGAATCTTCATGTCTCTATAATGTGGAATCTTTTCTCTCTATGTCGAATAATCTCGGACTAATAGAGTTAGGTTAGGCACATTCAACCGCAGATTCGATAGAAAGACCAAAAATTGCCGCTCCAGGCAGATTAAGCTTTGGAAAGATGTTTCTCTCTCAGAGACCAAGGGTGCCGGCAATGCACATAGCAATGAAAACAAAAATGGTGAGGACAGCCGCACTCCAATCCAACGTATGCTTATTGAAGAAAGACAGGCACTACAAAAACCAGCATGAACCAGGACAGCTGACGCGTTTCACACTTGTTCAGTGTTTACTCATAGCCTATGAGTAAACACTGAACAAGTGTGAAACGCGTCAGCTGTCCTGGTTTATGCTGGTTTTTGTAGTGCCTGTCTTTCTTCAATAAACATACGTTGGATTGGAGTGCGGCTGTCCTCACCATTTTTGTTTTCATTGCAGATTCGATAGACACAGAACGCTATTGTCACCATCATGTCGAATCTTCTATCTATATCGAACTGTTTTTCGCAACGAAACGAAAATAAAGCATTTTTTTTATGTCCGATCTTTTGGATTTCGAACTCTGCACATTCGCTATCGTTTGTTAAAACGAACGCCAAAATCCCAGAAATTCGGACGAAAATGCATTTGGACGAAAACAAATGAACATGTCTAATACGGTGTAGCACCCTCCTAGGTTAGGTGAGGCTAAGGTAATTTTTTTGTATTTTTTGCTCCCCTGTAGCCAGTAGAACAGAGTGTGAATATTTTTGTTTGTTCTGGGTTCTCAGGCTGCAGGTTCAACTAATTCTCCCTGCCTTCTAGTAGGTTATAGAATGTAGTGGGCTGCAAGAGGCAGACACCGAGCTTGAATATTTCTGGGACTCTAGCCAATCCCTGGATAGGTGTGCCCAGATGTTGGAGAGAGAGCCTTTAAATAGTCTGAGTAGCAGGGTTCTTATCCTGAAGGAGGAGATCCTTGCCTGGAAGGGCTGCTGCCCTTCTGAGCAAGTCAGCTGAAGCCTACAGAGAATTTGTCACAGTCAACTGGAAGCAGTTCAGAGCCAAGTAAAGGGGGTGCACGGAGGATCCTGCCTGAAGATTCACAGTACAGTGTCTAGCCAGTATGGGACAGGAGGAATCCAAGTATCTGGAGACAGTGAATAGAGGCCTGGAAGTGGGATCCCAGTAACTGTTTAACACTTTACGGACCACCCCACGCAGATATACTGCGGCAGGGTGGCCCTCCTGAACGAAATCACGTACCTGTACGTGATTTCGTGCACTGGGTCTGGGGGCACGTGCGCACCACCGGCGACCCGCTCCTGCTGTGATTGGAGACAGCGGGAGCCAATCAGCATTTTTGGTGGACCCAATATCCGCCGGGACCCACTGATCGTTCTCAGGAGAAGCAGAATGGTGAAAAAAAATACATTATATTTTTTGAATATGTTCAGGTGTTTTTAACTAGCCTTGCAGGATAAATGTCATTCTTGAATGTGTGCGCTGTAATCTGTTTTGTACTATTTGTTGGTCTTATAGGAGCACCATCTTGCATTTAAAAGCATTTTAGGGTGTGCCCCCCAAGTATGTTTTTGTATATTGTAGTAGACCCTGACCCGTTTTTTTTGGGCTGAAGCACCCCTCCTCCTCCTCATTACCTCTTATTAGTGGCCACCAGTGCATAGGAGAAATCCCTTCAGTTCTCCCACATAGAGGAGTTTGGCTCCATTGGTTGAGACGCAGGATCTTTCATTCTATTACTAGGGTAGGACCCACTAATCAAGGTACTTTGTCGCAGTAAGTGGGCTTAGCACTATATGACCATATAGTGTGACCAAACTCCTGTATTTTTTTGAATATGTTCAGGTGTTTATTAACTAGCCTTGCAAGATAAATGTCATTCTTGAATGTGTTTTCTGTAGTATGTAAACAAGGTAGACCACCGTTCTGTGAGAGGGGAAGATAGAGATCTTGTGTTTCTGCTAAGCGAATGTGCCCCCAGTTAAAGCACCTCCCCCCTAGTTAGAGAGCACTTCCTAGGAACACATTTTGCCCTTTGATCACCTCTGATGTTAACCCCTTCCCTGCCAGTGTCATTGGCATTTTTTTTAGCACTGATCACTGTATTAGTGTCACTGGTCCCCAACAAGTGTCAAAAGTGTCAGGTGTGACAATAGGTTTTTTCTTATTAAAATAAGACATATTTTATTATACAAAATTTGATATAATAATAGTGTTGATCAATACATAATATAATACACTGAGTTGAGTTATACAACAGTTTCTCCCAACATGTTTCACCAAAACATTGGCTTCTTCAGGGGAATAATGTAAATTCACATAGGCTTCCTTTATTTGATCTTTTGCCCGATACTTGGATAGTATGTTTGGGCTCTGTCTTGTGCCAAAATCTAGCCTTGTGAAACTTTAATATACAGTGAACTTTATACAGGTAAGCCAGCTTAACGTACCCTTTGGTGTTTCAGGTCCGATTATATTATGGCATCTGGATCACCTTTAATTGATGTCTTTTTTCCTTTTTTCTTTTTCCCCTTAGTTTCAATACAATACAATCTGCCTTTTGTCCCTTGTCTGTACACTGGCAATCTAGTCAGCGCCCCCAGTTTCATGCTTTATCTATTGTTCAAACATGGTAGGTATGGAGGCTATGTTAGCCCTTATAGGGACAGTCATTAGCCAGGGAGCTCTCTGTCCTTTTCTAACAGTTTGTTATTGGCTTTCTTGCAGTTTTGACCCTTTTAGTCCCCTGCAGCCACTCTAGGGCAGTGTTCGGTCTACCATCTGTGGACGTCTTTGCCGACCTGACCTCTGTGGAAACATGGGGTAGGTACAGCTGTATTCTTTACCAAGTCTTTGTACAGAGGCTACCCAGGTGGCTGGACATTGATTGGACCTCTAGTACCCTGATGTTTGTAACCTTCAGTTTTGCCGTGATTATTGTGTTTTGTATTGTATAATTTCAAAAAAAAAATTTTGTATTATCATTAATCTATTGTCTCTCTTTGTAGAATTTAATACTACACTGAATTTACATGATTCCCCTGAAGAAGCCAATGTTTTGGTGAAACATGTTGGGAGAAACTGTTGTATAACTCAACTCAGTGTATTATATTATGTATTGATCAACACTATTATTATATCAAATTTTGTATAATAAAATATGTCTTCTTTTAATAAGAAACCTATTGTCTGACTTGTTTGGCACTGCTATAATCCCTTCATCCCCTCTTTCCCACTTTGTTACCATTGTTCAGGGATGAGGTGCCGTATCTAATAGAGGACACACTAGCCACTTCTATTTTTTCTGTCAGTTAGGTGTCTCATTTGTCTACTGCAATGCCACAGTCCCACTATAAATAAATAACAATTCCATAAAAATATCCCATAGTTTGTAGACACTATAACTTTTGTGCAAACCAATCAATATATGCTTATTAGGATTTCTTTTACCAAAAATATGTAGAAGAATATATATTGGCCTAAACTGATAAATAAATATGAATTTTTACATTTTATTTGGGTACGTTTTATAGCAAAAAGTAGCAGAGAGTAAAAAATGTATTTGTTTTTTTCAAAATTTTTGGCCTTTTAGGTTTATAGCACAAAAAATAAAAACCGCAGAGGTGATCAAATACCACCAAAAGAAAGCTCTATTTGTGGGGAAAAACATGACATCTGGGTACAGCGTCACATGATAGCGCAATTGTCAGTTAAAGTAACGCAGTTCCGTATCGCAAAAAGTTGCCTGGTCATGAAGGGGGGGGGGGGGGGGGGGGGGGGGGGTAAACCTTCCAGTTTAACCCAAGCAAAAAAAAAAAAAGGAGCCCAAACTAAAAAAAAACTGTTGTGAGGTTACGCCCCAAGTTCTTTACCAGACTTGAATCTGAGTATACAGAAGTAATTGTCCTCATCAACATGGGGACAAAGGTGCTATTCCTTGTTGGTTCTTGTGGCATGTTGAGGACATGTTGCCTGGTAAGGTTCTGGGGGGGGGGGGGGTTACACACTTAACCCCCCACCCCCAGGCTGCATGCTCAGATAAGGGTCTGGTAGGTTTCTTTAAATTTATTTTCATGGTTTAGAATGTACAGTATATACAAATTTTAGCTAACTGCTCTTATTTTTGCTATTCATTTGTCTCCTTCTCCCCCTCCCTCTCTCTCCTCTCTCTATCTCCTTTTTCCCCTCCCTTTCTCTTCTGTCTCTATCTCCCTCTCTCCCTCCTCCTCTTTCTCTCCATCTCCTTCTATCCCTCCTCCTCTCTCTATCTCCTTCTCTCCCTCCCCCTCTTCTCTCTATCTCCTTATCCCCCTCCCTCTCTCTCCCATCTCTATTTCCTTTCCCCCTCCCTTTTTCTCCTCTCTCTATCTCCTTCTCTCCCTCCTCCTCCCTCTCTCTCCATCTCCTTCTTTCCTCCCACCTCTCTCTCTCCATTTCCTTCTCTCCCTCCTCCTCTCTCTCTCTCCATCTCCTTCTTCTCTCCCTCTTTCTATCTCCTTCTCCCCCTCCCTCTCTCTCCGCTCTCTATCTCATATTCCCCCTCCCTTTCTCTCCTCTCTCTATCTCCTTCTCTCCCTCCTCCTCTCTCTATCTCCTTCTCTCCCTCCCCTCCTCTCTCTATCTCCTTATTCCCTTCCCTCTCTCTATGTCCTTCTCCCTCTTCCTCTCTCTGTCCCCTCTCTGTTTCCTTTCCCCTCCCTTTTTCTCCTCTCTCTATCTCCTTCTCTCCACCCTCTCTCTCTCTCCCTCTCTCCATCCCCTCTCTCTCTCTCCCTCCCTCCCTCCTCTCTCTCCCCCTCCTCCCTCTCTCTTTCTCTTTCTCTCTCTCTCTCCTCCTCCTCCTCTTCCTCTCTCTCTCTCTCTCTCTCCATCTCCTTCTCTCCCTCCTTCTCTCTCTCCCCATCTCCTTCTCTCCCTCTTCCTCTCTCTCTCTCTCCATCTCCTTCTCTCCCTCCTCCTCCTCTCTCTCTCCATATCCTTCTCTCCCTCCTCTCTCTCTCTCTCTCTCTCCATCTCCTTCTCTCCCTCCTCCTCTCTCTCTCCATCTCCTTCTCTCCCTCCTCCTCCTCTCTCTCTCTCTCCATCTCCTTCTCTCCCTCCTCTCTCTCTCTCTCTCTCTCTCTCCATCTCCTTCTCTCCCTCCTCCTCTCTCTTTCTCTCTCCATCTCCTTCTCTCCCTCCTTCTCTCTCTCTCTCCATCTCCTTCTCTCCCTCCTCCTCCTCTCTCTCTCTTCTCTCTATCTCCTTCTCTCCCCTCCTCTCTCTCTCTCTCTCTATCTCCTTCTCTCCCCCCTCTTCTCTCTCTCTCTCTCTCTCCATCTCCTTCTCTCCCTCCTCCTCCTCTCTCTCTCCTTCTCCTTCTCTCCCTCCTCCTCCTCCTCTCTCTCTCTTTCTCTCCCTCCTCCTCTCTCTCTCTCTCTCTCTATCTCCTTCTCTCCCTCCTCCTCTCTCCATCTCCTTTTCTCCCTCCTCCCCCTCTCTCTCTATCTCCTTCTCTCCCTCCTCCTCTCTCTCTCTCTCTATCTCCTTCTCTCCCTCTTCCCCTCTCTCTCTCCATCTCCTTCTCTCCCTCCTCCCCTCTCTCTCTCCATCTCCTTCTCTCCCTCCTCCCCTCTCTCTCTATCTCCTTCTCTCCCTCCTCCCCTCTCTCTCCATCTTCTTCTCTCCCTCCCCCTCTCTCTCTCTATTTCCTTCTCTCTCTCCTCCTCCTCTCTCTCTCCATCTCCTTCTCTCCCTCCTCCTCTCTCTCTCTCTCTATCTCTTTCTCTCCCTCCTCCTCTCTCTCTCTCTCTATCTCCTTCTCTCCCTCCTCCTCTCTCTCTCCATCTCCTTTTCTCCCTCCTCCCCTCTCTCTCTATCTCCTTCTCTCCCTCCTCCTCTCTCTCTCTCTCTATCTCCTTCTCTCCCTCTTCCCCTCTCTCTCTCTCCATCTCCTTCTCTCCCTCCTCCCCTCTCTCTCTCCATCTCCTTCTCTCCCTCCTCCCCTCTCTCTCTCCATCTCCTTCTCTCCCTCCTCCCCTCTCTCTCTCTCTATCTCCTTCTCTCCCTCCTCCCCTCTCTCTCTCCATCTTCTTCTCTCCCTCCCCCTCTCTCTCTCTATCTCCTTCTCTCCCTCCTCCCCTCTCTCTCTCCATCTCTTTCTCTCCCTCCTCCTCTCTCTCTCCTTATCTCCCTCCTCCTCTCTCTCTCTCTCTCTCCATCTCCTTCTCTCCCTCCTCCCCTCCCTCCCTCTCTCTCTCTCCATCTCCTTCTCTCCCTCTCCCCTCTCTCTCTCTATCTCCTTCTCTCCCTCCTCCCCTCTCTCTCTCCATCTCTTTCTCTCCCTCCTTCCCCCCCCTCTCTCTCTCTCCTTATCTCCCTCCTCCTCTCTTTCTCTCCATCTCCTTCTCTCCCTCCTCCCCTCTCTCTCTCCATCTCTTTCTCTCCCTCCTCCTCACTCTCTCTCTCTCTCCTTATCTCCCTCCTCCCCTCTCTCTCTCTCTCTCTCTCTCCATCTCCTTCTCTCCCTCCTCCCCTCTCTCTCTCCATCTCTTTCTCTCCCTCCTCCCCTCTCTCTCTCTCTCTCTCCTTATCTCCCTCCTCCTCTCTCTCTCCATCTCCTTCTCTCCCTCCTCCCTCTCTCTCTCTCCATCTCTTTCTCTCCCTCCTCCTCTCTCTCTCTCCTTATCTCCCTCCTCCCCTCTCTCTCTCTCTCTCTCCATCTCCTTCTCTCCCTCCTCCCCTCTCTCTCTCCATCTCCTTCTCTTCCTCCTCCTCTCTCTCTCTCTCTCCATCTCCTTCTCTCCCTCCTCCCCTCCCTCCCTCTCTCTCTCTCCATCTCCTTCTCTCCCTCCCCCTCTCTCTCTCTCTCTATCTCCTTCTCTCCCTCCTCCCCTCTCTCTCTCCATCTCTTTCTCTCCCTCCTCCCCCCTCTCTCTCTCTCTCTCTCTCTCTTCTTATCTCCCTCCTCCTCTCTCTCTCTCCATCTCCTTCTCTCCCTCCTCCCCTCTCTCTCTCCATCTCCTTCTCTCCCTCCTCCTCTCTCTCTCTCTCTCTCCCCATCTCCTCCTCCCCCCCTCTCTCTCTATCTCTCTCTATCTCTATCTCCTTCTTCTCTATATCTCCTTCTTCTCTCTTTCTCCTTCTTCTCTCTTTCCCTCTAGCTCCTTCTTTCTCACTCTCTCTCCTTTCTCTCTGGCTCCCATGTATGAAGCTGTAGAATTTCCTAACCTATGGTTTCCATAAACGGAGCTGTTGCAGATAGAGGCACATGCCTGAAGTGTTGTATGACATTGTGCTAAAAGCTCTGCTGATGCTAGATATATGTGAGGGGGGGGGGGGGTTGATGTATACAGCTGGCAGGAACAGTTCATACGGATGTCAGTTGCTCTCTGCTGTCCTTTCTTGCTTCTATATACAGTACACTCTCTCCAGTCACTTTATTTCTAAGCTTTAAACCTGTCTTGCTCCTCTGTACTATTCTTCTTTTTCCCTTGCTATTTAATTCTCTTTCCTCTCTCTTTTTCTCTCTGTCTTCCTTTTACCCATCTCTCCTCTCTGTCTTCTCCTTGGTTTCATTCTATTTGTAGGGAACGGTTTTAGCTATATTATGGATGGTAGGGTATAGTTCCTTTTTGGTGCCCCCTAGTTCTTAAGGGTTGGTTCACATCACAATTTCTGCATTCTGAATGCGTTTCTGTATGTGCGTTTGGCCCCTTTCACACTGAGGCGTTATTACAGCGTTTTGGCGCTAAAAATAGCGCTGTAATAACGCCTGAAATAATCCTGCCCCAGCATTCTCAATGTGAAATCACTGAGGGCTTTCACATTGAGGCGTTTTGCTGGCTGGGCGTTGAAAAAAATCCTGCAAACAGCTTTTTTAGAGCAACTTTAGGGCGCATAAAATAGCGCTGTAAAAACGCCTATCCCCATTGAAATGAATGGGAACCGCGGTAAAAACGCGGTAAAACGCGGTAAAAAATAACAGAAGCTGTGGGGAAGGTCACATGACCGCAGTACAGTAGAGGATTGTGGGATATCAGGAAATCCTGTTGAGAACAGGAGAAGGATGGCAGAGCATAGTGAAATGCAGGCCACATCTGCAGAAGCATGTGGAGAATCAAATGAAAGAACCTCTGATCCGGAGGAGTTCATTGACAGTATCATTCCGGTGCTTTTTTTTCCCTCTTAAATCTTAAACGCTCTTAAGTGGACATTCCAGCAGAGACCTGCAGTCACGTCACGTCTTGCCTTGTTTATGACTGAATCATGTCTGGTTGCTAAGGACTTTGTAACGTGTCTGGTTGTTCAGTACACTTGTGACCTGACTGGTTGCAAAGAACTATTGTAACAAATCTGGTTGCTAAGGACACGTGTAACAAAAATGGTTGTTAAGGACATTTTATTTTTTTATTTCAATTGAGGACATTTGTTCCAGTGCATTTTTGATTTATTTTTCTGTGTTCCAGATGCATTCCATACAGAAAAAATGCATCTTGTTTTACTTTTGTTGACTGCACTGGAATGCACCGCACTGTGAGCTAGGACCATTGGAGTCCATGTTAAACACTGTCCATGCATTCTTGATGCAAAATAAAAATGCACTGGACTGCATCTGATGTGAACCAGCCCTTATGCCGCGTACACACGACCGAGTTTCTTGGCGGTGAAAACACCGCCGTGAAACCCGACGGGAAAAATGAGGACCGGCTTGGTCCCCTTTTTCCCAGTCTACACACGGCCGTTTTTCACAACATGTTTTCTCTGTTGGGACCTATGGGAAAGCTGCAGAGGAAAAAAATGACGCGATTCGCGACGAGAAAAATTAGTGCATGTTCTAATTTTTCTCGTCGTGATTCTCTGCGGTTTTCTCGTCGGGAAAACTGCTGGAGAGCCTACACACGGCCGTTTTTCTTGTCCAAATGAAAAAATTACAGTTTTCCCGACGAGAAAAATGGTTGTGTGTACGCGGCATTAGAGTTTTAGTTTAGTGCTATCTTGGAGATCCGGAAGTGTCTCCCTTGATCCGAGTGAAGGCATTGGGGTAACCCGTAGTGCACGAAGTACTTCTCCATAAGTATCTTGGCTACAGTGGAGGCCTTCTGGTCTTTAGTTGGAAAGGCCTGGGCATAACGGGTGAAATGGTCAGTTATCACCAGAACATTTCCATGTCCACTCAAGTGAGGTTCCAGACAAAGAAAGTCAATGCATACCAAGTCCAAGGGTCCTTGACTATGCAGGTGGCCTATTGGGGCAGCTTGACGTGGCAATGTCTTCCTCTGTATGCAGCGAGCACATGAGTGACAGTAATCCTCCACTTCAGCCCGCATACAAGGCCAGTAGAATCTACTCCTGACGAGCTGAAAGGTTAGTTCGGCCCCTAAGTGGCCATGGTTGTCATGTAGGGCAGCTAAGACAGTCTTTCGGTGTTTTTCTGGCAAGAACAGTTGCCACTTATCCTCCAGGTCATCAGAGGGGCCACTTCTGTAGACCACTCCTTGATGCACCTGTAACGTGTCCCACTCTTTGTGGATTAATCGGGCCTCCTTTGAGGGGTCATGCAACAGCCTGTCCGGATCCTGATCCTCCAGTGTTTCCAGGGCTAATCTTCCCCAGGGGTATTCCAACTTATCCCGTCTTATATCTTTCTTAGACAGTTTTGGCAAGTCGTCTTCACCAATCTGAGTCACATCACAATAGTATTTGGGCACTCCCACCACCGAAACTCCAATTTCTTCTGCCCTGGATCCGCCGCTAGCTTGAAGCTGTGCTCCCTGACACAAGGCCCGTACTCCATCAGGGGTCACCTGGGTCCAGTCTTCTGTATGAAAAGTGGGAGCATGAGACCTTCTGGACAAAGCATCGGCATCCCGGTTTTCAGTTCCAGGTCTATACTTCAAACTAAAGTTGAATCCAGAGAGGGCTGCCAACCAACAGTGGCCGGTGGCATCCAGCTTGGCTGTGGTGAAAAGGTAAGTGAGGGGGTTATTGTCTGTCTTCACTACAAAGTCAGCTCCATACAAATAGTCTTTGAGTTTGTCTACAACAACCCACTTTAGGGCCAAGAATTCCAATTTATGGGTGGGGTAGTTCTTTTCTGCTGGTGTTAAACTCCTACTCACATAGGCGACTGGTCTTAACTGTTCTCCATACTCCTGGTACAGCACACCTCCCAGACCATCATGGCTGGCATCCACGTGCAGTTCATATGGTTTCTTGGTCGCTGCATAGGCCAAGACAGGGGCAGTGGTCAGACTCTTCTTCAGCGTTGTGAAGGCCTCCTCACACTTTTCCATCCACTGATCTTCCACTGACTCTCCGGGCTTCCTGGGGCCAGTATCATCCTCCTCTCCTTCTGTCTTCAGTAACTCATTCAGAGGTTTGGCAATTCTTGCAAACCCTTCCACAAATCTGCTGTAGTAGGAGCAGAACCCGAGGAAGGATCTGAGCTCAGTCACTGTAGTTGGTCGGGGGCAGGAGGTAACTGCCTCCAGTTTGTCAGGATCTGTAGATACCCCCTCTTATGACACTATGTGTCCCAGGTAATGGACTGAGGACTGGTAGAACTGACACTTCTCCCTGGAGAGTTTAAGTCCCTCTTCACTGAGTCTCTTCAGGACTTTCTCCAGCCTTTCCTCGTGCTCTTCCAGAGTCTTCCCGAAGACAATGATGTTGTCTAGGTACACCAGGACTTCAATGAGATTCATGTCCCCCACTGTCTTCTCCATCAGTCACTGGAAAGTGGCAGGAGCCCCCGACAGGCCTTGAGGCATCCGGGTAAACTCGTAGAAACCCACTGGAGTGATGAATGCTGTCTTCTCTCTGTCATCTGGATGCATTGGGATTTGATAATACCCGCTCTTCAGGTACATTACTCTGAACCACTTAGCTCCAGACAGACTCTGAAGAGCATCCTCTATCCTAGGAGTAGTGTATTGGTCAGGTATGGTCCTCCTATTGAGAGTCCTGTAGTCTATGCAGAGTCTCAGTGATCCGTTCTTCTTCCTGACTACTACAATAGGGGAGGCATATGGGCTTCTGGACTCTCGGATAACTCCAGTTCTCTTGAGCTCTGCCAGTTGCTCACACAAGCCTTCCTGGTCCACCAGGGGGACTCGCCGGACCCTTTCCCGGAAAGGTTTGCCTTCTTGCAAGCGGATCTTGTGGGTGGCACTCCTCGCACACCCTATGTCAAATTCGTCTTTTGAGAAGATTTTTCTCCACCTGGTCAGCTGGGCCTTGGCTCTTCTTCCACACCGGTGGTAGGGTTGTGTTCTCCAAGCAGAGCTTCTCCAGGGTGGGCTCCCCTTCTTCCGTCTTCTCCAGGTCAGACAGGGCCACTGGGGTAGCAGGGTTTACTCTGCCCAGCAACATCCGGCCCAGAATCTTCACAGGGGAGCCAGTGATATTCCTGATGCTCACTGTGATCCGGCCGTTCGCCTTCTTCAATGCCCTTAACGGGACCACTTCAGGGATCACTTCCAATCCTGGGTGGGAATCTAAAGGGTCTGGTTCCAGAACCACAAAGGGGCCAGGTTGCTCCCACAAGCGTTTCACCGTAGCCTTCAGACAGGTCATTTCACCAGGCTGCAACATCCTCTCCTTCTTGGACAGTCTCCAGACTTTCCCTACCTCCTCTTCCGGGGCCTTCTGCTCCAATACCAATGTCCGGTAGGCTAACTGCAACATTGGGGGGATCCTGGCTGCTAAAGAACCCTGTTCCTGCGCTAGGGGAGCCAGTAATCTTCTGACCAGGTCAGTATTGGGGTCTATAATCAGGGAACTCTTGTTGGCTCCTGGTGGGCGAGGGCAAACCACTGCCAGGGTGTCAAAGACCTCCGATTTTCCTGCTACAGAGGGGTCAAAGGCCAGTCTTATGGAAACATAACCGTCGTAGGGAAAGCTTTGGGTGCCAATCCCCCATATTTCTAGATCTTCCAGCATCTGTAGGGACAAGTGACTCAAATGTCTTTGATAAAAGTCTCTGTATAAAAGGGTTACTTGGGCCCCTGTGTCCAGGATGGCTCTCGTGTAGACTCCCTCCACTTGAATGGGAACCACAGGGGAGGGTCCCACCAAATTGGCTGGAAACCTCCTCGGGGAGGCTTCTTTCTTTGGACTCATGGACTTCCCTTTTTGGGTTTTCTTCTTCTTCCATCTCTTTCTGGATCCTTATCCCTGTTGGGCCTGGTATGCATTGATTTCTCGCAGACTTTGGGGTTTTAACTCCTGACAAGTGGTATTAAGTATTTTGGGAGGGGCATTGTTTCCCTTCTCCCTTGTCTCATCTGGCTTGAGGATGTTTGTGGAGCTTTCTGTAAATAGTGGGCGCCCGGCTGACTCCTTCACCGGGGCCCTTTGAAGTTTTCCGCCGGCTGGTGATAGGCGCCTCGGTTCTTCCTCGTACAAAGTGGCCGACTCCTCCACAGTTGAAACAGACAGTCTCTCCTCTTTTCTGCAGGGAGGTTGGTGCTGAGGCACTCTGGTGCAGTTCTTTCCTGCTTTCTTCTTTTTCACTGATTCCTGAGTTCTTTGCCATTAAAGAGGTCAAAAGATCCAGCACCTGAGTCATCTGGGACTTTAATATCTCCACTTCTGAGTCCCGTTCAGTGGCCATAGCTAATCTGACTCCCACTGAGGGGGGGAACGTGGTTCTCTCGACCGCCTGTTGGTCCTTCAACAAAGCTTCTTCATCCCTTATGATCCGCACAAGGTCTGGGTAGCTCAGGGACATGACTGCTTCAGAGGACTTCAAGTGGAGCCAAACTGGATCCAAACGCAATGCTCCCCTCAGGATCTGCTTCATCCTAGTTGCGTCTATGACTTGTGGCAGCATCCCCTTTTTAAGGACAATTTGGCAGAGCATCTTATTTAACCTCCGGACATATTCGCATAATCTTTCTCCTGGCTGTTGAAGGGTATGATCAAACTGGTATACTAGTTCAGCCACCTTTTCCAGCTGGCCAAATTCTTCCTGTAACATAGCCAAATATACATAAGCAGTACAAGCAGCATTGCTAAACCTAAGATTCTTCACAGCTTCCGCAGCAGCACCCTTCAAACTTTCGCTTATGCGCTGCTTCTTCTGGCCCTCTGGTACTTCCCATCCCTCTACAGCCTGCATCGCTTGCTCAATCCAGGTGTCAAAATCTTCTTCTCCCAACGGGACTGGTTGTTACCCGGAGAAAATCCTAAGCTTCCGGTACCCGGCTTCCACATGTACCGTACTGCTCTTCTGGCACTTCGTGACAAAGTCTCCCAGAGCATTCAACAGTTCAGGCCCTATAGCGGCCAGGGGTGTTCCCCGGGTTGTTGTCCCCTGAGACTTCTCTGCTTTAGGGGATAGTGGTGGAGATAATGGCGGGGGTGATGACAGGGGAGTCTGTAGAGGTTCCCCCTTCACTGCTTCCGTATGCGCCAAGCGGTATATCTGGTTATCTATGGCCTGTATGTTGTGACCCCTAAAGTCTTCTGGTATTCCGCTTCTCCACTCCACTAATGCGTAAGTAAACAAGGTCTCTGGATCTGGCTTTAAATCCATCACCCATGCCTTCTGATTCGGGGACAGCGACTGTACAAGCTGCTTCACCTCGTCTTCCGGACAGTTTTCCCCTGGGAGTTGGATAACTACCGCCATGGTTGAATCTGCGCCAACTGTTGCGCACCACCGTGTCACTGCTAGCGAGTTCATGCCGGTGCTCCTGTCAGGCTTGATTGCAGCGTGCATTATACAGGAATCCCGGACTCGAGCCCCCACGTGTAGCGATACCCCCAGCCAAGAGGGCCGCCGGTATAATTTTTTTGGCCCTGTAGTGCACCGCTGTCAACCCCAGGCAATTTTCTCTGACCTCCCTTGGCACAGTTAGTAGGGGAGAGTAGGATTGCGTGGCCTGCAACTCCCTGGGACACAATCCTATAATAGCACACACACAGCAATAAAGCACAGCTATTCTTACCCATCTCCTCTGCAAAGTAAATGACACAAACACCAATATACTGAACTTTGGCACTTTACTTGATTTGTTAAGTGAGCAGGTAATAAACAGTGTACATATATATGCAGAGCCCTGCAATAAAAGATTATCTCAATAAACAAATAGATATACAGTACTGTGATTAATACTAACGGTCCCCGCTGCAGCTTTTCTCCCTCGTGGGCAAAAATGGCGCCCAGCAATGTCTACGGGCCTGACTGTACTGTGTAGAAGTTCTGTAGGGGAAGATCTTCGCTAGCAAAACTGTGGTGCACCTTTGAAGAAAACAACTGTAATCCACAGGGTAAAAGGGGTTTGAATAACTTGGTGAATTTAAGGCAATCTCTAAAGTTGCTCCGGTGCGCAGCGCAACACTATTGATAAATCCGGATAACAGTTATTGGGCCTAGAGATCCTATATAGTTCTCTGAGCAGGTGCTCTCTCACCCAACCGGACGAGTCCGTATCTTGCGCTGCTGTGTCTCGGTACACAGATCTCACGACATCCAAGGCTTCGGTCCTCCTGGCAACGATGCAGCAACAGTATGGAGAGACGTCCCTCAGGTTCCTCGGTGAGAGCGGAAGGCTCTTTGGAGAAAGGCCCAGGCTTCAGGCCTTGTATCTCAGCAGGCTCCGAAAGGAGTTCCACTTGCTGGGCGGGCGGTGTCCAAAGAGAGCGAATTCAGCCCCGCCCTTCGGTTAAATAACCCGCCCCAGCAGTCTCTGCGCGGGGCAATGCGCCCTAGGTGTCTCGTTGCGCACTGGGTAATGTAGTCTCTGGGGGTTTAAAAGGCAATACCCCGCTACAGGTATAAATGGGGAGTGAAGCCTGTAGACTTGGTCGGAGTCAGGGGTGAGGGGAGAGACAGAAACTAGTATTGTTGAGAGAGGACAACTAGGTCCTTGTGGGAGTTCTGTACAGAGCTGACAGTGTAGACAGTCCATGAAACAATCTTCCCCTTTGCAGGAACGGAGTCTGTACCACAGCCTTAGTGGGTCATGCCAGGAAGCTGGAGTACAGTGCTAGAGAGTACCCCACGACTGGGCATAGAACTGAACAGAACAAGCTACACAAGATGGAGCCGTGCTGTAATGGATGTATGCAATCAATAAAGAAGTGCACCATTAATGGCCATGTTTTATGAACTGTTATGTTACCTGTTGCATAAGTATTAAAGAAGTTCTAGCAAGAAGCAGACTGAGTCCTATTTATCTGGTGGTGGGAATGGTGGTCTGTACCAGGGAAACAAGAATTCAGTGTACAGACTGGCTTAGTTGGGGGATTGGTGGTGATTGGGTGAAGGTGGGTCACGCAGCAGAGGTGATGGGTCCCCTGTCTGGACCACAAGTTTGGAAGACCTGTGTCCCTTGTGTATTTTGTCCAGGTGGGTGGCATAGCCCCTGACAGACCCAACAAGGCACCAAAGGAATGAGACCCATACAACCGTTTACATATTAAACTCCCTTCCACGAAAAAAGTTTTATCCCTATTGTGGGGTCACCAGTACGGTATTTGTAAACTGAAATCATACCCCTCTCAAGCGTCTCTTCTCCAGAGAGAATAAGTTCAGTGCTTGCAAACTTTCCTCATAACTAATATCGTCCAGACCCTTTATTAACTTTGTTGCCCTTCTTTGTACTCTCTCCATTTTCAGTACATCCTTCCTGAGGACTGGTGCCCAGAACTGGACAGCATACTCTAGGTGCGGCCGGACCAGAGTCTTGTAGAGTGGGAGAATTAACATTTTATCTCTGGAGTTAATCCCCTTTTTAATGCATGCCAATATTCTGTTTGCTTTGTTAGCAGCAGCTTGGCATTGCATGCCATTGCTGAGCCTATCATCTACTAGGACCCCCAGGTCCTTTTCAACCCTAGATTCCCCCAGAGGTTCTCCCCCCAGTGTATAGATTGCATTCATATTTGTGCAACCCAAATGCATTATTTTAAATTTTTCTACAATGAACCTCATTTGCCATGTAGATACCCACCCCATTAATTTGTTCAGATCTTTTTGCAAGGTTTCCACATTCTGCGGAGAAGTTATTGCCCTGCTTAACTTAGTATCGTCTGCAAATACAGAGATTGCAATGTTCACCCCATCCTCCAGGTTGTTTATGTACAAATTAAATAGGATTGGTCCCAGTACAGAACCCTGGGGGACCCCACTACCCACCCCTGGCCATTCTGAGTACTCCCCATTTATCACCACCCTCTGAACTCGTCCTTGTAGCCAGTTTTCAATCCATGTACTCACCCTATGGTCCATGCCAATGGACCTTATTTTGTACAGTAAAGGTTTATGGGGAACTGTGTCAAATGCTTTTGCAAAATCCAGATACACCACGTCTACAGGCCTTCCTTTATCTAGATGGCAACTCACCTCCTCATAGAAGGTTAATAGATTGGTTTGGCTAGAACGATTCTTCATGAATCCATGCTGATTACTGCTAATGATACCGTTCTCATTACTAAAATCTTGTATATAGTCCCTTATCATCCCCTCCAAGAGCTTACATACTATTGATGTTAGGCTAACTAGTCTGTAATTCCCAGAGATGTATTGTGGGCCCTTTTTAAATATTGGTGCTACATTGGATTTTCTCCAATCAGCTGGTACCATTCCAGTCAGTAGACTGTCAGTAAAAATTAGGAACAATGGTCTAGCAATTACTTGACTGAGTTCCCTAAGTACCCTCGGGTGCAAGCCATCTGGTCCCGGTGATTTATTAATGTTACGTGTCCCAAGTCTAATTTTAACTCTGTCCTCTGTTAACCATGTAGGTGCTTCCTGTGATGTGTTATGAGGATAAACACTGCAGTTTTGGTTACTGAAGCCCCCCAATTCCCTCGTGAAGACTGAGGAGAAGAATAAATGTAATACCTTCGCCATCTCCCCATCCTTTGTAACCAGATGTCCTTCCTCATTCTTTATGAGGCCAATATGGTCTGTTCTCCTTCTTTTACTATTTATATACTTAACCTCCCTGGCGGTATGATTCTGTCTGATTTTAGGTGCTGATAGCGGTACAATTATTTTGCATGGAAATTTGGCGTTTTATATTGTAGGCCTGCAATTCTTAGGAATAACTCACTTAAATCTGTCCAAACCAGAGTCTAGTAGACATCCCGGGTATGATAAAGTTTGAAACACAAAATCATAAATTATATTAGAATAAATAACTATAAATAATTATAACAAATAATAATATAAAAATAATAAAAATTATTCAATAATGTAATCAAATCAAAAACACTGAAATTTGCTCAGTTGCAGAATTGTCGCTGTCATTACTTTCAGTGTTTGATGATGAATTTCCCCACAAATCACTATCACTCAATTATGCAAGTGATTCTAATTTATTATCGCTGTTTTCTAGCTGGTCTAAAACCACTTTTGACATAAAGGGACACTTTTTGGTTGCTATGGACAATCTCTAAATTCCAGGCAGAATTTTTTTTATTTATAATATAAAAGTGCATGCAGGGCACTGGACAGACCACTAGGGACAAAGGGTATGTGAATTTTTTTTATACAGTACTGTAATGTATACAGTATGCGTATTGTGTTTTTACTTTTTTGAATTTGACGCCGATCTCCGCCCCTGTGCGCCGCAACATCTTAGGGAACGGAGCTCGGCGGCACTGTGTGTGAATCGAGCGAGGAGACAGCTCGCACACACTGCGGGGAGACATTGCAGGATCCAGGGGACAAGGTAAGTTACTCTCCCTGTATCCTGCGATGCAGCCCGAGTCTGCCTCGGAGTTACCGCTTATGGTACTGAAATTCCACCCCGAGCCCGATTTGGGAATACCGCCAGGGAGGTTAAAGAATTTCTAGGGATTTTTTTTCTCTCCTCCGCTATGTGTCTTTCGTGTTCTATCTTAGCCTCCCTAATTGCACCCTTACATTTCTTGTTGCATTCTCTATAAAGTCTAAATGCTGATGATGATCCCTCAACCTTGTATTTTTTGAAGGCCTTCTCCTTTGCTTTTATATGCATTTTTACATTGGAGTTAAGCCACCCAGGACATTTGCTCGCGCTTTTAAATTTATTACCCAATGGGATTCATTGGCTAATGCCCTTATTTATATACTCTTAAAACAAACCTATCTGGGCAGCACAGTGGTGTAGTGGTTAGCACTTTCACAAAGCAGCAAAAAGGGTGGCTGGTTCAAATCCCGACCACGACACCATCTGCCTGGAGTTTGCATGTTCTCCCTGTGCCTGCGTGGGTTTCCTTGCACACTCCAAAGACATGCTGGTAGGTTAATCAGATCCTGTTCATTAAAAAAAAAAAATGGCCCTAGTATGTGTATGTGTTTGTAAGCCCTTCGGGGTATGACCGCGCTATATCAAGATACCACTCAACTCATCTATACTCCGTGTTCTTTGTTCCTAAGATTTTAGGCCTCCTAGCAAGGTTCGTAGTTTAGGGCAGTTGGCTCTTTTGAAATTCAGTGTCTTTGTATTACCCTTAGGTTTCCTATTTGTGTGATGTATACTGAAGCCAATTGACCTGTGATCGTTGTTACCTAAATTGCCCCGCATTTCCACATCCGTGATCAGGTCTGTATTGTTGGTAATCAGTAGATCCAGTAACGCTTTATTTCTAGTTGGTGCGTCTACCATCTGACCCATAAAATTGTCCTGCAAGACATTTAGGAACTGGCGAGCCTTAGATGAATGCATGGTTCCCTCTGCCCAGTCTATTGTCTGGATAATTAAAATCCCCCATTATGATAACACTTCCCATCCTTTCTGCTAATCCAAATTGTGATAGGAGATCTGTCTCCCCCTCCTCCCTCAGGTTAGGGGCCCTATAGCATACTCCCAGTATTATTTTCCCCTTAGCTTCATCCCTTTGGAGCTCTACCCATAAGGATTCCACCTCCTCCCTAGCTCCCTTAGTGATGTCCTCTCTCACATTCACTTGTACATTATTCTTGATATATAGGCATACCCCTCCCCCTTTTTTACCCTCTCTATCCTTGCGATAAAGGGTATACCCTTGAATGGTTGCCAGCCAATCAAGAGAGCTGTTGAACCATGTCTCAGGTCATCTTCTCTTATCTTTTCACTGTTCTCTTATCTTCTCGTATCTTCTCTTATCTTTTCTCTGTTCTCTTATCTTCTCGTATCTTCTCTTATCTTTTCTCTGTTCTCTTATCATCTCATATCTTTTCTTATCTTTTCTATGTTATCTTATCTTCTCGTATCTTCACTTATCTTTTCTCTGTTCTCTTATCTTCTTTTATCTTTTCTCTGTTCTCTTATCTTCTTATATCTTCTCTTATCTTTTCTCTTATCATCTCATATCTTCTCTTATCTTTTCTCTGTTCTCTTATCTTCTCATATCTTCTCTTATCTTTTCTCTGTTCTCTTATCTGCTCATATCTTCTCTTATCTTTTCTCTGTTCTCTTATCTTCTTGTATCTTCTCTTATCTTTTCTCTGTTCACTTATCTTCTCTTATCTTTTCTCTGTTCTCTTATCTCCTCATACCTTCTCTTATCTTTTCTCTTGTGTCTTCTCTTATCTTTTCTCTATTGTTCTCTGTTTCTCTTCTCCCTCTCATCTTCTCTCTTTTTCTTCTCCCTCTCGTTTTCTCTCTTTCTCTTGTGTTCTCTCTCATCCCTTCTTTCTTTCTCTCTTTCTTTCTCTCTTTCTTTCTCTCATTCTTTCTTTCTTTCTTTCTTTCTTTCTTTCTTTCTTTCTTTCTTTCTTTCTTTCTCTCTCTCTTTCTCTCTCTCTTTCTCATCTTCTGTGGGTCATGCAGATCATACAGTGCCTTAAAAAAGTATTCATACCCCTTGAAATATTCCACATTTTGTCATGTTACAACCAACAATGTAAATGTATTTTATTGGGATTTTATGTGATAGACCAACAGAAAGTGGCACGTAATTGTGAAGTGGAAGGAAAATGATAAACGGTTTTCAATATTTTTTACAAATAAATATGTGAAAAGTGTGGGGTACATTTGTATTCAGCCCCCCTGAGTCAATACTTTGTAGAACCACCTTTCACTGCAATTACAGCCTTTTTGGGGATGTCTCCCAGCTTTGCACAGCTAGAGAGTGACATTTGTGCCCATTCTTCTTTGCAAAATAGCTCAAAATAGCGAAAAGTTCTGTCAGATTGGATGGAGAGTGTCTGTGAATAGCAATTTTCAAGTCTTGCCACAGATTATCAATTGGATTTAGGTTTGGACTTTGACTGGGCCATTTTAACACATGAATATGCTTTCATCTAAACCATTCCATTGTAGCTCTGGCTGTATGTTTAGGGTCGTTGTCCTGCTGGAAGATGAACTTCCACCCCAGTCTCAGGTCTTTTGCAGACTCTAACAGGTTTTCTTCTAAGATTGCCCTGTATTTTAGAAATTTTTGCCCATTCTTCTTTGCAAAATAGCTCAAGCTCTGCCAGATTGGATGCAGAGGGAGTTTGCATCTCTCAGCTAATACAGCTTATCAGCGGGGCTGATGCTTTAACAAATAGGTGGAGCTCAGAGGAAAGCGGAAATTCAGGTGGGTAAACGTCCCTCCCTCACATTTTCATTTAGTTTTCATCTCTTGATGAAAATTGGAATTGGTTTTCACCATAGTTTTCTTCAATTGACTTCATCACTGAAAACATGCCGCTGACGAAAACTATGCCGAAAATATTTTCGATGACAAAATTAAAACTGGTATGGCCAAAGGGACAGCTCATTCAAGGTCACAGGCAGTCTCCGAGTTACGAACACAATAAGGACTGTAGGTTTGTTCGTAAGTGGAATTTGTTTGTAAGTCGGAACACTGCTTGTAAGTGTAACTTCCGCCTGTGCTGGGATGTGGGATGTTACGGGCGCATCTGGGGCTCTTCTGGCCATGCAGTACATAAAGTACTGCAGTGTGGAATGTGGCAAGATAGCTGCTCGGAGGGATCCAGGACCAGCCAGGAGCACAAGCAGCCTGCATTAAGGTTGTTCTTAAGTAGGGGTCGTTCGTAAGTCGGGTGTTCGTAAGTCAGGGACTTCCTGTATTTCTAAATTGGGAAATTAAGCATTTTAAGGGGGTTGTAAAACTTTGTGTGAAAAAACACCTTGCACTCTCGGGCCCCCCAGCCCCCCCCGTTTTACTTACCTGAGCCACGAAACTCCATTGGCGCGATCCTACGATGGTTTCCCCCAGCTTGAGGCGGCTCTTCATTGGAGATTGATAGCAGCGCAGCCATTTTTTTGTGGGGAAGGGAAAGGAATGTTCACGGATGTGAGGATGAGGGGGAGGGGAGACACACACCACTGGAGGAGTAAAAGAATGGGTGGAGAATGTAGTAAAATAGAGGTTGGGGTGAGGGGGGAGGGAGGAGGGGAGGATGGAAGATATAAATGGGGGGAGTGGGGAGATGTATGGACCGTTCACAAAAAAAGCCCCTAGGGAATACCTAGAAAAGTGTAGGGGGGGAGGGGGGAGGGAGGGACCAAAATGAGTCATCACAAGGAACACAAAAAGGTTGGAATTTAAAATTATGGCTAAAATTTACACAAATATATATATGGAGCACATTTGTTTTCTTTTTTTTTCTTGAAAAAGAAAAAAAAAATATAGCACTTTTTGCAGGGGTAAAAAAAAGTACAGTACAGTGACGTCACTAAATAATGATAAAACAATTAAGTAAATTGGTAGTAAAAAGTGGAGTAAATCACATAATCACATTTTTTTTAAAAGAGAAAGGAAGGGAAAAGAAAAGGAAAGAATACTTTTGCACTGTGTGGTATAGGGGGAAGTCAAAAGTTTTAATCACAGTGTATCGCTATGAGAGATTTATGATTTCTTTGGTAATTTATTTCAGGCAACTTGTGTTTTGGTTAGTTGATGCCATCTTGAATGAATTGATTGTTTTATGCAGTCCAGAGTAATGAAAATGGGGTCTTGGAATGTCCGTGGGTTGGGTACCCCTGCTAAGAGAGCTGCAGTATTTGATATGCTGGAAATGTATGAGGTGGGACTGATCTGTCTCCAAGAGACTCACCTGACTAAAATTACCATACAACAAGTTCAAAGTAAGAAGTTCCAATACCAATACCACTCAGTGCACACCTCTTATTCCAGGGGTGTGTCAGTACTGGCTAAAAGAGGGGTGGTGTTTACTTGCAGACAGATCAGCATTGACGAGGAGGGGCGCTATATTTTTCTTCACTGCGTAATAGAGAGTAGAGAATATGTTCTTGCAAATATTTATATACCCCCGCCCTTTAAAATGGAGGTTATATATAAGCTAATGGAATTTATGGTGGATAAGATGGGGATGCCAATCATAGCAGCGGGGGATTTTAATGAGGTTATAAATAGAAAATGGGATAGGTTTCCAGGGGGAAGGGAACCAAATCCTCCAGAGAGTCGATTGTATCAAATTCTACAAGAAGCTGGTTTGTTTGATATATGGAGAGCGAGGAACCCAGATGTGCGACAGTATTCCTGTTTCTCTAGTTCCTATTCAACACTTTCTAGGATAGACCTAGTTCTAGGTAATACGGAAGCATCCCAGACAGGGATGAGCCGAACACCCCCCTGTTCGGTTCGCACCAGAACCTGCGAACAGACAAAATGTTTGTGTGAACTTTAGAACCCTATTAAATACAATGGACTCGAACGTTCGAAATCTAAAGTGTTAATTATAAAGGCTAATATGCAAGTTATTGTCCTAAAAAGTGTTTGGGGACCCGGGTCCTGCCCCAGGGGACATGTATCAATGCAAAAAAAAGTTTTAAAAACGGCCGTTTTTTCGGGAGCAGTGATTTTAATAATGCTTAAAATGAAAAAATAAAAGTGAAATATTCCTTTAAATTTCGTACCTGGGGGGTGTGTATGATATGCATGTGAAGTGGCGCATGTTTCCCGTGCTTAGAACTGTCCCTGCAAAAAAAGTCATTTTTGAAAGAAAAAAAGTCATTTAAAACTGACTCGCGGCTATTAATGAATTGTCGGCTCCCGGCAATACATTCAAAAGTCATTGATAAAAAAAAAAAAAAAAAGCGTGGGGGTTCCCCAGAATTCAATTACCAGGCCCTTCAGGTCTGGAATGGATATTAAGGGGAACCCTGCTGCAAATTTAAAAAAAAATTGACGTGGGGTTCCCCCAAATATCCATTCCAGGCCCTTCAGATCTGGCATGGATTTTAAGGGGAACTCCACCCCAAATTTAAAAAAAAATGGCGTGGAGTCCCCCTAAAAATCCATACCAGACCCCTTATCCAAGCACGCAACCTGGCCGGCCACAGGGGAAAAGGGGGGGATGAGAGAGCGGCCCCCCTCCCTCCTGAACCGTACCAGGCCACATGCCCTCAACATGGGGAGGATGTCCCCATGTTGATGGGGACAAGGGCCTCATCCCCACAACCCTTGCCCGGTGGTTGTGGGGGTCTGCGGGCGGGGGGATTATCGGAATCTGGAAGACCCCTTTAACAAAGGGGACCCCCAGATCCCGGCCCCCCCCTATGTGAATTGGTAAGGGGTACATTGTACCCCTACCATTTCACGAAGAAAGCGTAAAAAAAATGTTTAAAAAAAACACACAAACACCTTGAAAAAGTCCTTTATTTAAAAAAAAATTAAAATAAAAAATAAAACATTCCAGCGGTGAAATCCAGTGTCCCGCGGCGATCCCGATGTCCAGCGCTGTCCTTCATTGGTTGTGCCTGAGTGGACCTGATGGGGAATTCCCTCTCAGTGTTTTAAATGTATAGACCCGCCCCTTCTAAAGTTCCCCATCAGGTCCGCTCAGCGGACCAGATGCGGAACATGAGAAGGGGCAGGTCTATACATGTATTACCAAAGTGAGAGCAGTTCCCCATCAGGTCCGCCCCCTCGGTATGTCGGACCCGCCTACGTCATTGGCTTGAGCGGGGAACTTCCTTCACTATGTAAATTTAAATTACACAGTGAAGGAAGTTCCCCGCTCAAGCCAATGACGTAGGCGGGTCCGACATACCGAGGGGGCGGACCTG
Organism: Rana muscosa; assembly: GCA_029206835.1. Lineage (NCBI taxonomy): Eukaryota > Metazoa > Chordata > Amphibia > Anura > Ranidae > Rana > Rana muscosa. The sequence continues at coordinate 55,841,066 of CM055116.1, read as the reverse complement.
ATGGGGAACTGCTCTCACTTTGGTAATACATGTATAGACCCGCCCCTTCTCATGTTCCGCATCTGGTCCGCTGAGAGGACCTGATGGGGAACTTTAGAAGGGGCGGGTCTATACATTTAAAATACTGAGAGGGAGTTCCCCATCAGGTCCGCTCAGGCACAACCAATGAAGGACAGCGCTGGACATCGGGATCGCCGCGGGACACTGGATTTCACCGCTGGAATGTTTTTTTTTTTTTTTTAATAAAGGACTTTTTCAAGGTGTTTGTGTGTTTTTTTAAACATTTTTTTACGCTTTCTTCGTGAAATGGTAGGGGTAAAATGTTGTTAAAGGGGTCTTCCAGATTCCGATAAGCCCCCCGCCCGCAGACCCCCACAACCACCGGGCAAGGGTTGTGGGGATGAGGCCCTTGTCCCCATCAACATGGGGACATCCTCCCCATGTTGAGGGCATGTGGCCTGGTACGGTTCAGGAGGGAGGGGGGGCCGCTCTCTCGTCCCCCCCTCTTCCCCTGCGGCCGGCCAGGTTGCGTGCTCGGATAAGGGGTCTGGTATGGATTTTTAGGGGGACTCCACGCCATTTTTTTTTTTATTTGGGGTGGAGTTCCCCTTAAAATCCATGCCATCTGAAGGGCCTGGAATGGATATTTGGGGGAACCCCACGTCAATTATTTTTTTAATTTGCGGCGGGGTTCCCCTTAATATCCATTCCAGACCTGAAGGGCCTGGTAATTGAATTCTTGGGAACCCCCACGCTTTTTTTTTTTTTTTTTTATCAATGACTTTTGTATGTATTGCCGGGAGCCGACAATTCATTAATAGCCGCGAGTCAGTTTTAAATGACTTTTTTTCTTTCAAAAATGACATTTTTTGCAGGGACAGTTCTAAGCACGGGAAACATGCGCCACTTTACATGCATATCATACACACCCCCCAGGTACGAAATTTAAAGGAATATTTCACTTTTATTTTTTCATTTTAAGCATTATTAAAATCACTGCTCCCGAAAAAACGGCAGTTTTTAAAACTTATTTTTGCATTGATACATGTCCCCTGGGGCAGGACCCAGGTCCCCAAACACTTTTTAGGACAATAACTTGCATATAAGCCTTTATAATTAGCACTTTAGATTTCTCCCATAGATTTTTCAAATTTGCCGCGAACACCCCAATTTGTTCGCTGTTCGGCGAACGGGCGAACAGGCAATGTTCGAGTCGAACATGAGTTCGACTCGAACTCGAAGCTCATCCCTAATCCCAGATAATAAAAAACATAGTATACCAGCCAAGAGGGGTGTCAGATCACTCGTTAGTGACAGTTCTGGTAAATTTAGAAGGGAATAGAACCAAGGGAGTATGGAGGATGAATCCTTTATGGTTTGAAGTTATCGGAGGCCCTGTGGATATTCTAGACAAATTACAAGAGTTTATAGAATTTAATGAAGGAACTGTGACACAGGGAGTGATGTGGGATACGCTGAAGGCATTTTTAAGGGGAATATGTATTCAACAAGTGGCAAAAGTAAAAAAGGCATCCAGAGAGGAGGAGAATAGGATAAGGCAGGAATTGGTGAATGCAGAAAAGGAATATGTTGAAAACCCAACATCAGAGCGACAAGGAATATGGATGAATAAACAACAAGAATATAAAATAGCAATGATTAAAAAATCTGAGAATAAAAGATTATTTCAGAAACAAGCCGCATTTGGGGAGGGGGAGAGTGTCGGAAGAATGCTGGCACATTTAGTGCGAACCAATTCCTCCCCATCCGCAGTACCCACGATTAGGACTTCGAAAGGAGAAATCTCCACTCGGGTATCAGAGATCACAGATACCTTTAGAGAATATTACGATAAATTATACAAATCGCAGGGTGCAGCGGGAGAGGAGGAATTGGAAATATTCTTTGGGAAAATTAAAATACCAATTCTTACTGAAGCAGAGAAAGAGGGAATGGAGGCTCCGATAACTCTTGAAGAAGTACAGTTAGCAGTTGCAGAGATGGCCAATCAGAAATCGCCTGGACCTGATGGTCTCCCTATAGAAACTTATAAACACTACGGGAAAGTGCTATTGCCGGAACTTCTTAAAACACTGAACTGGGCAAGGGAGGAGGGGGAATTGCCTAAATCAATGACAGAAGCAATAATTATAGTTCTGCACAAGGAAGGGAAAGATCCACTAGAGACCTCATCCTATAGGCCCATCTCCCTGCTTTGCTCAGACGCTAAAATATTGGCCAAAATAATGGCAACTAGATTAAACAAAATTATTTCAAGACTAATACATCAAGATCAAACTGGGTGTATCCCCAGTAGATCAACTAGTATGAATATTAGAAGGGTATTCCTTAACCTACAAACTCCAACACAGAATATGGGTACTAGGGCAGTTATGTCCTTAGATGTGGTTAAGGCGTTCGATAGCTTGGAGTGGGGGTATATCTGGCATGTTCTAGGAGCATTTGGTTTTGGTCCATCAGTTATTAGATGGATAAAAATCTTTTATAGTGACCCAAGTGCAAAAATTTGAGTCAGCAATGATTATTCAGGTAAGATTAAATTGGAGAGGGGCACAAGGCAGGGGTGTCCATTGTCACCCCTGCTTTTTGCACTAGCAATGGAGCCATTGGCCATAGCAATAAGAACGAATACAAAAATGAAAGGATTTGTGAGACCGACAGGAGAGGAGAGAATCGCATTATATGCGGATGATGTTCTTCTCTTCTTGGGGGACACAGATCATTCACTTAAACAGGCTATGAGTATCTTTGGAGAATTTGGTAGACTCTCAGGATTGGTTATAAATTGGGAAAAATCAGCCTTGATGCCGGTGGACCCGATTGCCAATCAAACCTCAGCAGAAATACCCCAATTAGAAATGGTGGATACAATGAAATACCTGGGAATACATATAACAATTGACCCAAACAAATATATAAATAACAACATAGTTCCCCTCCTGTCTAAATTTAAAAATAAAATTCAAATATGGCGGCGGCTCCCACTGTCAGTTGCTGGGAGATGTAACCTGATCAAAATGCTGTGGATGCCACAATTATTATATGTATTGCATAATACACCAACATGGATACATAAGAAATGGTTTAGGAAAATTGACACACTATTTAGAGAATTAATATGGAAAGGAGGCCAAGCGAGGATAGGACTACAGACCCTGCAACTATCAACAAGGGAGGGAGGTATGGCGGTACCACACCCACGGTGTTACTTCCTGGCAGCACAGCTGCAGCATATAGGAATGAGACCAGAGATGGGAGGGGATACAAATGGGCGGTTGATGACAATGGGGTCACCCCACAAGTTGGTGATGGAGGCACTGGAGGCAAATTCATTTTTATACAAATCCCCTACGGTCAAGATGGTAATAAAGGTGTGGAAAGCTGTGAAAGCAATAGGGGGATTAGAAGGAGAGACAGAATATACACCCCTTTTGGATAATAGGAATCTTCAGGAGTTGGAGCCGATGGGGAAAATTAAGGAATGGGAAGGGAAGGGGATAACCAGGCTGGCCCAGCTGTATGAGGGAGAAATCCTAAAAACTTTCGCTACACTTAGAGAGGAATATGATGTCCCTAAACATACATTTTATAGATATTTGCAAATTAGACACGCACTAAATATGCAGTTTGATAGACAGGGACCAACCTGGCACAAATCCCCTATCTTTCAGAGATTGGGCAATCAGAGTGAGACCGGGGGCCGTATATCCGAAATATACCCACATCTATGCAAAGGAAGTATGACAGCCCCTGAACATCTCAAAAGCAAAGGGAAATGGGAGGAAGATCTAGGGCCCATATCCGAGGGGCAATGGAAAAAGGTACTAGAGAGTGGACACCTTGTATCTGTTTCACCGGCCCAGAAGTTTTCATTCTTAATGCTATTACATAGGACATACTATACACCAAAAAGGCTGTTTGATTTTGGGTGGAGAGCAGATGCAGGGTGTCCCAGATGTCAGGACACAGGGGACCTGATACATATGCTATGGAGGTGCCCAAAATTATTTAGGTATTGGACAGGGGTACTGGATAGCATAAATAGGACATATATGACAACAATAGAAATGGACCCTAGAATGTGTGTCCTGGGACTAGGGGAGGGAACAAGTAGAGCGACCAGTATAACAAAAGCAGTGCTTAGATGCCTTTTTCATGCTAGAAAATTGATAGCGCAAAGATGGCAGGCAGAAGACCCCCCCTCAGTGAGAGAATGGGCTAATACAGTCACCGCAACAATATGGAAGGAGAGGGTAGTATATACAGGTCCTTCTCAAAAAATTAGCATATTGTGATGAAGTTCATTATTTTCTGTAATGTACTGATAAACATTAGACTTTCATATATTTTAGATTCATTACACACAACTGAAGTAGTTCAAGCCTTTTCTTGTTTTAATATTGATGATTTTGGCATACAGCTCATGAAAACCCAAAATTCCTATCTCAAAAAATTAGCATATTTCATCCGACCAATAAAAGAAAAGTGTTTTTAATACAAAAAAAGTCAATCTTCAAATAATTATGTTCAGTTATGCACTCAATACTTGGTCGGGAATCCTTTTGCAGAAATGACTGCTTCAATGCGGCGTGGCATGGAGGCAACCAGCCTGTGGCACTGCTGAGGTGTTATGGAGGCCCAGGATGCTTCGATAGCGGCCTTAAGCTCATCCAGAGTGTTGGGTCTTGCGTCTCTCAACTTTCTCTTCCCAATATCCCACAGATTCTCTATGGGGTTCAGGTCAGGAGAGTTGGCAGGCCAATTGAGCACAGTAATACCATGGTCAGTAAACCATTTACCAGTGGTTTTGGCACTGTGAGCAGGTGCCAGGTCGTGCTGAAAAATGAAATCTTCATCTCCATAAAGCTTTTCAGCAGATGGAAGCATGAAGTGCTCCAAAATCTCCTGATAGCTAGCTGCATTGACCCTGCCCTTGATAAAACACAGTGGACCAACACCAGCAGCTGACATGGCACCCCAGACCATCACTGACTGTGGGTACTTGACACTGGACTTCAGGCATTTTGGCATTTCCCTCTCCCCAGTCTTCCTCCAGACTCTGGCACCTTGATTTCCGAATGACATGCAAAATTTGCTTTCATCCAAAAAAAGTACTTTGGACCACTGAGCAACAGTCCAGTGCTGCTTCTCTGTATCCCAGGTCAGGCGCTTCTGCCGCTGTTTCTGGTTCAAAAGTGGCTTGACCTGGGGAATGCGGCACCTGTAGCCCATTTCCTGCACACGCCTGTTCACGGTGGCTCTGGATGTTTCTACTCCAGACTCAGTCCACTGCTTCCGCAGGTCCTCCAAGGTCTGGAATCGGTCCTTCTCCACAATCTTCTTCAGGGTCCGGTCACCTCTTCTCGTTGTGCAGCGTTTTCTGCCACACTTTTTCCTTCCCACAGACTTCCCACTGAGGTGCCTTGATACAGCACTCTGGGAACAGCCTATTCGTTCAGAAATTTCTTTCTGTGTCTTACCCTCTTGCTTGAGGGTGTCAATGATGGCCTTCTGGACAGCAGTCAGGTCGGCAGTCTTACCCATGATTGCGGTTTTGAGTAATGAACCAGGCTGGGAGTTTTTAAAAGCCTCAGGAATCTTTTGCAGGTGTTTAAAGTTAATTAGTTGATTCAGATGATTAGGTTAATAGCTCGTTTAGAGAACCTTTTCATGATATGCTAATTTTTTGAGATAGGAATTTTGGGTTGTCATGAGCTGTATGCCAAAATCATCAATATTAAAACAAGAAAAGGCTTGAACTACTTCAGTTGTGTTTAATGAATCTAAAATATATGAAAGTCTAATGTTTATCAGTACATTACAGAAAATAATGAACTTTATCACAATATGCTAATTTTTTGAGAAGGACCTGTATTAAGAGAGGAAACACAAGAGAGTTTGAAAAGGTGTGGAACCCGTGGTTGGAAAAAATAGGGACACCCCTGTAAAGCGGAGAGCGAGAAGAAAAAGAGGAGAAAAAGAGAAAGAAAAATGGTATAAGGAAAATAAATTAAAACAAAACTAAACTTTGAATAATGTGTAAAAATGGAAGAAAGGAAAATAGGAAAAAACCTAATATGAGAAATAGTAAAGGGGGAGGGGGGAAGGAGGAAGGAATGAGGGTCAACAGAGTGAAAATTACACTGATAACATTTTGCTAATTTATTGTTGTGAAAAATAAATATATATAAGCATGTACAATGTTAATTTGAATATGCAAGAAAATTAATAAAAAGAATATAAACAACAATGTAAATGTATTTTATTGGGATTTTATGTGATAGACCAACACAAAGTGGCACGTAATTGTGAAGTGGAAGGAAAATGATAAACGGTTTTCAATATTTTTTACAAATAAATATGTGAAAAGTGTGGGGTACATTTGTATTCAGCCCCCCTGAGTCAATACTTTGTAGAACCACCTTTCACTGCAATTACAGCCTTTTTGGGGATGTCTCTACCAGCTTTGCACAGCTAGAGAGTGACATTTGTGCCCATTCTTCTTTGCAAAATAGCTCAAAATAGCGAAAAGTTCTGTCAGATTGGATGGAGAGCATCTGTGAATAGCAATTTTCAAGTCTTGCCACAGATTATCAATGGGATTTAGGTTTGGACTTTGACTGGGCCATTTTAACACATGAATATGTTTTCATCTAAACCATTCCATTGTAGCTCTGGCTGTATGTTTAGGGTCGTTGTCCTGCTGGAAGATGAACCTCCACCCCAGTCTCAGGTCTTTTGCAGACTCTAACAGGTTTTCTTCTAAGATTGCCCTGTATTTTAGAAATTTTTGCCCATTCTTCTTTGCAAAATAGCTCAAGCTCTGTCAGATTGGATGCAGAGGGAGTTTGCATCTCTCAGCTAATACAGCTTATCAGCGGGGCTGATGCTTTAACAAACAGGTGGAGCTCAGAGGAAAGCGGAAATTCAGGTGGGTAAACGTCCCTCCCTCACATTTTCATTTAGTTTTCATCTCTTGATGAAAATTGGAATTGGTTTTCACCATAGTTTTCTTCAATTGACTTCATCACTGAAAACATGCCGCTGACGAAAACTATGCCGAAAATATTTTCGATGACAAAATTAAAACTGGTATGGCCAAAGGGACAGCTCATTCAAGGTCACAGGCAGTCTCCGAGTTACGTACACAATAAGGACTGTAGGTTTGTTCGTAAGTGGAATTTGTTTGTAAGTCGGAACACTGCTTGTAAGTGTAACTTCCGCCTGTGCTGGGATGTGGGATGTTACGGGCGCATCTGGGGCTCTTCTGGCCATGCAGTACATAAAGTACTGCAGTGTGGAATGTGGCAAGATATCTGCTCGGAGGGATCCAGGACCAGCCAGGAGCACAAGCAGCCTGCATTGAGGTCGTTCGTAAGTAGGGGTCGTTCGTAAGTCGGGTGTTCGTAAGTCAGGGACTTCCTGTATTTCTAAATTTGGGAAATTAAGCATTTTAAAGGGGTTGTAAAGCTTCGTGAGAAAAAACACCTTGCACTCTCGGGCCCCCCAGCCCCCCCGTTTTACTTACCTGAGCCACAAAACTCTGTGGGCGCAATCCTACGATGCTTGAGGCGGCTCTTCATTGGGGATTGATAGCAGCGCAGCCATTGGCTCCCGCTGCTCTCAATCAAACCAATGACGCGGCGCACCGGGGGGCGGGGCAGAGTGATACACTTGGCGGCTATAGCCGCCACTGTATCACACGGGAGTGCGCCCGCAAGCTAACCCCCCTGGGAGAGAGCTTCCCAGAATGGGGGTTAGCTCTTGTGGGGAGGAGCCGAGACAGCCGCCGAGGGACCCCAGAAGACCAGGATCGGAGCCACTCTGTGCAAAACGAACTGCACAGTGGAGGTAAGTATAACATGTTTGTTATTAAAAAAAAAAAAAGTAACCCTTACAACCCTTTTAAAGACATACAGTAAAGATAAAAAGGACGCATATACACAACGGGAGTAGTAAAGTGAGATGGTAATCTATGCATTTCCCTAGCATGAATAAAGGAGCTGTTCATTTCAGAACCATGGACAGCTCAACAACTAGTCGCTACAATCACATTTGTTAGGCTGTTGTATACTATGGACTATCATGCGTTACAGAATGTCTATTATGCTATTATACACATTTTGGAGCATCTATTAGACTGTCATATACATCTCATAGCATCAGTTAGTCTGTTATATACATCACATAGGAGTCTATTTATTAAAAAAAAATAAAAAAATCTAGCTGTGCTATTGCTTTAAGCATTCGCACAACTGGCACAAATAATCCCTATATTGTAGAGCTGCACAATTCTGGATAAAATGAGAATCTCAATTTTTCTGCTTAGAATAAAGATCACAATTCTCGCGGCGTAATATCCTCTTTCACATTATACAAAAAAATTGGGCTAACTTTACTGTTTTTTTTTAATTCGTTAAAGTGTATTTTTTCCCCAAAAAATGTGTTTCAAGGACTGCTGTGCAAATACAGTTCGACGTAAAATATTGCAATGATCGCTATTTTATTCTCTAAGGTCTCTGCTAAAAAAAAAAATAAAAAAAAAAAATATATATATATATATATATATATATATATATATATATATATATATATAATGTTTAGGGGTTCTAAGTAGTTTTCTAGCAAAAAAATACTGATTTTAACTTGTAAGCAACAATTGTCAGAAGAAGGCTAATGCCGCGTACACACGATCGTTTTTCTTGCCATTTTTTTCTCGACGTTTTTCACGTGGTTTTTTTTTTCATGTTTCCTCTCAAGCCTGTCTTGCGTACACACGATCATTTTAAAAAACGTTCAAGCAAAGCGCAGTGATGTACAACACGTACGACGGCACTATAAAGGGGAAGTTCCGTTCGGATGGTGCCACCCTTCATGTTAGTAAAGTTTGTTGAGCGACGATTCGCGCTTTTCAGCCTCCTGCTTTTCAGTCCGTTACAGTGTGATGAATGTGCTATCTCCATTACAAATGCTAGTTTTACCAGAACGTGCGCTCCCGTCTCATACTTGATTCTGAGCATGCGCGGTTTTTTTCACCTCGTCAAAGCATACACACCATCGTTTTTCACGTCGTTAAAAAAAACAACATGAAAAACGACGTGAAAAAATAGAGCATGTTCGAAATTTTTAATGGCCGTTTTTCACGTCGTTAAAAATGCTCTGGAGCCCACACACGATCGGTTTTAATGCCCATTTTTAAAACTGGTATTTTTAACGGCATGAAAAACGATCGTGTGTATGGGGCATAAGTCTTTAACCACTTAAGCCCAGGACCATTTTGCAGCTAAAGGACCAGGCCCCTTTTTGCGATTCGGCACTGCGTCGCTTTAACTGACAATTGCGCGGTCGTGCGACGTGGCTCCCAAACAAAATTGACGTCCCTTTTTTCCCCACAAATAGAGATTTCTTTTGGTGGTATTTGATCACCTCTGCGTTTTTTTTTTTTTTTTGCGCTATAAACAAAAATAGAGCGACAATTTGGAAAAAAATGCAATATTTTTTACTTTTTGCTATAATAAATATCCCCCAAAAATATATTAAAAAAAAAAAAAAATTTCCTCAGTTTACGTATTCTTCCACATATGTTTGGTAAAAAAAAAATCGCAATAAGCGTTTATTGATTGGTTTGTGCAAAAGTTATAGTGTCTACAAAATAGGGGATAGTTTTATGGTATTTTTATTAATATCTTTTTTTTTTTACTAGTGGCGGCGATCAGCGATTTTTATCGTGACTGCAACATTATGGCGGACACATCGGACACTTTTGACACCATTTTGGGACCATTGTCATTTTTACAGCGATCAGTGCTATAAAAATGCACTGATTACTGTGAAAATGACACTGTCAGTGAAGGGGTTAACATGTAGGGGGCGCTGAAGGGGTTAAGTGTTTCCTAGGGAGTGATTACTACTGTGTGGGGGTATGGCTTGGCGTGTGACGTCACTGATCGTCGTTCCCTATGACAAGGAACAGACGATCGCGGGCATGAGAGGCAGAACAGGGACGTGTGTGTGTGTGTAAACACACAAATCCCTTTTCTGTGAGGAAAGACAGATCGTGAGTTCCTAATAACTAGGAACCACGATCTGTCATTTCCTCTAGGTCAGTCCCCTCCCCCACAGTTAGAAACACACCTAGGGAACACAATTAACCCCTTGATAGCCCCCCTGGTGTTAACTCCTTCCCTGCCAGTGTCATTTTTGCAGTAATCAGTGCATTTTTATAGCACTGATCGCTGTGTAAATGCCAATGGTCCCAAAAATGTGTCAAAAGTGTCCGATGTGTCCACCATAATGTCGCAGTCCCAATAAAAATCGCAGATCGCCACCATTACTAGTAAAAAAAAATAACAAAAATAAAAATGCCATAAATCTATCCCCTATTTTGTAGACGCTATAACTTTTGCACAAACCAATCAATATACGCTTATTGCGATTTTTATTACCAAAAATATGTAGACGAATACATATTGGCCTAAACTGAGAAAAAATTAGCTTTTTTAAAAAAAATTGGGGATATTTATTATAGCAAAAAGTACAAAATATTGTGTTTTTTTCAAAATTTACGCTATTTTTTTGTTTATAGCGCAAAAAAAAAACAAAAAACGCAGAGGTGATCAAATAACACCAAAAGAAAGCTCTATTTGTGAGAAAAAAAGGACATCAATTTTGTTTGGGTACAGCGTCTCACGACTGCGCAATTGTCAGTTAAAGTGAAGCAGTGCCGAATCGCAAAAAATGGCCCGGTCATTGAGCAGCCAAATCTTCCGGGGCTGAAGTGGTTAAATGGTTAGACTGCCCTCATTTCCAGACCGACGTTTATCCCTTTGATCTAAAATAACCGAGAGATACATTGCTTCTCTTTTCTTCTCTATCTCTCTGAGCTGAGGAATGTTGAAAAACATTTGCCGGTGTTCTGTTAAAATAGTCAATTAATCAAGATCTCCAATGACTTCGGGTTACTGTAAACCATCATTAATTGGAGATTTCAATGACTTGCCATTTTGACACAACACCGGCAAGCGTGTATAATCCGGTACACAGAGAATTTTCTGTTTTGACACAACAGCGGCTAACGAGGAAAAAGTTGTCGCTGCCGTGGAGGCGGCCATTTTGTTGGCTAGTATTGGAGCGGACTAACAATATCCGCTCATACTACTGTGTACCGGAGCGTATACGGTTGCCGGTGTTGTGTCAAAACAGCAAGTCGTCGAAATCTCCCATTACTGACGGTTTACAGTAACCGGAAGTGATGTAATTGGAGATCTTGATGAATTGGCTATTTTGACGAAACACCGGCCTTTTTTTGACAGCTCTGGCTCTGCACTGTTTACATAGAATCGGGGAAATGCCAGTTAAGATCGAGAGGAGGGGTTGAATTGAGATCACAATTTTTGTAATGATTAATCGTACAGCTCTACCATATTGCAATAAATATATTTCCTATGATCGTTAGCTCCATCTAGTGGCCATAATGCAGGCTTATCTCTGTACATCTGACATATACAACATAGAAGGTCAGGCTGCAACTTTATATCCATCGCCAGATTTCAATTTTTCTAATATATATATCATGCTGTATGAGCTAGACCAATATATACATCATGGAACTTCAGTTAGTCTGTTACTGTATATACTGTTATATAATGTCTGTCATATACATAATGAAATATCAGTTAGGCTGCAGTGTACATCATGGTATGTCCATTAAGCTGGTATATACTTTATGGATTGTCATTTAGGGCAGGTATATACATCATAGCAGGACTTTTTTTCGGAGAGATTAGGTGCAGGAACTCCCCCCTTCTGAGTTACTCCTTGTCTCCGCCCCTACCCACCCCCGAGCACTGTCCCTTGGTTTCACCCCCTACTCACCCCCGAGCACTGTCCCTTGGTTTCACCCCCTACCCACCCCCGAGCACTGTCCCTTGGTTTCACCCCTACCCACCCCTGAGCACTGCCCTTTGGTTTCACCCCCTACCCACCCCTGAGCACTGTCCCTTGGATTCACCTCTACCCACCTCCCAGTAACAGCCCTTTTAGAGAATACAGAACCAAGTATTATTTTGTGGTGCCAAGTAATTTGTATGGTGTTTGTTAATAATAGCAAGAAAAGCAGTAAACGAGATCCTCTGCAGCGAGCAACACTAGACCCACCACAGCAACAATAGATCCCCTAGCAATAATAGACACCCCAGCAACACTAGATCAACCACAGCAACAATAGATCCCCCAGCAACAAAATACCCCACCCCAGAAACAACAAATTCCCCCATTAACAACAGATCCCCCCAGCAATAATGAATACCTCCAGCAACACTAGAAGCACCCCAGCAACAATAGATCCCCCCACACAACATTATATCTCTCTGCCCCAGCAACAATAGACTGCCCGTTACAAAATACCACCCCAACGACAATAGATCCAGCCCAGCAACCATAGATCCACCCCTGCAACAATAGACCCCCAGCAACAACAACGAGTTTCCCAGCAGCCAGCATCAATAGACCCTCCAGCAGCCAGAAACCATAGACCTCTCCTTCAACAATTACCCTCCCAGCAACAATAGACCCCCACAAAAAAAAATCCTGACAGCATACCCCAGTACCCATTGCCATTACATACATTCAGTGCTAGAGGTGCCGGAACTGCGTTCCCCCACGTTCCCGCTGAAAAAAAGCCCTGCATCATAGGATGTCCAATATGCTGTCATAAACATAGTGATATGAGTGTTATGCTGGTATACACATTGTTGGATGTCTGCTAGGATAGTAAGTACCTCATACTACAGTACAGTGGAATCTTGGATTATGGGCATAATCCGTTCTAGGAGAATGCTTGTAATCCAAAGCACTCGCACATCAAAGCAAGTTTTCCCATAGAAGTCAATGGAAACAAAGATAATTTGTTCCGCATTGAATTCTATGGCATGCAATACCGCATGTGGCCAGAAGTTGGGGGGCGTCAGAGAGCCTCGGAAATACTCAGGGACAGCTCGGCTGATTTCGGAAACCCTCAGAAAGGTTCGGAAACACTAAAACTGAGTATTTCTGAGTATTTCCGAGTGTTTCTGAGTATTTCCAAACGGCTCAGAACCATTCCGAGTGTCACCGCCCCCCCCCCCCCCCCCCCGCACCTCTGGACAACACTCGCAAACCGAGTCAGAATAATAAAAAAAAAAAGTTTCTCGTTATTCAAAACGCTCATTAACCGCGTTACTCGTAAACCGAGGTTCCACTGTATGTCCTTTAAACTGGTATGTACGTTATAGAATGTCAGTTGTTGCTTTAACTTTCCTTTAAAATTCTTCTGACACTTGTAAGTTATTCTGTATTAGAGAGAGATATTAATAGCTGTGGTTCTTTCACAGAAGTATGTATTATAATTATAAAGTCCTTGCTGACTCAGTAGGGCATTTTTTCTGGAACATTGCTTTTAAAATGTCCTTAGCATTAAAAATGACAAGGCTCAGTACATTGTACTACTGATGTTGTCAGTAACCACAATTAGTCATTAAAGTCTCTTTTTTTCTCCTATAAATAATAATAATAAAACATAAAAATAATAAACGTATGTGCTCTGTTGCAGTGGATTTGCAGAAAGCAGCCCTGATCCTCCTCTTCTTGGGCCCCTCTTCTGTGCTCCTGGCCCCACCCTCCCGTTGCGTGCCCCCACAGAAAGCAGCTTACTATGGGGGCACCATTCAGACACCGGCCCCACCCCCTCTCTCTCCAGATTGGCTGGCTGACTTTACTTGACAGCAGCGGGAGCCAATGGCACCGGTACCGTGTCCCAGCCAATCAGGAAGGAGAATCTCGAGACTCGTGGACAGAGAAGGACCTCAGGTAAGTGTTAGGGAGGCTGCTGCACACAGAAGGCTTTTTATCGTAATGTATAGAATGCATTAAGAGTAAAAAAAAAAACTTCTGCCTTTACTACTCGTTTAACCAACTCAATACCGGACACTTTCACCCCCTTCCTGCCCAGGCCATTTTTACATTTTCAGTGCTGTCACACTTTGAATGACAATTACTCTGTCATGTGACACTGTACTGCAACACTCTACTGCTCTGTGCGCAGCTAGATGCGAACAGCGGCCGTTGTCAGTCTGCCTTTAGTTGAACCACTTGCCTACTGGGCACCTTTACCTGCCCTACCTGCCCAGGCCGATTTTCAGCTTTAAGTTGCACTTTGAATGACAATTGCACGATCATGCAAAGCTGTACCCAAACAAAATATATATATTTTTTTCTTTGAGACAGATAGAGCTTTCTTTTAGTGGTATTTAATTACCACTGTTTTTTTTTTTTTTGCTAAAACAAATTAAAAAAAGACCGACAATTTAGAAAAAAAAAAGTTTTTCTTAGTTTCTGTTATAACATTTTGTAAATGTAGCGCTACCCCCATAGGAGCCGCTTAAGTATGTTTGGTACTCTGCCTCTCAACCCTAATAACAGTCTTAGCCCCCTCTGGCACACCTGGCAATAGTGTAAGTACAAGGACCAATGAGAAACAAACACGTTATGATAAAACACAGAAATTTTCTTTACTGCAATATTTCTCTGTAAGAATTGGGCCTCATGCACACTGGATGTTAAAATAACGTTCTAAAAACGCCAGTAGCTTTGCAGTGAGTTTTTCAGCTTTTTTCAAAGTTTTTGCAATAGCTTTTTTTAGCATCTATTAGCGTTTTTTTTAGCGTTATTTTTTTTAAGAAAAAACATTTTTCTTTTTAATGGATCAAAAACGTTAAAAAATGCCGGTGAGTGACGTTTTTGAGCGTTTATCTACGTTTACCACCTACCTATGCTTCCTGTTGGGAAAGGGACCTTGGGATCTCCTCAGAGCAGACTGCATGGTCGGATGTTTGGGCAGCTACCAAGTCCTCGGTTCAAAATATATTGGATTGGCATTGGAGGCCAATTATAAAGGTCTTAGCCATTGGTACCTGGTTCCCACTAGGGATGAGCCGAACACCCCCCAGTTCGGTTCGCACCAGAACATGCAAACAGGCAATAAATTTGTTCGAACATCTGAAACCCGTTAAAGTCTATGGGACACGAACATGAAAAATCAAAAGTGCTAATTTTAAAGGCTTATATGCAAGTTATTGTCATAAAAAGTGTTTGGGGACCCGGGTCCTGCCCCAGGGGACATGTATCAATGCAAAACCCTGCGCCAAATACAAAAAAAAAAGGCGTGATGTTCCCCCCAAAAATCCATACCAGACCCTTATCCGAGCACGCAACCTGGCAGGCCGCAGGAAAAGAGAGGGGGACGAGAGAGCGCCCCCCCTCCTTAACCGTATCAGGCCACATGCCCTCAACATGGGGAGGATGTTCCCATGTTGATGGGGACAAGGGCCTCATGCCCAGAACCCTTGCCCGGTGGTTGTGGGGGTCTGCGGGCGGGGGGCTTATCGGAATCTGAGGGTGGACCCCCAACTCCCACCCCCCCCATGTGAATTGTAACGGGGGACATTGTACCCCTACCATTTCACAAAGAAAGTGTAAAAAATTGTAAAAAAAAAACACAGACGGAGTTGGGATAAGTCCTTTATTAAAAATAAAAAAAAGAATAAAAAAAAAAGACTCCAGCGGTGGTAATCCACTCTCGATTTCCACTCCAGCGATGTCGGTATCCGGGGATGGATGATCTCTCCAGGCTCCAGCGACGAGGAACAGCACACGATCCTCTCTTCACCGGAGCGAAGATACCCTGGGAATGACGCGGCTTCAGCCAGTGACAGCTCTTATGTAGCTGAGGGCGGGGCCAATTTGGCACAGAGTTCCCCTTAAAATCCATACCAGACCTGAAGGGTCTGCTATGGATATTTGGGGAGAACCCCACGCCATTTTTTTTTAATTTGCCGCAGGGTTCCCCTTAATATCCATACCAGACCTGAAGGGCATGGTAATTGAATTTAGGGGGACCCCCACACATTTTTTTTTATCAATGACTTTTCTCTGTATTGCCGGGACCAGCAATTCATTACAGCCGCGAGTACTTTTAAATGACTTTTTTTTCTTCAGCAATAACATTTTGTGCAGAGACTGTTCTAAGCACGGGAAACATGCGCTGCTTTACAGGCATACTATATACACACCCCCCAGGTATGAAATTTAAAGGAATATTTCACTTTTACTGTTTCACTTTAAGCATTATTAAAATCACTGCTCCCGAAAAAACGGGCGTTTTAAAAAAAAAAAATTGCATTGATACATGTCCCCTGGGGCAGGACCCGGGTCTCCAAACACTTTATATGACAATAACTTGCATATAAGCCGTTAAAATTAGCACTTTGAATTTCTGCCATAGACTTTTACAAGGTGTTCCGCGGCTTTTCGAATTTGCTGTGAAAACCCCAAATTGTTCGCTGTTCGCCGAACGGGCAAACAGGCAATGTTCGAGCCGAACATGAGTTTGACTCGAACTCAAAGCTCATCCCTAGTTCCCACTAGGTTGGCTAAACATATACTTAGATATTCCCACAAATATATTTGTAGCTGTGATGAAACTGGTAACCACCTCCATATATGGTGGTCCTGCTCCTTAGTACAATGGCTTTGGGATGATATAGATAATTTCCACCCTAATGCCGTGTACACACAATCGGAATTTCCGACAACAAATGTTCGATATGAGCTTTTGGTCGCATATTCCGGACGTGTGTAGGCTCCATCGGAATTTCCGACAACAAATGTTTGAGAGCAGGTTCTCAATTTTTCCGACAGCAAAAGTTCTTGTCGGAAATTCCGATCGTGTGTGTAGCCATTTCCGACGCACAAAATTGCTGCGCATGCTCGGAATCAATTCGAAACATGCTCGGAATCATTGTACTTTATTTTTCTCGGCTCATCGTAGTGTTGTACGCCTTTGCGTTCTTGACCATCAGAATTTCCGAGCAACATTTGTGCGACCGTGTGTATCCAAGGCAAGTTTGAGCGAAAATCCGTTGGGGAAAAAAAAACACGGTTTTGTTGTTGGAAATTCCGATTGTGTGTACGCGGCATGAAGGCAATTGAACTTGCCCCAGACCCCCTCTCGACCCTATTTAATCTTCAAACTCCCAACTTAACGTGTTCAGAACACAAATTAGTCCTCCAAGTGACTACGGCTGCTAAACAAACTATTGCGAAAGCCTGGAAGACAAACTTCCTTAAAGCGGTTGTATACCGCAAAACTTTTTTTTTTTTTTTGGCCAACCTGCAAGGCAAAGGTATAATGAGCTAGTATGACTAGCATACTAGCTCATTATCAATCACTTACCTTAGATCCAAGCCCCCGCAGCGGTCCTCGGACGCGTCCTCCGTCGAATCCATGATACCCGGAGTGACTTCCGGGTATCGCCGCTCCGGCGCTGTGATTGGCCGGAGCGGCGATGACGTCACTCCCGCACATGCGCGGGGAACGGCACGATCCCCGCGCATGCGCGAATTTCCGGCAGTGTCCGGCAGGCTCCCATTCAAGAGCCGTCGCGCTCAGTGCGCCTGCGCCGTTATCTACGGCGCGCATGCGCCGTAGATAGCGGTACAGGTTTTTTTTGCAAATATCTCCGAGACTGTGTAGGTCTCGGAGATATTACAAGCACCTACAGGTAAGCCTTAATGTAGGCTTACCTGTAGGTGCTTGTACAAAATTTGGGTATACAACCACTTTAATATTGTGGAAACTAAAAATAGGGTCACTAAGGCCATGATCTATGCCAAACTGGATGTGATCCTTCTAAATAGGGTTGAATACTACACTAAATTGCAGCCATGGGTGCAACATTTTCTCCCTTCCCCCAATTTGATTATACCCTCTTGCTGCCGTGAGCTTTTATGGGGTTTTCTTTTCAAAGCGATCTGGCCTGTCTGCAGAGCCGGACCTTTGCTGGCACTCTGGGTTCCCTCCCCCTCCCCCTCTCCTCCTCCTCCTCCTCCTCCTCCTCTACCCTGTTCCCTTCCCCCCTCTCTCTTCTTTCTATACCCTCTCTCTACCCTACTTTGGTCCCTCCATTTTTTCCTTTTCTACTGCCATTATTCAGGATAGGTCATTAGGAGACATGGGGGTTTATTTACTAAAGCTGGAGAGTGCAAAATCAGGCTCACTACTGCATAGAAACCAATCAGCTTCTAACCTCAGCTTATTCCATTAAGTTTTGGCAATAAAACCTGGAAGCTGATTTCTATGCAGAAGTGAGCCTGATTTTGCACTCTAATGCCGCGCACTGACGATCGGAATTTCCGACAACAAAACCGTGTTTTTTTTTCCCGACGGATGTTGGCTCAAACTTGTTTTGCATACACACGGTCACACAAATGCTGCTCGGAAATTCCGAACGTCAAGAACTCAGAGACGTACGACACTACGACGAGCCGAGAAAAATTAAGTACAATGATTCCGAGCATGCGTCGAATTGATTCCGAGTATGCGTAGGATTTTTGTGCATCGGAATTGGATATGCACGATCGGAATTTCCGACAAGAACTTTTGTTGTTGGAAAAATTGAGAACCTGCTCTCAAACATTTGTTGTTGGAAATTCCGACAGCAAATGTCCGATGGAGCCTACACGCGGTCGGAATATGCAACCAAAAGCTCACATCGAACATATGTTGTCGGAAATTCCGATCGTGTGTACGCGGCATCAAGCTTTTCTAAATAAACCCCAATGTGTCATGAGGTGTTTGATCCGTCTTTCTACTCATTAGGGGCACTTTAGTGTTCTTCGCGCACTGATTCCTATGCATTCTGGAAACCCTCTAAG
The DNA here is from genome assembly GCA_029206835.1 of Rana muscosa. Taxonomy (NCBI): domain Eukaryota; kingdom Metazoa; phylum Chordata; class Amphibia; order Anura; family Ranidae; genus Rana; species Rana muscosa. The sequence goes on along the minus strand of CM055116.1, from coordinate 55,822,295 downwards.
TAAATGTTTTATAGGCCTTTTGGTCGCATACATGGGGGTCTGGTCAATAGTTTATCTTGTTTTTTTATGTTTACTTTAAGTTTTATGATGTGAACTTGGTATATGCGATTTGCTACACCCAGGGGCGTATCTGCCGCGTTTTTTTTTTAAGAGGGCTGTGCTGCCCTCTTAAAAAAAAGATGAAGCCCTGGAGCCCTATTTTGTGTCCTGTAAGAGGGGCAGATAAGAGGACTACTGCCCACAGCTGGCTCCCCACAAACACTCTCAGCAAGCTCAGAGTCATGGGTAGGTAGGTGGACTCAGAGCAGAGCCTCCAGGGGCCATCTGACTTTCTATCAGGGGGACCTTCCCTCTTTGGCATGGATGGTTGGGAGAGTGTTTAAAGGGGGTGTCTTCTCCTTTTTGCAAAGAAAGAGCATTTATTTAATATTTCCTTTTTTGTTTTCTATTTTATTATTTTCTTTTAAAAGTGGTTGGTTATTGGTGTTAGAGGCTGCAGGTGAAGGGATTGCAAAAAGTCACATGCAACTTTTTTTTTTGGGTGGGGGGGGGTTTCTTGAAGCTTACATGGTGGCCTGTAATGGAAACTTCAGACCGCCACAACTTCATATGTGCACTTAAAGGGGGAGTCTGCCTGGTATGTGCTGGGGTTAACTTAACCCCATCCTTGCATGGCATTTTTTTCTGTCACTGGCTCAGTTAGCCACATAGCCACCAGAGACCAAACACAGTCCACCAGAGACACCACAAAGCACCCAGAGACCCTACTTAGCTTCCAGAGACCATACTTAGCTCACCAGAGACCCCACATAGCTCACCAGAGACCCCACACAGTCCACCAGTGACCCCACACAGTCCACCAGAGACCCCTTGTAGCTCCCCAAGACCCCACATAGCCACCAGAGACCCCACATAGCTCACCAGAGACCCCACACAGTCCATTAGAGACCCCTTGTAGCTCCCCAAGACCCCACATAGCTCCAAGAGACCCCACATAGCCACCAGAGACCCCACATAGCCACCGCATAGGTGGAGCTCTAATTTGAAGAGGTGGAGCCTAAAGAGGAAGGGGTGGAGTTTACAGATTATGGGGTGGATCTTAAACAGGAAGGGGTGGGACACATATAGATGGGGGGGTGCCCAACTTTAGCCTTGCGTTGGGCAGCACAAAACCAAAATACACCACTGGCTACACCCCTAGAACTGTACTGTATTCACACTGGATGAAAACTGTACCACATGCTCCTCCATGTTATTCTATGCTTTGTACCGATCCTGTCCTATGTCTGTTTATTATTTGATTATTTTCTATCAATGAATAATTTTAAGGAGAAAGAGGTCTTTTTCTCGGGTCGTTGTAGTGTTGTACGTCTCCGCGTTCTTGACCGGCCGAAATTCCGAGCAACATTTGTGCGACCGTGTGTATCCAAGACAAGTTTGAGCCAACATCCGTCGGGAAAAAAAAACTCCATGGTTTTGTTGTCGGAAATTCCGATCGTGTGTACGCGGCATATAAGTTTACTAAGTCAAATGTTTGATTACCTCACTTTTATTGTCTGTTATTTCTATCAGATGTTTTAGCCTCATGCATTGGGTATGACTGTTGTTATTCTATTTAAAACCAATAAAAATAATTGCAAAAGAAAGCAGAAAATTACACTTGGGAATTTTCTGTAAGCACATCATGTTCTGCACACCTCCAGCATTGTCACTGCTGACATTGTTTGAACGTTTGACAAGTTTAGAAAACCATAGTGGAATGGAAAGGTCATTTTTAATAACCATAATTTACAAAATGATTTGTGTGGTGGTAATTACGTTACATCCTTTATGATGAAAGTGGAATGTTCCTTTAAATAGAAACTCCATGTTAAACCTATTTTCTATAATTGGCCAACTATACTTAGAGAATCACGTCCCTAAATCTCTGCTGACATTAAAAGATTCCCTGCTTTGTCCTACACAAAGCTGGGTTAAATATATATTTATGGGATAGGTTACGTTTAAGGCTTAAAGAACTATCTATATATTTTTTCTTTACAGTTCTGTTACCTATGAGACAAATTATATGTGGCACTTTGTCTTATGTTGTTGCTGGGTGCTTCCCAAGCCTAGCTAAGAGGTCTTATCTGCCCCCACCTCCCCTGCTGCTGCAGCCGACCTCCCAATGACCTCCCAATGACCTCCCAACGACCTCCTAACGACCCCCCAATGACCTCCCAACGACCTCCCAACCACTACGAAGGAGACGGATGCTTCATACAGCTGTTTATCTTGGCTTTGAGCACTTTCTCCAGACAAGCAGCGGCAAGAGGAATACATTTCTCTTGCCACTTCTTATCTTTTTTTAGCCACATCCGCCCGCTATCACTGGCACATACACACATATATTTGACCACGCTTTGTATTTTTATATATTAACCGGTTTGGTAGAATAATGGAATATTACTACCATATATATATATATATATATATATATATATATATATATATATGTAGCGATACCTTTAAGTCCTCCCAAGACAATAGGGGCCGCAAATTATTTATTTTGGGTTCTGCAGCGAGTTACCTCCCTCCGTTGGTTCCCGACCCTAGCATATAGGGTCAAGTCTATTCTCTTCCCTAGTAAAGCCAATGTCCAGACTGTGTCACTCCAAAAGAGAGTTTATTTTATCTTCTGCTCATGTAACAAGGGAAAAGTTGACGAGAGAAAAAGGTAGCAAGGTTAGGAGGTAGATTCAGGCACACAACACTTGACTCGCTCGTCGCCACTCGATCCCGAGTGGGTTTAGCTCACCCGGATAGATCCCTCTCACAGTTCTAGCAGCCGGAGTGGAGCTTGAACAATACTGTCACTTTGTCCCCTCCAGGGACGGGTTCAGGAGATCCTCTAATAACAGCAGAATCCTGTTATTCCTGAATCCAGAACTTTCCTCAGACCTATGTAGAATTTAGAGAACAGATGATGCTAATGGGCACTCTACAGGGTTAGCTTTGTTGAGTAAGGAATCCTTCCCTCTGACAGGTCACCAGGCCTTTCCCGAGACAGCGACCTACTATCACTCGTCTCCTCTGTGGGACCGATCCTCCCCTGGCTTCCTCTCGGTCAGAGCGGGTACCCTTACCTGGGCACCCTGGGACTCCAATGTGCTGATTTTAGACCCAGTTAAAGGTACTGGGCCTACCTGGAATGTTGCAGCCTCGGGCCAAAGGTGCCCGAGACTCCCCGGCCAGTACACACACCCCCATGGGGCACACTTCCCCCCAGGACTCACTCCCTGGCACTCCTGCCTAAACATGGCATCTGCCCCTTATATACCCTCTCCCTGCTTGCACAGCAGGCGAAACCCCGCCCACCACACGGCAGCCGAGAGAGGACATCCAATCACACCACTGTGTCACCTGAGGTTCGACCCTAGGCCTGGCCAACAGTGCCACCCACAGGCCAAAGGGGAACTGAACACCAGACAACACCACAGCAGAGCAGAGTCCAGTATCAAGTTAGAATGTCTGAGCCAAACTATTGCTCAGGCCGTCCCTTAAATTTGGGCATAGCGACCCCCTAAATTTAAGAATCCGCTACACACACATATATATATATATATATATATATATATATATATATATATGTAGCGGGTATGTACTTTCCCGGGTGTAATTCAAACTGGCAGAGACACCAGTGATGTGCAGTTCCCTGCAGCCCAGCAGGTGGCGCTGTCGCCCTGGGCTGGGGTTGAACCATCGCTGTGTGCCGTGCCTCCTTTTTGTCCTCTCTCGGCAGCGGTATGGTGGGGCGGGGAACCCACCGTGCTTGCTGGGAGAGGGTATAAAGGGGCCGGCCATCTTTGTCACGGGGTGGAGTCCCAGGCACCTTCAGCCTGTGGGCGGTGGTTCGTGTCGGTCCTCTAGGTGGCCTAGGCCTAGAGGACAGCCGGAGGTCGTGTTCCAACCCAGGCACCTTCAGCCTGGGGTGAGGTACTCGGATGGAGGTTTGGAGCTCAGTGCCCAACACTGAGTTCCGCGAGGGAAGGAGATCCTAGGGAACCCCGGGAGTGGGTACCCGAATCCGGAAGGCGTAATGGACCGGGGGGAGCTCCTCACTTGAAGACCGGGTGCAGCATATTGCCAGTGACAGGTGAGCCTCCCACCAGAGACCGCCTGGAAGGAAATCCCCCCCTCGCTCGGAGACCGCAACCCACTTTCAGGAAGGAAAGTGGAGAACCAATTATGTCTGGGCCTACTCGCATCCACACCTCCTTTTCTGCTCTGTTCTCCAAGGGAGTTGAACTGATTGTGTTCATTCAAGAAGAATAAAGGAGTGTTGGACTTTAATGGTGTGGGGCTCATTTCCTGACAGACATTGTTCAAGGTAACTCTCAGTGGAGGCTCCAAGTGCACAGCACTGACCCGAAGGTAAAACAAGAACTTTGCTCACACCGCACTGACACCTGTGGTGAAGGCCAGGCGTGGTGTCCCCGCTCCCTCCCCTCTAAGGATACCCCTAGACGAGAGAAAGACGGGCTGAAGTGAATAGAGGAGTAAGGGTGGCGCTACATATATATATATATATATATATATATATATATATATATATATATATAGTGGAACCTAGGATTACGAGCATAATCCATTCCAGAATGCTTGTAATCCAAAGCACTCGCATATCAAAGCGAGTGATCCCAATAGAAGTTAATTGAAACGAAAATAATTTGTTCCACATTGACTTCTATGGCATGCAATACCATAGAGGCAGGGGGTGCTCTAGAGACTCGGAAATGCTCGGAGATCGTTCGGCTGCCCTCGGAAACCCCCGGAAAGGCTCGGAAACACTCGGGAACTGAGTATTTCCGAGTGTTTCCAAGTATTTCTGAATGGCTCCCCTGCACCTCTGGCCAAATGCGGTACTGCACATCGCAGAGGCTTGAATGCTGCTCGTTTTGCAAGACACTCGCAAACCGAGTCAGGATTTTAAAAAAAATATTGCTCGTATTGCGAAACGCTCGTTAACCGCGTTACTCGCAATCTGAGGTTGCACTATATATATATATATATATATATTCAGTGAGGCAAAAAGTATTTGGTCAGCCACCAATTGTGCAAGTTCTCCCACTTAAAAAGATGAGAGAGGCCTGTAATTCTCATCATAGGTATACCTCAACTATGAGAGACTAAATGTGGAAACAAATCCAGACAATCACATTGTCTGGTTTGGAAAGATTTTTATTTGCAAATTATGGTGGAAAATAAGTATTTGGTCAATATCAAAAGTTCATCTCAATACTTTGTTATATATCCTTTGTTGGTAATGACAGAGGTCAAACGTTTTCTGTAAGTCTTCACAAAGTTGTCACACACTGTTGCTGGTATGTTGGCCCATTCCTCCATGCAGATCTCCTCTAGAGCAGTGATGTTTTGGGGCTGTCGCTGGGCAACACGGACTTTCAACTCCCTCCAAAGGTTTTCTATGGGGTTGAGATCTGGAGACTGGCTAGGCCACTCCAGGACCTTGAAATGCTTCTTACGAAGCCACTCCTTCGTTGCCCGGGCGGTGTGTTTGGGATCATTGTCATGCTGAAAGACCCAGCCACGTTTCATCTTCAATGCCCTTGCTGATAGGAGGAGGTTTGCATTCAAAATCTCATGATACATGGCCCCATTCATTCTTTCATGTACACGGATCAGTCGTCCTGTTCCCTTTGCAGAGAAACAGCCCCAAAGCATGATGTTGCCACCCCCATGCTTCACAGTAGGTATGGTGTTCTTTGGTTGCAACTCAGCATTCTCTCTCCTCCAAACACGACGAGTTGTGTTTCTACCAAACAGTTCTACTTTGGTTTCATCTGACCATATGACATTCTCCCAGTCCTCTTCTGGATCATCCAAATGCACTCTAGCAAACCTCAGACGGGCCCGTATATGTACTGGCTTAAGCAGGGTGATACGTCTGGCACTGCAGGATCTGAGTCCCTGGCGGCGTAGTGTGTTACTGATGGTAGCCTTTGTTACGTTGGTCCCAGCTCTCTGCAGGTCATTCACTAGGTCCCCCCGTGTGGTTCTGGGAGTTTTGCTCACTGTTCTTGTGATCATTTTGATCCCACGGGGTGAGATCTTGCGTGGAGCCCCAGATCGAGGGAGATTATCAGTGGTCTTGTATGTCTTCCATGTTCTAATTATTACTCCCACAGTTGATTTCTTCACACCAAGCTGCTTGCCTATTGCAGATTCAGTCTTCCCAGCCTGGTGCAGGTCTACAATTTTGTATCTGGTGTCCTTCGGCAGCTCTTTGGTCTTCACCATAGTGGAGTTTGGAGTGTGACAGTTTGAGGTTGTGGACAGGTGTCTTTTATACTGATAACAAGTTCAAACCGGTGCCATTAATACAGGTAATGAGTGGAGGAGAGAGGAGCCTCTTAAAGAAGAGATGAGATGAGATGAGATGACCTGGGCCCAGGAGTCATTATTATAGGTAATTATCAGACCATCTCCCAGCACTTACAGTATACTTGCGTTGTCACATAGTTACATAGTTAGTCAGGTTGAAAAAAGGCACAAGTCCATCCAGTTCAACCATAGAAAAAAAAATAAAAAAAAAATCGTACAATCCCATATACTCAATTATACCCACAGTTGATCCAGAGAAAGGCAAAAAACCCCAGCAGAGCATGATCCAATTTGATACAGCAGGGGAAAAAATTCCTTCCTGATCCCCCGAGAGGCCATCGGATATTCCCCGGATCAACTTTACCTATAAATGCCAGTACCCAGTTATATTATGTACATTTAAGAAAGAATCCAGGCCCTTCTTAAAGCAATCTACTGAGCTGGCCAGAACCACCTCTGCAGGGAGTCTATTCCACATTTTCACAGCTCTTACTGTGAAGAAACCTTTCCGTATTTGGAGGTGAAATCTCTTTTCCTCTAGACGCAAAGAGTGCCCCCTTGTCCTTTGTGTGGACCGTAAAGTGAATAACTCAACACCAAGTTCACAATATGGACCCCTTATATATTTGTACATGTTGATCATATCCCCCCTTAATCTCCTCTTCTCAAGAGTGAATAAATTCAGTTCCTCTAATCTTTCCTCATAGCTGAGCTCCTCCATGCCTCTTATCAGTTTGGTTGCCCTTCTCTGCACTTTCTCCAGTTCCCCAATATCCTTTTTGAGAACTGGGGCCCAAAACTGAACTGCATATTCCAGATGAGGCCTTACTAATGATTTGTACTGGGGGCAAAATGATATCTCTCTCTCTGGAGTCCATACCTCTCTTAATACAAGAAAGGACTTTGTTCGCTTTGGAAACCGCAGCTTGGCATTGCATGCCATTATTGAGCTTATGATCTACCAAAACCCCCAGATCCTTCTCCACTACGGATCCCCCCAGTTGTACTCCCCCTAGTATGTATGATGCATTCATATTCTTAGCCCCCCAAGTGCATAACTTTACATTTATCAACATTAAACCTCATCTGCCACATAGTCGCCCAATTAGACAGGGCATTGAGGTCGGCTTGTAAATTGGAGACATCTTGTAAGGACGGTATTCCACGGCATAGCTTAGTGTCATCTGCAAAGACAGAAATGTTACTTTTGATCTCAGACCCAATATCATTTATAAAGATATTAAAAAGTAAGGGTCCCAACACTGAACCTTGGGGTATTCCACTGATAACCTTGGACCATTCAGAGTAAGAATCATTAACCACTACTCTCTGAATTCTGTCCTTTAGCCAGTTTTCTATCCATTTACAAACTGATATTTCCAATCCTGTAGACTTTACCTTACACATGAGCCGTGTGTGGGGAACTGTATCGAACGCTTTTGCAAAATCCAAGTATACCACGTCCACAGCCACTCCTCTGTCCAAGGTTTTACTTACCTCTTCATAAAAAGAAATCAGGTTTGTCTGACAACTTCTGTCTTTCATGAATCCATGCTGTCTGTTGCTTAAATAGTTTTTTTCCAGCAAGAACTCATCTATGTGGTCTTTTATTAATCTCTCCAGTATTTTCCCAACTATAGAAGTTAAACTAACAGGTCTATAGTTACTTGGTAAAGACTTTGTTCCCTTTTTAAATATAGGCACCACATTAGCCCTGCACCAATCCAGTGGTACTATTCCCGTCATTAATGAGTCCCTAAAAATTACATACAGTGGCTTTGAAATTACAGAGCTCAATTATTTTAGGATCCGTGGGTGTATGCCATCTGGTCCAGGTGCTTTATCCACCTTTATTCTGTCTAAATATTTCTGGACCATATCACCTTTGAGCCATTGTGGATTTGGGGCTGTGTCACTACCACCCCCATTTTGGACATGAGCTCCCCCATGCTCCTTTGTATAGAGCTGAAGAAAGTATTTAATAAATTAGCCTTCTCTTTGTCCCCAGTCACCCACTCTAGATTATTTTGTAAAGGGCCTACATGCTCAGACTTGACCTTTTTACGATTAATATATTTGAAGAGTTTTTGGGGGTTTTTCCTACTATCTTTTGCAATCTGTCGTTCATTTTGAATTTTTGCATCCTTGATTTCCTTTTTACATATCCTGTTATATTCTTTGTAATATTTAAATGACACTAGTGTTCCCTCATTTTTATATGGCTGGCCCCATATTTCTGATAGAGAGTCTTCGCCACTTTGTCCATTATTTGTGACTTCCTGAGATTAGGGGTGTCGTATGGCCCATGCTTCCCATCGTAATCCTTCCTCCGCATGATGTCCACCATCTCCGCCATCTCAGCAAATGACATATTAGTCGCCTTATATCTTTTATTCCTGGATCGGGACGTTTCCGCCTCCAGGCTTTCCTCGTCGTTACTTTCAAGTAAAGAAGCCACCTGTGTCCCTGACATTTCGCCGTCTCCCACTGTGCGGCGAACGTTAAGGGGCGGGGAAATGCTGAAAAAGACCATCATGGGCGGGCGACGCGGGCGGAGTTACACGCATGCGCAGGGTATAAAAAGGGAACGAAGTTATTAGGGTTGCACGGAGTAAGAATGACCGGAAGTGCAGAAAAGACCACAACTAAGGTAAGAAGGGAACTGGGGCCTGCAATGGCCTATAATGGTTCATGATTGTAAAGGCCAATATTGTGATAAGTTGAGGAGAATCAAATCTGATCTGTTATTTTTTTCACAGAGTTTTTTACTTGCAGACAGTCAAATATGCATAAACTACGTGAGCCGGATGTCATGATGATTTTTATTGAGAAATATAAAGAAATGCGAAACCTCTGGGAACTTAAACATCCCTCTTACCACAAGAGTGCTTTACGTTGGGCAACAATTGAAAAATTTGCGGATTATATGAAGCCCTGGGTCCCAGACGCAGACTACAATATGATGACTATATAAGATAAACAACATGCGTAATGCATATAAAAAAAATCTACAAAGAAGTCCGTGATTCGAAGAGATCAGGAGCAGCAGCAGACGATGTACTACAGCCCAAGCTGTGGTACTTCAAGCACCTGCAATTTCTGGATGACCAGATTGAGGCCAGGGAATCAATGTCCAGCCTTCCCTCAACCCTTCCTTCCACCCTTCCCTCCAGCGTTCCTTCCACCCTTCCCTCCAGCGTTCCTTCCACCCTTCCCTCCACCCCTGCAGAGGTGGAGGAGGAGCCACCTGAGCTTGAAGAGCCTGATCTTCGCATCTTCAGCCAGGTATAGTATTTTGGAACATAATTATTGGCCTCAAAGTACTATTCTGATGAACTTGATTTATTCTCCCAAAATGATAACATCCCCCCCCCCAAAAAAAATAATAAAAAAAGGGGGACAAAAATTATTGTTTAAGTATCTAAAAAAACGGGACAGAATAAAACTCTTTACTATTTCTAAAACAAAAATATTGAAACAGTCATGAGATGAAAATTGTGTGTGATAGTTTCCACAAAATATCTAACTATGTGCCTTTTTTCTACACAGGATGAGGCCAGCCAGGAGGAAGAGGCGCAGGAATGTGGCAGGCAGGAGGAGGCAAGGGTGAGTGTCAGCCAGGAGGAGGCAGGGCCAAGTGGGACTCAGAAGTTTCCCAGGCCTAGTGGCAGCACAGTCTCACAAGTGGCTCCCCTCCACGTCAGACCGAAAAAACATCGGCGGATGACACAGGTGGAGGAGGAGTCACTCCAGATGATCCGTGAGGCTGCTGCCATCATGAGGACCCCCCCTCAACCCTGTGGAGGGGTTTAATTTGTATCTCGCAGACAAATTACTCCAAATGGAGGAGGGACAACGTGCCCCCTGCAAGCACATTATCTACATGGCCGTAAACATGGGGGTGAGGGGGCAGCTGACTGAGGCCACCCATATCTCTCATCAGGCCAATCCTTCTCCTCCTCCTCCTGCCACATTACCACCCACAGTGGCCCAGCCTGTAAGGGTGCGTGGACGGGGCTGTGGAGGGAACGCTGCAGAGAGGCGTGGAGGGAACACTGCAGGGAAGCATGGAGGGAAGGCTACAGGGAAGAGCAGGAGGTGATTCCCTGGCTTCGAGCTGCTCTTACAGAAGTTGCAGGTTCATGGAGTACCACAGCTTGGGATGATGTATGTCTTTGGCTGCTGCTCCTGATTTCATGCTGTTGTTTATCTTATTGTTCATCATAGTCATGTCTGCCTTTGGGGTCCAATGACTTCATATTTTCCGCTAATTTCTGAATTGTTGCCCTTCGTTTTTTGTTTGATATTTTGCCAGGATAAATGGAGATTTAATTTCAGCCTAAATACTTTCCTGATGTGTTTTTATTGGGAGTAGCAATAACATTTCCTAAATACAATGTGTAATTAATAACAAGGGACACCAACGTCCATGAGGGAAAAATGAAATAATCAAATGTTGTTGTGAGAAATTAACACACAAAAAAATGCTAACCAAAAAAAAAAAATGAATTTAATTTGTGAGGTCGGCCTTTAATAATAAATCAAATTATTAAGAAGATCACAAGAAAGACATAAGTTAGTCAGAACTCGTGATAAAGAAGTGCAGAAAAAATGACTTTTAAACACCATTCTAAAGCAAAAAACAATTCGCTGCATTAAACGAAGCAATAACTTGCAGAATGACGAATGTGCTCTCTCCATTAGGAACGCTAGTTTTACCAGAACGAGCACCCCCGTCTCCTAATTCAGTCTGAGCATGCGTGGGTTTTTTATCCGATGGACTTGCCCATAGACGATCAGAGTTTTCAATCGGTTTATTATCCATCGAAAAAATTTAAAACATGTTCTATTTTTTAAAACTGATGGAAAAAAGACCGATGGGTCCCATACACGATCGGTTTGTCTGATGAAAAGAATCCATCGGACGGTTTTCATCGGTTAAACCGATCGTGTGTACAGGGCTTTATGGTGGCAATCAGCGACTCTCTGCCCGTTGCCGCCACCGCTCGCCTCATAGCCTGTCAAGTCTTACTCTCCGAGCCCCGGCTACTACTGGGTGGGGTGCGGAGGAAGATCACTCCGCCAGGGAAGGCAAGGAGATAAACAGGCAGGCGGTTGGCCGGGACTTGAGCCAAGGCAGAAGAACATGCGAGTGGAGCTGAAGAAATATTCCCTCCGCTCCGACCAGCACATGATCATCAGAAAAGGGCACAGATAATGGAAAAAATACACCCCACTAAGCTAGTAGGCGCCGGCGGAGTGGGGGTGTGTAATTCAGATTTTTATTTTTTTTTATTCTGCACTGACTGTCTTTGATATTGCCCCAGCACCTGTCCAATCCGGGGACAAAACCAGGGACAGAATTGGTCCGGGGACAGTGTCCTCAATCCGGGGACTGTCCCCGGAAACCGGGGATGTCTGGTCACCCTAACATACAGGTCTGTGAGAGCCAGAAATCTTGCATGTTTGTAGGTGACCAAATACTTATTTTCCACCATAATTTGCAAATAAATTCTTTCCAAATCAGACAATGTGATTGTCTGGATTTGTTTCCACATTTTGTCTCTCATAGTTGAGGTATACCTATGATGACAATTACAGGCCTCTCTCATCTTTTTAAGTGGGAGAACTTGCACAATTGGTGGCTGACTAAATACTTTTTTGCCCCACTGTATATAGTATATATATATATATATATATATATATTGTGACAGCAGGAAGGTAAAGTCACCTGGTTGCATCCAGGGGGGTAGATATATTTCTCCCAGATTCAGGCTTTATGCCGACTTATACAACTAGGGAGAGGGCTGGGCGTCGTGCAGGCAGGGAGTTGATGAGATCAGCTGAAGCTTGTCAGCTCGTTTAAGGCCTCTAAAAAAACTCCCAGATTCATTAGGTGTTGGCTCATGCCTGGACCCAGACCTGTGTGGAGAGTGAACCCCTGTGCGGTGAGACAAAGCCTGTGTGGCTATTTATTTGGACATTGACTAAACCAGGGACTTAGGGACTAGGACAGCACTAGGCTGATCCCAGTTGTTAGTTAGGAAACCTGTATGTTTAGTCAGAGGTCAAGCTGACCAGGATTTATTTTGTTTATGTTTCTTTTTGGCTTTGCTGTGTTTTTGTCACTGTACATAGAAAAATAAACCGCACCTTTTGATTTGGAAAACCACAAACTCCGTCTGCTGGCCCTGTTTTTGTGTGGGGAGCCCAACCAGGGGGTCACACACACCCGCTACCGAGTTACCCCCCTCACAGTTGGTGGAGAACCAGTGGCAGTTTTTTTTAAGCCAGCATGGAGGAGATACTGAAACAGCTGGCTCTAGCAAATGCCAATCAACAGCAGACAAATGCAGGTTTGCAAAGGAGCCTTGCAGCCCAGCAGCAAGCTCATCAACAGAGCCTTGCAGCCCAGCAGCAAGCTCACCAACAGAGTCTGGAAGCTCAGCAACAAGCCCAGCAGCAATCGGAGGCCCGCTTCATAGACCTGTTACAGAAGCAAGAGCAGAGACTACAACAAATGGAAGCAGTAATGCAGCAACGTCCGCAGACCAGTGAGGAAAGCCGTCCCACTAATACCGCGTCCTTTGGGGTGAGTCGTTTATTGACAAAAATGACTGGAGAGGATGATCCAGAGGTATTTTTGACCACATTTGAAAGGACTGCTGAAAGAGAAAAGTGGCCTGAGGAGCAGTGGGCTGGACTGGTGGCTCCTCTGTTAACTGGTGAATCGCAGAAGGCTTACTATGACCTAGAGCCTGACCAAGCAAAAGACTATGTGATGCTAAAAGCTGAAATATTGGCAAGGCTGGGTGTCACCCTGGCTGTCCGGGCTCAGCGTGTGCATAACTGGACTTTCCAGCTTGGAAAACCCCCCAGGTCTCAAATGTATGATCTCATTCACCTGAGCAGGAAGTGGCTACAGCCAGAGACTTTGTCCGCACCAGAGATTGTGGAACGTGTTGTAATGGATCGGTTTTTGAGAGCTCTTCCTACTGCCATCCAAAAGTGGGTAAGCCATGGAGACCCAGAGACGGCCGGTGGTCTTGTGGATCGTGTAGAGAAATACTTGGCTACAGAGAACCTGACGGCCTCTTCCAGAGACTCTCGGACTTTCCACCCTAAGACCAGACCATCCCCAGGGGCGGATAAGAGGATTCCAAGGGGTGAGGGTGGAGAGAGTGAGAGGGTGGGAGCTCTACCCAAAGTTTGGCGAGAACAGCCTGGGAAGTCAGGGGCTCAAGAGGCAGCCAAAAGGATTGTTTGCTACCGCTGCCGGCAAGCGGGACATATTGCAGCAAATTGCCCGGTTGTGGAGGAACCCATGCAATGTGACTTTCTGACGGACCGACGTCAGTCGCTGTGTGCGACAGTCGCATGCACTGCCATTCGGGGAACTGAGAAACATTTATGCAAAATGTGTATTAATGGTAGAAATGTTGTGGTATTGCTGGATTCAGGTAGCCTTGTGACCCTGATAAAGGCTGAATTAGTTAAAACAGAGGTTTCTGGGAATAGCAAGGTAGCTGTTATTTGTGTGCATGGGGACACCCGAGAGTATCCAGTGACTACAGTGTGTTTCGAGACCCCCAAAGGTACCCTCTCTCATCCAGTGGGGTTAGTATCTCAATTACCGCATGATGCCATTGTGGGAAGGGATTTTCCGAAGTTCTGGGAACTGTGGGATGATCCTGAGCCCCCCACTGGTGCCCCTATGTACCAGGAATGTGATAGCCAGAACTCCTCTGAGAGTGGTGAGGACTCTCCAGAATTTCCCTTGTCAGTATTGGCAGGGGAGACTCAAGAAACTGTAGAGGAGCCCACCTCCTCAGACGAAAACCTACCGTCTGTGGAGTTTTCTGATCTTGAGGTTCACAGGGAAAATTTTGCCACAGAACAGTTAAAAGACCCCGCCCTAATAAAGGCACGGGAAAACGTAGTGGAAATAGATGGCGAGTTAGTGAACCCAGATAATACCTGCACTTACCCATACTTCAGCGTAGAGAAGGACCTACTGTATCGGGTGGCAAAAAGGGCAGAAGAAACCGTTGAGCAGCTTGTGGTGCCCAAACCTTACAGGAAGTTGGTGTTGGAGTTGGCCCATGGGCACATTCTTGGAGGTCATCTGGGGTAGAGCATGATATTATTACCCCGCCCGGTGAAAGGGTGAAGTTAAAACCCTATCGGATCCCAGAGGCCCGACGGGAGGCAATACGGGAGGAAGTACAGAAAATGCTGAACTTAGGGGTGATAGAGGAGTCCCAAAGTGATTGGTCTAGTCCCATTGTGTTGGTGCCTAAACCGGATGGGAGCTGGCGATTTTGTAACGATTTTCGTCAGTTGAACAAAGTTACAAAATTTGACACCTACCCCATGCCACGTATAGATGAGTTGATCGACCGGCTGGGAACAGCCCGATACATGACAACTCTTGCCCTCACAAAAGGGTATTGGCAAATTCCCCTGGCCAAAGAGAAAACCGCATTTGTAACCCCAGACGGGGCGTTCCAATATAAGAGAATGCCGTTCGGGTTACAGAATGCGCCGGCCACATTCCAGCGGAAAATGGACCAGATACTGAGGCCCCATCGGAAGTATGCTGCGGCTTACCTGGATGACGTAATTGTCCATAGCACAGATTGGGCCTCACATCTGCCAAAAGTGCAAGCAGTCCTAGACTCTATCCGGGAAGCGGGGTCTGATCAGCACTAGGCTGATCCCAGTTGTTAGTTAGGAAACCTGTATGTTTAGTCAGAGGTCAAGCTGACCAGGATTTATTTTGTTTATGTTTCTTTTTGGCTTTGCTGTGTTTTTGTCACTGTACATAGAAAAATAAACCGCACCTTTTGATTTGGAAAACCACAAACTCCGTCTGCTGGCCCTGTTTTTGTGTGGGGAGCCCAACCAGGGGGTCACACACACCCGCTACCGAGTTACCCCCCTCACAATATATATATATGTAGATACATTAACTTTTAACTGCTGACCGGGTATTGGTTCAATTGGTTTAAAGTGTTTGTTACACTCATTATGCCCCATCATCACTATCATTTTATACACGTTTGATTGGTTGCCTACTTATTATTAAGGTATCTCTATCATTGTTGTGTTTATTTCGTCACACATTTGGGATTTTTCTATCCTTATTGGGGACACTTACACACTTTTTATCATTTCACCGATCTCTCCTCCTTTTTGTCATTAGCACATTTTTTACCCATATATCAAACAATACTAAACAAAAAAGTGTAGCGCTAAACTAAATGAGGACTGCACTTTGATCAAGTGCAGTATAAAACAGTGATATGTGATTAAACAATCAACATGACATCTAACACAGATATATGAAAAAGTTCAGATAATCCACCGTGATGAAAATTAAATCAAACAATCCACCGTGATGGGAATTGTGTAACATTGAAAATCATCAGAAAAATACATTAAATGACAATATAATAAATGAATATTGAAAATGTGAATGACAGTCAAATTAATAGTGCTCCCAAAAAACTTGACGTGAAGTGACCACCACCAATCGATTGTAGAAAAGGCTTACCGGAGAGAGTGGACCCCAAAAACGTACGTTCAAAGGGTCAACCAGGCAAGGGTAAGTCACTGTGAACAGCAAATCCTCAGCAACAATTCAAACGGGAACCACAAGCTTGAATCCAGGATGGAAAAAAGTAATCACTCCTGTCCGAATGTGCGATGAAACTTACGGACAGTGTCCGATTAGGACCAGGTAGTGTTACCAGATGAGTTGCGAAAAAGTAAAGGAAAGAAAAGGCACATAGCGTAATACTGTATAAAAGGGTAATTTAATGTAGGTAGGAACACTTACATTTAAAAGAGTATAACAGCGCTTGTCAAATGGTCAAAAATGGCAACAGTAAGGTCACCCGATGCGTTTCGCAT
Organism: Rana muscosa; assembly: GCA_029206835.1. Lineage (NCBI taxonomy): Eukaryota > Metazoa > Chordata > Amphibia > Anura > Ranidae > Rana > Rana muscosa. The sequence continues at coordinate 55,805,999 of CM055116.1, read as the reverse complement.
CCTAATGCACCCCAGATGATGCATTAGGATGCGAAACGCGTCAGAAGACCTTACTGTTGCCATTTTTGACCATTTGACAGGCTCTGTTATACTCTTTTAAATGTAAGTGTTCCTTACTGCGACACACACACACCCAGGCCTAAGGTGCCTGGGCGTGGACAAACGAAGACCCTCTGGAAGATGGACGCCCCCTTTTATATCCTCTCCCGACAGGCACAGCAGGTTCCCCGCCCCACCGTACTGCTGCCGAAAGGGGACAAAAAAAGGCACAACCCTGTACTGTGGTTGAACCCAAGCCCATGGCAACAGCGCCACCCATAGGCTCCAGGGAACTACACACCAGTACTATCTCCGAGGGATAGAAATGGTCCATGAAACCTAACAATTAGTGCATCTGAGCCTAGTTACCACTCAGATGCTCCCCCTAAATATGACACCCCGCTACACATGTTTTGATGGTTTACCTATCTGATGTCTTTTCGCCATTCTCATGTAACCATGGCTGTTGTGAACCGTGCCCCCATGTTTCTTGAAATAAATATAAGATTTGAAAAAAAAAGAAAACAGGTTCCAACTGTTTCAAATTGCCTGAAAATGTGTATTGAAAGGGACACTAAAGGTTCATGTTTTTTCACCTTAATGCATCCTATGCATTAAGGTGAAAAAACATACAACATTACCGGCCCCCCAGCCCCCTCGTTTTACTTACCTGAGCCTGTTCACCTGTTGCGCTCGCCCCCAAAGTCCTCTTTACCTCTCAGCCTGGTCTTTGATTGGCTAGAGTGGATGGATTCAAAGCAGCGCAGCCATTGGCTCGAGCTGCTGTCAATCACATTCAATGGTGGGGGCGGGGTCGAGTGATACAGTGAGCGGCTATAGCCGCCGGCTGTATCACGGGAGCATGCCCGCAAGAACTTACTTGCATGAAGGTGTTCAGTTCTTGCGGGCAGGAGCCGAGACAGCCGCAGAGGGACCCCCAGAAGACCAGGGTCGTGGCCACTCTAGGCAAAACTAGCTGCACAGTGGAGGTAAGTATAACATGTTTGTTATTTTTTATTTTTTTTTAAACATTTTCTCTTTACAACCCCTTTAAGTATTTTAACTTTATAGCTGATAGCATTCATTTTAGGGTGCAATCATTATGGGCTGATATTTGATGTGTTAAACGCAACTACTGTATATACTGCAGCCAAAAAATATATATATGTTTCTTGGTGCCAAATATAAACTTGATGAAAACTCAGCAACTACAACCAAGTGCCAAAAATAATCATGTACATTTTTACAACCAGTAATGTATCAACACCGATGCGGACAGACACTGATATTTAAGCATTTCTTTTCTGGCTATGCTGCTGTCACAGGGAGGCAACACAATGCAACCATTCACAAAAATAAAGTATGTGCCACTCTACCTATCTGTCATATAGAATTTTCTTTCTTCCACTGTATGGAAGTCCACCCAATTCCCCCCTTCTGGTCAGCGTTCAGAGCCAACTCCATCTGCCTGGCAGTGCATCCTGGAACTTGCAGCTTCCCTGCATCTGGACGGCTGAAGGTGCCCAAAGCCGTGCCTTAATCTCCAATCTGGATAAGCTATAGAGCTTCTTAATTTCTGGATGTCAATGAGAAAGCTGAGAAGTTGAAGCTTTACTTGGAATTTCCTTTCTAAGGCCTTGCTAAGCTTTTGTGAGTCTTTGAAGAATGTGTGCATTCCGAGATCGGGATTTGGGGATTTGTGAAGAGATTTCAAGTTGGTAGGAGCCTTACAGAGTCTTAGCGCAGACTGGACATGTTACCAAACTGCACAAGATAGCAGTTAGGCTGGAATCATAAGGGAACTCTTATTAATTGTATTTAGGAACAGAAGTGATGATGCACACCAGGTTTATTTCTCTGTTTTTAATATAAGAATCAGGAGCTTAGCTACAAACCACAGGTCCCATAGGACAATTTTGATGGGCCCTGCCTGCCCACTGCCCTGTGTACCCTCCACTAGTAAAAGCTCTGTGGCACCTGCGATTTTCACCCCTAATGATAAGCCTCTATTTAAGGTGACCAGATTTTTAAAATGAAATCCGGGGACATATTTTTTTTTTCTAGTAATGGCAGCAATTAGCAACTCTCTGCCCGTCGCCGCCGCCGCCCGCCTCACATTCTGTCAAGTCTTACTCTTCATGCCCTGGCTACTACTGGGTAGGGAGCGGAGGAAGATCACTCCGCCAGGGAAGGCAAGGAGATAGGCAGGTGGCTGGCCGGGACTTGAGCCAAGGCAGAAGAACATGTGAGCGGAGCGGAATGGGCATGTACCCGAAACTGAAGAAATATTCCCTCCGCTCCGACCAGCACATGATCATCAGAATGGGGCACAGATAATGAAAAAAATACACCCCCCCCCCCTAAGCTAGTAGGAGTGGCAGAGCGAGGGTGTGTAATTCAGATTTTTTAAAATTCTGCACTGACTGTCTTTGAAATTGCCCCAGCCCCTGTTCAAATCCAATCCGGGGACAGATTTGGTCCGGGGACAGTGTCCTCAATCCAGGGACTGTCCCCGGAAACCGGGGATGTCTTGTCACCCTACTCTATATCACTGTGAGTTTATATTGCATACATACAGTATTTATTCCTTCTGTCCACTGGTGACCTATAGTGGTCCACACAGTCTTCCTGGTTTTATCCCTCTTACATACACTATATTATCAAAAGTTTTGGGTACGACTGCCTTTACACACACATGAACATTAATGGCATCCCAGTCTTAGTCCGTAGGGTTCAATATTGAGTTGGCCCACCCTTAGCAGCTATCAAAAGCTTCAACTCTTCTGGGAAGGCTGTCCACAAGGTTTAGGAGTGTATCTAATGGAATGTTTGACCATTCTTCCAGAAGCGCATTTGTGAGGTCAGGTACTGATGTTGAGCGAGAAGGTCTGGCTCGCAGTCTTAGCAATGTTTCGGAGCCCAGGACCTCTTCATCAGGCATGTGACACATGTGGGTCCGAAACATTGCTGTTTGTTGTAATGATGTGATCACTGAATAGAGCTTTGGACCCAATTTTGGAGACCCATGGTGTGCTGGTGGCATCTCTCCCTTCAGTCTGGCTTCCTCCCAGACTTCTGCCCCAGGGGCAGAGCCCCTGCATAGGGGGCTCCTCCAGCAGGATAGGACCCAGGAACTCTGCTTCTACTCAGGCCTCAGACTACTTATGGGCTTTCTCCCCACCTACGTGGTACACCTTCACAGGGACTGGCTGGAATCCCATTTTTTTCAGGCTGCCCGTTCTGCTCTCCTTTCTGCTATGCTTCTATGAACATTCAGAAGAAGTAGCAAAACAGCAGACTGTGAAACACAGCAATCAACCCCTGCTCCACTGTGTACAGTGAATCTAAATTAAATCTGCCTATCAGCCTACTGTACACTAGGAGGGTGCTACACCTAAAAAAGAAAACCAATGCAGTCACCATGTCCAAAGACTGATATGCTGCAACATATTTGCATTCTTGGGTTTAACAGTACTTTAATGAAAACGTCTCTTTATCTTTGACTCAAGGATACGTTCGCTCTGTTGTAGTGAATGCTCTCTCTAGCATAAAATGAGTTTATGATAGAAACCGCATTTGGTTCTAAACACATCAAAGCAATCTATACACTTTGAATATCACACAATGAATATGAAACATGCATTAATATATACATTTATTCCAGACAACATGAAGGTGTCACTGCTAGGGCAACATAGCCCCCGGGTCGAACAAGTGATAGAGGAGCACCCATCCACTTGCTAAATTTACCATGCTTTATCTGCATCATGAACAGGCGCAGTCTCACTGCATTACATTGTTGCTTCCATCTGTTCACAGATTATGCCGTATCTTATTAAGACCAAGGCATTTTGGATGAGGAGCGGCGAAGATTCCCTCCACCACAGAGGAGGTTGAACACTGAAATAACAATTAAATATAATGTTTGCTTCTGAGACTTGACATTATGTCTAAAAGCTCTCATCTGGAAGCATCAGCCCCACAAGCTCTCTGCATTGGTTATTGTATTTAAGTGGCATTGACTTCTATAAGACAAGTATTACCAACTCATACTGAATATGTGCATCAGTGGCAAGCGATGAGTGAATCAAGTGCCCCAAGCTTTGACCGATCTGCAGAACAAATCTATTAACTCAACCAAAATGATAGTTCCCAGCAAATTGGTGAAGAGGTCCTTTAGACCCTTTAAAGTGGTGTAGCACTACCCCCATAGGGGTTGCAGATGACTGGGTTCCCCACTCCTACACAGCCAGGCAAAGAAGCATTTCTTAGCTTTCATCCAGAGACAAAGAACAGTCTTTGAGCTTGTTTTTTTTATTTTATGTTTTATTAGGGGTAATAACTTGGACGGGGAATAGGAGTTATGGGATGCCCAACTTGATAGCAACAAAACCAGGGACAAGCTCCTCCCTATGTACATGCTCCAGTCTTCTTTCCAAGCACCGACAGTCTCTGATAAATGAAACATGCAAAAGTCCCTTACGGACTAGGAACTCTCAGTCCCTTTAGAAAGTAGCACAAAGTGTCGTAAGCTGCATTTTGGAGTACCTCCAGTTCCCTTGTAGACACTGTTTCCAGCTCTATCCACTGCAGGAACTGCCTGCACACCTGGCTGCTTCTTCGCCAGTCTACCTGACTGACTCTTAACCAGTCTTAAGCCAGAAGAAGCACTGAGGTCAGTGTGAAACGCTTGCGTCACCCCCTGGGTTCGAACACTTAGTCTATTCTCATGCCCGGAACCTTCGTGTGCTTCCCTGTCCCCTGTGTTCTCAATCTTCTTTCTGTGTCTCAAAAGTGAGACAAAAGGGGTCTGTTTAGACCCCTGATATTTCACCAAAGCCCCCCAACAGGGCAGGCGGTCCTTAAGTGGTTAAAGGCTCATAGACACCAGAAACTGCACATTGTTTTATATGCATAATGACATGCATTTTATGTACGTTTTTAAGTGTGACAGAACGCCTGGCACCCAGCTTGGGTGCTTCCACCAAGATACAGTTTCCTCCAGTCTGGAATCAGGTATTATAGCTGAGCACCCAAGAACTAGACGACACTAGCTTAGGTGCAAACTGGAACTCACTTTTGTAAACTTACACAAAATATACAGTATATACCACACAAAATCAGATAAGAGCTTTATCACGTTATCTAAACAGTAAGATAATTAACATATCTAAGTGTAGCGCCCCTTTACTCTTCAGGTGTGTTATGCGCCTAAATTTAGGGGTTGGTCTGAACTGGTAGTCAGGCTCGGACCTCTTTTTTTGTTAGGTATTTGCTTCTGCCTATGTGATGCTGCCTGGTGTATGGTTCCCTGTGGCCTGTAGGTGGCGCTGCCATATCAGGTCAGGGTTGAGCTATGGGTGGCATTGCTGCGCCTTAGGGTGTCCTCTCTCGGCAGCGGTACAGTGGGCGTAGTCTGCCTGCTGTGTATGCCGGGAGAGGGTACATAAGGGGCAGACGCCATCTAGGAGGGGTGGTGTTGGAGGGGGAGTGTTGGAGTGGAGGAGCCGGAGGGGTGAGCCCCTCGGGGGGTGCGATGACTGGCCGAGGAGTCTCGGGCACCTTTGGCCCGAGGCTGCAGCATTCCAGGTAGGCCCAGTACCTTTAACTGGGTCTACAATTCGACCATTGGAGTCCCAGGGTGCCCAGGTGAGGGTACCCGCTCTGAGCAAGAGGAAGCCAGGGGAGGATCAGTCCCACAGAGGAGATGGGTGATGGAAGATCGCTGTCTCGGGAGAGGCCTGGTGACCTGTCAGAGGGAAGGATTCTTTACTCCGGAAAGCTAACCTGTAGAGTGCCCATTGGCATTGTCCTGTTCTTTAAATTCTACAGAGGTTAGAGGATCTCCTGGATCCGTCCCTGGAGGGGATAGGGTGACAGAACTGTTCAAGCTCCACACCGGCTGCTGGGACTGTGAGAGAGGACTATCCGGGTGAGCTAAACCCACTCGGGATCGAGTGGCGACAAAGTTACTAGTTGTGCTTGGACCTAATCCCTCACACTCACTCTTTCTTTCATCCATCTGTCTCTGTCTACTACGCAGCAAATAGAAAATAAACTCTCTGTTGGAGTTAAAGTATTTCTGGACATTGGCCTTCTTTGGGGGGAGAAATATAGACTTGTCCCCATACGCTGGGGATGAAAACCAGTGGAGGGAGGTAACTCGCTGCAGGACCCAAAATTTGTGAACACCGCTTAACCTCTTCAAACAGGAGGGTACGGGCATATCGCACGGTGTGCCTTGACTTGTGAGCCAGGCAGGAAAAAGGTCTGTGTGCTACATAAGGAACAGCCAACACAAACAGTAATCTATTTAAACAGTAAGCTAGCTAGTCACCTAGATATGTTTAGGTGATTCAGTGCCCACTCAGACCATTTGGCACCAGCCCAGTATGAAGACCTAGGGCTGTCCAAATCTCTAAAGGTTTAGCAGATAGATAGAAACAATAGGTCACTCAATTAACAATGGGAATTTACACCTAGGAGGCACACAATGGGGAAATTATACCATAGGACAAAGACACCTTAGTAAAATATTATAGCAGGAGACCAAAGCATCAGGTTGTTTGGAGCTGATTATATTAACATCTGCTCTGAGTCTCACAATCTAAGGCTGGGCTCACACTGATGCCATTCTCCGTTCCAGGGACGAATCAGGGACAAATTTTTGCATGAATCCAGACCTGAAACAGAGCCAAAGACTCACAGGACTCCTGCGCAAGCCGCTCCACAGGGATGTGTGAACTGGCTCCATAGAGAGCCAGTCACACTCTCCTGTCATGTGAACTGGATGCGGAGAAACCCACATCCAATTCACACTAGTGTGAACCCAGCCTAAAGCAGTCATTGCTGGTTTAGGCACAAAGGCCCCAAATCTATATCCAGGTCCTAGGCCCACAGAATCTATGTGGTTCGGGGAGACATGGACCCAAATCCGAGGCAAGACCACTCTAAGGGTCCCCCAGGCATACACCTCCCAAGAATAGAGCCCCATCAAAAGCCAGAGCCCATAGTCAGTAGGCATGAGGCTACCCTGCAGTCCCCTCCAAAGCCCCTGTCCTGTATGGGTCTGTTACATTAGGTGCATTTGCGGCGCATATTTCCTAAGCTTCAAAAAATGTCTACCGAATGCATCAGAAACAGGACTATAGGTTTAATGATGCATTCAGCACATGTTTTTAAAGCGCTGCAATTGAATTCACTGGCAGTTTTTAGCAAACCCTGGAGATTGCGATATGCTCTAAAATTCTTGATGCAAAATTAAGAGACTAACACATAACTCCCAACTGTCCCTGATTTAGAGAGACTGTCCCTGACTTGGAGCAATGTCCCTCTGTCCCTCATTCCTCCTCATTTGTCCCTCATTTTCGTCTGATCTATAAAGTTGTATATAAAAAGCAATTTTTATCTATCAAAAAGTGTTTTCCAGAGCTAAACCTTTCATCTGTTTTCTAAATTGCTGCATTTGTAAATTCCAAAAGCCAATATAAAGGAATAGTAGTGGTAAAAAAAGCACTTGTGGGTTAAACAATCTTGTTTTTTTGCACAATTCCCCTTTAAGGGGGCGTGGCTAGGGGTGTGTCCTATGCCTGCATACTTTTGCTGATAGGTGTTCCTCATTCCCATCTCAAAAAGTTGGAAGGTATGCTAACACATTTGCATGCACTGTCCAATCCCCCTGCCATTGTTTGAATTAGCTGGAGTGTTGAAAAAGCAGCTAAAGTTTTATAACCTCCTCAGTAGGGATGAGCTTCGAGTTCGAGTCAAACTCATGATCGACTCGAACATTGCCTGTTCAGATGTTTGCCGAACAGCTAACAATTTGGGGAGTTCGCGGCAAATTCGAAAAGCCGCGGAACACCCTGTAAAAGTCTATGGGAGAAATATAAAGTGCTAATTTTTTAAGGCTTATATGCAAGTTATTGTCCTAAAAAGTGTTTGGGGACCCGGGTCCTGCCCCAGGGGACATGTATCAATGCAAAATCCTTTAAATTTCGTACCTGGGGGGGGTGTGTATAGTATGCCTGTAAAGTTGCGCTTGTTTCCCGTGCTTAGAACTGTCCCTGCACAAAGTGTAATTTCTGAAGGAAAAAAAGTCATTTAAAACTCACTCACGGCTATAATGAATTGTCGGCTCCCGGAAATACATAGAAAAGTCATTGATAAAGAAAAAAAAATGCGTGGGGGTCCCCCCAAATTAAATTGCCAGGCCCTTCAGGTCTGGTATGGATATTAAGGGGAACCCTGCTGCAAATTAAAAAAAAAATGCGTGGGGTTCCCCCCAAATATCAATACCAGGCCCTTCAGGTCTGGTATGAATTTTAAGGGGAACTCCACCCCAAATTTAAAAAAAAAATGGCGTGGAGTTCCCCCAAAAATCCATACCAGACCCTTTATCCGAGCACGCAACCTGGCAGGACGCAGGAAAAGAGGGGGGACGAGAGAGCGCCCCCCCTCCTGAACCGTACTAGGCCACATGCCCTCAACATGGGGAGGATGTCCCCATGTTGATGGGGACAAGGGCCTCATCCCCACAACCCTTGCCCGGTGGTTGTGGGGGTCTGCGGGGGGGGGCTTATCGGAATCTGGAAGACCCCTTTAACAAAGGGGACCTGGGGAAGACCGGGCCTCTCTGCTAGCAAAAGAGCTGGAAGAAGATAGCGGAGGCCCGGCAGAAGGAAGAAAGAACCGAAAAACGAGAGAAGAAGAGGGAAGAAGGCGACGGAGAAGACCGGGCCCCACTAGCAAAAGAGCTGGAAGAAGATAGAGGAGGCCCGGCAGAAGGAAGAAAGAACCGGAGAGCGCGGAAACGACACCGGAGACCCCCGAAGTCGGAAGAAGACCCCCGGAGCTGTGTAATAAATTACTTTAAAAAGCTGTGTGTGTTTTTTTTATTGACATTTTTTTTCCACCAGGTGAATGGGTAGGGGTACGATGTACCCCATACTCATTCACATAGGGTGGGGGGCCGGCATCTGGGCCGCAGGTCACCCCCCTGCCCCAAAGCACCAAACCCCCCATGTTGAGGGAATGCGGCCTGGTATGGTTCAGGAGGGAGGGGGGCCGCTCTCTCGTCCCCCCTTTTTTCCTGCGGCCTGCCAGGTTGCGTGCTCGGATAAGGGTCTGGTTTGGATTTTGAGGGGACCCCCACGCCGATTTTTCGGCTTAAGGGGTTCCCCTTAAAATCCATACCAGACCTAAGGGCCTGGTATGCTCCTGGAGGGGAACCCATGCCGGTTTTTTATTTAAAAATTGACGTGGAGTTCCCGCTCAGGATTCATACCAAACACAGTGCCTGGTATTGGCGGGAATCCACGTCGGATCTCCGTCTACCGGCATTGCGTGTCGCTCATTGCAAAGAAAAACAAAATTTTTCCTTTCCCAATGACGAGACAGCTCGGCGCTGGCTCTCGCGACGGGGCTCGTAGGGTGTCAATCTCGCCGCTAGAAGAGGCGAGATTGACCTACTGTACCATGTAAAATTCAGTAATACTCTGTCTCACCCTGCTCTGCACATGCTCAGTTGCTCTCCATTTTTTGGCATTGCTGAATCTGTAGAGGCCGATCTGCTGACATTCTTAAAGTGGAAGTAAAGTGATTGTTTTTTTACACAAGACTTTACAAACATATTATTAATACCTCCTCTGTGCAGTTTGATTTGCACTGAGCAGCCCAGGCTCTGGCCCCACCCCTCTCTCCCCTGATTGGCTAACTGACTTTGATTGACAGCCTTGGGAGCTAATGGCGCCACTGCTGTGTCTCAGCCAATCAGGAGGAGAGTCCCGGATGGCTAAAACACTCGTGGATATCGTTGGTAAGAGAAGAGGCTCAGGTAAGTATTAGGGGGTGCAGGGGAGGCTGCTACACATAGAAGGCTTTTTATCTTGATGCATAGAATGCATTAAAGTGGAGGTCCCACTAAAAAAATAAAAATATTAAAAGCCAGCAGCTACAAATACAGCAGCTGCTGACTTTTAATACAAGGACACTTACCTGTCCAGGGCGCCCGCGATGTCGGCAGCCGAAGCCGATCTGTCGCTCGAAGGTTCGGCGGCTGCCGCCGCCGTCCTCGGTAAGGGGATCGAGAAGTGAAGCATTGCGGCTTCACTTCCCGGTTCCCTGCTGCGCATGCATGAGTCGCACTGCGCATCCTCACTGGTCCCTGCTGTCTTCTGGGACCTGTGTGTCTCCCAGAAGACAGCGGGTGGAACAGAATAGGTGCCGGAAGTGGCGTAGATCACCAAGGTGATCTATGCCAGGAAGTGGGAGCAAATACCTGTATTAGACAGGTATCTGCTCCCTCCTCCCCCCTGAAAGGTGCCAAATGTGACACCGGAGGAGGGGAGGAGTCCAAAAAGTTGAAGTTAAATTTTTGGGTGGAACTCCACTTTAAGTTAAAAAAAAACTCTGCCTTTACAACTCCTTTAAACCCTTCTATCCTTTACAGCCAAGGAAGCTGCTTCTGTTTGATCTGCAACTGCCATGGCGCTGCACCTGTGATCAGTTATGACACCAGCCATTTGATGGGTTGACAGTTTGGTTGAGGACACAAGCAAATGTGACGGTTAGCAATCCAGAAAAGCCCAAAGTAATGGGGGATGTTACAAGGCTCTGGATTGGGTAGTAGAGGCAGGAGGAGGGGCAGAAAGAGGTTAGGTTAGAGGCGGCCCCTCCCCAGCACCAGTGTCAACGGAAGGAGAGAGCTTCCCACCCAACCTCCCTGGATTTCGTAGGTATTGCAGTGTCTCTAGTTTAACCAGTTTATTTCACAGAGCGGTTGGATCTTCGGATATCGTGGCAGTTGGAGGGTGTTGGTCTTTGCGGGTGAAGGAAGAAACCTCAGATAAGGAAGAGTTTGGGACCCATCGGTGGTATGGGTCCCGCTGGTGGTATTCCAGCTAACGTTGGTTTAGCTGGCATTTGGTTAAAGTGTGCACTGCGGTTAGTGGTTTGGTTGCCTCCAAGCTAGTATGTCAGCTGGAGGCCTATTTTCAGTTAAGGTACCGCAGTGCATTATTATGATCGGATGGAAGTTCTGGGAGTTTCCTGCAAAGACCAACGCCACTGTTTTGACTGACGGGTGGTGGACGTAACCAATGTTTTATACAGTTATGTTAATTTGATTTTAAGTTGTTAATAAAGAGGCTGCTACGGCCCATGTTTACTCCAGATTGGTGTGGTCTCCGTTAATGGGGGGTAAGGGTAAAAGCAATAGAGTTAAGTTGGTCGGGCAGCTATGTGGAAAAATGTATGTAGCGGCCTCCCCCACACCCCGTCTTCTTCTTCTTTAGCCTAGGGGTATGTCACGCGACAGGGGTGAGGGTGCGCTACGGCCCATGTCCTCCCTACTACTTGCAGGCGAGGTGAAGGCCAATACCTAATGTTTCCTCGGGCCGGTGTCCTGAACATGTACCGAGTCTGTCGTGCAGAAAACCTCCCTTTGCTCCCATTAACAGAGTCCATACACCGATCACAATCCAACGGTTAGATTTATTTCGTATCTTCAGTTACAAGGCAATGCGATGGCATGATACGGTGAAATGAGCAGGTCGAGGCACTATACTGATCTGGGTCCCTACACCCCCCATACTATGACCAAGGGTTGTAGGAGTCTCGACATGAATACCTCCGTTGCACTACAGGCCTCTATCAGGGGAAGATGTCCTCCAAGAGAGTTACTGAAGGCCCATCCGTCACCGGGTTGACACTACACCGGGTCTTCGAACGAGTGACCTCCCCAGCCTCCTCACCTCAGATGCGGGTCCCCTCGCGAGGGGCGCCCTGGAGCAACTCCACCCTCGTGGGACCCAGTCGGAGCCACCGGGTCCCAGGCCTCCTCAATAGTACCTCATCCCAGGCTGAAGGTGCCTGGGATGGACTCCATCTTCATCCCGGCCAGGCCTAGGGCGCCTAGGCCGGAACCTTGAACCGCCCGCACCCAGGCTGAAGGTGCCTGGGTGCGTGAAGAGATGATCCCCGAAGACAGACAGCCAGCCCTCGTGGCGAGGGCGTCTCCCCCTTTTATCTCCTCCCGTCGACACCACGGCGGGTTCCCCGCCCCGGCTGTACCATCTCCAGCAAGGGACAAAGAAGGGTAGCACTCTGGTAGTGATTCTACCCCGAGCCAGTAGGTACACTGACACCTACTGGTCGAAGAGAATATTACACCACCCAATCCTCCACGAATAAGAAAAAGGGGTCTGAACCCTAACATAATTACACACTTGGGTCACAGTACTCCCCAAGTGTACCCCACTAAATTGAGGACCCCACTACATGTATATCATCCGTTATACAATAGTCATGACATTCCAGGGATGTAACTGTTTTTTGAAACTGTTAAATCGATGAATCGATGGGTTTAGTTCTGCTTTATGATTTACTGCTGTTCAAGGGCTCTGGGCTTCAACAAAATGGCAGCCTCCAGCAAGAAGAAACAGGAGCAAAGCTGGAGGCAATTTATAGCACACACTCATTCGGGTAGTATAATTATTAATGTGGAATGTATGTTCCTTGCAGGGTGGATTTGATTTAAATCAAGTCCATTTAAATCACTAGTAAAAAAGTTTGATTTAAATCATAATTTTTAAAGAGCAACTGTCATCTCAATTGGCTCCTCCTCTGACCCGCTTGTTGACTCACCGACAGTCCCATTCACTTAAATGGGACGGCTGGTGATGGCGGCAGTGACACACCAAGGTGAGGGACATGGCGGCAGCAGGTGAGTGGACGCCCGCTAACAGGCGCTGCCATGATGGATCTGAAATGACAGGTACTCTTTAAATGTAAGGACTTATTCTTGCTGGTAGTTAATATTTGCAAACAAAATGAAGGTTTCCTATTTAGAATAATAAGCAGTCAGGTTAGTAAATATTCCCAAACTGGGTCTCTTTTACGGCCTGCTGCCATTTTGCTCCTAAACGGAGGAATAGAGCACTTCAAGCTATGTGCAGAAAGATCACAAGATTTATAGCTGCTTAGAAGGTTTCACTTTCAATTTTTACTACTTGCCCTTCCTCCTCACACTTAGAGCCTGGTACAGATAAGTTAGATGGCTGGCCGCAGGCTAGCCTGAATTTGTAGGAGGAGTCTGGGGGCTATTTATCCCCCCTCCTCTCTCCTCTACTGCGTCGGCGGGGTTTCTGGGTCCAGCCATGACGTCATTTCCGGGTTTCCGCGTCACTTCCGCTTTTCGTCACTGTGCGGCGGTCGGCTGCAGGAGTCGGGGGCCAAGCCGTGTTCCAGGATTCATGCCAGGTTTCACTACTTCCGGACACATGCCGGCGTCTTTTGTAGGGCCGCCCGCTCGTTTACCCGCTCCTTCTCCGGGGCTCACACTCCCACTCCTCGGGGCACGCACTGAGGTGTCCACGTGGTACGGGGCTCCATGGAAGCCACCCGCCTGCTTCTCCTAGGGCTCACGCCAGGGGAGGGGGGCTGCCGTCCGGCCATCCACCTTCCAGCGTTGCCAGGGCTCCGTCTGGCATGGAGGAGGTCGCCCGCCCGGTACTCGCGGGGGGGGGCGGCATCCATCCGTTCCGAGGCTCAATCCGCATCTGGGGGGGGGTCAGTCGCCTGTTCTCTCGGAGCTCTGAGCAGCAGCACGCTCAGCCAGGAGCCTGGGCGGAGGGTGGTCCACCTCTCCGGTTCCTATTGTGCCGCCTGCATAGGAGCTGCCCGCCCGCATTGTGAGGGCTGCGTGCTCGCTTCTCCACCCACACACTGACCCGGGGCTCGTTCTCCTCTGCTGTCAGGGTGCTTCCCTCGGTACTCACGCGGGGGGGCTGTTCGTCCACCCACCACTTCCATAGGGCCTTCTCGCATGGGGGGGCGTTCTCCAGCTACTTGCACCGGGAGGCTGTCCATCCACCTTGGGTTCATCCAGCATGAGCGGGGGGCCACCTGCCATCCACCCTCTCTTCCTCTGGGCTCACGCCGGCACATCTGCAGGGCCGCCTGCTCGTCCACTCCTCTTCCCAGGCTCACGCTGGGGAGGGGGGGGGGGTCCGTCCATACACTCCTCCATGGTTCTCACCGCATCTCGAGGGGGGGTTTCTTCTGTCCATTCTTCTCAGGTACACGCTGGCAGGGGGGGGCATCATCCTCTTCTCCCGGGGTCACACCGGCTGCATGGGGGGGGACTGTCCACCCTTATCAGGGGGCGTCCGTTTCTCCCAGTGCTCAGAGTGGCAGCACGGTCTGCTGGCAGTCTAGGGATAATTCGCCGCACCAGCGAAGGGGGACACTCGTCAGATGGTGAGTATTCCGCATGGTTTTCCCACCCACTTGCCCAGGGCTCTATCAGGTATGGTGGAGGCCACCCGCGTCTCCCGGTGCCCATGCCAGGGAGAGGGGGGGCGTCCATCCATCCTGCTTCATGCAGGGGCCGGCCGCCCGTTTCTCCTGGAGCGCAGGGATGCAGCTCGGCCGACCAGGTTCTGGTGCTGAGGGTGATCCACCTCTTCGGTCCCCGTGGTGCTGGTTAGTGGGGGTGGGGGGGCGCTCCGTTGCTGCTGTCAGGCTGGGGGGGGGCTCTACCTCTGTATAGCAGTTATCCTTCCTGGGGCATCGGAATCAGGGGAGGGGGTCACTTGTGGTCAGTTGTCAGGGTTTCTGGTTGGTCTGACTTGCATGGGTATTACCTCAGGCACTAGGTGTGGGTATCCTTGCTTTCATCTTTTCAGTCCAGATCTGTGTTTTCTCAGGTCACGTGGGGGGGGGGGGGATGCAGGCTGCCGGTCCAGCTGCGTCTTGCTCAATGTATCCAGTCTACCTTGGGGTCTCTGAGCCAGGGGTGGGGGGATGCTGTTCAGTAAAGGGGGGCTGTTTGGTGGAGTAGCTTCTCTTCCACGATCATTCGGGTATTCATGCGTCACGTGGTTTCTGTCTTAGCGGTTCTGGCGGCAGCATGTTGCTTTCAGCAGCCTGTGAGTGTTTTGCTGTCATGGCTTTTCCGGTCATGGCGTGTTCCTGTCGTAGCGTTTTCCTGTCATGGCGTTTTTCCTGTCAGCTTGTGCAGGTTTCAGCTTACACCGGTAGCTGTTTTCTTCTTCGTTCAGTTCCGTATCCTCTTACTTCCGTAGGTTTCATCATACTTTTGTAGGTCTTGTATTCCTGGTCCAGTTGGCTAGGTTTCACATCTCGGTTCTGTCACATCTACAGATCCTTACGGGCTCAGGTTTTTCGTCGGTCTTGTTCTTGACCGCAATCTTCTCGCCCGTTAAGTTACGGCATACATTTGCATTCGTTTCAATTCATTGGCAGGACTACCCACCACGGTCTGTGGGTACTCAGGTCCTGAGGGTTCAGCTTACACCGGTAGCTGTTTTTTCTTCTTCGTTCAGTTCCGTATCATCTTACTTCCGTAGGTTCATCGTACTTTTGTAGGTTCTTGCATTCCTGGTTCAGTTGGCTAGGTTTCACATCTCGGTTCTGTCACATCTACAGATCCTTACGGGCTCAGGTTTTTCGTCGGTCTTCTTCTTGACCACAATCTTCTCGCCCGTTACGTTACGTCATACATTTGCATTCGTTTCATTTCATTGGCAGGACTACCCACCACGGTCTGTGGGTACTCAGGTCCTGAGGGTTCAGCTTACACCGGTAGCTGTTTTTTCTTCTTCGTTCAGTTCCGTATCATCTTACTTCCGTAGGTTCATCGTACGTTTGTAGGTTCTTGCATTCCTGGTTCAGTTGGCTAGGTTTCACATCTTGGTTTCTGTCACGTCTACAGATCCTTACGGGCTTAGGTTTTTTTCGTTGGTCTTGTTCTTTGACCGCGATCTTCTCGCCCGTTACGTCACGTCACACGTTTGCATTCGTTTAATTTCATCTGCAGGACTACCCACCACGGTCTGTGGGTACTCAGGTCCTGAGGATTCAGTTTCTACGATCTGTCATTGCGAAATAGTTTCCTTGCGCTCACTCACGTCACACGCCGGGGGGGGGGGTCGTTTTTCAGGTTCATTTATTCTATGGTCCCACCTTCACTGCTTATGTCTTCGCTCGGGGGTTGGTGCAGAGGGGGTTGTGTTCTGTCTTAGCATATTTACCCCAGTGTGTTTCAGTTAGCAGGTCAGCCAGTCCTAGCGTGTTCTGTTATAACTTGGCGGTGCCGTGCAGTCACCGCTCGCACCCACAGCCGTTGCAGCGTTGTTTGTTTTCCTTGTCTCGTCACACTTTTCGTTCAGGTTCTTACATACCGGGGGTAGTTAGCCAGGGTGCGCATCTCAGGATCTGTCACGTCTACAGATCCATACGGGCTGAGATTTCGTTTTTAATTGGTTGTTGACCACAATCTTCTCGCCTGTATACCATACGTCATACGTGCACGTTCATTCTTACGCCTATACTACTACCCACCACGGTCCGTGTGTACATCGGCCCTGAGTGTTTCGTTTTTAATTACCTGTCTCTGCGCGGCAGGTTACTCGGGCTCATTTACTACACACACTTACTACATACTCTAGGGTGGGTTCTGTTGTCAGGTTCATTCACGCGCTGAGGTCTGGTCATTTCTGCTCACATCTTTGTCCCAGGCAGGTACAGAGGGGTGTTGTCTTGTGTCTGGTTGTCTGTCTTTTCCTTTGTATGTTAGGGTTGGGGCAGGCTGCACGTTTCGGCGGCATCACAGGCACGTTCATCTCTTCCACTCCATGTGGGGGTTTCTGACTCAGGGTGGTACTCCGCCGGTGGGGAGTTGGTCATTCTTGGCTCTGCGTGGCGGTGAGTCATCTCAGGGGTTTCCTTTTCCAGCCGCTACTGGGTAGGTGGTACATTTCAGTTTGTTTCCCGTTCTGTCCTAGATACCAGCACGATGCATGCTCTGGGCCGTATTCTTAGCGCAGTTGGATGCGGGCCAATCAGGCTCCCCACGGCCTCTCATGTTCACTGGACAGGTTGTATGTGTTCCAACTCTCTTGGGCAGGGTGTCAGCACACCCCAGCTCCTGCATTTCAGCAGGTAGTTCAGCATCTCCTTGGTTCCGGGTTTGGCAAGCCTTCGGTTCTACAGGCCCAGCCGGTTCCGAGGGGAGCTCACTGTCACTCGGGTAGGTTGGGTCATGCCAGGTCTGGTTTCTGTGTGGTCATCGGGGCGTTCAGTTTCAGCGTGTTGACATCGTCCATCCACTCCTGCAACACTTCTTTCAGGTATCTTAGACCCCCCTTCATTCCTGGCAGTTTGTCCTTTTTGGCATCTCTCCCTCTCACGTCCCCTTACCATGTATGGACGGTTAGGCCAGGGGTTGTAGGTATTCACGGAGATACTCGTCTTTCATCCTGGTGGCTGGGCACAACCCTTGCATTATTCCCCGGGGCTCCTCGGGACAGCCCTTGTTCCGTTTCTCCCAAGTGTCCGCTCGCCACTAGCTGTTAGTTCCCATGTCCGTGTTTTCTGGTGTAGGCTTATCCAGTCAGATACGGGAAAGTCGGTTGGTTGCTGGGCAGGTTTTCAAGTTCTGTCGGATGGGGCCCTTCTAGTCTTCGTTCGGAGGTCGCTGGTTTCGGCTATCGTAACGGATACTTACCAGTCATTGATGTCATCCAGATGGTTGGTTACCGGCCCTTCCTCTTTTCCAAACTCACCTAGTCCGGGTCTTTTTGCCCACTTTTAGGCATACTGACCAGCAGGCTATGGCACAACTCAAGCCTTGGGTAGTTAGGGTATCACATTCTCAAGTGAAGACTCTGACTATTCACTAGTGAAGACTCTGACTACAAGTTAGATGGCTGGCCGCAGGCTAGCCTGAATTTGTAGGAGGAGTCTGGGGGCTATTTATCCCCCCTCCTCTCTCCTCTCCTGCGTCGGCGGGGTTTCTGGGTCCCCACCCACCCGTTCCCCCTTTTGCATACAATCATTTACTTATTTCATTTCTTCAGTCATACTCAGGGTATGCCCACTTTTAGGCATACTGACCAGCAGGCTATGGCACAACTCAAGCCTTGGGTAGTTAGGGTATCACATTCTCAAGTGAAGACTCTGACTATTCACTAGTGAAGACTCTGACTACAAATGTCTCTTCAAACAATAATACAGTTTGTAGTGTACAGTGGAACCTCGTATTGTGAGTAACGCGGCTAACGAGCGTTTCGCAATACAAGCTTTTCTTTCTTTTTTTTTATCCTGACAAGCTTTGTCTAGCAAAACAAGCAAGATTCAAGCCTCTGCGGTGTGCAGTACCGCATTTGGCCAGAGGTGTGGGGGCGCCGATGACACTCGGAGTCGTTCGGAAATACTCGGAAACCCTCGGAAATACTAATTTCCCAGTGGGTTTTCAAGTCTTTCCGAGGGTTTCATACTGCATCCGAAGGTCTCAGAGTATTTCCGAGTTTCTCTGGGTCTCTCCGGTGCCCCCCCACACCTCTGGCCACATGCGGTATTGCATGCAATAGAAGTCAATGTGGAACAAATTATCATCGTTTCCATTGACTTCTATGGGGAAACTCGCTTTGATATGCGAGTGCTTTGGATTACAAGCATTCTCCTGGAACGGATTATGCTCGTAATCCAAGGTTCCACTGTATATAGATTTGCAAAACAATGGGATAACGGAATATTCCTGAACTTTTTTTCATCTCATGGTTACTGTGACATTGTCTAAATGCATCAATGCAGTGCATGTTATCTCAGCTCACAGAGCTTGGATTCATTGAATGAGTTTAACAAAAATGTAAATATTGCAAAATATACAGCCTCATGCTACATAACTAAACTCCATTTCATGCTGAATAAACTAAATTATTAACCACTTGCCGACCGCTTCACGCACTTATACGTCGGCAGAATGGCTGAGGCTGGCCAAAGCAACGTTCCTGTACGTGAGCTCCATGACTGTGCCCGAGGGACCCGCGGACTCAATTTCTGCCAGTGTCCCACGATCATGTCACTGAGCTGCAGAACAGGGGGATGCCTGTGTAAACAAGGCATTTCCCTGTTCTGCCTAGTGACAGGACACTGATCTACTGCTCCCTGTCTTCGGGAGTGATCAGTGTTGTGCCACTTGTAGCCCACCCCCCCCCCACAGTTACAATCACTCCCTAGGACAAACTTAACCCCTTCCTCGCCCCCTAGTGCTTAACTCCTTCTCTGCCAGTGTAAATTACACAGTAATCAGTGCATTTTTTTAGCACTGATCGCTGTATAAATGACAATGGTACGAAAATACCATCAAAAGTGTCCGATGTGTCCGCCATAATGTCGCAGTCACAATAAAAATCGCAGATCGCTGCCATTACTAGTAAAAAATTTTTTTTTTATAAAAATGCCATAAATCTTTTCCCTATTTTGTAGATGGGAACTTTTGCGCAAACCAATTAATATACGCTTATTGCAAATTTTTTTACCAAAAACATGTAGAAGAATACATATCGGCCTAAACTGAGAATTTTTTTAATATATATATATATATATATGTAGCGGGGTCTCCTTTAAGACTCATTGGACTACCTTTCCCAGAACCCCCCTTGGCACCCAGGGTGCAGTGTTGTCACCACAGAGACTCATGGGTGGAGCTATATAAGGAGGAGGCGCGGCTAAGCTCGGCCTCTTTGGGACACGAGACTTCAGTGGACAGATCTTCCTGTGCGGATCCGCTGTGGTGCAAGGCCTGAAGCCTGGGGCCTTGCGCTGCTACCCAAAGAGCCTTCCACCCCATTGCGAGCCTGGGTGGCATCTGACTTGGTCATCCTCAACCGTTACTGAGCCGGAGACCCGACCGCTGCAGACGCTGTGTGTGGAGACACAGCAGGTGGAAGTCCCGGACTGGGATCGCATTCTGGAGGGGTGAGCAAGCATCTGCTCAATCCATATACTTTACACTATTGTTAGGCCTACAGACTGCTGTGGCCCACCAGTTCATATTTGAGTCCCCACTGGAGATCCATAGC
This sequence comes from Rana muscosa, assembly GCA_029206835.1. Taxonomy (NCBI): domain Eukaryota; kingdom Metazoa; phylum Chordata; class Amphibia; order Anura; family Ranidae; genus Rana; species Rana muscosa. The sequence goes on along the minus strand of CM055116.1, from coordinate 55,786,074 downwards.
AGAACTGAGTCAAACGGATCTCTAGTGAAGTGTTCCGTGTTGGTACTTTTACCCTTTTTGGATTACAAATGTGTTCCTGAAATGTGCACCACCGTTTAAAGACTTGCATGCGAAGAATTCATCCCCTAGAGACTGAGTTATAGGGTCGGGCCTGACCGGGTATTAGAGTTTAGTAGCTGCCCCACAGGGCGCTTAGTTAATGGTCGCCCCACGTGGCACGCCATTACTGTGTTCTATTAATGCGTAGTGTATCATTTGCTGCAGGGCTCTGCTAGAAGCATATGTTATCTGTTTTACTGTTGATTTATCTTAATAAGTGAGAGTAAACTCATTATTCTTTTACTATTTGTATTGGTGTCTGAATTTTCCATAGAGCCTAAGATATATTACCCTAGACTAACTGTGCCAGAGTGGGTCGAGTAAATTGCCGGGGGTTGGCGGAGCTGTCTTCAGGGCCCAAAAACGAATACTGCAGCCCTCTTAGCTGAGGGTATCGCTACACGTGGGGGTTCTCGATCCTGATACAGCAGGTGAATGCCAGAAGTGCCGGCATGGACCCCATGGACCCGCAAGCAGTAGAAGCGTGGTGCAAAGCCTCTAGGGCAGAGCCAAACCAGTCGATAGTCATCAGCCTCCCAGGGGAGGAATGGTCGACTGAGACGGTAGAGGAGTTAAAGAAGTCAGTGTCCCCAGATCACACACCGTGGGTGATGGAGATAAAGTCAGACCTAGACATCTCATATCAGTATGCACTAGTGGAGTACTGGGACGTGATGCCAGAGGCTTGCAAGCGCAAGGGTGTGCGGACGCCAGACAACAGAACCTACAAGTTGGCGCACGCAGTAACTGTAAAGAAGGAACCATCACCAACGGGATCACCGCAGGCTGCGGCCCGTACCCCACCTGAAAGAGGAGACAGGGCGACGCCTTCGGTGGCGCCTGCACCTGTCACTGCTATATCACCAGAACTGATAAAGGCAATAGGGGATCTGCTAACCAAGTGTCAGAAGACAAGCACGGTGCATGTAGAGACTAGCTACCGGAGACTAAAGACATTCTCAAGGAAGCTCCCTGTCTCTGCAGGGGAGGAAGACTTCGATACTTGGGTGGAACAGGCATTACAAGCAGTGGAGGCATGGGAGGTGCCTGAAGCGCAGAAGAGGCAACGAGTGATAGAAAGCCTTAAAGGCGCAGCAGCAGAAGCAGTGAAAAGTTTCCGGTTTGGGAATACAGACTGCACGGCTCAAGACTGTCTAGCCATGCTACAGGAAGAGTTCGGTCAGTCAGAAAAGGTGACAGAGATGGTCTACCAATTTGAACATACTTTCCAACAGCCGAATGAGAAGCTTTCAGAGTATGTCAGAAGACTGAACAAGTTGCTGTGTAAGATTGTCTTGAAGAAGGGAATGATGCCCCAAGATACAGATGCGGCAAGAATGAATCAAGTCTTAAAGGGAGCGTTGCGCTCGGATCCAGTCTGGTTGCACCTGAAAACCTCAGGAGGAGGAACGTCACTGACTTACTCTGATTTGATAAAAATTATCAGAGATGAAGAGACACTGCAGAAGGATCAGCAAATGATAAAGACAAGTCATGCTCCTACACCAGTGATAGTCAACTCGCTGATGACTCCAGAAAGGGACTCAGAAGTGGACACTTTGAAATCACACATGTCTCAGGTGTTAGAGATGCTGACCTCTCTGATGGCGAAAAACACACAGGGTCCAGAGAAAGAGGTAGCGAGGAATGAACTGTTCCCAGTTGTTTCGGCACCCGCATCCCTACAAGACTGGGGGGATATAATCTGTTTTAACTGTGGGGGAGTTGGCCACATTGCAGCTACATGTTCCAGTCCCAAGAAAAAGAAAACAGATAACCGCAAGCCGGCGGGAAACTCCAGAGGGCCCCGGTGAAGGAGTCAACCGGGTGCCCATCATCTTCAGTTAACTCCAAACTGAATGAGAAGCTAAAGAAGAGAGGAGACAAAACCCCTCGGAGGAAACACAGCATCCCTCAACAGAGATACACCCCAGAGAAAGGGGGCAAGACCCATCAGAAGAGGCACAGCATTCCCTAAAGGGGATGCACACCTAAGAAAAACAATAATATCCCTCAGCAGGTCTGTACACCCATTGAAAGGAGGGAAATCAATGCATACCAGGCTCAAGAAAGACTAAAGTCCAAAGGGAGTTGGACAAGAGAGAGTCCGAAGGGAAAAGACCAGAAGAAGGCAACCACTGTCAGGCCATATCCGGAAAGGCTGGTAGGCCCATCTCCTGTAGTGCCCATTCAAGTGGAGGGAGTCTACACCAGAGCCATCTTGGATACTGGGGCACAAGTGACCCTACTATACCGGGATTTCTACGATAAACACTTGAGTCATCTACCCATCCAGAAGATAGAGGAACTGGAAATATGGGGAATAGGAACCCAGAGCTTCCCTTACGATGGCTATTTGCCCATAAAAGTGACGTTCGACCCATCTGTGGCTGGGAAGGCCGAAGTGTTTGACACCCTGGCAGTTGTGTGCCCTCGGCCGCCTGGAGCTAACAAGAGTTCCCTTATAATAGGGACAAACACGGACCTGGTCCGGAGACTCCTGACCCCTCTAGTGAAAGATAAGGGCCATGCTGCCACCAGAATCCATCCCATGCTGAAGACGGCCTAACAACGACTGGTCTTAGAGCAGAAGACCCCTGGAGAGGGGAAAGGGAAGGTATGGAGACTTGGAAGAGAAGGGGTAGTGTTGCAACCCGGCGAAGTAACCTGTCTCAGGGCCACTGTGAAGCTTACTTGGGAACAACCCCGACCCTTCGTCATGTTGGAGTTCGACCCAAGGGAAGAGCCCTCCGGTCTGGAAGTGATACCAGAAGTGATTCGGCTGAAGGCCCATTGTAGAGTTCCGGTGAGTGTTAGGAACACTACAGGTGGTCCCATGGAAATCCCAGCCAGAATGCTGCTGGGCCAGGTGAGCCCTGCTGCCCCGGTTACCCTGTCAGAAGTCAAGGGGACGGGTGAAGGAGGAGATGTTTGGGAGAAGCTGTCCATGGAGAACCCGAATCTATCCAGGGCTTGGAAAGAGAGAGCCAAGGCCCAGTTGACCAGATGGGAGAAGATCTTCTCCAAAGATGATTTCGATGTGGGGTGTGCAAGGAGTGCCACCCTTCGAATCCGCCTCCAAGAAGACAGGCCCTTCAGAGAGAGGGTCAGGCGGGTCACACTAGCAGATCTGGAGGATCTGAGGGAACAACTCGCAGAACTCAAGAGGACTGGTGTGATCCGGGAGTCTAGAAGCCCCTATGCCTCCCCGATAGTGGTGGTCAGAAAGAAGAATGGGTCGTTGAGGCTATGTATAGACTACAGGGCTCTCAACAGGAGAACCATCCCCGACCAGTACACCACTCCGAGGATAGAGAACGCTTTACATAGTTTATCAGGAGCCAAGTGGTTCTGCGTTATGGATCTCAAGAGTGGATACTACCAGATCCCTATGCATCCGGAAGACAAGGAGAAGACAGCCTTCATAACCCCAGTGGGGTTCTTCGAGTTTGATCGAATGCCTCATGGACTGTCTGGAGCTTCTGCTACCTTCCAACGTCTCATGGAAAAGACTGTAGGAGACATGAATCTTATTGAAGTCCTTGTGTACCTGGACGACGTCATTGTCTTTGGGAGAACCTTGGAAGAACACGAAGAGAGGCTGGAAAAAAGTATTGAGAAGACTCAGTGAGGAGGGACTCAAGCTTTCGCCTGAGAAGTGTCGGTTCTACCAGTCTTCTGTGAACTATCTGGGGCACATAGTGTCTGAAGAAGGGGTGGCCACAGACCCTGAGAAATTGGAGGCAGTTACCTCCTGGCCACGACCCACCACAGTAACAGAACTCAGATCCTTCTTGGGGTTCTGCTCCTATTACAGGAGGTTTGTGGAGGGATTTGCCCGAATTGCCAGACCATTGAATGAACTACTCAAGACCGAAGGGGAAGAGGACGACTTAGGACCCAGGAAGCCGGGAGAGTCAGTCAGAGATCAGTGGAACCAGAAGTGTGAAGAGGCCTTCCAGGCGTTGAAGAAGAGCCTAACCACTGCCCGAGTCTTGGCCTACGCAGACCCAACAAGACCCTATGAACTACATGTAGATGCTAGTCATGACGGTCTGGGAGGAGTACTTTACCAAGAACACAAAGGACAACTGCGACCCGTTGCCTACGTGAACAGGAGCCTGACCCCCTCTGAGAAGAACTACCCCACTCACAAGCTGGAGTTCCTGGCCCTTAAGTGGGCGGTAGTAGACAAGATAAAGACTACCTGTATGGGGCGGAGTTCACTGTGAAGACCGACAACAACCCCCTCACCTACCTTTTCACCACGGCAAAGCTGGACGCCACTGGACACAGATGGCTGGCTGCACTGTCTGGATTCAATTTCAGCCTAAAGTACAGGCCAGGGGCTGGAAATGGAGACGCAGACGCTCTGTCCAGGAGATCTCATGCGCCCACCAGTGACACAGAAGACTGGACTCAAGTGGCACCTGACGGGGTGCGGGCCCTTTGTCAAGGGGCTGAATTACAAGCCAGAGGAGGCTCGAGGGCAGAAGAGATAGGAGTTACCATGGTAGGAGTCCCCAAACAATACTGTGGAGTAACCCAACTGGAAGAAGACAATCTGCCGAAACTGTCCAAGAAGGAGCTGAGATGCGACCAATTAGAAGACCCCATGGGGAAATTGGCCCTGGAAGCCCTGGAGAATCAGGATCCAAATAGACTCCTGCGCCACTCCTCAAAGGAAGCTCGCCTGTTGAGGAAAGAGTGGGACAGGTTGCAGGTGCATCAGGGAGTGGTCTACCGAAGGGGCCCCTCTGATGGCCTGGAAGATAAATGGCAATTGTTCCTTCCGGAAAAACATTGAGAGACTGTTATGATTGCCCTGCATGACAATCACGGCCAACTAGGGGCGGAAAGGACCCTTCAACTCGTCAGAAGTCGGTTCTATTAGCCTTGCATGAGGGCAGAAGTAGAAGAGTACTGCCACTCATGTGCACACTGCATCCAGAGGAAGACTTTACCCCATCAAGCTGCCCCAATGGGCCATCTACAAAGTCAAGGCCCAATGGATCTGGTATGCTCAGTCGGCTGATCCGGAAACTCCTGGATTCGTTAGGGATCAAGAAAACTCGAACCACCCCTTACCATCCACAAGGAGATGCTCAGCCGGAGAGGTTTAACCGAACCCTGCTCAACATGTTGGGAACCTTGGATAGTGAAAAGAAACAGCATTGGAGCAGACACATAGCAGCTATAGTCTACGCTTATAGTCCGGGACTTCCACCTGCTGTGTTTCCACACACAGCGTCTGCAGCGGTCGGGTCTCCGGCTCAGCAACGGTTGAGGATGACCAAGTCAGATGACCGCGCCTCCTCCTTATATAGCTCTACCCATGAGTCTCTGTGGTGACAACACTGCACCCTGGGTGCCAAGGGGGGTTCTGGGAAAGGTAGTCCAATGAGTCTTAAAGGAGACCCCGCTACACACTCCCCCCACTTAAACTCTTTGGTCCCCAAAGATAATTCTAACATACACTGCGTACAACCCTAGACAACGTTGAGTATGATGTTGGCATAGGGAATTCCCACCAAAACTGAGGGGTTGAATTCCCTTGCCCACAGGTCACACTACTCTGAGTGGCCTGCCTTGCTGTGCCAGAGAGTGAGTTGGGGTTGCCCTCCACCAAATGAACAGTGGAGGGATCCGGATTCTCTGCACTCCTCCTGGCAGTGACCACAGAATCTTCTGAGCTATTCCCCATTTGTCCGGAGGGGTGAGCGAGCACCTGCTCAATCCATATACTTTACACTATTGTTAGGCCTACAGACTGCCGTGGCCCACCAGTTCATATTTGAGTCCCCACTGGAGATCCATAGCAGAACTGAGTCAAACAGATCTCTAGTGAAGTGTTCCGTGTTGGTACTTTTACCCTTTTTGGTTTACAAATGTGTTCCTGAAATGTGCACCACCGTTTAAAGACTTGCATGCGAAGAATTCATCCCCTAGAGACTGAGTTATAGGGTCGGGCCTGACCGGGTATTAGAGTTTAGTAGCTGCGCCACAGGGCGCTTAGTTAACGGTCGCCTCACGTGGCACGCCATTACTGTGTTCTATTAATGCGTAGTGTATCATTTGCTGCAGGGCTCTGCTAGAAGCATATGTTATCTGTTTTACTGTTGATTTATCTTAATAAGTGAGAGTAAACTCATTATTCTTTTACTATTTGTATTGGTGTCTGAATTTTCCATAGAGCCTAAGATATATTACCCTAGACTAACTGTGCCAGAGTGGGTCGAGTAAATTGCCGGGGGTTGGCGGAGCTGTCTTCAGGGCCCAAAAACTAATACTGTGGCCCTCTTAGCTGAGGGTATCGCTACATATATTTTTGGGGATATTTATTACAGCTATATAGAAAAATAGTGTAGCGCTCAAACTCAAGGGTTGCTGGAAGCAACTCTAATGTGTGAATAACTAATAAACCACTCTAAATTAGTGATGAATTAAATAAAGTTCATGGATGGTCCATTCCAATGGATAATTTCACATATGAGATGACCTCCATGTAGACTGGAAAACGTGACCCCTCGGGGTTAAATGAAGTAATTAAAAAAAGTCCAAACAGCATGCGTTTAGTGGAAATGAATGTCTTTTCATGGACAACACCGCCACCGCATGAACGACTGGAAGGTATCAATATATCAGATGGAAAATGACAGTAAGGCACAAAGGGTAAGGTTGGATACTCTTACCGGACACGGTGGACCCACCTGTCATATGACAGTGGGTCAAACGAGCTTGATGGTCGCCGTGACCAGAAGTGAAGGGAACTGGATATCCAAGATACCTCGAACCGACTCCCACAGGGTAACAGATGACTGACTCACTCGATGGAAGCTCCTCTGGCCGTACAGGCTCCAAAACAGTCCAAGATGGACACAAGGGTAAAAAAGAAAAAAAAAACACGGGCTTGCTAATGCTGTACCCCACATTGCCTTTAACATTTTATTTTGTGATCACCTTTTATTTTTGTCTATATTTATACAAGACAAAATGTATTCAATAAACCGTTCATGGTTATATTGACCTGCACCATCTGGAGTTTTTTCTTTCTTTTTTACCCTTGTGTCCATCTTGGACTGTTTTGGAGCCTGTACTACCAGAGGAGCTTCCATCGAGTGAGTCAGTCATCTGTTACCCTGTGGGAGTCGGTTCGAGGTATCTTGGATATCCAGTTCCCTCCACTTCTGGTCACGGCGACCATCAAGCTCGTTTGACCCACTGTCATATGACAGGTGGGTCCACCGTGTCCGGTAAGAGTATCCAACCTTACCCTTTGTGCCTTACTGTCATTTTCCATCTGATATATTGATACCTTCCAGTCGTTCATGCGGTGGCGGTGTTGTCCATGAAAAGACATTCATTTCCACTAAACACATGCTGTTTGGACTTTTTTGAATTACTTAATTTAACCCCGAGGGGTCACGTTTTCCAGTCTACATGGAGGTCATCTCATATGTGAAATTATCCATTGGAATGGACCATCCATGAACTTTATTTAATTCATCACTAATTTAGAGTGGTTTATTAGTTATTCACACATTAGAGTTGCTTCCAGCAACCCTTGAGTTTGAGCGCTGCACTATTTTTCTATATATCTGTTTATACTTTGTTTGTTTGAGTGCCAGCAGCTTTGTTGCATACATTGGTTTAGCGCAGTTTTTTTTCACTACATATTTATTATAGCAAAAAGTAAAAAATATTGCTTTTTTTTTCAAAATTGTCACTCTTTTTTTTGTTTATAGCGCAAAAAAAAATAAAAAAACGCAGAAGTGATCAAATACCACTAAAAGAAAACTCTATTTGTGGGGAAAAAAGGACGTCAATTTTGTTTGGGTACAACGTTGCACGACCGCGCAATTGTCAGTTAAAGCGACGCAGTGCCGAATCGCAAAAAATTGCCTGGTCATTAGGCAGCCAAATCCTCTGGGGCTGAAGTGGTTAACTGCTAACATGAACGAGCCCTAAAAGTAAGAATTTTAGCAGCTATTTTTTTTGTCCTACTTTTTTATTTTAGTTCATCATAAATCAACAGACAAGCGATAAACTTAAATAAATTAGTAAATGGAAGGAAATAAATAAGTTGTTAGTGGAGAAGGAAGCAAGTCTTTCTTGCAATGTGATTGAAAGATGAAAGACTTCCATAGCCGACGAGAAGAGTCACCCCAGTGAATGTTTAATGTCTGTAAAGTGTGCGTTCTCTGCAACAACAAAACAAGGCTTTTATTTCACACGGCGCATCGTTTTCACAGGGAGACATGAAACAAAGCAACGCGCTGCGCAGACGCCATTTGCAACATGAAAGCTACATTAAGGCAGACGGAGGTTCTGACTGGGTCACCCCCCAGAAAGCACTTACAGCATCTCTTTTCTTCTTTTGGATGTAAAAACATAAAAACAGGATGTAAGTACAGAAGTAAGTACAAGTACGAGGACAGTGACACAAATTTCTTGTTGGTTGACACATTTATACATTGCGGGTGAAGTCTACAGATTCAGCTTTTTAAAGTCTATTAACAGCTAAAACTTTTTCTTTTTGGTATGGAGTGTGGAAGTGTTCATTATATCCTTATTCTCCAAGAATATTCCATACACACCAATTAATTAATGGCCCTGTGATCTGTTTTTTATTGAATCTTTCTTACTTTGCTTTTCTGTCTCCTTATAATATCCTCCGTGGGCTCCCAGACCTCTCCTTTTTACTATCACTTATGTTTGCTTGGAACAAGTAGTTGCAGTCATGCAGAGTGCCAAATTCATCATCCCGAGCCAAATCAGCATTATGATTGCCCTCAAAGGGCCAGTTGTGTATCTTTATCAAACAGATACATAGGAATACTCGGGAATATGTGGTGTGCAGAGTTCAGGAGAATGCGGTGTGCAGAGTTCAGGAGTACACTTTGTGCAGAGTTCAGAAGTAGGCGGTGTGCAGAGTTCAGAGTTTAAGAGCATGCAGTGTGCAAAGTTCAGAATTCAGGAGTACGCTTTGTGCAGAGTACAGAGTTTAGGAGTATGTGGTGTGCAGAGTTCAGGAGTATGCTTTGTGCAGAGTTCAGGAGTAGGTGGTACACGGTGTACAGAGTTCAGTAGAATGCGGTGTGCAGAGTTTAGGACTACGCGGTGTGCAGAGTGCAGAGTTCAGGAGTAGGTGGTGTGCAAAATACAAATGTAGCGGGGTGGAGTTGGAGTCCATCCCAGGCACCTTCAGCCTGTGGTGAGGTACTAAACCAGGAGGCCTGGGGCCCAGTGACTTCGACTGGGTCCCGCAAGGGTGGAGAAGTCCGAGGGTCCCTGAAGTGGATGGGGCCCATGTCTGAGGTGAGGAGGCCTGGGGAGGTTACCCATTCGGGGAGTCTGGAGCAGCATCAACCCAGTGATGGATGAGCCTCTGGTAACTCCCTTGGAGGGACATCTTCCCCTGATAGGGGCCACAACGCAGCGAAGGTACTCCTATCTACGTTCTCTTGAGTCGCTGGTAGAGACTCTCAAGTTCTAAGTCCTTTCAAGCTATGGCTATAGTAACCGCTGGCAAGATCGCAGTGGTTTAGCTGGAAATTAGGATAGTGCCTCGACCTGCTCACCCCCGGTATCAAAATGTTATCAAGTCGCAACCAGTTGGCTACTGAAGCACTGTTTATTGTGAGAGATGCAATAAAACAAGAGTTGGACTGTGATCGGTGTGTGGAACTCTGGTTAATGGGAGCAAAGGGAAGTGTTGGCACAGCAGGACTTAATCCTTTACAGAAGCACATAGGCCCGAGGAAATATCTGGTACTGGCCTTCACCTCACCCACAGCTATGGGGAGGGCATGGGCCGTAGCGCATCTCACCCTATCGTGTGTGATACCCCTAGAAGAAAGAGATGGGGTGAGGTCGCTACACGTGGGGGCTCGTGAGTCCGGGATGATATGTGTTTTGACTTTGGAAGTAAGAATGGCTGTGTCTAGACTTTGCTGCCCGGAGGAGTTCCGAGCAGGTCGGCCATGTGATCGGCCAAAGTGCATCCCTGCTCAAAGTCGTGGAAATGACCCTAAGACGGGAAAGGCCCATGCGGAGGAGCGAGAAAAGGGAGAAGTCCAGCCGTGTGACATACTACATGTGGGGGCTTTTACTGCACTGCGCCATGAGGCACCCCGTGACTACACAGTTCGTGGGCGGAGCTTGAAGGAAGCCCGCGAAAACATGCAAGTCATGGGAGGAGTCTGGCCATGTGGAGGAACTCACGTGGAGACTTCGGCGCGTGGTCAGTGCGTGATGGAGCAGCAGACAGTCGGGATGGCCTCAAGCTCCCCGTGGATTCCGGTTCCCTACCCCACGAAGATGACTACCTTTGCTGTTCCCCTTACAGACACGGGGATAAGACTCAGGCCCCGAGGACAGTTGGCTCTGTACACCTGCAGAGACACGGAGGCCCTCGGTGTGATCTGTCCCGGATGCTCGGGACTGGTGGTTCACCTGAAGCCATTCGGGCGTTGCGAAGCATGCAAAGAGTTCTTGTTCGAGGTGGAGCCATCCACAGTAAGGCCCCAGGCCCTTCGCCTCAACAGCCTCACAGGTACCGCTACTCCGGAAGGGGAGATCCAGGCCTTTGTGGAGGTTCCCGTACGTGCTGACCAGGGCGATGTGACTGCCCAATCAGAGACTAAGAAGGAAAAATCCGAGGATGCTGCTTCGGTCACCACAGATTCTCTGCTCCCACCTCCGAAGAGGAAAGTTGGCCTGGTGCAGGCCTCCTATGGTCGTGGAAGAGCTTCACCCCATCGCTTGCCTGGCCTGGATGGATCCGGTTGGAAGAGTCCTGGACATCCCAGTTGTACAAAAGGTCAAGGTGAGCCAGGGGCTGGGACTGTGGTGGTGGTTGGAGGTGTTGGGGGTCCCCAGTCGGTGGAGCCCGATAGGGAGGGTAGTACCACGTCTACCAGAGACTACCTTCCCACGGAGATGTATGACACCTCCGACCTAGAGTCACTGTTGGATTGTGGAGATGACGGTGAGATTGATGAACTGTTTCACCAGAAGAGCTGGGACAAACGCCCATTACCTATGCTACGTGCACCCCAAGATTCGCCTATGTCCATAGGAGACAGCACGCCCCGGGCGGAAGCCCTGGAGTCTACGAGGAAGCCTAGTCCTCTGGTTGCTCTTCCGCAGTCCACAGTATCACCCGTTTTGTTGGCGGGGAAACCGCGAGCATCACTATGGGCACCGAAAGAGAAGCCATCCGAGGTAGTGAAGGTACCTCGGCACCCGGAGGCCATCATTCAACCAGGAGAAGGTGAGCGGGCCACAATGCCTCCTTTAGCCCGATTGCAACGACTCTTTTCACAGAGGGTCGCCCATGAGTATGGATGGGAATATCCGTACTTGCCAAGAGACTTGTTGTTTGAGGTTGAAGTTCTGCGACAGCGATGGTACGATGAGTTCGTTTGGGAGAAACTTAAAGTGCCTCATGCCCGGCGGTACTTGTCCTGTTCACCACCAGTGTCGAAAAAGTTTAGAGATTGCAGAGCAGAATGGATGTGGGGCCGCCATATCCACGCAGACAAGGTGCGCATCTGCAGGAAAGATGGAGAGGACTCGGACTATTCGATTGAGGTTTTCGATAAGCATCTGAAGCCTTTGTTTTTGCCTGACCTGAGGTTTTATTTGTGAGAAGAGACTCACTTGTTTCCTGTGAAAAGTTTCCGGAGGTGTTCTTGCCGGAGCATCGAACTGTACCCTAGTTTTTTATTTGGGTTTTTGTTTTTTTACTTGTTGGAGGAATGAGAGCTGATTGTTTGTTCTCTCTTCCGTCACCATTTAAAGACTAATGCCCCATACACACGATCGTTTTTCATGCCGTAAAAATGCCATTAAAAAAAATGGCCATTAAAAATGATCGTGTGTAGGCTCCAGAGCATTTTTAACGACGTGAAAAACGGGCATTAAAAATTTCGAACATGCTCTCTTTTTTCACGTCGTTTTTCATGTCGTTTTTTTTAACGACGTGAAAAACGATAGTGTGTATGCTTTAACGACGTGAAAAAAAATGCGCATGCTCAGAATCAAGTATGAGACAGGAGCGCTCGTTCTGGTAAAACTAGCGTTCGTAATGGAGATAGCACATTCGTCACGCAGTCACGGACTGAAAAGCACGAGACTGAAAAGAGCGAATCGTCGCTCAACAAACTTTACTAACATGAAGGGTGGCGCCATTCGAACGGAACTTCCCCTTTATAGTGCCATCGTACGTGTTGTACGTCACTGCGCTTTGCTTGATCGTTTTTTAAAATGATCGTGTGTACGCAAGACAGGCTTGAGAGGAAACATGAAAAAAAACGACGTGAAAAACGGCAAGAAAAAAAATGGCAAGAAAAACGATCGTGTGTATGGGGCATAAGACTTTGGGGGTAGAGTCAGAGTAGGAATGCAGGAAGATTGAAGATTTCACCAAGTGTCATCACCGTAGAATCGTCACCAGGTGGCGGTGTTGCGCAACGGCTGTTGCTTGTACATATGCATCACTTTACTTATTGGAGTGAGTGGGTCTCTCGGCTGATGGACCCATTCATTCCAAATTTACACAGAATGTCAGGATGTGGTTTTTCCTTGTGTTGTGTTTTTTTCTTTCCCTCTGCAGGAGATTCGTCTGTCAGGACTACTGAGTATGGGGTGGTTCTTAGACAGAAGAAAGGGAGGGATTGTGTATGTGTATATGCTTAGAGGATTTTAAAGAAAAATAAAGTTTATTGTTTTATGTTCCCCTTCCCTTTGAGCAGGTCTTGGTATGAGTAAGGTTCAAATTTTTAGGGATGCCTCTGGGGTCAGACTTATGTCACCACCTTTGGGAGACATGGGTTCACACCAGACGCTGGGGACCAGCGTCAAATTACAGGGGGGAGTATGTAGCGGGGTCTTTAAATTTAGGTGGGGTACACCTGGGTGGAAGTTCAGGTGTGTAGGTATGGGAGTAATTACCATTTGTATTCGTGGAGGATTGGGCGGTGTAATAATCTCCTTGGCCGGTGGGTGGTGAGTGCCCGCAGGCTCGAGGTAGATTCACTGCTATAGTGCTGTCCTTTTTGTCCCTTCTCAGAGATGGTACGGAGAGGGCGGGGAACCTGGCGTGTCGTCATTGGAGGGGATAAAAGGGGGAGACGCCCTGGTCACGAGGTCTTGCTCTTCTGGAGGTTCTTCGTCACGCGCCCAGGCACCTTAGGCCTGGGTGCGGGCGATTCTGGATTCCGGCTCAGGTGCCCTAGGCCTGACCGGAATGGAGTTGGAGTCCATCCCAGGCACCTTCAGCCTGGGGTGAGGTACTAAACCAGGAGGCCTGGGGCCCAGTGACTTTGACTGGGTCCCGCAAGGGTGGAGAAGTCCGAGTGTCCCTGAAGTGGATGGGGCCCATGTCTGAGGTGAGGAGGCCGGGGAGGTTACCCATTCAGAGAGTCTGGAGCAGCATCAACCCAGTGACGGATGGGCCTCTGGTAACTCCCTTGGAGGGACATCTTCCCCTGATAGGGGCCACAACGCAGCGAAGGTACTCCTATCTACCTTCTCTTGAGTCGCTGGTAGAGACTCTCAAGTTCTAAGTCCTTTCAAGCTATGGCTATAGTAACCGCTGGCGAGATCGCAGTGGTTTAGCTGGAAATTAGGATAGTGCCTCGACCTGCTCACCCCCGGTATCAAAATGTTATCAAGTCGCAACCAGTTGGCTACTGAAGCACTGTTTATTGTGAGAGATGCAATAAAACAAGAGTTGGACTGTGATCAGTGTGTGGAACTCTGGTTAATGGGAGCAAAGGGAAGTGTTGGCACAGCAGGACTTAATCCTTTACAGAAGCACATAGGCCCGAGGAAATATCTGGTACTGGCCTTCACCTCACCCACAGCTATGGGGAGGACATGGGCCCTAGCGCATCTCACCCTATCGTGTGTGATACCCCTAGAAGAAAGAGATGGGGTGAGGTCGCTACACAAAGTTTAGGAGTATGTGGTGTGCAGAGTTCAGGAGTACGCTTTGTGCAGAGTTCAGGAGTAGGCGGTGTGCAGAGTCAGGCGTATGTGGTGTGCAGAGTTCAGGAGTATGCGGTGTGTAGAGTTCAAGAGTAGGCGGTGTGCAGAATTCAGAGTTCAGGAGTATTTGGTGTGCAGAGTGCAGAGTTCAGGAGTATGTGGTGTGCAGAGTTCAGGAGTACGCAGTGTGCAGAGTTCAGGAGTACGCAGTGTGCAGAGTTCAGGAGTACGCAGTGTGCAGAGTTCAGGAGTACGCAGGTTGAAGAGTTCAGGAGTACTCAGGGTGCAGAGTTCAGGAGTATGCTTTGTGCAGAGTTCAGATGTATGTGGTGTGCAGAGTTCAGAGTTCAAGAGTACGCAGTGTACAGAGTTCAGGAGTTTGTGGTGTGCAGAATGCAGAGTTCGGGAGTATGTGGTGTGCAGAGTACAGAGTTTAGGAGTAGGTGGTGTGCAGAGTTCAGGAGTATGCTTTGTGCAGTGTTCAGGAGTAGGTGGTACGCGGTGCACAGTGTTCAGGAGTATGCGGTGGGCAGAGTTCAGGAGTACGCGGTGTGCAGAGTGCAGAGTTCAGGAGTAGGTGGTGTGCAAAATACAAAGTTTAGGAGTATGTGGTGAGCAGAGTTCAGGAGTATGCTTTGTGCAGAGTTCAGGAGTAGGTGTTGGGCAGAGTGCAGAGTCAGGTGTATGCGGTGTGCAAAGTTCAAGAGTAGGTAGTGTGCAGAATTCAGAGTTCAGGAGTATGTGGTGTGCAGAGTTCAGGAGTACGCAGTGTGCAGAGTTCAGGAGTACGCAGTGTGCAGAGTTCATGACTATTGTATAATAGATGATCTACCCTTTACCACATACCTGCCCAACCACATAACTCCATTCCTTTAACCTTACCCCCCCTATTAACGGAGACCATACCAATCTGGAGTAAAAATTGGCTATTGCAGCCTCTTTATTAACAACTCAAAATCAAATTAACATAACGTATAAAAACATCTGATACGCCCACCACCTGTCAGTCAAAATAGTTGCGTTGGTCTTTGCAGGAAACGCCCAGAAATTCCATCCAATCATAATAATGCACTGCGATACCTTAACTGAAAATAGGACTCCAGCTGACATGCTAGCTCAGAGAAAACCAAACCACTTACCCCTTTAACCAAATTCCAGCTAAACCAACGTTAGCTGGAATACCACCAGCGGGACCCATACCACCGATGGGTCCCGAACTCTTCCTTATCTGAGGTTTCTTCCTTCACCCGCAAAGAACCCTCTTTCCCTTGCAAAATATAAAAAGAACTGTCAAAGAAATAAAACCTCTTTTACATCCAAGAAGTGTCTGGCGCCCAATGACTTTTATCACCTTAGCACCCACTATGCCTCACAACACACCACATATTGAAGGATGTCAGTTATCTTTGACCTTGAAGGTTCTCATTAGACTGGAAGAGGTAAGAGATTCTGCTACAAATGCAAAAGGATAGGGAAATTAAAGTAAGGGATCATTATTAACACCTGCGCCCATCATTCTGAAAAAGTGATTTGCATTGGACCGCTCTTCAGAGGCTTTTGACAAGCAGCTCAGAAGCAATATTTCGTCTTATGGACACCTGTGTTAACCCTTGAAAGGCTGCACCGCTGTGCACAAAATAGGTTTCGTTTGGTGATGATATTACCTGCCAAATGTGACCTATTGTATCATTTTTGCTGCACTTGCAGCTTGGCAATAAAATTGCAGTGCAAATGCCTATTTTTACTCCCCTCCATCTTCCTCAGGGCAATACCAATCACACCACATCCCGGTGATTTTGTTATATCTGGGGGCAGTAGGCAGACAGCTTGCTGAGATATCTGTAGCCTTGTTCTGACAACGAATGGCTGAATCACCCGTCCTGCTCCACCACCACTATGCTGCCTGCCTTTGACTCATCCTTGTCCTTCTGTGCTCCCATACGTAGTCACTGAGATTAGACTACTTCTCTTCTGCAGCTAAATTCTGATTCTCTGCTGATTCTCTATCCTTTCCAGGTCTCAAAATAACATCAAAATGTAACTGACAGTGCCTTTTTTTTCCATTAACCACTTCCCTTCCCGGCCAATTCTGACACTTCACTCCCAAATGTAGAAATCAACCTTTTTTTGCTAGAAAATTATTCAGAACCCTCAAACATTATATATATATTTTTATCAGAGGCCCTAAATAATAAATTGATGGGTGCTGTCGTTTTTTATGCCACACAGTATTTGCGCAGCACAGTGGCGGAACTACCAGGGTCGCAGCAGTGGCACTTGTGACTGGGCCCTGCAGTTCCGCCACTGTAGGGAGGCCCGCCTGCCCATTCTGGCTGTGCTACATGGGGGGGGGGGGCCCGGTGGCAGCTGAGGGGAGGCTGAGCACCATCACTTCACTGGAGTCTGGCCCACGTGAATACTGAGGGGGAAGGAATCGGTAAGTAAGTGCAACTGATCCCAACCTCCACCACTGCTGCCTCTTACTGATCCCATCCCCTCACCACCACCACAGATCTTATCCCTATCCCCCCCATCACCTGTACAACACAGGTGATGAGGGGGATAGGGATGAGATCTGTGGTGTTGGTGAGGGGATGGGATCAGTAAGTGGCAAAGGTGTTGGTGTGGGAGGATGGCACCACCGCTGCCAATGATTACACCCCCCCTCACCATCACCACCACCGCCACCACCACCGCTGCCACTGATCCCACCCCCGTAATGTGACCTTAAATACACTTCTTACATGTTAGCTTTGCAATAAGGTAACTTTTAGTGTTTAAGAGACCTCTTGATAAAGTCACATGTGTAGTGACGAAACATGTTGGGGCGGAGCCTGTGATGACATCGCGTACGATCAGGAAGCAGACAGCCAGCCACTGGGGTTACAGGGCAGAGGATCTGAGTAATTTAAGGAGAGCCTACACCCCTACTACGTTAAGCGAGCTACCTGTGTGCACCAGGAATAGTGCATCTGTAAATGTGAGTGTAACCTTTTACTTTAAAAAAAAAAGGCAGTTTTTATACAGTTAAACACTATGTCAGTTTTCTCCTTACTCTCCTGACACATATATATGAGGGATACCATACAAGGGAACAGGAGCCCATGTACTTACAGTGAAGGTGCAGGCCACTGGATTGATACCCCTGGATGATTTATTGTTTGAAGTGTATCATCACTTTTCATCGCTATTAGTTTATTAGGGACACTTTAATTGTTTGGTTATGTAATTATTTTGTCTTACACAGTTATCTGAGACTCCGTCTGGGGTAAATATTTTCATTGTCACTAATGCCGCGTAGTCGCGTACACACGGTCGGAATTTCCGACAGAAAAAGTCTGATGGGAGCTTTTTGTCAGATATTCCAACCGTGTGTATGCGGCATTATATGTTGAAATGGAGGCTTTATTTAGTAGCCATTATTTAGAGTGTTTGGCATTCATACCCCATAAAGGTCAGGATATTAGGTGATGTAGCGCTTTACTGTATTTATTTATTTTGAGTATTTTTATGTGAGAACACAGTTAGTGTTGAGCAGCAACCTCTTTTCATTGATTTTTTTTTTTACATGTACAGCATCTCACAAAAGTGAGTACACCCCTCACATTTTTGTAAATATTTTATTCTATCTTTTCATGTGACAACACTGAAGAAATGACACTTTTCTACAATGTAAAGTAGTGAGTGTACAGCTTGTATAACAGTGTAAATTTTCTTTCCCCTAAAAATAACTCAACACACAGCCATTAATGTCTAAACCGCTGGCAACAAAAGTGAGTACGCCCCTAAGTGAAAATGTCACAATTGGGCCCAAAGTGTCAATATTTTGTGTGGCCACCATTATTTTCCAACACTGCCCTAACCCTCTTGGGCATGGAGTTCTCCAGAGATTCACAGGTTGCCACTGGAGTCCTCTTCCACTCCTCCATGTCGACATCACGGAGCTGGTGGATGTTGGAGACCTTGCACTCCTCCACCTTCCATTTGAGGATGCCCCACAGATGCTCAATAGGGTTTAGGTCTGGAGACATGCTTGGCCAGTCCATCACCTTTACCCTCAGCTTCTTTAGCAAGGCAGTGGTCATCTTGGAGGTGTGTTTGGGGTCGTTATCGTGTTGGAATACTGCCCTGTGGCCCAGTCTCCGAAGGGAGGGGATCATGCTCTGCTTCAGTATGTCACAGTACATGTTGGCATTCATGGTTCCCTCAATGACCTGTAGCTCCCCAGTGCCGACAGCACTCATGCAGCCCCAGACCATGACACTCCCACCACCATGCTTGACTGTAGGCAAGACACACATGTCTTTGTACTCCTTACCTGGTTGCTGCCACACACGCTTGGCACCATCTGAACCAAATAAGTTTATCTTGGTCTCATCAGTGTGGGCTTTCTTGTGTATCATCTTTAGAAGAGACTTCCTTCTGGGATGACAGCCATGCAGACCAATTTGATGCAGTGTGCGGCATATGGTCTGGGCACTGACAGGCTGACCCCCCACCCCTTAAAACTCTGTAGCAATTCTGGCAGCACTCATACGTCTATTTCCCAAAGACAACCTCTGTATATATAACGCTGAGCACATACACTCAACTTCTTTGGTTGACTTTTGTGAGATACTGTATAAAAATTAGATCACACATAGTAGTGCAGAAGTTGCCCCTACCTCTTTTACCTCAATATACTGTGGTAAACGTGCCTTGAAACATTGATATGACACTAAAGCAAAAATTAATGGTTGCACTATACTCACACTGCACCATCACTAGATTAACACTACACTTGTACTTTACACTCACAATTGAATCACAATAGCACACTAAAGGATACTAACCTGCTAGAAGCAATGGACAGAGCCCTGTTCTATTAATCTCCACTACAATATCACTCTGCAAATGGCTTCTCTGTGAAGGATCCTTTTATAGTGTGGGATGGATCTATGAACAATGAGCCATGATTGGTCATTATTACTTTCTCCAATCATGGCTCTGACAGTTTTCTGTGCCCTGATTGGGCAAATCCTTCATTGCTTCAGCCAATCAGGGCTTCCAATGCACTGTGCGGCTTGCAGTGCGTTGTGGGGCGCTTGTCGGGCCGAACAAACGGTCGAACGCCCAGACCATTCGGGTGTTCGCCAATGTTCTGCCCAAATTCATGCTTGGGCTGAACCATTTGCCCAAGCCCAACACTATTCATCATGAGTCATTGGGAATAAAGCCCCTTCTACTGGTGGTCAGTATGCCCCATATGCGTTGGTGGTCAGTGGGACAAATACCCCTTAATTTTTTATCTTTTAATTTATTTCATGCCTTTAACCACTTCAGCCCCGGACCATTTGGCTTCCAAATGACCGGGCCACTTTTTGCGATTCGGCACTGCGTCGCTTTGACTGACAATTGCGCGGTCGTGCAATGTGGCTCCCAAACAAAATTGATGTCCTTTTTTTCCCACCAATAGAGCTTTCTTTTGGTGGTATTTGATCACCTCTGCGGTTTTTATTTTTTGCGCTATAAACAAAATTAGAGCGACAATTTTGAAAAAAAAAGCAATATTTTGTACTTTTTGCTATAATAAATATCCCCAATTTTTTTAAAAAAAGCAAATTTTTTCTCATTTTAGGCCGATACGTATTCTTCTACATATTTTTGGTAAAAAAAATTGCAATAAGCATATATTGATTGGTAGGGATGAGCTTCGAGTTCGAGTCGAACTCATGTTCGACTCAAACATTGCCTGTTCGCCCGTTCGCCGAGTTTTTTTTGCGGCAAATTCGAAAAGCCCTAGAACACCCTGTGAAAGTCTATGGGAGAATTCTAAAGTGCTAATTTTAAAGGCTTATATGCAAGTTATTGTCATAAAAAGTGTTTGGGGACCCGGGTCCTGCCCCAGGGGACATGTGTCAATGCAAAAAAAAAAGTTTTAAAAACAACAGTTTTTTCGGGAGCAGTGATTTTAATAATGCTTAAAGTGAAACAATAAATGTGAAATATTCCTTTAAATTTCGTACGGGGGGGTGTGTATAGTATGCCTGTAAAGTAGTGCTTGTTTACCGTGCTTAAAACTGTCCCTGCACAAAGTGTCATTTCTGAAGGAAAAAAAGTAATTTAAAAGCACTCGCGGCTATAATGAATTGTCGGCTCCCGGCAATACAGAGAAAAGTCATTGAAAAAAAAATGCGTGGGGGTCCCCCCAAATTCCATTACCAGGCTCTTCAGGTCTGGTATGGATATTAAGGGGAACCCTGCGTCAAATAAAATAAAAAAATTACATGAGGTTCCCCCCAAATATCCATACCAGACCCTTCAGGTCTGGTATGGATATTAAAGTGGTTGTAAACCCACTTTTTCAACTTGCACCTACAGGTAAGCCTAGATTAAGGCTTACCTGTAGGTGCAAGAAATATCTCCTAAACCTACACGGTTTAGGAGATATTTACTAAAATGTCAAGCGCCGCTATCTACGGCGCATGCGTGCCGTAGACAACGGCGCATTTATGGGGTTAATCCCATTCACATACTCGGCTACTTCCCAGCAATCGCTGGGCGTAGCCGAGTGGGACGCCTCCCGCGCGCATGCGCAGAGTGACGTCTCCGCCGCTCCGGCCAATCACAGCGCCGGAGCGGCGCTGTGATTGGCTGGTGCGGCGATACCCGGAAGTAACATTCCGGCTATCGCCGCAGTGATGTCTGCGTCTGCAGTGAGGGACGAGGACGGCTTCGGGGGCCCCGATCTAAGGTAAGTGGAACATAATGAGCTATTATGCTAGTCATAATAGCTCATTATGACTTTCTCTTGCAGGTGGGACAAAAAAAAAAGTGGGTTTACAACCACTTTAAGGGGAACCCTGCGTCAAATTTTAAAAAAAATGACATGAGGTGCCCCCCAAAAATCCATACCAGACCCTTTATCCGAGCATGCAACCTGGCAGGCTGCAGGGAAAGAGGGGGAGATGAGAGAGCACCCCCCCTCCTGAACCGTACCAGGTCACATGCCCTCAACATGGGGAGGATGCTTTGTGGGTCTGTGACCCCTCAAAGCACCATGTCCCCATGTTGATGGGGACAAGGGCCTCATCCCCACAACCCTTGCCCGGTGGTTGTGGGGGTCTGCGGGTGGGGGGCTTATCGGAATCTGGAAGACCCCTTTAACAAAGAGGACCCCCAGATCCCGGCCCCCCCATGTGAATTGGTAAGGGGTACATTGTACCCCTACTATTTCACAAAGAAAGTGTAAAAAAAAAAAAAAAACACACAGACACAGTTGGGAAAGTCCTTTATTAAAAATAAAAAATAAAAAACACATTCCAGCGACGTAATCCAGTGTCCCGCGGTGATCCGATGTCCAGCACTGCAGTCTCCTCCAGTCTCCACTCCACATGAAACCCCCATGACGTATGAGGGGGCGGGGTCACCCGTAAAATCATAGGGTAAGCCCCAGCTTTCCCCGCTTGCTGGGGAATAGCCAATGACGTAGGCGGGATCCCGCCTACGTCATTGGCTATTCCCCGCAAGCGGGGAAAGCCGGGGCTTACCCCTATGATCTGACAGGTGACCCCGCCCCCTCGTACATCAGACCCCGCCTACCTGAGCGGACCTGATGGGGAACTTCCTCAGCAGTGTAATAAATGAATAGACCCCACCCCTTCTCACGTTCCCCATCAGGTCCGTTCAGCCTTACATTCAGTGAAGGTGACCCCACCCCCTACATCATTGGCTGAGCGGACCTGATGGGGAACGTGAGAAGGGGCGGGTCTATTCATTTATTACACTGCGGAGGAAGTTCCCCATCAGGTCCGCTCAGGTAGGCTGGGTCTGACGTACAAGGGGGCGGGGTCACCCGTCACACCATAGGGTAAGCCCCAGCTTTACCCACTTGCCGGTGAATAACCAATGACGTAGGTGGGATCCCGCCTACGTCATTGGCTATTCCTCGGCAAGCGGGGAAAGTTGGGGCTTACCCTATGATGTGACGAGTGACCCCGCCCCTTCGTACTTCATGGGGGTTTCGTGTGGAGTGGAGACTGGAGGAGACTGCAGCGCTGGACATCGGATCACTGCGGGACACTGGATTACATCGCTGGAATGGGTTTTTTATTTTTTTATTTTTAATAAAGGACTTTCCCAACTGTGTCTGTGTGTTTTTTATTTTTTTACACTTCCTCTGTGAAATGGTAGGGGTACAATGTACCCCTTACCAATTCACATAGGGGGGCAGGATCTGGGGGTCCCTTTGTTAAAGGGATCTTCCAGATTCCGATAATCCCCCTGCCCGCAAACCCCCACAACCACCGGGCAAGGGTTGTGGGGATGAGGCCCTTGTCCCCATCAACATGGGGACATGGTGCTTTGAGGGGTCACAGACCCCCAAAGCATCCTCCCCTTGTTGAGGGCATGTGGCCTGGTACGGTTCAGGAGGGGGGTGCTCTCTCATCTCCCCCTCTTTTCCTGCGGCCTGCCAGGTTGCATGCTCGGATAAAGGGTCTGGTATGGATTTTTGAGGGGCACCTCATGTCATTTTTTTTTTTAAATTTGACGCAGGATTCCCCTTAATATCCATACCAAACCTGAAGGGTCTGGTATGGATATTTGGGGGGAACCTCATGTCATTTTTTTTTTATTTGACGCAGGGTTTCCCTTAATATCCATACCAGACCTGAAGGGCCTGGTAATGGAATTTGGGGGGACCCCCACACATTTTTTTTTTTCAATGACTTCTCTGTATTGCCGGGAGCCGACAATTCATTATCGCCGCGAGTGCTTTTAAATTACTTTTTTTCGTTCAGAAATGACACTTTGTGCAGGGACAGTTCTAAGCACGGGAAACAAGTGCTGCTTTACAGGCATACTATACACACCCCCCAGGTACGAAATTTAAAGGAATATTTCACTTTTATTGTTTCACTTTAAACATTATTAAAATCACTGCCCGCTGAAAAAACGGCCGTTTTTAAAACGTTTCTTTGCATTGATACATGTCCCCTGGGGCAGGACCCGGGTCCCCAAACACTTTTTAGGACAATAACTTGCATATTAGCCTTGATAATTAGCACTTTTGATTTTGAACGTTCGAGTCCATTGTATTTAATAGGGTTCTAAAGTTTGCGCGAACTTTAGGTCTGTTAGCAGGTTCTGGTGCAAACCGAACAGGGGGTGTTCAGCTCATCCCTATTGATTGGTTTGCGCGAAAGTTATAGCATCTACAAAATAGGGGGTCGTTTTATGGCATTTTTAAAATTTTTTTTTTTTTACTTGTTATGGCGGTGATCTGCGATTTTTATCGTGACTGCGACATTATGCCGGACACATTGGACACTTTTGACGCTATTTTGGGACCATTCACATTTATACAGCGATCAGTGCTATAAAAATGAACTGATTACTGTATAAATGTGACTGGCAGTGAAGGGGTTAACCAGTAGGGGGCGGGAAAGGGGTTAAGTGTGTCCTAGGGAGTGATTCTAACTGTTAGGGGGCATGGCTTACTGTGACACGTCACTGATCGCTGCTCCCTATGAGAGGGAGCAGACGATCAGTGTTGTGTCACTAGGCAAAACAGGGAGATGCCTTGTTTACAAAGGCATCCCCCCGTTCTGCCGTTCCATGATCCGATCGTGGGACAACGGCAGACATCGGGTCCCGCGGGCACGGTCAAAGAGACCGTGGTGGGTGCGCGCGTGTGCCCGCTAGAGGGCAGAATCAAAGCAACGTATATATACGTTGATTTGCCTGCCCGTGCCATTCTGCCAACGTAAATGTGCGTGAGGTAGTCAGCAAGCGGTTAAACCCTGCTCTATGGTTTTAATCCATCCTGTTAAAATACTAATCTGAACGCCTGATGTGCATGGCCACATGGGCAAACAAAATATGCTGTACGTGTATAATATTGTGTTTTTTATGTATGAAGCCTAGGGATATCCCACGGCAGTTTAGCCACAGATAGTTTGCTGTGTTCAGAGGCAGCAAAATGTCCACATACTTTACACACTGGCCGCCCGTTTGGGTGAGGACAAAAACGCCAACACTGAGGCCTCGTACACACGGCCGAGAATCTCATCATGAAAAAAATCGTCATTCTTGGACAAGAAACTTGACGCTCCATTCAAAGAACCCGCGGTTCTTTGAATGGAGCGAACGCGGTGACGTAATCGACTATGACGAGCGTGCGCTCGTCACATTCGATGCCGTCGCCACCATCTTGCTACACCCTAGGAAGCTACTGCGCATGCGTCAAAGTCATTTCGAGCATGCGTGGGCTTCCCGGAGGACAGGTAAGTGTACACACACACTTTTCTCGTCGAGAAACATGCTGACAAGAATCTCGACGAGAAAATAGAGAGCAGGTTCTCTATTTTTCTCGTCGAGATTCTTGTCGGTTTTCTTGACGAGAAACATGATAGCCGCGTACACACGACCGATTTACTCGGCAAGAAAGCTCTGCCAGCAAGTTTCTTGCTGGTTCTTGCTGAGAAACTCGGTCGTGTGTACGAGGCTTGACTGTCTCCATGGTCAGTATTCACATGTAACTGCTCAGATGAATTGTTACATGCGAACAGCAGCGGCACCTGCCATTGATTTGTACAGAGTACGAATCTGCCAGCCATGGTTGACAGCTGCTGCCTGTTGCACAGTGGGAGCAGGTAGCATGGACAACCATCAGCAATATGCAAATTTTTACGGGCGGCCACCCCTGGACATAAACAAACTGCTGTTGGAATTTGCCTAAAATATTGTGGCATTTGACAACTCCTACGTTTACGATGACTATGTCCCCCACTGCGAACTGCACTTCCATCCTTTAATCACTAAAGCACCCCATGTGTCCTGTAGTGATCCTCTTATAGAATCAATTATTAATAATCCTGGACCAATTTATAGTTCTTATTCTCTGAGAAACTAAAATATTATTTGTAATGATCTAAACGCTTTACTAATTAATTATAATTTTACCATTGCATCAAAATAGAACAGAGAGGAAGGATAAGGGGTGGGGTGAGAGTCTGGGATTTGCTGTAGGTTTGTTAAGCCTCGTACACACAATCGGATTTTCCGACAACAAATGTGTGATGGAAGGGTTTTGTCGGAAAATCCGACCGTTTGTATGCTCCATCGGACCACATTGTATGCATATTTTATCGGCCTATATTTATTGCTGTAATAAATCAATTTTTTTTACTATCATATGTTTTTTGGCTTACCATATTCACCTCATTTTAAAGTCCCAGGGCGAACCCCATGTATATATGTAACAAATGTTGGATAGCATGCTTTCAAATTTTCCGACAACAAATATGGGCCGTCGGATTATCCGATCGCGTGTACACAAGTCCGTCTGAAAAAAAATCCAAAGTACAAACACGCATGCTCAGAAGCAAGGCTAACCATAGCAGAACATTAGCAGAAGTTGCCCAAAGGGTGGTGCTAAAGAGCTGAAAAACCGCGTTGTTTTTGGTATTTGTTGGCTGAGAAGTTCGCGGCCAACACTCTTCGCACAAAATTCCACGGATTTGTCCGATGGAAATCCGATCGTGTGTACGAGGCTTTAGAGTTGCAGAGAAAATACAATTACTGTATGAAATATTGGTGAATGACGTAGTGATTGGATGCAGGAATTACATTTTATAACAAATGCAAGTGTGATGATCAGGCGCTATATTTAAATCTAGTGAGTATCTGAGCCGCTTACTGGCTCAGATCTGATTATGAAGGCTAAGTTGGCCTCTGTTTCGGCTGTGGCTGTGTTGGGAGGACTTCCCACTGTTCGCCTGGCGTTACCACCACAGGTCAGTGTTGGAACACAACCAAGCCAGAGCGGATTGGGTGTCCTTCCCCGGGAACAGTTCAGTGGGAGTGGTCTCCCTGCTGAGCATGCTGGGGAAGGGTACTTAAGGAGCAGACACCATTGTTCTGGGCTCGTCTGCCATGTGGCCCTCCTGGCCCAAGGTATGTATTATTGCCTGCCTCGTTTTCCCGCCTCAGGGCCGGCTGGCTCGAGGCTGTGCACCTACAAGGTGGGCCCCCGATGTCCTGTCTGGGGCCTACGGCTCGAGGGTGGTCCTGTGCTGTCTGTCCTGAGGGAGGAAGCCACCCAATGGAGGAACCGGGGAAGGATCCGTCTTGGAGAGAACCCAGCGGAAGGCTGGTCTCTCAGGAGGAGGCCTGGTGACTTTATTGGAGGATGCACCCTAGCCAAATGCTACCCTGCAGTATTGCCGGTCCGGCGTAAAGACTCTCATACTGCTCGGCTGAATACTTGCTAAGTCCTTTGGCCGAGGACCAAGTTGCTATTTGTCCACATCGCCCAATCCTGTGGTACTTTAATGAAGTCTGTGGCAGAGACTTTGGGTCCATGCTCCACCCCGGCTTCTAGGCCAGTGAGGGAGGTCTATCCGGGTGAGCAATTTCCACTCGAAGGAAAGTGGTATGTGTACTTTGTTTAGTGTACTTTTAAAACCTAAAAGTTCCTCAGTGGTCTGCATCATGTGCTTGAACTTCCCCTAACTCCCCGTCTTTTTTTCCCTGCAAGTTGGTGTGAAATAAAAGCAAAGAAATGAATTTACAACTTGTGTGGACATTGAAGTTTCTCCTGAAGTGTATAGACTCTCATCCCCTAGACAACGAATGGTGGGGTAACGTGCAAGGCCCAGATCTAAACCAGCAGCTCCTACGGGGGTAGTGCTACACAAGAACACTAAGAGAGTGCACCACTCATAGGGTAACCCATAGGATCGTCAGCTGCTGTATAAAGCCGGGTGCCTGCCTGGTCCGCAAAGTCCACAGTGGCAAAAGAATAGAGATGGCGGCACTTCCAGCATGTAAAATCACTCCTTTATTGTAAATCCATTAAAAGCAAAAACATGACATACACATGTAACCCATAGAAGATCATCAGATGCGTTTCACACTCCTGTACGTAATCACTGCAATGATTAAAGTGATTGCAAACGATCATCTTGTAAAACAACCCATTCAGTTTAAAAGAGAACTGAAGAGCAAAACATTTTTGTATAGATATAAAAAAAAAAAACATTATAAATACCTTTTTTAAAAAGGGATCACAGTCAGTTCACAATAAGGAAAAGCATAATAAACCCGACAGCCAGACATGTACACAGCTCAAATGAAATGTAAGCGCAGGACATACATGACGGGGGTCAGGGTGGTCAGAGAAAAAGAACTTGCTCTTACCGGATTGGAGGAGTCACGGAGAGACGGGGAGGAGCTGTATAGATAGTAGGGTGGGGGTGGGGCAGTCTCAGCAGTCGGAGGCAGAAATTGTAGTGGAACATCCCTCCCGCCCTAATAGAAGTGGTTTCACTGTGATGAAGAAGATGGTCGTTACGGTTGGGTCCTTGACGATGGGTATAAAACATGAGGTATTTGAGAAAATGGTGGGACCCATCTTTGGTATGGAGTCCTCCCGGTTGGTCTGGTTTCAGTCTAGACTACCGGGTAGTAAGGTGGTGGGGGTCTGTTGTCAGTTAGTGAGTCCTCGACGCGGTTTTGGCGGCTGGGGAAAGATGCTAACTTAGAGGTACCACCAGTAGTGTATTTAGGTTTTGTGCTGCCCTAGGCCTGACTAAACTTGTGCATCCCCTAATTTAAATATGACCCACCCCTTTCTGTCAAGGCCACACCCCTTTTTTGAGTGGGGATACTAGTTCTTAGGGCCTGGGGGGAGGCAATGGATTCCCTTAATTTGCATAGATTTCCTCTCACTTCCTGTTTGGCAGGAAGTGAAGGGAAATCTCTGCAATGGGACAGAGATGATAAAAAATAAACTGACATAACCCTCCCTTACTCTATCCAAAATGGAAAAAAAAAGTGTTGCCTATAGTTCTACTTTAAGCACAAATTTCTGATAATTTTATGGAGAAGACTAAGAAGATATAACCATGCCAATGGTGCCGCAGAAAACATATAGCACAGTGAGGAAGGTTTGTGGTCCAGGATGATAGGACAGTCAAAATTAGAAGCAGCTTACGTTATACTAACAGTGTAGCACAAGTCGGCAGGGACTCATTCCGTGCTGCCCCCCTGCAAAGTGCTGCCCTAGGCCTGGGCCTTGTTGGCCTAGGCCAGGATACAGCCTTGGGTACCACAGATTCCAAAGTTGGGAAGATGGGGTCGTCAGGGACCTGCAACCAGTTATTCGGATTGGAGCTGTAGTATTTAATAATGTTTATATTTTATTTGGTTTTGTGTTAATAAAGGCCGAACAGGCCATTTAAATCCAATACAGTGCCAGTGTCCTTATTTAATTGTCATGGGGAAGGTTTGGTACATGTTTTGGGTTGGGGTAGTAAGATATCTGAACTGCCCTAGTCATGCATATGCATGTGGTGGATTGGCGGGATATATTGTACACTTGCTCAATGAGTCATTTCAGTTGACAGACTTGTGTAGAGTTGAAGTGACACAGTGAAACAACTGTGTTCTTCCTACTTGGTCTCTTTGTACCTTCTAGACACAGACTTGCAAAGGCCTGATTCCTTGGAATCTGAGGCTCTAGTAGCATCTCAAGCTTTATATTCCAAGGTAGAACAACATGGAAAGGTTCCTGTCCATAATTTCCCACTTGACCAGTCAATCACCACATCTCCTTTGTGGGGGACAGCCATAACTAGTTTTCTCTAGGCCCAGACACTTGTGTTGTTTAGCAGCCAACATCTCCATCATAAAATAGACATTTTAATGTGAAAGATTACAACTCCAAAGAGACAAAAAAACACAAAGCTATATAAACTGATCTCCCCTATATACACCTTCCAAAAAAAACATCGTCCAAAGAAAGACAAAGTGTGGATTGTTTTATTGCTCAAGCAAATTTCACCTTAGTAGCTCAGTAAGTAAAATTGAGAGTTGTCGTTTTGGTGGATGATCAATAATCAGTTTTGCCGAGACTTGTCCCTAATCAAGATGATCCATAAGAGATAGGATCCAAAGGCAAATAATTTTTTTCCTTTTTTTTTCTTCATTTCTCCTTATGTCAAGGGCACAGAGAACCAGCTCTGACAATGCTCGCCGTTGTGACATTTTGCCAAATCCACAGTCATGTCTCTTGAGGTCATCCTGAAGTTCTGCTGACCTTTGGATCGGATCTCTCGTTAGGCGAACTGACAAGAGAGGTAGAATGAGCATTCTGCCTGGTGCAGCAAGTGTCTGTACCCAAATCTCATTTGAATAACTTTGATCCCTGCATATGAGGCCGAAATAACAACTAATTAGGTCATTGTTTTCCTTGAGTCAGTTCACAATAAGGAGACGCCTAATAAACCTGACAGCCTGCATAAGCATGTGGTGGAGTGGCGGATATATCGTACACATGCTCAATGAGTCATTTCAGTTGACAGACTTCTGTAGAGTTGAATTGACTCAGTGAAACAACTGTGTTCTTCCTGCATGGTCATGTTGGTCCAGAAATGGCACACAAAACGCACTACCAGTATGTAGGTATTGTATATCAGAAATATGGGATTTCACGTAACTTCACGTAACTCACTGTAATCTGTTATAGATCTTTTCTCACATCTCACAGTATCCTACTGTAGATTTTCAGTCACTGAGCTCCTGGTCTCTCACTACACTTCAAGATCCCAGTCGTCACTAGATCCCCTGAGCTCTTCCACAGCTGAGCTCTTCTAACCTGCTGTAAACTCCTCAAGCTTCACCCACGCTAACCCGCTGGGTCCCTGGCTTGGCATTCTGCTGAAGCTTTCCCACTTCTTCACCGTCCCCGGCTGGTAAAAAGGCTGCTCTGATACTCCTTCAGACTTCTATACACTGGCCTCTGATAAGAGTAATGGTTGTCCCTTGCCGGCGACTGTAACTCCCTTTACCTTTGGCCTTGATCATCACATGTCCCTGGTGACAGGAGTGGTCATCCCATGTGGCAAATTCTTCCCCCTCACCGCTAGCAATGATCCAGTTCCCCCGTCTGGCAGAACCTCTGCAACTTGGTTGGGCTTCTAGCCTGAAGCCCCAACCCAACGCTGCCTCTTCCAAACCTGTATAGGCCTCAGACAGCCTATCAGCCAGGTGCTCCTGGAATAGGCCTCAGCCTTGTGACACACGTCCACCCAGACAGCCGTCCAGGTGGCAAAGAACACAGATCACCTGACACCTCCCGAATAAATAGGCGATTCCAGCAGGCCCAGATACCAAAGAGACCCCTGCCAATTGTCTGAGTCAACCTATTCACTCCTAGTCTGGATTCCCTATGCCCTTATCATTCTACTGCCACAGGCAAAAATGCCACCTAGTGACAGAAGAGAGAGGTGCATCAAATCCAGAGTTAGGGAAAAAGACAGTGAATCCCCTATCAATCAGCCAGGCTAGTTACCCCCTAGCAAGCTAAATTTGGTAGCAACCCAGTCTACTATCAGGGTGCTACAACCAGAAAAAAATATTTATTCTGGCCAATGAAATGAATTAACACCCAAGAGCTTGACGCCTGTAAAAACTCCTAAGAGCTTGTAAAAGCTTGATGCCGCGTACACACGATCGTGATTCACGGCGGTGAAAACACCGCCGTGAATCACGGCATGAAAAAAAATGAAAAACAAGGGAACGGCATGTTCCCCCACACACGACCGTTTTTCCCGTCATTTTTTTCTTTGACGAGAAAAACGACCGTCTGTGGGCTCCGCGGCAGTGTCTCCCTATTGGAAAACTGCCGCGGAAAAAAATGATGGAAAAAACGATGAGAAAATTTAGAACATGTTCTAATTTTTCTCGTCGTTTTTCCTGCCGTTTTTCTCAACGAGAAAAACGGCATAAAGCCCACAGACGATCGTTTTTCTCGGCGAAAAAAAAAATGTCATTTTTCCCGACGGGAAAAATGATCGTGTGTACGCGGCATAAGACACTTTTACAAGTGCCAGGCATTTTTTCTGCAAAAACACTGCTGGCTTCTAGGAGAGTTGAATAAATGTCCTGTGTGTATGAGGCCTTAATGAAATAGCAAAAATAGTACAGTTCAGGAATGTAATCAAAAACAGAAGCCAGAGTTTGCATGCCAGATTGGGTAATTAGACAAGCCAGGGTCAGGAAACCAGAAGTCAGCATAGTCAGGAGCAAAAATCGGGAGCAGGAATCAGAAGAGAAGACAGCCAGGCCAAGTCATACAAGAGGAACACAGGCAGGAATGCACTGGAGATCATAGAACATGCAAGGGCAAGGATGAAATGAGCTAAGCTGCCTAAATAGACAAAAGGGGCTGGCTGTAGGCTGGACTAATAAGGCAGGTTAATGGTAACCAGATGAGTCACTTTGGAAACATTGAATGGCTGGTAATTACCCGACAGCTGAGCAGCTTCTGAGAACCAAAAGGAAAGAGCTGTCAGCCCTGCCCTGACACGAATCCATTTAACACTATCCTCTCCAATGCTGCTGTCCAAGGGTAGCTCAATTGCTCCCCCATAGATACAGTGGAGAAGTGAGTGTAGTCAAATAATCCCAATCTCCACTCCTGATATGCAAGCTATCAGTGTGCCTTTAGTGTGAGATCCTTACTCTTTGTGTCGATCCACTATGTTGTTTTTCCTCTGCTTGTGTCTCCAGTCAGCCTAGCATAGGCAATGTGTGAGGTCCATTGTATCCTATGTACTGATGTTGGATAAATCACTGTGAGTAGCTGCTCTTTCTGGCTCCAGAGTAGAATTGGATCTCAAGTGTGCTGTAAGCAGCACTTTGGAGGGTCTATTGGATACACAAGACTCCTAGATCGCTGTAAGCGGCTTTTCTCTCTTGTTAGGATGTAATAGTAATT
The DNA here is from genome assembly GCA_029206835.1 of Rana muscosa. Lineage (NCBI taxonomy): Eukaryota > Metazoa > Chordata > Amphibia > Anura > Ranidae > Rana > Rana muscosa. The sequence goes on along the minus strand of CM055116.1, from coordinate 55,754,216 downwards.
GGCGGTCAGACCGACGGCTGAAGAAGCACAGAGCTCCAATAAAGATGTAGACTTTAATTGGGTGCTGTCAAGTAGGCTTGTGCAATTTGTTTCGTAACGAATCGAAATTCGTCCGAATTTAGCAACTTTCGGACATTCGGAAGCATTCGAATTTCCGAACAAAGCAATTACGAATAAAACCGAATCCGAAATAAATTATACCGCAAAATAGCGAATGCCCGAATGTCTTCGGCATAATTCGTTATGAAAAAACTTACGAATGTACAAATCCATTGGAAACACAATAACACTCACTCTGCTCTGCTCTCTGCTTCTCCTTCACCGTGCTGAACTCCCTCTCAAAATGGTGTACAGGGGCGGAGGCTATAGCCGCATGTAAAAAACGAAAGTAAAATACGAGATTTCTAATCCATTCGAAGCACAATAACGCTCTGCTCTGCTCTCTGCTTCTCCCTCACCGTGCTGAACCCTCTCAAAATGGTGTACAGGGGCGGAGGCTATAGCCGCATGTAAAAAACGAAAGTAAAATACGAGATTTCGAATCGTTACAAATAACCGCTATGTATTTCGAAAAGTACAAATCCATTCGAAGCACATTAGGCATAATAGGCAGCGTCGTTGTGAGAGAGACACAGAAAATTACGAATCAACGAACCCAAAAAAAGTTACGAAAGTAGGAGTTGTGTCCAGAATCAACGAAAAACAACGTACTCTACCGAAAGTACGAACCCAAAAAAAGTTACGAAAGTAGGAGTTGTGTCCAGAATCAACGAAAAACAACGTACTCTACCGAAAGTACGAATTATAAAGCAACAAAAAATTCAACGAAAAATGTCGCTTGCAAAAATACGAATGAGTCCGAACACGAAAAATCCCGTCTAGCAAAATTACGAATGATTACGAATCAACAGGACCGGAAAGAAACTAACCGAAACGGAACAAATTTTTCCGTTGTGCACAAGCCTACTGTCAAGCTTTCCATAAACACTTTATTCAACACGTTTCTGAACAGTTGCTCCACTCCCTCATCAGGATAGTGTTTGAAGTACAAAGTGTCATCAAGCATAACAATGCAATTACAAAGTATATATACGCACGACCACACATATATCACCACTCCAACTGGTATGATTCAAGTGAGATATTAACCCTAGCTTGTTAGAAAAAATAAGTGGCAGATAAGTTCTAAACTAGCACAGAGATAAACAGTCCTTTGGCTCCCATCTGATGGGTGAAAAAATTTAACCACAAAATACTAGAATAGATAAGAATACCCAATAAATCAGCGCAGCCATGCGGGGCTTCGCGCACACAACCGCGACATTCATTCACACAGCTCTGTGTGTGAACTAAAAGCCACGACATCCTTTGCGGCTGTCAGCTTGTAGTTCTCAAAGAACTACCAACGCGCTGTGGAGCGCCATGGTAGTTCATTGATGCTTCCTGTCAGTGTATCTGCTTGCCTGTACAGGATATACGGGCACACAGATACACAGAAAGATCTGCAGGAGACCTGCATGGCACCAGCCATCTTCTAATCGCTGGTGCAATGCTTTATAAAAGAATAATAAATGCACATTTTTTTACCTGCAAAAAAATATGCATTTGTTAAATTTTTTTAAAAAAAGTGAACTTATCCTTTAACCTCTTTTCACCCGCGCTATAGCTGAAAGATGGCTACAGCACGGGCCTAAATTGCCAGGAGGGTATCCATGTACGTCCTCCTGTGCATGAGCTGCCTGCACGCCCCCTGCAGGGTGCACGCAGCTCGCTCTGCGATCAGCAAGTCAAGGAGATCCCGGCCCCTTACCATGTGATCAGCTGTCAGCAATGGACCCCCTTGTCAGTATTTTTACTGGCAGCCAGTAAATTTTTTTCACTTTTCTCCAGCCAGCAAATGGCAGTAAGAGGAAAAGGTTGCCAGTAAAAAATATGTCTGTGACTTGTGTGTTTGGGTGGTGTTGTTGAGGGGCGGGTCTGGTGGAGGCAGTGTCTGGTGTCATGGTACAAGGGAGTGGCCAGAGCCTCGTGTGCATGTCTGCAGGACGGGATTAAGGCCTACCGGGAGCGGGACGGACAGTGCTGTTTGGACTTGGGGGGACTGAAGGGACCACCTGGCATGGAGAGAGACTGTCACTGTGCCTCAGGAGGGGGTGTGTCGTGTCGGTGATCTGTGCTGCTACACACTGCTGTCAGTATCACTGTGAAAGTCAATTGTTATGTGTGCATCACCCATTCTAATGTATTCTAATGTATTGCCCTCCAGAGTCCTGTCCCTGAGCTACTTACTTACTATTAGGGATGAGCTTTATGTTCGAGTCGAACATGAGTTCGACTCGAACATTGGCTGTTCGCCCGTTCGGCGAACAGCGAACAATTTGTGGTGTTCGTAGCAAATTCGAAAAGCCGCAGAACACCCTTTAAAAAAAATGGGAGAAATCTAAAGTGCTAATTTTAAAGGTTAATATGCAAGTTATTGTCATAAAAAGTGTTTGGGGACCTGGGTCCTGCCCCAGAGGACATGTATCAATGCAAAAAAAGTTTTAAAAACGTCCGTTTTTTTGGGAGCAGTGATTTTAATAAGCTTAACCACTTCCTTACTGGGCACTTAAACCCCCTTCGTACCCAGACCAATTTTCAGCTTTCAGCACTGACGCACTTTGAATGACAATTGCGCGGTCATACAACGCTGTACCCAAATTATATTTTTATCATTTTTTTCCCTCAAATAGAGCTTTCTTTTGGTGGTATTTGATCACCTTTGCAGTTTTTATTTTTTGCGCTATAAACAAAAAAAGACAGAAAATGTTGAAAAAAAAACAGAATCATTTTTTACTTTTTGCTATAATAATATCCCAATTTTTTTTTAAAAAAACATTTTTTTTCTCAGTTTAGGCCGATACGTATTCTTCTATATATTTTTGGTAAAAAAAATAGCAATAAGCGTATAGTGATTGGTTTGCGCAAAAGTTATAGCGCCTACAAAATAGGGGATAGATTTATGACATTTTTATTATATATATTTTTTTTACTAGTAAATGGCGGTTATCTGCAATTTTTGTCAGGCCTGCGATATTGCGGCGGACATATCGGACACTTTTGACACTATTTTGGGACCATTCACATTTATACAGCAAACAGTGCTATAAATATGCACTGATTACTGTATAAATGTGACTGGCAGGGAAGGGGTTAACACTAGGGGGCGATCAAGGGGTTAAAAATGTTCCCTGGAAGTGATTCTTACTGTGTGGGGGAGGGGACTGACTGGGGGAGGTGACCGATCTGTGTCCCTATGTACAAGGGACACAGCATCGGTCTCCTCTCTCCCTGACAGGACATGGATCTCTGTGTTTACACACAGAGATCCACGTCCTGACTCTGTAACCGCCGATCGCGTGTACCTGGTGGACATCGCGGCCGCCAGGCATGCGCATCGGCATCACGTGACACGGCGGGCACAGCTGTTCCCCGCTGTGCGCCCTCGGCGCGGACGGGGAACAGACGGGAAACAGCAGGACGTCCATGGACGTCCACCGGCACTTGAGAGCCGCGCTGCAGACGTCTTTCGTCTATATCGCGGGTCTCAAGTGGTTAAAGTGAAACAATAAAAGTGAAATATTCCATTAAATTTCGTACCTGGGGGGTGTCTAAAGTATGCCTGTAAGACAGCGCATGTTTCCCGTGTTTAGAATTGTCCCTGCACAAAATGTCATTTCTGAAGGAAAAAAAGTCATTTAAAACCACTCGCGGCTAAAATGAATCCCCGGGTCCCCGGCAATACAGACAAAAGTCATTGAAAAAAATGGCAGGGGTCCCCCCAGTACATTACCAGGCCCTTTGGGTCTAGTATGAATATTAAGGGGAACCCCTGACGTTTTTTTCAATGACTTTTATCTGTATTGCCGGACCCGACAATTCATTAACCACTTAACGACCGCCCACTGTAAATATACGTCGGCAGAATGGCACGGACAGGCACAATCACGTACCTGTACGTGACTGCCTTCGTATGGGTGGGGGGTCCGATCGGACCCCCCTCTGGTACAGTGGGCGGCCGGGATCGCTTTGGGAGCGATCCGTGATGAGGGGGCCGCCATTCAATTCTGGCCACCCCCTCGCGATCGCTCCCAGCGAATCAAATGCTTCCTCTGCCTGTGTGATGTTTACACAGGCAGGAGGAAGTGATGTCATCCCTCATGCGGCGCTCACATATACCGAGCGCCTCATGAGAGAAGATGTCAGGTTAGTGCACAAACACTACACTGACACCAGGACACATAGGAACATAAATCGCCCCCCAGACACCCCCAGATCACCCCCCAGCCCCCCAGTCACAGTGTCACTGATTGCAGTGACCATTTATTTACTGATCACTGCAATCAGTGACATTTGTGACTGTAAAAGTGCCATGGCTGTTAGTTTTAGGTCCAGTGTAGCCCCCTAACCCCCCCTAATAAAGGTTTAACCCCCTGATCACCCCCCAGATAACCCTTTCACCCCCTAGCACCGCCGTCACTAAGCGATCATTTTTCTGATCGCTGTCTTAGTGTCGGTGATGCCGATCGGTAGCCAGTTATTTTTTTTAGGTTCGCCACAGGTTTTTATAGCGTCGGGCACCCCCATATATTACCTAAAATAAAGGTTTAACCCCTTGATCGCCCCCCAGGTAACCCTTTCACCCCCTAGCACCGCTGTCACTAAGCGATCGTTTTTCTGATCGCTGTCTTAGTGTTGGTGATGCCGATAGGTAGCCAGTTATTTTTTTTAGGTTCGCCGCAGGTTTTTATAGCGTCGGGTACCCCCATATATTACCTAATAAAGGTTTAACCCCTTGATCGCTCCCCCAGGTAACCCTTTCACCCCCTTTTGCCAGTGTCACTAAGCGATCGTTTTTCTGATCGCTGTCTTAGTGTCGGTGATGCCGATAGGTAGCCAGTTATTTTTTTTAGGTTCGCCGCAGGTTTTTATAGCGTCGGGTACCCCCATATATTACCTAACAAAGGTTTAACCCCCTGATTGCCCCTAGTTAACCCTTTCACCAGTGATCACCATATAAGTGTTACGGGTGATGCTGGTTAGTTAGTTTGCTTTTTATAGTGTCAGGGCACCCGCCGTATATAACCCAATAAAGGTTTAACCCCCTGATCGCCCGGCGGGTGATATCAATTAGGTTTTAGCGTCAGAGAGGGTCTGTGTCACACCCCAGGCAGCGTCAGGTTAGTGCCAGTAACGCTAACACCCACGCGTGAAGCATACACCTCCCTTAGTGGTATAGTATCTGAACAGATCAATATCTGATCTGATCAGATCTATACTAGCGTCCCCAGCAATTTAGGGTTCCCAAAAACGCAGTGTTAGCGGGATCAGCCCAGTTACCTGCTAGCACCTGCGTTTTGCCCCTCCGTCCAGCCCAGGCCACCCAAGTGCAGTATCGATCGATCACTGTCACTTACAAAACACAACACACATAACTGCAGCGTTCGCAGAGACAGGCCTGATCCCTGCAACTCCAGTGCTGTAGGAGGTGATTTCACCACCACAGTTAAAAAAAAAAAGCATATATGCCAAAGCATTGGGGCAGCAGGGGCGGAGGAGCGATTTTGCTCCTAATGCCGCGTACATACGGTCGAAATTCCGACGGAGGCTTGCCCATGGAAAAGTCCGACCATGTGTGTGCGGCATAACTTTTTTGCGGAAGGATGCCCCCATGCTTCGGCATATATAAATGGTGCGTGTATGCCCATCATTAGAAGTGGGTGGATGAAGGGCGGTATTCTAATGGTGGGCATACCCACCGATCAATCTATTTTTTCGTTCAGCCAACAGGCTGCATGAAAAAAAAGATTACAATACATGTCCAACAAGGACCAGCATGTTGCTGGACTTTGAATGGTTATACCAGATTGATGCCTGCGGGTTTAGGTATCATCTTGGTATCATTCTTTTCAGCCAGCGGCCGGCTTTCATGTAAAAGCAATCCTAGTGGCTAATTAGCCTCTGGACTGCTTTTACAAGCAGTGGGAGGGAATTCCCCCCCGCCCCGGATATAAAAAGCGCCATTGGGAAATTGGGAAAGCATTTTATCACACCGATCTTGGTGTGGTCAGATGCTTTGAGGGCAGGGAAAAGATCTAGGGTCTAATAGACCCCAGTTTTTTTCAAAAAAAGAGTACTTGTCACTACCTATTGCTATCATAGGGGATATTTACATTCCCTGAGATAACAATAAAAATGATAAAAAAAAAAAATATATGGAAGAAACAGTTTAAAAATAAAATAAAAAAGCAAAATTAATAAAAAAAAAAAAAAAAAAAGCACCCCTGTCCTGCCCTGCTCTTGCGCAATGGCGAACGCAAGCGTCGGTCTGGCGTCATATGTAAACAGCAATTGCACCATGCATGTTAGGTATCACCGCGAAGGTCAGATCGAGGGCAGTAATTTTAGCAGTAGACCTCCTCTGTACATCTAACGTGGTAACCTTTAAAGGCCTTTAAAGGCTTTTAAAAATGTATGTAGTTTGTCGCCAATGCGCAATTGTGCGAAATTTTAAAGCATGTCGTGTTTGGTATCTTTTGACTCGGCCTAAGATCATCTTTTTTATTTCATCAAACACTTGGGCAATATAGTGTGTTTTAGTGCATTAAAATTTAAAAAAGTGTATTTTTTCACAAAAATCGCTGCGCAAATACTGTGTGGAAAAAAAAATGCAACACCCACCATTTTAATCTGTAGGGCCTTTGCTTTAAAAAATGTATATAATGTTTGGGGGTTCAACATAATTTTCTTGCAAAAAAAAAAAATGGTTTCATGTAAACAAAAAGTGTCAGAAAGGTATTTGTCTATAAGTGGTTAGAAGAGTGGATGCAAGCTTCCTAATGTTGTGTATAAAATGCCAGAACAGTTCAAACCCCCCCCCCAAATGACCCCATTTTGGAAAGTAGACACCCCAAGCTATATACTGAGAGGCATGTTGAGTCCATGGAATATTTTATATGTTGACACAAGTTGCGGAAAAAAGACCATTTTTTTTTTTTTTTGCACAAAGTTGTCACTAAATGATATATTGCTCAAACATGCCATGGGCATATGTGGAATTACACCCCAAAATACATTCTGTTGCTTCTCCTGAGTACGGGGATACCACATGTGTGAGACTTTTTGGGAGCCTAGCCGCGTATGGGACCCCAAAAACCAAGCACCGCCTTCAGGCTTTCTAAGGGTGTAAATTTTTGATTTCACTTCTCACTGCCTATCACAGTTTCGGAGGCCATGGAATGCCCAGATGGCACAAAACCCCCCCCAAATGACCCCATTTTGGAAAGTAGACACCCCAAGCTATTTGCTGAGAGGTATGGTAAGTATTTTGCAGATCTCGCTTTTTGTCACAAAGTTTTGAAAATTGAAAAAAATAAATAAAAATTATTTACTTTCTTCATTTTCAAAAACAAATGAGAGCTGTAAAATACTCACCATGCCTCTCAGCAAATAGCTTGGGGTGTCTACTTTCCAAAATGGGGTCATTTGTGGGGGTTTTGTGCTATTTTGGCATTTTATGGTCTTCGAAACTGTGATAGGTAGTGAGGAGTGAAATCAAAAATTTGTGCCCTTAGAAATCCTGAAGGCGGTGCTTGGTTTTCGGGGTCCCGTACGCGGCTAGGCTCCTAAAAAGTCCCACACATGTGGTATCCCCGTACTCAGGAGAAGCAGCAAAATGTATTTTGGGGTGCAATTCCACATATAACCATGGCATGTGTGAGCAATATATCATTTAGTGACAACTTTTTGTAATTTTTATTTTTTTTTGTCATTATTCAATCACTTGGGACAAAAAAAAAATATTCAATGGGCTCAACATGCCTCTCAGCAATTTCCTTGGGATGTCTACTTTCCAAAATGGGGTAATTTTTTTTTTTTTTTTTTACTGCCCTGCCATTTTAGCACCTCAAGAAATGAGATAGGCAGTCATAAATTAAAAGCTGTGTAAATTCCAGAAAATGTACCCTAGTTTGTAGACGCTATAACTTTTGCGCAAACCAATAAATATACGCTTATTGACATTTTTTTTACTAAAGACTTGTGGCTGAATACATTTTGGCCTAAATGTATGACTAAAATTTAGTTTATTCGATTTTTCTTATAACAAAAAGTAGAAAATATCATTTTTTTTCAAAATTTTCAGTCTTTTTCCGTTTATATCGCAAAAAATAAAAATCGCAGAGGCAATCAAATACCATTAAAAGAAAGCTCTATTTGTGGGAAGAAAAGGATGCAAATTTAGTTTCGGTACAACATTGCATGTCCGCACAATTTACAGTTAAAGCAGCGCAGTGCAAAATTCTGAAAACACCTTTGGTCCTTTAGCTACAAAATGGTCCGGGGCTTAAGTGGTTAATAGATGCAGTCGTTTTAAATGACTTTTTTTCTTTCAAAAATGACATTTTGCGCAGGGAACCAAAATAATAAAAAAAAATGCTTGGGGGTCCCCCTAAAATTCAATTACCAGGCTCTTCAGGTCTGGTATGGATATTAAGGGGAACCTCGAACCAAAAAAAAAATGCTTGGGGGTCCCCCTAAAATTCAATTACCAGGCCCTTCAGGTCTGGTATGGATATTAAGGGGAACCCCGCACCAAAATTTAAAAAAAGATGGCGTGGGGTCCCCCAAAAATCCATACCAAACCCTTTTTCGACCACGCAAGCTGGCAGGCCGCAGGAAAAGAGAGAGCGTCCCCCCTCCTGAACCGTACCAGGCCACATGCCCTCAACATGGGGAGGATGTCCCCATGTTGATGGGGACAAGGGCCTCATACCCACAACCCTTGCCCGGTGGTTGTGGGGGTCTGCATGCAGGGGGCTTATCGGAATCTGGAATCCCCTTTAACAAAGGGGAGCCCCAGATTCCGCCCCCCCCCATGTGAATTGGTAAAGTGTAAAAAATTGTAAAAAACACACAGACACAGTTGGGAAAGTCCTTTATTAAAAAAAAAAAAAAAAAAAAAAACATTCCAGCGATGTAATCCAGTCTGTCCAGCGTTGTTCTCTATGTCCCGTGGTGATCCGATGTCCAGCGGGGAAAGCCAGGGCTTACCCTATGATGTGACGGGTGACCCCGCCCCCTCGTACGTCATGGGGGTTTCATGTGGAGTGGAGACTGGAGGTGGAGGAGACTGCAGCATCGCTGGACATCGGATCACCGCGGGACATAGAGAACAACGCTGGACAGACTGCATTACATCGGTGTAATGGTTTTTTATTTTTTATTTTTTTATTTTTAATAAAGGACTTTCCCAACTGTGTCTGTGTGTTTTTTTACAATTTTTTACACTTTCATTGTGAAATGGTAGGGGTACAATGTACCCGTTACCAATTCACATAGGGGGGGGCTGGAATCTGGAGGTCCCCTTTGTTAAAGGGGCTTCCAGATTCCGATAAGCCCGCCGCCTGCAGACCTCCACAACCACCAGGCAAGGGTTGTTGGGATGAGGCCCTTATCCCCATCAACATGGGGACATCCTCCCCATGTTGAGGGCATGTGGCCTGGAACAGTTCAGGAGGGGGGGCGCTCTCTCGTCCCCCCTCTTTCCTGCGGCCTGCCAGGTTGCGTGCTCGGATAAGGGTCTGGTATGGATTTTTGGGGGGATCCCACGCCATTTTTTTTTATTTTGGTGCGGGGTTCCCCTTAATATCCATACCAGACCTGAAGGGCCTGATATGGAATTTGGGGGGAACCCCATGCTTTTTTTTTTTGGTTTGTGATTCCCCTTAATATCCATACCAGACCTGAAGGGCCTGGTAATGGAATTTTGGGGGGACCCCCACGCATTTTTTTTTAATTTTGGTTCCCTGCGCAAAATGTAATTTTTGAAGGAAAAAAAGTCATTTAAAACTACTGCATCTATTAATGAATTGTCGGGTCCGGCAATACAGATTAAAGTCATTGAAAAAAATGGCAGGGGTTCCACTTAATATTCATACCAGACCCAAAGGGCCTGGTAATGTACTGGGGGGGGGGTGAGCGTTTTTTTCAATGACTTTTCTCTGTATTGCCGGGGACCCGGGGATTCATTATAGCCGCGAGTGGATTTAAATTACTTTTTTTCCTTCAGAAATTACATTTTGTGCAAGGACAGTTCTAAACACGGGAAACATGCGCTGCTTTACAGGCATACTTTAGACACCCCCCAGATATGAAATTTAAAGGAATATTTCACTTTTATTGTTTCACTTTAAGCATTATTAAAATCTCTGCTCCCGAAAAAATTTCAGTTTTTAAAACTTTTTTTGCATTGATACATGTCCCCTGGGGCAGGACCCGGGTCCCCAAACACTTTTTATGACAATAACTTGCATATTAACCTTTAAAATTAGCACTTTTGATTTTTCATGTTCGTGTCCCATAGACTTTAATGGTGTTTGCGTGTTCGAACTAATTTTTTTGCCTGTTCGCATGTTCTGGTGCGAACCGAACCGGGGGGTGTTCGGCTCATCCCTACTTACTATATTGAAAATAAAATAAGAAATATGCTTTTTGCCTTAATATCTACCTATATCTATATCTATCTATCTATCTATCTATATCTATATATACAGTAGAGTACAAGCGGGAAGTTGGGACTTTGAATGAGGCTATGGACAAAGTGGAGGTGGGTGGATCAAATTACATATTTATTAATCACAGAAAATGTAGCGAACATATCAAATAAAGCAAACACCACAAAAAGGACATTATAATGAACATCCTTCCATAATAGTCTAAACACACATATATATGTGTGTGTGTACCAGGGCATCAAGAGTACATGTATGTGTAACAGCTTGTGCTACGTAGTAGTCTGAATTGATAGTGGATACATACAGTGATATATCTATGTACATATAGCATCAAAGCAGCACAATCGAGAAAAATGGACAGTTGTATAAAAGCAATAACATCATAATAATGAATAAAAGAGTATCAAAGTTGATGGTATAATGTAAACATATGTCTGCATCCCATGTTGTCCGACGCGTTTCGTGTACAAAGAACACTCATCAGGGGCGGATGTACAGAGATATCTATGAAGTATAATAAAATAATTAGTATGATGGTGCTAAGGGTAACAGAGAAAGGCAATACAGCCCAACCCAAGTACTTACATGGGGTAACAGGAGTAGGAATTTGTGGCTGGAAAGGCCAAGGCCAGGGTAATGGTCTACAGTATATCTATTTGTAGCCTAAATACTGGAAATTGCACTTACATAGTTAGTCAGGTTGAAAAAAGACACAAGTCCATCCAGTTCAACCGTAAAAAATAAAAATAAAAAAATAAAAATAAACATATATCGTACAATCCCATATACCCAATTCTATACCCACAGTTGATCCAGAGGAAGGCAAAAAAAACCAGAAGAGCATTATCCAATTTGCTACAGCAGGGGAAAAAATTCCTTCCTGATCCCCCGAGAGGCAATCGGATATTCCCTGGATCAACTTTACCTATAAATGTCAGTACCCAGTTATATTATGTACATTTAAGAAAGAATCCAGGCCCTTCTTAAAGCAATCTACTGAGCTGGCCAGAACCACCTCTGCAGGGAGTCTATTCCACATTTTCACAGCTCTTACTGTGAAAAAACCTTTCCGTATTTGGAGGTGAAATCTCTTTTCCTCTAGACGCAAAGAGTGCCCCCTTGTCCTTTGTGTTGACCGTAAAGTGAATAACTGAACACCAAGTTCACTATATGGACCCCTTATATATTTGTACATGTTGATCATATCCCCCCTTAATCTCCTCTTCTCAAGAGAGAATAAATTCAGTTCCTCTAATCTCTCCTCATAGCTGAGCACCTCCATGCCTCTTATCAGTTTGGTTGCCCTTCTCTGCACTTTCTCCAGTTCCCCAATATCCTTTTTGAGAACTGGGGCCCAAAACTGAACTGCATATTCCAGATGAGGTCTTACTAATGATTTGAACAGGGGCAAAATGATATCTCTCTCTCTGGAGACCATACCTCTCTTAATACAAGAAAGGACTTTGCTCGCTTTGGAAACCGCAGCTTGGCATTGCATGCCATTATTGAGCTTATGATCTACCAAAACCCCCAGATCCTTCTCCACTACGGATCCCCCCAGTTGTACTCCCCCTAGTATGTATGATGCATTCATATTATTAGCCCCCAAGTGCATAACTTTACATTTATCAACATTAAACCTCATCTGCCACATAGTCGCCCAATTAGACAGAGCATTGAGGTCGGCTTGTAAATTGGCGACATCCTGTAAGGACGTTATTCCACTGCATAGCTTGGTGTCATCTGCAAAGACAGAAATGTTACTTTTGATCTCAGACCCAATATCATTTATAAACATATTAAAAAGTAAGGGTCCCAGCACTGAACCTTGGGGTACACCACTGATAACCTTGGACCATTCAGAGTAAGAATCATTAACCACTACTCTCTGAATTCTGTCTTTTAGCCAGTTTTCTATCCATTTACAAACTGATATTTCCAATCCTGTAGACTTTACCTTACACATGAGCCGTGTGTGGGGAACTGTATCGAACGATTTTGCAAAATCCAAGTATACCACGTCCACTGCCACCCCTCTGTCCAAGGTTTTACTTACCTCTTCATAAAAATAAATCAGGTTTGTCTGACAACTTCTGTCTTTCATGAACCCATGCTGCCTGTTGGTTAAATAGTTTTTTTTTCAGCAAGAACTCATCTATGTGGTCTTTTATTAATCTCTCCAGTATTTTCCCAACTATAGAAGTTAAACTAACAGGTCTATAGTTACTTGGTAAACACTTAATTCCCTTTTTAAATATAGGTACCACATTGGCCCTGCGCCAATCCAGTGGTACTATTCCTGTCATTAATGAGTCCCTAAAAATTAAATACAATGGCTTTGAAATTACAGAGCTCAATTCTTTTAGGATCCGTGGGTGTATGCCATCTGGTCCAGGTGCTTTATCCACCTTTATTCCATCTAAATATTTCTGGACCATATCACTTTTGAGCCATTGTGGATTTGGGGCTGTGTCACTACCACCCCCATTTTGGACATGAGCTCCCCCATGCTCCTTTGTATACACAGAACTGAAGAAAGTATTTAATAAATTAGCCTTCTCTTTGTCCCCAGTCACCCACTCTAGATTATTTTGTAAAGGGCCTACATGCTCAGACTTGACCTTTTTACTATTAATATATTTGAAGAATTTTTTGGGGTTTGTCCTACTATCTTTTGCAATCTGTCGTTCGTTTTGAATTTTTGCATCCTTGATTTCCTTTTTACATATCCTGTTATATTCTTTGTAACATTTAAATGACACTAGTGTTCCCTCATTTTTATATTTTTTAAAAGCTCTTTTCTTATAGTTTATAGCTTTTTTAACTTTGTCAGTGAGCCACATAGGTTTTATTTTTAGCCTTTTAAACTTATTGCCCATGGGAATATACTTTGCAGTGAGTTCCCAAACAGTCTTTTTGAAGAATTCCCATTTCTGTTCTGTGCCCATTGATGCCAATATTCCTTCCCAGTCTAAGTCCTGGAGAGCAGCACTCATCCTTGGAAAATTTGCTCTCTTGAAATTAAGTGTTTTTATCTTTCCTGTATGTGATTTTTGCTTACAACTAACATCAAATGAAATCATGTTATGGTCACTGCTACCCAGGTGTTCCTTTATCTGAACATTAGTAATACGCTCTGCATGGTTTGAGATTACCAGGTCCAACAGAGCATCATTCCTAGTTGGGGCCTCAATAAACTGGACCATAAAATTGTCCTGCAATAGGTTTATAAATTTTTGCCCTTTAACTGTCCCAGCAGTTCCATTACTCCAGTCAATTTCTGGGTAGTTAAAATCCCCCATTATTATCACCGTCCCAGCCCTTGCAGCCCTTTCCATCTGTGCAAGGAGCTGAGTCTCTAACTCCTCATTAACATTGGGTGGTCTATAACAAACTCCAATGATTAGCTTTGAACTACGCACATCTGTATGCAGTCCTACCCATAATGCTTCAGACTCATCACACTCTCCATCCACCAGGTCCTCTTTCACACTCGCTTTGAGATCACTTCTCACATAGAGACAGACCCCTCCACCCTTCCTTTTTACCCTGTCTTTCCGAAAGAGTGCATAGCCAGGAATATTAATAGCCCAGTCGTGTGAGGAATGAAGCCAAGTTTCAGCAATACCGATTACATCATAGCTCTCCTCATGCACCAGAGCTTCCAACTCACCTATTTTGCTTGGCAGACTTCTGGCGTTGGTGAACAGACACTTTAATGCATTAATATTATTTGACCGGTCACATACTATCCTCTTGGGTGTTCCCAGATTGCAACTAGGACTTGCTACTATACTTACCTTGGGTTTATGTTCTTTGGTTACCCTACCACTAATGCCCCTAATACTACCCTTTAGAATATGTTCCCCGCTGACTCTCACTATCTCTGGACCCTCCCCCCTGTCACCTAGTTTAAAAACCCCTCTAACTTTTTGGCCATCCT